>CM056801.1:6066312-7316312 GCA_029852875.1 Mythimna loreyi | reverse complement strand
CAATTTTGAAATCAACGATCAAGTATTCTGAGTTGACACTATTGTAATAGCAGATTTGAGACCCTGGCCGCGCACAGCCAGTCAGCCACTGTAGCTCTGCGATTCCCCATTGATCTGCGATGGCCCGCTCGCCGACAGTTGTAGCACACTTTCGGGGCCAGGTTCGTTGCAGAGCCTCGTTGATAAGTCGAACTGTTCGACTTCTGGTCGGAACGGAGTCCAGTCTTTAGTTCCACTTTTTTTCTAGTTATGAAAACCGTAGTAGGTACTCTTCGGGCATTCATTCTTTTGACGTGCTGACATCACAAAACGATCGACGAAATACCTAGGTGGCACGTGAAAATGCCATCATCAGCCTTTGCTTCTACGTAAGTGTCCCATCCAGCGACGTTGTAATTCTTCCAGTTCATCATGTTATAGGTAGTACTCGTCGAGTACCCTTTCTTCTCAATTATTGGAGATTTCATCAGAGAGACGATTTTGTGGAGTTATCCAGTCAATATTTTCCTTCGAGAGATCGTTTTTTTTGTATTTACGTAAGTTATTTTTGGACATTGTTTGTAGGTGGCTGGATTAATGACTGAAGAGAAAAAAAAAATCTAGGTCTTTTCCCTTGTGGCGTCCACCATTTTCTTTCGACTTGGTGTCTTCCTAATCTGCGATTATACGGGCAGTGGAATTCTTCCATCCCACTTCTGACTGTAAACCAACTGTTACGTCAGGATGGTCACAGTAAAACAAGGATACTTCTCATTCAACAAGTTTATAATTATAATTCAAATATTACAGCAGCGAGTAGTTTTCTCATAATATTATTTGCTTAGCAACCGTAACTAAGGAGACTTAAGAAAGGAAAACTGTCAACACAGCGGCTTTTATAACACACACGAATACATTACTATTAATTTACAATTGAATAATCTAATAAAATGGCTCCTTAAATATTAATTATTAACAATAATATATATCAAAGAATAATGCACAATATAATAACTTTTACTAATTATTTGATGTACCGGAAGCTGACAAGCGGAAGGCGCTATAATCGTTTATTTATAATTATTCGCGTCAATAGACCAAGAAGTTACAATGTCAAGTATGTACTAAGGAGTTTTCATGTCGAGCTGGTATATGACGAACCCGAAGTCTGTAACATATGATACCAGTTTTCTACTAGCGTTAATAATTGTAGATTATCAACTTGGCTAAGGGGGCAGTTCTTATATTATTTGTTATAGTTATCTTTGTTTGAAATCGTAAGTTAGATCCGCGATTATTTTTTTTATTAAACCATCAAATTAATATTATTTTGTGGTTTTCGCGCGACGTTTGTTTATAAAGTCAATTATAACAAAATAATTATTTATGGTGTTCCTTTTTAAATTTGTGGATGTTGATTTAGAGGTTGAAAACAGTTAAAAATAAATAGAACATAGCTTTAAGAATCCAGGGTACATTTTCATACAACCGCTCTAATGTGATTATGATGTTATTACCCATCTTTATCCGAAAATTTCGGGTACCAGGTCATTCAGTCCTCCTTCTAACTCTACGTCTTCTAATACGTTACGGCCGCATCGTCTACTTTATTTTTTAAAGCACCATACTATAAATCATCATCATCAGACTTTTTAATGTCCCCACTGCTGGGACACAGGCCTCCTCTCTACGAGAGTGAATGTGCCACCACGTGGGCCCAGTGCGGATTGGACATGCCGGTTTTCTCACGATATTTTCCGTCACCGTTTTGAGAGCAGTGGTGATGAAAAAAAAAATGTGCCTGGCTGGGTTGGAACCCGCGGATAAATCATCTACCTAAAATTCATTAATATTTTTCTGCCAATTTACGCTCCATCTATCACTCAGTTCTCACCCTATTCAACTCAAAATACAAAACAATCTCGTTGAGTCGTATTGTGTCCGTGCTGATGATTTCGAATGTTCCGCTTTGTGCGGACGGCTACCAAAATTACGTATTACCACTAGCTCAGTTATTGATTGCTTGATGACAAGTGTTTGAGTTATTATTATGGCTTACTTCGTCGCTTTGCTGTTTGTTATTACGTCTGGTTTGTAAGACAAGACATTACACAAAAATACTTTGCATATTGCGTAGCGTCTAGCGGCGAATCGTTGGGCTATGAGCTTTGATGAATGAAGCATATATTCTATTTGTCAATCAATTAAGCTGCAATGGATTTCTTCAAAAATACTAGATATTATTCAACATTTTTGAACTAGTAAAGCATTTCAATAAAGATTTCCTTCTAATCGATTCGTGTTCCTCATCACTGAGGGTCGTGAGTTCGCGCTGGATTAGTTTCTTTTCAATCTGTGGAGTGAATCTGATTTGCCCATATTGTTAGGATGCAATCTCTTGGCAATTACCATTAACTATACCAGTGACAATGAACTGTTCAAGGTGTGGTCATTTTTCCTGGCAATGTGGTCAAAGAATTCAGTACTCTGCGCATGCAGGTAGTAGACAGTCTAGTTTTAATATTTAGTTCATATGATCTAGACAGATTTGTATGGAAAGCAGTCTAGAGAATTCTGAAGATTCAATAAAGATTTAATCTGTTGCTAAAACCATAGGACTCGTCTTGAACGTATAATGTTCTTCATTGTTTTGACTAATGCTCATATTATATCAATTAACTCTCAGTCTTTTCGTCTCTTTTCAGCTTTACCTGTCGTGTGCAAATTGTGTCACCAAACTTTGTGATCTTTCACCCTATTGTGTAAAATTCTAATAAATAAATTAATATACTGAATGATTTTATGTTTGTTACATATTTGAACCAGAAATGAAACACCTCCAGTTTTTTAAAAAAGAAAGTCAGCAAATAAAAATTACTCATACCCACTTCCAAGTTAATCACACTGAAAAATACAACCACCATTTTAAAATTACCGAGTCCAATTACGGTGGAACGTAAATAAAGGAATTCAATCACAAAAGTACATTACAGGTTCACATTCAAAAGATCCGGCGCTATAATCGCAAATTACTTTTCACTGGTGTTCGCTGTAAGGCAAGTCAATATTAGTTTTCTACGAAAAGTCTGGCTACTATTACTGATATGAAATTAGTTCTGGTAGGGTTGGCAACTAGTTCGTTTTTGGGTACTAGTTTAGTGAGTGAGTGAATATTTGATGAGAGATTAAAGGCAAAATTGACTGCAATGTAGGATATGGATGAAGGCGCTTAGAACGTTACATGTGCAGTTTATTTGTTTATTAGCATTCTTTTGTACCATATCAACGTTGTTAGTCTGCACTGTTCTTAGATAATTTATTTATTTATTTTTATATTCGAAGGAGAACCAACAGCTATAACTAAACAATAACAATTGTATAAGAACCATTGAGCCAATTACAGGTTCTCACGGGTAGAAACTGAAAAAGTAGCAGAAAACTTAGGATCACTAACAAGCACGATAAAAAGAATACAACGTATTATGTGTTAATACTGTATTATGAAAATATTGAAACAAACCATTTTTTTAAAAGAGTTACCATGAAGTTTCTTGGCGGTTATTCTCCATAGAAAACCGCCAATTTGGAACTGTTGTTCTAGCTTCTGACGTTTTACAAGTGTCTATGTAGACCTATTATGTGAATAAAAATATTATGACTTTATGCTTTTTGTTTACCAGTCGCAATATTCTTTCTAACAAATTTTTGACATAGTCCATTAATCGTATCGTTGATAACTCTTTCTTGCACGTCACTTACTCATACTATGATCACTGATTGCTTCACAACCTTTCAGGTACCAATGTGTATGTATTTAATTGGATTAGCATAACATTACTCATCCTCCTTGATCTCGTCTGTTGTTTTATTTTAATTTTATGACCTAACATTCTGATAGATGCAAGTCTTAGTCTTAAGCCGATTAAAGAAAGGTGCAGAATATCGAAAAGATATGACGGTAAATGAGCTTTACCAGTCACCAATCTCATCTTTCGACTTATAAATCTTTCTTATGACCATACTTCGTTCAAAATAATATTAGACATTTAAGAAAACCTTTTATACCGTCCGTTCAGCTGATTTTGAGTTATATTATTACGTTAGTAAAATTACAATTGGCAGTGCATTCAATAATTAGTTTTTTAATGACTTTTTTGCTTTTAATGCCATTAATAAGTTTGGCATTAAAAGCCAACTTTAACAGCAATTTTAATGTTTATTTTGTTGGTGTAAACAAACAATAAAAAAGGTTTCTCGACATTTCTAATCTTTCGCAAATAAAGTATAGATCACTCTCGACCCTACATTAGAAATTTTCCATCACACGTCCCTAGTTGCCGTGTCTATTATAAATGAAATTTTCTGGGACCGTTCACACATTCCGTACATTTGTAAACTTGATAGCTTTGTGGAAATGATTAGTGTAATTGCTGCAAATGGAGATTGGCTCGCTTTGTGCCATATGATTGGGATTTCACATCGGTAGTACCTAAGTGATCTTGTTTATTGGTCGACTGCATTATTGATTTCATCATTTGTAATTGGAATGGGATTGCTTGATATAGTTTGTGTTTGGTGTGCATCGTGATAGAGGTAGCATAAAATATTATTATCTGTAAAAACTATCCTTAAGAGTTTGCATGACGCGCCTAGGGCCTAGTCAACTGTAGCAATACTTTATCGTTTTTAGATTTTCCTTCAAAAATTTCTCGGGCTAGTTCATCTAGTATGGTTGATAGCGCCAAAAGGTTCTGAAGTGGCTCTTATACACCGAAAGAAGCAGTATTGAAAGGCTGTCTACAATTTTAACCGATAACCTGGTGAGAATCACGGGAATCCAAAGGATGCTAGATGCAAAAATAGTTTGGGAAAGGCTATGTACAAAAGTAGACGTATTTTACCTGATATGATGATAATTATTATGAATTTCTTGGTAGTAGTTTTTAGTTCATATTTATGCTGAGTTGCAATTAAATTAAACATTAGTACCATAATGTGAGTGTCTCAAGGATAAATATTATGATTTACAGAAGTTTTTTTTCTTAAATACCATGCTTCAATGAGAGGAAAAATATTTGCAGATACTTATATATTTTGCACTCGTATTTGCAAGGGGCTTTAAAAAAATGGAACAGTTTTGCTAAGTTCTTCTGCCTTAATCACGCATGAACGTTTGCAGTTTCTTCTTCTTTAATAACAATACTTATTACTTTCCTTAATTTATTTACAGTTCTAAAAATATACCTATAGAGACTGTCCTATTGTCTGTCCATATCAACGTCAACATCGCATTTCATTTGGCACGAGACCGACGGCGTACAATTTACACTTCATCGGTTTCATCCCTCGGGTTCTTTTATAAAGTGCAGTGGCCGCTGTGAATCGGAAGCCACAGCATCCCTGATAAGAACTGCAAAGCGACTGGAATTTACTTCTAAGATTTTGCTCTGGGAAAAAATGTTTAAAAAATCTTGGATTTTTACAAGTGTACCTACTACGTGATTTAAATGAGCATAGGATCTTGTATTTGAATTTTGCGCCATACTGTGATATTATAGCTATCAAAAAGTATCAGGTTTATAAAGTTAGCAAAACTAGTTTATTAGATTTATTTTTTATTATTCTCACATCGAAACGCCTTACAGTAATTACACCAATGGAGCACTAGTTCAAAATCTGCTGCGTGTAGTCTTCTAAACAGCGGCTCGAACGCTGTGGTAGGTCACGAAAACTCGCTTGCGCACCATCAGACCAATACTTCTCCAGGATCCCACGTGAATCAAGTCCCATAGTGAACACATTTTAAAATCTTAATCTTTTTGAATGAGATTTCTGTTTATTTGACCAATAATTTTCATTAAAAAATACTTAACTATAAATCACTTATGATGCAGCCTTACGTTGATGTCTAAACGTTGTCTCCTTGCAAGGAATTGTAACCAACACTGAAACTACTTCTTAAGGTAGGCCAGAGTCAGGGATAAGCCAACAAAATGGGTTGTTCATTTTTTTTTACGGTTATTTCATTGTTTTATGGAGACACAAGCTCTGGGCTGTTGTGGATGCTGTCGGAAAGTATCGCTTTTGGATTTTGCGGGTAGCATACTGATAAGACTCTTTTGTGAATCGCCCGGTGGACAAGGTGGACCACTCGGTGGGGGTCTCCCGCTTGCGATACACTTTCGTATTTTTTCTAGAGCCATTTTTGAGCTTAATGCATAAACCAGTTGTAAAATTTTACATGTGTCAGCGTTTTAATTCACTTCAGATTATAAACAAAAGGTTTTTTTTAATTTATTGCCATCAAAATTCTCAACAGCAAGAATTTGTTCGCAGTTAGCAGACTATCACCAAAATCGACAAAATGGACATATTTCTCTGCATCTCAATAACAGCCGCTATATAACTTCATAACAATCGGATCCCAACTCAGCTGAACAGACTCTAAAGCATTGATACTAATATTACTTCCTCTGAATTTATAGCAATTCAAAGGGTCTTTCACAATACCTTTATCAATCTATACAAAATCCATACTCATACTAATAAATGTGAAAATGTATTTGTTGTCTATTTATTTGTTGCGTTTGGGGTGTCTTGAATATCGTACGAATTTCATTACGCCTGCCGATTGTACGTTTTTTTTTGTATGATAGGTAAAATTATCCAATGATGAATCCCACTCTTGGGCGGAGCAGAAAACAGTGCCAGACTCTTACTGACTAAACAACCTACCCCGTTCTTCTCTTGCCTTATTCCCAGAGCGCCGGTGTAACGCTTTCGCACCAAATCGTCTCCAGGAGGCTTCGACTCTGTAGGGCCCCTACAGTTTGGTGACAACTCCTTGAGGCGCGCGGGACCAGTGCGCGTGCCGATTGTACGTAGGACGCCACGTAACTTATTTGAATAACACGATCCTCCTTTGATAGCCTCTTCATCTTCATCAGACTTCAGTTCAGACCTATTATGACGGTTAAAAATCTACGAACGCCGGTTGTCATTCGTAGATTTTTAACCGTCGTTTATACCAATGGTTTTAGTTTGTGTACATCATCTTCCTGCCCCTGTCTCGTTTTATTTGATTCTTCCACTCTGTCCTGTCACCAATAATTACACTATCACTTATTCCCTTTTCTTTCATATTAGGTACTTCTCATCCATCCTCTTAACTGGTCATATCAGGCCAAACGATTCGCTTTCAACTTTTCAATCATTAGCAATATGTTCATTTCCTCTAATATACTCAATGTTTCACTTTCATTTACCTCATGCATATATTCGAAAAACAAACAGACAAAGTCGAGGCTAAACCGCAGGTCTATTCATATCGAACCCATTCATCTGTGAACTATAATCACATCATTTATAGGATGAATCCAACCTTCACGTTCTGAAGGATGAATTTAAATGGGGGATGAATATCAAAGCTGAGGCTCATGGGAATCAGTGTCTTTCCAATGCACACGCTTGGGAAAGAGTACTATGTGAGCACGATAAATGGATGAGCGATTAACGATTGTGCGACAAAACTGTACTGCGATTTATTTTGAACGCACGCCTGTGCGACACACTGAAGCTTCACATCACACTGGTATGGCAAATGATTATGCGACACTAGTTCGATACTATAGTAGACCGACACTATGGTAGTGTGACCATCAATTGAGTAGCTATTGCTTATGTGAATACTGTAATTCGAAATTAAAATGGTGCCATATTTCAGTAGTTTGACTCTCTACCTGCCAAGATCGCCTAACGAAGCCTCGCTCAACGGGGCTCCTAATTTGGGAGGTTGAAAAAAAATTAAGGCAAAGGTTAGCCTTCTAATCTAACATGCCCGTGTCGGGGTGTAGCTAAATATGTTAATTACTATTATCATACTAGAGTACTGTCGAGGTTCAAATTATCGCTTAAGCGTATATTTGAACTGTGAACTCATCGCAGTATAGTTTTGTCGCATATCCATTTCTCGAGCTCATGTAGGAAATCGTCTTAGGAAATCGTGGGTAATGTCTTTTTAGGTGGAATAGGCTTTGAAGAACATGACGATGTAATGGAAGATATCGATAAGCGAGTATGTTAATTGAAAGGTTCATTCAACCTTGGAAGTTATATACCGGGTAAAATAGGGTGTATAGAAACTCATGAGGTGAAAGAAACAAATTTTTTATTAGGATTATTACTACGATTTCATATTTTTAGTTTTAATAAAGCATTCTTGTTTTCAATATTGAATTAATAAAAAAAATAAAATGCTGCAAACAAATTTTAATTAACGTGAAAAAGCAACAAAACGTGGTTTCTATTGACCCCCGATTTGTTTCCATTCACCCCATCATCATCATCATCATCATCTCAGCGCTAGTCCCGGTTGCTTCCTTGGCTTTCACCTCGGTGCCCGGGGTCCGCTTTCCAACTCAAACGCCTCCACTTCGCTCGGTCTTTCGCGTCCTTTGCCGTAAGCCCATTGGCACGCATATCTTCCCTTACGACGTCGATCCAACGCCTCCATTCCATTCACCCCGTTTTACGGTAATTATTATATTTTAAGTATTACAAATACAATTTTACTTTTTGTTTACTGTAAAATCATTTAATTATATAAAACAATTTCTCCCACTGCGTGGAGAAGGAAAGTATGTTAAACTTTTACCTAACCAACAACTAATTAAGTGTGTTATACAATACTTCACAACTGCTTATACTTACGGAACAAGTTTTTAATAAAAAAAAAAGTCATAGCAAGCTTCTATAGTGCGGTATATACTCAAATTATATAACCAAAACGAATTACACGAGCCCGATGGGATTGTGTCGTTTAAATACAGAATTCCTATGGCCATTTTCCGGTTTCATCATCAGATCAACGTCACGACACATACAATTTTGCACTATCATCAAATTGACGCATGCATTTCAGCTCAATCGGTAACCGGAAAGCGAATCAAATTTAATTTACAAGATTTAATCACACACATTGGAAAGGTGAAACTAAATAAAGGTTAAAGGAATGACGATCTTTTATTATCTCTATATCACTTCTCATCGAATATGCTGCGCTGGATGTCTGGAGTTTCGCGGAAAGACCGCATTAAAAACTCCCGCATCCGGGGCAGCCTTCAGGTCCGTGACATAGCGAATAAACTGCAGGAGGGTCGCTTACGCTGGTATGGCCAAGTTTTACGAAAACCAGCAGACTACGTGGGTAACAGATGCCTCACCATGCCGCCTCCGCCGGGACCCGGAAAACGAGGAAGGCCTAAGAGGCGTTGGATCGACGTCGTAAGAGACGATATGCGTGCCAATGGGCTAAAGGCAGAGGACGCGAAAGACCGAACGAAGTGGCGGCGACTGTGTAGGAAAGCGGACCCCGAGCACCGAGGTGACAGCCAAGGTGTGCAACCGAGACGGTCGCTAAGATGATGATGATGATGACTTCTCATCCATCCTCTTTACACACTTTTTTAACTTTTCAAGGATTAGCAACATTTTCACTGCCTTTAATATACTCGATTTCTCACTCTCATTTACCTCATACATAAATTCGAAAAACAATTAATCTCTGAAAGTTGAAAAACAATTCCTATTTACTCATTACATCGACACAATAACCACTATTTCCAAAACTACAAACAAAACAATCCCCGATTCCACACCACATTTTCAAGCCTCAATCCTTTTATTCTAGTTGACATCACTTCGCATTGCTCGTTCACTGATAACTGAAGGATTATTTCGTTTTGGGCAAACGAAATATTCGCCAGTGCGACAATTAACGGAACAAGATAGCAAGCTGCGTAATTTGTCGGACTAGCATTTCGGGACAAAGGGGTGCCTGGTTTAAAGCGTCAATTTCGTTTGTGAAATGATTAGGAGTGGCGGTTTTGAATGATACATGGTATGCTTGAAAAGAACGGAATTCTGAGGCAGAAAATATTATTATGTTATTTATTTGTACAGGCAGTTGTTTATTTATTTTATTTTATTTATTAGGGAAAACAAACAATAGCTCTTACAGTAATACATAAAGAAAAGCAAAGAAATAGTTTTACATACTTATGTGATATCAACAACTTTCTCCACATATAAAAACGTGAGACATTTGGTATGACAAGCGCTGTAATATACGAGTTTATGTTTGAAAATGTGAAAAATAAATTATATTACATAACATGTTTATTTATTTTCTCTTTTAGAAAAGTGACTTACAAATTAGCATTATATAAGTACTTACTTATGTAATGCTAATTTGTAATTTGTACTTATATCTACTTAGGTATACGTAGGTATAAGTACAAATTATTGAAGCTTCCAGTTCGCCGTCCGATTGTCTGATAGCCAGCCAGACCTAGAAGAATTTCAGCTGTCAGCAAATCGTAGGGAGCCTGCAGAAGGGTTTAAGCCTACACGGGCCAAGGGTTCGCGTCAGAAAGAAAGGCTCCGGCCCAAGTATAAGGATAACATAAAAAAGGGATATTTTGTTAGTAAGAGTCTGACACAGTTTTCCCAAGGGCTGGATTTGTAATTGGATAATTTTAACCACCCTAAAAAAGGCTTCTCATTTATGTCACCAATTCACTTCAAGAGAAATTACTAAATCATTGCCAACCAATTTTCTCCTTTATAATTTCTAATAACTGTCTATCAAATCAAACCCATCAATTTTCAAAGTCTAAACAGATTACGTCCTACTTTACCGCTAATGTGACTCTCCCTTAAGACCCTGTTGACGATGGGCTCCGAAGAAACTAGGTCGACAGTTTAAAACTTTCTCAGCCCTCTTCTTAACACTTTAAGGGTGTTAACAGACATGCTACTGAAAGAATCGCCGATCTGTGATTCATTTGTTTTTTGAAAATTCGATACGTACAGAGACTACTTAGACTGCCGAAACCCGGGATTGAAATGGAAAGAGGGCGTTTTTATAGTGGGTAAAATTCATCCAATGATGAATCCCATCCTTGGGCGGAGCAGGAAATAGTGTCTTTTACTGATTAAATAGCCCACCCCGTCCCTTATTTGCCTTACGCACAGGTGCCAAACCTTCCTTTCAGAAAAAGCTTCTGGGCCTCATTTGGCTTCGACCCTTCTGTAGGCTTCCTACGAACTGGGATGGGACCTGCAGATCTTCAGTCTAACGCTCTACGAACTGAGCTTTTTGGCTATGTACATACTTGCGCTGGGCTCTGGTGCAGGCCATGGTCAGGAGAGAAAAGGAATGGCGTATAGTCGCCTTCTGGAGAGCAATGGGTAGTTTCAATAACTGAACGGACCGAGTTCTTTTCGTCGACGGAGCGCATGTTCAACGTACGCTTCATGGAGATAGCAGCAAACCGTAGAGGCTCAGCGAGGTTGAAGTTTACTAGGCCTATAGGTTATGCAAAAGTGTACAGGCAAAAAAGAAATAGGAGTGGATTTTAGCCAGTAAAAGTCTATCATGGCCTGTCACTCCGCCCAAGGGCGGGATTTTCTACAATATATATAACTGGTACACCTCCGTTCCCTCTCCTGGAGAGGAAGCCTATGTCCCAGAAGGGGAAAAATTAAAAAAGGCTGATGATGATATAACTGCTATAATACATAACAAGCCAAAATAAAACAAAAATAGAAAAAAATATATATTTACGTAGGTATGCAAATGGCGGTTCCACGATCTTTGGGCAAGTGAAGACATGTGGTCATACGGTTATTACTCATAGGTGGAAAAAAGATTGACAATAACTAACAGCTGCAGTAAAAAATCAACACTATTTGGGAGCTCAATATAGCAAATGCTACAACATGCTTATTCACGTCAGATTCAAAGCGATTGGCATCATTGAAACATGTAGAAATCGTGAAACTTCGAACGGCACGTTCATTTGCAGTTGCTGAAAGCACTTTAACGTTTAGTTTCAAAATCGACGATAGAATAAGTAGTGTCTGTATGGATTCTAAGGAAAGACAAATTTGTTTGATAACACTCTGAATGGAGCTAATTAAGATGCTTGAGAATTATTACAAGTTGAATTTTGAGTGGAAAGACTTATAGGTGACGAGTTCAGGTGTTTTCCTTAGCTGTTTTTTTTTAATGGAGCAATAGGCAGCTTTTGTTTTTGCAGTTTTGCAGTTTTGTGGCATTATGCTGAAGTAAAACTATCTGGACAGCGTTATTTATTTTTTATATAATGTAGAAAGAAGATGTGTAGACAGAAAGGTTTGAAAAGAAAAAGGGGAAGCCTTTGCCCAGCAGACTATAGGCTATTAAAAAACAATAGAAAGAAGATATAAAAGGCGTTTATTTAGCTCACAGACTCATCATCATCATCAGCTTTATAATATTTCCACAACTGGGACGCAGGCCTCCTCTCTAGGACAGAATGAGCCGTAATCCACCACTCGGGCCCAGAGCGATTTTGTGGATGCCACATGTTTCCGAATTTTTAGTTCTAGAACATGCCGGTTTCCTCACGATTGTTTTCCTTCACCGTTTTGGTGTTGAGAAAAATTACACCAAGTATTGCGCCTGACTAGGTTTAAACCCGCGAACTGCAAATCGTAAGTCAGGGCCGTTACTAATCAGCCACTACTGCTCCAAGTAGTTCAATTAGTAAACCAGAGGTCCAATTTATGATACAGTGCAAAGTGAAAAAAATATGTTTTTTTTTTTTAATATTACTACAGGTTGTTAAAACGTTTAACTGTTTTAACAACCTGTAGCCAAAGCTTGACAAAAATATTTAATTTTAATTTCAATAGCATTTTAAAACCTTTACGACCCATCGTTCGTTTGTATTACGACCAGTAGAATGGCACACAAAAAGCGAAATGGACTATTATTTTGACAGTGCGGTGTCAATACTGAGTACTTTTTGAGTACCGTAAAAAATTAATAGGCAAAGGCCATATTTTTTTAAAGGCATAAAAGGTTTTGTGTTTAGAAGAATAAAATATGGAATTGTTTATTGACAGATTTTCATCCGATTAAATATAAAGAACACAAAAAAAAACATTACATGTAGATTAACGAAGAGGAAGAGGGAAGTCAAAGAAAAGATTGATGGACTGTGTGAGATATATGTGAGTGTGAGTGATACGAAAAAAAAGGAATTAGGCATAGCATGGCAAGTAATAGAACAGGACGGAAGAAAGAAACGGGTTGCAACCACTCCAAATATAATGGGACTATAGAAGGAAGATCATGATTGTACATTGATATGTAGTACTAGCTTTCTGCCAGTGGCTTCACCCGAGTATGAGTAGGTTTCTAGATACAAAGTTTTGACGTCTGCTTCCGTCATTTTCCGCCATAAAAAGAAACTTTGTGCAAAATTTCACCATCCAAGTCCCAGTGGTTTCGGCTGTTCGTTGATATGTCAGTCAGTCAGTTTCTCCTATTATATATGTAGATAACGCAACTAATTAAGTTATACCGTGAACCCAATTTAGCAGGTGTCTGCTAAAAATGGATTTTACGAAACTCCATCCTTAAGACCGACCGAGAAATCGACTTTTACGTAGGCGAAGCCGCTGGCGCTAGTGACATAAAAGTAACACTTCACTCCTTCACTGTACTCTAAGGCCGTCGGATCTTGGAGTTAGGCTCTGCGAATTTAAGCGCTTGAAAACGCATTCATGTGTTCTAGAGATAAAGGGTCTTGACCGACAGATAGACAGACATCAAAATGATCTTATAAGAGCCCCGTTTTTTTTGACGTCAGAACCCGGTACTAATGTCGATTTGAAAAATTGCCACTCATTCGCCGTTTGACAAGCGTTCGCGTTGTAAAAACAGCATTCGTTTGCAACCTTACAAACGTTAATTTTCATACATGACCTGAATATAACACGATTTCATATTCATATTAAAACCACCTCGTAATAAAATTATTCTCCTGACTGCGTGAAGATTAACGACTCCCAATTTGAGCCTAAATTCGGTTACCTAAATTCAAGGCATTGTAAAGAATAGTGATCTAAACCTAATGTCTGTATTGAAGCAAAATTGCTGTTTTCACGATTTTCAAGGTATAATGATAATTTCTTTGGTGCCTGGTGCCGAGCCTATAAAACACCTTTTGTGAATGTTTCGTGATGTTAAATTCGTACTGGAAACGGTTTGAGCAAAAACTTTTTAGATTGTATGTGAGTGTATGGTTTTAGTGGTTATTATTGCATATTTGGATGCTCGCTGGCATAATACTATTAGTACGTGTATTATGTAAAGACTGGTTTCCTAGAAAAAAATAGGAACTCGAGTACTTAATGGATAAATAGTAGGTACCGTAAAAATCGACATCAAACAACGCAAACGCGCAAATATATCTACGATTGTTTACATGTTGTTAAGTTCTTTGAGAGTAATTTACTCTCAAGTTTGCAACCCCAAAAACACTGTTATACGTCAATGGCGATCAAAAAACTGCGAAATTATGGTATTTGTTTCAGGTTTTTACAAAAAACTACTCTAAAGAAACGTTTTTCAAGTGTGTTTTCTTATAATTTAATTAAACAAAAAAAGGTTACTCTCTAGCGGTACTCTAGGTCTATTTGTTCCAAAGACAGAAGAGAGATTAGTACAGAATTCAAAAGAGAGAAAAATATAAAAGAAGAAAAAGACATATCAATTGAAACTCCGTAGTCGAGAGAGAATAAATATAAACTGCAATACATTCGATTGGAATAATACAATAAACTACACAGTAATAAGACCCATTCATATCACTGGCATCCCTTTTTTTTATTTCTTTTTGCCGTCAATATAAAAAAGTAATAGAGTAAGTTCTGCAAGAGAGATTTTGATATTTAAGACAGATTTATGATATTAAAGAGGGACTACCCAACCCTTTTGCTCGCAAAACACGAAAAAAGAAGACATTTTCCTACATATATAAATTTTTAACGGAATCGCACTATTATTATAAAGACGAATGTTTGTCTGTTATATGCCTGTTAGTCTTATACACTCAAATTACTAAATGGATTTAAATGTTTAATTTGCAAGTAGATTGTATCATTGAATTTCACATAGAATCTTAGATTAAATCAAAACAGCGGTAGAAAAAAGATTCGCTTCTAGCACGTCGACCCCTAAAATCAGACCTCTATGGCCTGATTTCACTCAGTTGCAAATGTGCGAGTGACATAGACGAGGGCGTTATGTAAAAATATTATTTTGTTGTTTTAAGTGGGATAAAGGTTATCCAAATGCCTTCGTGTGCTTTTAAATACTCGTAGAAAAAAAAAACACAAAACAACTTAAAAAATAATAATTTCACACATTATTTTGGAGTCTCTGTCCTAGTCTATCAGTGGCTGTAGGTTTAGGACTGTGATGACAGTGATAAAAAATATGCGAGTTTTGCGTTCACTTTTTCTGATTGCGATGTTAGTACCTATCAATGTTTCTTTGTGATATGATTATTATAAATGCTTTTTTTTCTCCCAGGAATATTTAAGTTTTTTTGGAATAACTTTCTAGTTTCTCATAAGCGAAACCATTGACAGAAACTAGTAAAATAATATTTTATTGAGCTCACTTTTATCAGAAGCACCTAAATCAATCTTGTTGACACTTCCAGCTAGCAATTTTCACCTGAACTTTCTCGAGCGGTGTACTATGAAAAATATATTAACAATAGGCGCTGGCCCCGTTCTGTTCCTGATTTATGGCCATAATTCAGTTCGCTATTTATTATATACTTCCTATAAAATTGAACTGATATTATTCTAGATTTTTGTTGCCAGTAATGTGAAATTTTCACAGCATGTCACGGAATAAAAGGTATTGTCGCTAAACGTTTTCAAAAGGGAGACGTTCTTTTGTATAGATATTAAATTTTACGAATTCTTTGATGAATGACGTCGAATTGGGACATGGTAATGGTTTTGTGATGAAGTTATTGAAATATTTTTAGACAGGACATTTTCATTAATCAAATGAATGGTCAATGGAAGGAGATTAAATAAAATAATTAACTTTACTTATGGTAGTATTATTGTAGATACCGTAAAATGAAAGCGGTGTAATTAAAAATATTGCTAACATCTGATCTATATGAAACATTAATCAGGAAACTACGCCACTACGGGATCCGAACCTCCTCCCTGGATCTTCTTACGTCGTATCTTAGTGAAAGGATTCAGAGAGTTGATGTGAACGGAAAAAGATCTCCCGGGTCTGTAGTAAAAATGGGTGTCCCCCAGGGCTCAATTCTCGGTCCTTTTTTGTTTCTTATTTATATTAACGATTTGCCTTACCTCATTAAAGATAACCAAAATATAGTTTTGTTTGCTGATGACACATCACTTTTATTTAAACTTAAACGCCAACAGCCGGTTACTGACGATATAAATAGCGCTGTTTCAAAAAAAGTACATTGGTTTAACGTAAATAACTTGCTACTTAATGAAAAAAAAACGAAATGTATTAAGTTTACCATGCCTAATGTTAAGCAAGTAGAAACTAGTGTGTTAATAAAAGGTAAAGAGTTGAGTTCTGAAGATACTACAGTGTTTTTGGGCATAACTTTGGATGCTAAGCTTCAATGGGGCCCCCATATAGACAAATTATCTAAAAAACTCAGCTCTGCTGCATATGCTGTAAGAAAAATACGAAACATAACTGACTTAGAGACAGCACGTTTAGTTTACTTTAGTTATTTTCATAGTCTCATGTCGTACGGTATTTTATTGTGGGGAAATGCCGCTGATATTCAGATAATTTTCGTTCTGCAGAAAAGAGCTATTCGTTTTATTTATAAATTAAGTCCCAGACACTCTCTTAAAGATAAATTTAAAGAGATTAATATAATGACTGTACCTTCTCAGTATATTTACGAAAATATCTTGTATGCCCATAAAAATAAAAACACGTTTAAGAAATATAGTGATATTCTTGATTTTAATACTAGGAATAAACATAAATTTGTGGCGCCTGCTACCAGGCTCAAAAAAATAGGGGAATCATTCAAATGTCAGTGTATACATTATTATAATAAGCTTCCTAATCATATTCAGGAACTAAGCCTTAATAAATTCAAATCATTTGTAAAACGGAAACTTTTGCTAAAGGCTTTTTACAATGTAAAAGACTATCTTGAGGACAAAAAGGCTTGGGATTGACCTGCTCCAGTATGTTCTACAATTGTTCTCTTCTGATTTTTTATATTTCAATTGTGCTTTTGTACTTATATTGTTTACAATTTGACCTTCATATTTGTTTTTATTTTACAATATGTATTTATTAATTTTTTTTTTTTAATTTATATTTGACCAAAATATTTACTTTGTTAAATATTACAATTTTCTACACTTCTGTATTTTATTGTGAATATGAGGACTATGTGGAATATTTCTTTTTTTTTCCGTATGTTCAATTATTTTGACGCATGTCTGGCAGTTTGAGTATTTCTGCGACCTACCCAAATGTCCCTTCTTTGGCATTGATCGTCAAATCGTTGAGCTCCTTAGTTTTCCTAAGTTGAGCTATACGAATACTGACAAATGCTTGCACTGACTGGACAGGTCCACTCAAATCTGTATGGTTCTTTCCTCAAAAGACCATCTCAGACGCTAATCTGCATTGTTCTCATAAGATTTGACTATTACTGTATGGACTTTAAAAGAGATTTTGACCCCTGAGTTTGTTTCGGTGTTTCTTCTCAGGGTAGTCAGCTAGGAAACACCGGACTCATCTAGTTTAAACTGACAAAAAAAAAAAAACATAAATGACGTGTAAAAGTGTTGTGAAAAACCTATTTACAAAAATAAATATCATTTATCATATCTACTATGACTGTATGACTAAATCTAAGTAAATTTAAGGTTTTAATTTAAAAATCTTATAAGTATTATGTTCACCTAACTGGTCCGAAATGTACTGAATTTGGCAGACTTTTTACGTGATTTCAGGTTTGATCCTATAGTAAAATTTGTTTGTTGTAACTACAATCACATGTTTAAGTATCGGTCATATATTACCAGTCACCCTAAATAGATATTGCAATAATTAATTCATACAAATTGCTCGATTTTTTAAATCAAATTTAAATTTAACTAAAAATAAATAAATTACATTATATCTAAGATTCAACAACTATACCCATAAATTCTATCAGACAATACAATAACGAAAGTATGATAGCCCATCCGGTACATATTCAGGCAGCACAAAATATTCTACATTGACCCACCAAAACTATATAGACTACTCAAAACTTCCCACAAGAAACTACCTTTCTTTCAAAACTCACAAGTAAGTTTTCCACCAAAACCTTTTTCACGATAAGTAAGACATGCGACGATGACGTCATTCCCTCCACTATTTCTGAAGAGATATAAATTATAAGCACGTAGTATGTTCACAAGTTTTTCAAAGAAGATTTTGGCAAGTTTCGATTGGGACCCGCCATAGAGTTACGCATTGGGTATACTGGCTGTATGTGAAAGAGACGGCACTATGTCAAATTGTTGTTTTCGTTTTGAGACAATAGAGAGGGGGTGTCAGACTTTTGCTAAACCCACAGCGTTATTATACAGTTGCCCTGCCAGACGGCACTACACAGTTGGGTAGTTTTTTTTAAGGCAATCGGCAGTACGGTTCAAGCTCAGAGCGTCCTGTTCCTAAAATATCCCTTGGTTTTAAATAGTTCTTTCCCCGAAATGTCTCCCCCCTTCATCATAATGTTTATTTCCCAAAATGGCCCCTTCCCAAATGTGTTTTTCTCTAAATGTTCTTTTCTGACGACAATTACGCGTTTGAACTAGGAATATTAACCCGTGAGAAGGCGCGCCTAATTTTCTTACACGAGTAGGCGCGCGCGAGCAAATTGCTCACACTATCATAAATGTTTATATTTTTAGTGTTTCTATATTTATTGGCTTATAATGTATTTAAATAAATAACACAAGGTTTAGTAAGTAAGAAAACAAGTATTTTAATCAAAACTATTAAACATAATAGCAACTTCTAACGCAAATAACAAAACAACCTGATACTAAATAATTTTTTTGGCACGTTTCATAAAAATCACAATAAAAACTGTTACATAACAAAAACTAAAAAGTGTTATTTATCCATCAAATCTACACTAATGTACCTCTCGAAACACACTGAACACATGTATTTTATATGTTCGGTGCAAAGTAATTGCTTGCACGAAGTACATGGTTTTTTTGACCTTCTATTTTTACGTCTATGACATATTGCGCAAAATCCGCTTGGTTCTGGGTCCGCAACAGGCATAGGAGCCGGCACAAATCGCTTCATTAGAAATTTGAGATCTGAGGATATGTTCTCCATGCGAATCCAGCGTGAAATATGTGGTTTCACCAGCTCGAGAGCCACCTCTTTCAAGAATGTTCGTCTCTTAGAGTGTTTGTGTTGGCTTTGTATATTGTATGGGCATTGACCCCAGTTATATTCAAAATGGAGAATAATACATGAATTGGCCATCTTGATGTGATTCTGGCAACGAAATAATCCTCTTTCTTTTGATCTACAACATCTACGCTTCCTTTTGTGGAATTGTAAAATGTTACAATCTCAGGTTTAGCTTCACTTCCAGTTTCTTAGTCTATAGCGTCGTCATTGTGAAGTGTTGATAGAATAAGGATAATTGTCTTTGTTTTTTTTCTTTTTGTTGCCCATTTTCAAGATCTGCATCCAATTCATCACCAGAATCCTCTTCCAACCACGTACAAATTTGTGCTTGCATTTGATCGTCCATTTTGTACCTGTAGTGTAGCTAGAAGAAAAGTAAAAATAACAACATTATTACTAAAGAGTTTTTACATGATAATCAACTAATATAAATAAAAAAAAATGAAATAATGTGGCAGAATTAATAATCTAACTTTTTAAACCACAAAAATAAATACTTACACGGATGGGCGCGTGATGAGCAATTTGCCGCACTTTGGTACACGGCCTCCACAAAAGCCTTGCTGCGCGGTCGCAACGCCACTGAGCGGATCGAGCATTGCGTCAGGGGAGAGGGGGTGAATATTAAGGAAGGTACTGAAGTGCTTGAATTGGTGTGGCAAGGGAAAGACAAAAAAAATTTGAATTACATTTTTGTGTGAGCAAATTGCTCATAGCGCGCCTTCTCACGGGTTAAAATAACATAAGCCAAGTAGTTAGAGGAACATTTTGAGAAAGGGTTTTTTTGGGAAGGGAGGTCATTTTGGGAAAGGGACACTGGACCTGGATTGTGAGAAGTGATATGAAAGCGAAGTGTTAGTAGACCAGTGACAGGACAGGATGGAAGAAAAAACATATTGCGTCGACCTCAAATAAAACGAGACGAGGACAGGACGATGATGATGATTATGGACATTTCAGGAAAAGGACATTCTTGGAAAGGAAAGGGACTATTTGAAATCAAAGGACTCAGTAGTGGTCAGGTTAAGTTTTTTAAAGAACCTCAATAATGTACCATATCCTATATTTATTATTTTGAGCCTGTTGTGTCCTACTGCAGGACAAAGGCTTCCCTTCCGTCCTTCAACATTTTTCTTCTTAGAAATCAGTTTCTCTTCTTTCACACACTATATCGTTTTTTATTAGGAACACATAGCAGGATAGACGTCGATTCAGGACGGCTAGACTGTATTTTAAATTTAGAATACAAATGAGGTGGGCCAATAGCGCCTATTGTCATGTTAAAACATTTTTTTTAATCTACCTGTATCTTAGCATTGCTAGTTGTCTTCTATTTACCTCTTTCCAATTTTCACAGTGACTTTGCTGAAAAAAAAATTTTTGGAACCAAAAGTGTGTTCTTTCGGAATGGATTGTCTTCAAATCCATCGGTTTCTGTTTCTGGTTTGTGACTAAATGTATCTTACTAATATTATAAATGCGAAAGTTACGATGTTTGGATGTTTGTTACTCAATCACGCCATAACGGCTAAATGGATCTGGATGAAATTTGGCACAGGCATAGGATACACTCTGGAATAGGACATAGGCTACTTTTTATCCCGGAAAAACATAAGGTTCCTGTGGGATATACAACTTCTTATTAGGCAACCCCAGTACCACGAGGGCGAAGCCGCGGGCAAAAGCTAGTTAAAAAATAATTACAAATGGTCAACTTTAACGATCATATTCTCTTATAGACATTGCTAGCCACGTGTCGCGCCAAGACTAATTGACGTAACTGCCACGTGGCGCTAATTGACGCATTAGAATTGTAGGGAAAGGAGAACGTCCATATCGTTCATTAAATACTTGAAATAGAATATACTAATAGTCTTTAATTCTCTTGTAATTAGAATTGAATAGGAATAGTTAATACTAGCTTTTGTCAGCGGCTTCGCCCGCGTACATAAAATATAGCCTATGTCACTCAGGGGTAAAGCAGCTTTCTATTGTTGCTAAATTTTTTGCAATCGGACTAGTAGTTCCAGAGATTACCTCCTACAAACAAAAAAACAAACTTTACCTCTTTATTATATTAGTGTAGATAACTAGTGTGTTAGTAGTTATTTTAAACTCTTACTGTAATTATATTTATCATGTACCAACCTAAAATAAAGAGGAAATATATCTATTTGTTCTCAATTTTGTCTAATTAAAGGAAAATTTATAATAATATTTAACTTGCTATCCGACTATATTTATTTGAAATAACTGGGTGCCATTTAGATAAAGAGGACTCATTAATTTGAACAGTTTGATAGAGTAAATTATATTTTTACCTATAAGTATCTTTAAATATAATCAAAATAATAAATGCATGCTAAAATTAACCAAAAAGAAAACGCATCGCTATAATGATTTACATGTCCTTTACCTGACTAACAATTTTTATTAGGTACTACATTTTTTTATCATCGTCATCTTCATCAGCCTTTTAATGTTCTTCTGCTGGGACACAGGCTTCCTCTCGAGGAGAAGGAATAGGGCATAATACCCCACGCGGGCCCAGTGCAGATTGGTGGATGTCACATGTCTTCGAATTTTTGGTTCTAGGACATACCTGTTTCCTGATGATGTTTTCCTTCACCGTTTTGAGAGCAGTGGTGATGAAATAAATTACACAAAGTAATATGCCTGGCTGGGTTTGAACCAGTTTCCACCGATATACTGTGTTTGCGACTTGATTTAACAATTGTTTTTTATTTTGCTATAATGACGAGTGTGGTTATTTTTAAGGACTTTTGAAGTTGAATTGGTGTGTGAAAAAATAATTAAATTGGCATTTTCTTTAGTCTTGAAATCATCAAAAGTTTTTAGTTAATTTCTTTCACTTAATTGTGAAAGAAGAAAATATCTCAGACTTTTATTGGTTGAAATACATCATTATGCGTTCCAGAACCTTGATAGCTTTTTCAAATGGTCTCGCAAAATACTAAGTAGATGACAGTGTGAGGATTACAACAATCTATAGTATTTAGTTTCTTAGGTATTGGTAAATAGCCTCCTACGATTTATAGCAGGAAAGTATAACAGCTAAGCGCATTTTGTATATTCAGCAAATGTAGAGGCCCAACTACTGGGGCCTCTGACTCAGTCTGGTTTCTAAAAAGAAGGTCCGACCGTGGTATGAAGACTAAGAAAGAACGGGTTTGATCGTTTAGTCAGTAAGAGTCTGACACTGTTCGCTTCATCCAAGGGCGATATTCGTCGTTAGATGATTTTAAACAACATAAAAAAGTGTGTGACTTTTGTGAAGTGCCAATCTCAGACTTCTATAGTATTTCTATTAGTGCTTTAGTGACAGTCGGGCGTTATCATGCTCTGTGGGACACCAAGGTCATGTACGAAGTTTCGAAGACTTGATTAATCAGTCTATGTTAGTTGTTTTGTATGTAATCTTATTTAGATTCTAAGAATTGGGGACTTGTTTAACTCAAAAAGAAAGTTCCCTATTGTATTCTAGGCTAAACTATTATAGCCAATTCTTTAAGGGAGGCGAATTACATTTACTAATGAGAGAGAAATATTTTTTGAAAGAAAAGAAAGAAAAACTTTTATTTGTGCCTCACACACTATACATAAACTAAAAACAATACAATAAAAAAAGTACGAAATCTGTGCGAGGCCAAAAAGGCGCCTAACTCAGCATATGCTGCGTTATTTAAAACAATAAATATCGCAGCGCTGGTATTCTGTTAGGGCCCGCTGTGATGCCACGAACCCAATTACGGACATTAAATTAATAGACTATCAAAATAAAATAATAAATATTAAAGAAATAGATAAAATACGTAAATGTAGATAAATTAAAATCGTGTATAACAGAATTGCATATAAACCGTCGACCGCCGTTTGACGCTCCAACATGACATCGTTTGTCTTTATCATAGACAAACGGAGGAACGTGAACGTGGTCTTACGAATCGAATGTAAATTTTTTTTTTTTTTTTTTATTAAACATGTGGGTACATAGAGTCGTTTGTCGGATTACCAGTTATTTCACGTTAGTATGTCTGACTTTAAATGATTTAGGTGTATCTAAGTTGTTACTGCGTATTGTGATGTGTAAAAGATTATTGTGCTGATCTCCAGAAACAAGACACTATTTGAGCGACATTGTCATCAATGCAAACCGTTGAGACCCTCGGTAAGTTACATGGCTGTGTCCTTTTGGATTCGTAATAAATGTTGTTTAAACTTGTAACTAAAAGTACCAACCGTCTTTATAGTACGAAATGGAGGGGGTAAGTCATTCCAGACTTTGCTCGCAGCATTTGTTCTGGAATTTTTAATATGTTTAGTTCATACTAAACATATTTAAAAATAAAACCACCAAACTCCTACCACAAAACTCTTGTTTTGTGGTGGGAACTGAGATTGTCAGTCTTGACTTTCAAACATATTATTAACAAGAAACTTAAAAAAAAATTACACCATATGAGGCCTTTCAACGCTACATCTTCCAGTAGGCTGTTGCCACTCCAGAACCTTACGACCCCAACGGCCATCTATTCATAGCCCTTTGAGTGACTTTAACCCTTCTAATGATACCCATACCCCAATGCAAAAGGGTCGAAGCCTAATGAGTCTCTTTTTGAAAGGAAGGCTAAGTCTCAGTGCGAAAGGCAACAAAGGAACGGGGTAGGGTGTTTAGTCAGTAAGAGTCTGACACTGTTTCCCGCTTCGCTTAAGATCGGGATTCGGTGAGTGATTTTTATCCACCATAAGAAAACCTAATGCCTACAAGCATATTATTACTATATCTTACACTCCAAAGGGCATCCAAACAAGACATCTGCCTACTAAATCTCAATATAATCTGACCTAGAGAACCGCACTCAACCTTTGGCACGAGCATTTCCTCCTGTGCCAAATCATAGTCCGGTAACATGGTAATAAATTAGACTGTACACATGAGTACATGCACGATTTAGTACTGGTCTATTAACAAGCGTGTTCGGTTCAGTGATTCTGAAGCCTGGTACAGACTACTGTAACAGACAATGATAGTAAATTTTGCCGTAATGATAGTAAAACTGCTTTATCCCCAAGCGAACGCCGGAGTTCGCGCGTGATTTCGCGCCATTCGTTTGAACAACTAGCGTTCGCATCTAAAATTCATAATTCGTTTATTATTCATTACACAAAAATCAATGCCACTTTTCGTTGTTATTTCATAACTCAAGAACCGGCTCACCAAAGTTTTAGGCTTTACTTGAACTATTTAGCAGATGGTTGATGCGAAGTTTGCTCAAAATCTGTCGAGCGGTTCTTCATTTATCACATTTTTCTGTTGTTAGGAGCGAAGCCGCGGGATAAAGCTAGTAGATTATAAAATATTGAGCGTTTTTTTATAGGGTATTTTGTTATTTATCCAAGAACGTAAATAAAAAGTTTTTCATAGACAAATAAATTTAAATATGGAAAATTAGCAATTTTCCGTTAAGCCGCGCGAACGCCAGCGTTCGCTTCAAGATCAAGAGGAGCCGAGGGCGGTGGCAAATGAAAGCAGTGGTGGCCGAGTGGTGACGGCCCTGACTTGCAAGTACGAGTTTGGTCACGGATCCAAACCCAGTCAGGTTATGTGGTTTATTTAATCATTACTGTTCTCAAAAAGATGAAGGAAACCGGCATCTCTTATAACCGAAAATTCAAAGATATGTGACACTACCAACCTAGCCCGCGTTTTGGGTCACGACTCATTCCCTCTCCTAAAGAGAAGGGCTGAGTTCGAGCAGCAGGAACATTGTAATGTTGATACTGTACTATGCTAAGCCGAGGGTTGGAGAGACAAATTTGTCTCTGTCACGTATATCAATCGATGATTTTCAATACACTTTCGATTTGTGGGGGTTGATGCGATGCGCACGCGGTCTGTGCGCACCAAGCGCGCGAACAGAGCCTTTGAACTACGTGACTATATACCGGTGGTTCATCCTCGTATGTTTAGAGGTCCGATGATGGAAACGGCTAGGTAGAAATGTAACCTGTAGAAAACCGAAAGGCTAGCAACCCGACGTCGATGCTGAAAACTTTGATCCTCAACTCGACGAGTACATCATTGCCAATCATTCACTCGCCTCAAAGTTCTTCTTAAAATATAATATAATATGTCCACAACTATGACACAACGCCATCTAGTCCCAAGCTAAGCAGAGCTTGTGTTATGGGTACTAGACAACTGATAAACATACTTATATATTTCTAAATACATACATGTTATAGATAAATTACACCCAGACACAGAACAAATGATCGTGCTCATCACACAAACATTTGTCCTGGGTGGGAATCGAACCCACGACCTCTCGCATAGCAGTCAGGGTCACTAACTACTAGACTGACAGGCCAGTCAAAATGTTCTTTTCATACTACCTTCCATATAACGTTTCTACAATCTGTACCCACCTTAAGTTCAAGAAAGTGGAACGGGGTAATGGAACCGTTTTGAAGTTTGAATTTAGTGTTCATTTGACTTTCTGCTTAATTCTTAGTTAGGATGTAACTTTAATAGTTTGCTACTACAAGATACTTCTTGTTTTAGTTTGTATTGAAGAGGCCCTTCTGGGAAACCATTTGGTACTTTGTACTAACGTGTCGCTAGCCAGCTGTTAGGGTTCGTAGAAAAACACGGTACTATGTAGCGACATGATTATGTTTAAGAGGGAAAAATGTGTGAAAAAAGTCTCTAGATAAAAATAATATAATAGGTCCTTATGGTCATCATCATCATCATTAACTTAATAGTCTCACAGCTGGGACACAGACCTCCTCTAAAGGAGAGGAAAACGGCCATGATCCACCACGTGGATCTAGTGCGAATTAGTGGACGTCACATGTTTCTTCATGATGATTTCCTTCACCGGTTTGAGAGCAGTGGTAATGAAATAAATAACACAGAGTAATGTGCCTGACTGGGTTAGAATTCGGGGTCTGTAAACTCGTAAGTTGGGCCCGTTATAACTCGGGCACCCTTGTTTGAGAGCAACGGTGGTTGAGACCTATGAATACGCTGAATCACAGGGCCTTCAAAAAGGTTTTAATAATAAATAAATGACAACAAACATTAATTGCTAACATCAATTAAAACTGCATAATGTATTTTTTTAAACCATTTATTTTTCTACGAGTCCACTAGTACTAAAGTTTACCTCCTTGAATCCTGTAAGATTTTTCTTCACGATAACTTTTACATCACTATAATATTGTTTCGTAATTTTCTGCTTTAACAAAACTGGTTCTAATTAAAGTTAAGAAGAATCGAGAAATTTAAGTAATTAGTTTGTCTAGATCACTTTACTGTTTTGTCCTAGTGGAAAATGCCATTAGCTATCTGAGGTTACGTTGAAATCCAACTTCATCTTAATGAAGTACTGTAACAAAAGACTCAATTAATGAACATCTAAATTAGTTCAAAAATTCTAGTGCTGAAATGAAAAGCCGTTACAAAGAAATAAACGTTAATTAATATATATTTATTTAATAGTAATACATAAAATGTTTTTCAATTCGCATACTTCAAAACCCGTTTTTACAAGCATCTTTGCCGCTTTTAAGCACGCAATTTTCTATTTTCCGCACTAATATGGAAAAGTGCGTGAGCTGCCTCTACTACAACTGATTGTATTTATTTTGTTAGACTGTGAGCTTAGCAACTCATTGGTCTTTGCCTATAGCACCCTCGCCTGCGGCTTGGGCATATTCTGCCTCCATCACATTTACAAACGTTCTCCACTTGTATCAAAATGTACTATTACAGAATAACGCATCAAACTATTTAATTTATTTGCAAGTAGTGGCTAGAAATCGATATCGGAATCCTCGTCTGGGCCATGAGCGCCATTGCTTTAAGCGGTCAGCGTCCTGCTATGCTAGCATTACTACTTCGTAGAAGGAAGCGACCGTCGTGGATCGTCGCGAGAGATCGCCGCTGCATCATTGCTGTCATCACATCACTAAATCACGACAACCTAATTGTCAACAAGACCTAACACATATTGGTCTAAAATCTAGAACCTAAATCAGAAAATTATCGGCCCATAAATTACATCCCCTATTTGACTCCCAGCCATCAGATACCAGCAAATCGAATTTTGCTCTCCCGTCGCACTCCTACACAGCTCTGCCACTTACTGGGGCAATTAATAAACGGGCCGAATGCAAATTCAATATATCTCTTGGTTCGAGCCAATTCGGGCTTTCATGAATGATATTCACCATTAGCAGTGGTTTATTAGTGTCCAGATGATTGATTTTGGCAAAGAATTTTGTTTCCTATATTGTGTTTTACGTTGTAAATGTTTTAAGAGACGTAAAGGCCTTTTCATGTCGTGTTTGTTTATTGCTAGGTGCATTACTTTGTGTAATTTATTTCATCAACACTGCTCTTCTATCTTCCTTATGTAAAAGTTTATGATTGTTTATTGGTTTTAAGTTTGCGTCATTACATGTAAATAAACTGGTTTTCTTCCTCTTAGAGAGCGTTAAATGGCAATAAAAAAAACACAGGAAAGAAAAATCCATTCAAAAGCTTTACGCACAATGAAATATTAGTTTTAGTGCGTACTCATGTACAAAGTTAATATTGCTTCTACCCATATCAGTTGGTTTAAAGTTTCTATCGTCTGTAACTATGGAAACTTGTAACGAACTAAGTAAAGCTTTCATAAGTTGCAGTAACTGAAGATCTTTGCAAAAGGCTTCATTCGGAAATATACACTTGGCCTATTTCTACAATACAGAGTTGTTATTACAAGTGACTCATCATCATCATCATTTCAGCTGAAAGACGTCTACTGATGGACATAGGCCTCCCCCAAGCGCCGACACAAAGACCGGTCCTGTGCGTCGTGCATCCATCGGATTCCAACAACCCTGACCAGGTCGTCGGTCCACCTTGTGGGAGGCCTTCCAACGCTGCGTCTTCCGAACGCTGTCCGCTGCCTATTAGTGACTAGCAATAGCATATAGCTGGGACGCAGGCCTAAGAGAAGAGAGTTAAGTATAGTAGGGTAGAACACAAGACTTCTTTTTAGCGGCACATGCTGTATCTGCTTGTTTTTTTTTTTTGTAGTAGTAGTAGAGAGGAAGAGGGAGACCGAAGAAGAGATGGATGGTTCGTGTGAGGAGTGTTATGAAAGAAAAGGGAGTTAGTGATATTGTGATTGTTGACAGGACAGAGTGGAAGAAAAAAACATGTAGCGCCATCCCTAAGTAATATGGGATAAGGGTAGCATGATGATGAATTATGTAGTTTTTCCACATTTGGATCAGTTAACATTTCATTTATGGTATTTATATATGCCAAAAAGTCGACCAATGTTTGTCTACCGTCTTTAAAAGTTAGCTGCGAGAATATCTGAAAGAGTAATCGTGGCCCTGGAACGAAAAAAGGCAACTGAAATACACAGTTGGTTGTCTGGTAACAGTCGGGATCGAGTTTAAGTTGTCAACGGCGCGCACTGTTATAACTTGCCTCAAAGATTTGTCAGCGAACTGTAAAGGCCTAGCAGGAAACTTCCTGGGGCAAAGGGATAATGCGAAAGCGTAACATTAGGGCCTTGGGATCAAGGCAAGGAAGAAACGGGGTGAATCGTTTAGTTAGTAAGAGTCTGACACTGTTTTCCACACTGTCCAAGGGTGGGATTCGTAACTAGACGATTTTTTTCACCATAAAAATAAACCATACTATCTTACTAACAAAGCAAGTTAAGTTTCACTTAACTATAAACAGTAACTTAACTACAACAAGCACACAAATACCTCCTACCAACCTCACCTGTCAATGTTCTAATGGAAACACCTCATCAAATGACACGAACCAATCATAAAGCAACAATGGAAATCAATTAACCGATCAGAAATAGTGATAACTCTATCAATAGGGTACCTTAGAACTTAGATATTAGACGAAGAGGCCGATCATAGACGCAATGATGACTGCTTTTAATATTGTACAAAAACAGTTGTGTGGTCTGGTGCTGCAAAATACCACCTAGCAGCTTAGAACTTGGTGGAAAGGCGTGCAAAGAGGCTAATTGGTGATACAGCTAGGTTTTTCGAAATTGTAAACTAGGTGGCTAAGGGCCCCTGTGGAGTAACGTAGGGACTCTGCAAAAGGGTTGAAGCCTACTGGGGCCCAGTGTCTCTTTCTGAAAGGAAGACTTGGCCCCAGTGCGAAAGGCAAAGAAGGAACGGCGTAGGTTGTTTAGTCAGTAAGGGTCTGATAATCCGCTCCGCCTAAGAGCGGGATTCGTCATTGGATGATTTTTGCCCACCATGAAGAAAAATCCCCTGTGGGCTATATAATTCTGAACAGAACTTAACACCTCAACGGTGAGACGACAGTTAAGGAAGAGTTAAGAGTTGGATCGAACATAGATCCTTAGTGAAGAAGATAGTCTTCTTATAATGTGCAAAAATGCATGCACACATAGACACGCTTCACATACAGCGAGTACAAGTGCACTCGTGACCGGCATTTGTTTAACTGCTTTACATATTATGTGTCTATGTGTGCGTGTCCCGTTTTCACTAGTCGCATGGGGCCGACCTTCTGTCCCAATTTTGTGTTGCTTCAGTCAATGCGGCATAAAATTGAATAGCGGTTACGTTTAGTAATATTGCTGTGGATTGCCTCTTCCTGCTATTTGAGGTTTAGTTGATAAGTGGTGAGCACAGATATAGATATACCTAGATAAAGCACTCCATTGTTTAGGAATCGCAATGGCCACTCCAGCGAAGCTGGTAGAATCATCTCCTTAATAATAGATGGCACATTTAGCTAGGTCTCGGTGGCCACCACTTTTCCAGTATTATGACGGGTAAAAGTGTTGTGAAAAACCTATTTGCAAAAATGAATATCATTTACCAGTGAGTCTCACTTAGACCAATGATGGTGACACCAAATCGCTAGAGCTCTCAATCTAAGATGTGTAATTTACCCTCATCAAGGAGTCCTCGTATGTTCCAAGTGACTATACGGGTGTTCAAGTGCCAAATGGAGACGCATCGCGAGCCTGACTAGCCAACGAAAATGCAACATGATCAACCATGACCACTCTGTCAAGAATGAATGACTAGGGAGGGGGAGATAAAGCAAGCATCACGATCTGTATGGAAACCGTGTGAAACGCGTGCCATTTTTTGACTTATGGCGTCACAAGCACTATTTGTGAAAATCAAATCGATTCAAAGACGCCGCGCGTACGGCGTCCCCCTCGCTCCAACCCGCCTTGCCAGCACAATTAACCATTTTTATATGTTTAACTGATGTCCGACTAGCGCTGTACACCGATGCAGACTAACCGCGAAAGTGACCACTTACGATTTTTGTACGTAAGCTAGGCACGCGAAGTAGTTGTTCTTGCTCTGGTGTGGTGCGATTGGCTAAGGTTAGTATAGGTTTGTAAATGGGTTATTTATTGGCGACTCAAAGTATTGGTATCGTCGTAGCCATATATTTTTTACGTATAAAAAAGATGTAATAAGACTTCTTTTTTTCACAACTATCACACAAGTCTCAAGCTTGTGTTATTGGTACTAGAAAACTGATAAACATACTAATATATTTCTAAATACACACGTATTATAGATAAATTACACCCAGACACAGAAAAAATTATCATGCTCATCACACAAACATTATTACGATGTGCATACATAAATGTGCTACAATTTTATTGTGAAATAATCTACTAAGGTGCCCTGTAAATTTTTTAACTTTTTTATTAGTTTAATTACAATTTATATTAGTTGATTGTTTTAGTTTAATTTTCCTCCAAGCTCAAAAAGTTGAACGGATTTGGGTAAAACTTGGCACACGTGTAAATAATGTGCCGACATTATTCCAAAATGATATTACCCTGTATTTTACACTTTTGAAGTAATATTAATCATATATTTCTCACTTTAATCACAAATATAATAAAAGACACATACATTAGCGTCTTGCTTTTACATTTTAAATTATAACAAAAAAAAATCTTAACATTTCTCCATCTAATTGAAATTTATTAATTTGACATGCGTTAAAACAAAGCACTACTTTTATAACATCGTAAAAAAACACGAAACAGAATCCACGAGCAAAGACTTAGGAAATGGCTATTTCTATTTCCAAGCAAAGACAGTTATCTTAATGTAAGATCATTTGTAAGGATTCTACTGGCCAGATATCTAGAGATTATGACAACGGATAAGCGTACATAGACATTCATTAGTATAATCCACTTCCCCAACATTCCCTTTGGTACAAAATTACAAGCACTGTTCTCGATTTAATCACTGGGTACTGAAAACAGTAGCCCGGAAATGTAGCTTGACATTTAAGTTTGTAATTACTGTGTCACAGAATCCAAAAATTAATTAGCCAGTTCTAGGAAACAGGAATGTGAAATTCATTATTTAAGTTTTTGAACATACAAAACACGAAACTTGTTCATTTATTTTTCTCTTCCGTAAAAGTTCAAGTTAACAAGTAAAGGCGTAGCTAGTCCTTGTATGAGAAGTCGGTTAGGTTAACAGAGCCTCAAGCTGTGTTGTTATTTTAGAATGACTTAAGACACAGTATTTATTGCTGTGTCAAAAGTTCATACTTTTCTAGCTACGCATATCTATAATAAATTAAATAGGGCCCTTCTAATTAACCCACTTCTGAAAAATGAATGCAAAAAGAAAATAAATAATTGGTTACAAACAATGGATTACACGCAAACAGAAAACCTATTATTATAAATATAAAAAAAAACCAGGAAGATACCAATAATGAAACGCATAATACATAACATTGATACATACAGACACATGCACACCCACATGCAAGCACACACATCTACACCTACACACATGCAAAACACATACAACCTCACCACACCCACACTACACTCATATCAACACATACACTCATCCCTAACATAATGTCATTTTTTTTATTTTTTATTATTATATAGTTGTTAAATAAATTTGTATGTTATTGAATAAAATGTAAGTACGCAAACAACAAAAACGGGAGAAGACACTGCTTCCTGTAACACAGGTACGACCTAACTCAGGAATCAGGGCTTCACTTTGTAAATGTAACACTGTTTTATCTCAATAAAATTTATTATTATTATACAATAAAACGAAGCAGGAAAAGAAAATAGTTAAAAAAAAATTAGTTCGTCATGTGATTTTTATATGCTAGGTAAAAATCTTCTAGTGACGAACCTTGGGCGGAGCGGGAAACAGTGTCAAACTCTTACTGACTAAACAACCTACCCCATTCCTACGTTGCCATGCATACTAGGATCTTTGACAGACATGAACCTTTGGCTCTAGATGGCTTCGAACCTTCTGCACGGGTCCCTGCGATTTGCTGACAACTTCAGAGGCGCGCAAGAACAGTGCGCTACGTCGACGACTGGGCTTGGTTCGGACGGTTTCCAGACGACCGGGTGACGAGCTAGTCGTTGCTTGGAATTTTATTTTATCTTAGGATTATATTACATAGGATTTGTTTCTATTGTATGCTGGTAAATCCACTGGCAGAAGCCAGTATATTATACCAGCTTCGGCCAGCGGCGTCACCCGCGTGAAAGTCGTTTTACCCCTTCAGGGATGAAGATTAATAAAATCCGCCTTTCAAATAATTTCTAGCGTATGTCTACAAGTTTACGGAACCTATAAGGGACCTACTTGCCAAATTTTAAGTTTGTAGATGTTATTATTTCTGAGATTTTGTGATAAATCCGTGAGTGGTGTTCTACTTTTACGAGTATATACATAGATGTAAGTACAAAATAGCCCCAACACTACCTTTCGTCCCTTATTTTTTTTATGTATTTGCGTCAGGGTTTTAAAGCTATTTCCAAGAAGCTCTTTGGTTTGTTAGCGACTCATTTTGCGTACCGGTCATCCGGTAGCAGAAATAATAGAGTCGACATGAAAAGTCGACATAAAACAAATGAATACGACTTTTTCCAGTTCTTTTTTTAATTCAGTTTCCTTGCTTTCATATTTTTTGTACTATTTGTTCCGTAAATTAAAGTTTTTATAGCGAATCAACATAAAACTATGGTGTACTGTTTAGTTTATGTTATTCTATTTCATTCCATTCTATGAAAGAAAAGAAATAAGAAGGACTCGAAAGTATATGATGAAGAGGCGCTTTGTGAGTAGGAACTCACAAAGCATGTATTTTAACTTATGTTACTGTAGATAAATATGATTAGGTTTTACTTTCAACACTATTTCCCAAACTCTAGTTGCCGGAATCCCGACCCCGACTTCCAGCCACAGTAGGGTTACGGACGGCGAGCAATGTATAGCTCACCGCCGGGACTACTAGTAACTGTTCACGTACACCTGATGGAGATGGCAGCAAAACCATAGAAACCCTGCAAGGACAAAAATTACAAAGAATAAAAATAAAATCTGTGGCCCCAATCAAATCTGTGGCCCCAATCAAATCTGTGTATGGTGTGTTAGTTAGCTTTTGAAAGGAAAATCCGTGGCCAAGAAATGCAAGTCAAAGAAGGAATACATGAGTGGGTAATAGAGTGACACGCCCTGTCAATCCGCCTTAAAGTTGGAAAAGTCATTAAATGATTTCTAGCCGAAAAAAAAAGAACCTCATGAGCTTTTTCAAAAGAGAATGCGGCTTTACGTAATCTTTTTAATTGCATCACAAAGTTTCATCCAATCTTTCATCTTCGTACAAAAGCTGACAACTTGTTCCAACTTGTCTAATATCCGGGAAATTAAAACAGAACACGTTGTTGCAACATGTCGCTAGGAACGACGTTGACACCGAGGTTCAATGCTTTAAAACGTGAGTCACATAAAATGTTTTTGAACAGAACTTTTTGGCAGAGATAGGAAATACTTTTAAAACATTTGGGGCCTGACGGACGGACTGACTGATATTAGCCACCTAGGAACGCAATGTTTTTTTTTTTTGGTTTTGGTATACCATGCGTTGAGGTCCGATGTTGCTGTAATCCGCACTTTTTAAAAGTGTGGCATAAATGTTATAGCTACACGATTGTTCAACTCTCTCGATCAATCATAATTATATGCCTTGAGTATAAAAGACAACTAAACCAGAACAGGTGGATTTTAGTCAGTAAAAGGCAATTCTTATCCCTTCAATCTGAGTGGAAATAGATATAAACAATAATTAATTTTCGGCTCTTAATAAACTAGTGCGCCTCACTATCAACGATTGCATCACTGCTTGCCATCAGGTGGGATCACAGTCAAGCACTAGTTTATAGCAAAAAACTTAGCTTCCTTTAGTTTAATTAGTGAATCTTTCCTCTAACCGTATTTTCATGCGGTTAGAAATATTCATTTTCTAGGCTGCACAGCGATATTAAAGTCATCTTCAAAAAGCATCAGCAAAATCATTTTTTATTTTTGCATTCCCATTCCTTCAGTTTTCCTTAACGGGTTGACAACTCAAATGTCTCACCTGTGAGCATCAAAGTGTATTTGTGTGGCCTTTGACGCAAGTGCAAACAAACTTATGGATAGAGTAAGGAACTCCGAGAAGCGAGTAGAGGTTGTGGTCTGGAGCAAAGAGGAAAAAGCAGGCGGTCGCCTCCTTCTTCGAAGCAGTAATGCTAGCAAAGGAGGAGTCCGACCGCATAAGGCAATAGCGCTATCAGCCCAGTCGCCGTCGGGATTCCGATTCAGATTTCCGGCCAACGTAGGCGCGGAGTCGCGGGCGAACAATGGGTAGCTCACCGTCATCGTTATTTTGTATCAAGCATGCACCCCAAAAAAACATGTAATTGCTTAATTGTTGTATAATAATTATATGTTGTTCTAGTTGTTAATACTGTTTGTTTTCCTACTACACAAATATTTCTATTTACGACACAATAATAAAATAACATTATGTAATATATCAAAATGTTAGCCGTTTATAATTTCTATAACAAAACGATGATACTCACTGCACGGCTGGTCTCTGTATTCACCATCTGCAGTAGTTGCAAACTCTGTGTTTCATTGCTCTGTGGTTCCAAGTTAGAATACTTGTTCCAGACGCGTGAATGTACGAGTATGTATTGGCGTCTTCCAAGAAGTTTAGTGAAGCTTGGGTTCCTTCTCTGCGTTTAGTTCTTACTTAAGTGCATTGGCTTTGATATTAACTAATATTGTTATGTTTAAAATAAATACTATTATTTATTTATTGCAGATATAGGAAGTTTTTAGAGTCGCGACCGCGCGTCGGATAACGCAGTGTTGGAAGGCCGCCAATGAGTTGGACCCATGAGGGTTTTTTTTTTATATTAGGTAAAAACATCCAATGACAAATTCCGCGCAGCCGGAAACCGTGTCAGACTGTTACTGACTAAACAATCTACCCCGTTTCTTCCTTGCCTTAGTCCTAGAGCCCTGGTGTTACGCTATCGCATCAACCCTTGGCCCTAGAAGGTTTCGACCATGTATGCTATGCCCTATAGTTTGCTGACAACTTTTTGAGGAGCGCGAGAACAGTGCGCACCGCCGCGCCTTCAGCTGTGTGCGCTGGGCCTAAGGGTTCCTTGTTGACTACGGAAACGTAAAAATGATTGAGCTTATCACACAAACATATTTCCTGGGTAGGAATCAAACCTACGACCTCTGGCATAGCAATCAAGACCACTAACCCACTAACAGGCTAGTCAAATTGCATTATATACCTATATTATAAATAGTTCTTTACCAAATTAAGTGTGTTATGCAAGAGAGTTATGTTATATGTTTTTCTCTATGGTTTTTCTTATACAACCTTTATTAATGTGCGAAAACACGAAGAAAATGTAATAATATTGCTCGTAAATATAACACAATGTTGATTTATATTTTATAGTATTTTTTACGGACGAGAATTTTTCGGCGAGAAATCTCAAGACTTAGAAAAGACTTTTCACAAAAGTTTTTTTTTTGTAATAATATGAAGTTGTATTATTTATGAATGTTTATGAAAATTGTAGTAGCTTTTATTTCATATCAGTGTCAGTTTATGAGGTACTAAAAATAGGCACTGGGATGACATGGGCATAAAAATAGATGACTAGTTTTTCCGTCGTAAAAAAATCTAGTGTATCTTTTCCCCAACGTTGTTGAGGCTGTCTTCGAATTCTAAGGGCCCAGCAGGAACGAAGCCTCCAGCCGCTATGGGTGAATTTGAAAGTGTAACACCAAGGCCCCGAACTAAAACGAAGAAGGAACGAGGTGGGTTTTAAGTCAGTAAAAGTCTGACACTATATCCCGCTCCGCCTAAGAGTGTTGAAAAAAATACTGAGCTCCTACCCCTTGAAACCCAAGCGAGCGCCGGCGCTCGCGCTCATGATTTCGCGCTACGCACCGTTGTCAAATTTTCAAAAATAGAATGTACAATATTTGAGCATTTTTTTTTTTGTAGGGTATTTTGATATTTATCCAAGAACGTAAAAAAAAAGTTTTTATAGACAAATAACTTTCCGTTAATACCCGCGAACTACTTCGTGTTCGCTGTAGTACCCGCGAACGCCGGCGTTCGCTTGATGGCTGAGAGGTTAATTACCTTATCCGGCTGCCCTGTCATATTAGGCATGACTGCTGTATTCTTAACTGCCTGGAACTACCCGCCATTTATAGAACTTTAAAGTCACTTTTAGACTTAAAACGTGATTATCTTGTTAGTTGTGCAAACACACTCTTTTATTATTTATAATTTTTATTTTTATTAATGGCCTCAAACTTGTTTATTATCTTACCTGCCCCCCTAGCCAGTTACAGACGTTTCGTTAAACGTTGGCGTTGTAGTTCATCACACCCCCTATTCTCTTATTAGGACGTCATCTCAACAAAAGAATAGGGGCCGTGGCTATCTACAAGCGCTAATTCTAAACGAAACGACTCCAGCTTGGCAAGAGGAGCTGATGACAAGCGACAATGTGGTCGACGGTAGAACACGCTTGCCTTGACGTATTCGCACTTGACTTAAAAACGCCAGCTTATAACTATCAGAAAACACTGACTCTGTCACGTAATTGCTCTACATATTCTGCACAAACAAATGTTCCCAAAACGGTTTTGAGAGTACTTTGTACACGATTGTACTTGCAAAAAATTATTTTATTTCATTTTGAACTGGCAACTCCAGTATTATTACATGCGTAAGCCTTTTATGTGCTTGTTAAACTCAACGATGACACTGTAAATATTGGTGGTACCACAAATGCAATTATGTATAACTAGCTTCTGCCCGCGACTTCGTCCGCGGAAAATTTCTTGTAGTGATAGCTCGGTTAACATCCATGTTATATAAATAATTTATAGCCTATCTCACTCAGGAGTAAAGAAGCTTTCTATTGTTGCTACAATTTTTCCAATCGAACGATTAGTTCCAGAGATTACCTACAAACAAAAAAATAAAAAAAACAAACTTTACCTCTTTATTATATTAGTGTAGATGTAGATAAAAACGTGGTTTGTGCTTTCAAAGTTGAACATCAACATGAACATCGATGTGTCTATTAATATTTCTTTCAAAAGTAGATAGATAGTTAGATATACTCTTTACTGTAGGTACACCATAAATACAATTTGGTACATTAGGAGCTTAAATTTACTAACTATCAAGTTATTTGTCTGGTATTTTCTGCAGGAAACAATTAATTGGAATCATGCAATATTTTCTAATGCTTTGTGCCCATTTAGAAAAGATAAAATGTTAAATGCAAAGTTAAAAGGAGATAATTTGCCTAGGTACTCCTATCACATGAAGAAGAAGATTGATACGCATGTTACTAAAAGTGTATGAATATACATTTGGATGGATGGTGAATAAGGCTATGTTATGGGGAGGGCAGAAAGATGATAAAAAAGTACATTATTTCCTTTTCTTTATTGCAATAAACTAGTGCTTGACTGCGATCTCACCTGATGGTAAGCAGTGATGCAATCGTTGATGGTGAGGCGCACTAGTTTATTAAGAGCTTATTCACTCTAGCCTTGAAGACACCTAAAATCGGACTGAAAGACTGCAGCCGGCAAATTGAACGCTACGTCTTCCAGGTTCTGGTCATCACTCTAGAACTTTTCGTCTTCATCGACCATCTGTTCTGGAAGCAATATGGTCTCCCTACTACCACTTAAGTTTTGCGATTCTTCGTTCTACCTCAGTATGTAACTTTTACTGCTCTTTGAGTCCAATATAAACTCGTTAAATTGTTGGGCTCCAGTAGCTAGCTACGTTAACTGCAGCATCAGTGGCACTCATTAAATCCTCCATAGTGCAGGTGTGCTCAGGGTACTCTAACAATTGGCTCATGTTTAGAACAGAGGCACCACATTCACTTTAAGTATCCAACGGGTCTATAAAACCCCAATTCGCCAAGTTGTGCTTATAGCGGGCTACATGGTTTAGTGCTTTCGATACAGACCACTGCAATTCTCGTCCAGGCGGGACATTTTCTTGGAGTTCAAGAAGTCGAATGGTGGTAGGTGATGTTATTCCCAAAGCTTTATTCAGAAGTAAATATACTTTATTTAATTTCAAAATATACTCACAGCAATATGTTTCTTTACTAAATAAAAGGGTCTTAGTTACACGAAGGTTCATGTAGTATAGCCTAAACATGTGTTTATTAGTCCCGTGGTCGGTCGTAAAGACGGTACTCTTAATACAATAAAATGTTGCTATAAAAAGACGAGGAAAACAAACGTAGTAAGTAGTTTTTAACGTAACTAAGCTTGTTGGAAAAGGTCGACTTTGATCTTGAAAATAATTCGGCTATTTTTTTTTTTCTAAAATGGCGTACCATATTATAAACACATTCCTTTGTTCCTCCTTTGCTTTTCATTCCAGGTCCCCTTTTTATGGTGGGAAAAATCATCAAATGACAAATCCAGCCCTTAGGCGGAGTGAGGAATAGTATTAGCCTTTTATTGACTTAACGACACAACACAGGTCTGATCGTGTGTGGAGTACTGCAGCCACATATGGGCTGGTGCTGCAAAATGCCACCTTGCGGCTTTGGATTCAGTGGAAAGGCGTGCAAAGAGGCTGATTGGTGATCCAGATTTGGTGGGGTCCAGTCTTCAAAGTCTCGAGCACAGGCGCAGAGTAGCCAGCCTTGCGGTTTTCTACAGGATGCATTTTGGAGAGTGTGCGCAGGAATTGCATGATTTGATTCCGCCATCCCAATTTCACTTTCGGACATCCCGGCGTACGGCAAATATCCATCCATACGTTGTTGAGACACCTGCGGTCCGGACTAAGCGTTTTGCCTCGTCATTTATACCGCGTACATCGAGGGATTGGAACAGTTTGCCGGCTGCAGTCTTTCCGTCCGAATATAATTTGGGTGTCTTCAAGGCTAGAGTGAATAGGCTCTTAATAAACTAGTGCGCCTTACCATCAACGATTGCATCACTGCTTACCATCAGGTGGGATCGCAGTCAAGCACTAGTTTATAGCAAGTAAAAAAAAAAAACGACCCTTTTCTTGGCTTGCCTTGGTCCATAAGCCCCAGTATTCACTTACATTTAACCCATGACCCTATAAGCTTTGTCTCTGCTGGGCTCTTACGATTTGCTGAACGCAGAAGGTCAGGATAGAAAAGAATACAGTAACTGAAAGGAGATCTTTGAGCTGTAGTGAGACAGAGGGCTCATAATATTATAACTAGCTTTTGTCCGCGGCTTCGCCCGCGTACATAAAATATAGCCTATGTCACTCAGGAGTGAAGTAGCTTTCTATTGTTGCTAAAATTTTTCCAATCGGACCAGTAGTTCCAGAGATTACCTCTTACAAACAAAAAAATAAAAAAAAAACAAAAAAACAAACTTTACCTCTTTATTATATTATTATAATTATATATTATATTATATATTATATATATAGTGTAGATTAGTGTAGATAATAACGCGTTATTAAAAAAAGAAAAGACTATTCGATTGTTTTCATTTTCTCAATCTGTCGAAATACATCTAATTGAAGTTGATTCAACTGTTGAGCTCAATCACACGTCTTCATAAACAAACATCCAGATATGTATAACGTGCAAAAATACACGTATTTTTGACAAATTAATGTCACATGTTTTTTTCACAGATGTTAGATCTACAAAAATACAGATGTACGTATTTTTGCGTTGTAGGTAGATAATATTATTTTTTTAAATAACATCAGCGAAAGTAAAAAGAATACAATACTAACATTAAACTAAAAGCAACAACACAAAAAACAATATTCAATATAACATAAATAACAAAAATAATATTCCAACATTTGAATCAACCTAACACAGAAAGCGTACCCAGGGAATATAATCCATGTCTCCTGTTACCCAAACCCCTTACTACTTATAAAATGAAACAATAGATCCATTTGAATCCCTCAGGTACGAGTTTACCTTGAACGTACAAGTATACCTGAATTACGTGTTATATATTGCAAGGTATACCTGAATTAATCAGGCCCTACACGATTAGATTAACCGGGAACCAGAGGAAAGGGTGTTTTATTTCGTTTGCTACTTATTTAATTTCCAAGACACACTTTTACTTCTGGTTAAAGGAATGGTATGTGATTATTTTTTGTGAGAGGAAGAGTTTTGATTTATTTTGGGGTTTTGATTAAATTTTTATTTTTTGTTTTCTGTTGTTGTTAATACTTTGCAAACTGTAGCTTACATTTAAGCTGTTTTTAAATGATATGTTTTTTTTTTTCGTGAGATAAATCTGAATTAATATAAAAAGATAGAAAAAGTATGTATTTATAAATGTTTAAGTTTTCTACTTGTTTTATTTTGTTTACTTTTAGTTGCATCTAGTCTCTGCACCACCCTAAGGTCGACTGGTAGAAAATGCCTATGGTATTAAGGCCACCTTTGTACACTTGTGCATAAAGTTTGAATAAAAAAAATAAAATAAAAAGGTATATTCGGTACAACACAAGGTTTACAACGAGTTACAAAAAATTGGTTCATAATTGTACTGTGTAGGTTTAAGCCTTTCATAACATCTGTACCTATTCACATTATGGTATGCAAATAAATGAATTGAAATTGAATTGAGAATTATAAACGAAAAATAAAATAGCTTGTCACGGCTGTACACATTTTTTTTGCACTAGTGTAGAAATGTGCGCTAGCAAGCACCTCCGCCACAATTTATTGCATTATTTCTATTGTCTACGCAGCTGCGCGCTTAGCGACTCATACAAGACTCTCGTCAGCCTCCGTTTATTTATGGCTTCGTAAATATATTGAAAAACGTCGTTTGATACTTGTGTAAATTTGCCACTGCAAGATTCGTCTATACCAACGTAGTAACGGAGGTGTAAATGAAATTGGTTCGTAAATATATTAAAAAAACGTCGTCAAACAAGATTTGGCTACACCAGCATATTTCATTTACACCTCGGTTTCAATATAAACTTTATCCATTTGTATCAAAATGAACTATTGTTGATTGAGTTGCCAAAATAGCCTTTTTTATAAAAAAAAAAAACTCTGAATTACAAGAATCTTGTAATTTTGTGCAGTTTTTCTTAGTCTCTATTTTATATGTTCACGTCTAGTTTGTGCACACTTTACTTTCGAGAAACGCTGGACAAAAAGAATGCATGGAGTTGTTTGTTAATGTTTTTGCGATGCGAAATTATACTTTAAAGTACTGGACTGGACAATATAAAATACTCGGAAACAGAAGACAACTCTCGAAATAAATGGTCGCAAGGAAAACATCATTTAATTCTTCCGTCACGAACCATATTTCATTTACAATGACAACACACCAAAAAAAGTCGTTCAAACCAAATGCTCACTCCTAGTTTAATAGATTTTACACTTGAGGGGGTGATGGGAACCAATTATGAAAGACCCCCGAGTAAGTTAGCATCTGTCTTTTTTATTAGGGTTTATCTTAGGACCGGAGGGGGGATATAGTTCCAAGTTATAGTGGCTGTGTTTAATAACGATCAGGAGGTCTTGTCAAGGAGTCCCTGAGTATAATGGACGAAGTTGGACGAAACTTAGACCATCAATAACTGATGGCATAACTTTATGGGATTTTTTTTTATTATTATAGAGGGTAAAGACGTGACGGCTTTATATTTCTTATACATAATCTCTACTAAGAATAGATGAGCACCGGGTTAAGGGAAATCCGTAACGACATGAAAACGTAATAAATTTACGATAAAATATTTTGTTTTCTGATTTCAGTCCGAATATGAAATTACTGTTTCTCCTACATGGAGATTTGGTAAAGCCTTCGATTTTTTATTGTTCAAATGAAACAATTAAAATGTAATTATGTTATCAGTCCAGTATAAAATAGGGTAGCAGATGCCTCGCCATGCCGCCTCCGCCGGGACCCGGAAAACGAGGAAGGCCTAAGAGGCGTTGGATCGACGTCGTAAGGGACGATATGCGTGCCAATGGGCTAAAGGCAGAGGACGCGAAAGACCGAGCTATGTAATAAAATATTTAAAATATTATTTTCGTTTATTTTTAATCCTAAACATTTATGGTACTTTATTTTTCAGAGATGATCTGTTTCTGTTGCCAGAATAAGAGAGAGCGCCACTTTTTATTATTTTTATTAACTAGCTAGCTTTCTGCCAGCGGCGTCACCCGCGTGAAAACCGGTGTTCGCACAAACTTTGGACATGCGTTTCATCCCTTTAGGGGGTTAATTTTGGAACATAATTTCTTAGTGTTCGCCTACATCATAAAAGGAAGCCCTGTGCATAAATTCACTCTCCTAGTCTTAGTAGTTTCGGCTGTGCGTTGATATGTCAGTCAGTCAGTTTCTCCTTTTATATATAAAAAAAATAAAAAATAAGTGGTGCTCTGACACAAAAAACGTGTTTTTTTGCTGTTTCTTGTCGTTTTTTACTACGAACCATAAATAACCCTCAGAGCGCGAGTCCCACTTTTCCCGCCTTTGACCAGTTTTTTTTTCAATATTAACCTTTAAAAACTTAAAATTAAGTCACACTGTACCAGCGATTAGTTGATCTATAATATAAAAATGAATCGCAAAATGTGTTGGTAAGCGCAAAACTCGAGAATGGCTTAATCGATTTCGATAATTCTTTTTTTGTTGTGTTTGTTATTGCCAGGAGAAGTTTCTTATGAAAAAAAAAATAGGGAATAGAAGGGTAGACTAGGGTTGAGCAGGGTAGAGTAGGGTAGACTCCAGTCTTCACTCTACCCTTTACTTTACTCCAGTAAAGTAGAATAAACTGTTGCCGGGAGCGAAGCCGCGGGCAAAAGCTAGTTGTAAATAAATCAAACAATAATCGTTGGTGAAATTTCAAAATCAAAAATACCAATATCCATATGAACGTATCAACAATGTCCACTGTCAATATTAATATCGGGATAGTGCATTTGAGGATGGGTAACATCAGCACCCATACTGTGACCCATATACCGGCTCACAACTTTACTTAAGTGGGCACACAAACTAACTTGTTCTCTACCATGTGGGCAGTTGCTTGTTATATTTCTGTATATATTTCCTGTCTAAATTGATTAGACTTTCTGTTGCCTTTAGTGAATACATTTTAGTGTTTAAGATTTTGTTTGTCAAAACTTATTGATTTTGTACAATATGAGCACTGGCTGGTTATAGTATAATAATATAATTAGAACTTTATTTCACACCTTTTTGGTCAAAGAAGTACTGATCCACATATTTATGTTAGTAAGTATTAACTAGAACTATGTCCAAGAACTATGTACTAGAACTAGAACTATGAACTAGATCTACACAGTTCACATAGATCTAGTTCATAGTTCATATAATAGTTTCGTTACGTATTTTGATTTTGTTTACCTTTGGCCTCATTTTTTCATCCCATTTCACACACATCACTAATTGGTGGTACTAAACACAACCCTAGGCTAGTTCTACCGTTGGTCATTGTTGTCGTATGTATGGCGGACTGAACACCTATAGTAATCTCATGTAATGGTTCTAAGTGTAATTAGTACTCAATATAATAACATATTATGTGATTTGATCAATACATATTTATATGTTATTTACTGCTGCCGTACTGTCTACTTTCTTATATCTAGAAACAGGATCAAAACCATTGACTACACCATTACGTTTCATCACGTACAATGTTTTCAAGCATGAGCCTATCAAATATAATAATTTAAGAAATATGGAGACAATACTTGTTAAAAAAACTTTTTTACAATATTACCAATTGATCAAATTTAAATATTGTACAGCAATCAATCAGCTATCGTATTCATTTGAAGGTTTCATTTAACCTTTCGAATGGCGTCATTACAGACACAATTAAAAGACAATAGGTGTAAGAGAATTGGGGAGGCCTATTTCCAGCAGTGGACGTCTATCGGCAGAAATGATGATGATGACAATGAGGTGTGCTGTCACCGGTGTCCTCTTGGGATTTAATGAACTATAGCCCGTTTTTTAATTCTAGACTACGATTTGACAACTCAGAATGTCACACTCTAGAAATATGTTTCCAATTTTCTGGAGTTTGACATTTTAAGTTGTCAAATCGTAGTCTAGGATTAAAAAAAGAACTATAAAGTCAAAACAACAAATGACAAAAAATAACCCTTTACTCAAGAATTTGCACAAGCCAAACACAACACATATCTAAAAATACCCATCTGTTTTTGACACCAAAAAAGAAACGACTGAATAAAGTATAATACTTTTCTCCCATCTCATATGAATACGTCAATCCCATCTAAACAACCCTTGGGAAATTGTTATTGTTTGTTTATTCTAATCCTTTAGATTATTTTTTCTTTCTTGATTATTATTATTTCTGAGAAACTGGATTTGAGGAAGAACCAAATAGAATATTGATAGACTAACCGTTCTGCCATTGGCTTCGCCCGCATGAAAATAGGGTTCTCCATACAAACTTTAGACCCCCATTACATCCGTTTAGGAGCTGAATTTTGAAAAACCCTTTCTCAGTGTTAGCCTACGTCATAAAATGAAGCCTTGTGTAATTTCACGCTTCTAGATCCACTAGTTTTGGCTGTGCGTTGATATGGCAATCAGTCAGTTTCTCCTTTAATATATATGGAGGTCAATATTTTTATAATAGGTTTTATCGTTACATCTACATTATGCTTTAACTTTTTTCTGCTTAACTTAGGAATTTGTTTTTTTTTTTTAATCGCGGACCTGAATACTTTATTTTTTATTTCAACTTAATACCTCAACGCGTTTCCGGGAAAAAGTCTTGAGAGACAAATATCGAAGTCGTCTTATAAGGGTTTTTTTTATGATGGACAAAAATCATCCAATGACGAATCCCGCTCTTGGGGGGAGCGGGAAACAGAGTAAGACTCTTACTGGCTAAATACCGAACCCCGTTCCTTCTTTGCCCTTTGCACTGGAAACAAGCCTTTCTCTCAGAAACTGACCCTGGACCCCAGTAGGCTTCGACTCTTTTCGTACAAGGGTTCCATTTGTTTCTTTCAAGGTAGGAACCCTAAAATAAAATATAAAAAAGAAATACAATGAAATTGTTCGTATCAACATATTTTGAAACAATTCTTGCTCTTTTCCCTTAGATTGCAATTTTTGAGTAAATCCTAGGTTACTCAAAAATTGTAATCAATTGTTTTCAGTGTAAGGATGTGAAATGAGAATTTCAACCATATTTTGAAACTTCTAAGTACGTATAGAAGCTTTAGTTTTTCCTTTCTAAGGAACATAAAAAATAAAAACATGGATAATACTGTTGGTATAATATTTTTCTTTAGCAATAAAATAAAAAAAAAACTTTGTAACATCAACCAGACAAAAACCTACCAAAACCCCTAAAAACAATTGAGAGAATAAAATTCCGCGTAACAGGTCATTCAACGTCGCAAATTCCGTGCCCCCAGGCAGTCGACAGACTCAAGAAACTGTCCAGAAGCAACTTCGCACCAACGACCTACCGACCCCAATATATCTGTGCATTTCTCCCTAACTGAATGCTAACCCTCGTTACTTTATCTTCAAGAGGAAATACAAAAGTCTTCGTGAATAATAAAGAAGGGAATAAAACTTTTCGCCTCCGGCACGTATCTGTGAGCTCTCGAATGAATGTGTAATGCTTTGTTCGTGATTAGTGTTTGAACGAGTTATATTAGGTTATTGATAGAGACCGTTACGTTTTTTGGTCTTTTAATGATAGTGAGAGCTATGTTGTTTAAATTTCACCGATGAGACGCGATTTAAAATTTTCAACCTATCATCAAAAAGCCAAAAAAACGACTTTGGCTCTTAGACCCTTCGCTGCGTTAAATGGGCGGTCACACAGTCCCTTACAAAAGTGTTCCGTCCGGCCTAGCCGCACGAGCAAACGTCGCGATCAGTCTCGCCCCCATACCCCTTTTGCTAGGCAATAATTCATTAAAATTCTCCTTCGATACGACCACATGCACACTGTTAAAGTTGAATTAGTAACACTATGCAGGTAATGATCCCTTTTCTATTTCAAAGACGGTCGCAAACGAAACACGCGGAAAGTCACGCGACGGGAGGCAGCGCGGAGGACCACGTTGGCCCTAATGCTGCAGAATCCTCTCCCTCACCATAATTGCTACTTTGAACACTTCTTTTCTTCTTATATCCAGTGTACTACCACAATCCTTGTCTAGTTCTACAAAGTGGTTCAATATTGTGTCTTCGTTTCTGTGGAATGTAAGTAAAACTTTAATGTTTTGAACTTATTAGACTATCAACTACGTGTAGGTACATTTAATTTTAATTGTAGCATCTTTCATTGTCTCAAAAAGCTATTAGAAGATTTTGATTAAAACTTTTTAAGCAATTGCAAGTTTTATATTCCCAAAGTTAATTTCGTCTTTAGAACTAAAGTAGGTCTCCCTACTTTAGACTAATTGAACCACCAAGATCAATCACTTAAAAATACTGAAAGAACCAAGACCAATTTTTCCAAAATTGAAACACAAAGGACCAAAAAAGTGGCAACTAAATTAATGAACGTGTACGCACTTGAGAAAGGTCAAATGATTTCATAAGATCAAAACTTGGATAACAAGAGCCGATCACTCGAATGGCTGTTAGGAAAAGTTTTTTCATTAGCTACTTGAGTTCGCGAAGTCAGGATATTGTATGATTCATAGTAATTGGTTTTTGTTGTAATCTATACGGAGAAGATCGTAAAAGTCGATGATGAGACACAGCAATCGGGTTCTTTGGTACTAATTCAAATATACTGGGTTTGAATTTTAGACATTTTTATCGAGGTACTTTTAGTTTTTATGCCTATAGACTAAAACTTTCGTGGCAGAAGTTTTTATTAGTTTATATAGGTGATAGCATGTATTTGTTTAACTTATTTATTAGGTACTTACATATGGAGATTTTTTTCAAATTAATTTTACTTATAATTGTACTAAAACGAAAATAGATATTGCTTTCTATGTCGCCATTTTTACATAGAGGCAACGTTCTTGATTCCATTTTCCTCCTAATGTAGGCGAAAATCCTTTTATTGTAACTATTTTTAACCGTGCACTTAAAGTAACATTTCCTTTGAAGTAGCGCCATAAAAAACTGCTATACAATTTACAGGATTACAGCTACAAATAAATCTTTATAATTATTTTTTTAATTGCAATAAACTACTGCTTGACTGCGATCCTACCTGATGGTAAGCAGTGATGCGATCGTTGATGGTAAGGCGCACTAGTTTAGCCTAGAAGACACCTAAATTATAATCGGACGGAAAGACTGCAGCCGGCAAACTGTTCCAGTCCCTCGATGTACGCGGTATAAACAAAAGATTTACAAAATATAAATTTCATATCACCCAAACGAAAATTACAACATTCTTTTGAGAAATACCGATAATAAATTCCCCATAACCGGGGAAACTGTTCGGTTATATCATGAGGGCCCGAACGCTCAAATATGTCGGCGTATCGACATTATAAGGGCAAAGGGTTGTACCAACCTAACCCACATTTGTTAACAAGAAGTTACTAGCAAGGCCTATCTCAACATACTTTTTACGAACATCTGTTTTAAGTACCCCGAAGGCTTCTAAGCAGCTCTTTTCGAACTTTGTATTACGAAATCTTGAAATTTCGCTGCTAAATTGTATTGGTAATTGTATCCACTTTGTAGTTAGTTTCCAGTTGTTTCTGTTAGATTTGTATTTATCTTTCTTAGCCTTTTGTTATTATTCTGTAATTAGGTTTTTTGTATGCCTGAGTTCAAATTTTATTAAAAATTTTGATTAATACTTGGATTGCGTGTGTTTGCTTGAAGAAAGTTGAGCAGTAGGTTGTAAGCCAGTGGCAGAATGGCTGCTGTAGAATTAGGTAGATGTTTTTGAAAATGTTAAATCTATTATACTATTATTATAAATCTGAAGAGTTTGTTTGTTTTGTTGAACACGCTAATCTCTGGAACTACCGGTCCGATTTAAAAAATTCTTTCAGTGTAGGTGATAGCCTATTTATCGAGAAAGGCTATATAACACTACGCTACAACTTACGGGAGCCGGGCAGTAAGTAATGATGCGGGTGAAGCCACAACAGCTAGTAAAGTATTTTAATTACTATTTTAATAAGACCAAAGGCTTATAAATACAAAAGAGTGAGAGAGCACACGCGATGACCGCTATTCATGTACTGAATACTCGACTAATTTCAATGAGTAAAAATATACAAATAAGCGTTAGTATGCATAGCCAAATATCTTTTTTTGATTTGTTCTATTTTTGCAGGTTCAAAAACGCTGAGCATGATATCGTCACTTGTAACACGGTGACGAAGTCCGAAACAAAAATAGCCCTGGGAAACTTTGCGAATGTAAACTGATACCACAGATAAAAATATACTTAGATAAGACTCTAATAAATAAATATGTTTTCTGCGCATACAAAACTATACCTGTAAATGTGTCTACCTAACTTGTTCATTTTATTACAAACTTCTCAGTCTCTCGACGGTGATTACGATTGTAAGCATTTATTAAATGCAAATACCTTTCTACCGTACCTTCAACAATTTACAAAATTTGCGGAGAGTAGTTATTATCATTCCTCGAAACACAATACCCCACTAACAAAAGCAATAAATTAATTAAATTGAATTTCTAAAAACAATTACAAGTCAATTGAAAATGTAATGTAAACACGAAATTGTGAACTCAGGATCCCGATTTTGGACAACAATGGGGGCAAAGGTGAGGGGGCAAAATTATGAGTTTTGTTGTTATTCCAAATTGTTTCCGATTTTCCGCCGAAAATTGCCCCTAACTTTAGAAAATCTGAGCAGAGCGGAGATTAATGTTCTGAGTTTGGCTAACTAGTAGCGTGGAGGCGGCCGCAAAGGATTTTTTGTCGAATTGTAAAGGATACGGCACTATGTTAAATAAAAGCTTAACTTTCGTAAAAAATGGTTGAGATTGTGCTATGTTTATCAAGTAGATGGTGAATTTGGTTTTTGTGATACACTGGGTCTGGTAAACTAGGGTTGTGATTAAGTAGTGAGGGCACGGCCGTACAAGTATGAACATGTTATCTAATTCAATATTTAGAAAAAAAAAAAATTCAACAAGAATAATTATTATTAGGAAAATTGCAATTTAAGTTAGCTCCTCTCACGGGGGTATTATTATTACCTGATTATTATTGCTTTTGAAAAAAAAATAGTATTAAAAATACTTGTTCATTACTCATACTCTGAAAGTAGGTGTAAAGTTGCCTGCGGACAGGGTTAGAAGAAGTACTTTTACTCCCTAGGGAGTTTTACTTTACAAATGACAGTTGCTTTTTTAATATTTAGACAGAAAATATTTAAAAAAAAAACATTTCTATTGAACCGTGACCCGAATTTTTATACTGCCAGTACAATTAAAATATACACATAGAGATAGAAATAATTTAAGAATACTTTTTTTTAATTACTTTATTTTAATTTCATCATCATCATCATCATCAGCCTTTTAAGGGCGGGTGGGCTCAGCGAAATAGGCATTTAACGCTACCAAGAGTTGCCCGTGACTTTATGTACATTATTATTTACAATTTGCATAATGATAAATAAATGATAAATGATAAATGATCTTTATTTTGCAAGTAGGTTTAAAAAACACTTTTACACGTCATTTTTTTTTTTATGCTAGATGAGTCCGGTGTTTCCTAGCGGACTACCCTGAGAAGAAACACCGAAACAAACTCAGGGGTCAAAGTCTCTTTTAAAGTCCATACAGAAAATATGTATTGGTCAAATCACACAAGAACCATGCAGATTTGTCTGAGATGGTCTTTTGAAGAAAGATCCATACAAATTTGAGTAGACCTGTCCAGTCAGTGCAAGCATTTGTCAGTATTCGCAAAGCTCAACTCAGGACTACTAAGGAGCTCAACACGACCCGACGAACAATACCAAGGAAAGGACATTTGAGTAGGTCGTCAAATACTCAAATTGCCAGACATACGCTAAATTTACTAAAGAGACAGAAACAAAAAAGAAAATACATATAGCATAATCCACATAGTCCTCATGTTCACAAAAAAAAATATATATAGTTTACAAATGTAAAATTTTAAAAAATAAACATTAATGTCAAATCGAGAGAAGATAATAATAATAAAAACAAAGAAAACGTTACAACAGTTAAAGTGAGTACTGGAGCAGGTCAATCCCAAGCCTTTACGTCCTCAATATAATCCTTTACACTATAAAAGGCTTTTTGGCAAAGTTTACGCTTAACAAAGGCTTTAAGTTTATTAAGGCTTAGTTGTTGGATATTACTAGGAAGTTTATTATAGAAGTGTATACATTGGCATCTAAATGAGCCCCCTATTTTTTTATAGTATTATTTTGATATTCTTTACGGAACAGAAGCGAAGCGCGCGCTCAAAAATTTGGCAGAGGTCCTTCCTCGGTAACGTCCTGCGAGACACTGGCAAGCGACGCGCGGATCGAAAATCACTTGAATAATCGATAAAAAATTCACAAATTTAATTAAAAAAAAACGATTCGGTAGCATCGCTTCCAAAATGAATTACCTCTATATTGATGTTATTTATAAAATATGAAGTGTTATAGTACTCGTTTAATATGTAAAAAAAATCACAAAATCTAAGCTACTTCAGAATTTTTTTCTATCGAGAAAATAGTATGGTATCGTGTATTGAATGGGTACATGCCAAAGAGAAAGAATGTGTCTTAAATATATATTTTTTTCAGATTCAAAAAGTTGTAACTTGCCTATCAAAAGTGAGTTCAAAAACCGGCAAAACCGGGAAAACCTAGCCTTAATGTTCCCACTGCAGGGACACAGGCCTCCTCTCTCTAGGAGAAGGAATGGGCCATAATCCACCACGCGGGCCCAGTGCGGTTTGGTGGATGTGACATGTCTTCGAATTTTTGGTTCTAGGACATCCGGTTTCCTCACGATATTTAAATTGATATTTTAATTTACTTTTAACTATTTCATTAAAACTAATATTATATTTGAGAAAAATGTTGACCTGACCCATTTTTACAATGACAAAATGAAAAATATTGACTGAATAGCCAGACAACCACTGAAAAAAAAAATGACGGATGTAGTCTCTCTATAATCTGTGGCCGATTTGGTCTTTCTTGGTTTTATTTTTTGAGGTGTAGAGTTTTGTTTACATTTTGCTAAATCTCTTTTATAAGAAATTTGTATTAACACGATAAGTTTATCAGCTTCAGTTATAACTTAAACGCAAGATTTTAAGAGGAGAAAACCGCTTATCGCCTAAATCCAAAGAAATATACCTACCTAAAAATATACGAAGACCTTTGACGACGACGCAGGTTTTTATAATTTTTATTTTCCTCGTATTCATAATGAAAAGCACAGTGTTTACCTCGGGTTCAAGAATTATTTAGTCCCTCGAACTATTAGCGACCTCGCTATCGCTCGGTCGCCAAGAAATTTCTCGGGACTAAATAGCTAACTTTCATCCCTCGTATAACAATGTAATATTTCTACTTCTTTTTTCAGGTATTAATAACCCAAAAGGAACGAATCTCAAAAATAATTCCATCTTACACAAAAAGTATCTTCCATAATAAGTTATGACATCTATACATATAATAAAACAGTAACGAAAGAAAAACTGTACATTGAGAATTTTCTGGAAAAAATGAGTGGGTTTTGTTAGAAAAACGTAACTGATGACAAAAAGTGACTTTTTAGAATTTTTGTCTGTTTGTCTGGCGCCAAAACTACTGGATAGATTGAATTGAAATTCAGCAAATATGTTCCTTGTACACCAAGGAAGGCTTTAGGCTACATATTATCACGCCTTAAGTTATGGGAGGTAAGCAATATTGAATTTAAATAGTGCAATGGATGCAAGGATGCAACTTTTTTTTCCGTGGGCCGATCGACTCAAAACTTAGCATATACATTACCCTAAATTAGTTATCCAGGATGCCATATTTATTTTTTCAGTAATACCCCCAATGCAAGATTTAGGGGATGTTAAAGTTTGTATGGGAGAATCTTATTGCTTGGGTTAATTAACTTGAAACTTGGCACGTAAATTTATTTAGGTAAATAATATAGATTCCCATTATTCATTTTTCGAAACTACGTAATTTAGACAAAGAAACATAGTTTAATAAATATTAGTAGTATAAAGACATATTTTAAAAAGCGCCATCTATGAGATTACACAAAAATCAAATCAAGTTACATTTTGACACTTTTTGTTGTTGGCAAGGTTAGCAGTTAGTTATTCTTAAAATTCATAGATGGTAGTGCGCATTTTCTTCATAAAAGTCGTATAATTCGTTTTGACAAATTTCAGTTTAAAAAAACCCTAAAAATCTCACATAGGTCGTGTTCAAGATTTCATAATCTCTTACTGCGCGGTCGAATTTACTCACAACTGGGAATAAAAAATGAACAAGTTTTCAATGAAAAATTTTTTTTTCATAACAAGCTTTTATAGCGGTGGTCTATGCTTATATAAATAAAACTCGTCAAGACGATTCACACGAGCCCAAACTCGACGTGGTTGTGCCGTTTAATTACAGAGTTCCTATGGCTACCTCGCGATTCCATCATCAGATCAGCTCCATGTCATCATAATATTGCATTGTCATCCGAACTAAACGTGTATACCAAATTTCAGCTCAATCGGAAACCGGGAAGTGGATCAAATTTAAGTTGCTAGATTTGATTACAGAACGACAGACAACGGGACAGGTGAAACTAAATAAAAGCTTGTAAAAAAAAAAAACAAGCCCAAACAGAGCAAATGTTACTTATTTATTTTTAGGGAAATATCTTAGGTAGTGGTGGGTTCGTTTTACGAAAAAATGTGGGTTAATATTTAATACATAATTTTTAAAAATAGTTTATCTCTTTAATGGTGAATCGGCGTTCTCCATGTTTATATGAAATGTCTTATTCTTATTCCAACGTCTAACGGATTTATTTTGCAACGCAACCAAATCTTTCAATGTTATATATATACGTACAACGACATCTACTGACTCAAATTAGTACAAACGAAAATATTACATTAACAAAATAATATTATTTTTACCTTTCGACTACCGTAATTACAGACACAATTAAACGACAACAGTTGTACGGAAATTTGTGTCCTCTTGGGACTTAACTAAAGAGTTTTACGAATAATCTATACATATAGGTAATTATAATAAAATCGTAGGAAAGTCAAAACTGTTCATTAAATATTTTTTTAAAAGAATACTTGGGAAGTGGTCTACAATCGATATTCAAGCCAAAAATATAGTTTTTAGAATTTTTGTCCGTTTGTCTGTATGTATATCCAGGCTAAACTCAAAAACTTACTTGGATATATATTTATACATACTGCATGGATTATCTTCAAATTTTGCTTGAATAAAGGATGGGCCAACATATAGGCTACATATTATCACGCTATCACTTACGGGGGAGGAGTTGTGAATACTTACTTATTTTTCTTACGCATTCTGTGACAGTGTTTAATCTAACGACGCATATTTAAATGTTGTTTTTGAGTAAGCCATGCTATTATCTGGCTTTACACTATAAATACTACGACATTTAAGTAACTTGGGTAGAGAAACATAGTTGAATGTAATAGCATATAGAAAATTTTAAAACAGCGCCATCTATTTGATTTCATAAAAATCAAATTCTTCCTAAACGTGGTATCGTATATTATTTATTTTTTACTATAAGCTTTATTGTACACCTCATAATGTGGACAGGATATACAAATACAAAATCGCACAGGGCAATATATAGGGCAGGGTATAGTTCGTTTTGAAAAATTCAAGTTCCAAAAAACCCTCAAAATCTTGAGCAGAGTTGAGCAAGACTATTAAAAAAAATGCGGCGTTAAGTATTACAAAAAAGTTATGTTCGTTAAAATATCACCATCATCTGTCTGAAGATTTTCTGCGAGTTTTGAGGCGTGCTACTAGAGACGAAGTCGATGTAACTGATGATCGTGTGCTGAACACCTGTCTCAGTTCACTTCAAGATATGGACATTTCTATCGGCGGCAATCTACTGATCTAATATGGATTACTAGCTCCCCAATCGTCACCGCATCAAAACTATGGAAATCGAGAGTATAACGCTGAGACAGAGTTCTCTTCAGAGCAAAAACAGATTTATAACACCGTCCTTGAAAGCGTTGTGCAAAACTAGGGCAAAATGTTTTTCTTGTGTTGCTCCTGTTGGAACAGGAAAAACATGGCATACTTGCAGAGGTCAGGAGACAAGGCAATATTGCTATTGCTGTCGCGTCGTTGGGAATTGCCACACTGCTTCCGAGTGGCAAGACAGTACATGCCATCTTCAAATTCCCATCGATTTAGAGAGCGTCAAAACGCCTGTTTGTGGTGTGTCAGGTAACAGCGATAAGGGACACGTGCTTAAGGATTGCTCTTTGATCATATGGGATGAGCATATTATGGCCAATAGGAAGGCAGTTGAGGCCGAGGACAGAACCTTGCAGGACATCCGCGGGAACGAACATTTGATAGGTGGTGTCACAGTTTGTTCAGTGGCGATTTCGGGCAAACGCTTCCCGTTTGCTACGTTGAAACCTTGGCTTCGATCCTTTTGGGCTCCTACAGTTGCTGCCGACTGCTGGAGGCGCAGGGAATAGTACGCGCCGTCGACGTCTATCGAATGGGTGGACAAAGAGCTACTCATTGCTCGGCGGTCACAAGCCCGCGCCTACTGTGGCCGGAAATCGGGATTGGAGACACGGCGGCGGTAGCTGCGGCTTGAGCGCCTTTGCTTTTCCCTGATGCAGTCGACCCCCTTTTTTAGCCGCTAGCATTACTGCTTCGCAGAAGGAGGCGACCACCTGCCACTCTTCTTTGCTCCGGATCATGACCTTTGCCAAAGTCCGCTGCAAGTCAAAGCCCACTGCGAGAGAGGTGGACAGGAGGTGCTTCCAAAGTCTCTCGATAGAGCGTTAGCCAGCTTAGAAGAATTCATTTGCAGTGTGTACGGGGACAACAGTCATTTACTGCACCAGCAGAATTTCTTGAGTGTGTGAGCGGGCCATTTTGACGTCCAAAAATGATCAACCTGCAGCAATTAACGAATACATTCTCTCGGAAATTAAGGGAAATGCAGTGATCTATACCTTAATAAACACTGTCGTCGAGCAAGATGACGCCACCCATTATCCCGTGGAATTTTTGAACTCCCAGCCAGCAAGTGGACTTCAAGCGCATACCATAAATCTGAAAGTCGGAGTCCCGATTATGCATTTTCGGAATTACCTATCTCCTCCAAAGTGGTGTAATGAGACCCGTCTTAAAGTCATCTCGCTGCACAGACACATCATTGAAGCAAAAATTCTTACGACTTCGCCATAAAGGCGAAGTCGAGGCAGTATTTATACCTCTTAACTTCCCGTTCCAGTTCAAGCGCGTACAGTTCCCCGTGAGGGTTTGGTCATCGTGATGATGACCATCAGTCGAAGGGGCAGACACTGAGTGCAGCGGATGTCAACTTCAGGACGAGTTGTCTCTTACGCGGGCAACTGTATGTCGCTTGCTCCCGCGTCACCAGTCCTGAGTCTCTTTACATTTTGGCTCTTGACAGCATAACTACCATCGTAGTGTGGTGGCGGAGTGGTAAAGGCTCCGACTCAGTGGTGGCGAAGTAGTAAAGGCTCCGACTTACAAGTTGTAGGTCTGTCGTTCAAACCCAGCCAGGCGCATTACTTTGTGTATTTTATTTCATAACCACTGCTCAACGGTGAAGGAAAACATCATGAGGAAACTGTGACTGTGAATGTTTTAGAACCAAAAATTCATCAAGTGTCATCCACCAAACCGTATTGGACTCGCGTGGTGGATTATGGCCCATTCCCTCTCCTAGAAATGAGGTCTGTGTCCCAGCAGCGGGAACTTTATAAGGCTGATGCAATGCTATTTTAAAATTTGTTTACTTATAATGCTATGCCATCTGATATACACTGATCATACACTGCCATCTTAGGTTTTTTTGGTGCTGTAGAGCCTTCACGCAGACAACGTCGCGGGCAGCAGCTAGTAAATTAATAAAGACATATCGCATATAGAGATATATTTGTTCTTCAGTTATGATTACAAAAGCAAAGCGGGACAGGAAATTAAAACCTAAATTTTTTGAACCTAACAGGTACGCAATTTCAATTAATCCTTTGTATTCCAGACTTTTATAGGACCGTGCGTATAAATACTTTTGGGAAATTGAATTATTGCTTGGTACCACGATAAACGGTACAGTGCTAGTCGTTTGTCATATTATAGTAGACACTTAAAAACACTGGTGTTTAGAAATCCCTCATCATCATCATCAGTCTTTTTGATGTTCCACTGCTGGGACACAGGCCTCATCTTTAGGAGAGAGAACGGGCCATAGTCCGCCACGCGGGCCCAGTGTGGATTGGTGGATGTCACATGTCTTCGAATTTTTTATTCTAGGACATGCTGGTTTCCTCACGTTGTTTTCCTTCACCGTTTTGAGTGTAGTGGTAATGAAATAAATTACACAAAGTAATGTGCCTGGCTGGGTTTGAACCCACGATCTCGTAAGTCGGGACCGTTATCACTTGTTGAAATCCCTACTTAGATATAAATAAAGTTGGGCTGCGCAGCTGGCGGAAGTGGTGGTGGAGTGGTACAGGTGAGAGAGAGCCTTTACTATTCCACCACCACTACTTAAAGTGACGTGGCTCCTAATAAAGAAGGACGCTTCAAAATCCACGATTGTACTACTGCTCACAGGCTTTAGGTGGGATCGTAGTCTACCACTTGTTTATATTTAGTTTTTTTAAATATTGAAATACATATTATTTATTTATTTAACAATTTTTGTACACACGAAATAATAAAAGAAAATTATTACAGCAGAGAGAAAAATTAAATTTAAAAAAGCAGCAGGTAGGATATATTGCACGCAGATGGCCGCTATGGGCCGAAAGGTTCTAGAGTGATGACCGCGTACCGGAAGACGTAGGGACGATTTGACGTTAGGAGGTTAGGACGACGTTGGGAAGCCTCCCACAAGGAAGGCCTCCCAACGTCCCACCTTATGGTGGACCGATGACCTGGTTAAGGTTGCTGGAATCCGCTGGATGCAAGACGTACAGGACTGGTCTTTGAGGCGGCGCTTGTCTTTTTTGCTTTAACTAAATTAACAATTTAAAAAAGAAAAAAAAAAACAATGTTTTTATGTTATTTATCATCATTATTGAGACAGACCATTGAGATAAAAACCGAGACATAAGTAATACAAAGAAAAAAAAATGGAAGGTTCACGTTTGAAATACAACAATAACGAAATCCAAACCAAGTCAATGAAAATGCTAATACATTCATGAGCTGTTTTATGGTTTGGTGCCTTTCTAAATATAATAAATTGTCCGCAGTCACTTACTCAAAACGAATATATCGAACCCAGTCTGTTTTTCAATAGGATATGCCTTTACATCTGCCTTTGTTCCAAATATATTTAGATCGTCTCCAGTCTAACTGGATGCTGATCATCATCATTTCATCTGGAGGACGTCCAGGGGAGGCCTATGGTCGTTGACCGTAGGCCTCCCAAGTATCGTCACAACGAACGGTCCAGTGCATCTTACATCCACTACATTCCCCCGACTTTCACCAGGATAGCGGTGACCAACGTTGGCGTGGACTTGTGGATCGGGAGCAATGGGTAGCGCGCCGTCCAATCGTCTGGTAACCATCCGGACCAAGCTCAGTCGTCGACGGCGCGCAACGTACCCGTGTGCCTCAAGGCAAGACCCGTGTACATCAGCAAACCGTAGGGACCCTGCAGAAGGGTCTAAGCCAACTGGGGCCAAGGGTTCGCGTCTGAAAGGAAGGCTCTGGCCCTGATATATTTGGCAATGTAGGAACGGGGTAGGTTATTTAGTCAGAGTCTGACACTGTTTCCTGCTCCGAATAAGGTTGAGATAGGTCATTGGATGATTTTTACCTACCTGAAACAAACGGAAGGAAGGCCTTCAAAAACTGCGTTTTTTGGTTTACTATCACTTTGGCAATCATAATAAGTATGTTACATTATAGCCACTATTTTTAAATCACTTTAAAAAGAAGAAGGTTTTATGTTCGGTTGTATGTATATTTTTTTTATTATGGAAAACTCCTTGATTACAAATTGACAACAATGATCAGAATATGTTGATAGTGTGTAGGTATCAAATAGAAAAAATTGTACTTATCAACTATTTATTCTTTCAGTACTAATCTTTTTAAGCAGAGTATTGAGAGCAGTGGTGGCCGAGTAGTAAAAGCCCTGACTTACGAGTCGAAGGTTGCGGGGTCAAACGCAGCCAGCCGCATTACTTTATATAATTTATTTCATCACCACTAGACTCAAAACGGTGAAGAAAAACATCGTGAGGAAACCGGCACGTCCTAGAATACGAAATTTGAAGACATGTGACATTCACCAATCCGCACTGGGCTCGCGTGGTAGATTATGGCCCATTCCTAGAGAGGAGGCCTGTGTCCCAGCAGTACGAACATTAAATGGCTTAGTATGCAAGGTTACTTATCATCATCATATCAGCCGAAAGACGTCCACTGTTGGACTTGTCGGCATATTATAATGACCGGTCATATGCGTCTCGCAGTGCGTGCGAGTCCCAGCTGTGGGAACATTAAAAGGCTGATGATGCTGAATCTTTTTAAGAAGCTTACCTTCTAAAGGTGTCCCTTTAAATATATAAAAGGTAGAATAATCCGGTTTATTTAAGTCATTGCCTTGAGGGAAACGGTCCGTAAGATGATTATCGACGGTATCATCGACTACGATTAAGTTAATGGTATTACGATGATTAGGTGAAACGTTTCGGCTCGATTTAACGCTGAATGAATGATTTCCTGGATTATTCTTAGTATATTGCTTTTTTCGCGTCTGTGATTTTACAAAATTATGATTCTTATATTCTACTGGTCCAATTTGAAAAATTCTTTCTTGTTTTAGACAGTCCAGTTTTTTTTAAAAAGGTATATAACATTACGCTACAACTTATGGGAGCAGGGGAGTTACTAGAGATGCGAGTGAAACCGCGGGGGAAAGCTAGGGTAAAACCTGGTTTGGCCCCACGTTTTGAAATCACTACATATCTCTGAGTAAAAAAAGTGAAATGCGTTATTTGTAAGACCAGCAGCTACTTTGGTTTTTCATGGACCAATTTATAATAATTTAAAAAACCTTTTATGTTTTTAGAGTATTAGCGATTTTAGCGGACCTCTATATTTTGAGACATCTATCCCACGTGTGGGATAGTAAGTTGCCTGATCCATATAAATGCCCTACAGGGTCCCTACAAACCGGGCAACTATCCTCTAAAAACTTTGATCGCATTTTGTCTTCTTATGCAATCACATAGATACGTAAGACACGGTCAACATACTGCCACGCTTATGATAATAGCAGTACCTAAGTCACATTTTGGTCGATACTGAGTTAAGTATATATTTGGAATGTAGAGATCGAGATCTACATTCCTGTATATTTAACTCAAAATGTGACTTACTGCCATTATCATAAGCGCGGCAGCTTAGTAGTAGCTGGAAAGTCTTTTGATTAATAATTTAAAGCGTGCATCTATCTTGGCTTTAACCTAGTTGTTATGTACAAAATAATTAAAAATAGACTTATCCGGTACAAATCCAAAAAAAAACTTGTTCGACACAAAATTACACGATTCATTTTCATTTCACCTCAATCAATTTTCTTCAGTACACGGTATAATTTATCGTATTTCTTAGTTCATATCAAGTTGTCTTAGAGTTCAAAATCGTGTAGCAGATATTCTTTCAAGATGTATAACTTGGTATCGATTATCATGTAATGTCGATGTTGCGTGATCGACTGAAGGTTATGTCAAAACGTGTATATGTTTAAAGTAAACTATATGGTTTTCTTTTACAGTATATTCTTTGTAATTGCTGTAAAATAACATTCTTTGCTAAGGCATAACATTATGAAAGTGGTTACTAAATTAAACGCCTTTCTTATTGATTACAAGCCTTCTGTCAGTGGCTTCGCCCGCGTACATAAAACATAGCCTATGTCACTCAAAAGCAAAGCAGCTTTCTATTGTTGCAATTTTTTTTTCATTCGGACCAGTAGTTTCAGAGATTACCTCCTACAAACAAAGATACGAAAAAATAAACTTTACCTCTTTATTATATTAGTGTAGATAGGTTTGCGCTTGACCGCTATCTTACCTGATGGAAAGCGACGACGAGGTCGACGATGGAGCGCGCTTACCTAGAAGTAACCTATATACTCTTGACTTTAAAATTCCCGGATTGTAACCATCAGGAAACACAGACTCCAGCAAAAAATTCCACTCCTTGGCTGTGCGTACAATGAATGTGTTGCCAAAACATTTTGTACGTATATGTGGGATGTCCACTATGTACCGGTGGCGCAATGCCGTATGTCTGATAGTCCGATGATGGAACGGGCTACGCGGAGTTAGATTATGCGATTCCGACGCACACTCACACATGTAAAGAAAAAGTTAAAAATATCGTAACTATATCATAGAAAATCACATAGTTATAAGAATTATTATGTATACATTGTATTATACTCCAAAGGGATTCAAAGTCAGACTGCGATGGAACGTAAGTACATAAGTTTAGCTTAATCATAATTGGGATAGTTGGAGAGGATTAAACACCTCAAAATTAGGTGTTTGTAATTAGTTACTTACCTTATTTACAGTAGTAATTACTCTTAGTACATAAGCATTAAAATTGTATAATTATGTTTTGCTAGCTCGTGCCGAATTCAAGTAGAATTAGGATAGGGTTTTTTATTTTTATGGTAGGTAAAAATCATTGAATCGAATCCCGCCCTTGAGGCGCGCGGGAACGGTGTGCGACGTCAACGACTTAGGCTCGGTCTAGACTGTTACCATACGACCGGACGGCGGGCTACCTATTGCTCGCCATCACTAACTCCCTTTTCTTTCAAATCACTCCTCACACAGTCAATCCATCTCTTCTATAGTCTTCCTCTTCATCTCCACCTATCTACGTGTTAACTCAGAACTCTTTTAGTAACGAACGGTTCATCCCTCCTCTAGGAAGGAATCCCTCTCAATGGGATTTTGAATGGAAATCTAAACTGCATCTAGAAGCGATTAATTGGCACTTGCTTTTTCTACAGCTTTATAATAAAAACCAGCTGATCCCCGCAGCTTCATCTGCATCTTTAGATACAGCCTGCTCTACTCCTGTAACGTAATGTTACATAGCCTGAAGCCTTTAGTAAATGGGATACTTAATACAGAAAGAAAGAAAGAAAGAAAAACAATTTTTATTCGGCCCAAACTAGACGCACACAAAGAAAGAAAGAATTATAGTTCCTGAGTCTAGAGCGTTCAACAAAAGAAACTCTTCAGCTTTATAATTACTAATATGAAATCCACTACTAAATAAATACATTTGCGATAACACTGCCGAAAAACCACAAAATAATCATAAAATAACCACCAAATAGAACTTTAAACCCGATAAAATTCGGTGCAAACCAGGGGGCTTAGACAAAGTCACATCTCACTAACGATAACGAAATTCGAAACTCCGAAATGTATGGAACTGACATATGCCTTCGAAAAGTCACGTGATCAAACGTTTTCGATTCGCTAATTGTTATTAGTTGTTTATACGTCAAATTGGACGTTTTAATTCGATAACCATAGCCAAGAAGTTGTTATTTTATCGAACCAACACTTCGACTTATCGATATGTTAGTCGATGTCACTTTGTCTACCTTTTTGTGGTTGACATCGTTAAGGCGAAATCGAACTTAGAAATGGATTCGACACGGAGCGATTGCCACTTGTCTAGGGCCCCAGTGCTACACAGAAGTAGGGTTGCCATCCGTCCGGGTTTCCCCGGATTTGTCCTAGTTTAGAGGGCATCCGGGGAACGTCCGGGGAAGGTTTCATTTGTAGACCGAGATTTAAAAAATTTAAAAAATAGTTTTGTTAAAATAATGAATGAATAAAAAAGGTGATTTATGACATTTTCAACTGTTTTTTATTACATTGAATATATTTAAAAGATCTTGTTGATATGTCCGGCTTTCGGGCTCTAAAATCCGGGGTTTTCACACGTCTTGTCCTGTTTTCCAAGTTTTAGAGATGGCAACCCTACACAGAAGTAACTAAATTAAACAACACTCAATATTTAATGTCAATAAAACTCCACAACCAACAACCAGACACCAGGGGGCCAAGTCTGCTATATTCAAAATATTGTCATTCCAACACGATTCCATTGTCATTTTGCCAAAAGTTCGTAATCTGTTAATTCATAATGGCTGATCATTGGGCGGTCAGTGGTGTCGTCATAGAATTCGACTGGCCTGTCAGTCTAGTAGTTAGTGACCCTGACTGCTATGCGGGAGGTCGTCGGTCGTCGGTCGGGTTCGATTCCCAGGACAAATGTTTGTGTGATGAGTACGATCATTTGTTCTGTGTCTGGGTGTAATTTATCTATAATATGTATGTATTTAAAAATATATAAGTATGTTTATCAGTTGTCTAGTACCCATAACACAAGCTCTGCTTAGCTTGGGACTAGATGGCGTTGTGTGATAGTTGTTGACATATATATTATATATATTATCATATATATATATATTATAGAATTGGAGTTCGAGCGGTTTTGTAAAGAATTAAAAACAATAACTGTACAATAAAATTCTAATCGTAATTCACTAATTAAAGGAACTGTCAAAATTTCATACACCGTGAAATTTAAATGGTTGTTTTCCCGCGGCAGAATGACTTGCCTTAAGGAGTACTTTTGAAGCATACAGAAAAAATTAAAAAGTTTTTTTTTTTTATAAGTAATTATTAAAAATATTTATCAACTCAAAAAAGCCAAAACAATCGTAAGTAACATTAGACGTAATTTGTAGGTACTACTAGAGTCGCATGAGCAGCCCGCCGTCAAAGGAAACCGATTCATTAAATATTTAAACCAAAATAAGCTCTCGCACGTTGTGATACGTCATAATTAGCTTGCACTCTACAGGTCCATTTTTAGTTTTTAATATTTTATTTCTTTATCAAACGTTTGTATTACCAAGATACAACCATTTCGCTGAGGGAAAACAACCATTTAAATTTCACGGTGTATATTTACCGCATATTTTTTTCATAATTTAAATTTTCATAATTCGAGTAGATTACCAAACTTGTCAAAATTAACAATTATGAAATCAATGATCGACTATTCTGACATTATTGTAATAGCAGACTTGAGGCCCTGGTGTAGTGTTCACAGAGTGCACGGATTATTGAGTGCCGTCAATTACTGAGTGTAGTAATTAAAGATTCAGGACAATTCTGATTTTAGCCTTGTCAGTCGGATCTTGTACACATTGCATGTGCACATTGCGTAGTTTTTAATGTTGCCACTGCTACCCAGCAGTAGAATACAGCGTAGATCGTTGAATACGATGAATCGGTCCGGGCCATCCGAGGACGTACGAAAATTAAGGTCCACGCATTGAAAAGATCCTCGGATGTACCTTATTTATTCATGCGTATGTCCTCGCATGGTACTTAAAACAAACACATATACACTATACACGCACACTATCTAAAATGCATCACACAAAAATCTATGTTAAGGTTGTTTTACTTTTCTAATAATGTTTTTACTTCTTAATATTAAACTCAATTTTGTTGTTGTTATTATGTTTCATTGTTCACACCACAATATTATGTAAAAAAAAAGTTGTCACTACTCAGGTCCCCTAGATACAGGTCCTACATAGTTTGGGGACCATCATCCAAAAAATATATACCTAAATATAAAATAGTTACAAGCATTATTTTAGATTATTCGAGATTATATTGTATTTCTAATGTAACAATGAACAATACACATTTTTAAAAAATCTTCCTCTCTAGGAGAGTTCCCAAGTTATAATACAGCAAACATGTTCAGTGTAGGTTGTTGGATGTCCACATTACATCCACCAAACCAAATTTCCGAATTTTTGGTTCTGGGACATGTCGGTTTTCAATGTTGGCCTTCACCATTGTGTTTTTTTTTTTTTGTTGGTCATGAAATAAATTATACAAAATTAGCGACCCACCCCAGCTTCGCACGGGTACTGACATTGAATATACTAAGCATTTATTATACACATAAACTTTCCTCTTGAAGCACTCTATCTATTTAAAAAAATCTGCATCAAAATTTGTTGCACACTTTTAAAGATTAAAAGAGCTTTCATAGGGACAGCAGTAAGAAACTTTGTTTTATACTATGTTATCTTACTAATATTATAAATGCGAAAGTAACGATGTTTGGATGTTTGTTACTCAATCACGCCAAAACGGCTGGACGGATCTGGATGAAATTTGGCACAGGCATAGGATATACTCCGGAATAGGACATAGGCTACTTTTTTATCCTGGAAACCCCAACCCCAACACCAATACCACGCGGGCGAAGCCGCGGGCAAAAGCTAGTACAAAATAAAGCGCCTGGTTTGGTTTAAACCTGCGATCTACAACTCGTAATTCAAAGCTTTAACTCAGTCACCGCTGGTCTGTATAATAATATTAAAGTCACGCCATAAAAATTCAAACAGTTTACACTACAGAAACTTTTCTCCGTAACTTTTATCGCCTCTTAATAAAAAAAATTTGCTAGTTTTAAAATCTGAATAAAGCATATTATAAAATTGTTTACGAGTCCATCAGCACCAAAGCGTTAGGTATTGGAAAATATTTTTAAGATGGCCGCTCGATTTTAATACTTTTAGGGTTCATTACCTCAACAGGCTAAAATGGAAACCTTAGCTGTATATTTTTATTTTTTCCAAGACTTAATCTATCGTATTGAGTTTAAATTAAAGCCTTAAACTTAGGTATAAGGATCATTTATGTATTCGGAAAAAACTTAGAGAATCGATTCTGAAACTTTTTTCATAGCACAGCATCAGTGTTATAATGTTTTCACTGCTGGGACTCACGACTCCTCTCTAGAAGAAGGAACAAGGACAGGGCTACTTTCATACACGTAGCTTCGTTTGTAAGGAGCCTTTTGCGTGAGCTCAACTCACACTTCCCCAATTTTTTGAGCTATAAAAATCCCAGAAAAATTCTTAAGTAAAATTTTTTGGTGCAATTCCGTTCATGGCTATTCCGGGATTGGCTTCTGAATATGGATTGTAGAGACAGCTTGAATTTCGAGATAAAACTGAGGTGGAAAGAGTATGAAAACTGGAGTAGTGAACGTAAACGACTAGTACATGCTATTGGAAACTAGGTGAGCGCTTCAGAAACTGTCCGATAGATTTTTCAGCGTTTTGTGAGGGCACATTCTCTAGGAAAAATGTGGATTTTCTCAGTTTTATAGGTAGTAGGTACATGGATAAGAGATGACGGTTTGCGTTCAGTTTTATTGTTTTGTATTGGTTGTATATTTTAGTTGAGAAGTTTTCGATTTATTGTAGACTAGGTTTTGCTAAGGCTTTCGCCCGCGTGAATATCGGTTTCTTCAAACTTCTAAACCTTGTTTTACTCCGGGGTGGAGTTTCATACAATTTGTTCTTGCTGATTGATGCCCTACCAGCCAAATCAAAGACTTTATGAGGACCCTACAAGCCAATTTTAAGTTTTTAGATGTTATAGTTTCTGAGATTTTGTGATTTTGCACGACTACAGGACGGTAAGCTAGCCATTGCTCGCCATCCGCAGCTCGCGCCTACGTTGGCCGGAAATTAGTGTCGGGATTCCTTCGGCAACTGGAGCGTGAGGGCCGTTGTCTCACGCGCGCAGCCTCCTCCTTTGATAGCATTTCTGCTTCGTAGCCACACCACCTCACCTCAGACCACGGCTTGTACCAAAGCCCGTTGCAAGAAATCGCTACTACCCACTGCTATGCTCTGCCCAAGTTGGGAACACCTCTACCGTGTGCTCCACCGTGTCCTCCGAGCGTTCCTCAAAGTGGTGATACCTGGGCGTTTCTTTTGCACGAAACTGGTGCAAGAATCTCCCGAACTTACCATGTCCAGTGAGGACCTGCAATGTGCGGAGGGTCGAAATGCTGTGAGGTCCTTCCAGACTGGTAAAAGTTAATAAAGTACTTTGACTTAACAAATATTTCCTACTTCTACGCGGACGAAGTCGCGGGAAAAAGCTAGTGTTATGCTATAATATTCATTTTCAAACAGAAATTGATTCTTGGAAAAAAGTGTCCAATATTTTTTTTTAAAGGCAACATTCATGTGTGTATGTTTTACAAAAGCTAAATAATTGCTCTTCTGCGAATAGAAAATCTCTCTGAAGTTAAAAAGTGAAAAAAAAACCGGGCTAGTGCCACTCGGACTCTCGTTCTGAGGGTTCTGTACAAAATTACCTACGAAAACAGTTCAATTCCCGAAAAAAAATCTTATTTGTAAAAAAAGATTTTTCGAATTGAAAAAAAAAATTGACAACTGTGTAGCTAGTACACAGTTGTCATTTTTTTTTCCTATCATATTGTGCTAGGAGACCTTGCTTTATGCCACATTTTAAAGGTTCTAGGTTAACGAGAAGTATACTACGAAATTTGATGACTTAGATAGGTCAAAATATAGGTTAGTTTTTTGCGACAAAACGGCTGTATTTTTTCTTATAAGTTTGATTTTTTCACAGCTTCAAAACCACATATTTAAGTAGGTATATGGTTTAAATTTTAACTTGATGTCTCCACGCGTTCCCGCGATGAAAGGTTTTGACAGACAGACAGACAAGTGGACATAGACAGGACAACAAAGTGATCTTATGAGGATTTCGTTTTTACCTTTTGGGATGCGGAACCCTAAAAACAAACAAAATGACACTGATCAGAGCTCAGACTTTCTTAGAAACTGCTCTTTGTGGTATTTCGTATATCGTTTTGACATTTATTTCCATAAAAGTAACCCTTGGACCGAGAGGTCCGAGTGCTCATATGCTTTTTAAAGAGTTATCGAAACGCTTAGTTGGCCCTTTGCGTGACACAAGGGCTGGCTTCTACCTCGCTCAGAGGTTAAGCATTGCCATATAACGTGGTAATGTCGCCAGCCTTTTGGGTACACTACCAGTCGACAGTGATGTGGAGGAGTTTTATGAAGCCATATTGCGAGGAATATGGCGTCATATAACTCGGTCTTTATGTATATTATACCTTTAATTCTCTCATCTCATCACTCATCGACCCCACAGTCAAACCACTGTAACGGTTTTTGGGGATTAGCTTATAAGATACTTAAGAGACCTTTGTGGAAGAAAGATAAATATAATAAAATAAATAAGTTGAGTTTTCCTGTTTCATTAATATTGGTGCTTGGTTTTGTTACGTGTTTTTAGTTTTTACGGTAACATATAAGTCGGGAAAACGCAAACCTAATAAGTTTGCTTTGTCTTCCATCTGTCTGTCTGTCTGTCTGTCAAAGATCCTATATTTGGAAAACGCGTGGAGGTATCGAGTTTTAACAAAAGAATATTTTTAAGTTTGCATTGTTTTGAAGCTGAGAAAAAATCAAACTTGCAAGGTAACCCGCGCGCCTCAAGAAGTTGTAAGCAAACCGTAGGAACCCTGCAGTACGGTCAAAACCAACTGGGGCCAAGGGTTCGTGTCTGAAAGGAAGGCTCTAGCCCTGGTATATATAGCGTCGTAGAAACGGAGACGGTTGTTTAGTCAGTAAGAGTCTGACACTATTTTCCGCTCCGCGTAAAGGTGAGATCTGTTATTGAATGATTTTTACCTACCATTAAAAAACACTTGCAAAGTAACGAATATAGTTTTATTTACTTTTTAAAAAGCAAATACCACGCGCTCTCTGCACCCTGTGTACACAGCGGACGAATTTTATCAAAATTCACTACTAGAATTCTGGGTATAAAACATGGTTATACAGAAAAGTCTTAAAGCACAAGTTCAGGAATATTTCCAAAAACAGCTTAACTTAAGCTTTAACTTAGCTTTTTTTTAATTCATTAAGCCCCAAGCGAACACCGGCGCTTGCACACCTATTGTTCTTTAATTGAGTCTGTAATTACAAGATCGAAAGGCTAATACGGTGTGTAAAAGTAAATTAGCCAACAATTTTTTTAGTTCTCTAAGTTCCAAGAGGACACCGGTGTCCGCACACCTATTGTCTTTTAATTGTGCCTGTAATTTAGACTGACCTGTCAGTATAGTAGTTAGTGACCCTAACTGATATGCGGGAGGTCGTGGGTTCGATTCCCACCCAGGACAAATGTTTGTGTGATGAGCACGATCATTTGTTCTGTGTCTGGGTGTAATTTATCCATAATATGTATGTATTTAGTAATATATAAGTATGTTTATCAGTTGTCTAGTACCCATAACACAAGCTCTGCTTAGCTTGGGACTAGATGGCGTTGTGTGATAGTTAAAAAAAAAAAAAAAATTACGTTAGTCGAAAGGTTTATACAAATTAAACTATCATCATAATCATTAGCTTATTAATGTTTCCATTGTTGGGACACAGACCTCCTCTCTAGGAGAGGAAATGGGCCATAATCCGCCTCGCGGGCTCAGTGCGAATTGATGGATGTCATGTCTTCGAATTATTGGTTCGTGAACATGCCGGTTTCCTTACGATGTTTTTCTTCACCGTTTTGACAGCAGTGGTGACAATAGTACATTGTTATACGAGGGATGAAAGTTAGTTACCCGCCATTTTTTTTTTTTAGTCGTCGTCTGGCTATTCAGTCAATATTTTCATTTTATCTTTGTAAAAATGGGCTAGGTCAACATTTTTCTCAAATATAATATTAGTTTTGATGAAATAGTTGAAATTAAATTAAAATAAAGTCATTAAAAAAGTATTCTTATATTATTCCTATCTCTATATTATTTCAATTGTACTGGCAGTATCGAAATTCGGGTCACGGTTCAATAGAAATGTATAAATAGAACTAGTTTTTTTTTTTTTAATTTAGACAGCTGTCAATTGAAAAGTGAAACTCCCCAGGGCGTAAAAGTAGTTTTTCAACCCTCTCCGTAGGCAACTTTACACCTACTTTCAGAGTATGAGTAATGAAAAATAAATTACACAAAGTAGTGCGCCCAGCTTGGTTTGAATCCGATGCCTACAACTCGCAAGTCGCCAAGTTGCCTTTACCACTCAGTCACCACTGCTCTCAAATTGAACAATGTTTTGTATTTATATTTTGAGAGTGGTATGAACGTTCTCGCGCTAATCCTTAGCTGTTGTCGTCTTAGTTTTAATCACTCATATTGTCATAAGTGAAAACTTATAAAACGCCTGTTTTACCTATTTTAAATATTTATTGTACTTTTCCTAAAAGTAATACAATAAATAAATAGAACAATTTTGTTGTTACGGGTCAAAGAAAGATTTGCGTTTTAATATAGGCAGTATACTCAAGCCGATAAGCCATGGCTGATATTTAAATAAGGAAGACATGTAAAGCCAAAAATTTATACGTTTGTGAATTTGTTACGCTCAAACCGCTGAAAGGATATCGATGAAACTCGATAAGCTGGTAGGTCTTGTCATTGAAAAGCGTATAGGATACTTTCTAGCTTGAGACTGTGTTCATGCTGCACTTAGTATTTCAATATTAAGATCCTATCGAAGATACAAAGGTAACTAACTTAGTTACCTTCGAAGGTAACTAAGTTAGTTATGGCATATTTATACCTAGTAACCGATCATCATCATCATCATCATCCTACCCTTATCCCATTTTACTTGGGGTCGATGCATCGGCTTCATAGTCTGGTATGTTAAAACATGTCAAATCTGTATTTTCATGAAATCTTTTGCTAATTACTCACCTCAATAAAAAACAACAGCAGTACGGCCGTTCTCACTTGGCGAGCCTGGGGCCCTAGACAATGGCCCTAGGCAATCGCTCCGTGTCGAATCCATTTCTAAGTTCGATTTCGCCTTAACGATGTTGACCACAAAATGGTAGACAAAGTGACATCGACTAACATATCGATAACTCGAAGTGTTGGTTCGATAAAATAATAATTTGACGTAAATAATAATTTCGTCTAATTTGACGTATAAACAACTAATAACAATTAGCGAATCGAAAACGTTTGACCACGTGACTTTTCGAAGGCATATGTCGGTTCCATACATTAGGAGTTTCGAATTTCGTTATCGTTAGTGAGAATGTGACTTTGTCTAAGCACTCTGTCCTGTCTCCCGTCACACTATCAGTAACTCCCTTTTCTTTCATATCACTCCTCACACAATCCATCCATCTTTTCTTTGGCCTCCCCCTTCCTCTCCATCCATCTACGTGTAAACTCAAACCACCTAGTAACCGATCTGGATTAAAAAACTAGATGAAAACTTGCATCTCGCTATTCTCATTTCGAACAACAACATCCAAATATGAGACTATGAAAAATATAATTGGACCTTACAGTAACAATAAGATAAGCTATGGAGAAAACTTAGTTTTACAGTGATTTTCGCCTTCCAAAATGACGGTAACATGAAAATACGGTTATTTTATGGTTGGCAAAAATCATCCAATGACGACTTCCGCTCTTGGGCGGAGCGGGTGTTTCACGCCGTCAGACTCTTACAGACTAAACAATCCACCTCTCCTTCCTTGCCCTTCGCACTGGAGTCAAGCCTTCCTTTCAGAAAGAGACCCTGTGCCCCAGTAGGCTTCAACCATGAAAATACGGGTTCCATATTTGATTTCGAAAATTAATGATTCCATTTTTTAATTCTCTTTTTTTTATTCCTTACTAGCGACCCGCCCCAGCTTCGCACGGGTGCAAATGTGATATATTATACCTACAAACCTTCCTCTGGAAAAACTCTATCTATTAAAAAAAAAAACGCATCAAAATCCGTTGCGAACTTTTAAAGATCTAAGCATACATAGGGATAAGCAACTTTATTTTATACTATGTAATGATTAAGAACATACCCACGATACTGAAGTTATTCCTAGATAAGTCCTCTATCGTGGGTGCGTTCATAAATTTATACATTCACATATACGAATACAACACACCCACTTCAACCCACTCTCAAATATCGAACACGGTGTGTCGGGAATTCTGTTGTGCGATGTTTTATTTCACAAAAGTAAAAAAAGCAACTGAGTCTCCCACCGGCCGTCTCTTAACAGGCTTAAAAAAACTGGACAAGAACGAGTCGGACACACACAGAGCGTTCCGTATAAAGTATTTATGTAAATAGTTTAATTCCCAAATCTATACTTCGATTCGCATAAATATTCCGGGGCTCTTCCCCTAAGTATATAAAAATTACTTATATAATTAAAATATATAGGTAAGTAAAGTATGTTTATCAGTTGGCTAGTACTCATAACACAGTATCTGCTTAGCTTGACTGCGTTGTGTAAAAAAAAAAATTTGGTGACTATAAAACCATTTTTTTTTGTGCTGTAAGTGTAAATGTATAAAAAGTGAAAAAAAAAGTGATCCTATAAGGGTTTTTTTTCCTTTTGAGTTACGGAATCCTATCAACGCTTAAGATATTACAAAAACTACAAAATCGACGGTAGAGCTTTGGAGTATATACGAGTACAACGTTCCATATTAAGGTCACATCACTCAAAAATATAAAAGATTTAGTATGTAACCCTTTGCTTCTCCAACCCGTCTTAAATTAACTTGGGAAAAAAATAGGTAAGGGACTAATGCGCGTTTTGCCAATACGCCTAAGTATTTTATTTATTTATCTATTAAATACTTCATGCACAAATGTACAGAGGTGGACTTAGTCAACCTTAGGGTGATGGATAGACAAACAGTGGTAGGTGCAATAAAAGAGAAAGGAAGTATCTCCTTTTTTAACCGACTTCAAAAAAAGGAGGAGGTTCTCAATTCGATTGTATTTTTTTTTTATGTTTGTTACCTCAGAACTCTGTTGTTTATGGATGGATTTGCAAATTTTTTTTTTTGTACTTGAAAGAATATGCTTCCAGATTGGTCCCATTTTTTTCAAAATCGAGTTTTGATGATGGGATCCATAAGAAATCGAGGGAACTCCTCAAATATTATAGGCAACTATAAAGTTTTTTTTATATTTTCATCGAGAACTCAAGCATTTACAGTCAAAAAGTAACATTTGATGAGGTGGAACTGGTGAAGAAGATCAGAAATGGCTAACGAAACTTGACACTCGCATAGATATCACAATCAAGATAGTGAAGCAACTATGAAAATTCACTATAAACCAATGATCTTAAATAATTATGTTGAAAATTTTATCATCGAACTGATCTGATGATGATGATGATGGAGCTGAAAGGTAGGCACTGGAACTGCATAACTAATTAATATATCCTAGTCGTGTTTGGGCTTGTTAGAATTGTCATAAGATGCACTTTGGCTGTAAGGTACTATTGAACTGATGTGATGATGAAGCTGGAAGGTGGAAGGTCGGCATGTCAAAATAAAATAATGTATCCTAGCATTGTTTGAGTTTATTAGAGCTGTCATGGGCAATGCTGTCATGGGCAATGGAAAGGGCTATGCTCGGAGTTTCCTTGCGGATTCGAATCAGAAATGAAGAAATACGCAGGAGAACCAGGGTCACCGACATAGCCCGAAGAATTGCCAAACTTAAGTGGCAGTGGGTAGGGCACATTGCTCGTAGAACAGATGGCCGATGGAGCCGAAAGGTTCTAGAGTGGCGACCGCGCACCAAAAGACGCAGCTTTGGAAGGCCTCCCACAAGGTGGACCGACGACCTGGTGAGAATCACGGGAACGCGATGGATGCGAGTCGCACAGAATCGGTCGTTGTGGCGACGCTTGGGGGAGGCCTATGTCCAACAATGGACATTTTCTGGCTGAAATGATGATGATGATGAGAGCTGTCATGAGATGTACTCATGAGATGAATCATAAGTATTTTATGCATCATATCATCTCTCTACGAGATCAAAACGATTACACTGTAACAATGTACCTATAATATGTATTCCTACTTATATGACATTGCTAACTTTTTCAAAAGAAATGTAGGAACGATATTGACTTCGTTGCCATAACACATTATAATAAAAACACTAAACGGCTACAAATAAAAAAAACTTTTTACAAAAAAAAACCGCTTTCAAAAAAAGCCAAACGGTAAAAGTTCCTACACTAAAAAGTTAAAAATAAAAATTTGAATTGCTGTAAAGAAACTAAATTTATAGGTAAACTTATTTGACATTAATATTTTGCAAATATTCAAAATTTATTACTTCTTTTTGGAGTCGGTGCCAGCATTTTTATTGTTGAAACTTAATGTTAGGTAGCTTTTTTATATCCGGTGCCATTTTTGCCATGTCAAATAAGTTTACCTATAAATTAAGTTTCTTTACAGCAATTCAAATTTTTATTTTAAACTTTTTAGTGTAGGAACTTTTTCCGTTTGGCTTTTTTTGAAGGCGGTTTTTTTTTTTGTAAAAAGTTTTTTTTTTATTTTTGGCTCATCATTATCATCAGCCTTACTAATGTTCCCACTACTGGGACACAGGCCTCCTCTCTAGGAGAGGGAATGGGCCATAATCCACCACGCGGTCCCAGTGCGGATTGGCGGATGTTTTTTTGGCTATTTGTTCTATTTATAACACACATTCGAAATACGAACGAATAATTACAAAGATATAAACGCACTTAGTTGACTGGTAGAAAAAGAGATAAGTCCACCTTCTTTTTTTAATTGCTACAAACAAGTGCTTGACAATCGTGGATTATGAGGCGAACTAGTCTAATAAGAGCCTATTCACTCCAGCCGTGAAGACACCAAAATTATAGTCGGATGGAAAGACCGTAGTCGGCAAACCGTTCCAGTCCCTCGATGTACGCGGTATAAAGGACGAGGCAAACGGGAATCGTGGTAGGTTGTTTAGTCAGTAAGAGTCTGACACTATTTCCCACCCAAGGGCGGGATGTGTCATTGGACGATTTTTATCTACTATAAAAAACGCCTTCTTTTAGTCCAAGACTCTCGCGTACGTTCGGCATAGTGTGTTTAGACACTTAGTGTCTAAACACACTATGCAAACGTATGCGACCGAAGTTCCGCGGCGGATTTTACGTTCCAACGTATTCGGCTGATATGACACACCATAAGTGCCGAACTTACGCGGCAGAAATTCAGTTGCGCAATTTTGTGTGTAAGTATATTCAGTGTTTCGAGCGCTGTCGTGGCGATCCTCCCCGCTCCCGATCTCCGTCGGCAATCGAACCGAACTTCGGTCGCCTATAATATGTATTCCACAGAATACGTTGCCGCCGAATTTCCGCTGAACTTACGCCCGACTGAAGTTCGGCTGTACCTACGCTATAACGAAACGTAATTTCGGCATAATGTGTCACCAGTAATTCAAATAGCATTGCAGGCGTAATCATGCCGAACTTCCGTCGCGTATCCTCGGCATAGTGTGTTTAGACACTAAGACCGTGAGCTAAATATAGATTTAACATAGCCAAAATCTAGCACATCTGAGAGCTATGATGGTCGTTTTCATACCCTAAGCTTCCACTGTGCACCCACATGAACTCGTGACCTATTTGCAAACAGCCGTTCCTCAACGCGACAACAGTTCCCCTGACCACTTAGAACTACAACATAAACTCAATTAGAAGCTACCATTACGGTGGGGCCTTAAATCGAGGCCAATTTGTTGAAGACGGCTCGAATTAGGACTTAAAACTAGTTGGACGAATATCGAGAAACAAGCGTATTGATTTTGAGAGACTGTTAGTGATAAACGTATATGGGCGTAACTGCAAATAAGGTTTCAATTATAGTCTTGAAATTTAGGGTCATCTTCAGCCTTTCAATGTTCCCACTGCTGGGACACAGGCCTCCTCTCTAGGAGAGGGAATGGGCCATAATCCACCACGCGGGCCCAGTGCGGATTGGTGAATGTCACATGTCTTCGAATTTTTGGTTCTAGGACATGCCGGTTTCCTCACGATGTTTTCCTTCACCGTTTTAACCCTTAATTTGGCAATGTACTCCACTGATCACATAAACTTTGAAAAAATTTAATGACCCAAAAATTAGAAAAAAATAGCATTTTTCATTTTTAATAAGTATCAATGATTGTCAATAATTGTAGTAAAAATTTATTTTATATTGTAATAACATAAAAAATAATTTGTCAAATTCAAAATGTCTTCGAAACGGTCTGGTGTCTCTGCGACCTGGGCAAGTTTTTTATTTTTTTCCTTAGGTTTTCGTTTGGGAGTTCTAGGTTTTTAGCTTTGGAGCGCATGTGAGCCTTACAAGTAATATAACACAATCGCTATTTTTGCTGTAATTTACGTAATAACAATTTTATAAGCTAGAAACAATGTATGTACTCCGTGAATACCGTTGCCACAAAGACACAAAATAGACTTTGGTATACACGAAGTACATTGCCAAATGCATAGTGTTATTCAATATGGCTTTATTTCTATGTTTCATTTATAGGAGGGGCGTAGATTTGACCGATATGCTTATGTAGCAACCTTCATGTAGGTACTTAATCAAAATAAAAAGAAAAATATATGATCTGTCATTAGGTTGATGTAACTTGTCATGCATGTTTTCTTGTGAAAAAATATCCATAACCAGTCAATAAAAACATCTTTCCTGCCACTCCTTCTTCTTATTAGTGGGACCGTTGATGTTGCAGTCTACAATCACTCTGACAGCGTCAGGTACGACGCTATTAGTCGTTTTCCAAAATCGGCAAGTAAACAATCTCGTAGATTTTGCAAAGCCGGAAGGACTAAAGATTTATACGTGAAGTGCAAAACGCATCGTGTTTTGTGGTAGGAGAAAGCAACAGGAGAACTACTTCCGTCAATTTCACTCTAAATATATTTTGTTTGTGATGTTTTTTTAATAAATAAAGTAATAAATTAACTAAATGAGAATTATTGATATCTTGGCACTGTACTACACGTAGTACAAACATAGGAGGACGTAGTTTACACTATAGTTGGCAATGTACTCTCTGGAGTACACAGGTTTTCGCGAAAACTGTAATATACAGTTTTTTTTCACTATTTTTTTCATTCCTCTGGGATCATAATAAATACGAAAAAAACAATAAAATGTCAAATTTAAGAAAAAAAATTCCTTGCCAATTTAAGGGTTAAGAGCAGTGGTGATGAAATAAATTACACAAAGTAATGCGCCTGGCTGGGTTCGAACCCGCGACCTCGAACTCGTAAGTCGGGGCCGTTACCACTCGGCCACCACTACTCTCTATGAAATTTAGAGTAATCCATACTAATATTATAAATGCGAAAGTAACTCTGTCTGTCTGTTTGTCTGTCTGTTACGCTTTCACGCTTAAACCTCTCAAACGATTTTGATGAAATTTGGCACAGACAATCTTTAGAACCTGAGAAAGGACATAGGCTACCTTTTATTGCGAAAAAAACGACGCAGACGAAGTCGCGGGTACCAGCTAGTTTAAAATAATTAAGTTATATGGGCCATGCATGCGGTACACCGGTGCAGTGGCAATGATCAAAGAGATTGGTGAGAACGTTCTACTTAATTTCGCTCGCTTCTTGCCAAATTGCAGACGTAAGAAATCAGTTATACATCACAAATATTAGTAATGAACCTTTTGAATTCCGTAATTAGGAATATCATAGAAAGACAATAGGTGTGCGGACGCTTGCTCAATAGTTTAATCTTTCGACTTAGGTAATTATAGCTACAATTAAAGAACAATTGTTTAGTAAAAGCCGGCGTTCGCGTGGGGGGGGGACTTAATGAATTAAATAGCCTTAAAATATTCCCACTGCTGGGACTCAAGCCTCCACTCTGTCCTAGGAGAGGGAATGGGCCGTTTTTTTTATATAAATGACTTGCTTTATTAGATACATGTACCTACCGATTCTTAAAACATAGGTAGAAGGAACAACACGGTTTTTCTACCCATTGTATAAAATATATTTTTTCAGTATTGATTTTAGCTTTACTGTCTGAAATAAGTTAACATTTTCCTTTCTAGACAGTGACACTAAGTACATAAAATAACTTAAGAAGAGCGTCATAACTTAATTGACATTTTCAAAGTACAGGCTAAGTTTTTGCTACTGGCTGATTTTCCAAGCATCGGTTATTAATTTTCTGATGAAATATACTGCCCTGCTTACCCTAAAACGCAGTAAGAGCAAAAAAGCAGTTTCGAGAAAAACGCAAAAAACACTTTGACGTCTTATTTTATATAGTAATAATGTTTTGTGGTAGATTTTTTTTGCCTAGAGGACTAAGGCAATTACAAAGAATGAATTTTGAAAAAAAGCGTGTTATTAAGTCCATTAAATTTAAAATTAAATGGATTTTTCGAAAATCATGTCTATTACTGCTTGCGAAAAAGTTTAGAATACAGGTTAAAATACAGTAACACATACTTGATACTGCAAAACTCATCGGTTAATAGTCGTATTAACAGATTTTACAGAACAATTTGCAGTATAAGTCTTTTTTACTGCATTTTAATTAGAACGTTGAACTAATTGTACCAGCAGTATGTAACAAATTTTAAAAATGATTAGGTTGTGTAGGGATTTATAAAGAAAACAAGACATTTTTGTTTGTATTTTGTTATGTAGAACCTTTATTTTTTACTATTTGAGCAAATTTAAACTTTTTCAAAAATTCTAAAAACAGAACAAAATAAATATTTAAGTGGATGTTCTCAAGCGAACAAACGTGATTTATTACCATTTTTCTTGATATTAATAACGGCAACACGAAGACTACATAGCTTGAAATGCTTACAGTACATATAACTGTATATTTACTTTAAAAACCTGTAATTTAATTGATTAATAAAAACACATTTAAGGAGGGATTCCATGCAACGAACGTGATTTTTCCGCATACATGTAATATCTAATCTTGTTTAAATAATAGTGCAACGTAGTGTAAGTGACTCCGATTCGCACTTGCCTGGTTTATTACCTTTTTTGCAGATTTTTGTACAATATTTGCAGGTTTTCTTTGTTTTATTTTATTCTTTATTGTAGATTACTTCTGTGGTATGGTATTGGCTATTGTATTATTTGAGATTAAAGATCTCTTCTGTCTGCTACCGAAACGTCTGAATCTTCAACACTGTGGCCTAACATTAGTCTCAGTGATATTAACACGCTTGCAGCCGCCTGATTTGTAAGCATTACTGTTTTGTACGCGGATGCCGCCGCCTTACTCCGGATTAGGACCCAGCGTGAGAGGCCGTTGCCGCAAATCGTCCACACGGGTACAAGGACCTCCTTACTCGTATGGAGTACCAACTCCTAAGCAGGGCACACCTTCACTGTATGCTCCACCGTGTTCTCCGGGCGCTCCATACAATGGTGATACTCGGGCTTTTTTGCACTGATTGGGTGCAGTTATCTCCCGAATTTCCGGTGAAGATCTGGGTCATACGAATGGTGAAGACGCTGTGAAGTCTTTCCAGCCTCCTTTCAAAGAGGGGACCTACCACCATAATTATGGCGAAAAGCCTTTACAGACTTCACAGCGTTCTCACCTTCCGCTGGACTTCTTATTGTTAAGTTTTTTATATTGTGTCGATGCCACTCAATAAAGCAAATTACACTGTATATATGTATATATATATCTGTACAGGCCACGAGTTGATGAACAGTATTAAAACTGCTATATAATCTATTATTACTAATGTTTGGATGCGATAAAACTGGCATGAATGCTTTTAAAGTGATATTCTAATGTGGAAAATAGGCAGGTATTATTACCTTACATTTTTTTCCAATAAGAGATAAAATACTAGCCGTTCACTTTAATGTGTATGTTTCCTCCCGTAGCAGCCCCAATTTGCATCTTAAGTCAGACCTTAGGCCCTACCACGATCTATTTTACGACCTAAACTGAACTATTATATAACTGCTACATAGGATGTATATTTCCTCCTTCTCGCTTGCATGCCTGTCATTTTTACACGTCATGGTAAAACCCATGGTTAACTTGGATGGCAAACTTAAATTAATTTGCAAAACTTTGTCGTGATGTTATTTTGTATATATCAACAACCATCTCGGATAAACAGTTAGTAGGTAATTATTTTAATCTTAAAGCCTTGGACGGTTAAAAGGTCTAGCTTCGAAATTAACTCAATCATCGAATCTAGCGCGACTGGGCAGCGTTCGGGAAGCTGCGCCATATTATCTTCTTGTTAAATATACCACAAAGTCTCAAGAGAAAAGTATATGACCAGTAAGGCTTCATCAGAAGGTTTAAAGACACCTAAAAGACAATGGAAAGAGCTATGCTCGAAATTTTCTTCCGTCATCTTGGTAGTGGAATGATGGTCATTATGGCGACATTTGGGAGAGGTCATTGGACAACAGTGGACGTCTTTCGACTGTACTGATGAGCTTGTTGAATCAGTTTACTATTTAATATCTTTTTTAATAAAGTTGTCTAAAATCTCGAAGTTAATACAGAACAGAACAGTTTAAATGAGAGATAATTCCTGACTAGAGCGCAGTATAGTCTGATCGTGACACCAGTGAAATTTAGTACCTTAGTTTGAGTTACTAATTATAATGCAGTAACAGTGACTTATACTGCCATTTAATAAAAAAAAACTTATTTTTCAACTTTAGAACAATACCGACTATAGTGCAGTAAACACAACAACTTACTGCAATTTAGTTGGTTTTCAATCAGTCGTCATCAATGCAGTAATATTAATTTCGGTGCAAAAAGGGCTTACTGCGTTTTAATTTATATTCCGTCATATTTCTTTTGTTGTGGATTACAGATTTTATGAGGTAATAGAGACAGTTACTGCGTTTAAGTTGATAAAGTAATGAGTCGATTTAGCCGTAAAAGCTTTAACTGCATTTTAGTTAGAATAACAATGAATTTTGGCATAAAATTTTGAGTTACTGCATTAGTAAATTTCGTTTTCCTGCCAAGTTAATCATCGAATCAAAACCTAGGTTAGACGAATATGTTCCTTATAAAACGTTGGTTCGGAATCAATAAAAAACCCAAATACCTAAAAAAGCCTATTACTGCGTTTTAGCGTCAGCACGGCAGTATAATGGTTCACCATATTTCACATACAATATTATAAATACGAGTGTTTGTATGGCTATATAATATGTGTATGCATGTGTGTGTTTATATGCATATTTGTTACTTTTTCGAGGTCAAAAACCTAATTGGATTTGGATAAAATCTGACACTTGAGTAGGATATATGCATACCTTGGGATAACGTTTAGGATACTAAAATGTCTCCTTGAGATTATTTCTCAATTACGAGTTCAATGACAACAATTTGAAGTTGCCATTTTTATTCATAATTTTAAAAAAGTTATAGTATTGAAACAATTGGCTCATCTATATAAAAGGAGAAACTGACTGACTGATATATCAACGCACAGCCAAAACTACTGGAACTAGGAGCGTGAAATTTTGCACAACGCTTCCTTTTATGATGTAGGCGAACACTAAGAAAGGGTTTTTTAAAACTTAGCTTCTTAATGGATGTAATTGGGGTCTAAAGTTTGTATGTAGAATCCTACTTTCACGCGGGCGAAGCCGTTGGCAGAATTTTAGTAATAAATAAAACAGGTTAGAAATTATTCGTTAGTTAAAAACTTAAATTGTCCTCGATCAAACTAGCCAGTATTTTCACTTAAAGTTTCATAAATCCGCATCGAGCGTATGGTTTATTTATTAAAGAACTTATAATGAGGCTTAAGTTGTGCCTCAAGGCAAGCCAACTCCGCTTAACACTTCCGCTCACTCCGAAGCCACACGATTTAACGACTTCTTTGAAAGTTTAATTTGTCTCTGTCGTGATCAAAGTCTTTGTTATTCTTTGTAATAAAAATGTCTTGGTAAAATTAATTAGTATGTCAAGTATGTCAGGGTGGGTATTCCAAGTATTTAGTGGCACGTAGTAGATGTTCTGTTATTAGTTAACTACGGTAATCTGTTATTTATGTCAGTAGACACTTGTTTGCGAAAGACTATTTTAATGTGATCAAGGCGGCCATTTTTTATTATTATTTTATGAGCCTGTAGTGACCCACTGCAAGGCCGTAGGGACTCTGCAGAAGGGTCGAAGCCAATAAGGGTCAAGGGTTTGTGTCTGAAAGGAAGGCTCTGGCCCCAGTATGTACGACAATGTAGGAACAGGGTAAGTTGTATAGTCAGTAAGAGTCTGCGCTGTCTCCCGCTCCACCCAAGGGCAGGATTCGTTATTGGAGGATTTTTACTAACCATAAAAAACCCCTGCAAGGCAAAAGTCTCCCTTCCATTATTCCACTCTTTTCTGTCCTTAGCCAATTCTGGCCAATCCTTAATTTAGGAGTCTAAATCGTTACGCCATCTCCTTCTGAGCCTATTGCGTCACCTGTTGTTCGGAATCTAGTCAGTGGTTGTCTTTGCCCAATTTTCTTTTGACATGCGGCTGATGTTACTTGTCCAGTTCCATTTTAGTGTACTCGTTGCGTACGAGAGAGAGAACTACGTCAGAGATTTCTGTTTTGGAACGAAGTATTATGTAGTGTTTTTTATTGGTAAAAATATGAGTTAGCGAATGGAACTTTTTCAATCAGTAAACTTAGAAAGATACCTTTTTCTCCAGGCGATGGTTTACAAGTTTTTTAGTTCCATCTTCTCCTTCAAATTTTTTTTTTCTGTTTAACAGTTTTGTGACCAATATTGAATTAGTTGCTGTGATTACGCACAGCTCTCACACGCTTCGATTCAGACCAAATCTGTTAGCAAAGGAGGAGGCCGACCGCATAAGGCTCCGACGCCTCAGACGACACCGCGATTCCGGCCATCGTTGGCGCGGGCAGTGAGCAATGGGTAGCTCGCCGTTCGTTTGTTTGGTAATAGTCCGGACCAAGCCAATCATCGACGGCGCGTTCTGTTCCCGCGCATCTCAAGGAGTTGTCAGCAAATGGAGAGGCCCAACTGCAGGGCCGAAGCCCACTGGGGCCCCGGTCCAGCTTCTGAAAGGAAGGTCCGACCCTGGTAGAAAAGTTTTGGGTCGTTTAGTCAGTAAGAGTCTGATATAGTTTCCCGTTCCGCCCAAGGGCGGGATTCACCATTAGATGATTTTTCCCACCATAAAAAATACACAAATCTGTTACAGTAAAGGGCAAGTAAGCTGAACTGAAATGGCCATCGTTATTACGGTTACACTTAGCCCCCCACAGAGTTTTACTAATATTGAGACCCAAAATCTGTTACTATTTTTTTTTCATCTTATAAACCTCTAAAATAGTCGATCGTTGAATTCACTATAGAGCGCACATATAGCGCAAAAATAGCGCACATATAACTTTCTGCCCCTAGTATTAATATCTTCATCTTGCCTTTGCCTCAAAACCACCCTTACTCCACTTTGAGCTAAACATGTGATTGACGTTAACCGATTGACGCGAACGTTTAACGTCATACAAGTTGCATGCGGTTTTCACTTGAGCTTGTAATGTTCAAAGTCTTTGGTTCCATTTTAAATATTCGTTTATAACATGTGAACCGATTAGTTAGTCTAAAATAAGACATATTTGTATCATAAGAGCCGTAGTTTAGGCTAAGTATTTTCGAGAAATTTAATTACCTATGATTTTTTCAAAATCTAGCTTTGATCCCAGTGCCAGCAAATGTAAATGCCCGACTGTACGGCCAAAACCTGTTGGGGCCACGGTCCAGTTTCTGAAAGGAAGGTCCAATCCCGGTATGACGGCTAAGAAGGAATGGGGTGGGTTGTTTTGTCAGTAAGAGTCTGACACTGTTTCCCGTCCCACCCAAGGGCGGAATTCATCATTAGATGATTTTTTTCACCATAAAAAACCCCAGTGGCAAATATATTTCCTTACGTATTTATACGATAGCCAAACATATCAAACGCTTTCAGCCATCGTTCGAAAACGAGTAATAAGTAACTCGCCGTTCAGCTGTCCTGTAACCATCCAGATCCATCCCAAACTATCGAGAGCACATAGACTTCCACCAGCACTTGAAAGAGATGTCAGCAAAACCGTAGGGGCCCGGTAGGGCCGAAGGCTACTGGAGTTATGAGTTGGCTTCCAAAAGGGAATTCGGGGTTTCTAGAATGTATAGCAAAGAACGATCATAGCATATGTATAGTTAGTAAAAGTCTGATACGCCCTCCTGCATAGGCTAAAGGCCGGAGCAGTCATTTCATGATGTCTGACCTTTTTTATGATGGGATAATTGACCTTAAAAAAAGACTGACTGTCATGTGCTGCAAAACATAATATAAAGGTACTCATGCAATTTCATAATCTGCTTATATTTACTTTCAGAAGAAACAGATTGAAATCACTAAAATCCGTCCAATTAATACCCCAAAATACAAAATATAGTTCCAAATTGACTTTATTATCGCAAGTATTAAATTGCGCTTTCGAACAATATACACCTCCACTGCGATTGTACATTACATAAATTATACCTATAAATATAAAAGCATTTAGCATTTTACATTAATTCGAACGAACGAAATAAACGAACCGTACATACTCGTAGGTGGATTCGGAAATTTTAAAATATTCACTTGCAATTGAATGAACTTTGCAGTCATAAAAGTTTTCTGTACAGTCCATAACATAAGTCTAAAGTGTTCAATGTTCAAGTGAGAAATGTAAACACATGTAATGCTAGATAAGACTTCTTGATTCAAAGATAGTTTCAAAGACTTTGGACGCCTTTTTATTGAACAGCTAAAAGTAGTTTGAAGTCGAGACTTTTTTTAACTTGCAAACGTTATTTGCCTAATCTTAGGGCGATTCGCAGCATGATAATTATTGTTCGCGATTCTGAAGTTTTTTATTCACTATTTTGCGTAGGGAACACAAGAGTTAGAAAGGAGGTTAATAGATCATTTAATGAATGAAAAATTTGATGATTTACCAATATCATAAAGAAAATGTACTTCTAACGTGATTTATTACAAAGTAACGATGTTTGTGACATATTAAAAGTGACATATTTTTTTTGTATTTATTATGTGAAAAGTTACATACACTGAAGGTAATATGGATTTTCTCTCCTAGAAAAGAAGCCGTCTCAGCAGTGCAAACTTTATAACTTGATTACTATACCATTGATAGGCAAGAGTGAATAAGCTCTTAGTACGTTTCACCATGAACAACTGTATCACTGCTTACCATCAGGTGGAATTAAAATAAATCACTAGTTCATATTAAAATCTTAAGCCCTAACCGAACGCATACCTATTGTACTTCTATTACGTCTCTACTTACGCTACTCAAAAGCTTAATAAAAAAAATGTAAGCATTGTTATGGCAGTCAAGCAGAGAAAAAAATGCAGTCCATTATGAACCAACATTGGATTAATAAAAACATCTCATTATGACAATTCCCGGAACTGAACTAAACTGTTAACCCTTATCAGACGAAAATTGTATATGTATAATAATAATTTATCTTGGTAGATCCATGTGATTAGGAGGGATGAAAGGCGTATGACTAAAAAAGTGATGAATACAAATGCTGACGAATAGGGGGAGAAAGGATGGCAGAAATGGGTGGATTATGCAGGTAATGATGTGAAGTAACCCTAAGTAACTCGAGACAAGAGGAGGAATTAGATGGATCAGTATCCTACATTTCTTTTTTTTGGTTTAATTTTTAATTCATGCGTCACGTATGACTTTTGTAGTCATTAGTACTAAAGCACAACGTAAGTGCCGAATACAACACAGGATTACGAATATAAATGGCTTTTGCCGCCATTTTTTTTGAAAAAGTATTTTTCTGGATGTATTTTTACTTTTTTTCAAATTGTCAAATGACTTTCCAACGTCAGGTTTTACTTTGTGGTGAGAAATCATCCAATGACTTTGTTTTTTTCATGTCAGACTTTTACTGACTAAAACCTATTCCTGTTCCTTTTTTGGGCTCTGTTCGGGAGTCCCAGGCTTGGGTTTGGAGCCTTACTTTAACTAAAAGTATCTTACCCTTCTCTGCTGCGATGTTACAGTTTGCAGGCAGCTCCTTGAGGTGTGCGGTTAACTTACTTTTTTTTTCATAAGTATAACAAATTGAAGAAGTGGCAAGAAGCAGCTTAAGACCGTGAACACTGAAAATAATTTAAGGACGGCTTTGCCCAGCAGTGGGACGGTATGGGTTATAAATAATAATAAATAAGTATAACAAAATAGTCCTTTCATTCGTTTAAACATGCTTACACAACTCTTATTTTTAAGCAATTCTACTTAATCCTTATTAACGCTGCACCGTTTTTTTTTTCTGTATAATTTATACTAAACTAGCTTTTCCCCGCGGCTTCGTTTCGATATTATGCAAACTTCACATAAACCATCTACTAAATAGTTCAAATTAAGGCTAAACATTTTATTTGGATAAGTGAGCCCATCTTTGAGTTATAAAACAACGACAAAAAGTGGAATTGAGTTTTATATACATAGATGGGTAAATCTTTCCATAAGCGTAGTATATACAACTATTTAGCAACACCTGCATGTACCACTGGTAAATTGAACTTGATACCTTGTCTCAATCCTATAAAAAAATCTCAAACAGGTACTCTCAGGAAGGCCTGAAAAACCGGCTCTTTCTCCGTATCAGTGAAAACGAATTGTCAATAAAGACGGCTTTACGATTCGCTTTGAGCTAGTACTACGGATTTTCAAGTCATCTGGTTTTCACTTTGTTTATTTTTTACACCAACATCACAAGTTACCCATGACGCTTTTAACTATAGAGAATAAGCATGCATATTAAAATTATTTTATTTAGCAAAAAAACGACACGGGTATGTTATGATAATGATTTTTAATTATTTTTTTTTCGTATCTGTTTATGGAAGTCAAAACTAAAATAACTTTAATAGGAAATAAAAAAAAAAATGTTTTGGCAAATAAAAAAAAAATATTTTTTTATTTACCAAGTAAATAATTTTTAGTTTTCATAAACCGCATTCAAAATAATATCATCATCAATATTCCTTATAGTCTGTGTTTCCTTATGATTTCAACCTGAGAATCTTTAAGTCAAGAGAGAATGTTAAGGTCAAGTACAGTTGGACGAAGTTTTGTTGCCTTATTTAATCATTTCTTTGAACCAGTCTAACCTATCTCATAAATAAAAGGCAAATCAAAGGTCAAGTACAATTGGATCAAGTTTCCGTTAACTCATTTTAATCACTTCTTTGAACTCGTTTGTCTGTATTGACCTACTCATTGATCGACCTTGTCTATAGTTAGGATGAAACTGGATATAAACTCGATAAAGGCAGCCTTCTACTACTTTGGCTAAGAGGGTCTGTAACCACAGCATTGTTTGAGGAAGACCCTCACGCCTGAAACTTAATCTACAAAATTGGTTCGACCTACATATGAAAAGCGTTTCCCTGTCGCAAACCTTTTTTGATTAAATATTGCATGTATTTTTAATGATTGGTAGGGATTGTGGTTTTTAAGGTTCTGTATACAAAGGGCAAAAACGGGACCCTATTAATAAGATTTCGATGTCTGTTCGTTCGTTTGACTGTCACCAGGCTGTTTCTCAAGAACTCCAGCTAGACAGTTGAAATTATCACAAATTATGTATTTCTGTGTCCGCTTTAACAACAGATACTAAACACAATATAAAATTAATATTTGAGGGCCTCATACAGAAAACGTGATTTTTTGCCCTTTTTTGCTCAATATCAATAAAGACAACAGCTAGACAACAACCAATCTCGCGACAAGCGTATACGTCATATAAATAGTGTAATGATGTTTTTAACGGAACTTTTAAAGGAAAAGTTTATTTTCTTCTTTTTAGCGCATTTAAAGAAAAGCTTGTTTTTAAAAAGGTTTTTTATTTAAAGTTTATTTTAAAAAAATAATTTTACTGATCGGTTTTGCATTTGACCGTTGCGGGTTTTTAGCTTTATTGAAATCTGACCTTTAAAAAAAAATGTGGAAAATATATTCATTAAAACCTGGGATATTTAATCAAAATCCTGAATGGCGGAAATTTTATCCAATAAATTCATAGGAAAAAAAATTCGATTTCCAGGGACAAGTTTTGTGTAATATTCGAATCGAATGACGTTATTACTGAATACCAACAGAGCGTTCAAGCGTTGCTTCTGTTTTTTTCGCGTTGATTTTTTATCAAACCTGTATATGTTTTTTTTTTTAATTTAAAGGCGAAGAAAGAATGGGATGGGTTGTGTATTCAGTGAGAGTCTGACACTGTTTTCCGCTCCACAGAAGAGCATGATTCGTCATTAGATTATTTTTTCCACCATAAAAAAAAACCTGTATATAATGCTTACGTTTACTTTACTAAGATGGCTCGGAAAGGGCCATCTCAATACCTCACCAAGTCAACTGGGACCGTGGGGCAATGTGTAAACGTCACCTTGTGCCTTACAATAACGACAAAGTAGAAACAGGAGTGAGTTGTTTAGTCAGTAAGAGTCTCACACTATCTCCCACCCCACCCAATAGCGTGGAGATGTCATTGGATGAATTTGACCAACTATAACCTCCTAAAATCAAATTTCTTAGTGTACGGAAAAAACTGTGGACGTTTATGTCACACAAAACGTATAGTTCGACACTTTCAAGCGATTCAAAATTCATAAGGGTCATAAATTTATTCATTCTAGTTGACCTAGAATCCTAAAAGGCATGAAACAAGGTCTCGATTAAAAAAAAATTGGAAATTGAATCATTTATTTTTATAGGTACCCTCAATATGCGAGTCCGGCTCGCACTTTTCACTTTTATACTCGCTCAGTTTTTTTTATATAAAAATTTAGTTCGAATTATCACTTTACACACATATACACACATTATCACAATCCAAGATTTTATCGTTATACTTGCGACCCCCCTCCCCCCAGCTCTGCACGGGTGCAATGCTGATATTAAATATATTATGCATGTATTATACACATAAATCTTCCTCTTGAATCACTGTATCTATTGAAAATAGCCGCATCAAAATACGTTGCGAAGTTTTAAAGATTTAAGCATACATACGGACAGGAAGTGACTTTGTTTTATACTATGTATCTAATAACCCGCGCCCCAGCTTCGCATGGGTACTATTATTGAATATGTTATGCATGTATTATACACAAAAACCTTCTTCTTGAATCACTCCATCTATCAAAAAAAAGCTGCATCAAAATCCGTTGCGTAGTTTTAAAGATTTAAGCATACATAGGGACAGGAAGCGTCTTTGATTCCAGGATTTCAAAGAAGATATTATAAACTCTATGTTATTTACTTGCTGAAACTTTAAGTAAATATACTCGTATCTATTTTGATCAATTCATAACAAAACATCAAAGACGTTAATAATCTCTGTAGTACAACTTTTGGTTGTAACCACACATAAGCTATTTCATACTGACGCAATCTTTTGGTACACGCCTTCGATGAACAATGTACTAGATTATGGATTAGAACAAAATCATATCGCATATGTCGCCCAGAAACTATATACGTAAGCTTTTTTATAAAGGCCCTATTCTAGAGAGGAGGGCTGTGTCCCAGCAGTGGGAACTTTAAAAAGGCAGATTATGATGAAACATTTTATATTTCTTATAAAAAAAGTTATAAATTAATAATAACTTCAGTTAATTATAAACCTTAAAAACAAAAACCTTAACTTTATTTTCATTTGCATTATATTTGTATTAAAGTCAAAAACGAAAAAAAGAAGATAGTATTTGAAATAAAAAATAACATTCGAAATTCAAATCCATTATTAAAATATGAGTTCAAAAATATTTATTACTAGCTTTTGCCCGCGGCTTCGCCCGCGTACATAAAATATAGCCTATGTCACTCAGGAGTAAAGCAGCTTTCTATTGTTGCTAAAATTTTTCCAATCGGACCAGTAGTTCCAGAGATTACCTCCTACAAACAAAAAAACAAACTTTACCTCTTTATTATATTAGTGTAGATTAGTGTAGATTACATAGTATAAAATAAAGTCGCTGTCTGTCCCTATGTATGCTTAGATTTTTAAAACTATGCAACGGCTTTTGATGCGGTTTTTTAAAAGATAGAGTGATTCAAAAGGAAGGTTTATACGTATAATACATGCATAATATGTTTAATATCACCATTTCACCCGTGCGAAGCTGGGGCGGTTCGCTAGTAAGATTTAAAATAAAAGGCTTATTCTAATTTTAAATATTACCCCACAATCATTTGTGGTTTTATTTGTCAGGCCGTTTTTAAAACAGTGATCGGTAATCTATTAACATAATTAATCGAAGGTGCTCGCTTATACTGTTGTGGTTTGCAGCTAAACTGCGTATACAGAGCGTACAGAGTACTCTCAAACGTCAGTACTCATAGTGACGTGTGAAGGCTGGTTTTAACACTGTCGATTTCAGTGAAAGTGTGATTGATATTTGTGATAACTGCACTTTGCAACGAAAGTAAACATATATAGAAAAGATTGATAATAATAAAAGCATATCCCGACGTAAGCATGTCTTGACATAATTATGTCTACGTATGAAATTGCCATTTTTTCAACAAGTTGCTTTAAAGTAGGTATTATATCTTTCGCTGGACTTCGAATTATAAGATCAAATAAACTTTATATTTTACTTTTTTATTTTTCTCTTATTTTTTTTTTTACGTATAGCTTTCATTTTTCCGAATTCAGGTATTTATTGGTTTCTTTGTGTTTTGGTTTTTACCTTGTTAGGAAAACTAGCATTATTTTGTAATATGAGTTCTATCGTGGCAACCATGTTTCTCAAGCAGTATGCAATATTGCTGATATTGTATACTACTGAAAGCAGTGGTGATAACAGCCACAACTTACGAGTTCTAACTTGCGGGTTCAAACCCAGCCAAGCGCATTACTTTGTGTAATTTATTTCATCATCACTGCTCTCAAAACGGTGAAGGAAAACATCGCGAAGAAATTAGCATGTCCTAGAACCAGACATTCGAACACATGTGATGTCTACCAGTCCGCACTGGGCCTGCGTGGTGGATTACGACCCTCTTTCTTCTAGAGAGGTGGCCTGAGTCCCAGCTGTGGGAACATTATAAGACAGATACTACACTATACAAACTTCAAATTGCTAATGAATGGTAGGTCAATTTTTAAAGGCATTTTTGTTTCTTAAACCAAACAGATTGCTACTGAAAATCTTAAACTCAAAAAGGCAAAGACAGTACATTAAAACAAGGAAGACCCTCCAGTACCCAAAGTTAAATGAGAAAAGTTTACGTGAGGTACACACTAATATATTATAACAAACATTTTGAAGCTCAGTTACATGTTACATCGTGAGGTTAGGCTCTGAACGACATTAAACTTGGCAATGTTAGATGACACTGATTTGTTGGAATGTTATAGTACTTTTGTTTGGCTAAATTATTACTAAAACCATTGTTTTTTGGTGATAATATTGTGCGAATGATGTTTAAAATAAATAATATAAAAATTAAACTTTATTTCTCCAGGTCACCAGGATAGTGTTTCATGTAACAAATCGCCAAAATAAATGTGATCGCCAATCGTTCAAAATTTAACGGTGTATAAAAATTTCACAAAAATGACATTAGTGACCTTATCCTTGGTACGGGATTCGCATTTACGCCTTCCCTAGCCTACTGGATCACTGTAAACTGGGCCATTCCTTGTTATTGTAGTGACAGCCCAATAAAAATTATTTTGAATCACCCTCCTTTGTACACAATTTATTACGGTAAGTATCAGCTGAGCGAAATCAATGACCTGTAAGTAGTTAAGACGCAACGACCAACAACTACCTACAGGTCGTAAAACTCGCTTATTTGAAGTTTATTTACTTTTCTTTTTTCAATTGTTGTTACAAAGCGATAGTGTTTCATATACCAGATCGCCAAGTGTGATCGCCAATCGTTCAAAATTTAACGGTGTATAAAAATTTCACAATAAAACAATAGTTACATTCTATTCTTAGTACGGGTTCTGCGTTTACGCCTTCCCTAGCCCACTGGATCACTGTAAACTGGGCCATTCCTTGTTATTGTAGTGACAGCCCAATAAAAATTATTTTGAATCCCCCTTCTTTGTACACAATTTATTACGGTAAGTATCAGCTGAGCGAAATCAATGACCTTTAGGTAGTTATTACGCAACGACTTACCTCCACCTAAATGTCGTTGAACTCGTACAGCTGATGTTTACTTAAATTTCTTTTTTATTGTTTTTACAAATCGATAGTGTTTCATATACCAGATCGCCAAGTGTGATCGCCAATCGTTCAAAATTTAACGGTGTCTAAAAATTTCACAAAAAAAGACAATAGTGACATTCTATCCTTGGTACGGGATCCGAGTTTACGCCTTCCCTAGCCCACTGGATCACTGTAAACTGGGCCATTCCTTGTTATTGTAGTGACAGCCCAATAAAAAATATTTTGGATCATCCTCCTTTGTACACAATTTATTTAGGTAAGTATTAGTTGAGCGAGTTTAATGACTTGTAAGTAGCTAAGACACAACAACTGACAACTACCTACAGGTCGTAGAACTCGCTTATTTGAAGTTTACTTACATTTCTTTTTATTTATTTTTTCAATTGTTATTACAAAGCGATAGTGTTTCATATACCAGATCGCCAATTATGATCTCCAATCGTTCAAAATTGAACGGTGTATAAAAATTTCACAAAAAAGATAACAGTGACATTCTATCCTTAGTACGGGTTCCGCGTTTACGCCTTCCCTAGCCCACTGGATCACTGTAAACTGGGCCATTCCTTGTTATTGTAGTGACAGCCCAATACAAAATATTTTGGATCATCCTCCTTTGTACACAATTTATTTAGGTAAGTATTAGTTGATCGAGTTCAATGACTTATAAGTACTTAAGATGCAACGGCCAACAACTACCTACAGGTTGTTGAACTCGCTCAGCTGAGTTTTACTTAAATTTCTTTTTATTTATTTTTTTAATTTTCTTTACAAATCGATAGTATTTCATGCACCAGATTGACCTTACGGGATTAAAACGACCAAAATTTAACGGTGTATAAAAATTTCACAAAAAAGATAACAGTGACATTCTATCCTTAGTACGGGTTCCGCGTTTACGCCTTCCCTAGCCCACTGGATCACTGTAAACTGGGCCATTCCTTGTTATTGTAGTGACAGCCCAATAAAAATTATTTTGAATCACCCGCCTTTGTACCTAAGTACGTAATAGCGTGCCTTTTTCTTTTATCAAGGGTATCGTTTCCAAGATATCTTGTTATAGGTATTTTTCGATAGGGAAGAAGGATTCTTTGGAAGTCTCTAAGTTTTTGGTAAATCAAGAATGTTTAAGAAATCTGTTCTTGGAATTTGAGATGCAATTATTTCAAAACTGTGAACTAAACTTCAGATTAAACGCTATCTGCGTGAAAAAAAGCCGGGCAAGTGTGAGTCGGACTTGTGTACTGAAGGTTCTGTTCAAACTTATCTATGAAAACAGTTAATCTCGGATCGCGTTACGAAGATTTATTGGAATTGCAAAAGATTTTTTTTGTGAGCTAAATGCTTACAATGGAGTTTTTAGATTTTTGCTTATACAAGAAGGGGAAAAAATATCTGTAAAAAGGGAAAAAAAATAAAAAGTGTGATGAAGCAGCACAAGTGCTGTGAGATCTTACTTCATGCCAAATTTCATGATTATAGGTCAACTGGACTTCCAGTTGACCTATAATCATGAAATTTTTTGAGTATCATGTATCATGTAATTTGTTCGGTAGCGAAATCACGTTATTTGAGTGCGAAAATTAAAAACAGTACTAATATAATTAAAACTACGTGGAATGTTATAAATAGTGAAACCGGAAGGTCTACAAAATCATCTAGTGACTATAGACTTGTAATTGATGGCAATGAGATCACATCAGATTCGCAGGTTGCAGCGGCTTTTGAGGATTTCTTTTCAGAGATTCCCATATCAACAACGAAATCTCTGAACTCATCACCGTCTGCTGCAGAATCCCTGCTTAAAGAAAACGTTAAAGTTTGCGAATCTGATTTTAATTTTGAACATGTGTCTTGTGTGGATATTGTCAAAACGTTTAACTCCTTGAATGTAAAAAAGACTAAAGATTTATGGGATAATTCTGTGGACGTTGTTAAGTCTATAATCCACATTGTAGCTCCGTCTTTAGCTTTTATTTTCAATAATTGTATCGATCGCGGTGAGTTTCCTGACTTAATGAAGAATAGTAAAATAATACCATTGTTCAAAACGGGTAGTACATCTGACCCCACAAATTATAGACCTATTTCAGTGCTACCCACTTTTAGTAAAATATTTGAAAAACTTATTTTAGAGCAACTTCAAAGATTTTTTAATAGACATAAATTATTGCATAATAAACAGTTTGGTTTTACAAGGGGTCGTTCAACAACCGATGCCGGTGTTGAACTTTTAGGACACATTTATGATGCATGGGAAGACAAATGCGATGCTCTAGGCATTTTTTGTGATTTGTCTAAAGCCTTCGATTGCGTTCTCCATGACACATTAATCAGGAAACTACACCATTACGGAATCCGAAACTCCTCCCTGGATCTTCTTACGTCATATCTGAGTGAAAGGATTCAGAGAGTTGATGTAAACGGAAAAAGATCTCCCGGATCTGTATTAAGAATGGGTGTCCCCCAGGGCTCAATTCTTGGACCATTTTTGTTCCTTATTTATATAAATGACCTACCTTACCTCATAGAAGATAATCATAATATTGTATTGTTTGCTGACGACACTTCACTTTTATTCAAACTTAAACGTCAGCAGCCGGTTACTGACGACATAAATATATCTCTTTCCAAAATAGTACATTGGTTTAATGTAAATAACCTACATCTTAATGAAAAAAAAACTAAATGTATCAAGTTTACCATGCCTCATGTTAGGCAAGTAGAAACTAGTGTACTAATAAAAGGTAAAGAGTTGAGTCCTGAAGATACTACAGTGTTCTTGGGCATAACTCTAGATGCCAAGCTTCAATGGGGCCCACATTTAGACAAATTATGTAAGAAACTTAGCTCTGCAGCATACGCTGTTAGACAAATCAGAAATTTAACTGATATAGACACAGCCCGTTTAGTTTACTTTGGCTATTTCCATAGCGTCATGTCGTACGGTATTTTACTGTGGGGGAATGCCGCCGACATCCAGACAGTTTTTGTTTTACAGAAAAGGGCTATTCGTTCGATTTATAAATTAAGTCCCAGATACTCCCTCAGGGATAAATTTAAAGATATAAATATAATGACTGTCCCATCGCAGTATATTTACGAGAATATTTTGTATGCACATAAAAATAAATGTATGTTTAAAAAATACAGTGATGTTCATAATTTTAATACTAGAAACAAAAATAAATATGTAGTTCCTGCTACCAGGCTCAAAAAAATAGGGGGCTCATTTAGATGCCAATGTATACACTTCTATAATAAACTTCCTAGTAATATCCAACAACTAAGCCTTAATAAACTTAAAGCCTTTGTTAAGCGTAAACTTTGCCAAAAAGCCTTTTATAGTGTAAAGGATTATATTGAGGACGTAAAGGCTTGGGATTGACCTGCTCCAGTACTCACTTTAACTGTTGTAACGTTTTCTTTGTTTTTTTATTATTATCTTCTCTCGATTTGACATTAATGTTTATTTTTAAAAATTTTACATTTGTAAACTATATATATTTTTTTTGTGAACATGAGGACTATGTGGATTATGCTATATGTATTTTCTCTTTTGTTTCTGTCTCTTTAGTAAATTTAGCGTATGTCTGGCAATTTGAGTATTTGACGACCTACTCAAATGTCCTTTCCTTGGTATTGTTCGTCGGGTCGTGTTGAGCTCCTTAGTAGTCCTGAGTTGAGCTTTGCGAATACTGACAAATGCTTGCACTGACTGGACAGGTCTACTCAAATTTGTATGGATCTTTCTTCAAAAGACCATCTCAGACAAATCTGCATGGTTCTTATGTGATTTGACCAATACATATTTTCTGTATGGACTTTAAAAGAGACTTTGACCCCTGAGTTTGTTTCGGTGTTTCTTCTCAGGGTAGTCCGCTAGGAAACACCGGACTCATCTAGCATAAAAAAAATGACGTGTAAAAGTGTTTTTTAAACCTACTTGCAAAATAAAGATCATTTATCATTTATCATTTATCATTTATCAAAATTTATAGAGTAGGTAAGTACCTACTCTATAAATACTTTTGAGAGTTTTAAAAAAAATTATGGCGTATGCGTCATAATTATTTTTTATGACGCAAAAATAAACAGCTATATGTAGCTGTTTTTTTTTTCAATTTCTTAGGACTTTGATTTTTTTTTCACAGCTTCAAGAGACCAACCTAAAGTAAATGTTGTCTTTTTTTCGTTACCCTATTAATGAAGGTTTCTCGGTATCTTAAAATTAGGACATATTCAACCATAAAACATTTTCCAGTTACAGCTTTTTTATTAAAAAAAAAAAAATGTTGTAATGTTTTTTTTTAAATAAAACCTACACTAGAAATTTTTCCTATATCGTGGGTGTGTTCACAAACACAAGTCACCCAGATACAACTACTTGTAAAGCATATAAATATTTGATCCGTTAAATATAAAATCAAATCTATGACACGCAACGAAGAAAAATGTAAAATTGACTATTAAATAATTTATTTCATTACCATCTCACTGTTGTGGTCATAGATGTTTTGTTTTTTTATCATACCTTTTATTTTATTTTATACAATTTTTTTTTACAATGTACTTGTAAATGTAAGAACATTGGAGATTTTTTCTATTACGACTATGATTAGACGACTTCGCAAATTCCGATTACGAGTTTTATTGTGTTTTTGGGCACAATATTGACTGGTCTACACTGTCCTTACATAATCACATCAATACAGTAATTTCAAAATATTGTAACAAACCATTTTTATTTAAGAGTAACCATAGAGTTTCTTGCCGGATCTTCTTCATAGGAAACGACAAAGTTTTATAAGAGTATGTGGCCTATTTGAAATAAAAACCATTTTCATTTTGATTGATTTAAAAAAAAAAAAAACTCAAATACTAAGGTACCCTAGTTAATAATAATATTCCACAATCTATCAAACAACACCGTCTAGTTCCTAGCTAAGCAAAGCTTGTCTTATGAGTACTAGACAACTAATAAACATACATATATATTTCTAAATACATACTACGACAGATGCGACAGATTGGCTTTCCTTCTTAAGGAAAGCCCATCTGTCATATCAACTTTGTATAATAATAAACTTGTATCGACAGCATTTTTAAGCAATTGCATAGCTTTTATCGCAGGCCTTGAGCGCGGGGACTAAATCCAGAAATTCCGTAACGAAAAAACCTCACGCTCCCCACTCCGACGGGCACGGAGGTGTGGCTTGAAGGCCGTGCATCGTCTAACGTCGTGTCAGTTCGGCAGTCTTCGACACGGCGCTGTGTGTCGTGCGATTAGACGTATTGTACGACTTTACGGAACTCGCGCGAATCGAGACGAGCTGCTCCGAAATCGGACGAATACATAATCAGCTGTTTGCTTTCGCATAGATTTGCGATTAGACGTATTGTACGACTTTACGGAACTCGCCCGAATCGAAAGAAAAAGAAATATTGTATGAATAAAATAAAAATAAATAATTATAATTGCATAAGTTGATACAGAATGCTATGCAATAGCTTTACCGCGGCAGTCCCCGAGTGCCACACGTATTTTTTTTTCTTATTTTTCTATTTCTTATACATACATCACTTAGAGTACTCCTATTCATAAAAGCGACCAATTATTCGGTCTATTCTATTTACGTATTATTAAGCCTTAAAAAGCGTGAACGCGGAAAAACTCAGGTATTTTGCACGTGCCTTCTATCCACAACAATTCCCTTAAAAAAATACACCATTGTCACTAACATGACCTTCGCAAAACCAACCATTGTGTCTACAAATATTATAGGCCACCTTCCTTCAATGGGGCACTTTCCAGCCAAAAATGACTTCTTTTGTTGGCTACAACAATGCATGATTTATTGGACAACGTCATCCAGCCGTGACCTCAAAGGTGGTCTAATATGGGCTGGTCGTGGCGGCAGAACAGAGGGGTATGTGCTTTCGTTTGGTAATTTTTGGTATTTGTAAATTTTCATAATCATGAGCTAGGATTTCGTTCTGAAGATAGATAAGTCGTGATCGAAATACATAAATGATGTACAACATTATTTTTATTAATTATATGCACAGTTATCAATTGTTTCCAATAATTTGTATACCATGGTATGTTTTTTCATAAAGACTTAACTCTACAGGCCCGAGCAGTATTCGAAAGGTTAAAAAATCTTACACGTTATACATCACTGAGACTAAGTACGATACAATTCATGGCAGGTCATAGCAGGCATTAGACACCAACGCAAATCTGGAAGCGGGTACAATGCAACCCGTCTGACAATCTGATTCCAATAACAATTTTATAACTTTGTGATTTTTCATGATACAGTTATGAAATCTACATCTACACTAATATAATAAAGAGGTAAAGTTTGTTTTTTTGTTAGTTTGTTTTTTGTTTGTAGGGGGTAATCTCTGGAACTACTGGTCCCATTGGAAAAATTTTAGTAACAATAGAAAGCTGCTTTACTCCTGAGTGACATAGGCTATATTTTATGTACGCGGGCGAAGCCGCTGACAAAAGCTAGTATAGTATATAGTTATTGAGTTGTTGTTGTTGTGTTGTGAGTTGTTTAGTATGAAGTTATTATGTTTTTAGTTATAATATATTCTTTGCATAAAAATACCACGCCCGTGTTTCGGGTTTCGTATATACTAAAAATAAGTTTGTCAAAAGAGCAGTGGTAGCTAAATACTGCAGAGCCAGAGATTCAGCCCCTGTCGCATTCCTTTGTGTAGTTTTCTGAAAATTCAGAGACGTGTCATTCCGGATTGGTAGATGACACGTATATACTGGGCCCGATGTGTGCATTACGACCCATTCCTAGAGAGGAGATATAAGTCCCAGCAGTGGGAAAGTTATGAGGCTGCTTTTGTTTGTGCTTAAGTACATATTTATAAAAGATGTTATATTCATAATTCATCCAAAATGTTAGTAGTTTTTTCAGTGAGATGGTAGATGATATTTTTGTCTTCGTAAGTTCACAAAAGCGAAAAGAGACCAGAAGTTAGATACCTATGCCCAGCAGTGAGTGAACTTGAGCTGCGGATGATGATGAGAGTAAGATGAATAATGATGACAAAAAATAATTATTTTGTATTCTACTTTTGTGGAAAGTGCTGTGGACAAAGTCCCTGCTAACTATTTTTTTTGTCTCGTCTTTATAATAATCATCATCATCATCAGCCTTTTAATATTCCCACTGCAGGGACACAGGCCTCCTCTCTCTAGGAGAGGGAATGGGCCATAATCCACCACGCGGGCCCAATGCGGATTGGTGGATGTCACATGTCTTCGAATTTTTGGTTTTTATAATAATATACTAATAATATATTTATTTTTCAGACAAAGGTCCATTAAGTGTTAGTAAAAAAAATACATAAAAAAAACTTAGACTTAATGTTAGTACTAGTTTATAATGGATTTCAATTATGTGATTTAAAAAAAAGTTATCTGATTAAATAAAGGCCCAAACAAACGCCGGCGTTCGCACACCAATTGTCTTTCTATTGTGTTTCTAATTACGGTATTCGAAAGGTTAATATTTATTAAGTATTTCATTGATAAGCTCGCTTATGTCCACTATTTGCTCTTACCTGACAGCAAGAAATAATTGACGATAAAGCACAAGGTAGGAACGCTAATACAGGTATACCTAGTGGTTTTTGTAGGTATATAGAATTTTTTGTAGTCTTCTTTTATTACAATAAATATTAGGTTCTACATAATACCTAATATAAATTTAATAAAAGAAGGTTTAGACGTACCTAAACCAATCTCCAAGACAAATAATTTATTAACCCCAAAAACTTTTCTTTGTTCCAGTATTTCAACAAGTTCTTCTATAGGTTGTTAGACTTGTTCGAAAATTTGAAATACTTGTAACTAGAAGGAAGGTCCCTAATAAAATTCTTAGCAAAAAGGGATCCTTTTTTACTTCTTATAGAAGTATCGGAATTTTTAGGTTCAACCTCTTTAGGTAGCTACCTACGTTTATGTACACATAGTTATAACGTTTTGAATATCTTTTCGTATTTATGTTTGGAATTCTATTGGATCTTTTTTTATAGAGATTGACTGAAATACGATTTGTAGCCGAAACCGAAATTGATTGTGTGGCTCCTCCTTTAGTTTCGGCCGCTTCTTATTTTTTTATTGATGTAAATGTTGATGGTGAAGCGCACTAGTTTATTAATTTAAAACCAAAATTAGTATTGTAGCAGAAAGCCTGTTAAAAATAACATTTCCGTACTACCAGCGTCAAAATGCTGGCATGTGGTAGTAATTTATTCTATCGAAATCGATGTAGATGATTTTTTTTATTTTTTATGAGTAGTTATATAATATTACGATTTTATTTATTGAAAACTCATACACATAGTAAGGTTAAAACAAAAACAAATAAGTACCCCATTATTTATAAAAAATTAACATGCATAGATAACAGAGTTAGTTAGTTTTTAGGTACCTGTAATAGATAATAGCTCGATAAAACTAGTTTCAGTTAAGCCAAAAATTCGGCCTTCTTTTCGCCGAAACTGACTGATACCGAAACTTCAGTCGGCCTCTACGTTTTTGCCTTTATAAAGGCACTGTATCAGATTTTTAAAGGATCGAGATAAAGATTACGTAAACGTGTTACCCGCATTAAGGATTTTCTTAAAAAGATTGCTTAAATGCGATCAACGGGTCGTTTGCTTTGTACGGTGTTGATGACATTTTTTTTTATCTTTTAAGTTTTTATTAAGCAAACTCCAAGGGCCAAAAGGAAGAGTCTCTTTTGATTTCATAGATTTCTATGAAAAATAAAACTATTTTACAAAATAAATTACATGAATTAATAAAAAAAATTGTTAGGAAAAAATAAACATTTTGTGGCCTGCCCGAAGGATGTGGTGGTTTTTCCCGCTTAGACACAGCTCCGTCGTGTTGTCGCGAAGAAGAAGATATATTCCGAAGCCTCCTTCTGCAATAATTCTGTCAAAGACGGAGGCCGCACGTGTGAGGCAATGTTGTTCACGCCCCAGGCGCCACTGGAATTCCAATCTTGATTTCCCGCTACCGTAGGCGTGATAGCGAGATAGCGAGCAATGGGTAACCGTAATGGGTTGTCAGCAAACCGTGGGGGCCCAACAAGGTCGAAGCCTACTGGGGCCATAGATCGTTTTCCGAAAGAAAAGTTCGGCCCAGTATGAAAGGCAGTCAAGGAACAGGAGTAAGTTTTTAGTCAGTAAAAGTTTAACACTATCACCCACATTACTTAAAAGCGCTGAGAAATCATTGAATAAATTTTCCACAAAAAAACACCTGTTTTACCTGTTAAACTTATTAGTTTCGATATCGGTTATCGATATAAGTTACAAAAAATCACATGTTTCTTTTATGTAAAAATCATCCAATAACGAATACCGCCCTTGTGCGGAGCAGAAAACAGTGTCAAACTCTTACTGATTAAACAACCTACTCTATACCTACGTTGCCATGTTTACCAGGGTCAGAGTCTTCCTTGACAATTATTACCCCTAAGGCATTAAGTCCACCTTTGTACTATGCATAAAGTTTTTTATAAATATAAATGTAAAGTTTTACATTTCTTGAACGTAAGTACATAACTATGGAACATAATTAAGGAAGTAAGTGTACAAGTACATAACTATGGAACATAATTAGGTTTTCTATGTGTTATTTATGCAGTCTAGTTTATTTTTCTACTTTTCCGAAGACAAAGGCGTATTGTTTGTCTTGACTTTTATTTATATATTTGTTTCTTCTAAGAGCTTAATATTTACACAAGTTATTTTATTTGATCTTTTGATGATGTTTTGAAAGAAACTTTTCCGTCCATTGAAAGAGCTTGTTTCATAAATAAACATCTTGTGAGGGTTTCTTTTACAAACTATTTGGAAAAAGACGAAAATGGTTAACTTTCCTGGAAAATAAAGAGCTTCAGTTTTTACTAAACACATTTTATTTTTTTTAAGTTTGCATACAAGTATTTTTTTAATACAACAAAGCATGAAAGAAGGTTTTTTATAAACCAGTTAAAATCTAACTGAGGTTAAGAATTTGAGTCTGAGTGGTCGTGAGTCCGATTCCCACCCAGGAATTGTGTTTATATGCTGAGTACGATCATATTTTTGTTCTTTATCAGGGTGTAATTTAGCATTAAATATATTGTGCAAGTTTTATACAAAACCTTCCTCTTGAATCGCTCTATTTAAACCGACTACGGCAAAACCAAAGGAGGGTTATATACTATGTAATGATCATCATCATCAGCCTTTTAATGTTCCCACTGCAGGGACACAGGCCTCCTCTCACTAGGAGAGGGAATGGGCCATAATCCACCACACGGGCCAAGTGCGGATTGGTGGATGTCACATGTCTTCGAATTTTTGGTTCTAGGACATGCCGGTTTCCTCTCGATGTTTTCCTTCACCGTTTTGAGAGCAGTGGTGATGAAATAAATTACACAAAGTAATGCGCCTGGCTGGGTTTGAACCCGCGACCTACGACTCGTAAGTCGGGGCCGTTACCACTCGGCCACCACTGCTCTAATCAATGTCAATGTAATGATATCTATATATTTAGAAATGTATAAGTATTTTAATCAGATGTCTAGTGCTCATAACACAAGTCCTGCTTTCCCTGGGACTAGACGGTGTTGTGTGATAGTTGTGGAATATTACATTGTGTTAACTTCAAAGAGAAATGTGTATATCTATTTTCAATACATAGCTGTACATTTGTTCTAAAACAATTACTAATTTATTGGACTTTTACTATGATTTTGAACTTAATTATTATTCTAATATTTCAGCATAAAATATTTTATACTATACCTATACACCCTGTTTACATACCTAGATGTGTATTTTATCTTTTAGTGACAATTTGTGACTATTTATTTACAATTTTATACCTTTTCTCGTCTGAAACATATGACGACCTAGTTTAGACTTATATAACTTGAGATCTTGACATACATTCAAGAAAACACTGTATTTGCGGTATTACTTTAGAATTTGATTATTAATTTTATATAATGGTACAGTCTGGATTCAAAAATGTGGTTGCACTACCAATATTTTTGTAGTATATTCAGGTTTATAATGTCCCCACAACTGAGACTCAAGTCTCCTCTCTACAAGGCATGGGCCGTAATCGAACACGCACAGAAAAAGGTAAAAAAATAAATGCCAATAACAGTAACTGCAGTTCTTAACAGCTAATTTGATTTATTTTTAAAAAACATTTATTTTTTAAGAGTACACAAGCGTTAAAGTTCGCAAAGCCTAACTTCAGGCTCACCAAGTGAGAACGACCGTACTGCAGTTGTTTTTTTTAGGTGAGAAAGACTTGAAAAAAAAAGCCTTGGCCTAGATAGTGCTCAAAGCTTCGACGACCATTTGTCGAAGCTGTCGTTGCGCGGTTGGATCAAGGGCCTGATACAGAAGGCAGTACTCCTCGACACGGCTCGTATTGTGAGGAGGTTCCTGTCTCTGGAGCCCTAACTACCGGTAGCTTGGACCCTGTTCCCGACACTGGCGGACTACTATTTTTTTTATTTTTAAATGTTTTTTTTTTAATGTGTTTTTATAAGAAAATATTTAAAAATGTAAAATAATATGTATATAGAAAATGAATAAAGAGTATTATACTCTTTATTAAAAAAAAAAGCCTTTAGATAGTAATCCTTTTTATTTATTCTCAATTCATTTCGCTACGTCAACCCGAAACATTTTAATAGCAATTCTCACTCGTGCTTAAAAATTATTCAAATTAAAGTCTCGGAGATTCAGCGTGTTTCAATATAATTTTTGTTTTTTGTATTCTTGACTTTGTTTTTGATTTATTATTATTTTATAGTAAAGTCATTTATTAATACGTTTTTATAGATCTAGTTTTCAATAATGTTAATATTTAAACACAGTACCCTCACCATAGAGCAGTGGTGGCCGAGTGGTAACGGCCCCGGCTTACGAGTTGTAGGTCGCGGGTTAAAACCCAGCCAGTCGCATTACTTTGTGTAATTTATTTCATCACCACTGCTCTCAAAACGGTGAAGGAAAACATCGTGAGGAAACCGCCATGTCCTAGAAACAAAAATTCGAAGGCATGTAACATCCACCAATACGCACTGCGCCCGCGTGGTGGATTATGGCCCATTCCCTCTCCTGGTGAGAGGAGGCCTGTGTCCCAGAAGTGAGAACATTAGAAGGCTGATGATGATGACCTGAGGGTCTTCCATTCTATCCTGTATGGTGAGCCATACAGGATAGAATGGAAGAAAAAACATATTGCGCTGACCCCAAATAAAAAACGGGACAAGGGCAGGAAGATGAGTACACTCACCATACTCATATTTTCTTTTTCTATTTCGACCCACATTTTTATGGTATCCTTCCTTCGTTTTTAATTCCACATTTCTATAATTTTTCTCCATAGCAAACGACTTGTTAAAAAATGTTTTTTTGAGGTTTTATAAAATTAAAAAAAAAATTTTCTTTGTTAAGAATATAATTTTTTGGACTTGTTTGATAATTTGAATTTGTTTGATAATAAAATTAATGTCAAAAACTTTTCATTAAAATAGTTAAATTATAGTTTTTGTTAAGTTACGACTGACCGTTTGTTGAGACATCTACAATTCAGACTGTTTTGAGTCGTCATTTATACCACGTACATCGAGGGACTGGAACGTTTGCCAGCTGCGTTCTTTCCGTCTGATTTTTTTTTTCTTATATAACTATCACACAACGCCGTCTAGTCTCAAGCTAAGCAGAGCTTGTGTTATGAGTACTATATATTTTTAAATACATACATACTATAGATAAATTATACCCAGACACAGAACAAATAATCGTGCTCATCACACAAATATTTGTCCTGGGTGGGAATCGAACCCACGACTTCTGATTATAATTAAGAAGTCTTCAGTTAATAAGCTCTAAATAAACTAGTGCGTCTCACCATCAACGATTGCATCACTGCTTACCATAAGGTTGGATCGCAGTCAATTACTAGTTTTTAACAATTAAATAAAAAAAAACTTTTAAATGCGAAATTACTATCATACAAATAATATTTTTTATTTCCGTCCTACTGTGTAAGGGACTCTACTATAAAATATATTTTCACGGTCATAATCAAGCTACCTGAGATCCCAAGGTTACAGGATGTACAAAACTACGGTACTCGTATTCCCTGTAGAAATACCCGCCATGTATATTCATCCCAGTATAATTAATGCATACACACATTCGAATAAGTTTTAGCTCACTTTATAACTCACAATATGATTATAATTTAAAGTTGAAAATAATAGAATTATGAAAATTAAACTAATAAGAGTTTGTTTGTTGAATTAAGATTTCAAACGGTATTAAAAGATCTTTGAATAAAATACCGCAACAGATTTTTTTAAGGTCCGCTAGCCATTCTTTCTTGCCACTCATGGCCGAGACGCCGCCGGAATTTGGACCCCGTTTTCTGGCCATCGTAAGCGCAGGCTTGTGGATGGTGAGCAATGGATAGCTCACTAGCCAGTCGTCCGGTAACCGTCCGGACCAAACTCGGTCGTCAACGGCGCGCACTGTTCTCGCGCGCCTCAAGGAGTTGTAACTAAACGGTAGGGACTCTGCAGAAGGGTCAATGCCAAGTAGGGTCTAGGGTTCGCGTCTTAACGGAAGGCCTTGGCCCTGGTATATAGGGATGGGGTAGGTTGTTAAGTCAGTAAGAATCTAACACTGTATCCCGCTCCGCCTAAGGGCGGGATTCGCCATTGGATGATTTTTATCTAAAATAAAAACCAGGGTCCAGCGCGAGAGGTCGCCACCGCTGATTGCTTCATCATAAACATCCTCATCCAGGTTGAAATAATGGTAACACCCGTCGCGTTTTCATCTATTCTATCCCGAATTTAACTTGTTTGGAGAGGGCTTGCGTCATGTGTAAGGCGAGGGCGCCGTGACATCTTTTCGGCAAAACGTCAAAAGAGGGGACTTGTTACCATGATTGCAGCATGCCCAATCGCACGTAATTTGTGTCTTTCAAACTCATATAGAATAGCACTGGCAACTAAGCTGAGTCACGAAATTAGACATTAGACTGTACCGTGTTTCGATAAAACACAACACAAACTTAAATCAAGTCACAAATGCAAGCGATGAAAAGACATGAAATTAGATTGGACTGGACTGAGAAAAACACTAAGCAACAGAAATATGTACATCATAATTATGTCTAGATAGGCATAATGATATATAGTTTTATAATAGACAGACATAGTGTCTCGTTTTTTTTCTGTAGACTCAAAACTCTAAAAACGACGAATATTCCAAGCAATTAAAACACACGCCAACTTAGTACTTTCCCAAACAAGCTTCGAAACTTCACCTAATTACCCAACAATTCTTCAAAAAGGGAACATCAAATCCAATCATATACTCTCTAACTCACACGTAAAAGTTGTTCTATAAAAGACTAGCTTTTGCCCGCAGCTTCGCTCGCGTACATAAAATATAGCCTATGTCACTCAGGAGTAAAGCAGCTTTCTATTGTTGCTTAAATTTTTCCAATCGGACCAGTAGTTCCAGAGATTACCCCCTACAAACAAAAAAACAAAAAAACAAAAAAACAAACTTTACCTCTTTATTATATTAGTGTAGATAAGCGAACGAAGAAATTCAATTTGATATTTGTCGGCAAATGTCTAAAGCTCAAAGACGCAATCATGAGCCTTAGTCGAACGAAGTGCCATATACACTTACCAGGACTTCAAAGCTAAGTTTAATGTCTCGGAGTTATAAGAAAATAAAATGGCTGACGTGCTGTGATGTTCTCAGTATCGATATTTGATGATTATCTTATCGATGTCAAATTTTGCTGTGACTTTGAATACGGTCGTTTATTCTGTCTTTTTTGAGGTGAGAAGTCTTACCTTTTGAATACCATAATTATTATTAGAGACATAAAGAGTTCAAGAGTTTAAATAACCAATAATAAGTAGAACAAGCTGTGGCCGGGTGGTAAAGGCCCGTAAGCCTTTACAGTTGAATGGTAGGTCGCGGGTTCAAACCTAGCCAGGCGCATTACTCTGGTAATTTATTTCACTACTCTCAAAACAGTGAAAAAAAAAGTCGTGAGGAAACCGGCATGTCTTCGAAGTTTTTTTTTTCAAAATTCAAAGACATGTGACATCCACCAATTCGCACTGGGGAATTTTTAGGCTTTTCTAAATGCCTACGGTTTAGATAATATCTCTCTGTTTATCGACAGCGAGTTGAATTCCACGCACCATCGAAGACTCGGGCTCCAGTTACCAGACGGCCAACTGACGAGCTACTTATTGCTCGAATGCACGCCTACGGTGGCCGGAGATCGTTATGCGACTTTCAACGCCCGAAACAATGTGTTAGCGGTCGGGGCTTGAAAATATCTGTTCCCTCACGATTGTACTCATCTACTTCGTTAGCCCTGTTGCTTCACAGAAGGAGGAGATTGCCATAGAGCAATCTCTAGACCATGACTTTAAACAGAACCGGGATCATGACCTAGCTTTTCTTTATGGTAGGTAAAAAAAAGTGAGCAGTGGTGGCCGAGTGGTAACGGCCCCGACTTACGAGTCGTAGGTCGCGGGTTCAAACCCAGCCAGGCGCATTACTTTGTGTAATTTATTTCATCACCACTGCTCTCAAAACGGTGAAGGAAAACATCGTGAGGAAACCGGCATGTCCTAGAACCAAAAATTCGAAGACATGTGACATCCACCAATCCGCACTGGGCCCGCGTGGTGGATTATGGCCCATTCCCTCTCCTAGAGAGAGGAGGCCTGTGTCCCTGCAGTGGGAACATTAAAAGGCCGATGATGATGATGATGATGAGGGAAAAATCATCGAATGACGAATCCCGTCCTTGGGCGGATCAGGAAATAGTATCAGACTCTTACTGACTAAACAACCTACCCCGTTCTTTCCTTGCCTTGATCCCAGGGACCCGGTACTATGCTTACGCATCAACCCTTGGTCCCTGAAGCCTATCATGACCTAGATACAGATCCCATTTACAATGACGGCATTGGATTAATGCTACAACACCAAACTGTAAACAGAATTGGACAGTGAGGTAAATAGTAGTAGAGTAAATTTTGACGGTGAGGCCCAACTGCAGGGCCGAATCCTACTGGATCCGGTCCAGTTTCTGAAAGGAAGGTCCGACGCTGGTATGAAGGTTAAAAAGGAATGGGGCGGGTCGTTTGGTCAGTAAGAGTCTGAAACTGTTTCCCGCTCCGCCCAAGGGAGGGATTTGTCTTTAGATGATTTTTTCCACCATAAAAAAAGGCTAGCAAACTTTGTATTTACGAAACCTTTTCACAAATTCAAGACTAAGACAAAAGTGTCATGCGGTGAGTGACAGTGATTGTCGAAATGTCAAAAAGCAAAGAACGTACGTGATATTTCAGTAAAGCGTGACAATTTCCGACGAGGTACATCGCAATATTTCAGTAGTTGCAATCTTCTGTACACGGAAAGTGTAAAGTTTATGGCGATTCATAAGAATGCTATGAAACAAATGACAAACTGTTTTGTTTCGAACGCCAATGGAGTTGTAATTTCGATAAGACGCTCAAACTGTGTTGTGTTTTAAAAAATCGCGATTTAATATTCGAGATTAAATTCTACATTATCTTAACTTATAATGTGTATAGTAATTTATGCGTGAGACCATTATTAGACCTTTACTGATTAACTTTACCTGTATTTCAAGGCCGCGAATCAGTATATGATCTTCAAAATGGTGCCTTGAGGTGGGCCTTCCCGACTCATCTAGAGCATAGTTTAAAAGCTTGTTGCGGCATCTAAAGCAATCCAATGTGATGTTTGATGTAAAAGTAATGCGAAAAAAGAGAGATAACTCCTGAAAACTCTGTAAGCAATCAGTAATTCTACGATTTACCCGAATATTTTACAACACTTGTTCCAGGAAATACGTGTTTCTATTAAACCCTTAAGGATTTTAAAAAAAATATTACAACATTTAAAATGTCGATTAATGCACTAGGTTTCTATAGAAGTACTTTTTATATTTTTAATATAGGAGTACATTATGGAGAGTCAAAGTTCAAGTAAAATAGCAGATTTTCAGAGGTCTTTACTAGATTATTCTTACACAAATTTATGTTTTGATTTCTATAGAAGCCTAGATAATATCCACAAAATATCTGTTTATCCAAATTATTTGAAGAAAGATGTATAATAACGTCATAATCACGTAGGAGTAATTTCCGTATAGCATAGACGCGCACAGTGAATCAAAATAAATTTATACTCACATGAAACTTTATTAAGAATAGTAACATTAACACTCAATATGAATATAGTTCGTGTAGCGCTTGTTTAAAAAAAAACTTAAATATTGAAAAAGAATATACCGAATTGCAAATCATTCTCTGATTTACAATAACTGCTATGACTCACTAGGTGTAATATTATTTATCACGACCGTAAATATCAATAAATAAAAAAAAATATTATTTACTACTAGCTTTTGCCCGCGGCTTCGCTCCCGGCAACAGTTTATTCTACTTTACTCCAGTCTACCCTACTCTACCCTGTTCAACCCTAGTCTACCCTTCTATACCCTATTTTTTTTTTCATAAGAACCTTCTCCTGACAATAACAAACACAACAAAAAAAGAATTATCGAAATCGGTTAAGCCATTCTCGAGTTTTGCGCTTACCAACATATTTTGCCATTCATTTTTATATTATAGATTTAGGCCCAATAAAGGATTCAGGCACAAAATCTTAATCCCTAACACTTTTTTTAGGAGGGAAATCATCCAATGATATCTCCCGAACTTGCGCAGAGCGATTGGGCGTGTAAGACTTTTAATGGCTACACCCACACCTCTGACTTTCTTTGCTTTCTTCCAGGGCCCCGTGGTTCACAATTCATAACACTTGAACTTAGAAATGGTTTTAGTACTTTCTGAATCAAATTCTTTTTCAAGGACCACTCCATCAATTGAAAAGTTGACGACACGACAACAGAACTCCAATGTAATTGTTTCTCACAAAACCTCTTCAAAGCTTGGATCTACATCCGCATTTTCTTTATGTTTTGTCTTGCTATAAAACGTTACTGTCTATCTTTCCCGCCACATCGTCACTCGTTCTACGATATTTAAGAGCATTTAAATTAAATGAACCGTAGGAACTCCAACTTGGATTGTCTTTTTATGGTTTTGTAATAAATTTAGCTTGAAGCGATTAAGTTGTAAAAAGTTTCAACAGCCTTCGTAAGTCGTGGAGTGTATCGTTGGTTGGACCATAAATTTGTTGGTGAAGTTATAAAATATACTGCTAGCGTAAGAGTCTTAGTAGACATGCTACTTTTAACAGCTGCAATGAGTGTTTTTGTCGCCTTTGCGAACACTAACCCTGTACTGTATGCTACAACAATATTGACGCTTTGCAGATGCTTCAAGCTATGGTTACCAGTAAAGAAAGTGCAAGTTTGGTTTTTTTTATGGTAGGTAAAAATCATGGAATAACGAAACCCGCTCTTGGGTGGAGCGGGAGACCAGTGTCAGACTCTTACTGACTAAAAAACCTACCCCATTTTTTCCTTGCCTTATTCCACAGAGCCAGAGCCACGGCAACTGTTTCACACAAACCGGCGGCTCCAGAAGGCTTCGACCCTGAAGGGCCCCTAATGGTGCGTTTTTTTATTTTATTTTATTAAGCGTACATATTTTTTATACAATGTAACTTACTATACATACATTTCCTAAATATAATTAAAATAATAATATTTTTTTTTTAGTATACATAAATTTCCTTAATATAATTACAGTAATACAAAAATATATAATAATAAAAACTAATTCGCAAGAGGTTGCAACAGTATCATCGCAGCGGTAAAACTTTTTCACATATTTGTCGATTGGTAATGAATTCAAAAGACTGGTGGCGTGACCATGGTCAAAAGCCCTGTGATCAAACCAAGTGTGAACAAAACTTTGATCTTTATACAATTTGTAAGCACTCGCAGACTACAGTTTGACAGGTTTTCACCCCAAGTGCAGCTTTTAAAAGAAAGAAATCTATATTTCGAAGAAACAAAATTAAATAAAAAACTAATAAAATCATTGTGGATTTATATTTGAACAACAACATGTAATTCATAGCTCTCTGCAGAAACTTTTATGAAATCATATAATACCAATTATTAAAACTAGCAAGCCTGTTAAGGCCTTAAAATTATATTGAGAAATAAACTGAGCTATTTTCCATGCAAGCTATGGTCTTTAACAGTATACACCTATCTTTCAATTCGACGATAAACGACAGAAAAATTTCTGGCTCTGAAATTTTCTTCGAGTTCCCCGGGAGGTAATGAAGTCGGTAAGTTGGTACTATATTTTTTGAGAAGTTACTTCATAATTGCTCGTCGTCCCGACGTATGGTTTGAGTTTAAGTATAATTTTTGCAAGTAACGTGTTTTTCTTTCTTATTCTTTATTGTACACACAATTTTGTCACACAATAAAAATAGCACAGCTGATACACAGGGTTAAGCTCGCTTAACCCACAATTGGATTCTTTCTTATAGTTTTTAAGATGTCTTCAATAATGTTACTTTCTGGTTTTTTGTATTACTGTTTTGGTTTGGCGTTGGTTATATTAATATGAAGGCGTTAGTGCACCAGATAATTTATCTGATAAGAAAATGGAAGTAAATAATCAGTCAGGAATTTCATTCGATCATTCTGACGATGAAGACTATACGAGTATGTAGAACAGGGTTTCTCTTTTATTGGGCGATGTGCTATAGTCACAAACAGTCACAAATGAATTTTGTTCAACTTAAAGCAAGCTCATCAATATAAGCGTTTCGGCTCATCTCTGAAATTTTTTCTGCCATTTACAATTAAGTTTGGATATTTTTATGGCTATTTAATTTTTTCCCTCGGTTTGTCTCTTGATATTTTGCAGCTATAACCATTATATTATAACAGTCTATACTGCTTAGAATTGGCTGTGTGGCAAGTAAATAATCAGTTAAAAATGTTTTAGCCCACCCTGTTTGATATATCTATGAGCCCACCAGTGAAAAGTGCTCGGGCCTTTTACGATCAATAAGCAGAATTGGGTTAATATTTCATAACATTAACATAGATTCTTAAATTTTGAAAAAAGTAGTTATAGACTATTGAATTTCTGCTACAAAAACAATTCGATACTATCATTAATAGAATGCTACTGCATTTTTGGCCCTTACTATAAATTTTTATTTAGGCTATAAAATCGCAAAACCTTCAATCGCTTAAGCCAAATGTAGCAAGTCTGCAACGGTAAGTAAATGTGAAGGTTTATCTGTTTCGAGGAGATTGGGGGCATTAGCGAAAGTGTTTGGTTTGCTCTTGTGTTTGAACGTCGGCTTGAATCCTTAAATGTCAATTCAACTTTTAAATACGGATTTGGTTTAACCTTGTCTCAAATTGAGTCAAGTTTTGGCTTCCGTCTTTTGAAAAGGGCTGTTTTATTGTGGTTGGATGATTGGTCGAACTGTTTGTACTGCCTAGGTAATATTATTGGACATATAGTTATTGACACTAACTTTTTTTAAAAAAAAGATGGCAAGACGGCGTACGACTTTGACCCACCCTATAAATATAAAGCGTTGTACCATTTTTCTGTAATTCTATATCTCTTTCGTATACATATGTGTACAAGAATAAATAAATAAAGCGTTTTGGGAATCTGTTCATTATACATACAGTCAAAGGGTGGGATTCCCTACTAGATTTTGAGTTTCCTGATAGCAACAACCTAGGAGTTTGTACGTCAAGAGTATAAGTTAAGTAATAAGTTACCTACTTCTAGATCATCGTCGGCTACACCATCGCTTACCATCAGGTTAGATAGTGGTCAAACGAATCTATTGGATCTAAAAACCCAACGTTCAAACTTGTGTGCTTTGGTTTCCTCACAATGTTTTCCTTCACCGTTTTGAGAGATGAATGATGATGATGAAATAAATTACACAAAGTAATGCACCTTACTAGGTTTGAACCCGCGACCTACAACTCGTAACTCAGGGCCTTTACCACTCGGCCACCACTGCTCTCAAATTACACAATCAAAAATTAATATTCAGTGATATACAGAAAACGTTCACAACATTAATAACACATTATTACACAAAATAATCATCCTTCAACATATAACATCATATTATTTCTTTTATTCGATTCTAAAAATATTCTATAATAAAATTGCTAACCTTCTTCGAAACATCTAACAAGCCAGTTCGTTGGTTAGTAAGTTATTTGGCCTCTTTGCAGGCACCACAGTACCATTGGTACAAAGTGATGAAGGAATATTAAAGTATGTATAAAAGTCTGACACGTCCTTACGTTTCGCCCTACAGCAGGTTATTGGATGAATTCCCACCTAAAAGAAACAAAAAGTAGTTGAGTGATTGGCTCGCTGCCACGGGTATCGCGGGTTTCAATCCTGCACAGAACAAGGTATATGTTGTTCCGGATCGAGGTATCTTGTCTACATGAGTTAACATTTTTTTGATTTGGATTTTTCAATTTTTTATAAATAAGTTTTTACAATTCCAGTAAATAACCTTGTGCGTCAGCGGACGCATCTTGACCCGTCCGCACAAACTACAGTAAATATGTTACAAAAAAAGGGCAATTTTGATAGATTTTAGCGCAAAGCAAAAATTACAGTACGCCGGTCGCTCCATCGGTCCATTGCCGCTTATCTGCCCATTCATCCTAGTCCTGGTATGGATGGCGACGTAGGAACGGGGTTGGTTGTTTATTCAGTAAGAGTCTGACACTGTTTCCCGCTTAAAGGGAAGGGGGGAAGTCTTCCAACGTTGCATCTTGCAATATGCACTCAAGAACCTTTGTCCCCATCGACCATATATTCTTAGAGCAAACTGCTGCCAAGTTTTGACTGGCCTATTGATCTAATGATTAGTTGTCCTGACTGCTATGCCGGTAGTGGTGGGTTCAATTCCCACCCAGGATAGATACAGAAAAAAAAATCATGCTCATCACTTAATGATGAGCATGATTTTTTTTTCTGTATCTGGGTGTAATTTATCTATAATATGTATGTATTTAGAAATATATAAACTGGAGTATGTTTATCAGTTATCTAGCACTTATTACACAAGCTCTCCTTAGCTTGAGACTAAGACAGTTGTAGAAAAATATTATTATGATAAATACTACAATAAATACTTTTGCATTTTGAGTTTTTTTTTTTTATTGCTCTAAACTAGTACTTGACTGCGATCCCACCTGATGGTAAGCAGTGATGCAATCGTTGATGATGACGTGCACTAGTTTATTAAGAGCCTATGCAATCTAGTCTATGCCCTATATTAAATTTGGTGATTATTCCGGTGACGGCGTTAATAGATGACGTGCATTACTCGCAAACTAACAACCAGCCTCGCAAACTTTCAACCCGCTAGCGGACGATATATTTTTTTTAAATTTTCCAACAAAATGATGCAATCGTTAATGGTGCACTAGTTTATTAAGAGCCTATTCACTCTGACCTATTCTCTATATAAAGTTTGGCTATTTTTCGGGTGACAGCGTTGATAGGCGACGTACATTACTCGCAAACTAACAACCCGCCTCGCAAACTTTCAACCCGCTAGCGGACGATATATTTTTTTTAAATTTTCCAACAAAATGATGCAATCGTTAATGGTGCACTAGTTTATTAAGAGCCTATTCACTCTGACCTATTCTCTATATAAAGTTTGGCTATTTTTCGGGTGACGGCGTTGATAGGCGACGTGCATTACTCGCAAACTAACAACCCGCCTCGCAAACTTTCAACCCGCTAGCGGACGATATATATTTTTTTAATTTTCCAACAAAATAATGCAATCGTTAATGGTGCACTAGTTTATTAAGAGCCTTTTCACTCTGACCTATTCTCTATATAAAGTTTGGCTATTTTTCGGGTGACGGCGTTGATAGGCGACGTGCATTACTCGCAAACTAACAACCCGCCTCGCAAACTTTCAACCCGCTAGCGGACGATATATATTTTTTTAATTTTCCAACAAAATAATGCAATCGTTAATGGTGCACTAGTTTATTAAGAGCCTTTTCACTCTGACCTATTCTCTATATAAAGTTTGGCTATTTTTCGGGTGACGGCGTTGATAGGCGACGTGCATTACTCGCAAACTAACAACCCGCCTCGCAAACTTTCAACCCGCTAGCGGACAATATATTTTTTTCAATTTTCCAACAAAATGATGCAATCGTTAATGGTGCACAAGTTTATTAAGAGCCTATTCACTCTGACCTATTCTCTATATAAAGTTTGGCTATTTTTCGGGTGACGGCGTTGATAGGCGACGTGCATTACTCGCAAACTAACAACCCGCCTCGCAAACTTTCAACCCGCTAGCGGACGATATATATTTTTTTAATTTTCCAACAATATAGTTAGTTACATTTTAAGGCATTGGTCACATTTATGTGCCTCGTAAAGTGTCGACACACAGGTCGACACATTGTCGTTTATAGACGTGTTGTTAGTAAATTGGGTCACTTGTTGTACAACTATAAGTTGGTTTATACCCTATACCGGTATCCCATATCCGTACATTGTTTAGCTGCTGAAAATGTAGTTTAAATTCGTGAAGCAGAAACTGTTAAAATTATAATATTTGTTTGCAACATTCTACCAGGAAAAGCTACTAAAGAAATTTTAGTTTGGTTTTAATCGGAGCAAAAGTTGTTAAATGATTGAATCAAGCGCACCGTATATGTTGATTATCTTCTGTATTAGTACATACTCGAGTAAGAGACATACGTATTTTTTGGTACTGAAACGCCTCGAGGACTCTCTTGAAGCGCTCCGATATCAGGGTTGTATTTGCGGCAATAAAACCCACGTTGAATTTTAAACTTTTTCTATATTTTACTCACACGGTTCGACATACAATGATTTATAAAAAAACGTACTATTTTTCTTCCAAGTATTTAAATTTAAACTACGGACAGTCTGCGAACGTCTTACAAGCCAGTTCGCTAATTCGTAACGCATGTGATCTCTTTACAGTCGTCACAGTTCCGTATGTCATGTCCTTTTTCTCTAAAATGGTAATAAATTTAACTTTATGAAATGATACAAAATACTCATTAAGACTATAGAATTACTTACATGCTTTTGTAATAAAATTTATAATTTGTAAAACTTTACGTAACGACTAGACAAATATTTTTAATTAATAGGCTGAACTGGTTTTCCGAAGACAAGACGATACTTTATAATTATGCTAGGGATGTCACCCATCTATGACTGAGTACAGCAAGCTTAGTTTTTTTTTTTTAGTTCAAGCTCTTCTACTCCATCCTAAGGTTGTCTGGTAGATATCGCTATCAGCGATAAGACCGCCTTTGTACCCATTCATATAAGTTTCTGTGTAATTGTTACTATTTTTGGTGTGTGTAAGTATTATTCTATTCTATTCTATTCTATTCTCGTCCTTCGGTATGTTTCTTTAGCAGCTCTTTGCGTTCTAGGATCACGGACCACTTTTCAGAAGTCTACTCACCAATCAAATACAATTCAGTTCTGTTAGGCGCACGTGTATGATCACGTACGACCAGTGGAATGGCTAGATTGCAAGCTACCCATTGCTAACCATTCGCAAATCTACATTGGCTGATAGTAGGGGTCAGGATATCAGGGACTGGGGGGATTTGTTCTCTCGCAGCCGTCTACTTCGCTAGCGTTACTGCTTCGCTCCGCACCAGGGCCTATACGAGGGCCTGGCACAAGGGATTCGCCAACGCCACCACTACGACCCAAGTGGACCATACTTCCAACGTATACTTTGTGACGGCCCCTAATAAAACGATAAATTATAAACATTAGTAATTGCTACGACGTAGCAGTGCTACGACGTAACCGTGCTACGGCGTAACTGTGCTACGCCGTAGTAATTAGTAACCGTTGCTACGAATATAGTTCGTGTTAGCAGGATGGAGGTAATTATAATATATGGGTATGTATTAATACCTGTCTAGACATCAAGGTCTGGTATGGATATTAGGCCTTAATGTTACAGTTATTTACTGCGTATGAAAGTGGTCCCTAGAGAAAAAAAATGATGAATAAAAGTGACAGAAAAGCAAGACTAGATTTTCATTTGAAATAGGCTTGTCACCTCATCTGAAATCAAGTTGCCCGGTTGTGATTCTGGTCTAGTCTAGGAGCAAAATGGTAATACACTTGAAGTTAGTTTTGATATTTTGCAATATAATAATATCATCGATATTTTATGTTTTAATGTAACATTTGTATAATTTTATAAAATTAAATTTATTACCATTTTAGAAACAAAGGGCACAACATTCAGAACCGCAGAATAGATCTCTACTCGTCTAATATTGAAATTTGAAATGCATAACATTGAAATGCCGAGAGCTGTGATAAAAGTACCAACGCTTAAAATATCGGCAGTCCAATGCTAAAAAAGTCTAGTCAAAGTTTAAAATCAATATTTTTTGTAGTAATAAGTCGCTCTTTTATAAAATAAGACTTTAGATGTAATAGACGTAGACTATCTAACAATTCGATATTATAAACTAATTTACTTTAATTTTCGGTTACATAGTTATTTGCTATATTAATTGTAGATGTTTTGAACATTGACATTTTACCCATAGGTATTTTAATGTCCGACATTCAAATATGTAACATATCGACCACTAGTCTTACAAAGAGTGGTTGGGAAAGTTAAAAACAAAACAAAATCGAACCTTACTCCTAAAAGAGACGAGCATCGCCGTGTTCTCGTCTCGTGTGGGCGATGGGAGGCAGCGATCTCTCGCGGTGGGCCTTTGTAGAGGCCATGGTCCAGAGCGAGGAAGAGTGGCAGGCGGTCGCGTCCTTCTGTGAAGCAGTAGTGCTAGCAAAAGAGGAGGCCGACGCCACAGCCGTCCATTTCCAGCCACCGTAGGTGCGGGCATGTGGACGGCTTGCAATGGATAGTTCGCTGTCCACCCATCCGGTAAACGTCCGCACCGAGCTTAAAACGTCAACTGCGCGCACTGTTCCCGCGCGCCTCATGGAGTTGTCAGCAACTGTAGGGGCCCAGCTGAGCAGGGTCGAAGCCTTCTGGGGCTAAGGGTTGATGCGAAAGCGGAACCGGTCCCTACAACTAAGGCAAGAAGGAATGGTGCGTCGTTTAGTCAGTAGAAATCTGACGCTGTCTCTCGCTCCACCCAAGGGCGGGATTCTTCATTCGATGATTTTACTTACCATAAAAAAAAATCCTAAAAGAGTCTTACTCATAAAATCGAATGATTATTTTTTGTTTTCAAATTGCGTTCACAAACATGTAATCTCAGATATACAAGACACTCAGACCTGGAATAAATATCCATAAACTATACAAATATGCGTGCGGGTGTTCTTTCAAAGACGCATGTTAGCGTGACGATAGACAGAACAGAATAGAAGAAAAAAACATGTTCTACTAACCCCAAATAACACAGGACAAGGGTAGGTCGATGATGAATTATACATATAAAAAATTATGTAAATTGATATTTACAATATGTAAGCGAGTATTATTTTAAATGAAAAGGACATTAGCATCATTGATTTGGACGGTAATGTGGTAAAATTTATTTTACTAAAATATTAAGTTGATTTTATTTTATGTGTGTTGTGTTAAGTTAACATAATGTTTAACATTTCGGGAAATTTGTGGCCAAATTGCATAGCCTAATTTTGCCAAACCAGGCTAATTATCGGGCTACTCAGGAGGTCTAAGTTTGAGGTTACTTTTAGGTAACGTGAGAGCAGGTAGTGGCCGAGTGGTAATGGCCCCGACTTACGAGTTGTAGGTCGCGGGTTTAAACCTAACCCAGCGCATTACTTTGTGTATTTTATTTCGTCACCACTGTAACTCTTGTCGTTGACTAGATTGTCAATGCCCGTGCCGAGGGGCATGGCGTCCTGTTTGTGAGTCTTGAAACTGCATATTTTATTAAACACCGTAAACACATATAATAAAGTCTTATTATTCTCGTCTCATGATTGACCATGACCATTACACCCACGTACCAAATTTCGTCGAAACCCACTCAGTAGTTTTTACGTAAAAGAGTATCCAAATATCCATACGAACTTTCACATTTAAACATTTACATACTAGTTTTTGGCCGCGGCTTCGCTCCCGTCTACTGATTACTCTATTCTACTGTACTTCTTCTACCCTACTTTTCTCTATTTTTTGTTTTTATAAGAACCTTCCCCTAACAATAACAAAAAACGACAAAAAATAATTATCGAAATTGGTTCAGTAGTTTTCGAGATTTGCGCTAACCAACACATTTATTTATTTAACACTTTATGCACATAACAGTACAAAGGCAGACTTAATGCCTAAGGCATTTTCTACCCGTCTACCTTTGGATGATGCAGAGAATCATGATGGCAGGTGCAATAAAAAGAGAGAAAAACATGTAAATATAATAGATAAATATATCATTCAGCGAGTGATATTAATCTTACTAATATTATAAATGCGAAAGTTACGATGTTTGGATGTTTGTTACTCAATCACGCCAAAACGGCTGGACGGATCTGGATGAAATTTGGCACAGGCATAGGATACACTCCGGAATAGGACATAGGCTACTTTTTATCCTGGAAACCCCAACTCCAACCCCAATACCACGCGGGCGAAGCCGCGGGGCAAAAGCTAGTATTATTATAGATAGAGTACTCCCACCGGCACATCGGCATGACCTGAAACCTATCCTTAATTCAACTGGCAATATTTTTGCATTTTAAAAATCAAATGATTTTGTATTGTTGCACTGAGCGCATTGATGTCGGTGGGTTGAGATTGAGTCTTATCAAAACTGATTGATGTGCGCTTGGAATGAAGTACAAATAGATTTAAGTAATTACTTATTTTTTATTTAGTTTTTTTTCTTTTGCAGTTTTATGTATTTTTTACAATGCACATTTTTTAAAATTTATGTACTATTGTTAATACATAATATTTTGTACTATATAATTATTTCATACATTTTCATTTCCGTACACTCTAAATAAGGTTCAGTTGAAAATCAGCGTCAGGCAACTACTTCGTAGTTGCTACTGCGTGGTTGTCAGCCATTTTTGCTGAACTAGACCTATTTGGCGCAGTAGTGAGACACACAATGTATTACATTTTTTATCATATATGTCTACATTTGGTTTCTGCATTGCGAGTGTCTATGTGTGTCATAAAATATTTTTCTTTCTTCTTTTTTTTTCTTTCTTACTTCTTTTTTCTTTCTAATCAGTGTTTATTTGCTTATTTTCTGCCAGTTCTAAGTCCCATTAAAGATATGAGCCAGTTCTAAATCCCATTAAAGATATGAGCCAGTTCTAAATCCCATTCAAGATATGAGCCAATTCTAAATCCCATTAAAGATATGAGCCAGTTCTAAATCCCATTAAAGATACAAGCCAGTTCTAAATCCCATTCTTATAAAAGAGCTTCTGCTGTACTTAGTTTTCAAGTCTTGACATCAACTCGTTACTATACAAAGCAATTTTCAAGGAATGTAATATCAGTAGGTACTTATTATCTTTATTATTTATCGTACAAACTATAATTCATAATAGTTTGTTTCTCTAGTGTACCACAGAACTTGGAATCGCTGCTGCCGGCTATGACTGAATATAGCATACCTTAATAATATTTAGCTCGTCTTTCGAGTCGTCGTCCGGGTGCACTGTTCCCGCGCCTTAAAAAGTTATCAGCAAACCCTAGGGACCCAGCAGAAAGGTCGAAACCTATGGAACTAGAAGTTTGCTCCTGAAAGGAAGGAACGGTTTTGGTGTGAAAAGCTACGTAGGAACGGGGTGGGTTTTTTAGGTAGTAAGAGTTTAACACTATCGACATTGGATGAATTTTACCCACTGAAAACATAAATCTAGTATAGATTTAAGTACAAAATGATTAAATAACTTCTCTCGCAGACCGGTTGACGGAGAGTTCAGACTTAAGTATACCTACTATTATTATTTTTTAGGTTCGCCTTTGATCACTACCTCACGACTGCTTAAAAGTAGTACATTGCTTTGCATTGCATCAGCTTTATAATGTTCTCATCTGTGTCAGTCTGAGTCCCAGCGACCCAGACTTCCTCTCTAGGAGAGGGATTGGGCTGTAATCGGTGGATTACGGCTCGTGTGGTGCTCGGGCCCAATGTAGGTTGGTGGATGTCACAAGTCTTACAATTTTTTGTTCCAGAACATGCAGGTTTCCTTACGATATTTTCCTTCACCGTTTTGAGAGCAGTGGTGATGAAATAAATTACACAAAGTAATATGCCTGGCTACAACTTGCAAATTGGGACTGATTCTTGACTGAAAGACATGGTATATTCTTTTTTTTTAACCATCCTCAAGTGTCTTTTGTTTTCTAAGGAAACAGTCTATCTTGCGTCATATTCCTCAATGCTGAGGGTCATGACCTCCTTGCTTCATCACTTTTTTACTCGTACAACTTTCCGTCCATCTGTCCTTGGCCGCAATAACTCTTTAGTCTACCTATTAATGATGCAGAGCACAAATTTCAGTGGCTATTATGTTTGTTTTCTATTATAAATACTAAATTGATATGCTATTACCATTACAATATATAAGTCATGTCATAATAATTATTTATTTATACACAGTAGCTATGAACAAATAATTCCATTTGTGTTCGTAGGGACTCTGCAAAAGGGTTGAAGCCTACTGGGGCCCAGGGTTTCTTTATGAAAGGAAAGCTTGGCCCCAGTGCGAAAGGGCAAAGAAAGAACGGGGTGGGGTGTTTACTCAGTAAGAGTCTGACACTGTTTCCCGCTCCGCCTAAGAGCGGGATTCGTCATTGGATGATTTTTGCCCACCATTTAAAAAAAAAGTCCATTTGTGTTCAGATTAGATATTTATATCACAATTAAGACGAATTGAATTGAGATATTTATACAAACTTTTTTTTCTGTCGATTGAATCGGTTTTGACTTCTGTTATTATTATTATTTATTTATTTATAAATTTAAGTTTTTTTTTTAATAGCCAATCTTAACGCAAACGGAGATACATATGTAAATCTAACAAGGACCAGTAAAAAAACCGGCCAAGAGCGTGTCGGGTCTAAAAAAAATATTTTACGTCACTTTTAAATACCTCATCATCATCATCATCATTTCAGCCGAAAGACGTCCACTGCTGGACATAGGCTTCCCCCAAGCACCGCCACAAAGACCGGTCCTGTACGTCTTGCATCCATCGGCTTCCAGCAACCCTGACCAGGTCATCGGTCCACCTTGTGGGAGGCCTTCCAACGCTACATCTTCCGGTACGCGGTCGCCACTCCAGAACCTTTCGGCCCCAGCGGCCATCCGTTCTGCGTGCAATGTGCCCTGCCCATTGCCACTTAAGTTTGGCGATTCTTTTCGCTATGTGGGCAACCTTGGTTCTCTTGCGGATATCCTCATTTTTGATTCTATCACGCAAGGATACTCCGAGCATAGCCCTTTCCATTGCCCTTTGAGTGACCTTGAGTCTTTTTACAAGGCCCATTGTAAGCGATCACGTTTCAGAGCCATACGTCATCACTGGCAACACGCACTGATTATAGACTATTAAATACCTATCCAACAATAATATCACATAAGGATAGAAATGAAAAAAAAAATCAATCCCCACTTTACGTGTAGGGGAGGTACCCTAATAAAATATATTTTTTCACTTTAAACCTTAGCACTTTGACGGCGTGATTGATAAACACATTGGTTCCAAATTTCTGCTTTCTAGTGCTTACAGTCGATGAGATAATCCGCGGACGGATAGACAGACTTAACGAAACTATAAGGGTTCCTTGTTGACTACGAATCCCTAAAAACGACGAAAAAATACGTTAAGTCTTATTGGGGCTACAGAACCAACAAAGACATCTATTTCCCCACTAATGGAGTTGGCAAAAGAAACCATGCGGTATATGGGAGAAAAATTACCTATATTAACTTCGACTGTGAGGCAGGATGAAAGCTCTTTGGTTAATTAGGACCTTAGTCATAATAGTCATGTTATATATCTTTGAAAAGACTGTGTAGTTATCAGCTAACTGCTACCAAAATTTTGCTATCTTCTACCTACCAAATAAATATTCAACCAGTGCTTAAAGTTGTATTAAATGCTATAGTTCTTTTATACGTTCATAACACAACTCGGGGAATCTTCAATTTAAGAACAACACACAACCATCATACAAAGTCGTCTAGTCCCAAGCTAAACAGAGCTCGTAGGGACTCTGCAAAAGGGTTGAAGCCCACTGGGGCCCAGGGTTTCTTTTTGAAAGGAAGGCTTGGCCCCAGTACGAAGGGCAAAGAAGGAACGGGATGAGATGTTTAGTCAGTAAGAATCTGACACTGTTTCCTGCTCCGCCTAAGAGCGGGATTCGTCATTGGATGATTTTTGCCCACCTTTAAAAAAGCTAAGCAGAGCTTGTGTTATAGATACTAGACAACTGGCCAGTCATCAATAGGTTACTTCTAGATAAACAGAGTCCATCGTTGACCATATCGTTGATTTCTATCAGGTGAGATAGCGGTCAAACGCGAACTCATCAACAATAAAAAAAAGCCTTCTCTATAAGTCGCCACAAAACTGTCTCCGTTCTTTATGGTACTTTATGCTACGTTATAGTGAAAGTTATCGTTGTTAGCCCCACAAAAGACGCTTTTAAGGACTTATAAAACTATGCAACTTTGTTTTATCTTTCGCTAACTTTTGTCGCAGTTTAAGTAGTGCGGTCTTAGTTATGAGTTAAAAATGAATTTAGTTCGTGGTTGAATAAGAAATTTTCTGTAATCAAACTGCAATGAAACATTTTGTTTGCAAAGCCACTGTTACAGACTAATTTATTATGTTTATGGGGTTTCGAACCTTAAAAAGAAAACGGAACCCTCATACGACCACCTTGCTATCCATCTGACTGTCTGCAAATACTCTTTATCTTAAGAACACGTAGAGGTATAACTTTGAAATTAAAACTATAATTATACTCAAGCTTGCCTTGCTCTCATAACGGTGAATGTGAAAATTTTATGACACTGGTATCTGAAAAAAAAAGAAATAGTAAATTTGCTCTTAGGTAAAAAAAAAATCCGATTCGAGTAAAAATTTGAGACAATGGAGTCTCGAATTTTTACTCGAATCGAATTTTTTTTATATAGGATATTATTTATTATATAGGTAAGTTTAAAAGGAAACCTTAGCACGCTAGCCTGACTTGCACTTGCCTATTTATTTTTCAGTCTTAATTTAATTTAGTTTCAAAATCAAGCTAACACACTACTAAATGTAGTATCTTTTGTACACAATCAACACCAAAACTAAAGGGATGGATGTCTTCCTGATAACCGCAAAGTTTGAATAGGGTTTGGCCGGACATGTCCACTAGATGACAGATGAGCTATTGGCCAAAAGAACCTACAAGTAGCTGGTCCTATTGTACCACCATAGTTATTGGACAAAGGTTTTTTGTTGGACTGCTGCGGTGCTGTATTTCAGACCAGAATCGTTAATCCGACCAGATCTATAATATAATCGAGCGAGCTTGTGCTATGAGTACTCGACAACTGATAAACATACTTATATATTTCTAAATACATACATATTATAGATAAATTACACTCAGACACAGAACAAACGATCTTGCTCATCACACAAACATTTTTCCTGGGTGGGAACAGAACCCACGACCTCCGGTGTAGCAGTCAGGGACACTAACTACCAGACCAACTGGCCAGTCTAATCTGTACCGCTCATGGCTTAACGGTGTATGGGACCCTTCACTCCGAGAGAGATAGGAATAGATGAAGAAACATCATTAGAGCGATAATGATGAAGCAGTGTAGTCACGACCATTAGTATTCTGGAATATGACGCAAGAAAAAGAATACGACGCATAAAGAATGTATTTCATCGTGGTAATTATTCCATAGAGCGTTTTGTAGTGCAGGGCAAAGTTGAGGGCATCAGGCCACGCGGTAGATCAGTCTACGAATGTACCCAGAAAGCTGCAGTCGCGATGAATAGCGCCGTTTCTTTCTTTCTTTTTTTATATTTTAATTTATGCCTTTTTTCTGTTATTTGATAGGTTATATTATTATATAGGTTTTTTACCAGATTTAAAAGGTTTCAACATTTTAGACGAATTCAGAAAAATCTTTCTATTTTCAATAAAGTTGCTTTTTGTTCCATAACACAAAAAATTCTAAATCCACAATAACCAAACATTTTCAAACTCATTATCAACAAATTCACAAATCATCGCACAATACTTAATCAAATCGAAACTATAATTAGTGCTAATGTTCCAGGGTAATGGGTTTGACCACAAAACAGGTGCTCTTTAAGCTAAATCAGTGGTTGGACATAATAGAAGATTATCGGTTCAACGGGCGACCGCGGTTTGAAGCGACCGACCGCAGTACTATTGTACGAAACTGTATTTTATGTAACTAGGTACACTGTCCACGAATTTGTTGGTAATGAAACTGTATGTTGATGGTCGCGGGCTTTTACACAACCAGGCTCATTATTTTGCTTAGACAATGTATATTGTTCAGTCAAGGAATATCTGGATGACAAATTTTGATAATTATACAGGGTGTTTGGTGCATCGTTTGCCAAATTGATTTGGTCGATAGTATAGATCATTTGCTATATCTTCAGCCCCAATAAATCATTCCTTGCTACACCGGTTTTTTTTAAACATGTTTTTAACTTTTATTCTGAAAAACACCGGATTTCAGCATTTAAGCTTACATAAATAAAAAAGTTATTAGTCTATCCAACAAAATTTATTTTTATATTTAAGTGTACTGTTGTATGGTTCTATGAAATCCAAAATTACTTGCTAGTAACGTGTAGTTTTTCTATAAAAAACCTACAAAGTGTATGGGACATGACAAAATAATTTTAAAACTCAACTTTAAATTTCTATAAAAAAAAAAAAAAAACTAAAAGCGTTGGCGATCTTCGAATTTCTCAAAAAGTTCTCTAGTTCTAGTGCTCTTTCCAATGGTGTGCAATATGCTAAAAAAAACCTTTTATTGACTTCACTAATTGGGTAAATGTAAAAAGACAGAGGTAATTTCAGAGACGATTCAGTGTGAACGTTTGGGCAGGAGTAATTGCAAATCATGTGTTTGGACCGCACTATTTACCTGATAACCTCAACGGTGATAATTATCTTGAATTTCTTGAAACAGAGCTGCCCTTATTGTTATCTGAGCTGCCAATTTTCAATGAAGACAGGTCTTTTATCTTTCAACATGACGGTTGTCCCGCTCACTGGCGATGAACTGTAAGGCAATTCCTAAATGACGCATTTCCAGACTCGTGGATTGGGAGAGATGGCCCTATTCCATGACCTCCACGTTCACCAGACCTAACTCCGCTGGACTTTTACGTCGGGAGTATTACTTTGTGTAATTAATTTCATCACCACTGCTCTCAAAATGGTGAAGGAAAACATCGTGAGGAAACCCGACTCCCGACGTAAATGTCCATAAATAGTTAAATAAATAAATAAGTTCTCCCTATTTTATTATTTAAATTAATTTAAATTTTTATAATTTGAATTTTATAATTTTTCAATTCAAAATTAATTTACAATTTGAAATGCATGTCTTTGACATTGACTAAACTATCTTCGTACTATAAAATATTGGGAAACGTCTTTAATCATCTATGTTCACAAAATGAATAACTGAAATTTAATTTGAATTTAACTTAATTCATTTCATCACCACTGCTCTAAAAACGGTGAAGGAAAACATCGTGAGGTAACCGGTATGTTTCAATTTAATTAATTTACATACCATAATGTGAATACAGATGTTATGAAAGGTTTTAAGCTACTTAGTACAATTAGTGGCCCCGTGGAGGCACAGCAACATAGTTATACAATCGATAAATCTTATCAAATAATAAAAACCAATTAAAGTAATCAAATAAAACATCAACATCGGAGTAAAACAATCAAAAACAAACATTAAAATTCGTTTAGTCTACATTAAAATAATCCAATTCATATATAATAAATAATGACAAAATTACAATCAAACCTCTAGAACCAAAAATTTGAAGATATGTGACATCAGCCAATCCGCACTGAGCCCCTAGGGGAATTTTTATCTTAAAGAGGAGGCATGAGTCTTATCAATGGGAACATTAAAATACTGAATTTCAAACCATACAATACACAAGTCAACAAAAAAAGCATTTTGTTATTTCATTCATCATCATCATCATCAGCCTTTCAATGTTCCCACTGCTGGGACACAGGCCTCCTCTCTAAGAGAATGGGCCATAATCCACCACGCGGGCCCAGTGCGGATTGGTGAATGTCACATGTCTTCGAATTTTTGGTTCTAGGACATGCCGGTTTCCTCACGATGTTTTCCTTCACCGTTTTGAGAGCAGTGGTGATGAAATAAATTACACAAAGTAATGCGCCTGGCTGGGTTCGAACTCGCGACCTACAACTCGTAAGTCGGGGCCGTTACCACTCGGCCACCACTGCTCTCTAAACTAAAAACTAAAATATTACCATTTAAATATACCGACTTCAATTTACAAATATGTATATTTATAAACATCTAATTAATAGGTGTTAAATTGAGAATAATAATGATGTTACAGTTAATTGAGTTACTAATGTAATTTAAACAGATTTGATAACGATAATATCACTAAATTGGCAACGAGTAATTTATTATACACCTTGAAATTAGATTTGTAATGAAATTATTTCGAATCGCTATTATTATTGTGTCGCTATTAGTATTACGCACGTACGAAAACGAACATAGCGAACAAGAACATCTTTCATCATTTTACACTTTTAAGGAGTATCTTAAGGACAAGACGGCTTGGGATTGACCTGCTCCAGCACTATTATTGTAGCTTTTTTTTTAACTTTCAACTTGCAATAAATTACTTTGCAGTGTTGCAGTTTTGTATTTTATTATTGTGAATATGGGGACTATGTCGATTACCTTTATTTTTCTGTAATTTTAATATGATGTCTGACAGATTTGAGTATTTGATGCGCCTTACACTAATGTCCTTTCTTTGGTATTGTTCGTCAAGTCGTTGAGCTCCTTAGTAGTCCTAAGTTTGAGCTACACGAATACTGACAAATGCTTGCACTGACTGGATAGGTCTACTCAAATCTGGTGGTTCTTTCTTCAAAAGACCACCTGAGACACTAATCTGTAAGGTTCTTATATGATTTGACTAATACATGGTTACTGTATGGACTTTAAAAGAGACTTTGACCCCTGAGTTAGTTTCGGTGTTCTTTCTCAGGGTAGTTAGCTTGGAAACACCGGACTCATCTAGCTTAAACTGCCGAAAAGAAAAAAAAAGATGTCTAAACGTGTTATTTTAAAACCTATTTACAAAATAAATATAATTTATCATCAATTTTGAACATTTCGTTCGTTCGTAAGGGTGGCATAGTTTGGGAACGCGTAAAAGGTATCGAGTATGCAGCGCCGAAGCCTACTGGGGCCCCGGTCCGGTTTCTGAAAGGAAGGTCCGACACCTACATATAGGCTAAGAAGGGAGGGGGTGAGTCGTTTAGTCAGTAATAATCTGACACCGTTCCGCCTAAGGGTGGGAGTTGTCATAAGATGATTTTTCCCACCACAAAAAAGAAAGGTATCGAGTAGAAATAAAATTAATTATCTAGTAATTTCAATTTGTATGCTTTTTTTAATAATAAAATTGATAAGCTTCATAGATTGGTAAAATAACATGCGTTTTTAAATCAAGTAATATTAAAACAAACCGGCCAAGTGTGAGTCGCAATCGCAAACGAAAGGATCGCATTTGCTGTATGGGCCCTCCTTAAATATTTTAATATCTTTTTTTTAGTATTGTTTTGTTTTCAGCGGAAACAAAAATACACAATTTGTCAAAATTTTAACTGTCTAGATATCACAGTTCTTGAGATACTGCCTGATGACAAATGGACAGACAGCGAAGTCTTAGTAGTCCATTTTTTTTAAAAGAGTAACCATGGAGTTTCTTGCCGGTTCTCGTCCATAGAAAACGACCAATTTGGAACCATGTACCAGCTTGTGACGTTTTACAAGTGCTCATGTAGGCCTATGTGAAATAAAAAGATTTTGACTTTGAGTAACAGGATCCCGATTTTAACTTTTGAGTACGAGACCCTAAAAAGCTCTCTTTAACGGAGGTAAGTCACAATTGGACTCCCATTTAATTACAACCCTGTCTGCTAATTGTGTTAGTAGACGTCGAATGCAATTCGCCTCTTTGATCTCATTGGAATCACTAATTTTGAAAAAGACTAAGTAAAAAGTTTTGAAGGTGTCAATTTAGATGTTTTTATTAAAACTTGGAAAGACTAAATCAATTTTGCTTGAAAGTGATATTCTTTAATTCTTTATTGTACACAAAAATTTGACATACATACAATGATTTGACAATTCATGTACAAAGGCGAGCTTAACTCAACAATGAGTTTTTTAGCAAAATAAAGTTAGGTCCATTCTTTATTATTTGACACAAAACATTTAATAGTACAGAATAGTTAGTCAATTCATGTACAAAGGCGAGCTGAACTCAACAATTAACAATATTTTGCTCGTAGTAGCTTTTTAATGATCTTTAAATTCGGTTCAGATATCGACTTCAAAACATTACACATACTCGTGCAACGGCGTTTGCGCCCCAGACGCCGCCGAGATTCCGATCCTGACTTCCGGCCACCGTAGGCGCGGGCTTGCGGGCGGTGAGCATTGGGTAGCTCGCCGTCCGGTCGTCTGGTAATCGTCCGGACCAAGCCCAGTCGTCGACGGCGCGCACTGTTCCCGCGCGCCTCTAGGAGTTGTCAGCAACCGTAGGGACCCTGCAGAAGGGTCGAAGCCAATCAGGGCTACGGGTTCGCGTCTGAAAAGGAAGGCTCTGGCCCTGGTATGTATGCCGATGTAGGAACGGGGTAGGTTGTTTAGTCAGTAAGAGTCTGACACTTGTTTTCCGCTCCGCCCAAGAGCGGGACTCGTCATTGGATGATTTTTACCTACCATAAAAAAAACACATACTCGTAGCAAATATTCTTTCACCATTACTAATAACACCTAATCAACCAAATACAACAGTTACGTCACAACGTTAATCACAGCACTATTATACACAATAATTCAAACACAATCTCTCACACTACACACGTTCAATAATAAACATATCGTACACATATATCAATACTTGACACCATTTATTATCATAATAAATAGGTTCAATACATTTGATAGTATGACTTTTCTAAATTATATTATTGGATCCAGAACTGAAAATAAACTCTGAATGACATTGTTACTAATAATAGATGTATTTTAATTGGCAGCACGTGTAAAGGACAGAATATTCTCAGGGCCCAGCCACGATTCAGTCGCCTTGTCCTCGTGGGGCAGCGACCTCTCGCACCGGGCCTTCGTAGAAGTCATGATCCGGAGCGAGGAGGAGTGGCAGGCGGTCGCTTCTTTTGCGAAGCAGTAATGCTGGGAAAGGCGGAGTTCGACCGCATTACGCCCCAAATGTCACTGTGATTCTGATTCCAACTTTCAGTCCCCGTAGGCGCGGGCTTGTGGATGGCGAGCAATGGGTAGCTCGCCGTCCACCCATCCGGTAACCGTCAGGACCGAGCCCAAGTAGTCGTTAGCGCGCACTGTTCCTGCACGCCTCAAGGAGTTGTCAGCAACGACCCAGCAAATTCGAGGCCTTCTGGGGCCAAGGGTTGATGCGAAAGCGCAACATCGGGGCCCTGGAACTAAAGCAGGCAGGCACGGTGGGTCGTTTACTCGGTAGAAGTCTGACACTATTTCCTGCACCGCCCAAGGGAGGTCATTGAATGATTTTTATTTACCATTACAAAAAAAAAACACTCCATACTTATTTCAGGACCCAAGAAGCATTGTTGTGTACCAGTTTAAAGGAATGCTGCAGTCGCAAGAGAAGTTGCAGACACATGAGACTTTCAACTTTGTCTCTAAACTTGATAACAAATTGGCAATCTCGTGTGTTGCAGGTGCAATCAATTTACCCCATCTGTTACACTGCCTGGAATAAAAAGCTTTACAGAAAAAACTGAATGATTAAAATGTGAGAGACTAGCCTTTTGCCAGCGGCTTCGCCCGCGTGAAAGTAGGGTTCTCCATACAAATTTAGACCCCAATTGCATCCTTTTAGAAGCTTAATTTTGAAAAACTCTTTCTTGATGTTCGCTTACGTCATAAAAGGAAGTGCAAAATTTCACGGTCTTAGTCCCAGTAGTTTTGGCTGTGCGTTGATATGTCAGTCAGTCAGGTTCTTCTTTTATATATATAGATTATTCCTGTGCAGGGTAGACAGGTAAGTGAGGAGCTCTTGACATTTCTTGTTTAATATTGTTGATAGCTTCATTCTTGACCGCTATCTGACTTGATGGCAAGCTACAATGATGACAACAGGACGTGCTAACATAGGAAATAAAGGTCCTCACATTGTAGCCATCAGGAAACTCACCATCCAACCGTCCGGTAAACGTTTGGACCAGACCCAGGTCGTTCATAGCGCGTATCGTTCCACGCACGCTGTTAAGTGTTGTCAGTAATCTGACGAAGCTCAGCTAGATCGAAGCCAACTGAAACCGTGGGTTATTCTGAAAACGTCACACGTCGTCCAATCGTCTGGTAACCGTTCGGCCCAAGGCCAGTTGTCGACGGTACGCACTGTTTCCTCGCACCTCAAGGAGTTATCAGCAAACCGTAGGGGGTTCGTGTCTGAAAGGAAGGCTCTGGTCCTAGTATATGTGGCAAGGTAGGTTGTTCAGTCAGTAAGAATCTAGCACCGTTTTCCGCTTCGCCCAAGGGCGGGATTCGTCGTTGGATGACTTTTACCTACCATGAAAAACCCGGACCCCTGGAATGTCGGACTTTTGTATTAACTCTTCAGTATTTTTTTCCTACTGGGCCTCAACAGTTTAGCGAGTTTATCATCGATTCAAAAAGAAGAAGTAAGTAAGTTTGACAAATATTTTATAAGAACATGCTTGTCAATCGCTAGAATATAAGCCGATGGTCAGTTCATTATAAATTTAAGCCTGCCAACAAACAAAAGGCCATCATGATAATAACAATACAAAACTAAAGTAATTATGACTACCACTATTACCACAAAGTTTATTTTGAGTATAACACTGTAGTCCCAAAATGGTCCTAGTCACGACTTGACGTGTCTGGAGGTGAATCAATTATGTTATTAGTCCAGTAATAAGTTATTAATTACACCTTACAATATTACTATACATACTGAATTTGGGAGCAGTAATTAATTATTAATAGAGGTCAGAGAACGCCATCATTAATTCTAGTTTTAGGTGTCATTAAAAACTGTTGGAAATTTACAGGAATCAATGAAGACTCTTTTTATTTATCTCTATCTACTTAGTATTACTTGTATAATGCGGAAAGTTTAGTATTTTTTTTAACTAAATGAATTCAAAAGTAGAAGGAGCGTCTTAAGTATAATATAACATAGAAAAGCATAGTATAGCATCAGCTTTATAATGATTTCACTGCTGGGACTCAAGACCTCCTCATCAGAAGAGGGAATGGGCGATAATCCACCACGCGGGCTCAGTGCGGATTGGTGGATGTCACCTGTATTCGATATTTAACACAAACGCACAAACTATTGAGTCTACCTAGGTCTGAGTAGATTAAAACTCACCTTTATTTTTCTGTTGCATCTGCGTTCCGTAGCTGCGATTATTTTTTCGGACAATCTAGTAGCTCTGGCAGGCAACGGCCCTAGTGGGCAACCTATAGTTACTTAAACTTGGAACTTTAACTAAAAACATAAAACTAATGAGAAGAGATCTCTCCATCATCATCTTTTTGACGTTGGTTCGTATTATTATTACACTTACCACAAGGTAAGTGTAATAATATAGTCTATTTTCGGTTCTAGCCTATTTCCCTTTTTTTAGTAAGTAAAAATCATCTAATGACTATTCCCGTCCTTGGGCGGAGCGGAAATCAGTGTCAGACTCTTACTGACTAAACAACCTACCCCGATCCTAGATTGCCATACAAACTAGGGCCAGAGCCTTCCTTTCAGACAAGAATCCTAGGCCTGAGATGGCTTCGATCCTTCTGCATGGTCCCTACGGTTGCATCATATTTCCCTTCATGCTATCTCTCTATCGCGGTAGCCTCACTAGCCCACGAATATGCAACATGATCAACCACAACCACTCTGTCAAGAGTGAACGACTAAGGAGGTCCAAGACAAATGATTCCCCTTCATCTTTCCAGTCATTAGCGCCATATTCAAACTAAAGACTCTTTAGTATATTTTATTAAGTTTTTGTTATCCTTTTTAGGGTTTTTTGTTAGGATGGGAGATAAATAAAACAATAAAACTTGGCACGTTAAATTCAAAATTGTTATTTATTCTTAGTTTCAAATGACAGTTAATTACATTTTCTTATACATCACTTAAATAAGAATATATTTCACATAATTTTTATTTACATTTAAACATTATTGTACTCGATTGGTATACTTTTTTTTATTAAATTTTATTTATCAACTTTGATAAACAACTTTAATTTAGTTTTTCAGCTGTATATAGGAAATTTTGTAAAGAAAATATGTTTAACAACAGTTTGTATCGGTAATATAATTTTTAGTAACTTAATGCACTAGTGAGAAAAAATGTGCAGCGGTAGAATTAATAATAATAACAGATTTATTTCAGAACTCTTTTGATCTTAATGCCTTATTTTTTTTTAGTTCAGGGTGGTGCAAAAACTAAACATGACAAGTGCAACTTAATGGTATACTACGAGAAAAGGAATATCATAATAAATAATTACATAAAAATATACAAAATTGTTACAAAAAATTAATTTATCACTTCATCAACACTATGACGATTTTATTTACTTATGTAAATGTTAGAATTAATCTACACTAATATAATAAAGAGGTAAAGTTTGTTTTTTTGTTTTTTTGTTTTTTTGTTTTTTTGTTTGTAGGGGGTAATCTCTGGAACTACTGGTCCGATTGGAAAAATTTAAGCAACAATAGAAAGCTGCTTTACTCCTGAGTGACATAGGCTATATTTTATGTACGCGGGCGAAGCTGCGGGCAAAAGCTAGTATTACATAAAATTATTCCAATAAAATTACAGCATATTCCAAAATGTTTATTACAAAACCGATGCTCCAATAATGGCACAGAATTTAATAGTACATAATTAAAATGAACCTAAATTTTGTCTCATATAAAATGAACTCATTTAGGTAGAATTTATAATTACACAGTATAATGAGAAAATGCATCATTTTGCACTAAACACGAACTCATTTCAAATTGTGTACTAAAATTAATAACGACCAGAAATAGATACTGCCAGTAATGACGATAGTTAGAATATCAAAATAACTGTAGAATATAATGTTATATTCCACATATATTACTTTACAAAGGTATGTCAGCTGCCCTGCGTTCGAAAATAACCAGAATAGGACAGAGTTGCAACCCAAACTTGTTCTTTTTTATTTCATTTCATTTCATTTAATTTATTCAAGAACAACAATTGTATGCGAATATTTTTCTTAAAAACTAGGATCAAAAACATATTACAAAAAAAAAGTAGGACAGTATTTTATCTAATAATACTATTATAATAATTATTAATAATAATTAATTATTTAACTCGAGTAGCTACCCTATTTTTTATGGTGGGAAAAATAATAATAATAATGACGTATTCCACCCTTGGAGCAGGAAACAGTGTCAGACTCTTACTGACTAAATGACCCACCCCATTCTCTCTTAGCCCTCTTACCGGTCAGAAACCGGACCGGGGCCTCAGTAGGCTTAGGCCCTGCAGTTGGGCGGACAATTCCTTGAGGTGCGCGAGAAGAGTAGCTACCCTGTTTAGTTAATCCAACTAACTCCCTAAATCCCCTCAAGTCGATCTATGGCCCCAGTAAGCTTCGGTCCTGCTAGATCCCTCCCTTTTGTGCAGTGGAGAGCGTCACGGAGGGGACAGCGGTAGCGATAGTGGATAAAGCTGCTGGTGAGGGCACGAAGGTTGGTAGGGTTCCAGTATATTCAGTAGTACCCGTGGCTTTAACATCACTTTGAGGTACGCGTGGAATACTACGCGCTGTCGATGACTTGAGCTCGGTCCGGACGGTCGGACGGTAAGCTACCCATTGGTCAACGTCCGCAAGCCAACAAAGTTTACAAATTCAATCACCATCACAATGCTGCTTAATTAAAGTCAATAAACATCAAACTATAACTGTCAATTTGAATTAAAATGCGTTTCAAAGGATAATAGGATTGACTGCGACATTGTGATGTCACGTTTTACTGTCAAATCGAGAAAATATTTTTTTAAAATTTAATTTATTTAACTTATTTACAAACTGTCAAGGAAAACAGTTACATAAGAATTCAGTTCTTCAATTTTACTCAGCTCTAGTTCTTTTTTGTAAAAAAATCTTCCATTTGACAGTATGACGTGACGTCACAACATGGCAATTGATGCTATTTTCATTTGGAACGCATTGTATTGATAAAATGACACTTTTCTGAAGCCTTAAGTTTTTCATATCGTTTGAGAGCTGTGGGCTCGTAAAACACAGGATTGGTGCCCGGACACAGTGACGCGGGGCCGCGGCAGACCCCGAAGGAGATGGCGGGACGACCTGGAGGTTTTTCTTGAGAATTGGAACGATAAAGTGAGTAACCAAGATAACTGGAAAGAATGGAGAGAGGCCTTTGCCCTGCAGTGCGACAATACAGGCTAGCTATATAATAATAGTTTGAGAGAGTGTATTATAAGGACTAAAATTGAAAACACGAACAAAGATAAATAACCAACTTACTACGCCAACTATTGCACAAACTGCAGTAAGCTTGTTATTTTGCGCTTAAATGTGACCATGGAGAGTTGGTAAGTTTGTCGTTCTAATATGCGCCAACTTTATCCTATCTTGACAGAAATGTAGACACGAGTTACTCTATACTGTACAGATATTAAGGGGATCTGAATCCTTGTTCAAGATGTACACTTCCTTGAGAGAGCATTACTTGAGCGGTTAGGGGGACTTCTAAATTGGCATTAGCCTTTTGAATACCGTTATTGGAGACAATAGGTGTGCGAAAACCTAACCGGCGTTTGCTTGGGGCTCAAAAGTTTAATGGACCGAAAGGTTTTATAGTGGTGATGACTGTACTGGAAATCGCAGCGTTGGAAAACCTCCCACAGATTGGCGAGAGCGCGCCAAAAGACGCAGCATTGGAAGGCTTGCAATGAGGTGGCATGATGACCTGGTCAGAGTTGCGGATCCAAAGGATGTAAGACGCATAGGACTGCTTGTTGTAGATACACTTGAGGGTGGCTTATGTTCAACTGTGGATTTCTTTTTTTACTGAAATGATAAAGATGATGAAGGGAATGAAAGTTTGCTTCCTTTATCATCAAAATTTACACTAAAGTGCTGAGAGACTTGTTGTAATTGTATAATGGACAGCCATCTTACGATGAAATGTTGCAGCAATACGGTGAAAATGTTGCCCAAATATAAATTACCTATGAGGGCAAAAGTGCATAAATAGCAATGGTACATACTTTGATTAAATAAATATATTCTTAATAATATTTTGAAAAAAATCGACTTTAGGTTACTCCCTTACAAAACACCAATTTCATAAGTAAGGACCTAACATAAGGCCATGGAAAACAAAAACCTCATTAGTGAATTGAATGTTACTCGATTCAATGTCCTTTTTGTCCCTCCCATCGAAGTACACGTATTTCCTTTTACCATTTCATATTGTTATTAATATTTTGTTCGTAATGGTATTTTCCGACATTAAGTAGAGGATCGACATGCTGATAGTAAAGTCATACAATTAATCATTGTAATTGTTGGTATTTTTTTTTTTGTTTTTTTCCCATACCGATACCAAAAGGTAGATATAGATTTTGATCAAAGCTGTCATATTTGAAAAACGAACATCAGCTGTTCACAGTTATTTGGGAATATTTGTATGTATATAAATAAAAATTACTCATTCATAAATAATAATAATATTACTAACACTGCGGAGTTTGGTCTCAAACAATAGTATTTTTTTTAAACGTAACTTGGCTTGCTAAATCACAAAACTCATTTCTTTCTTGAAATACATAATTTCTTCCAGAAGCCAAATCATAAAGAAAAAGTCTTTCTTTTTTCATTTATCTGCTTCTATTCAAAATAAAGTCGTAACTTAAAAAGACCTTTTCAAGTCTGATCAATGCCTCAAGGCAATGCTCAAAAGCTGAAAAAGTTGAATCCCAATTTTTTGTCGAGCCCGACTACTGATCAGATACAATCATTGAACCTCAAAAAAGTACAAGGCCGTCTCCAGACATAGTATATTCGAAAAACGGAACCCAACAAGAGAATAGTTCAGAAGACCGGTTCCATACAACGAGTGAAATAATCATCATTATCCTCATCATTTCAGCCGAAATACGTCCACTGCTGGACATAGGCCTCCCAACCGCCACCACCAAGTCCGGTCCTGTGCGTCTTGCATCCATCGGCTTCCAGCAACGCTGACCAGGTCATCGGTATACCTTGTGGGAGGCCTTCCAACGCTCCGTCTTTCGGTACGCGGTCGCCACTCCAAAACCTTTCGGCCCCAGCGGGCATCCGTTCTGCGTGCAATGTGTCCTGCCCTTTGCCACTTAAGTTGGGCGATTCTTTTCGAAATCATATATTGATAAATATAATAGACTTTCTTCACGTACAGCGAATAGAACTGACTACTATTCGTCCGTGAAAGCCCAAGGTCGTCGTACACGATTGTACCTACGTACCTTTCCGTTGAGTTAGTCCACTGTACTTTTCTTTTTTGTGAGAACACCCAAATTTAACTCTTTTTATCAGGTACGTGAGGTTTTAAACGATCTATGTATTGTACGAAAGGCCTATTATGCGGAACGACTCATCCATTCTCTTTAACGGTACCTTACCTTTTGTTAACAGGCTTTTTGCCTTGTGTTTATTCCCTTATCTCATTTGTAACGAGATGAGTACCCTTGAATTAAATGCACCAAGTTTGCCAAAATGTGGGCAAGCTAAAATTTTGATTATATTTGTTACTTCAAATTTTGATCCATCTATTCATGAAAACACAGTTCATTCAAAATGATTTATCAAAATGCTGTTTACTTTTTCATGTCAGAATCGTGTAACTTTTAATCCAATTATGCACGCTTTATAGAATATATCCTGTTTTGATAATACATCAATGTATTCAAAATCATTTTGCTTAAATCAAACTGTGTATTTCATTAATTACAATTGCGATTTTGAGCATAGTGTAATTATTGAAATTTCAAATAATATCATTTATATTTTAAAATCGGAATTGTAATTATGAAACAAAAATAATACATGGTAACTAAAACTTTCAATTAATTGACACATATCCAACATTGAACTAATTCCGAGCAGTATTTTAAGCACTGGGTTTACATCAATTATGAGCGGTAAGCACAGCCTACAACCACCACTTAATTGTTAATCTGATTCAAATATTGCAGCGGAATTCAGTAAAGAGATTTTGGAACACCGATAAATATTGAAGCAAGTGAACAGTATTAAAAAATATTACCGTGATAATGTGTGCCAGTATAATAACTAGTATGGGTATATAACTAGTTCAGAAATTCTAAAAAAAAAAAAAATATATAGTCAACACATTTTGTTGTAAACAAATCATAAAGTAGGAACTAATTAGGTATGTCTTTTTAAATAGATTATAATATATATATCTATATATTATAATCTTATAATTTTAGATGTCATTATTTATGTGGGAATCAATCAGTTAATCTTCATCGACTTGGTAATTTAGGTAAAGGATTAAAAGAGTTGAAATATCACAAAAAAAAAAAAAAAAAAAACTACAAATACATTTATATTTACAAGTATGCGATATCTGCAAAAAACTGTTCGACCCTTCGCGTGACCAGAGAGCTGAGCTTTATTTCTGTCAGCAAATCAGCATTGCTATCCAGCGTGGCAATGTTGCCAGCGTTCTGCGCACTTTTCCCATTGATATCGATGTGGATGAATTTCTCGATGCCTAATAAGTTTCTTCTTTTTTTAATATTTGTAAATGTTAATGTATTTTTAGTTTATTAAATAAATTGTTTCATAATGGATTGATAAAGGAATGCCCAAATTCAGTTACTGGTTCATACGAGTTTCGATATATTACCCAAATATAAAGCATAGGTAGATAAGAGATCTCATAAGTATTTAATAGGTCCCATTTATTAAATACAAACATACATATCGACAAAGGTACGGGATGATTAAAACATATAATAGTTTAGATTTAGAAGACCGTCATCTTGATTCTGATTTAGTTCCAAATTACTTTGAAAAATATATATTCACATACAATCATTATAAGATAAAATAATAACAACTACACCAACATAAGTTAAAAAATATGCACAGTAATATTGAAAGAGTTTTTAAATAGCTCCAAAGTACTATCAGAAATCGCGTTCAGCATAAACACGATTGCAAAGGTTGTTAAAATTGCGATATGCAATGGCATGTTGCCAATCCATCGCATAGTTGTACAACAGTATCAGAATCGACCTTACATTTGCATGTAGCTAACGATAAACGGTGAAATATATGCACTTATACAGGCAGTTTAAAACTAAGTTGGCCAAATTTTAGATCATTACCAAGACAAGAATCAAAGTAGAATTTGTAAGAAATGGAAAATTTTATAAAATTCCTATATACAGCTGAAAAAATATTAACATCAGAGAATATTGTTTATACACAGAAAATTACTTACAACAATATACATTACTTTAAATACAAATGACGTTATCCAAACTCCTGATGATTTTGTACGATGAGCATTCTTAGGGCGACGAAGAACACTAGTAAATGTAAATGGGTCTGGGAATTGGCTGCTGACGAGTTGTTGCCATGTTGCATTGCAGCTGGGGTTTCACCTGTAGGCAATAAAAAAATATTTATTAAATTTTTGACAAAATCCAAAATTAAAGTTCAAAAGTACTCTCATCCTGTGAAAGATTGTCAATAAATTAGAAGTCACCCTGTATAGATAAGGCAGGGAAGCCCGCAGGTAAAATAAATCTTCGAATATAATCATTGTAATGGACTCGCGATGGATTCATGGGCTGCACACAATGCCCATTGTTCAGTAAAGGATTAAATGTAGCCTCACAATGGACATAAGACTCTTATACATTTTTGTTTCATACTTTCCACTATACATCAAAGATTTTCTACTACCGGATAAAATATTTCTTCCTAGACTTTAGAAAGTCCGTTTTATACATTAACACTATTATCGCTTCTCGAAGTCGCTACACGGAAAGCACTTCTTATAAGTCTTTTAAACTCACAACTTCATATCGTCTTTATGGCTTAAAAGTCTTCATCTTCAGAATACACTGTCTTCAATATCAAAATCCTATTTTATAACTATAGGAACTCTTTTAAAACTTATCTGAAATTTATCAGTCACGTCTCATCTTTAGCATGCCGAATTTCAATTTGCCGGTTTCAAAGAAGGAAGTTTTCTTATAGAGCCATTGAATAAATTTTGACTAAGTCGTGATAAAAATTAAAATAATTGCTTACGGAAGAAATTTTTCATATCGTCTTTTACGTTTTATTTTAGATAGTGTTTGTTTTGTCATTCATTAATGAAAAACTTAGGAAGAAAAGAAATACTACAACCTAACAAAGCACGGGTGCATAGACACTACCTTAATGACATCTGACGATTGGAAAGTGTCGGTCTTTTGACAACGAGATAGGCATGATGTTGTTACTATTGCGGGTACAACCTGGGTGAGACTAGCACGAAAACTGAAAATTAAATAGCAATGCCTAAGTCAGTATTGGCTGTAGTCGGGTTGTGGATGACGATGGCGAATATTAAGGCTACCCTGCGGTTTCACCCGGTAGGTTATTATATAACACTATAAAAGTCAAACAAGGGCACTTGTAGGGTAAGTTGCTATCATCATCATCATCACTGTTGGACATGGGCCTCCCCCAAACGTCCGTTCCAGCAACCTTTACCAGGTCATCAATCCACCTTGTGTGTCTTCTAACGCTACTAGTACAAGTTGCTATAATTCACTATAACACATTGATCATATTTTCGTATAGCAGTTTTCAACAGAGAAATATAATTTTAAACTTCATAATCTCTTATTACGCATCAAACTTCCTTATGACTTCAAGAACAAAACAAATGATAATAAAGTAAAATTATTTCGCTGAAATAAACCACATAACTTTGTAATTATTAAGTGTTTAATTTATCTACGAACAAATCGGGTGTACATTAACGTCGCCAAATTTTTACGTTTTACGAGTCTCTCAAAGAATTAAGGTTTTCCACAAATCTAATTATGGAAAGGGACTTTGTTTCTGTAACTGTGTTCTGTCTCGAAAATATAATTTTACCTTTGTTTTCTATTACATTATGTTCATTGCCTTTGTAGTTACGTCGCTTAAATCTTCCCTTGAAGCAGAAACAAGATTGTGTTCATAAAATGAATTTATAAATTTATCATTTATGCGAAGTATTTGATCAAGTTTTGAAACTGGTATCGGGTTATTTAATGAAATTCCTGATGGTTGAAGTTCTTTTTTCACTTTCCTGATATTTTTAGAGTAAATGAATAAGATAATTTGTTCGTACTTTTAGAATTCTGAAGATGGAGGAAGGAAGCCTTACTTATAAAAGTTTCTTTTTTTGTGATTATAAATAGAATGAGACCATTAGTTTTTCTAAATTTAGGATCATATCATAACGTAATTGTGAAATGAAAAAATAAACAGAAAAGTTGTATAAAGATAATGTTTAATTCAAAATGACTGGTAGTTGTGTTTCTTAGCAACATTTATTCAAATATACAGTTGATTTTAATTAATTACAATTAAGATAAAATTTAATTATAATGGTACAGAAGACCTGGCTGATACATTCATGAAAATCTGTATTTCAAGCCATCATAACTATGTCTCTAAAAATGTTAATTCTAACAGCATTATATTTCACAAAAAAACTTAATTAAGTACATAGTATAAAACAAAGTTGCCTGTTCCTATGTATGCTTGGGTCTTTAAAAGTAAGCAATGGATTCTGATGCGGTTTTTTTTTAAATAGATAGAGTGATGCAAGAAAAAGATTTAAATGTATAATATATTCAATATTAGTACCCATGCGAAGCTGGGGCGGGTCGCTAGTATTTAGATAAAATATATAGACTACAACTAAGTATACTCAAGAATATTGTACCAAAGAATATTAAACTTAAATATAATGATGATGAGTACGGATTATTTAAATATTATAAAGCTATGTCAGTCTATGATAAATTCAGGTTGGCAATTATCTTGGACAAATTTAATAATATTAGCTCTTTTACTTTAAACAATAGGCCAAAACAGTTACGTGAACTTGATTACCTATCAACATATTGACTACCTAAAACTGTATATGAGGACTTGGGAATATATATTGCTGGATAACCTGAATAAAATTCCAAAAACAGTACAATCAAATATTTTCACCAGTACGTATAAAAATGTAAATCTACCCTGATTTTTTTATTATTATTTAATATATATTTTGGCTATAGCCTATTACAGGAAAATTAACAATTACTTTGTAACGGTATAAGAAATTTGTTCTATTAGAAACTAATATAGGAAATTAAATATTATAAAGTGGTAACTAAAAGACAATTTTACTTAAACAAATGTTTTTCATGGATTTCACGCTATGTAATAAAATACTTGATGTTCTAAAAAAAAGAAACAATATCAATATATAAAATAAAAACAAAAATGACAGCACACTTGACAAGTGTTATTGTTTAATTAGTGTGTTTTAAAATGACAATATAGATTTAGTATTTTTTTTACTTTAGGTATTTCCTTATCCTGTTTAGTATTAATCTAAATAAATTTTTGTTTTGGACATATTATTATATACTTATTAATGACATCGAATTTATTTTTTCTTTTGACATTTTATTATTTTGTAATTATTAAAAATAAGTTTAATTTGTATTTTTTTTTATCTGACATTGAAAAAGGGTCATTATTATTAAACGTTAATTTAAATTAAACATAAAACTATAATACAATAATTATTTATCTACTCTAGCAATACTGATTATCAAATTGTAATGAACTGAATTATTTAACATGTAAATACAAGAAAATTGATTAGCGCTCCTCCTCTCTTCTACTATTTGTAATGTTGCTGTGCCCGACAGGGTCCATAATTGTTTCTATCTTTTATTATATATCACCTGACATGTACATTATGGACTGCAATAAAGATTTGAGATTTGATTTGAGATTTAATTTTTTTAGTGTTTTGATTTTTCATCTCTTTTAAGTAAAATTTTATTTACATCGTTGTCCCACACTACGATTTACTTCTGTATCGTGATAGCCATCGCAAACTACTAAACTCACACACAAGACATACGAAACACAAATCCGTAGGCTTAAAATGAAAATATTTGTTTCGCTCGGGAATTAAACCGCGACTCTCAGCGGAGCAGCCAATCGCTCAACCACTGCGCCCACCGTACCGTCAGATTATACTGAGACTTGACTTTTGTAAAGACCTTATTTTATTTACTTACTTTCTAAGCTAACAAACAATTAATTTTTATCTTTCTATTTGTTAAGACTGTCTCATTTTCCTCTTCATAACATTAAAGATTAGCATCTTTTTATTTGTTTTGATCTTCTGTGCACAAAATAAGTAATAAATTATTAGGTTGTAATTTATCTACAATATGTATGTATTTAAAAATATATAAGTATGTTTATCAGTTGTCTAGTACTCATAACACAAGCTCTGCTTAGCTTGAGACTAGACGGCGTTGTGTGATAGTTGTCGAATATTATATTATATTATTTGAAATGTCCAACTAAACGTATTACTAAATTGAAAGCCTCGTTAAACTAACACTTACCCTTGTACCTGTTTAAGGATATCAATATATACACCTTCTCAAATGAAAAACTACAAAGTTCCAGTCAGCTGAGTCACTTGTCAAATACTCGTAACTACTTTTATTTTGACATTTGAAAGGGCACTTATTATATTTCAAATCTAGGACTCTATTGGAATGAATATCTTGCTTGATTTTTTTACTATCCATTCTTACACTATTTTCAATAAAATCATGGAAATAAGTTTTTTTGCTTAAAAAGTGGCTCTTATTACACCATACTTAGGTACATACGTGTTACCAAAGTGTAACATTTTGATTACCATTATGCACTAGTGCTGTAATATATGTATTATAGCTATGTTCTTTTTGTTCAACCTCTGTGTTCGCAAAACAAATTTTGAATATGATCAAATTTCACGTTAGGTTATTACGTTTGTTCAATACTTTAAAGCAATAGTAGTGCCTTACTTATTTCATGCAATTTCGGGCATTTCAACTAATAAAAACGAACTGTTTGATACAAAAAAAAGAAATGAATCATTCGTTCAAACATTTTTATTTTTTTTCCAAAGTGAGCAATGTATGGTTACCGTTCTTGGCTCTCTTAAGACACTCGCTTCGACGGTAACATTACTCACTTTTATACCTACTTGTATGTACTTACAATCACTTTAATGCCTACGTTTGAAAGCTTCCTTGAATAATTTAAATTCATTTAAATACATATGAAGAAGATCAGGAATATGTTATTATTTATTTATTCTTCATGCAACACAAGGTACAAAGGCGGACTATGCGGTCTATGTTATGTTTTTTTCTTTTAAAACAAAAAAAAAACCAAAAACCCCAACATTACACACTTTTATACCTACTTGTATGTACCAACTATGACTTTAATGCCTATGTTTGAAAGCTTCCTCGAATAATCTAAATGTATGTACATACAATATCTTACTAAAGTAAACTGTACAAATAATTAGATATCTAACCTTAAAACTACATAACCCTAATTAACTTAACTAAAAATACCTAATCTAATAAAGCGTCAAAAAACTCTTCCGCATCGCTGTCGACCGGTAAAATGCCCAAAAGGCTGGCCGCATTGCCACGCTGTATGGCAATGCTTATTCTTTGCCCAAGGTAAAAGCCAGCCATTGGGTCACGCGAAGTGTCAACAAGTCGTCTAGAAAGTTCATTAAACAATTTGTGGGCACTTGGACCCCACGATCCGAGAGTTTCAACCCACAAACGGCTCGAAAATATAACTAAATATATCTAAATTCATTCAATTGCTAAAATACATGAAGAACACCAGGAATATGTTATTATTTATTTATTCTTCATGCAACACAAGGTACAAAGGCGGACTAGGCGGACTATGTTATGTTTTTTCTTTTTAACTTCAAATTTAATTCTTGACTCTATTGAACAAAGAGTTGGTTTTAAAATAAATTTAAAATAAGTATGCTTATAAGAATCATCTAAGCATACTCATTGAAAACAGATTAATACCTACATTAACTTAAACATAAGAAAACAAACTTTGAACTTAAAAGAGAAAATAATACGGCAACAAAATAAATAAATAACAAAGAGGTAGTAAACAGATATTATTTTATTATTACACGTGGCGTTCTGTAGATTTTACTTTCTCTTATGAGTACCAAGGAAAATTTTATGTACTTATATTAATTAATTCGTGCCATTTTACCTTAATGAAAAGAAACAAGGATACTAAAGCATGACTGAATAATTTCCACGTTGTATTTTCTCCTATAACAAGTCTTTAAGAATCGGAAAGCTCTTGTATCTTCGAATGTATTCTGTTCATTTGTCGTTCAATTTAAGCTTACAACTTAAAAGGCTTACGTTGTTCAAAAGACTTCCATTGATGGGTTTCTAAACGAAATGAGTTTCTTGGATATCCCATCGGTTTATTTATTTATGTACACATAAATACTTAAAAATGCAATTAAACAGATAGAAGAGCTCAAAAGTACTGCTTATTTGTTCCATCAGACCTGCGACAGGAGACTTGGGTGAAAGATATGAAACACAGTGTACGATAAGAAATAAGTTAGATAACTATTTATTAGTATACTTCATATTACCTCAATTAAATTTTAATATATTATCTAAATTAAATATTATTAATTACAATATTCAGAGTTTTTTTTTTTCATTTATTCATTCTACAAGAGCATGCTTGGTGCATTTCAGGATTGTGGCTCAACGGGAAGTGCCCTATGAATTTTGATTGTCTTGAGAGTGTCGAAAATGCGTTTTTTGCGACACCTACACGCGTTCTCGAGATAAAGGGTCTTGACGGACAAATAGACAGACATACAGACGAACGACAAAGTGATCTTATAAGGTATCCGTTTTTTCTTTTTTAGGTACGAAACCCAAAAAAATATGTATAAATACATATATACAATACATACAAATAAATATCGATAAATAGTAACATTACGACATGGTAAAGAGGTAATGGTCTTAGACTAAATTTTTGAAGACAGATATATTTTTAGTGTGTATAAAGATTTTTTTCTAGCGAGCTGTGGAACTGTAAAACACAGGATTAGTGCCACGAAGGAGATGGCGGGACGAGGTCGTCCCGCCCAGATCCAGGTGTATGCCTTCCTTGAAAATTGATACTACAAAGCAAGTAATCGAGATAACTGGAAAGAATGGAAGGAGGCCTTTGCCCAGCAGTGGGATAGCACAGGCTAACTATAATAATAATAAAGATTTTTTTTGTTTTAATATGGTGTAACATATTATTTAGTGCTCAAGGATATAAGACAAAGGTGAGTATCAGAGTAGCAAAAGAAAGCCTGTATGAATGAGATTATACCAAATAAAGGAATTTACTACTAAGATTACCACTAATAAATAAGAAGAATATAAGGAAAATATTGTAATCCTAACTTCAAATGATATACCTAAGTAAATTGATAAAGTATTTAATGTTCCATGGAAAAACGTTATTAGGGTTAAAGATTCGTGTAAGAAGTTATTTGTAAGTACAAAATATAAATTTTTTTCTTATCCTATTCTGTCCCACTCCTGGGCAAAGGCTTCCCTCCACTCCTTCCATCCATCGCGACCCGCGTTTCCTCTTGCCAGTTCGGAAGGTTTTCGCTTGAAACCAATAATTTCAATATTGGAATCAAAATTGTTTACTTTTAGATTATCATTTAATTTTCTTGCTAATAAATGATATTTTTGACCACTTGATATTTTGAAAAAACAAGCAGTTTTAACAAAACTATATTGTATGTTTATATAAATAAAAATTGAGAAGAATCGAGAATTGTGTAATGTAATATAACAAAGATGTAAATATATGATTTAAAGTTACATATTGTGTTTTATACAGTAAAAAAAAAATATGAAAGAAGAAGAAAATAATGTTTATTTTGTCCAAAATAAACACACATAATACAGCAACCTGTTAAGTGTGAACCAAGTATTAATGTATTCCACCATTGACACTAGGCAGAATACAATTGCCTTGGTCTCTGTTAAATGACATTTTTGGTCTATGGCATCTGTCATAGTTACATAATTTTTCTTTATAGATCGGGATGCGACAGAGAAATAACAAAACAAAACGTGTAAAATACACAAAACATTAATAAATAGAAGAAAACATTTGACCATGACGATGGACAGAGCCAGCAATCAACGGGGCTGATTTTCAGCAAGCACCAATTATGCTTATCCATAATGCAATGTTTGGTTATTTTTTAACAGTATAGTGAAGACTATCTTCTGTATTATTTTAAGTTCTTATGATCCATTCTAAGGTTGTTTATTACATATCGCTGTCAGCGATTTGTTGTATAATTAAATTTTATTACTTTATATACTTACTCTGTACAACGTGGACAGTAACTGAAGCTGCTTTAGCATTAGCAGGCACGCAGGTGTAGTTGCCAGCGTGGCGAGGCTCAGCCTTGCCGATCACCAGCTCACTGGTTTGGCGGCCATTGTGGACGCTCACGCCATCTGTGAAAAGAAAAAAGAATTTTTAGTAAGTGGTCAAGACACAAACTTCTACCATATAAAGGGAGTGGCTTCAGGGTCGAAGCCTCCTTAGGCCGAGGGTTGATGCGAAAGCGTTATACCGGGGCTCTGGAACTACGGCAAGGAAGGAACGAGGTAGGTTGTTTAATCAGTAAAAATCTAACACTGTTTCCCGCTCCGCTCAAGAGCGGGATTCGTCATTCGATGATTTTTACCTATCATAAAAAAAACTATTTACCTCTAGACAGGTTGTTCCGTATGTTTGACAGCTCATTTTTAGGACCCATTTGAAGCGCCACCCGCGAGCGTTCAGGGAACTAATTTGACTAATTTTGTATGCGGCGCGGCATTACCAGTTTTAGTACTGTAGACACTCGCTACGGTCACTGTGACCAACAGCGCTAATATGGCGAATATCAAACGGGATCAAATACACTTTGACGGCAGCCAGTCCAGTGGGATAAATAATTCTTATTTTTTTTTTTTTTTAATTTATTTATTTAATCGCATTTTGTTACATAAAAAAGTCTTAATATAACATCTGCCAAACTGCATAGCAGTTTGTCGGCAGTACGTTCTCGTGAACTTTGCGTATAATTATACATATATAGGTTCCTAATACTTTACTCTTTGCGATACAGTACTACGTATACATATACTAAATATCATCGGTCGTTGATTGGTGTCGTGAGACCAAATCTGTTCACTCCCCAAGTTTGTATTTATTTTGTGGACTGACAATGTATTTTATAACTTGCATTCGTTTCTTGATAAAAAATAATATCAATTGTCTGTAATAAAAATTTAGTACTTAATTTCCACAAATACAATTGCACATCGACTTGAGTAGACTATTAAAACTACAAATGTTATGTATATAAAGAAGATCTGTATGTACGCAGTTACGCAATAAATATATCTTTATCTTTATAAAGGTCAGTGGGTCAACATGATATAAACAAAAGAGTAACGTCGACGTCGGACAACAACGTTGTTAATCTGGTTTGTCTGAACTCAGTTAAAAGGTGTGCGAAAAGGCTAATTGGTGATCCAGATTTGGCTAACACCAAAATACAAAGCCATTCGTAGGGTGGCCAGCCTGGCTGTATTTTAGAGGCTACATTTTGGAGAGTATGCGCAGGAATTACTTTACGAGATTCCGCTATCATTTTTCTACCATCCGACATAAATGTTGAGTATCCTTTACACCCTTACGTTTTGAAATCTTTACGGTCCGGACTAAGCATTTTGTCTTTTCGATTATACCGCGCTCATTGATAGACTGGAACAGTTTGCCAGTTGCGGTTTTTACGTCTGATTATTATGACGTATAATTGTTTAGTGAATAATTTCTTCATAAACTGATGCAATTAACCATCAACAATGACGTCATCGCTTACCATAATTAGGACAAAAAAAGAAAACAATATATTATAATTTTACACTCGATAATTTGATTCGACGGAAGTTTTCGATGGAATTTTTTGGAGTCAAATCCAGTAGCTGTTTTAATTACACGCAAATTGATTCCCACTTCCATTAAGATCGAGGACTCTACACTCGAAGTTGTAGATAATTTATTTATTCTTTATGCACAAAAAAAATCACAGCCGGACTTAATGCCTCAAGGTGGGCCTTCCTCACTCGCCTATCGTCAAAGTCGCGCATGGTTTAAAAGCTTATTGCTTAATTTAACGTAATCTAAAGTAATGTTTGATACAAAAGTAATGCGAAAAAAGACATCACATAACATCATGATAACATCTGAAAACTCAGTAAACATTCGGTAATTCTACGATTTATTCGAATGTTTCACAAAACTTTTTCTAGGAAATACGTGTTTTTGATTCGTAATGATTTTTTTTTTAAAACTGACATCATTTAGAATCTCTATTAAATGTGCAAGGCTACTATAGAAATACTTTTTATATTTTTAATACAGAAGTACATTATGGAAACTCAAAGTTCACGTAAAATAGCAAATTTTTAGAGGTATTTACTGAATTACCCTTCCAAAAATTTATACTTTGATTTCTATAGAAGCCTAGATAATATCCAAAAGATATCTTGTGTATCCAAAATATCTGAAAAAAGATGTGTAACAACATCACAATCACGAAAAACGTTGGCCGCTCTTAAGGCATTTTCTACCAGTCAACCTTTGGTTGATGCAGAGATAAATCAAGAACACAAAAGATAAAATATGATACACAATAATTAGAAGACACATTACTTTTATTAACATAGTTTACCGTTATAGTCAGCCTGCGGATGCCCAAACATTAAATAAAGAGGCTCCGCAGTGAAGTCTCGACTAAACAAACCATTTACTCTCTTTGATCATCAAAAGAAGAACGAAGTCGTTCATAATTTTACCTTATCTTTTTCTTACTTATACATTACACTCCTATAAATGTCTGAATTTATGCGTGTGTAATACGACAACTTCCTTTTTTTTTAACCTTTTAAATACCGTAATTATAGATATAATAGAAAGACAATAGTTGTGCGATCGGTTGCTTGGAGCTCAAGAGTTTAAATCCCTAAAAATATCGCAAATTTTACAATTTTGTTACTTATGAGTAGAAGCTGGATAATTTATTAAGTGCCAAGGCGGGGCCATGCGCGGGACGCCCGTCCGAGCATCCGTCGCGTGTTCCCGCGCGAAGACACGCCCGGGCGCAAGGACGGTCTCCGTGGGCACGCGGCGGGTCCCGTCGCGGACTGAATTTTACTAGTTCAGCTTTAACGGTGTGCAAGCACAGTCGTTTCGTTGAAGAACAAAATGTTGACAACGACAACGACTAGTAAGCCCGTTTATTGAGTCGACGAATCCACACTTGGCCCCGCGCGGTCGTCTGTCACGCGGAGGTGGACGAGGAGCGTAGTTGCCCGCGACGATGATGGTAAGGACTTGACAGGATTAAATTTGTACAATTCCAAAGCATACTCCTCGAAAGGTCTTGAGAATGTGTTAGTTAGTGTGTATCATGGAAACTTTTCACAATTTCTACAGACAATAAAGGTGCCTGCACACAGCGGGCGCGGCGCGGCGGGACCGGGCGGCGACGCGACGCTGAGCAGTTGTAATGTACTAGATAGTACGGACGACGAGCCGTCCCGCTCGACGCGACGGTAACCTCGGATCTGTATGGCGTCGTCGCGTCGCCGCCCGGTCCCACCGCGCCGCGCCCGCTGTGTGCAGATACCTTAAAACATCCAGCTCCAATATTTGAAGTCAGTATCGACCCCATAAACTTGCCAACCCCTCAATATCTCAAAGTACAGCGCAACATAAATTATTTATTTATTTCTCAAGCTTCACTCTCCGGATTGAAATACAAGTAAAATAAAACAAAAGCTTACGTCCACTTCGAGATCCCGTAAATTAGGTCACCAACCTTTTGTTTGCATTAGCAAGAATGCTGTAAGAGTTCTTTAGAAATGTTAGGTACTTCACGGTAAGGAAGGTAGAATTACGTTTCTTTTTTATGAATAAAATTCTGATGTTGCAGTGTACTACCAATTTTAATGTCCAGTCTTTTCTTGTGTTTTTGTTATTATTATATTTCAATTTCAAGTTTCATTAAAGGCGTACTTAATGCAACAAAGCATTTTCTAAAAGTCAACCTAACCAAGTTATCAACTATCAATCGAGGACCAAGAGTTCTGCTAGACAGAACTGATTATTCAGTACACGCCTCTAACCTGCAAGCACTTCATAAATGATAAATGATATTTATTTTGTAAATAGGTTTTACACGTCAATATTGTTTTCTTTTCGTCAGTTTAAGCTAGATGAGTCCGGTGTTTCCTAGCTGACTACCCTGAGAAGAAACACCGAAACAAACTCAGGGGTCAAAGTCTCTTTTAAAGTCCATACAGTAACCATGTATTGGTCAAATCATATGAGAACCATGCAGATTAGTGTCTCAGGTGGTCTTTTGAAGAAAGTACCACCAGATTTGAGTAGACCTGTCCAGTCAGTGCAAGCATTTGTCAGTATTCGTGTAGCTCAAACTTAGGACTACTAAGGAGCTCAACGACTTGACGATCAATACCAAAGAAAGGACATTTGTGTAGGTCGCATCAAATACTCAAATCTGTCAGACATCATATTAAAATTACGGAAAAGGAAAAGTAATCGATATAGTCCCCACATTCACAATAAAAAAAATACAAAAATGTAGCACTGCAAAATAAATTATTGCAAGTCCAAAGTTAAGAAAAAAATAAATAAAAATAAAACTTCAATAATAGTGCTGGAGCAGGTCAATCCCAAGCCGTCTTGTCCTCAAGATACTCCTTAACAGTATAAAAAGCCTTTTGACAAAGTTTTCGCTTTACAAACAATTTAAATTTATTCAGGCTAAGTTCTTGAATGTTACTGGGAAGCTTATTATAAAAGTGTACACATTGGCATCTAAATGAGCCCCCAATTTTTTTGAGCCTGGTTGCATATCTAACATAATTAGTACGGACTGGTACGGACCGACCCCAAGTCGTCAATGACTTGCACACCTCAAGGAGTTGTAAGTAAACTGCAGGGTCCCAGCAGGGTCGCAGCTTGGGGCCAAGGGTTGATGCAAAAGCAAAACACCAGAGCACTGAAACTAAGGCAAGAACGAATGGGATGGGTCGTTTGGTCAGTACGAGTCTGGTACTGTCACCCGCTCCGCCCAAGGACCGGATTCGTCATTCGATAATTTTACCACCACAAAAAACCTAACACAATTAATGCTTATGGACTTGCATTATATTGGCGAATATCATACTGTGGCAAGTTCCGCCCTTGGGTAGAGCGAAAGATAGTGTCAGGCTTTTAGTGAATAAAAACCCATATCGTTCCTTCATTGCTTTTGTAACAGCGCCCTTTTTTTTATGGTAGGTGAAAATCATCCAATGACGAAACCCACTCTTGGGCGGAGCGGGAGACCAGTGTCAGACTCTTACTGACTAAAAAACCTACCCCGTACCTTCCTTGCCTTATTCCTGGAGTCGAGTTAACAGTTTTCCACCACCCTCTAGGCTCCAGGAGGCTTCGACCCTGAAGGGCCCCTGCAGTTTGCTGACAACTCCTTGAGGCGCGCGGGAACGGTGCGCGCCGTTGACGACTTGGACTCGGTCTTACCAGACGACCGGACGGCGAGCTACCCATTGCTCACCGTCCGCGAGCCAGTGTCTACGGTGGCCGGATATCGGCAGGATCGCGGCGGCGACGGCTACGGCGAGTACGAACAGCGCCCTGGTGTGCACTTTCATATTAACCCGCGTTGTTTTTCTTATGAACATAATTATACTAAGACTATTCATTTAAACAAACCTTTATTACTATTTCTGTTCTTGCAGTTTTGAGTTCTAATCAAACCAAAAACTTGTATTCCGTAGGCATAAGTGTGGCCAATAGCCAAAACGGTGTTACAATACCAACTATTTTCTGCAGATGTCGCTAGACGATGCTACCCATGCAACAGAAGTCAAAATCGGTGGAACGCAGAGTAAAAAAGGATTTTTGCATTTCTAATTACTTATTATAGGCGAGGTGATCTGGACGCATACCATGAGGACTGGTTTAAGACGGCGTGGGAGATAAAAATCTACGAGGACTTGCCCACAGCTGGGCAAAGGTCTCCCCGCCTTTGCCCAGCAATGAGATAGTAATGTCTAGTAAAAAAACATCTTATATCGAATGGAGTTTTGCAACATTTACGATAGCCTCGTAAATGTTGTCACTAAAAAAGTATAGTCAATTAATTGTAAATCTGCGTTTATTGGTACTTTATACTATTCACTCAAAAACTTAAGACTGAATGCAAGCAAAAGGCAATTATCCAAATCCACCAAACCGTAAAAGGAAAATCTCATGATGATCGTCCAAATTAATCCTTGTTAAAGCGTTAGGGGGAATAAGATTTCCCTACAATAAATCCATTCCCCACCTTTTGCTTTCCCTGCTTACATCGCAAGGGAAATAAGGTACTATAATACTTTTGTACTTTTCTTTTGCTCAGAGCCCACCTGACTACTAACGAAGTACGATGCTCAAGGGATTACTGAAGCTTACAGCTTTGTAAAGAGACTTGACCGGCAAAATGGCGTTGGTCATTGTACAGGCAATAGTCCTCTTTTTCTGTACCGAAAATTTTATAGATGTAGTAATTGGATTGGTAATGAGAGTACAGGATTTTTAAGGTCATGGATGGCTATTTTACTTTTTTAATATAAACTAGTGCTTGACTGCGATCCCACCTAATAGTAAGCCGCCCTGCAGAGTCGAAGCCTCCTGGGCCAAGATTAGGTGCGAAAGCGTAACACCAGGGCCTGGGAATAAGGCAAGGAAGGAATGGGGTAGGTTTTTTAGTCAGTAAGAGTCTGCTCTTACTGACTAAAAAACCTACCCCACTACTACACTACTGCTCTTGGGAGGAGCAGGAGACAGTATCAGAATACTGTCTCCTGCTCCGCCCAAGAGCGGGATTCCTCAATGAACGATTTTTACCTACCATAAAAAAAACCTGATGGTAAGCCGTGATGCAATCGTTTATTCAGAATTTAGATCCTAGGTATTTAGTCTAGCCTTAAAGATAAATTCTAATCGGATGGGAAAACCACAACAGGCAAATTCCGTCCGGCCATTCGGTAACCGTCCAGACCGAGCCCAAATCGTCGACGGTACGTTGTACGCGTGGCGCCCTAAGGAAATATCAGCAAACTAATAGGGCCCAGTAGGGTCGAATTTTACCGGGAAATGGATTATATTAAAATAAAGAAACTCCTGTTTGAAACACGCCTGTTGGTTGTCCACCTGTCGTCTGGATGGAAGGCGACGAAAGAACATTAGAATGGATTTTAGTCAGTAACAGTGCGACACACTCTCCCACTCAGTTTAAAACAAAACCTCTTTAACACACCTACACTTTAGGGTGCCTTCAAATTAGCCGCAACGTGCCGGGCGATAGCCGCACGTTTTTATTTATATGAAAAACCAAAGCAGCGCGATTTGAAGGCACCCTTACAATCAACGATCCCAAACTATAATAAAAAATAAAATCTTTTTTCCTATTGTTTTCAGTTCAAAATTAAATCCTCATAATCAGCTTATCATAAAATGTTTTATATACCGACTGGTACCTGCAAAAGTACCGTGTTGATTTGGCAAACTGAACTTGAAGTTTTAAAAGTACTAATTACAATCCCTCTTGGCATCAAAACTGAACTGAATTTAATATTTTATTTGAATTTGTTATTCCGTGCGTCGGCTGTTGCCGTTTCATTTCGGATTGTATTTTTTATGAAACATTTTATTTTTATGCGGGTAGTTGTTAAAATTGTTTTTATAAATTTTGTTATTGTTATTCATAATTGGTAGTATAAACCTTGAAATGGAATTTGCAATAAATTCTTTTTATAAAGTGGCCAGAATGTATGTTTGAGCCGTTTGGGGTTGAAACACTAGGGCAGTGGGGTCTGAGCGCTCATTGAGTTGCTAGCTGGTAGACTTTACGCGAACAGAGAGCTGGGTTTTATTTCTGTCAGCAAATCAGCACTGCCATCCAACGTGGCAAGGCTGCCAGCGTTCTGGGCACTTTTCCCATTGATGTCGATATGTATGAATTTTTTTATTCCCAATTCTCCCTTTTTTTCCCCAAGTTTCTCCCCTTTTTTATCATTTGTAAATATTAATGAACATCTAGTTTACACCTTAGGTTATTATTAGAATAATAAACTAAACAAAAGTATAAAATCAAGCATAAATATAATTGTTATCATACTTTATGATTTCCGACTGCTACGCAAACTCAAAATAATATCAGATTCCTTCAATAAAAAACAGATTACCAAAATCCGTCATTTCCAAATTAATTTCGACAACCTTCTCGATTATCAAATCAATAGGCTGAATATCAAATCGGTGGGTCATCGATCAAAATCGTAAAATTCATATCGTGAGTCATTTGTCACTTGATCGTTCGAATAAGTTCATTTCAATCGGGTATGGTTCTGACGAGTTTTTTATTTGAAGCCTTCGGGTTCGCTTCTGTCGGTCATTTGGAAGAATGGTGTTCGCTTCGTTCAGTTCTCTCTTACATATTACGCTTTTGTGCATTAAGTTTTTTTGCCCGAACATGGCTTGATTCATCTTTCCACATGTATTTCGCTGATTTTATGATGTCTTCGTTTTTAGTGATATCGTATATTTTATTACTTCATTCATTATTTCAATTCGTGGTTTATTGTCATGGTATGAACTTGAACGTTGAGCATATGATACGTGACAAAAATATTGGGGAAAAAAATCTTCAGTAGTCCAGAATCAAAAATGTAAATTTCTAATATATTTTTTAATAATTTATGACTGCTGACTAATATATAACTATGGAAGAATTATAGATGGCTTGCCATCAACCATTTACACCGTACACTTGCCCCAATAACACTTGTGTTATTGGGTCATTCCGTTCTTTTCAAAATGGATGAGCTGAGTGGGGCTGATTCACGCATCGTACTCGAGAACGTGCCCTCAATTGAGTTGCAGTAATTTATTACAATTTCTATTTTATTTATTTGAATTTTGATCATGTCGTACAGAATTCAAAATATTGACGAAACTGAATGAAAAGTATTATTTTTTTACATTTGATGTTTTCTGGATATTGAGGTTATTTAACTTGCACGTATTTATAATTAAAATAGTTTTCATTACTATAAAGTCACGTAGTTTTAAAATGTGTCTATATTCCATATTTCTCTAAGTATTAAATTCATCAACAGCCCTTTGCCCTAGAATACACATTTTGAAAAGAAAAGCGCTTCAAAAATGTTCAAAGGCTTTTAAATTAGGCTTTGTAAGGCATGCAAAAAGGTGACCTTAATTATATTTGATATCGCTTTATGATTCCAGAAGAGACTGTTTCATGTTGGTTTAAATGGGTAGCATTTTAATCGTTCATTGTTTGTTATATTACAAGCTTTTATTTAGTTTCATCTGACCTGATGTTTGTGGTCAAATCTTGTCAATTAAATTTGATCTATTTCCCAGTTACTGATTAAGCTGAAATTTTGCATGTATGTGTCAATTAGATGAGAATTATTATGTTATCGAGTTGATTTTATGATGCAACCGAAAGGTGGTCATAGGAACTCTGTAATTAAACGACACGAATCGACCCCATCGAGTTTGGGTTTGTGTGATTCGTCTTGACAAGTTTTGAATGTATAGTATATGAAATATATGTGTATATACGGTACTATTAAAAAAAATATTTCTTTAAAATGGTTAATGATATTTATTTTGTAAATTAGTTTCAAAAGAACACTACACGGCATTTTTGTCTTTTCGTCAGGTTAAACTAGATGAGTCCGGTTTTTACGCTTTTTGCTTTTGTACTTGAGGAAATAGTACTAAATAAATTGTTAGCTATCGCTTCCTTTGAAACTGTTTAAGTGACAGACCAAGTTTCCTCTGAAAAGCTCGACGTGACAACATAAAATATTAAAGCCACACAATATCTATGAAAAAGCACTTTTGTAATGTTGTTGCATTGCTATCTTTGCGAGACTTTAGTCCTGCATTATTTATTTTGAACATCATAATTTCGCGCATATTTCTGTGCTATGATACTTTTTATTTTGTATTTTGAATAGATAAATTGAACCAGATTTTGTGGTAAAGTCATCTTCTAAGCAACCTTTTCTCAAGTTGGATTTTATGAACACCCCAAAATTTTGATCAAGTTTATCTCGTGAAGGATCGATCATTTTGTAAAGATAAAATTAAAAAATAAAGTACTTTTTTTCTAAAACTCAAATTCATACACGCATTACAAAATTAATTTCCTTAAGTAAACAGTCGATGAGCGAGTGTAATGACCTGAATCCCGTATTTTTTAATTTTATCTTTACAAATCGATAGTCTTTCATGTAGCAGATCGTCCCTCCACGGAATTAAAACAATTTAAAAGCGGTGTATATGCATTTACATATTTTTGCATTTTATTAATTACGTATTATACAGAGTTACTGGTTACTTGACTTATTCCTTGCAGGATGTCATCTATACATATAATAAAACAGTAACGAAAGAAAAACTGTACATTGAGAATTTTCTGTAAAAATTAAGTGGCTTTTGTTAGAAAAACGTAACTGATGACAAAAAGTGACTTTTTAGATTTCGTGTCTGTTTGTCTGTTTGTCTGTGCCTATGGTACGGGTTGGCGCCAAAACTACTGGATAGATTGAATTGAAATTCAGCAAAAATGTTCATTGTAAACCAAGGAAGGCTTTAGGCTACATATTATCACGCCTTAAGTTATGGGAGGTAAGCAATATTGAATTTAAATAGTGCAATGGATGCAAGGGTGTAACTTTTTTTTCCGTGGGCCGATTGACTCAAAAATTAGCATAAACATTACCCTAAAGTGGTTATCAAGGATGGCATATTTATTTTTTCAGTAGTACCCCCAGTGCAAGATTTAGGGGATGTTAAAGTTTGTATGGGAGAATCTTATTCCTTGGGTTAATTAACTTGAAACTTGGCACGTACACTTATTTAGGTAAATAATAAAGATTCCCATTATTAGTTTTTCAAAACAACGTAATTTGGGCAAAGAAACAAAGTTTAATGAAATATTCATTAAACAGACACAATTAAAATACAACAGTTGTGCGGAAATTTGTGTCCTCTTGGGACTTAACTAAAGTGTTTTACGAATAATCTATTCATATAAATATAATAAAATCGTAGGAAAGTGAAAACTGTTTATTAATTTTTTTTTAAAAAGATTACTTAGGAAGTGATCTACAATCGATATCGAAGCCAAAAGCATAGTTTTTATTAGAATTTTTGTCTGTCTGTCTGTATGCATGTTTGAGCTAAACTCAAAAACTTACTTGGATATATATATATATAAATATACTGCATGGATTATCTTCAAATTTTGCATGAATAAAGGACGGGTCGGGAAAGTTGTGAATACTTTTTTTCTTACGCATTCTGTGACAGTGTTTAATCTAACAACGCATATTTAAATGATGTTTTTCAGTAAGCTATGCTATTATCTGGCTTGACACTATAAAAACTACGTCATTTAAGTAACTTGGACAGAGGAACATAGTTCAATGATTATTAGTAGTAAAAAGACAGTTTTAAAACAGCGCCATCTATGAGAGATAAAAATCAATCAAATCAGCTTCCTAAAAGTTGTATCGTGTAGTTCGTTTTGAAAAATTGAAGTTCCAAACAACCCTGAAAATCTTAAGCGGAGTTGATGAAGACTATTAAAAAAAATGCGGTGCTAAGTATTACAAAAAAGTTATGTTCATTGAAATATCGCCATCATGTGTCTGAAGATTTTCTGCGAGCTTTGAGGCGTGCTACTGGAGACGAAGTCGATGTAACTGATGAACGTGTGCTGAACACCTGTCTCAGTTCACTTCAAGATGTGGACATTTCTATCGGCGGCAATTCACTGATCGAATATGAATTACCAGTTCCTCAATCATCACCGCATCAAGACTATGGCTGAGATAAACTACGATTCGGGCGATATGACCACCATACGAAATGACCATGTCGCTTATTCAATTGAATGAATCCAAATTTAAAACTTGTATTAAACGCACGCTATGTAGACAAGCATATTATAAACTGGAAGATTACATTCTTGATAATAATGCTTGGTTAAATGCCGTTCCTGCTCCACAGCCACAGTCTACTTTTGCCTTCTAATTTGTTTTTTTTTTTTTTGTTAACATATTTATTGAAAGGATGGAAGTTGTTGCCCTTTTTATATTGGCTTTTCGTAATAGTTCTATATTTTATTTGTTTAATTGAAGCTTATGACCATCTACAATTATTATTTTTTTTTTATGTGGATACAATAGCATTGTATAATGTAGAAGCACTTTTTAAACTTTGTAAATGTGAAGTACCATGGAGCATTTTTCGCTTGGTTGCAACTTATTTGACATACGAGCATGGCAGCTGAGAGTTTGTCATGCTCTCTCAAATGTCTCGCTGATGGTGGCGCGTGTGTTGGGTCATTCTGTTCCCTCTAAAATGGTTGAGCGGAGTGGGGCTGATACATGCGTCATGCTCGTGAACGGGTGCCGTCAGTTGAGACCGGTCATCTCTTGGCTGCTAAGCGCTTATTTGAAATTCTCTTTTTTTTTATTATTATTATTTTACTTTTTGTTAAGTACCGCTACATCGTGCTCGCATATTAGAATCAACATTTTGTAACCAAATAATATGTAAATATAAATTTTGATTTAAAAGAGTGCCCATGGAGTTTCTTGCACGTTCTTCTCCATAGGAGTCTACACCTTGGAACGTGCAAACTAGCTTCAATTTTGACATTTCAAAAGTGCCTGTAAATGGTCTATTTGAAATAAACGAGTTTGAGTTTGAGTTTGCTTTGTTGTCTTCAGAGCAAAAACAAATTTATGACACCGTCCCTGAAAGCGTTACGCAAAACCAGGGTAATATGTTTTTCTTGGGTTGCTCCTGTTGGAACAGTAAAAACATGGCATACTTGAAGAGGCAAGGCAATATTGCTATTGAACAGCAATGTTGTCGGGAATCGCTGCCACACTGCTTCTTGGTGGCAAGGCAGCACATGCCATGTTCAAATTCCCATCGATTTAGAGAGCGCCAAAACGCCTGTTTGTGGTGTGTCACGTTACAGCGATAAGGGACACGTGCTTAAGGATTGCTCTCTGATCGTACGGAATACGATCGGATCGGAGCGTACGGTGGCCAATAGGAACGCAGTTGAGTCCGAGGACAAAACCCTGCAGGACATCCGCGGGAACGAACATTTTGATGGGTGGTGTCACAGTTTGTTCAGTGGTGGTTTCGGGCAAACGCTTCCCGTCTTGACTCGGGGATCAAACTCTTACGAGGTGAATGCTACGTTGAAACAATCTTCATTGTAGTCACGAGTTTGTGCGCTGCGCTTGACCATTAATGTGTGAGCTCGGCTCGGCAGCAATGCACGTGCTCAAGAATTCTCTGATGACCTTCTAACTCTTGGCGAAGGCACTTTATCTTTTTATGAAGGGGAAAATAAATGAATGACGAATCCCGCCTTTGGGTGGAGCGGAAGACAGTGTTAGAATTCTATTGACTAATTAACCCACCGTTCCTACTTGCCGTTCCGCTTTAACATCTACTCTTGGCCCCAGAAGGCTTCGACCTTGCTGGGCTCCTACAGTTGCTGACGACTGCTTGAGGTGCAGGGAACAGCGCGCTGCGCGCCGTCGACGACTTGGGTTCAAGTCAAGCCCACTACGAGAAAGGTGGACAAGAGGTACTTCTAGAGTCTCTCGATAGAGTGTTATTCAGCTTAGAAGAATTCATTCGCTGTGCACAGGGACATCAGTCGTTTATCAAACCAGCAGAATTCTTGTGTGTGTGAGCGGGCCATTTTAACGTCCAAAAATGATCGGGTTGCAGCAATTAACGAATGCATTCTCTTGGAAATTGAGGGGAAGGTAGTGGTCTATACCTCGATAAACACTGTCGTCGAGCAAGATTACGCCACACATTATCCCGCGCATACCATCAAGCTGAAAGTCGGAGTCCCGATTATGCATCTTTGGAACCTATATCCTAAGAAAAGTAAAGAGACCTGTCAAAAATTCTTACGGGTTGTGGCGTCGGCGAGGCAGAATTTCCCGTTCCAGTCCAAGCGCGTACAGTTCCCCGTGAGTGTTTGCTTCGCGATGACCATCAATAAGTCGCAGGGGCAGACACTGAGTGCAGCGGGTGTCAACTTCAGGGCGAGTTGTCTCTTACGCGGGCAACTGTACGTCGCTTGCTCCCGCGTCATCAGTCCTGACTCTCTTTACATTTTGGCTTCTGGCAGCATAACTACCATCGTAGTATGGTGGCTAGGTGGTAAAGGCTCCGACTCAGTGGTTGCGGAATGGTAAAGGATACGACTTACAAATTGTAGGTCGGGGGTTCAAACCCAGCCAGGCGAATTACTTTGTGTAATTTATTTCATAAACACTGCTCTTAAAACGGTGAAGGAAAACATCATGAGGAAACTGTGACTGTGAATGTCTTAGAACCAAAAATTCGAAGACATGTGTCATCCACCAATCCGCACTGGGCCCGCGTGGTGAATCATGGCCCATTCTCTCTCCTAGAAAGGACGTCTGTGTCCCGGCAGCGGGAACTTTTTAAGGCTGATGCATTGCTATTTTAAAAGTTGTTTACTTATAATGCTATAGAGACAAAGCCACCTTAGGTATGTTTGGTGCTGTAGAGCCTTCACGCAGACGACGTCGCGGGCAACAGCTAGTAGTAGAAATAAAATACAATAAATAAAGCCACCAAGTTTTACCGAAATTCAATAGTTTTGAGTCGGAAAGATAAAAGTGGTTTTACGTAAAATCGCATTAAATCTACGATTTTGCGTGACATCCCAGTGTTGTCTTTTTATCCTTAAGGTTGATTGGTAAAAAAGTCGTGTTGCATTAAGTCCACCTGTGTACCAAGAGTGTACATAAAAACGAAATAAATCAATTTGCAGCCAATTATGAAACTTTTTGCGTTGCAACTAACAAGCGCTGACAACCGTTGTGAAGTTTTACTCGCTCCCTATAAGTCTTTTCCTTTCCTTGTCATAACTGCAAAAATATTTACAATCACACCTTTCTGTCGCAGTGAAAAAAGTCCTAATAGAACTTTATACATCATACGTGCAAATAGAATTGAACTCGTTATATTGGTAAATGATTTACAATTAAAGAACACAGCCTTGAATTTTTCATGCTGTTATGATTTCATACATTTACAATCAATATACCTAATATACTTACTTAAATCATAGTTGATCATCCGGTTTTCAAAGTACCAGAAGACATAAGATGGTGGTTCCGTGGACCTCTTCACGACGCACACGAGTCTCAGCATCGATCCCTCGTGGATTATCTTCTCTGATTCTCCCACTATCTCCGCATATGCCGCTGTTAACAAGAGCATTACTGTTAGGCTTATTTCTATCATCATCATCTTCAATCTTGAATGAAGCAGTTTATCAATTAAGTTATCAATAGTTTTATTAATGATGGTAACTACATACTAAGAATTGTTACTAAAAAGGCTAAAAGTGCGGAAAGCGGACGCCCCGCGCCCGTTTTACTACGAAATAATGCATCGAATTCTTCATAGACACGACTACATGCACACCGTTAAAGTTGGTATTGCAACATTGTGTAGGTCTAAGTCAAAGTCATACATGCGTTTTGTTACGCAATGGATACTTGTTGTGGGCGCCCGTTTATCAATCCTATGGTAGCGACATCTACGGCGCCACATTTGAACTAAATTAGAGTCCTTCGCGCGATTTGAACACGTTTATACGATCGTCTGAATCATCTATCGCGCATCTTCCTTTTTCAAAGCTGGATAACCAAGTGTAATGTTAAATTTTTATCTTCTTTCATAAAAGTTTTAATTCAAATGATGATAACTTAAACATTCCTAGCTTTACACAAAGCAACGTTTAAAGTTTTATCACACCAAGACAAGCCTAAAGTACACACAGACATGTAAAATTAATTATGCTCATCAACTAGCACTAATTCCACGGTTGCTTTAAACAGCACCCTCGAGATATCCTTACTCAACTAATACGGTATTCGTAGTCAGGCAAGATACCTCCTTAAAATATTAATTATCTTACGTTGCCTTCTCTGGCGTAATTGCATTGAAAGTTACGACACAATAATGAAAAGGATGAGGGAAGTCACAAGACTCATTATAAACATAATGCTCTTAATATACGTGTACGAGAGTTCTTAACCTACTTTTCTAGTTGTGAAAACACTGGTTACGCTTGAAAATAAGCGTTTACACTGTTTGTTTTAAATTGTACTATAGAGAGTATACTTACAAAAAATTAACACCTGTCTTGCCAAGGATTTTATCGGGTTTGCCTTTTACAGGGTTGTGAAGGTAAGAAAGGCGATCTCGTACCATACAAATTATTAATATCCAGATAAGTCCGGAAAGACTAAAAGTCAACCCCAACATGGGTGGGGAATGCTTAGAAAGATTGATAAAGAACAATTCTTAAAAAATGTATGGACACTGTCAGCACTTTTGTACCAAATTAAAATCTATATCAATCAAAAAGCCATAGGCATATTATCATTTTATTCTATGAAGAAACCGGAATCAACCATTACTATGTTAATGATATTTTAATTAATTCCCGTTGATTTCCTACAATTAGTGTGGGACTAATGGACATTCTAGAACCCTATTCTGCCTAAAAAACAGACGCTTAGATTACTTAGGTTGTATCACGCATTCCATGGTTTTAAAATGCTATAAGGATAGGACATTCTAAGTATTAATTGTTATTCTAAACAAAACAAAAATAGTTTAATTTTGTGATTACCTGTATGTAGATATTAATTAGTGTCCAAAGTTAATAGAGATAGACGACCGATTGCAAATTCATGCTTGTTTAATTAGTATGAAATAATTTTTGATGTATTATGATATTGAAAATAAAGCAGATTTCAGATAGCATTTGAGTTCTGTGAACTAATGTTGTATTTAAATTGACAGCTGTTGTAAAAGTATCTGATAAAAAATTTCAAACGTCAAAATTGTTTTCAATATGAACAGACATTTTTCAGAAAAAAAAAATACAGCAATATTGCTTTTGCCAGCAGTTTCGTCCACATGACAGTGGAAAATTATCCCAAGTGAATGTTCTACTGTAGCATAGGATCTGCCGGTGTGGTAATTACCATCCAATTAATTTAATCAGGTGTTTGAGCATGAAGAAGTTACAAACTTTAGAGACATATATGCTTTCATCGTAATAATGTGTGCTTTTTTCTGAAAATCGCATTAATTTTTTTATGAAATAAGCTGTAATTATTTATTTTTTAATTTGTTTATTTTCTGTAATTGGTAAATATAATAAATGTGCCAAAACCATATGATCTATTAATTTTAACATGTTTTAAAGCCACTTTTCATAAACGATTTCTCAAATAAGACGATGAAATAATAAAACAACTGAACAATAACAACGAAACCACATAAATTAATTCTGTAGTTATTTTCCACAAATTGGGAAGCCAGATCAATGAATTTATAATGATAATTTTAATTGACAATGTTCACAAAGGCTTTAAAATAAAACAGTGTAATGAATTTAAAGTTGACGACATTACAGTTTAAAATGTATCTGTATTGTACACAAAATTGAATTATTAAATAATGGCCTATTTAAAAAAGTAACTCTAAAAATGTTAATAAAAATGAGAATGTATTTAAAAGTGATTAATTTTGCAATCATAATTATTTAATCTTTTAATCGTGGATATATAAAACCATGTTTTTAAATAACATTAAATTGAAATGAAAACCATTTACTTGATAAGGTATGATAAAAACTGTGAATCATTCTCTCAAAAACAAACAACACAACAGAAAAAAATACTAGTAAAGACAAAATTAGTAACAGTAAACGAACTCTTATTTAAGTTAAAGTCTATTTAGACAATACATCGGTGACAAAAATAGAAAAAGATAATGTTGAACTAAATGCGACAAACAAAATAAAAGCTGACAAAGTACTTACCGACAAGAACAAGCTTGAAGAAGATACTCGTAGGCGGGTGTGTGGGGACCTGGCATTCGTAGTACCCAGCGTCAGCTGACGTGGCGAAACGAATGTGTAACGCCCAGTCCTGATAGAAATAAATCACGTTAACGGTCTCCAAGTGCGGTAACTAGTGGTTATCTTGATATAAAGTTTGGTAAGGGTTTTATAAGAATCGATTGGTACAACCAAGCGAAATGTATGTTAGGGAAAATTTGGATTCACATGTTGCAAAGAGTTGGCTGAGAATTTTTGTTAACATTTTGGTAATAGGAGCTCCTCCAAATCCTTCGTGCATCCGGATTTTGTGTGCTCCTTTAACCTTGTAAGAATAGCTGAGCTATTTTTTCACATTAGTGTAAAAAAATAGATAATATAATATAATAGTATGTAAGAATAAATAATGTCTCAGCCATGCACACTCAGGTTAGATCTTGTACTGTCACGAAGGTCAAAGTCATCACCATCATTATTTCAGCCAATAGACGCCTACTGTTGGCATCAGTACTATGAAATCTCCTGAGCGTCTTGCATCCATCATCATCTGGTGAAGTAAGTTATAATTCATAACAAAGTGACATTTGACAATAACTGTTTACAAGAAGGTCTATAAATTAACTTTCTGGAAAACACTGAGTATTGTTACCTTTGTCAACGTGATCGAATAAATGTTCTCAGAAATGTTGGTTCATTGGAAAACAAACATAAATAGCCGCGACGATCAATACAACGTACTGTTTGAAGTCTAATGGAAACAGCAACCTGATGAGACCAAGGAGATAAACAAACAACGACCAACAACAGTAATTCGTGGATACAGTTCCGAAAGATTGAATCAAACAAATCTAAAACAATTTTCGATTTCAATCCAAATCCAGTGAACTGTGTTGTAATCAGTAAATTAAACAATACAAACGGTATAGGAGACTTTGAAACGAAACCACGAGGAACAATCGAAAGGAATTTGACAATAATGAGTGTTCTTAAAGTCAAATTCACGAACGTCGAATTGGAAAGCATCGTTTACTTTAAGTTGTTCATGTATCTTTTGGTACCTGTCTTTTCCTAATAGATTGTGCTTTGTTTTTAAATTAAGATTGCTTAAGTGCATCTTCTTTTCTTTTATTAGTATAAACTAGTGCTTGACTGCAATCCCACCTGATGGTAAACAGTTACGCAATGTAGATGTTGAAACGCATTAGTTTATAAAGAGCGTATTCACTCTAGCTTTTAAGACTATTTATAATCAAACGTCTTTTAGATAAATAGTCATTTTATTAGCAGTTAAGTTTACACATTAATATTTTTAAATATGTATATCTTACCAAAGATCACATTCTTTTTTGTGATTGAACGTGATATTTACAGCACTATTTTTGTATTTTTTCAAGCATAATATTATCTTGTTTATAAATTCTAGTAAATTCTAAAACCGCTGCATTTTATTCAAGTCATAACTATTTGTTTACCCTCTCATTTTCATCCTAGAAAAATGCTCATAAAAGTCCAATTTTATACTCAGTCTTATTACAAGAGCAACAATATCAAAATCTAGCTCGTATTCAGCACATACACTTTAATTTACACCCAGCTTACAAAACACATTTCAAAAACTAAATGAACCAGAAATGTAAAATAACAACAAAATCCGGACTCGCTCATTATGTTTAAAGAATGGGAGCAGAAAACTCAAATGGAACGTAACTTTTGAAAGGCCGATGGAGCGAGATCGACGCAAGATTAATTTTATCGTGGGCTCTTCACCGGGGCATTTGAGAGCACTTGTACCTCCTGACATGAGATGTATGGGTATAAAAAGTGTTTGTGTGAAGGGAGAGGCGTTGGTGATTTTAATCAGGGCCAAATAGGCATATTTTGAGGTATGTGTGTTTATGTAGAGTGGCTGAATTTTATGACCGTACCGGGTGGCAGGTGAATTGACGAGTTACGGAATTTTATTACGGTGATAAGTTAAACTACTATAATTTTTACTCGTACATGAAAACACCTTTATTTGTGAAGAGAAAAATAAAGCTTATATCACTTTCCAAGCCAGGTTCCGTAAAAAAGTAATAATAATTAAGGAATATATTTCAATAGTTTTAGGTTTAAAAAAAACCGTAGGTTGGTAAAATCACATCACGTTCAAAAAATTTTTCTTAGAAAGGCCTTATTAAGTTCTACTTTTGAGATTTTTTTCTTGTTTTCTAAACTTATCGTTAAAAAGTTACAGGGGGCACATTGTATTTACTTTTGGAGCGATTATTTCCAGAAACATTAACATTATCAAACAAATATTTGTAAACTCCTATTCATTTTTAATTACCTATTCAACAATATCATCACACGTTATGGTTGAAATAAAAAAAAATCAATGCCCACTTTAAATGTAATGAGACATTTTTTTCGATTTTTATTTTAGTATGTTGTCGGCGTGGTTGATATACATATTGATACCAAATTTCAGCTTTCTAGTGTTAACGGTCACCGAGATTATCCGCAAACAGACCGACGGGCAGACAGACATGGCGAAACTATAAGGGTTTCTAGTTGACTACGGAACCCAAAAAAACTTTATCCACCCGCGTTGGATTGATTCAACGAGAGTTTTTGCGCTCTATTCACTAAAATCGTGTGTTTGCAACGAAGTACTCCATCTGGTTTAGTTTTTCGATCCATATAAGTGATAAAAGAATGTGACCCTGTTTTTTTTTTGTTATGGTGGGAAAAATCATCAGATGACGAATCCCGCCGTTGGGCTGAGTGGGAGACAGTGTCAGACTTCTACTGTCTAAACAACCCACCGGTCCTTTTTGCCTTAGTTCGAGGGCCCGGTCTTCCGCTTTCGCAACAACCCTTAGCTCCAGAAGGCTTCGACCTTGGTGGCCAAAAAACGGAATCGGAATCCCGGCGGCGCCTGGGGCGTAAACGCCGTTGCCTTATACGGTCGGCCTCCTCTTTGCTAGCATTACTGCTTCAGAAGGAGGCGACCCCCTGCCACTCTTTTTACTATTACTAAGTTCAATACCAATAAATGCGATCTAAATGTATTTATGGAACTATTAGTAGGTTTAATACAAATTAAACTTAGTCTCGAAACTATTATTTGCGTTCTTGGAATAAGATGGTTAAAGTTTTTTTTCTTTTTTTTTAAAGATAATCTCTGAAAGTACTGGTCCGAGTTCTTAAATTTTTTCACCACCGCAGCTTACTATAGATGTATTATTTGTAAGTAACGCGAGCCGCAGACAACAGTTACTTCCATATAATTTAATATTAGTACAACATTTTTTTTTTTATCAAGTGGTTATTAATCCTCAAAAATTAAGCAAACCATGCAGCAATGCATCATCATCATCATCATTTCAGCCGAAAGACGTCCACTGCTGGACATAAGCCTTCCCCAAGCACCGCCACAAAGACCGGTTCTGTGTGACCTGCATCCATCGGCTTCCAGCAACCTTGACCAGGTATTCGGTCCACCTTATGGGAGGCCTTACAACGCTACGTCTTCCAGTACGCAGCAATACACGTTTCTAAGATTTTTTTTTACCATTTTATCTATTCGGATAAACATTCAAGTACTCATAATATCTACAAGATGTTGAGACAGTTTAATACTCTAGCCTTCTCGGAAGGAGAACTGCAAGAAAATTGAATCAGACGAAGCAAGCGGATCTTTAGACAGACAAAGACGTTTTATTATGTCCATGCACAAAGGAAATGCGCTGTATATTGTATATGCATGTCTCGTTTTTATCCCTCACCGGTTACTCTTTAGCATAAACATGTTATAGAAATGTCTAGTTTATCTTTTACGGCTTTGAAATTGTGTTGGTATTTTTATAGTGGAATTCTAGAGGATCAGTAGCTATTTAGGTATTGTATTCTTTGTAAGTTTTGACCACCGTTCAAAGCCAAATTCTTCAGAATAGAATAGGAGAATAGAATTTTTTACTTTACTGTGCACCAAAAAAGTAAAAAATTCACAAAACAAGACCAAGCCAAGTCGATTACGGCGCGCTCTGTGCCAGCGCCTCAAGGAGTTGTCAGCAAATGACAACTCCTTGAAGCCCAGCTGCAGGGCCGAAGCCTACTGGGGCCTCGGTCCGGTTTCCGGACCGACCCTGGTATGAAGGTTAAGAAAAAACGGGGTGTGTCGTAAAATCAGTCAAGAGTCTGACACTGTTTCCCGCTCCGTGAGATGCACGATTCGTCATTGGATGACTTCTACCCAACATAAAAAACCCTCTAGAGTAAATCGATAAACATTAATAACCTTTACATATTAATAATAAATCCATTGTGGCTTCTGCTCTCAGCTGACAATTCGTCAATTGGAAATTCTATTATGTTTGCGGTTTCGATATAATCATATTTGAATTCATTTTGTACTAATTTGTGGGAATAAAAGGTATTGTTGACCGCATACTAATAAGCCTTGTATATTTGGTTCCGCAAAAAACAGCTATAAAATAATCATTATTTCCGATATTTATCAATAATGCAAATATTTCCTCTAAAACTGATTTCTACGGAAACTGATATATTTCGAAATATTGGTTAACTAAAATATAGGATGAAATATTGCTTTAAAAACAAAAACTGATTTATCTTTTAATTAAGAAAACGCAAAATGGTTTATAATCTAGAGTTCTTAGCATCCACATAATATTAAAAAAGAAAATATTAACAAATTAAATACAAATCAATGGCTTTGAGCAAAACACATGAGCATGAGAAAATCAAATAAAGAAAAGACTGGCCAGGAAAAAAATTACCAATTAATACAAAGTGTTTCACTTCGCAAAGAACAATTGAATTAATTGAAAATTATCGAGTTTCTATTGGGCTACTGGAAAAAACTACAAACATTTAAAGACGTAGAAAACGCGTTTACCTACTTGAAAATATGATGAAGTGTCTAATAGTCTTCTTTACTACGGTAAAGACGTATTCGAAGAACAAAATATTACAACAAATGACACTTATCTCTACTAAGTACAATAAGTAGTATGTATTACAAGTTATTGTCACTAGTTCAGTAAAAAGATTTCTGTCATGCACAAGTTTTATTACCATTCCTTTTGCTTGCAGTTTTCATATTATCTTTTGATGTTTCCCAGTGTCAACACTTTTAGTGGCACACTTAGGATGAAACTTTGTGTAGACAAATGTGCTTATAAGATTAAAAGAGATTGTAGGATTCTGGCTGAAACTCTTAAACCTGAAATAGGTATTTCTATTCTCAAGTCTTGTATCCATTTAAATCAAAGCCGTTAAGTATTAGGATGTAATGTCTGAAGCGATAGATCATGCATCAATGAAAGTTCAAGACTAAGAATAAGAGTTAAAATTTGAATTCTAAAATCTCTGTTAACCTACCAAGCACATTTGTCTATACTAAAACTTCATCTTAAATACAGTACCAAAAGTGTTGACACTAGGATACAAAGAATGGCTGAAGCGATAGGTATCAATGTTACGGACACGAAGCAAACATTTATGGAGCGCTTCTCTTGTAGCCTTAAAAAGATACTCGATAGTCTTCGGTCGAAAGGATATTTGTATCACCAAACGGTGTACTTCTTTTAGCTTTCTCAAATGGACTCAAGCAGAACTTGACGCCTAAAATAGATAGACCGTATAATGCTGATTGTATATCAAATGCATTATCCTCAGCCATCAGTGATTTACTTTCAACATTATTGAAATCGTTATCATCTAATTTCAGTTTCATTTGCTGAGGGAAGAATTTTTTAATGGTATTTGTAATGGCTATTTATATGGAGAATTTGTTATTATCAGATATATTCAGATTGTTACCATTATTTCAGCAGAAAAACGTCCACAGTTGGACATAAGCCACAAAGAATGGTCTTCTGTAACTTGAATTCATCGGATTCCAGCAACCCCTCCCCAGATCATCGGCCCACCTTGTAGGAGGCTTTCTAACATTGAGTCTTCCGATACACGATTGCCACTCCAAAAACTTTCGACCCCAATGGCCATCTATTTTGCGAGCTATACATTCACAATTTCACAATGATATCCATTGGGAAACGGAATATCTTTTCATAGAGCTCGTAAATATATTATTTTCCATATCATAATTTACATCACTCACATACATAAGAGTTAATTTAAACACCAAATAATTTGAAACAAACCGATACATTTACAGAAAACGTTTTCCTCCAAACTAGGTTGTTTATTCCGACAAAGGCTTAGTACATGTTGTAAAATAACATTACATAACATTGTTCGTTCGTGCCTGCGTTACGTTTGGTGTCTGCGGTATTTTTTATATCTTTAACTGCTGTCGATTTGTCTGGTCCTTTTATTTTTGGGGCATCACATGCTAAGTTTTTATTGACAATATTATTTGTGTCGTAAAAATCTTTTGATACAAAAAAGTACGTAGCATTTGATTATGAAGAAAATTATGAGTCTATACAGAATAAAGTTTTGTTATAATTTTTTGAGATAAATTTATTTTAGGGTGAAAAGGGTTATTTTTAGATGACAATAAAGTTCATCGTGGCCAACATCATTATGATTTAAAAGAAGAGTGTTTATGGAATTTCTTGCAGGTCTATTACAGAAATCTTCTTCTTCTTCCTGCCCGCATCCCATATAACTTGGGGTCGACGTAATACGTTTAACGAGGTCTCTGCTTTTGAATATGTTAATACGTTAAATTTTTTTGGCTGAATGACATTACGATAGTTTAAAAAATCCCTTAAATGGTATACCTATTTGAAATTAATATTTTCGATTGCATTTGTTTGGGATTCACACGCATTTTTAAGGAAATTTCACGCCCACTGATAGATACTTTGCGTGACAAAGTACATGTGTATAAATGTACAAAAATGTGTGTGTTTATATTTCTTAATTCTACATGAAACAAAACAAAATAAACAAAACAAACTTGCAGTAAAACAATTTTTGACAATTGATGTACAAAGCTTAACTCAACAATCAGTTTTCTACCAGCAAACCTTCACTCACACATCATTGCTTACTACAAGTTGACATAGTGACCAAAAGTGAGCCTAAAACAAAATAAAATCAACCTAGCGTAAATTCTCTATTTTTCCTAGTGTACACTTATCATTGTTTGAATTCGTCGGCTTTTATATATAAAGTCAGGACCGGCAGTCCTGATTAATTTGTTCAACTGAAAAATTTCAACAAAAGAAAATTCTTTGTAAAACATCCCAAAGACTCTCTAATACATCAAAAGGAGAATTAATATAGGTTTTAGTGAAAGTTCAAGGATAAAACAAGAACTATTCAATACCTAAGTAGACTACTTACTAAGTAGTTCAAGTGATCCTTGAAAATAAAACGTCTTTGTAGATACCTTGAAACTATGAGGAATGAGAACCAAACATGTTTCACCAACTCATTATGACAATTTTCATAGATTTCAGTGTGTCATTTAATTCAAAAAGTTCTCTGTGGTGTAGTATTTTACATTTCAAAACCGGTTTTTTTTTAAATATTATTTTTAATCTAAGTATTTTTTTTTATTAATTTTACACACTTAGTATACCATACCAGTGTGAGACATGGCTCCGAAATGTAATCACTCACAATGGGCCTCATCAAAAGATTTAAAGTCACTCAAAGGGCAATGGAAAGGGCTACTGAGGTTACCGACATAGCACGAAGAATTGCCAAACTTAAATGGTAACAGGCAAGGCAAATTGCTCGCAGAACAGATGGCCGTTCAAGTTGAGTCGGTCGTTCTGGAGTGGCGACCGCATACCGGAAGACAGCGGAAGACCTCTTACAAAATAGACCGATGACCTAGTAAGGGTTGTGGGAATACGATAGATACAAGACACACAAGACCGGTCATTGTAGCAAAACTTAGGGAGGCTTAACATTATTTGTCTTTCAGCTAAAATGATGATGACGATGAATCACTATTTTCTTGCGTAACTATACACGCAAGGATTGATCGTCTAGTAGTAGTAACTTTAGAAACAAACGAGTATTTTCCGTACATACTAAAGATTATTATAATACGGATCATTCAAATTAACGTCGGTCTTACTATTGATAAATATGGAACCTCGAGACATTGTAACAAGTCGAACAAAAGATAATAAGACCCTTACAAGATCATTCACTTATCCATCTATTGGCCCTTCTCCATTCTATTAGATACTATCTTCTTATTCAAACTTAATTTTGCGGTCGGTAAATTTTATTATTACAACCCGATTCTCCAGGTCCTTTTATTACCTACAAAGGTTGATGGTATGGAACTGTTTGTTTGAGAATCGGATTGCCTTTTGACAAGTCCTATACGCTGTAAAATAGTTTTAACGACGTGACCTTTATTGGTACTGAATATGATATTAGCCTTAATCCTGACGGTAATTGTAGTTTTAAGCTGTTTGGGGTCAAAGCGCTGAGGGTTATGAAGTCTGCGTGCACATTATTTTTTCAAAGACATATTTGTAACCTACTAATCGAAAGTTTGCGGGACCGTGAGGTGATCAATGGCAGCCTCTAACGCCCGGCCAATGAGAATGCAAAGCAAACATCTACCTTTAACGAAGCAGTAATACAAGCAATAGTAATGGACGGACCCGTGAGGGGTCTGGAGTCGTTGGGTGATTGCCGGCTACTACTAGGATTTTGAAAGACGAGTAATGAGTAGCTTGCCATCCGGGAGTCCGTTAAGGAATAATGTTCACAAAACTGTAGGAGATCATTAGGACTTATGTCCTGTATGATAAGAGAATGATTATAGGATAGGAATAATGTTAGTAAAAATCGTCTTCTCACTCCGTCCCAGAGCAAAAGATGTCATTGGATGATTATTTAAAACTCTTGAGTGGAGTGGGAAACAGTATCAGACTCTTAACTGACTGGTTAAACAACTTACCCCGTTACTGTGATGATTTAGAAACTTTTGGTTGTCCTTTATCATGGTAAACATTATGGCGAATTGAAATGTGATCCAATAAACCGAACAAATCAATTACGCTTAATTGATTCACATTACATAACACGTCTGTATAAACCTTTCTACTATGTGATAACCTACTGTCATCATCACCCTAACCCTTTAATTGTAGGTCAGCTTCTGTCCTAACATAACCAAAATGTAGATGGCTATCAATATTTTACACTAAACGCCTACCACTGACCTCCCCGACCCAATTACCGAACAATATCAACTGTCTAAGGTCTGCCTTCTAAAGTAATTAATAGACTATGTCGTGTGTCACATCCAATTTGTTTACTTTTCTAATTTTGGTATTGTATTCGTCTAAATGTCTGTCTGTTGTTGCTTAGTTATTATTTTTAGTGTATTGTATTTTAAGGATATAGCGACCTCTGTTACTAAGTTTCGTGTCACAGGTTTTCATTTTTATAACCATTTCAATGAATTTTTAGAGTCCGTCTGTCTGTTTGCCTCTTTTTCAAGACTTGTCATCACGAAAACTCGTAGAAACATCGACTTAAAAGTTAATATTAAATGATCCATTAAATGACCCAAGTCTGTGGTCTCTTACCACAGACTTGGGTCATTTAATATGAAGAAGAGAAGAGAGAAGAGAAGCTGTGAAAAATACAAACTTCTAGATTAACATTATATTATTATTTTTTAACCGACTTCAAAAAAAGGAGGAGGTTCTCAATTCGATTGTATTTTTTTTTTTTTTTTTTTTTTATTATTTTTTTTATGTTTGTTACCTCAGAACTCCGTTGTTTATGGATGGATTTGCAAAATTTTTTTTGTACTTGAAAGGATATGCTTCCAGATTGGTCCCATTTTTTTCAAAATTGAGTTTTGATGATGGGATCCATGAGAAATCGAGGGAACTCCTCAAATATTATAGGCAACTATATAGTTTTTTTTATATTTTCATCGAGAACTCAAGCATTTACAGTCAAAAAGTAACATTTTATGAGGTGGAACTGGTGAAGAAGATCAGAAAATGGCTAACGAAACTTGACACTCGCATAGATATCACAATTAAGGTAGTTAAGCAACTTTGAAAATGCACTATAAACCAATGATCTTAAATAATTATGTTGAAAATGTTATCATCGAACTGATCTGATGATGATGATGGAGCTGGAAGGTAGGCACTGGAACTGCGTAACTAATTAATATATCCTAGCCGTGTTTGGGCTTGTTAGAATTGTCATAAGATGCACTTTGGCTGTAAGATACTATTGAACTGATGTGATGATGAAGCTGGAAGGTGGAAGGTCGGCATGGGAACTTCAAAGTAAAATAATGTATCCTAGCATTGTTTGAGCTTATTAGAGCTGTCATGGGCAATGCTGTCAAGGGCAATGGAAAGGGCTATGCTCGGAATTTCCTTGCGTGTTCGAATCAGAAATGAAGAAATGCGCAGGAGAACCAAGGTCACCGACATAGCCCGAAGAATTGCCAAACTTAAGTGGCAGTGGGCAGGGCACATTGCTCGTAGAACAGATGGCTGATGGGGCCGAAAGGTTCTAAAGTGGCGACCGCGCACCAACAGACGCAGCTTTGGAAGGCCTCCCACAAGGTGGACCGATGACCTGGTGAGAATCACGGGAACGCGATGGATGCGAGTCGCACAGAAATGGTCGTTGTAGCGACGTTTGGGGGAGGTCTATGTCCAACAGTGGACGTTTTCTGGCTGAAATGATGATGATTATGAGAGCTGTCATAAGATGTACTCATGAGATGAATCATAAGTATTTCATGCATCATATCATCTCTCCACGAGATCAAAACGATTACACTGTAACAATATATGTATTCCTACTGATATGACATTGGTAACATTTTCAAAAGAAATGTAGGAACGATATTGACTTCGTTGCCATAACACATTATAAAAAAAAACACTAAACGGCTACAAATAAAAAAAACTTTTTACAAAAAAAAAAAAACCGCCTTCAAAAAAAGCCAAACGACAAAAGTTCCTACACTAAAAAGTTAAAAATAAAAATTTGAATTGCTGTAAAGAAACTTAATTTATAGGTAAACTTATTTGACATTAATATTTTGCAAATATTCAAAATTTATTACTTCTTTTTGGAGTCGGTGCCAGCCAAGGCAAGGAATTACGAATGGGCAACAATCCCTTGAAAAACTACCTCTAACTTAACTATAAAACTACTTAGTACCTATTTGCATACTCAAATATATAATACTTAACTAAGACATAAATACATATTAGACTTCTCTAAAAAAATCATCCGATTTGCACATTTTTTTTTAAATAAAAAATATATACTTACAAAAACCTTCTGCAACATTTTAAGTACATTGAAAATGTTTAAGCATTGCAAGCACAAGCAAAGCTACCTAACATTAAGTTACAACAATAAAAATGCTGGCACCGACTCCAAAAAGAAGTAATAAATTTTGAATATTTGCAAAATATTAATGTCAAATAAGTTTACCTATAAATTAAGTTTCTTTACAGCAATTCAAATTTTTATTTTTAACTTTTTAGTGTAGGAACTTTTGTCGTTTGGCTTTTTTTGAAGGCGGTTTTTTTTTTTGTAAAAAGTTTTTTAAAAAATGAGGCTGTTTAATGTGGCCAAAACTGAATATTTGGAAACTAAGGGAATCTTGTTGACCTAGTGCCTTGAAATTTGGCACGAAGCAAGATCTTACACTTACCAAGTTTTTTTTACTTTAATTATTGACTCGATGTTTGCTGCAACAAATGCCATGCATTTCTCATAGTATTGTTTAATAATTGAATTTTTTAATCATTTAGAAATTCCCTCAAATATACAAACAAAATTATTTTGAAATCTGTAAAACAATTTAAAAGGATAAATATATATCAATATATATTACGGAGACTAAATCACATAAACATGATTACTTTACTATGTATAAAGGTGTTATACTATTTTACTTTGACATAAAACAAGTTTTCAAGGAAAATAATTTTTTTCATAACAAGCTTTTATAGCGGTAGTCTATACTTGTATAATCAAAACTTGTCAAGACAATTCACACGAGCCCAAACTCGACACGGTTGTGCCGTTTAATTACAGAGTTCCTATGGCTACCTCGCGATTCCATCATCAGATCAGCTCCATGTCATCATAATATTGCATTGTCATGCGATTTACACCTGCATGCAAAATTGCAGCACAATCGGTTGAAGATATCTGCTTCAAGTATGAGTTGCAAGATTTGAGCCGAACATACATAGTTACATTGCAAGCTAATAAAAAGCTTGTAAAAAATGTGACAATCGAAATTGCTAAGAGAATATTTCACCTAGCTCTTCTTGTCCCCATTTCATTGTAACACAATCGATTCTTCTAAAGCCTTGTCGTTGAAGGGCACAGCCGTTTTCTAGTAACTTTAAAATTGGTTTGAGGAATATTTGTTGCATAACTGACAAGGTTGAACGAAATTGGAGTTTCTGATATTTCTATTGAATTGGTAGTGGTAGTGGAACCATTCATTGTGAATTAACGCCAGCTTTCTGATACACAATATTCTGTGAATTCCACGAAACACTATTATTCGACGAAATGCATTGTTAATTGCTGAACCATATCTGAACTAACACAGTTGTCATTAATGTCGTCGCAGTTGTCATAACTTGTTATTAATATCGATCTTAGTGTAAGCAAGGCGTGCTCCATCGTCGATCACATCAACGCTTACCATCAGGTGAGATTGTGGTCAAACGCGAGCCATTTAACAAAAAAAAAAAAAAAATATATTTATATATTCATTATGCACACCTACCACAATGTTGTATATTGTAACCTAAAGGTTGACTGGTTGAAAATGCTTCGATCCATTAAATCCGCATATGTACCAATACTGTACATAAAGTTAAAATAAATAATTAAACAATTGAAAACAGATGAGATGTATGCAAAAATAAAAATAATGTTTTGTTTTGTGATGAGTCAGATCGATATTGATTTAACTTATACAAAATATAACTTATAGTAATGCGATGGATAAGATTGACGATACTGACAAAAGAGATCAAAAGCGGTTTATTTAATTAGGTGGGATACCATTAAATAACTTTAGCATAGAGTGTGAGAGAAATTCACATTTTTATTGACTAAAATTCCTAAGTAACTCTTTTGAATAGTCCTTGGCGAAGAAGAAGAAGCTGTTGATAGATCATAAACTAATAAAAAACTAAGAATGACTAGAAGGCATTTTCATAATAAACAGAAATTTATTATAATACTAGCTCTTGCCCGCAGCTTCGCCCGCGTACATAAAATATAACCTATGTCACTCAGGAGTGAAGCAGCTTTCTATTGTTGCTAAAATTTTTCCAATAGGACCAGTAGTTCCAGAGATTACCACCTACAAACAAAAAAAACAAACTTTACCTCTTTATTATATTAGTGTAGAAAACTCCTAAGTAACTCTTTTGAATAGTCCTTGGCAAAGAAGAAGAAGCTGTTGATAGATCATAAACTAATAAAAAACTAACAATGACTAGAAGGCATTTTCATAATAAACAGAAATTTATTGTAATACAAGTATTGCTATAGCAAAATATAGTAAAGTGTAACCAAACAAAATTTAAAATGAAAGATTAAAATCTCTGTCATAAAAGGCAGAGAAACCTGTAGACTAACGCTAGGTGCTTCTATAGAAAGGATTTCACGTTAATAATCCACCGGTTTGTTAACAATCTAGTAATCATGAAATTTTGTCAAGTCAACTTAATAAAGGTCAGTTAGGAACCCTTTGTCGACATGATTTGATTAAATCCTAGACCCTTTGAATACCAGTAATTGGCTACCAAATACCTTTCATCTATTTTTATCTTGTGATTAATAGAGAAGTCTTTTGAATGATGATGAACCAATTATTAACTTTGAAAGCATAAATTTTAAAGACGAAACTTTAAGTATACAATCACAATAATTTGTTTGAACATTTTTCAGTATAAAAAAAAAACATACAAAATTTCATCTTCTGAAATAAGAAGTAAATAAAAACATAGTCTTATCTATAACTAGCCTTCGACCAGCGGCTTCGCCCGCATAAAAGTGGGGTTCTCCATACAAATTTGAGACCCCCATTAGATCCCTATAGGAGCTGAATTTTGAAAAACCCTTTCTTAGTGTTCGTATATGATCGTATATAAAAGGAAACCTTGTGCAAAATTTCACGCTCCTAGGCCCCGTAGTTTTGGCTTTGCGTTGATATGTCAGTCAGTCAGTTTCTGCTTTTATATATATGGATAACATCAATAAGCTCGATTGATCTTTTAGCAGGTCATACATGATGGTGCGTACTATTCCACCGTAGGAGCCCAGTAGAGTCGAAAACTACTGGAGTAAGCTTCTGAAAGGAAGGCTCGGCCCTGATATGAAACGCAACGAAGGAACGGGGTGGCATTATAGTCAATAAAAATCTGACACCATCTTCCGCTCTGCACAAGGGTAGAAAATATCCCTGGACGATTTTACTCCGCCAAAAACAAACATGAACAATAACCAGTTAGACATTTTATTACAATTTTTATATGAATTACCGACAAGTGAATGTTGAGGCAATCCAGCTGTTAGACAACACGGATTTAGTGCGTAGACTAAAGAGAACTAAACCCTTTGTGTTAGTGTAGTGTAGAAGTTAGTGTATAATAGTGATCAAATCTGTGCTATGCATATGACACATGAACAAAGTGTTTTTATAAATATGAGACTCTAAGAAAGTGCTAAAGACTTCTATATAAGTGCTAAAAAACGCAATTCTTAGTTTTAACAAAACCTCTATTGTATAATAATAAGTTAGAGCTAAATTACTTATTAGTCTCCTAGGCTAAATTGTAATCAATTATTAAGAAATTTGTTCTTAATAATAAGGGAAAAAAAATTAACAAAGAAAAGAAGAAAACAAAAATGCAACTAAGAACAAACTTGCAAAAAACATCAATAAATGTCATTGGCATAAACCGACCGCTGTCTAGCTACAGTCCCCCACTACTTGCGACACTTACTTTTACGTGAACCGAAGTATCATTAGTCACAATCAACGTGAGCTATTAGAACCTCATTTATCGAGGTTCAAGCGATTAATTACTTCCGCTTGCCCCACAAGGAATATTTTAGTAATTTCCTTGGATTAGAGTTGGTCGTTACTAACTTTAAAAAGTTGGAGAACGCTTGAGTTTTCGACGTTCCTCGGGGCATTGCTTTTGTAGAAGACTTAAGAATTTCGAAAGTTAAAGATTTTATCGAAATGGCATTACAAACGCTGTGCTAAATGTAGGGATATACTTCTAAATAATTATAATTATTTTTAAAATAATGATTTACAAACTAATACAAAACCAAAATATGATTTGGTTAAAGAAAAGACCAGCAGCAAAAGAAACATTACAATAGAAAAGTTTGCAACTTCAGTTTGATGATTCTTTTTTTATATTATTTATATTTGGTTTTTGATACAAAATACCATCATGTTATTCTTCATCACAATGTTTTTTTATCTACTGTCTATCTTCAGTACTAGGTAGTAATTGTATCGAGTCAACCTTCTCGACAAAATTAGCTGAGATATTCAATACTTTAATAAAATTCGCCACTCCATATTATTATGACCATATTGCACCTGTTTCAATGATTCTACATATTGTGTAGTTATATAGATACTTGATGCACCATACTACATTAATTTTACATCACATTTGTGTATATATATTATTAATTAAAGTAGCCTCTGAACTTCACGCGAAATCACGGTAACGCTTAGACATGGTAATCGCTGGCACATTGGCATGGTATTTATATTCTAAGGCTTTCAAATCAATAAATTTTATTATCATTGTCTTATAAATTGCGACATTTCGAACTATCCTCATTTAATTTTATAAATTTCTCTCTCTCCAACGGGTTTAGAGAACGCTGACCGGGACCAAACTCATTGACCTGTGCGAGTCCATCGATTTATTTGATGTAATAAATGCTGAGCTTTCAGCCTGTCTGAACTATCACGTTTTGACTTCAATTTTATATTTTGTTGATTTGTCTGTATTGGTTCGAATTCCTTTGATGCCTGTATAGTTACTCGGGAGTATTTTAGAATCATATTTCAGAGTTCAAATTTCTTTGATGGTAAGTAGATTGTATTATATTTTGATTTGGATTGATAGGTATGCTTCAACTGAATTTTCACATTCTTTAAGAATATAAATTAGTTACAAATGGTATAGTGAAAATATTCAGAATTGTGGTTTTATGAAGTAAATTAACATTACTAAACAGCAGTAAGTGGAAACAAATTTTCAATGGAGTGGTTTCATATTTTAATACACCTATGTTTCTTGGATAGGTCAGCTTGAAGCCAAAGTACTAGACAGTATATACGCAAACCACCACTATTGTATCACTAGCCGTGACAGAAGATACCCTTGGCCTCGGGAATTACAGAGCGATCTACACACACTTGACACAAAAGGAATACTTGTAATCTTATAACGCAAAAGGTGGCTGAAGGAACATAAAATATGTGTTATTTTAGTCAAAGAAAAACCACACTCTCTCGCTCCATTTTACAGTGAGAGAAGTTATTAGACGATTCCCCATCATAAAAAACACTTCAAAGTCTGATTGAAGAAGTTTAGATACTTTACTTATCAAATCTATTTTTATTTATGTATACGCAAATACTTAAAAAAGAAAAGTACAAATGTAGACAGAAGAGTATAAAGGTACTGCTTCATGCTTATTTTATTTTAGATATAAAAGATATTTCGAAAAAGGCAAGCCTTTAAATACTAGCTATTGTTAAATAAACAAACTATCATAAGATATGCTCATAATACTAAAACAGCCCTTCACAAAAAATCAATTCATAGCCCTTCCTGCGTTTACTGAAAAAAAAAATCCAATTTGGGTTACAAGCTATTAATTTGGCCTATTCACTCGCTAACGACCGCTAAATGAAAGCCCAGCCCACTCCGCGGTGCATTCACCCATTAACAAGTAATTATTATGAATATAAAACCACATCACTGTTTTACACGGTATTAATTAGGTTTAAATTGAATATGAGGACAGATGTGTAATTAGTTGTAGTTGTTGGTTATTAAGTATTCTGTTTTTTAAGATTCCGTAGTCAAAAAGGAACCCTTATAGTTTCACAATGTCTGTCTGTCTGTCTATCTGTCCGTCCGCGGATAATCCCAGCGACCGTTAGCACTAGAAAGCTGAAATTTGGTATCAATATGTATATCAACCATGCCGACAAAGTGCACAAACAAAAAGTGGTAAAAAATGTTTTATTAGGGTACCTCCCCTAAACGTAAAGTGGAAAGCGATTTTTTTTTTATTTCTGCCATAACTTGTGATATATTGTTGGATAGGTATTTAAAAATGATTCAGGGTCCCGTAAAATAATTTTTTGATAATATAAATATTTTCGGAAATAACCATTCCGAAAGTAAAAAATGAGGCGTCCCCCCCCTCTAACTTTTGAACCATAGGTTTAACAAATATGAAAAAAATCTCAAAAGTAGAATTTTGAGTAAACTTTCTAGGAAAATTATTTTGAACTTGATAGGATGAACAGTTTTTGAAAAATTAAAAAAAAACGTTCTGAACTAATTTTCTAATTTAACCGTAAATGCAAGCATTTTTTTTTAACTTTTTTATACATTTCATTATCCTGAGCGTATCTTCTTTCAAATAAAAATACAAAAAGAAAAAAATCGGTTCACGCACAATAAAATTACCACCGGGTACAGCGCCATCTCTAGGGAAATTGGGTTACTAATTGTTACATGGGCTACTGGGTTCTGTAACATTGTGAGAAATTTGTGTCGGACGGGAAACTTCGGAACCCTACACTGAGCGTGGCCCGACACGCTCTTGGCCGATTTTTTTTATGAAAATACGAGTATCCGATTATAACTTGTATATTTTCAAGGCTAGCGTGAAAAGACTCCTAATAAACAAGTACGCCTCACCATCAACGTTTGCATCACGTCTTACCATTAGGTCGGATCTCAGCCAAGCTTTAGTTTATTTATTGCTCCTTCTTAGTACTCGCTTAAAAAGTGGACTAGATGGTCGAAAACCAAGATTCTAAGAAAGATGACCTTGCTATATTCAATCCATGAAAACAGCAGTTGTAAACCATGACCTTTAATGCCCTTGGTTGGAAGGCGCGTTTCCCCAACCGCAATAATTGAATTTCGAACATGTTGGTGTGTGGTTTACATTCATCTAGCCGCACAAACCAAACACACCAACTAAGCTCCGTCCAAGGCGACCTTGGTTGAAACTCTAGATTGCAAGCTTGTGGTCCACTTTTTAATAATAAAGGGAAGTCTTGTGCACTTCACGTTAACTGAAATTATTGGGACTAAGAAGTCCCAATAATTTCAGTTATGCGTTAATGTCAGCCAGCTAATTTCTCTTTTTAAATGTAAATCTAAATACAAGTTGTTTGTAGGATGTTCTAAGTATAATTAATTAGAAAATATGAGGCGTTTTACTATTTTCAAACAACTGAAAAGAATTCATCTTTTTGACCAGTGAAAAATTTGTTATGATAAGTCTATTAAACTTCACCATGAAAAACAATGAACCAAAACTTTCACGAAACAAACAAGCCTCAGGAGACGAAATTAGTCAATTTAGCCTAAAATCACCAAACAATACTGAAATGTTAGAAGAATAAAACGTGAATTACAAACTGTACCTAACATTTTTAAACAAAAATATAAAGATATTGTTATTGTATAGATGCGATTCTTAAATCTTTCTTACCTTCACATGTCTCCCATGTGCAGAGAAGAACCTACTGTCAGCACTATACGTGACCAGACCAACTGACAGCAATGAGTAGTCTTTTCTTCTTATCCAAGTCACCTGCAAGAAAATAAACTTGTCAATCAACCAAACAATGATGAAAATAGTTTTGATCCAGTGACTATATTTCGATTACAGTTATTTAATGCTTTTAAATAAAAATTTAGTCATTATGAGAGTGTTTTAGAGATATGTATATATTAAAAAAATATAACTTTTAATAAAAATTTACATCTCTAATAAAAATTTATATCAATACTTATAAGAAGACTTAGACAAATCTTTTGCTATTGATATTGATATTAAATATCAAAACATTGTACAAGAATTGATCATGCCAGAGCTAGAAAATTGTTACTGGGTTGAGGAGTTGATCGCAACAGACAATAGTTTTAATAAGTACAAGTTTGATACTCTTTTACGCTCAACTGAAATCTGAACAAGTTACTTGATGATTTCTTTTATTTTTAAAACTTTTAATGAAAACATTTTTTTCATAGCAAACTTTTATAAGGCGGAAATATATAAACAGATATTTAAAACTTGTCAAAACGAATTACACGAGTCCGAATTCATTGGGGTAGTGTCGTTTAATTACAGAGTTCGTACGGTCTCCAGCCGGTTCCATCATCAGATAATCTACACGTCATAATAATTTTGCATTGTCATCTGATTGACATATGCCTGCAAAATTTTAGCTCAATCGGTAACTGGGAACAGGATCAAATTTAATTTACAAGATTTGATATCAAACGTCCAGGTGAAACTAAGTAAAAGCTTGTAAAATAGGATGTATTACAAGATTTTTTTTACGTGACATTAACGTAGGTATATATTAGATTTCTTGAATAACTTTTCCTTTCGCTGCCAAATGCCAATTTGTCTAATCTCGAGCTGCACACTAAAGAAACAAATTCAGAAATAACGATACATAACATAAAACTCCAAAAAAACATTAACAGAACCCCACACAACAATTTGGAAGGGCCATTCATAACAATTATGATATAAAACGCGTCGACTACCCACATGTGTTTGTACGAGTTATGAATTTAACTAAACAAATTTTTCCAATTTTCGCCGAACCAAACAACAAGCATTCTGGTCGGAGTTTCGAAAGTCATTCAAGAGTTTACAAAGTTACAGCTAAAGTTCTATGCGTGTTTATACTCGGTTTTGTTAGAAACTTATTGAAGAATTTCGTTTTGATTGTTGCCCCTATATTTGGCGTTGGAACAAAATTCTGTAATAATAATAATAATAATAATAATAATAATAAATAATTTATTTGAACCAAAATATTTTTACATTTCTTAAGCCCACCAAACTGCGAAACAGTTTGTCGGCGGGATTAGCGCTTGTTTCTTACACTTGCTTTATATGTTCACATACATTATAGGTAGTCTAAAAATACATCGGTAAGTTAGTGGGTATTTTCACATCTTGCGGCCACTGCCTCAAGGAGAACCGTTTTTAACTTACATTTCAATGTTCTTTTGCTAATTTTATTATTCTTTCTTAGCCAATACTGATTATTGAAAAGAGTGGGGATCAAATACTTGTTGGTTCTTTTGCCATAATAATTTTTCACTGAAGGTCGCACGAGTTTAAGTTCTCGAACGCTTCTAGTATTGTATTTATTTTGCACATTTATTTTGTATTGTTCGTTGTAAAACTGTTCTAAAACCAACAAGTACTCGACCCTCTCCTGGACAGGAAGCACCTCGCATGCAACAAATAGTTTTTCATAGTTCTCTTTACATTCTAGTTTTGTGTGTGAGTTGACAAGATATTTCATAAAACGAATTTGAAGTGATTTTATACTATTGAGATAGGTTTTAAATGTACGGCCATACGTGTTTAATCCATAAGTTATCAGTGATTCGGCGAGAGCAAAATAGATGACTCGCAGCGTTTTCTTGCTTAATGGCGCCTTTAGTATATAGAACTTGCTTAAAACTGCCCTAAGCTTTGTACACACTGTATCAACCTGTGTTTTCCAATTCATGTTGGAGTCAACCCACAATCCTAGGTACTTAAATTTACTTACGTAATCCAATGTTTGACAAACACAGTTGATGTTTTTAACGTGCATGCACTCATACGTGTGACCTACGATACCTATATCAGCACTTCTGACATTTTTTGCCACCAAGTTGTGCGGCGAGTGAATATGCATTACTTTTGTTTTCTTTAGGTTAAGTATGATACCATTGTCGTGCGCCCACCGGGTGATATTATCAAAGTCTGCCTGCAGCACAGCCCTGGCCTCCTGTATATTCTTAGAGGAATACATTAGGCACATGTCGTCTGCGTACATGTACACCCGACATTTCCCTACCACATTACTGACACTATTAACATGCATGACATAGCCAACCGGGCCATAGACTGAGCCAGTAGGAACACCTAGCTGCACCGCCGCTTCTTTACCAGCAACACCGGACACGCAGGTCTGTAGGGTTCTGTCACTTAGGTAACTACGGAACCACCTATTTGTGGGACCCCTAATCCCGCACTCATCCATAGCTTGCAGCAGCACCTCATGGTCCAGAGTCTCAAAGGCTTTTTTATAATCAATGAACAGCGCTAGGATCTGATGTCCGCGATCGAGGCTACTGTTCATGTCTTCGGAAAATTGTGATAGTGCCGTGATGGTACTACGACCCCGTCTGAAACCATGCTGTACATCTGACAAAATACTATTCTTCTCTAAGAATTCACTAATCTGACCGACCACTATCTTCTCAACTATTTTGTTAATAACTGATAAGACAGCAATCGGCCTGTAATTAGCGTAGACTGAGTGATCTCCCTGTTTGTAAATGGGCCTTATTAGTGCTTTTTTAAGTTCGCATGGATACTTACCTTTTGATAAACACAGGTTGATAAAGTGCGACAGAACTGGGGAGATTTTATTCTTAATCGTTTTTAAGTCTATAACTCGAATGCAGTCACTACCGGGCGCCTTATCACTGCTCAGCTGATCGATAACTTTACACACTACTTCACTGGTTACTGGCTTAAACCGAAACGTTACATCACTCATCCTAACATACTTAGTTCTATCTAACAATTTAACATTACAATTATGCTTAATAGACATTATTTCGTTTGTGAAGGTATCTGCAAAATTACTACATATATTAAACATTGTATCTTTATTTCCAAAGTATCTTTTAATAATATCATCTATATTTGCTTTTTTCCTACCTGTCCAGTTATTAATTTTCTCCCATATTTTTTTTGGATCTCCGTTACATTTCTTAATTTCTTCCTGTCGATACCTATTTTTTGCTTTAAATATTAATTTGTTTACCCTATTTCTAAATCGTGTATAATCTAGTTTTTTCGTATTATTTTTAGGTGCTTCCTTCCAATCCCTGTATAACTTATCTCTACGCATCAACATTTCTTTTAAGGCTCTGCTCATCCACGGCTGTGTCACACGTTTTTTATTCTTTGACATTAACATTTTACTATTTTTATAAATATTCTCAAAAACATTCCGTAACTCACAATACACAGTTATCGGACAATCAATTAACAATAGTTGATACCAATCGTAATCAGTGATCTGCTTAACTACTAGCTTATTATTAATCACATACCTAGTGTCCGAGTTCTCATTATCAGTGCAGGATTGCGTCACATCTAACGGTACCGAAACTCCGACCACGTGATGATCCGACATGAAACACTCAATAACGAAAGAATGGTAGTCTCGTAACTGTCTCGCTCGCACCCAAATATGATCGATACACGACACTTCTTTTACACCCGCGACGATAGCCTCTCGCGTCACCTCCGTATCGGGTATTACGCACTGTAGGCCTAGTCCACACAGAGAGTCCCTATATTTTGACACTAGTTGGCTCTCACTCACTCCTAACAGATTTATGTTGACGTCACCTAAAATGAGAATCTGCTCGTTCGCTGGGATCCTCTTGATTATCTGCTCGATTTCATCAACGAATAGTAATTTACTCGTTTTTGGTGGCCTGTAGACAGCAATGATATGCATAGTTGAGTGGTTAGTGGTGAGTTTACCATGTAACCCTTCCAGTGAACTCGTCAGAGTTTTGCTCGCACTAAACATTAGGCTTTCCTTGACATAAATAAGCACACCTCCTCCTCTAGTATTTTCTCTTGTGTTTGCAAATAGATTATATCCTTCCATGTGGTATAATGCAAGCTCGTTCTCCTTAATGTTGATCTCTGACAACAATAACATTCCTATCTGTTCAGTACAACTGTTTACAAAAACTTGCAATTCATTAAAGTTTTTTCTTAACGATCGTATATTCAAATGTACTATGTGTAAATATTTATAGTTGCTAGATATATTTTTAGTCCAACTTGTCGCTGTTTTAAATCTGGTAAATTGACATTCTAATGAGATAATTACATCAAAACGATCCACTTTTATTTGTAGATAGCTCGCAGTGTTTACTTCGCACTATTTGTGCGTGACTCATGTAGGTACCAACATCTAGCTACTTGCCGTTTCTACGTCATTTTCTATGAATCGCTCAATATCACGTTCACTCTTAATTGACATAATTTTTTTTTGATCGTCACTTTTTCTTATGAGTATTTTTCCATCCTGCACCCATATGTACTTGTAGGTTTTTTTAAGCTGGTTTTTAGTAATCCATAGAAGGTTCCTTTTGTATTTTGTGAGATTCTCGTTTATGTAAATACGGTTCACATTCTTTGTACCATAAATTTCGCCATTAGTTAAGCATTTTTTGCGACTTCCAATCCACTTATTACGAGCTTCTTTTGTTTTTAGCGTTACGACTACTGGCAAAGGTTTGTCGGCGTCTGGTTTTTCGCGCCCTACCCTCTCTGCGGACTCAATCTGACTGACATCCATATGAAGCTTATCAGCGATCTGAGCAATTACTTTTACCACATCTTCTTTTTCTTTCTTCTCCAAGCCAGCTATCTCAACCTTTCTTTCTTTATCCTTTTCTTCCAGCTCATTCACGCGTTCTTCTAAGGATTTATTGCACCTTTCTAAGTATGAGTTCATGTTTTGTAGGGATTTCATTTTCTTTTCGATTGATTTTTGGTACTCCATCAGGTTATCGTACTTCTCTGATACAAAATCAACCATCTCCGCTAGCTCACTTAGCTTTTTCTCCATTTTGTACACTACATCCATTTTCCTGTTCATAGCTGCCAGGGTCACTGAAATATCCGGTTCCTCAACACTAGGTGAACTTGGATGTGAACCTGGTATGGAAACACAATCCTCACATTTTTCGTTTTTGAAGGTAGTTCTCGTGACGCACTTTTTATGGAAAATTGCTTCACATGAGCCTTTGCACTTACTAGTCTCATCTTTCGCTAACGATACAGCCTTATTGCATTTCTTACATTTCACCATTATTAATGTTTATGTGAAACTAACACTTTTAGATTCGATTAGAGTTTTAGAGTAATTTTTTATAAAATATGTGGGTATTTGGCTAAGATTGGTCTACGAAACGGCCGTACGCCAAGCGCGCGCACGCACGACTGGTGAGTGGTGTGGGAACTCATTTAATAAAATACAAGCTTTCAATTTTCTTTTTCGATTGTCTTTGACTTAAATGAATTTTCAGGGGATTATGTTTGATGGTGTAGCTAAAATAGACAAAAAACTTGATATCTATTTTTGTGAAAAGCTCAATCCTGTCAAAAATCTAATAGTTTTTAGTAACGAAAGATATGTTTGAGTACTGAAAGCAGCTTGAAATTTAATTAAGTATGTTATAAAATATTCTTGTGTTAATATTTTAGCCAGACTCCGTAGCCTGTACTCCTAATTTATTTTTAACTAGTGACTTTCAGCGGTTTTACCTGCATAATAGTAGAAAATTATCAGAAGAGAACATAATCACAAGATAAAAAAACCCCTATGTACTATTCTTGAATGTAGTCTATCTGTGTACCAAGTTTCATCGAAATCCGTTAAAAAGTTTTTGCGTAAAAGAGTAAAAGACATCCACTTATCCATATACATTAACTTTCGCATTTCTAATATTAGTAGTTTTTAGTAGGTACAAAAACAATGCATAACTTACCGTATTCTCGGTGATATCACTAACTTCACAGTGGAGTACCACTGTAGTTCCTATTTGAGCTATAACTGTTGTACAGTTTTCAGTCAAAAATATACCAGCTTTGCCACCCTTCCCACTTAACTTATTAACGGTTGAACCCGCAGAATCTCTGTACATTTTCTTAACTTTATTCATAGACTTAGATAGCGAAGTTTCATCTAATTCTTGTATAATTTCTTTATCTGTTATTCTATCGTGTTTAGTGTGTCTCCCTCTACCTAATGTAACTTCATCTAAAATGTTATCTATATTATGTACATCATCATTATATTCTTTATCTAATAGTGAGGAGAGGCGAAGTGGTTTTGGTAACTTAGGATATGTTGTGAGAACATATTCCGTTGTTGTATATATTTCTGTTGGTTCTTCTCCATTTATTGTTGAGAATGTAACAGTTGTTGGTGACGGTGATGTGGTTGTTGTTCTTCTCCTGTGACCTGTCAAACAAAACAAAACATTAATATTCCTTTTAACACGTCCCACAAAACACATGTTGTAGGTAATACTTTTACGAGCTCCGTAAAACCCCAAATGTGGAAATGAACGTGAAATAATGTTGAAAATTACAACAATGCTTGAGTGGCAGGTCATTAGTGGTGCCTAAATAACGGTATGATAATTAGTTCCGAAGCGTGTTCTACGAAATTTTGTAAAAATAAACATTTCAATATTTTACACTTAGTCATATTTTAACCAATTTTTTAAAGATATTTCGCATAAATTTAAAAACTCTCTTTCGGTTATTTCATTGTGTGGTTTATGTCGACTTTTTGATTAAATCGTATCGTCTCGGATTTCAATTAAGTTAATTTATAACTTCAGCTCTTTTACCTTTTAATTATACCACTTCACACATCCTCGTGCAAATACTTATTGGAAACAAGATACATTTAAATTGTTTTTGAATAAGGTTGGAACCAAAAATGGTTTGATATTATTTAAGAATTTACAAAATGCTAGTTTAAGAAATGGATATAACCTGTTTTTTGCGTTTTGTGACATAAAAGAGAAAATACATATTAGTATTTTATTTCCAAAATTAAATACTTTGTTTTTTAGTAAGAATTGTTCATCTATGACATGTTTAATCTTCTACAAAGTAATCAATTAAGTATAATTTAAAAAAGAAGATAACATAATACTTGAATTATGCGATAGACTAGGTTAGGCTGAATAACACGTACCTAAAATTCACTGACATTTCATCTGAGTTTCATAACAATGGGAAGTGAGCTTCAGGGTGCTAATGAAAAATTTCAGTAAGACCTCAAACTTAACCTGTGTGTACCTTGAGATACACATTGGGCCAAAGTTATTTTTTTAACCTGAAGTTTCTAAATAATATTTCTACTATGTGTACTTTTATATATTTGGAGCAATAGCGGCTGAATGGTAACGTCCTCGGCTTACGAGTTGTATTTAGCTTGCGGGTTCAAATCCAGCCAGGCGCATTACTTTGTTTATTTATTTCAGCACCACTGCTCACAAAATGATGAAAAAAACATCGTGAAAAACCGGCATGTCCCAGAACCAAAAATTGTAAAACATTTGTGAGTTCCGCCCATCATACATCAATCAACAATGGACATGTGTTTTTTTTTTTATGGTAGGTAAAAATCATCCAATGACGAGTCCCGCTCTTGGGCGGAGCGGAAAACAAGTGTCAGACTCTTACTGACTAAACAACCTACCCCGTTCCTACATCGCCATACATACCAGGGCCAGAGCCTTCCTTTTCAGACACAAACCCGTGGCCCTGATTGGTTTCGACCCTTCTGCAGGGTCCCTACGGTTGCTGACAACTCCTTGAGGCGCGCGGGAACAGTGCGCGCCGTCGACGACTAGGCTTGGTCCGGACGATTACCAGACGACCGGACGGTGAGCTACCCAATGCTCACCGTCCGCAAGCCCGCGCCTACGGTGGCCGGAAGTCAGGATCGGAATCGCGGCGGCGTCTGGGGTGCAAACGCCGTTGCCTTATGCGGTCCGCCTCCTCCTTTGCTAGCATTACTGCTTCGCAGAAGGAGGCGACCGCCTGCCACTCCTCCTCACTCCGAACCATGGCTTCTACCAAGGCCCGGCGCGAGAGATCGCCGCCACCGATCGCTCCCACGAGGACACAGCGATGCTCTGCCCAAGCGGGGTGGACATGTGTGGTGGATTATGACTTATAGACTCCTAGAGAGAAGTATTCCAGTTGTGGTAACATTAAAAAGGTTAATGATAATGTTGTGCACGATCTATATGTGTCAAATCAAATACTTAACTGTCTTTCCTTTTCTTTCAAAACACGCATAATAATCAAGAATCCTACACAAACTATCTCTAAAACAGCAACCATATTCCAGCCACTAATTCCAACCAATATCAAGCTTAACATGCTCTTTAAGACTAAACAGTTGCCATTCTTTACCCCGAATTACCTCTATAAATGACGTCATCCCCCTAATATCGGAGGCTAATAGCATAACAGTAACACAAAGGCAGGTCCCAGGTAATCCCGCCGGCAATCAGACCCGGATTAGTAAGGGTTGCGGACGACTGATGCTGCCGTGACCAAAGGGTATTTGTTGGGCGATCAGAATTATGTCATCTTGATGTGAGGCCATTGCGTAGATCGATGATTGTTTTGACGGGTCTTATGCTTTTAGTAGCACCACTTGCAGCTTCGTTTGTGGAACTATCACTTTCAACTTTTATAGATAGTCTTTTATTTTTAAAAGGAAAAAATATGAGGGACTGATATACATACTAGAACACAGGCAATTACTAGTAAGGGTTGCGGACGACTGATGCTGCCGTGACCAAAGAGTATTCGTTGGGCGATTAGAATTATGTCATCTTGATGAGAGGCCCTTTCGTAGATCGATGATTGTTTTGACGGGTCTTATGCTCTTAGTAGCACCACTTGCAGCTTCGTTTGTTGAATTAGCACTTTCAACTTTTATAGATAATTTTTAATTGTAAAAGGAAAAAATATGAGGGACTGATATACTAGAACACAAGCAATTACTAGTAAGGGTTGCGGACGACTGATGCTGCCGTGACCAAAGGGTATTTGTTGGGCGATCAGAATTATGTCATCTTGATGAGAGGCCCTTTCGTAGATCGATGATTGTTTTGACGGGTCTTATGCTTTTAGTAGCACCACTTGCAGCTACGTTTGTGGAACTATCACATTCAACTTTTATAGATAATCTTTTATTTTTAAAAGGAAAAAATATGAGGGACTGATATTCTAGAACACAGGCAATTACTAGTAAGGGTTGCGGACGACTGATGCTGCCGTGACCAAAGGGTATTCGTTGGGCGATCAGAATTATGTCATCTTGATGAGAGGCCCTTTCGTAGATCGATGATTGTTTTGACGGGTCTTATGCTTTTAGTAGCACCACTTGCAGCTTCGTTTGTGAAACTATCACTTTCAACTTTTATAGATAGTCTTTTATTTTTAAAAGGAAAAAATATGGAGTGTCCAGAATTATGTACTGGATCTCTGGTATACGTTTGCGTTAATAAGTCAATGACACCCTGTATAACGAATTAAGATGTTTTAAAGGTTAGAAACTAAAAAACTTGTTACTAATTCTAATCAAAATGAACAATAATGATTAGTTTTTCAAAACTCCCCTCATAATACGGCATAAGGGGCGATATAGTTTTATGGAAACATTCTCGCGAATGAAGTCGCTAGCAAAGTGCTTTTTTTTATGGTAGGTGAAAATCATCCAATGACGAAACCCGCTCTTGGGCGGAGCGGAAGACCAGTGTCAGACTCTTACTGACTAAAAAACCTACCCCGTACCTTCCTTGCCTTATTCCTGGAGTCGAGGTAACAGTTTTCCACCACCCTCTAGGCTCCAGGAGGCTTCGACCCCGAAGGGCCCCTGCAGTTTGCTGACAACTCCTTGAGGCGCGCGGGAACGGTGCGCGCCGTTGACGACTTGGACTCGGTCTTACCAGACGACCGGACGGCGAGCTACCCATTGCTCACCGTCCGCGAGCCAGTGTCTACGGTGGCCGGATATCGGCAGGATCGCGGCGGCGACGGCTACGGCGAGTACGCCGTTGCCTTTGCCTTATGCGGTCGGCTTCCTCCTTTACGAGCATTACTGCTTCGCAGAAGGAGGCGACCGCCTGCCATTCCTCTTCGCTGCGGACCATGGCCAAACCAGGGCCCGGCGCGAGAGGTCACCGCCGCCGATCACCCCCACGAGGACACGGCGATGCTCTTCCCAAGCAGGGCACACCTCCACCGTGTGCTCCACCGTGTCCTCCGGGCTCGCCTCACAGTGGCGAAGCAAAGTGCTAGTAGGTTAATTTTGTATCATAATCATCAATAATAACCAAGTCTGTACTGTTATTTGAGTAGCAAAGAGCGTGTGTGTGTAACACCTATAGTTCGTTTTTTTTAATTCTAGACTATGATTTGACAACTTAGAATGTCACAATCTAGAAATATGTTCCCAATTTTCTGAAGTTTATATATTGATGCTGTTTTTTTTATTTCATTTTAATTGTGTGTTGTAAATTGATTTCTTTAAAAAGTTACCGGTTCTAGGTCACAAAGAGTAATTCAAGTAGGCTTAAGAGCCGGAAGAACTTTCTTCACCGCAGTTAGGTAATCTTCACCCACCAGCCAAAAAAATAAATATAGCTTTAGGAAGAAGTTCACCTAGCACCGGAGAAGAAATCAAATGTCTTGAAACTACAAGAAATTCTCCCGCCTGGAAGCGAATTGCAGTAGTCTGTACAGAAAGCACTAAATCGGTTGCGCACCCAGGTAGGCCGCTGTAAGTACAAATTGGCGAAATGGGGTTTTATAGGTCCGTTGGATACTTAATATGAGTGCGATGCACCTGTTCAAAACATGAGCCACTTGCTAGAGTACCCTAAGTGCCGGTACTCCGGTAATATGAAGGATTTAATGAGTGCCATCGATACTGCAGTTGACGTAGCCACCTACTGCCTCAACAGTTTAACGAGTTTGTTATCGATTAGAAAAGAAGAAGAATTGAAGGAATATAGGTGTGGTTTTAGTCAGTAATAAAATCTGTCATGCTTTAGAACTGACCATTAGACTCATTTAAATTAGACGATTTTACAACTTCGAAAGACAAATGTTATTGTAATTTTTAATTCTTATTTGAGAGGAAAAATACATTCGTCGATTATGCAACAGCGAATCTTAAAGATGTTTGGACATATCATATGTAATCAAAGCTTTTTGGAACGTTTAGTGGGACAGGGAAGAGTAGAGGGCCAGTGTTCTCACAGCCGATGTCCTACCAGATGGACAGACCTCATTAATCATCTTCGAAGTGTATACCATCAATAAAGAGAGATGAAGAAGTCTCGTAATAGCAACCAACCTACAAGACGATCCATGACCACGACCGCTCCACCAGGAGTGTATGACTAAGACGGAGATTTGAGAGGAGACCTAAGTCCCAGCAATGGGAATTTAAAAAAGCTAATGATGATAATGGTGAATTCTTGTTTAGTTTTAATGTTGATCATAGTTTACTCATTTATGTTCACGATGATAAAAAAATTGTTTTGGTATCAAATTACCAAATCAACTCTAATTTTTGAGTAGATTATGTTGTGTTATGAAAGAGAATAAACATGTACACACTTCTACAATACAAACTTTTCACCTGTATAATATTAGGCTGAACCCGATGGAATTTCCCATGGGAACTTTTAAGTAGCATTAGGGGACCATAATATATACATACAACATTTAGCCGTAAAAAGTTTTCAACTTTAATTATGACGAATTTTTAATTCGTTCTTTTGACCCCTGATTAAAACCTTTGCGGAGTTAATTTTTTCCCTTGAGATTAAAAATGGATAGAGGAGCGATGTATTCCACATATACCTTAAATTTTTGTCTGCATAATTGATGAGGGCTAAGGCTACGGTTTCGGGATTAACAAAAAAGAGGGTAAACACTGAAAACATCTGTTTTCACTTTTTAGGGATAAGTAAACATACATAGTTAAGACATACGACTGGCCTGTCAGTCTAGTAGTTAGTAAACCTGACTGCTATGTCGAAGGTCGTGGGTTCGATTTCCACCCAGGACAAATGTTTGTGTGATGAGCATGATCATTTGTTCTGTGTCTGGGTGTAATTTATCTATAATATGTATGTTTTTAGAAATATATAAGTAGGTATGTTTTCAGTTGTCTAGTACCCATAACACAAGCTCTGCTTAGCTTGGGATTAGATGGCGTTGTGTGATAGTTGTGAACATATATACACGTGTCTCGAGTTCAAAGGCTTTTGTTCCTTGTTCACCGTCATTATACAAATGTTTTCTTCTTAAACTAAGTCCTTTCCGGGTATGACACATGTTATTGTAGCTTAAATTAGTGACATGAATTACACCTTTGTGGTAGTAATTAACTATACGAGGTCATTCATTTCTATGCCCCGTATTAAGTTTTTCATCTTTAAATTTATTAGTAGTAATAATATAATGACTGGTTGGTTGGTTTAGTGGTTTGTGACCCTGACTGCTATGCTGCAGAGGTCGTGGGTGCGATTCCCACCCAAGAAAAATGTTCATGTGATAGGCACGATAATTTTTTCTGTGTCTGGGTGTAATTTATCTATAATATGTATGTGTTTAGAAATATATAAGTATGTTTATCAGTTGTCTAGTCCTCATAACACAAGCTCTGCTGAGCTTGAGACTAGAAGGCGTTGTGTGATAGTTGCTGAATGTTATATTTTTATTATAATATGGAGTCTAGATCATTCAGTGTCATCATGCTACGATTGCTGAAACTCAGGCCTCCCCTCTAGGTTGTAGTCTTGTGCTTGACCGCTATCTCATCGCATGTTAAATGATGTTTTGGTTTGTGATGGAGCAAGCGTTGCCTGCCTTGCCTTATAGAAACTTATATATGTTACCGGCCAAACCCGATTTCAGGACAAACTAGTTTGGCCTAGGCTAAACTAGTTCTTCCTATTCGCGGTAGGATAAACTAGTTTAGCCTAGTCCAAACTAATTTGTCCTAAGCCCGATAGGATAAACCAGTTTAGGCTAGGCCAAACTAGTTCGTCCTGATATAAATGCGCACACTCTAGGATAAACTGGTATGGACTAGTCTCAACATTCTAATATATCTAGAAAGTCAAAATAAATAGATAAATCACTGAATAAAACACTCCGTAATTGAAAAAATAATCAATTTTATTAAACTATACTGATTCGTTGTTAAACAATAATAAATTTAAAATGTTCATTGGGTTGTGTCTGAAAATCGATCAGATCGCCTAAGAAACACCACGCTGCGTTCCATAACCCTAATAAAAGATGTCGGAGACAAAAAAAGCCAGGCTGAAGTGGGAGTGGGCTGGCCACGTCGCACGAATGTATCCAGACAGATGGGCGAAGATTATATATCACTCACTGGACGCCTGAGGGAGGTCGACGCCGTCGAGGTCGACCAACCACGGCGAAGGTGATGTGATGATCTAATCACGTTCGCGGGGCAAACTTAGCCGGAGATCTCCCAAGACAGAGAAGTTTGGAAGGAGAAAGCCTTTGCCCAGCAGTGGGACACAAAGTAAGCTATAAAAACAAATTATATTACCTCTGAAATATCGTTACGAACTGCAGCTACGAAACATTCAGTTGGATCAGGCCAAAGTTTTGTGAGATGCAGCTGTAACAAAAACTGTTCCACAAACAGATGCCAGTGCAAGAAGGCAATGATACTCTGCAATTCTAAGTGCCACCAAAGCAAACCATGTAAAAATAAATAACAATTTTAATAATTGATTTTTGTTTCTATTGAAAAAAAAAGAGTATTATTTGTTATAGTATGATTGTTCGTATTACCCTTGGTAATACCGTTTAAACATAACTTTTAACAACGAATCATTACAGTTTAATAAAATTGATTATTTTTCCAATTACGGAGTATTTTATTCAGTTTATCTATTTATTTTGACTTTCTAGATATATTAGAATGTTTAGACTAGACCATACCAGTTTATCCTAGAGTGTGCGCATTTATAGCAGGACCAACTAGTTTGGCCTAGCCTAAACTGGTTTATCCTATCGGGCTTAGGACAAATTAGTTTGGACTAGGCTAAACTAGTTTATCCTATCGTGAATAGGAAGAACTAGTTTAGCCTAGGCCAAACTAGTTTGTCCTGAAATCGGGTTTGGCCGGTAACATATATATAAAAGCGAAATACGACTCCCTGATTAATCAAGAAATTTAGGGAACCATAAGACTTAACTTAATTTTTTTCATAGGTATAGACATCTGCTAAGAACAAATTTTACCAAACTTTATTTTCAAACGTAGAAAAAATCATCAATCACGTATCCCATGGGCGGAGCGGGAAGAAGTGTCAGACTCTTACTGACTAAACAACCTACCCCGTTTCTTCCTTGCCATAGTGCCAGAGCCCTGGTATTACGCTTTCGCATCAACCCTTGGCCCCAGGAGGCTTCGACCCTGCAGTGCCCTTACAGTTTGCTGACAACTCCTTCAGGGAACAGCGAATAGGTGGACACTTGCCGTAAGGTTGTCCGTTTCAGTTGAGTATAAGGGTGCCTTCAATTTAAATAAATGACGCGCGACAGCCGCGCTGCAACTTGTGACTAATTTGAAAACGTTTTCAGTAAAGCAACATGCAAAGTTACCCCAATGTCACATTCGAAGATCTACTTTGAAAGTCATAACTAATTTTGAACCAATCATGATCCTGACGGTCGTAAACTTGTGTATTTGCATACTATAAATAAGCCAAAGGTGGCAGAAATGTTGCCGAACTTTGACCCTTACACATTATTAATTAATATACATACATACCACTATAAACTTCAAAGTCCCGAATTATGTAAGGTATGTTGGTTTACTCTCTGAGGCATGAGTGACCTTTGCGAATGTTGCCGAAGTTTTACACTATTATGGCTTGGAGGTTGCCTTGGTACAGTAGGGTGTTCCAAAATGTAGATCGTTTTACAAACGTCTTAGATGTTGTAAACAGTTTTTTTTTAGGAAAATTGAGCCTGATCATCTCTTAGCTGCCAGTGGTATAATTCAATCAGTACATAGTATAAAACAAAGTTGGCTGTCCCTATATAGATCTTTAAAAGTACGCAACGGATTTTGATGCGGTTTTTTTAATAGATAGAGTGATTCAAGGGGAACGCAATTCATTATCATTCAATATCAGTACCCGTGCGAAGCTGGGGCGGGTCGCTAGTTTTTTTATATTTTATTTGTTACTTATCTACCTAGTGCTCACATAATAGAAGCGACAAGAGATATCTAACCTTTTTATGTAATTTATCATCATCATCCTAGCGTATTTTTATGTAACTTATAATATGATGTAAAGACTAAAAGTACATGGAGTTTCTTACACGATTTTCTCCTTGGAGATCTATTCTACGCTTTGAAACAGGGAATTTAGCTTAATTTTCCTTTTTAGACTGCGCGACATTTTAAAAATTCAGTAGTGGCTGTAACTGGTCTATTTTAAATTACCATTTTTGATTTTGAATGGATTCTAAGTACTAAAATACTTCAAAGTAGTGCACACTTCTCTATAGCCATTTCCATTGTATTTGAAATTAGTTCACTGGACGCTCGTGAGTGGCGCTTCAAATAGATACAAAAAACAAGCCGTCAAATATACGAAATGGCTGGTCAAGTAGTAAATAATAAAGTTCAGAGACGAAGTCAACACACACACGCCAATTACGCAAACGTACTTAAAATACAAATCTTAGACACGAAAGTTCTATTCCCTAGACATCTTCAGTTCTAACTAGCGACCCGCCCCAGCTTCACACGGGTACTGATATTGAATATATTATGCATGTATTAGGCACATAAACCTTCCTCTTGAATCAGTCTATCCATTAAAAAAAACTGCATCAAAATCCGTTGCGTACTTTTAAAGATATAAGCATACATAGGGCATAAGCAACTTTGTTTTATACTATGTAATGATAATGATTATACATTCCCCACTGAGGCTCATCTGAACTCGCCCTTAACTGTATAATACCTACTTATCATACCTACCATAACGTGCGCTATAGTACTGTATTTACTGTGTCACTAGGTCGTGCAGTTTCCGCTGAAAATGGACTACAGCCTCGATCCCCGAGGGTGTCGTGGTAAGCGATTAACGGAATCTACTAAGTAAATAGATTGCAGCATTCAATCCTGTAGTGATAACATCAGAATGTGTGTACAAATAAGTTTAGGTTAATTTATTACGTAGAATTTTATAGTATGTTATGTTTGTAAATTATTCTGAAGAAATTCAAGTTAGCTGCCCATTTCGCTTGCCCTTCGTGAACGTTAGGATGGTTTAACAAGTTGTGTTTCATTTGACAAAAAGATAACATATAAAAAGACAAATAATGCCTGAAAACTGTTTTACTTTTATTTTATTTTTTTTACATTACATTGTAGAGGGCCAAAGTTCACATAAAATAGCAGATTTTCAGAGGCCCTTACTGGATTTTTGTTATTGCTATAAACTAGTGCTTGACTGCGATCCTACCTGATGGTAAGCAGTAATGCAATCGTTGCTAGTGAGGCGCACTAGTTTATTAAGAGCCTATTCACTCTAGCCTTAAAGACACTTAAATTATAATCACCTAATTTTGCTATAAAAACCTAGATATTATCAAAAGATCTGAGTTAGTATCCAAAATATCTGGAGAAAGATGTGCAATGACATCATAGTCATGTAAGATTAGCGGTTTGGCCGCTCTTATAGTGAACTTTAGTTTTGCTTTTCTTTTTATATGATGAATAATCATCTTAAAACATCCCTTGCCTTAAGTGGTGGGAGGAAGAGTGTCGGACTTTTAAGGTGCCTTCAAAGTAGCTACAAAGTTTCGCATGACGGCAGCGCGGATCAAGGCCGGTAGCTTTTTTAAACAATGTTAATTTCAACCATCAAATAATACGCGAAAGTAAATTATTTTGCTAGGCCACTTTCTCACCTGATTGGAAGTAATAATATGGTTGACGGTGGAGCACACTTGCCTAAAAAAAAGTAACTCTTGGTTTAACGTCCTCTAGGTTTAAGTTATCAGGAAAGGCAGAGGAAGGCTTACCATCAGGTGGGATCGCAGTCAAGCAGCAGTTTATAGCAATTAAAAAAAAAATAGGCACGGACCCAACAATGCACAAATGCGATTGGTTGTTTAGACAGTATAAGTCTGATACTATTGTCTATTCCACCCAAAGGTGGGAATTGTCATTGCATGGTTTTTACCTACCGACAAAAAATTAATAAAAAGACCTGAATAAATCTTTTGTTTTATTATTATCTGCCTCCTTAATTTTTAACAGTCTAGTCGTTAAAATAATAGAACTGACTTGCAAACTATGCAGCTAAAAACCAAAGTATTATCAAAATGCAGCAGAACATTATTTTATCACATACAGTTTCTTTTCAAATAACACTCGGTTCTACCGTCGTGTGCAGAGCTCTAGATGTCCATTCTTATGACGTATAATATAGATAAGCACTGCTGCGTCAGATTCGATCGGATCTCGGACAGAATTCCCGGTAAATCTCATACTTTAGCTACAAATTCTATATGGGAACATTCTAACTAAACACAACATTCAACATACCTACTAAACTCATAAACTTAAAGTAGTATGTTTACGAGTAGAATCGGTCTTTCCTGAGGTTTTTTTTTTTATGGCAGGTAAAAATCATCCAATGAGGAATCCCGCCCTTGAGCGGAGCGGGAAACAATGTAAGACTCTTACTGACTAAACAATCTACCCCTTTCCTTCCTTGCCTTAGTCCCTGAGCCCTGGTATAACGCTTTTGCACCAACCCCCGGCTCCAGGAGGCCTTTTTTGAGGCGAGCAATCAATCAATCTTTTTTCGTCAATACCTATAAACGGGCAGATCTTTTTTATCGTAGATAAAAAACATCCAATGACGAATCCTGCCCTTAAGCGGAGCGGAAAACAGAGTCAGACTCTTACTGACTAAACAACTTACCCCATTCCTACGTTGCCATATATAACAGGGCCAGAGCCTTCCTTTCAGACGCGAACCTTGGCCTCAGTTGGCTGCGACCCTTCTGCATTGTCTCTACGGTTTGCTGACAATTCCTTGAGGCGCGCTGAAACCGTCGGCCGTCGACGACTGGGTTTGGTCCGGACGGTTACCAGACGATTGGACGGCGAGCTACCTACGGGCTTAGGGAGCGTGGTCGCCCTTAAACTGCATTGGGATAACAATTTAACTCGGCAGCGCGCTTGGTGATGAAGAAGCTCTATGTAAAAAACAATGAGGTTTTAACATGTCTATACTGTGCACGTACCTTTGCAGCAAATATAGGCTATATTAGCAATATAAGAAAACATGATCGCAACCCGTAGTTGCTCTAGACAAAAACCAGTCACATCCTTGGAATAATAACACCTTTATCTCTTTAAATTTGCCAACTCTTGTCGAAATTTCAACAATACAAAGCAACATTTACCTGTTAAAGTATTTATTTGTATCTGTAATATCTCAGAAGATTTTAAATGCCAACGACCTCTACAGCAAAAAGGGTAAACAAAGTAAAGGCTTGAAAACCTTGTTTATTTATTTAATATCTTTGTACCTGTTACTCTTTGTACCTGTTATTCTTTGTACCAGTTACTCTTTGTACCAGTTACTATCTAAAACATGGACAAATTATTATTGTTGAAAACTAGATAAATACTGAAGTATTTACTTAAAGTAAATTCTGTAGTCGTTGATGTCTCGAGGTCAGAGTTACTCCGTTATTTTAGCGTAAACCTGTAATTAACTGCCCCGGGCCTAATTAGAATTGCTTTATCAGTACTGTAATAAATATTGAAATTATAGGTTAGGGTTAGCGAACTGTATTAAGTTTTAAAATATGTTATGGCGAATACGTTGAAGTTATATGGGAGACGTGGCTATTTCCCGCTGTGCCGCACTTCGATTGAGATCCAAAAATCTGTTACTGCGCTTTGCAGGTCGATAGACATTTTGATTCAACTTATAAGCCGCGTATTGTGCCTTGGACAGCAAGATTGTTTGAAAAAGTGGTGGTACACAAAAGAGAAATAGGTAGTTTTTAAGGTGGGGTATTGTCTAATGACTTTTCCTGTTATAGATTCGAGCAAGGGAGCGTGTCAATCTTTTACCGATTTAAATTACACCTACTCGTATGTTTTTTCAATTGTGTTGTTGTTTTTTTTTTTGTGTTCTAGCCTCGTAAGGCCCAACCTAAATTTAGGTCGATATATATTACGGCCCAATGTACTAAAAATAGATGCAAGTAGTTGCGGCCCAGAACTTTGATTAAGTAAAAAAGTGTTTAAATGTAATGCTTTTGGCAAAACTCTTTTATGTGGTATTTCTTATACCTATTTCATGCAAAAATATTTTGAAATAGTCAAAATTACACATGCGTTCAAGATTAATAATTTGTCGACGGTAGATTTAAATTGGCGGGATTATTTAAACCAAAAATACGTTTAAATATCATGTCATAATTTTAGGTCACTGGGCCGTAATTCAATGTTTTTAAAAAGTGTCTTGGGCCGGAGTGTTAAAATTTTTTTGTCATTAAATTAGGTTGTTGGGCCTTACGAGGCTAGGACCATGAGTATCCATTTTATACTTTAATTTAAGGAAGTACAAAAGTGATGAAATGTCAGTCGCGCGTGGAATGCTACGCGCTGAAGACAAATCGAGCTCAGTCAAAATAGAACGGACGATAGATGGACTATGGTTCATTATATTATTATATGGACTATATATTATTATATTTATTTAAGCTTATATTAAACACTCTTCAAATATAATTTTAAGTGAAGAAAGGCTACTCCATCGGCATTGACATCATCTAGCGTAATTTAATCGATCAATCATCGAATAAAATAAAAATCTATCAATATAACCACTCCAATTCATTAACCATTTCACCAAAGCATTGTTATTCTGTTCATTAAAAATCGTTAATTAAAAGTAGTTATAATATTTTAAAGAACAATGAAAAGCTGTCTTAAGATGAAACAATCGCCTTACCTTTCTTGTGATGCCTAGTAAAATTTCCAAATACGCTTCCAAGTCGCTGTTGATTTCTTGTCGTACACAACTCCAACGATTTCAAATCGTCCGCGTTCTGCGCAACCAAAATGGAAGACCTCTTCGACTCCATAGCACCTGTGTTCACTAGCAACTCTGCTTCAAGTAAAAGAACAATAGTGGCATAGAGTAGTTTCAGTTCTCTACAGCAAAGCATTGTTTTGGCACTATTTTGTGGTCACATTGGTAGCACTTCACATGGTATACTTAAATTAATAGTCATTGTAGGCACTGCTATCTTCTTTTATTTGGGTCTGGGTGAGGTGGGTGGTGGCGCATTCTGGAAAGAAAGAAAACAATTGTTAGTTTTTTATTAGAGCTGGTTTGATTTTTGTTTTTGTATTTTTATTAACAGTTTTTTTCTAGATAATCAAAATCAAAACGGTTTTTATTTCATATAGGCCTACATGGGCAATTATAAGTCGAGTTAGACGTCAGAAGCACGGTTCCGAATTGGTTATTTCCTATCGAGAAGAACCGGCAAGAAACTCCATGGATTCCTCCTCAATCAAGAGCTTAGTCCTTTGTCGTAACGACTACGTGCTTTTCGAGAATAATGTAACGATGCTTGCGAGTTTTTTTTTTTATGATAGAGACTGCGTGAAAAATAATATTTTTTATGTTACATATTCATAATAAAAAATAGAAACTAGCAGACATAATATAATAGCTAAACATTTTTATTATAAAACTAGCTGTGCCCGCGACTTCGTCCGCGTGGAATAGTTATTTTGGGCATCATATTTATTTTTGCAAACAACCTCCTCAGCTTTATAAATTATAGCTGTTACCCACGACTTTGCCCGTGTCAATTTCTGTTATTATTTTAGACAATTTAGTTTTTAAAAGAACATAATTATCTAAAAGTACTTCATAGAGCTACACCCCAACTTGGGCACGCCATAATTTCGGCGGTAAGTCCCCTCTTTGAGACGTGATATCTATCACGGCATCCTCACCTTCCGCATGACGTAGGTTCTCACCGGACATGGGAAGAAGGAAGAGACGCCCGGGTGTCGCCACTGTATGTTCAGCCCGGAGGATACGGTGGAGCACACGGTGGAGGTGTGCCCCGCTTGAGAAGAACATCGCCGTGTCCTCGTGGGGGTGATCAGCGGCGGCGACCTCTCGCGTCGGGCCTTGGTTCAGGCCACAGTTTGCAGCGAAGAAGAATGGCAAGCGGTCGCCTCCTTCTGCAAAGCAGTAATGCTCGTAAAGGAGGAGGCCGACCGCATAAGGCAAAGGCAACAGTGCCCTCGCCGTCACCGCCGCGATCCCGCCGATATCCGGTCTTCGTAGACGCTGGCTTGTGGACGGTGAGCAATGGGTAGCTCGCCGTTCGGTTGTCTGGTAACAGTCCAGACCGAGACCAAGTAGTCGACGGCGTGCACTGCTCCCGCGCGCCTCAAAGTGTTGTCAGCAAACTGTGGGGCCGTTCAGGGGCGAAGCCTCCTGCAACTGAGGGTCAGTGCGAAAGCGTTATAGCGGGGCTCTGGGAATAAGGCAAGGGAGGAACGGGGTAGGTTGTTTAGTCAGTAAGAGTCTGACACTGTTTCCCGCTCCGCCCAATAGCGGGATTCGTCATTGGATGATTTTTACCTACCATAAAAAAAACCCATCCGCGCCGCTCGCAAGCAACTCCTCTCCTCGCCCGCCGCGCGCCGGCCAGACGCAGCGTCAAGTTTATAACATCATGCATCGCGTGTGAATTTTATATCGGAGTTATTTTAAAATTGTAATATTTTCTAAGATGTTCATTAAAATTAAATGATGTCAAAGACAATTTTGTTAACAATTACATACTCTTAATCAACAACACATTTATTTGGATAAAGATTATATTATTATGTTGATACAACTCTAACAAATAATCAGTAAAAATTGGCTAAATTTGATTCGCATAAAAACGGTTCTAGTAAGTTAATCTTAAAAGATAGACATATACTGTCGCGGACATTTTTTTAGATCATTTTTAGAGGAATAATTCTTTCATACATATTTTTTTGGTATCTTAAACCGTTTTGGCAGCGCACGCAACGGAAGCTCAAAGATGAATAATTTTCCCCGTTTTTTCCACATTTTCCGTTGTTTCTTCGCTTCTATTAGTCGCAGCGTGATGTTATATAGCCTAAAGCCTTCCTCAATAAATGATCTATTCAACACAAAAAGAATTTTTCAATTCGAACCAGTAGTTCCTGAGATTAGCGCGTTCAAACAAACAAACAAACAAACTCTTCAGCTTTATAATATTATAGTATTTTTATTATAAAATATGTAACTCTTGCACAGGGTAGCTCAAAGTTGCCTGTCGGTTTTCCACCGTATGTATTACGGGGAGTGTGCCTCGGGAATACATAACCTAATTCACCCAAGCCCGTTTCATAACCGGACCACCAATGTATAGCGGTGTTCCTAAATGGTGGTAGGAGGTCCATCGTGAATCGGTGGCCATACGCAGTTTTTTTTAAATCTAATCGAAAATATGTGTTACGTCGACCCCAAGAAATATGGGATAGCGGCAGGAAGAAGAAAAAGAACAGAAAAATTTCAGATTTTAGATTTATTCCTTCTTCTTCTTTTCGAATCGATGATTTTTTTTGAGATCCTATATTTTATGCTGTAAGACCTTCATTCAAGTTAAATTTCAAACTTCTAGGGCAACAGAGAGTACCATGTATTTGATTCGTTTGAGAATGTCGAAGTGTATGTTTTTTGTAACATACTTGGCCGTATCTTTTTTTTGTTAACTTAAAAAAATATTTTTTTCAGTTTCAAGGGACCGCAAACCTAAGTATACTTATGGTTTGAAGTTGGCATTTGTCAATTTTTTGCTTTTCATACTATTTTATGTGTTCTTGAATTTTTTTCAAGCTCTTTTCCTATTAATATTTTACACTGGTGTAAAAGTGTTTTTTTATGGTTTTGTCATTGGAAACTTTTTACCTACCACAAGAAAAAAGTATATTAAGGTTTTACATTTCAACCCGATACTTGCACGCGTTTTTGAGATAAAGGGTCTGACAAATAGATATACGGACATCAAAGTGCTTCTTAAGGATTCCGCTTTTCCCTTATGGTATCCTAAAAACAAAATTTACTTTAGTTCGTCTATGCGAAAAGCTACTTCGAATAACCTTACTTCAATATGCTAGAATACTAGGAATCAAAAGCTTCTGAATCATGACTTACATTTCGCACTAAACTTTTAGTACCAGGCATTCACCACATCTAATCTAATCTCTCTTTCGAACATTCTCCAACCCTTACTTACCTAGATTGAAAATCGATACAAATCTATATTGATTTTACCAAGAAACTATTGTGAGACTTTTGTAGTGGTAGCATAAACTTGATTGGAACAGAAAGACAGTTTTATACAACGAACGAGATATAGGTTTTTTTTATACTACTCATCATCATCATCATCTTAGCGACCGTCCCGGTTGCACACCTTGGCTGTCACCTCGGTGCCCGGGGTCCGCTTTCCTACACAGTCGCCTCCACTTCGCTCGGTCTTTCGCGTCCTCTGCCTTTAGCCCATTGGCACGCATATCGTCCGTTACGACGTCGATCCAACGCCTCTTAAGCCTTCCTCGTTTTCCGGGTCCCGGCGGAGGCGGCATGGTGAGGCATCTGTTACCCACGTAGTCTGCCGGTTTTTTTTATACTACTGGTTCTAGGGAAAAAAGTCTAATGGCAAACTTGTAGGTCATAAAAAGATCTGCAATTTTTTGTATTTACATTTAAAACCGCACCCCCATCCACTTTCCGACGTCAGATCGACCGTAATTTATTTTTCCTTTAATTTTTGTTATATTCTCTTTTCTTATGGGTTTCATTCTACTACTATTTTGTTCTACTCTTTTAAAAATCAAAATGGTTTTTATTTCACATAGGCCTACATGGGCACTTATAAAACGTCAGAAGCTAGTGCACGGTTCCAAATTGGTCATTTCCTATGGAGAAGAACTGACAAGAAACTCCATTGTTACTCTTTTAAAAAAAATGGTTTCCGACAACATTTCGTTATTACAGTATTTATATGATTATGTAAGAACAGTGTAGACCATTCAATATATTGTACTCAAAAGCACAATAAAACAACATTTTACCATTTTGAGAGCTATTTGCACTGGTCTACCATGCCTACAATTGATTGCAATCACTCTTGCGACCGGCATTTGTTTGATATTTCAATAAATATTTATGTCTATGTGTGCGTGCGGACGCGTGTATGAACTATCTTGTTATAATCAAGTACAGTTTATCAATTAAGTATGAGTATCGAGTTTTACAAAACCTTCATTCTATTTTAATTTAAATCGATACATTGAGCAAACGAGTATTTAATTATTCAGGTCAATATCCAACCATTTGAAGTTCTAAGAATGTTTCAACAATTTAAAGAAAGTTTCTGGGAACTTGGTGATTTTCGTAAAGACCTAATAAGTAGAAGGAATTTACTGGGTCGTGTTTTGTCATAGTGACAGATACCTTACTCGTCGATGGATAGGGGTTTCTCAGTAATAAGGTCTCTATTTTACTCTTCGAGTACTGAGGTCAAAAAGATCAATATCAGTATATCAGTACCTACACAACTTAGAAATCTTAACGAATGGAATGTTTACTGACATTTGAATTTATAACAAGCTGCCTTATTTTTTGCTTTATGTTGGATTTTGATTTCTATCAAATTGGATACGGTATGAACATTAGTAACAAAGCATAGCAATAGCTTTATAATGTTCCCAATGCTGGGACACTGGCCTACTGTCTAAGAGAGAGAATGGGCCGTAATCAATCACGCGGGCCCGGTTTGGATTAGTGATTATCACAAGTCTTTGAATTTTTGGTTTCTTCACGATGATTCTGCTAAAAATTCGTGATCTGGCCGATCATTGGTCGGTCAATAACTCTCGCAATAGAATTGAGGTAGCTGTCTTGTAAATAATTAAAAGCAATAACTGCACAATAACGTTCTAATGGTAAATCACTGATCAAACAGACTTGTATTTGTCAGTATGCACGAAATTACCATTCGATGCCATTTCTGTCAAAAGATATATCATGAAAAAGTCATAATGATGACATTATATTTGTAGATTAACTTATGGCAAAATCAACAATTATGAAATCATAGATTTCATAATTCACCATTTTATGCCATTTCTGTCAAAGGATATATCATGAAAAAGTCATAATGATGACATTATATTTGTAGATTAACTTATGGCAAAATCAACAATTACGAAATCAGTCATAGATTTCATAATTGTTGATGTCAATCAACAACAACAATTATGAATAATTAGTCTGCAGTTACAATAGTCAGAATAACTTCTGACAGATAACTAGGCTATGGTTAATTTATGTTATAAATGTTATCTCAGTGTTGTGTTGCTCACAACACAACACTGAGATAACATTTTGACTCTCAAGTCGAGGAAGATTATCCTACCGTGATACAGTGTATACTAGTACGGAGGACAGTGTGAATCTGGTTCAAACAACCAAACAAATATACCCATATAGTGAGCAGCAACAATGTTAATATGTAAGTTTGGTCGTTTTGTTAAATTGTTTTTTTTTTTTGATAATGAATTGAATTGAATTGAATATTGTAATTGTAGACTTGAGCCCCTGTTCTACGAACTTTGTGCCCATCTCATAAGCAATAAATTCTTCGCGCTATATATATTAAAATAAGTATTATATTTAAACAAAGAACACTTATTTTACACAAAAAAAAATATTATCCTTTACGCGTCTGTATTTTTACGCCGTCATTCTAAACGAGGTATGTTAGAATAAATATTTTGCTTTTCAAAGCCTTTTCGTTATAAATAACACCTTTTTATGTGTGCACCTTAATTATTTATTTTCTTAAGGTAACAAACGTGCCCTCTATACGCCTTCTGAAAATAGAGCGTGTGAATGCAAACATGGTGTGTTTTCATTTCTTCATTTGATACTTCAATGTGACAGGTTACATATAACTGCGTGGAAATAAGGGTGATTTTAAAGGGCAGACATACGATTTTTCATAATTTTAAACCAAACAAGGCAAGTTGTTATATTTTGAAAAAAAAAAATGTGTTAAACTAAACTATAATTCTGCCTTATAATATTAATTTGATTTATCGATACCAGAAGTATGAATATTAACGTGAGGGACGTTTTTATGTTTTGCGTAAAATACCCTTATGTCAATCATTATAAGGATCTTTTTTACATTTTAAGTAAATGTCCCTTACGTTAATTCATACGTCTGGTATCGATATCTACGATTTTTTTCATTTGTTTTCATAAAATTAATTTACTGAACTTTAAGTACTTTTATTCTTTTCCTATCACAAAAAAAAAATCAACAACAACACCACCAACAACAACAAGAAAAAGCAACAACAACCATCATCAAATTACATCTGTTCAGTTCTGTATTACATGTGTTCAGTATTTTTTGTCCTAGACGAAGACGCTTATTTGTCGTTAAAGGTTACAATAAAGTTTAAAAAGTGTTATATTTCTTTTTAGAGTTAATTTATTTTTAACTTTTTAGTTCATTTTATAAACAAATAATAAAATTTACATTCCCTTGGCAGTAAGGTACGAACAATTGTACAGCTACAAACATAGTGTGACACTTAGGTACAAAAAATTCAATGTCAAACTATTCATGAAAAGTATTGTGCTACAAAAATAGCTCCAGACTAATATCAAAAAGGTCAATTGTCAAAGTTACAGTCGTTAGGTATTCATAGCGAATTTTTTTCGGTATACTCGTAACTAGGTCTTTATGTGAGTAAAGTTAGTCACCGATTGAAGAGAATATTTTTTTTAAGTTATGGGAATCAGGCCGAGATTGACGATATTAGCTTGCTGTCCTGCAGACCGGCAACTGTTCGGACCTAGTCCGAGTCGCCGTCGACGGCACCACGTTTTCATCAAATGCCTGAAAAAGATGTCAGCTTAACCGTTGGGGCCCAGCATTGCTGAAACCCATTGGGGACATATCTTGGGTACTAAAAGATGCGGCGTGGTGGTGACGAGAAAAAGAGCGGTGGGCGGTACTGCCAATTTTAGCGGCGCAGCGCTGCAACGCATTTATGTATTTCGGCCCTTAGTTCTAATGTGGCGTCTTCTAAATCGCTTCATCACCTTTATCTAGTTTTTTTATCTTTAGCTTTTTTATGGTAGGTAAAAATCATCCAATGACGAATACCGCTCTTAAGCGGAGCGGGAAATAGTGTCAGACTCTTACTGACTAAACGACCTACCTCATTCCTAAGTTTCTACATTATAACCGGGGCCAGAGCCTTCCTTTCAGACGTGAATACTTTGCCCAAGTTGGTTTAGACCCTTCTACAGGGTCCCTATGGTTTGCCGACAACTTCTTGAGGCGCGCGGAAACAGTGCGCCCCGTTGACGACTGGGCTTGATCCAGATGGTTACCAGACGATTAGACAGACGGCTAGCTACCCATTTCTTACCATCCACAAGCCCGCAAACATGAGTACCAACTACTGTAAAACCTATAAATATTTAAATGAATGGTCCTAAAACATTAAAATAGTTTTAATGTCACAAAACACAAGTACACCACCACCGTTTTACGTTAAAGGGAGTATACAAGATACCTACAAACGCAAAATCTAATCTCCTTTGTAATGAAACAAGGACGCTCGGTTTCAAAGCTTTCTACATCTTGAGCAATGGTTTTGGTTACAAAGACAGGGTTCTATTGTGGTAGGTGATAGACTTGTGATAGAACCTTGTCTTGCAAGCATTGAAGTGTCTAAGACGGAGAGGTTTCTTGTTGGTGACCAAGTCTCAATTTATTACTGCTATAGGCTTACTTAGACCGGAGTAAGTTGGGTTTTTCCATCAGTTTCTCAAAAATCCCAACCGTCATGGGTATTGTACCGTTTGGTACAAAACCCATGACGGTTGGGTTTCTGCCCAGTTACAAATTACATAAGTACCTTTGTAGTATACTATATACTGAAACTTACGGTTGGTATATTTTCTAACCTACAAGTAACCTAAAGGCATAATTTCTTAATGTTGTGAAATACATCCTGGGTCCTCTCTCCAACCTCTTGCTTAGCAGTCAGGGGCACTACCCAAATAGACCAAATAGGCATTCAAATTAATTGCCAAACAACAATTTTATACAAATAGAAACATCTTCGATCAATCATTGGATAACTAGACGGCGATGCAACCTCAGTCAGGGATATGGTTTCTATTCTCGGAATTGCATAATCTAATTCTGCCAATCTCATTCCATTTTTGGACTATCAGATGTACCTATGGTGATGCGCAATCGGTACGGCGGTCAATGATATTTCCTACCCTTGCGCGGAGTGGAACGTGTCAGAAAGTGACAGACTTTTACTGACTAAAAATCCACTCCGTTCCTTCCTAGGCCTATACGCCTTTAATGGCCGTAGGTAGTTACTACGCATTGACCGACAACTACCTAAATCCATTGAACCCGCTCAGCTGTTCTATACCTAAAGATATAAATTTTGTAAACGCGTAAAATAATTTTAGTTTAAAAAAAAAAGTGCTTTATTTTTTTAATTTTAACTTTACAAATGGATAGTATTTCATATACCGGATCAATCTTACACGAGATTAAAACGACCAAAATTTAACGTTGTATACAGGAACCGGATCTTCCTTTAGAAATCTTTCTTTTTAAGGCAAAAAAGGAAATCTTTCTTTTTTTTTCCCAAAATTATACTATCGTATAGAATGCAATTAAACAATCCCACCCAGGATAAATGTTTGTGTGATGAGCTCAATCATTTGTTCTGTGTCTGGCTGTAATATATCTATAATATGTTGTATTAAGAAATATGTAAGTATGTTTATCAGTTGTCTAGTACACATAACACAGCTAGCTTGGGACTAGACGACGTTGCGTGATAGTTGTGGAACATATTATATTTATAATCATGCCCTAAAATAAACCCCCACTTCACATTTCGTAATATCAGCTTCCACAAGAATACACTTCAATGACATCTCTGTTATTTCCAATATTGTAAAAAACTAATGAACGAAGATAGCATGGAGTAAGAACATTATGTACCAGCTTAACATAATGTTCAATCCCCTGTAATGAGACTTTTCTCAGGTGTGCAATACACAGATGTGATCAGATAAACGTGAAACCTATTGTACTTTTCCTTGATATTGTACTGGTTAGGTACACTGTGTGTAGGTAGGACTTAAATGGCCCAGTATTTTCTTTTGCAGATTATTCTTGGAAAAGATAAGATCAGGTGAGTAGGATGAGTAAAAACAAGATAAGCGTGGATAAGAGAAAATATTTTTTAATACACTTCTCGAAAACCTATTTTTATCGCACCGCTCCCAGGCATGCAATGGACTGTTAGTGCGGAAAAAAGCGCGCATGTGACCCCGTCACAATTTTATTTTAATAAAATAATTGACCGTATGAGGTTTTTTTATGGTGGGAATAATTATCGAATGACGAATCCCGACATAGTGTTAGACTTCTACTGACTAAACGACCAACCGTTCCTTCCTGCCTTAGTTCCAGGGCCCCGATGTTCCTCTTTCGCATCAACCCAGGCCCCTGAAATGACCCCAGAAAGCTGACCGAGGTGCGACGACGCCCACGAGTCATAAGTGTATTGAAAAACGCAGCCCTTGGCTCCAAAACACACTCGCCTACGCTCGCAATGAAAAGTTTTCTACACTAGTATCAAAATGTACTAATTCAGTCACCAGTCTCACTTTCACACTTGCACTTGTATTTATTTGTTACATACATTTTTAAACAATTCAAATATGTTATATTAAGTCAAGACAATACAAAAATAAAATAATCATTAAATAACCGGCCTCATTCTCGTTCTCGTTTCTCGTTCTCATTATATCCATATTCTTTCATCACTTTCACCAACTCAACTTAATACGTAAAAATTAAAAACGTATCTTTTATCCCGTTACAGCAAATAAGCCTACACAAAACTCTATTTCAATACAAACAGTGACACTGCGTCATATTTGGGGTTCCTATCGCTTGTGTATTGTTCGATGAAAGCCACATATCAGTCACTGGACTGAATTGCCGTCATATTTCAATATTTGTGTCACGTATCCCGTTTCAGCTGTAAAACCTATAACTTTGTTATGAATTAATTTTAGATTTATGAGTGAATACAACGAGGTTAGACCACGGTAGGTGGGCGATGGGAATGTTTAAAGTGGCCTTGAAATGAAAATGAAAAAAAAAATGAAAAAGGAAACTAAAGTATTACTTGTAGGGACCCTGCAGAAGGGTCGACGCCAACTGAGGCCGTGGGTTTGCGTCTGAAAGGATGGCTCTGGCCCCTCTGTGTTTAGTCAGAAAGAGTCTAACAATGTTTCCCACTCCGTCCAAGGGCGGGATTCGTTATTGGATAATTTTTACCTACTATAAGAAAAAAAAATAAAGTATTACAGGTATATTTTTGTAAGTAAAAGTCTGGAACAGATAACGGCATTGATCTTGAGCTCTGATCTTTTGCTTTATGGCTAATTTCCACTAGCGCAGAAGTAAAACAAGAGGTCTCTTTAGTGGTATGAACTAAGAAGTGAGGACGGGATATGCAATACTTGTACTGATGGGCTCACCTATGTGTAGATTACGCAAAAAGATTCCCGCTCTTTCTCATGCATTTTACCACTCTCACCTAATCGTAAGCAATGATGTAGCCGTCGATGGAACACACTTGCCTAGAAGTAACCTATTTTTTTTCATTGCCACGATTTTACTCTTTGTTGTTATAGTTCCGTACCCATAAGTAGAACGGGGCACTATTACTAAGACTCTGCTCTCCATTCATCTTTCTATATTTCCATCTGTCACCAGGCTGTACCTCATCGTAAACTATGAAAATTTGTAAAAACAGAATCATATAAATATAATCAAATAAGTAAAACAAACGTCATCTATGAAAATTTCAACTGTCTAGCCATCAGGCTACTACATTAGGCAACTGTCTAACCTGATGGCTAGACAGTTGAAATTTTCATAGATGACGTATTTGTAAAAACAGAATCTTATAAATAAAAACAAATAAGTAAAACAAACGTGGTTAGGCACGGTATGGAACCATGATCGATACGCATTTACTCAGTTTTCTATCCTCATGCGGGCGGAGCAATTTTCAGAAGCTGGCTTCTAGGTCATTGTTTTGAAGCTACAAAAATCAGAATAGCAAAATATGGTATGCCCTTATAAACTGTTACCCATAATCTTTCTACTACACATTATAACACGATTAGTATTCACATCACTCGTCAATGACACACCCGATTTGGCCGCTATTACACATCTATTAACATCAATATAATATATAGAATAAACAGGAAAAACAAAAGCGTGTTCATGGAGCATTCAAACAAAATGTTACCTTTGAAATGAAGCTGATGACATCTTTTGTTGTTGACAGACTGTTCAACAAATTGTAACTTCTATTCCGTAGGCATAAGGATGGAATTAAAAGCATAGAGTCAATAAAAACGTTGGCGAGCAATGGGTAGCTCGCTGGCCGATCGTCCGGTAACCGTCCGGACTGAGCCCAAGTCGTGGACTGCGCGTACTGTTTCCGCGCGCCTAAAGGAATTGTCAGTAAAGTGTAGGGGTCCAGCAGGATCAAAGCCTCCTCAGCCCTCTGAAAGGCTCTGGAACTAAGGAAAAGGAGGAATGAGGTGGGATTTAAGTCAGTAAGTCTTGCGATGTGTGAGGATGTAGTTTGAAGCAAACGACATGAGGTGCTATCACATGGGTCAGTGACCACAGTAGACATCGAGCTGTTCCTAGCTGAAAGTCGGAAGTCAAAAGGCGACATCAGTGACCTATGGAGTAGCAAATTATGTAATTTGTTTAACCCCTCATCCTCTTACATCGATACTTTCTCTTGCTTCGCCCAAGGCCAGGAGACGTCATAAAATGATTTTTGGCCACCATAAAAAACTATCAAAGATTTACAAATGATAACCGGGACCATAAACAAATCGATAGAAATTAGTAACGACATTAAAAAAGTTGTAGTTATAGCGCATCTGTATCAATTAAGTTAAAATATGCTTTATTCAAATAGACAATGTTTCAATTAAGTAACAGTTTCTGTCAAAATTCGTAGACTTAATAATTTACGGGGAAATTAGAGAAATTGGTAGGCGTATAGTTTGCTTATATTTTTTTCGACGGATAAACATCATACATTGACATCTCCCGCCCCTGGGACGAGAATGAGATAATAGAATAGAATAATACTTTATTGTACACCAAAAAAAGTAATAATTTCACAGAAACTTATATGAATGGGTACAAAGACGGTCTTATCGCTGACAGCGATATCTACCAGACAACCTTAGAATGGAATATAAGAGCTTGAACTAGAAGTAACCTATTTAACTCTTGACTTAAAGATTCCCGGATTGTATACATCAGGAAACAAAGAAGGAATTCCACTCCTTGGCTGTACGCACAATGAATGTGTTCCCAAAACGTTTCGGGACCGGACGGCGAGCTACCCATTGCTTGCCGTTCGCAAGCCCACGCCTACGGCGTCTGGGGTGGTGAGCGTCGTTGTCTTATGTGTCGTCGTTTGCGAGGTTGCTCATAACAATTTATTACCATAAAGATTGAAGCTGACAAACACAAAAACTCAAACACCGGAAAAAAAATGCGTGGAAAACAAAAATTACAAATGTTTTTCGACTGTTAAAGAACCTAGATTGTTATCAAGGTTAGAAGTTACATCTTCGTACAAAAAATGTCCGCTGTACGGAATGTTTATATGAATAATTCATGCTTGGTAGTAAGATGAGGAAATATGAGTCAAACATATTCGAGTGCTATTTCGTGCGTGGTACAAGGGGCTCGTGTACAGTTGGATAAGAAAATATTGGGACGGTATTATGATATTTTTTTCTTTACTTCTGTTTAAACTATGAAAGTTTGTTTAATCTTTTGTATACTGTAGTTTAAGACATAATAGAAAGACAATAGATGTGTGAAATGTGTGAACGCCGGCGTTTGCTTGAAGCTCAAGAGTTTAAGTCGTCCGGAAAAAAGTGTTATTAGATTTTTTCCCTTCGGAATAAAATGCAGATCAGTGTACTCTATATTGTAGGTACATAACTTGGCACATTAGGAACTTAAAATGACTAAGGTGTTACAATGGGCGGTCTTATCGCTAAAAGCGATTTTTAGGTACCTAAGTAATAGGTGTGTGGACACCGGCGTTGGCTTGAGGCTCAAGAGTTTAAGTCGTCGGGAAAAAAGTGTTATTAAATTTTTTCCCTTCGGAATAAGATGCATTCCAGTGAATCGATACTTGTGCTTTTTCTTGTTGTTTATAGCTTAGAGCTTTACTGCGTTCGCGAATCGGTTATGATCCTCGTCATACAGTTTTAAGACGGCCAACCTTGAATGCGCAGTAACCGATTTTCGGGTTTCAATTTTATTAAAAGTCAAAGTGTCAAAGAAAAAAGTGTGTGCATGAATATGTGTTTAAAGTGGGAGTAAGCAAGGAGTAATCCTATATTATGAACTATTTGTTATGGCAAACAGTTCAATTTATTTGTCACATTTACTTGTGTATAGATATTATGTTCAAAATTCACAATTAAAAATTATTTTCTAAAACTTATAGATAGCCTTATTTTTACCCGACTGCCAAAGAAGGAGGGTAATGTTTTTCGAGTGTATGTAAGTATGTATGTATGTCTTTTCCTTTGTGACCTCCTGTAGCCTAAACGGCTTGATGGATTTTGATGTATGAGGTATCGTTAGATTTGTCTTGATTACGGGAGTGTCATAGGATACATTTTATCCTAAAAGTCCCACGGGATAAAGACATAATAATATTTTTTCTAAATTTCCCTTTAAAAAAATATGTACTCGTAATCTAAAGCCAAATGTCGTCGAAATAATTTAAAATGGTACTTACATATACATAGTCTTCTACATCTACAACATTTTCGTTAAATAAAAACAGCTAAAAAGTTATAAATAAAAAAATTATTATTAAAAAAACAAAATACCCGACTGCACACTAAAAAAAGAGTAAAACAAGCCCCCCAATACAAATTTACTGAATATAATTTATAAATGTTGATGGAAAGCATCGCAGGCGGGGACCACCTTGACCGCCACCAACGAAAATTCTGCTAAATGGTGCACAACAGAAATGACTATAAATAAGCCTCTGTTGGTCCCCGCCTGCGATGCTTTCCATCAACATTTATAAATTATATTCAGTAAATTTGTATTGTGGGGCTTGTTTTACTCTTTTTTTAGTGTGCAGTCGGGTATTTTGTTTTTTTAATAATAATTTTTTTTGAACGTCATTTTATATTCTTCCATAGTTTATATTTTACAATTTTATTTTCTGTTAACACAGAGACTCTAAATTATTTTTATTAGTCTCGCACTTGTGTTTAGAGTCATAAATAAAGCGTAATGTGACGTTGCACTCTAAGATGAAACAACACAAATGGAGAAAAGCATTATATATCCTCCAAAGCTGAAGGATTGTTTGAAAGGGTCACCGCGTTTTAAAACGCAAAAGACAAGTGAAAAATTTCAAGTAAGAAACAGAAGAATTTCAGTTAGTAACAGTCTAATACACCGTCTTTTAAAAACAAAAACAAACAAATCGAAACAAACAGAAAAAAAAAAAAAAAAAACAAAACATGACGACGATGATAATGATTTTCCTTCTCAAAAATGAGGGTTCCGTTCAAAGAAAGAAAAAGAAATCAATTACTGAATTGAATAAAGTAGATTTTTCTGAGTGACAAAAAACAATGTGAAGTAACCAAAAATTTACAATTTTCAGATTTATTCCTATTACCTACATTTGTATTATTAGACCTTGCTTCATACAAATTTCAGGTTTCTACGTCGTGCCCTATGAGTTTTGATTCTCATGAGATCGACGAAATATACGTCTTTTGTGACGTATTTTTTATTTTAACTCAGAAGTTTGATTTTTCCACAGCTTTAAAGAGCCGCAGTTTTAATTATATCGTTTTAATTTCAAGTCAAACAAATGAACTGTGGTGGCCGAGTGGTAAAGGCCCCAACTTACGAGCTGTAGGTCACGGGTTCAAACCCAGCCAGGCGCATTACTTTGTGTAATTTATTTCATCACCACTGCTCTCAAAACGGTGAAGGAAAACATCGTGAGGAAACCGGCATGTCCTAGAACCAAAAATTCGAAGACATGTGACATTCACCAATCCGCACTGGGCCCGCGTGGTGGATTATGGCCCATTCCCTCTCCTAGAGAGAGGAGGCCTGTGTCCCTGCAGTGGGAACATTAAAAGGCTGATGATGATGAAAGAGCCGCAGTCTTAATTATATCGTTTTAATTTCAAGTCGATATCCCTATACATTCGCGAGATAAAAGGTCTTGACAGACAGTCAGATAGACGGACAGCAAAATGATTCTATATGGGATCCAGTTTTTTTCCTTCAAGGTACGAAACCCTAAAAACAAAACAAAAATAATTAACTAAACGTAACTTAGGCATACCTTACGGAAGAAATGATAATAATATTAAGGTATACGCCCTTTAGGACTTATAAGGATGGATAAAGCTATTGACCTTCAAATAAACAATGTATTATTTTCTACAGCAATGAAAATGTTAAGGTTAATAATGACTAAGTACTTGAACTTTTGAACGTTGATCAGAGGGGTTAAGTGTAATTTGAGTATCAAGAGATTCTGTAACATTTTCGCTCCTATTTTCCCTTTTGTTTTCAGTTGGAAATCTTCAAAAGACTTTTGGTGAAAAGGACCACATAATATGGGAGTTTTGCCTCAATAAAACCACCCTGGTGAATTACCAACAGTAAACGAAGGGGGCTCTGTAGCCTCTTAATAAACGTCTGTGAAACTTTCTAAGTACGAAGTCAGTTCAAGCCTTGGGGCTATTATCGTACTAACATTTCTCCGTCTCATATCAAGCGTTTGGCGATATGCGAACCTTGATGGTTAGAAATCGAACTAAAATTATTATTATCCTCAAATTTATAGGTTCTTCTTAGAAAGAGAAGGCATTGCTCTGAGTAGGGTTATCTTAGTCGATACACCCTGGTTAGAGTGGTCATGGTTGTTATTGAGAATCACGATGAGTGAACTTGACTTATAATATATGAATATTATAATTATCATATACGTGTAACGTATTATAATTATCACTCCTTAAGTGATAATTATAATACGCAATGACAGCGTTAGGATAAAGCGTGGTCACTATTTATTTATTTAAACTTCATGTACAGTAGAGATACATAGGCGGACTTAATATGACAAAGCATTCTCCACCAGTCAACCTTTGGGTTAAAAAAGACAACATTGCGGTAGATGTGCACAATAAATAAATTACAGATATTTTAAAAAGATTATAATATAAAGTGACTTATAGTAATAAAATACTCATAGATGCTGATATTATCAACTAATAAATATTATGATTAATATCAAATAATTATAGATCTTAAAATATGACATAATATGAATGTACACATACTCACAAGCTTTTTCCTTTACAAAAAAAAAAATGACTTAGAAAACGAAAGTAAAATGAAACCCAAACAGTTTTAGCAACAAAATGTAGGTAGACATTTTAATCGTCTAATTGTGCGCACGATGCCGTTTGTCTGGCTAAAAGGATAAGCTTGTACTAAAGAAGCCGAATTTGTCTCCAAAGCATTTTTGTTTCGCCGAAATAATTTTATGGTTACTGCGTCGTCAACTTAATTTTATTCAGCGTTACTAAGCTGACCGATGGAAAACGAAGCGAACCATTCAGACAACGACTTACTAAAATAACTTTCATGAGTTGTAGTACACAAAGCTCAAGCTTTACCACCATTTTACCTGTACAGGCTAGTTTGTCGTGTAAAACTGTAAAAGTCTACGGTCTACCGACTACACGCATGGTATTACGTGTACATACTGACCCACTCAGGCAAACCTGAACATGTTCATCATCATCATCAGCCTTTTTAATGTTCCCACTGCAGGGACACAGGTCTCCTCTCTATGAGAGGGGACCTGAACATGTGGTAGGACCAAAACAAATGAACGGCTCAATCAAAGAAGTTATGATTGTTAAGACCGGTACTTTAGTGTAAATTGTGCTATGCTTTTTTAAATCACAGACTAAATATAACAAAAATGACAGTTATTAATGTTGCTGATCTATTAAAAAAAAATTAACACTGTAGTTATTAATTATTGACATTATATTTCAATATTCTATGATATTGTATTTATTTCTTCATAACATTGAAATTGATTCATTCTTGACATTATTATTTAGTACTCTTTGACATTGTAAGTATTTAATTATTCTTGACATCATTACATTAAGTTTTCCCTGACACTGTATAGTTGTCATTTATAAATTTCAAATTAAATATACTTTCTAATTAATAAAACAATTCTTTAAGAGGTAACGAGATAGCCCGGGAGAAAACTATCTGGAAAAAGTTGGGATGCCTTTGCCCAGCAGTGAGATAGTATACCCTGGAAACGCAGAATATGTTAAACATCATTACATCATAAATATAACATTTTGTAACAACGACGTTTTAACAAATATATTTATAATTATTAATATGTGCTCCAGCTTCGAGAGTTTGAATACAAATTACATCTACATAATTCATACATGTATTTGTTTCTTTTTCAATACAAAACAACAAAAACATCCTTTTGAATTGAAAATGTTGACCTAATTACAACAATACAGTACTCATGACAATACAATGATAACGGCAACACTGAAGTCAGGAGTGTGTGTATAGCTGAAATATTATTCAATTTGTGTGCAAAACTATTTTGCTAACATTGTATTTTGCGTGATAGGCTTACGTTTGACCACTATCTCTACTAGTTCATAAGGTGATGATGTGGTCGACGGTGGGCACATATTTGCCACAAAGCAACCTGTTCGTTTTTTAACTAAAGATTTGTTTTATATTGCTTATAATACTCGTAGATAATATTATTATTGATTATGTTAAAATATTTTTTTAATGAATATGACAAGTCCACTTTCACACAAAACACACAATTCCCCAAAACACTAATGCACATACAGATACAAAAATTATTGTATTTTTTTTTGTTATTTGCCTATTTATATAAATTATAATTTATAGCGTTTCTATATCTGGAAACTTCTAGACTTGCAATAAATGGGAAAATGAATTGTCATCTTTTTTTTTCTAGTGCTTGACTACGATCTCACCTAATGGTAAGTGGTGATGCAATCATTGATGGTAAAGCGCACAAGTTTTTAAAAGCTACTCTAGTCTGTCCTTTGTAAGAAAATGCCTTTTCAATCGCACGCTGTTCATCTTTGTCGTTCACTCATAAGCCATTAGCTGACCTACGAAGATCATAACTCTATCTGAGTTCATTCTTCACTTCTGGACAAAAACTCGTTTTCTACTGCAATAATTTGCCTGCTACGATATTCCTACCGGATTATAATTAGAGTATATTCATGGTTAGAGTGAACAAGCTCTTAATAAACTGTTGCGCTGCCATCAACGATTGCATCGCTGCTTATCATTAGGTGGGATGGCAGTCAAGCACTACAAAAATGTCTGTCAAATTCTACGCAAACAGGACGCCCAAGTAAGAACTCAGACATTGGAATAAATACCTTAGATTGACTCACAAACAATAAAATAAGACTGTGCCAAAATAAACCATTAGCAATATTGGAAATAGGAAACGAAATTCTTCGGGCTGACTGTACAAGCAATTTCTGCGTGAGGAGGCAAAAAAATGTAGTGGATTACCGAATAAGAAAAAATATAATTTTCCGTAACGTTTTCTATTCCACATGGCGCTTGCTATTGAAAAATGTGTGACGTTTGTTATTACTTTAGGGATCAACTGTATAAGGAATGACGAGATATTATAAGTTGTATTTATTTATAAATTATAAGCTATGTTTTGAACAATCTTGTTTCTTTATAAATATGACGGTGTTTGTTACAGAGAACTCCTAAGTCGTAGGCCTATATCTAGTTTAGGAGTCAAGGTACCTACATATTTATGACCTTGTAATTAATTAAATCAATAAATCAATTAAACCATTACTTTAAAAAGCTCTAAATATAAAAAAGTATATTATATACAGTTCTTGATTCAACTTCTACAAGGGAAAAAGCCAATGAATTCTACAGTTATTTATATCAGTGGCATATAATGGAGCAAATCACAACACATCACATCACCACGCACTACACCACATCACATCACATAACAACACATCACATCACACTATAAAGGAAAATATTTTTATGTAAGTGTGTGTATGGTTGTTACTCCGACACGATCAAACGGCTTAACGGATTTGAATAATATTTGGCTTACGGGTAAACTATGTCCTGAAATAGCACGAAATGATATTTTTTACCCGGGGAGATAAATGTTCACTTAAGATTAATTTTCTACTTTAAGTGGACAAGGCTACGGATAAAAACTAGCGTATTATATTTAAAATGACAGAAAGAATGGATTGTCGGGACTCGTTTGGCTGACAGATGAAACTTAAAATTTAAAATTGTTTTATAATCTACTAGCGACCCGCCCCAGCTTCGCACGGGTACTGATATTGAATATATTATGCATGTATTATACACATAAACCTTCCTCTTGAATCATTCTATCTATTAAAAAAAGCCGCATCAAAATCCGTTGCGTAATTTTAAAGATATAAGCATACATAGGGCATAAGCAACTTTGTTTTATACTATATAATGATGACAAAATTAATCTTATGAAAGGTTTCAATAGAAATTAGTGCCATACTCGAACCTACCTAAATTCAACCAATTTGAATTGAAAATACCTCAAAAGATAGTAAAAGCGTCCTTCTTGAGGTTTATTTTCATACAACCCACTTACGTGATAATGACTTTATTACCTATACATCTTACTCCAGATATATTATTTTGGAAACACATGTCTTGTGGATATTATCTAGGTTTTTTTTAGTATTAAAACCAATCGTAAGCTTGCGTTAGACTAATATAGTAAAGACCCCTGAAAATCAGATATTTTACGTAAATTTTGATCCGCTATAATTGCATTCATAAATTAAAAAATAAGAAAATAATACTACAAAAACCTTGCACATATAATCTAGACTTTGAATAAGGGATTTTATTTTAAGAACCAGTTTTTAATAAAAATTAAAAAAAAATAAACAATTAAAAACACAAGTGAGTTTTTTAGCGTTATCTCTCTTTCTTCGCGTTGCCTCTACACCAAATATTACGTTAGATTGCGTTGAATAAAACCACAATCTTTTAAACCATACTCACGTTGACAATAGATGACGGGCGAAGGGCTCTCGAGACGATATGACGTAATCTTATATCGATTACTAAAATATAGAAACCAGGATACAGGCCCACTATCCTTAATCATGGATGATGGAAAGGCAACAAAGAGATCTAATCAGCTGGATACATTACAATTACGTCTGCCTTTGACCTTTAAAGATTCTGCTTGGAAAACCCAAAAAGGGAGCAAGGAGGATGTAATAACCCTTCTTGAAGGTACGCATAAACCTTCAAAATGATGAAGGTAAAATGTATAATTTAGCCTTATTCAACATAGTTCACTGACATTGCTTGAGTTCTTGACAAGGTGGGTTCAAGAATAATGATTTTGATTTCTATATTGCAGAATTTTGTAATGTTGTTTTTTTTAGTGGATTATGGCTTTTATATCTCTTCTAGAGAGGAGGCCTTTGTCCCAGCAGTGGGAACAGAATAAGGCTGATGTTATAATAAACATTATGCTAACTTGCTCTGAAATACTTTTTTTGGAATTGCTAGTGAAGAGATCAGTGTGTTATCACTGACAGGACTTTAGTAGCCAATAAGCCTCATATAGTGGTCGTAGTCCAAAATAAAAGCGAGCTATGAATGATTGTTTAATAACAGTCTCGTATAACAAAAAAAAAGTGGAATTTGGCTGGTGATCTTGTCGAGGATTATACTGAAAGTCTTGACAGTCAATGATTTATTAAAAAAGAGTCCTGAAGAACATTTGAAGAGGCACGAAGCGGTATTTCTGGAGATTGTTAGGAGATTCCTTTCTCAGGTGTATCTCTGATCCTTAAAAAAGTGTATAACATTTACCAATTGAAAATATTACGATAATGTACGGAATAAACTTGTACTTATTAGTAGTTTAAGCATTAAAAGTAACAAAGTCAGTCCCTAGTACTTTGTAATTTTAATAGTTTTTATCGCTAGCCAAATGTCAATGTCTCTGCTTATGTCTTATTTAAAAACTTATACAGCAAGGTCACAATAAAATTCGAATATTGACCCAAATATAAAACACGTTGAATTTACAGAACCTAAAACCTCCTGAAATATGGCCCCAATTCTACACGCGTCGTAAAAACGAATTTGAAAATAAATTTTAATTAATGCAAATCCTATAACCCGAATTCGTTATAAACGGGTTATTCTCAGTTGCTTCTAAATATTATTTTATTTAGACTCTTTTTCACTGCTGGATTATCTGTTTCCATACGTCTTTATTGACATCTCGAATAGTTTTTTTTCTTACACATTCATACACATTCATTTAAGTACGCTACACTAGCATAATTATGAATTTTCAAAACCAAAATGAGCTGGCATTCTTTCTTTCTTCTGGGTTCGCTCATTCCAGTGCACACTTTATCCATTACTTTTTACTAGGTAAGATTGAGGTCAAGAGAGTCAGGTCATAGTAAAATATAATAATAATATAATATATAATAAACCTATTCGTATGCCACTTTAAAACTGCAAATTAGCTTAAAAATGAAAAAAATCCATCATTTTTAAACGACTTCTAAAAAAGAAGGAGGTTATCAATCTTTTGTATAGTAGCGGGGTACCACACCTAAAAAGGAAATAATAAAAAAAGTATGCCAGTTGCGGTCTTCCCATCCGAATACAATTTTGATGTCTGCAAGGCTACAGTAAATAGGCTTTTAATAAAATAGTGCACCTCACCATCAACGATTGAATCTCTGCTTACCACCAAGTGAGATCGCAGTCTAGCATTAATTTGTTTTAAATTAAAAAGTCATGACTTTTCCAATTTTTTAAGTCGGTAACACTGACTTATATATTTATTATTATCTTTAATAATGATTATCCTATATTGTTTAGTTAATGCCGTGTACAATAAAGAATAAAATAAATAAATATTCCCTGTAAAGTTATATGAGTAAATAAACAAACAAAATACTATTAAAAAGCTAGGTATAACTATTTTCGCAGCTGCTACACTCCATGTACCCGCAACTTAGTTCCCATACAAACTCAAATCCCTCGTTTGACCCATTCACGGAAGGAGTTTCAAAAACCCTTTCTAAGTGCACTTCACAACCCTCTAAAGAACAACTAGTAAGTTTTATGTTTACCATATATTTCTTTTTATTTGCAGATGCACTTCAAGAATGTTTCATAATAATAGTTTGTTTAAGAGATGGTAGAAAAGGACCTTTTAGGAGAACATATCATTACATAGTAAAAAAACCAAAGTCACTTGCTCCATATGTATGCTTAAATCTTTAAAACTACGCAATCGATTTTGATACGGCCTTTTTTAATAGATAGAGTGATTCAAGAGGTAGATTTATATGAATAATAGATGCATAATATATTTAATATCAGCATTGCCCCCGTGTGAAGCTGGGGCGGGTCGCTATTATTTAATATATAAAGACTTCGTTAGAGATATTGTTCAAAAAGATACTCGTATTCGTTATGCGTGTATAAATATGAAAAGGAAAAGGAATATCGCGAGCGAGTTCAACAACCTGTAGGTATACTAACTACCTAGAGGTTATTGGACTCGTTGAACTGACCTTAAGGTCAGTTATTTAGTAAATGGGTATATTCGAGTTAAAAAAGGACTTCATTTTTTAAATATTTTTTTTTACAAATCGGTAGTGATTTTATATACTGGATCAACCCTTCATGGAATTAAAATGATCAAAATTTAGAGGTGTATATAAGCATCGCCGTAGGAAGTATTCTGTAGTTCCTTCTTATTCCGATGGGAAAAAATGCCTCACACCATCAGAATCTATATAAACTAATACATTTCGAATGTACAAATAAATTCAAAAATATTTTGCACCAACTGGGAATAACCCAATAAACGTCCAACGTCCATCCTGTTTTTATTCCCTATTAAAGCTCTTGTGACGTGTATCCGAGCAAAAGCCAACCCTAATCCCTAACAGGAAGGGATGTAATAAATCGAACCGAAGCGAAAAATATGCAGACTCGCGGATCTCAGAGCAGAGACCGTAATCCCGGCGGTCTTATTCGGATATCATCTAGGATATAACCAATCTAGGTTCAAGAACACAGATCAGAGATGCACAGAAGGCAAACAACCCACTACTAGAGAAAACTACCGTATGTACACATATTTGCGTACACCGTTCTCAAACAAATGCCGATCGCGAATGCACTAGCGCTCATAATACATACATAAAGCGTGTTTATGTATGTGCATGTCATTGCTTGTTGTATAAAACTAGCCTAGCAGTGTCTTCCATCATTGGACGACCAGACGTACAGCGTTGCGCCACCGGTACATAGTGGAAATTCCACCCATACCTACGCACAAAGCGTTTTGGGAACACATTCATTATGCGAATAAAGGAAAAATAAACCAAGGGAGTGGGATCCCCTGCCGGAGTCTGTCTTTTCTGATAGCTACAACCTAGGGGTCTTTAAGTCAAGAGTGAATAAGTTACTTCTAGGCAAGGGTGCTCCATCGTCGGCCACACCATCGTTAACCACCAGGTGAGATTGTGGCCAAACGCGAGCCTATCTATATTATAAAAGGAGAAACTGACTGACTGACATATCAACACACAGCAGAAACTACTGGGACTAGGACAGTGAAATTTTGCACAAGGCTTGCTTTGATGACGCAGGCAAACACTTAGAAAGGATTTACCAAAATTCACTCCCTAAAGGAATGAAACGTGTGTCTAAAGTTTGTGCGAAAATTTATTTTCACGCGAGTGAAGTCGCTGCAGAAAGCTAGTCTAGCATAAAAAAGCCTTCTGAACATATCTATTATGTGATGAAACTACGAAAGGTAGACTAACGAGTTCCCTAAGTTGGTGATTTGGGTTTTTGAATATTCAAACCGTTTGATCTATTGGCCCGAGTTCAAGCTGAATTTAATTTCGCTGTTCCTAATTGGCTATTGTACTATATTCAGTTTTGTAGCGAAGATTAGGCTTTGTATTGTCTTTGATCGATCATGTTTAAGCTTTTGGCCGTATTTGTTTGGTCTTGTTGGTAAACAATTATGTGGGAGTTACATATTGAACATGTTGAGAGTTTTCCACGAATTTTTGGGTTTGTTTGTTCGAGTTAACCCACTCTGAGGTTTTGGGATAAAACTTTTGAATAATTATTACAATGTCTAGAGCTATGAGTTGTAACGTCCAGCTTGCTCGGTGGCTGGTTTACAAATAAGAAAGGCCGGCTCCCCCACCACTGCAGCGTGCTAGTCTATGCAACCTATAGCCGCATACATGTTATTTACACCCGCTGTATTACATATCATAGAGTCTTAACTTTTTTGGGCTATATTGACAAGAGGTAATCCAGGCGTCATCTTTTTTATTGCAAATGCAGTTCATAGGGTAAAATCTATAATTGAACTAAAATAAGATGCAACAACTGCCTCAGTCTTCTTAAAAACACTTGTCTGATTGTTTGCATTACCTTTGGTTATTTGAAAAAAATTATATACATACCTTTGAAAGCAAACACATTACAAATTATAAAACGTTCGTACGCTTTGTAATTTGTAAATATTTGATAATCATTAGCAAAACTCTAAACGTCGGAACCATACGCTGTTATCCATTCATGAAGTTGTGAAGGTCGGTAGCATCCAGTCAGACCAAAAACTGACCACAACACATTTAGAAAAAAGGCTGAACTAACATATGAAGACCTTAGCCTTTCGAATACCGTAATTAAAGACATAATAGAAAGACAATAGGCTTAGGACTCAAGAGTTTAAGAGCGCTATCGAATTAGTCGCACAACAGCATCGCGGCTGTCGCGCGGCACATTATGGATAAGAGCGCCTTTATTTATTACTTACAATTTCAATTGTAAGTAATAAATTTTATTGATTTCTACAACCCAAGACATTTGTCCTGGCGTAAAGTTGGGAGGAGACCGGACTCCAGATAATGGAAGCAGTGATGCACAAAGAAGAAAAAAGAAGAATTTTGATAGAGTCGAAAAATCCGACCACAGAAACCTTATGTAAACTATGAAACGAGTATTTTTAAGAAGATGCAGTTGATCTTATTTTTGTACAACCATTAAGACATTACTTGAGAAATTCAATCTTTCTTAACTTTGGAATACAAATTGTTTCTTAAATAGTTACTTCCCTAATAATTAGTTTTACTAGTCGTGTAAGTTCTTGGGCATATCAAATATAGGCGTACGAAAAAAAAAAAAACTCTTTCCGTGCATTCAAGTAAAAATATATAATATGTTTTGTTCAAAACATCTGTTATACTATTACACAAATCGATTGGATATCTCCGTATGGCACGCCACTCAGATGTTCATGAGCCGAATCCAAAAATATATTTTTATGCGAAAAACAAACGAAACCGAGGCTATTGACACAATTTCTCTTCGATATCTCCCGATAAGCCCAGAATATGGTTGTACGGTAATGCTGACAAAAAAAATGAATTCTTACGAAGACTTCGATTCAATTTCTGTATTCATTGGTGCAAAAATTTCTTATTCCGAGTCTCGTATCGCAAACTTGTCGGTAGGTACCAAGTTGTATTTTTACAAGAGCTTTAACGGACGCTTAGGATTGAACGTTTGTTGAATGTTTCTAGGTCGTTTCCTTTGCTGATTTGTTGAAATATTGGAATTTGTTGAGAAGACATTTTGAGAGGCTTCCTTTCTTGGAAATTTAAGTGTCTTATAATAAGTGAATCTTATTATAAGAGATCTCCATTTCAATAATGAAATTAATGGTATTCCGCTTCAAAATAATTCCCTAAATACATGTATAAATCCAAATAAACTACTGATGATTATTAGATTTAAGATTCTGCTGATTATATTGATGCAGCTCACTATTATAGCGCACGTTAATACTAACCACACCTACTTCACTCTCGTCTTAATTACAACAAAATTATTATTGGACTGGTTCACAGAGTTCATTTATTTATATATGTACATAAGTACAGAGGCGGACTTAATGCTATTTTCTACTAGTCTTGGGGTGATGCAAAGAAAAATAGTGGTAGGTATAATAAAAGAGAGAAGAGACACGAATACTAGGATAAATATACTAATAAACATTTAATGTAATATATACTCAAATTAATGAACTACTAATAGTAGTGAACGAGATACACTGTCCCACCTTTATCTTGTCTTGTATATAAAAATGAATCGCAAAATGTGTTGGTAAGCGCAACACTCAAGAATAGTTGAACCGATTTCGCTAATTCATTTTTTTGTTGTGTTTGTTATTGTCAGGGGAAGGTTCTTATGAAAAAAAAAAATTGGGTGTAATAGAGTACGGTAGAGTAGAAAAATCTGTTGCCGGAAGCGAAGCCGCGGTTAAAAGCTAGTACAGTATAAACTAGTATCGGGGTTCTCGTGCATTGGTCTAGAACAAGTATTTGCTTTTTAGCGATAAAAAAATCGTGTGCACCCAGATGACTGTCAACAGCCAAAAATGGTAGAATATTGTGCAGCGTACGTGACGGCTTCCAAAAAACCACCTTTGTTTTAACCACGACCACTCCAGCAAAAGTGTTTGGAGGTATTGCAAAATAAAAAGCGATAAAATCGTCTATTGTATAAATGGGTTTTAATTTTTATTGTGTACTAGCGAGCCGCCCCAGCTTCGTACGGGTACTGATATTGAATTTATTATGCATGTATTATACACATAAATCTTTATCTTCAAACACTCTATCTATTAAAAAAGACCGTATCAAAATCCGTTGCACACTTTTCAAGATTTAAGCATACATAAACAGGAAGCGACTTTTTTTTACTATGTTATGATGTGTAATGTGTAAATAGATTATAATAAATAAATAACAGAGAACAAAGTCCGTGGATACTTCCTTTGAAAAGAAATGATCCTCCAACCAGCTAGGTGTCATATCTGGTGGATAGATCTGAGTGGTTGTATATGCTTAAATTGCACGGAAATTTTTGATTGCACGATGAAGTATTTTTTTTATGGTAGGTAAAAATCATCCAATGACGAATCCCGCCCTTGTGCGGAGCGGGAAACGGTGTCAGACTCTTACTGACTAAACAAGCTACCCCGATCCTACATCGCCATCTGTACCAGGGCTAGAGCCTTCTTTTCAGACACGAACCCTTGGTCCCAGTTGGATTCAACCCTTCTGCAGGGTCCCTACGACGATGAAGTATTTTGTATTTTTCTTTGTATTCTTCTTATAGTTCTTATGTGGCACTACAGATGTCGCTACAAGTGAAAAAAACAAGACAAAAAGAAGAATATTGTTGCTATACAGGTAAAAAAATATTTCAGTTTTTTTTTTGTTGTAAAAAACAGTACAGATACTTCATTGGTAATTAATTAGCTTTGAAACGTAGCATTGCTATTCAACGTGGCAATGCTGTCACGTCTTCTGGGTACGTTCCCGAATGATAGCAATGTAGTGGTAGTAGGTACTTTGACGCCTAAGTGTACTGTGTTTTTGTATTATATGTACAAAGTTAGATTTTAGTTTAAATAATGTAGCTAATACTTAAGGTTAAATACGTGTGTCGATATAATATTGGTAAATGTTTCCAATTATTACTTAAATAAAAATTAGATGTTCGCAAAAAAAAACAACTTTTATTGACTTTCGAAACCTGTCTTCAAAAGGAAATCTTTCAAAGGTATCCGAAATCAAAAACACAGAAAATGAGAGGCATCCGTGTTTTCAATACGATACCGTCAAAGATTCTTTTGGAATTCAGTTTAGCATTCCGTCTATGATGACAGAAACTAGAGATGACGCTTTGAATATTAATGTGTTGCTTTGGGATAAATCAGATTCCCATTCCTATTCCTATTTCGATTCAATGGGAATTTCTGTCGTATCTGTCTTTATATGTCTGTTTCTTGTCAGTAATAGCAAGTTTTGCAAGCAAACGCAAATAAATTAAAATAATTAGTTTGATGTACGGCTGTGTAGTTGCTGCATTTTATTTTGTGGTTCATGGTTCTGAACTTTAAACCTTTATTATGATATCAAGCATAGCAAAACAATAAGATATATATAATATAAGAGAATAGCCCGGCATTGTCTCTAGAGGTTTTATGGATGTTACATATCTTCGAATTATTGGTTCTAGGACATGCTAGTTTAATTACGATGATTTTCTTTGCCGTTTAGAAAGCAATGGCGAAAGTTGTAAGAGTTTTTGCGTATTCTTTGCAAAATCTTGGGATTTTTTGGATGTATTTGAGTCTTGGGGTATCCAAGATTTGAATATATTCAAAGAATATCTGTATGTCACCCTTACTTTTGAGTTTAGAGGTAACTAAGGACGTAGGTCACTCAACTCGCATCATTTTATGGGTTTTCAGCGTGATATTTACAAGTATAGCGTATAAAGTGTTGATCAGTATTAATAGTCTATTCATCAAAGATTAATTTAAAAAATAATAATTAAGTCAGACATACTCGTAGGTGTGGGTTTAGTCGGTAAAACACACACCCACCTGCTCCACCCAGACTAGTTGAAGTGATATAGGCGATCACCCATCCCAAAAACAAGTGAACCAGACGATGGTATTAAAAAAAAAAAAAACAAACTATATTTTCAGCTTTATAATATTAAGCTAAAAACTAAGGTCTTTTGCAAGTAATTTGAATCGCAAAGTGTAGTAGCTTTATTCAAGCATGTGAATTATGTTCAGTCTTAAACAGATTGCCTTTTTCTTCTAGCCATTAATATCACACTGCTAAGCAAAGGCCTCCCCTAAATCCACATGTCTAAATCATTCACCACTTTTTTCTGGGCCTCGACTTTGCTTTTCATCAACAGACTATACTAACATAACAATAGAATATAAGGCCTCCAGATATAATATCTACAGTGTTACTTAATACTACGTGATAGTGGACTATTATTCTTCTTTGTTGTGACCTACAAAGCCACAAACGATACAATATTAAAAGTATTTTTTTACGGTTCCACAAAGGAAGAACGGAATCACTTTTTTGTCTATCCAAGACCATTTATCTCGGAAACGTACAAAGTTATCAAATTTAAATTAAAACCATATTTAATAACTCTGTACATTTCCATACGCAGATATGCATATGCAGCTCTGCAGTCTTTTGAAGCTGTGAAAAAACGAAACCTCTAAATTAACGGGAAAAAAGATGCAGCGGTTTATATCACAAAAAAAAAGTATATTTTGACACTCTGAAGAGAACTAAAATGTATAGGGCAAAAATAAAAATATCATGAAGGAAGGCCTTATAGCTCAATTATAAGAATAAATCTGAAAACTTACAATTTGTAGTAACGTCACAAAAAAAAAAACTCTTTTTGATTCGAAAAAATCTTCAAGACTCGACTAGGAAATTGACCAATTCACATAAATTAGTTTGTACGAAATCTTTAGTGCCGAGTTTTTATTAAATCTCATGGCTACTGTATCAAAAGCTTTACACAGATCCAAAACTGTTCTAACCATGATTACCAATCGTTCACTCACAATCTACCTCACCTATATAACATAGTTTACATTATATTACCCATATAGATTTCACCACTATCCATTAGCCACATGATACGGTCTACCCTAAGAATACAATCTTTGATTCTGATCTCATCGGGAACCTTATTGTGTGGGAGTAAAGATATGGATTACATTTGAGTAAGTTTTGCTTCATAAATGTGAAGACTTTTGCTATCAAAGACGTATTAGCATTGAGGAATATTACTGTTAGTAAGCTAAATCTAAAGCTTGGTCTGAGTTCAATAGTGAAAAATGTATATTTTAAAGATATAACGCAGTAAGTTGGTCCACAGTGGATCTCATAGATAAAACAGATATTTATAATGTAGGCGTAGTGGTCCTTCGCACTCGGCCCAGCATCCAAAGAGGCCTCACTGACTCAAGGATACTTTAAGAACTTGGAATTGTTTATAATTTATAAGCTTGCTTTTGACTACTACAACCTGATGGTAAGCGATGATATGGTGGAAAATTAGGTCGCGAAAGTCACACGTCTCGTTTTTTAAATTTTTGAAAGAAGTAAACCTGGCTGATGCGCCTGCCTCTACATTCTAAATTAGTTCACGCTAAGATTCTGTTATTTAGTATTTATTATAAATACAATCTTTATAATTTTCCTAAACAAATATTGGACATTGCAAAACTGTTACAAAAACCGCAAAAAAAAACTTCTTGAAAAAAATATCACTATACATTTTTGAAATTTCATGTATCAAAATCAACTAAAAACCCTACAAATGTCTAACAACAAAAACTTTTACGGGGGAAAGACAAAACTTGTCACAACTCTGTCACAATTCTTGTCACAGTTTATTAGTAAACGTAGTTTGTATCGCTAACATTTTGACGGTAATTACAAACAACTTTCTTCAACAAGCAACAAACTAGAATCATACAAGAATAGATGGCACGTTAAAAAGTTTTGATCAAATAAAAATGTATGTAAAAGCGTTATTAGAGACATAACTATCAAAGTTGTAGAGGCAAAAAGTTTTGGAGTAGAGGGACAAGAAATTAAAGTAAAATTAAGTGAAAAATTTCCTAGAATCTTGGTACTTTTACTTTGATGGAACAAACTTGGAAGAGACATTAAGAGGAGTTGAAGTTCCCTGAACACTGTGCGCTTTTGATCACAAAAAGGTAAAGGATGAGAAAATCAACAAGAAACACTAAAAGTAGAACTAGAAGTCTTTATTTTATAATGAACTATAATAGATCTTGATCTCGTCTAAGAGAAAATTATAAGTATAGAAGTCTACAAAAAAATGTTGTTCGCTTTTATTTTGACAGCGATAGTAATAAACACTGACTCGCAGACAAGAAATGTATTTGATGATTCTTTCATGAAAAACAAATTCATATTCAATGACTTTACAAGTAATACCAACAATTTTTACTTATGAGAAACAAAGTAATCAGACCTACCACGTCAAAAACAGTTTTAAGATATCTGTATTAACTACGAGATATATACCTTCTTTACTAATTCAATAGGTATATTGTTTAATGCCGAAATAATATTATTGATGTAAGACAGTGAATTTTAAATGTTTATAATGTGGGACTATGAACTAATGGCCAATGGCGTTGACAAAATATCCTGGCATTATTATTTCTGGAGAAAAGTTCTGGAGTGGCAAGCACGAACCGGAAGACGAAGCGTTGGAAGGCCTCCCACATGGTGGACTTATGCCAGGGTTGCTGGAATCCGATGGATGCGAGACGTATGGGACCGGTCGCTATGGCGACGCTTGGGAGAGGCCTATGTCCAGCAGTGGACGAGTTTTGGCTGAAATGATGATGATGAAATTATTATACCATCTTTCTGGCAAATGCATTTCTTTAATTTCATGGAATACCCATAAATTAGCTATAAACCCAACGTGGTTGAACGTGTTCACAGCTAAGGAGTTGTAAAATATACGATACTGATATTTACACCCACCAAATAATAAAAATATCCAATAGAGCCAATATAAACTTTTTAGCCACCACTTTTCTTTGTTACCGGGGAGAAACTTTTACTGAATCCAAAATTAACTATTTAGCCACCCTATGAAACCAACCTTTCAGTAAACATGAACAAGGTAATTTGAGGAAAGATATAAAAGAGAAATATTATGTACATATTTTATTTTACGGCAGAATAAATAACCATAAAAAATATATAAGTTCGTCTAGACTAGTTTTACCTTCAAGGACAGTTTGAGGAGAAACAAAAGAGAGTATAAACAAAGTGTGAATGTTATAGAGAAGGAATATCGGTATGAATTCAGGATGTAGCACATAATCCAATTATTCGTGTGTGTTCGGGGAAATTTCAATGTATTAGTGGACTTGCATATATAATCATAGAACGAACCGGGTATGTTCAAACAATAGAGGTAGTTTTAATGGCTTTGCCAGCAAATTTGTGGTACGAATAACATCATTCAGTTTAGTATGAATTTCATGTGGATTTTCAACACGTTTTGTATTTACTCAATTTGTTATTAACTCAAATAGTTTAGTCGGTATTTTATTTGTGTTACAAAAACAAATTAAAAGTGACAACAGAACCAAAAATAACAAAGACACAGATTAAACCAGTACTCTTTGAAGTGTAATTAAATTTTTTCTTGCGTTGAAGTTTTAATAACGTAGTTACAATTCTATTTGCACATAATATATTTTCTAGTATTTATTTATTATGCATACGTACTACAGTATTGTCTTTTTTATACAACATTTGACTGGTAAAGAATGCGATGTTGCATAAATCTGTCTTTTTACTACTATATTCATGAAGTTTAAAAAACAAAACAGAGGGGGAGATTGTGTCAAACTGTAGTGACTAAAAAACCCCTCTCGGTTCTTTATTTGTCTTTCATACCAGGGCCGGACCTTCCATTCAGAAGAGGAACCTGAGCCTCTACGGTTTCTTCGAAAATATTTTATGTTTTAGTATTTTTTTCAGGGTCCCTACGGTTTGCTGACAACTCCATGAGGCGCGTGAAAACAGACCGCGCCGTTGACGACTGGGCCCAGATAGAGGTGAACACTTGCTAGTTTTTCTCGTTCCAGATCATGGCCTGTACCAAGGCTCGGCGCGAAAAATCGCCGCCAGATGTCACGTCATCTCTTTAAATTTTTGGTTCTAAGACATGTCGGTTGCCTCACAATGTTTTCCTTCTTCGTGTTGAGAGGTGTGAAATAAATTATCCAAAGTAATACGCTTGGTTGTGTATGAACCCGCGACTTACAACATGTAAGTCGGGGTCATTACCACTCGGCCACCACTGTTCCGCAGTATACATAGTCATCAGCCTTTCAATGTTCCCACTGCAGGGACACAGGCCTTCTCTCTCTAGGAGAGGGAATGGGCCATGATCCACCACGCGGGCCCAGAGCGGATTGGTGGATGTCACATGTCTTCGAATTTTTGATTCTAGGACATGCCGGTTTCCTCACGATGTTTTCCTTCACCGTTTTGAGAGCAGTGGTGATGAAATAACTTACACAAAGTAATGTGCCTGGCTGGGTTTGAACCCGCGACCTACGACTCGTAAGTCGGGGCCTTTACCACTCGGCCACCACTGCTCTCGTACAATACATCAATACGTAGATAGACAATTCCCTTTAACCTTTTTTAACTTTCCAACCTTGACCTTTTACCGTAAAAGAACAACTTAGGAGACAGAGCTACCAAGTCCGTCCTATTAGCAATTCAACAAGTCAAAATTCGTGACTTATTTAAGAGTCTGGGAGCAAAGCGAGGAACACCGCTCATTTTATTTATTTACTTTGAGTTGGTTCCAACATACAACTTGAAATACTCTTCAGACACATGAATGTGAGAGGTAATTTTGTATAAACCTTTGCGTTTTTTGGTTCAGTTGGCCTTTTTTATATTTAGGCTTTGCCAGCGACTTTTTTACGAAAAAGTTTACCAGTACACCCTTACCGTATTTGGAGGGTGTTTTGAAAAACTACCTTCCAAATACATTACGGTACGATAGTTTTGAAAAACTTCCATGTATTTTTTCATCGTTTATACCAGTGTACCTCGATGGTATACCATTAAGTTTGCCTGCTGCGGTCTTTCCGTCCGATTAAAATTTAGGTGTCTACAAGGCTAGAGTGAATAAGTTCTTAATAAACTAGCACGCCTCACCATTAACGATTGCTAATCATCCTAATACTCGCCTACCCCATCAAAGAAAGCCTCTTGCAAAATATTCATAGTAAATAGATGATGTTGATGAGTAGTTGATGTGATAATTATAGACTTCATAAAACCACTGCGCGACCACAATGTGCGGAGTAAATCTAAATCGGTTTTTGTGTAGTGGTTGTATAGTTATTTCGCTTTAGCTACAGCAAGCATTATCCTTTTTTTTATATATCTTTATATCAACCTAAAAAATTTATATATTTGATATTTATTTATTGGTATATTATTTTGTATTGTTTGTATATATTCGTGTTATTATGTCTTATTAGATTTTTTTTCGATATTAATTGGACATTGACAACCCTAAATCTATCTCCTTTGACTCAGTCCATCCAAGGGTTGTCTGTAAGAGATTGCCCTGTGTGATAAGACTGCCCATTGTATCTTTAAATTATTTCTAATAATGTTTGTCCTATTTTTTGTACTTAATGCGGTAAGTACAATAAAGTATAAATAAATACATAGATTCGCACTTGTAACGGTTTTTCAACAATTTTATTAAATTTCATGGCTAACAAGTGTAGGAGTTCAATTTTGTGATAAATTTTTGCCCACTTCGTAATCTGATTGAGTTGAAATGGTTCACGCTCGTGTAAGTCTGAAGTCAATACAATTTGTGTTATCATTCGAGAGGAATTAAGGAAGAGTGGCAGCTCAATGATAATGGCTTTAACAAACGGGTTGTAGTTTTAAATGTAGTTTTGAACTGAAATAGTATGCTATATACAATATACAAACAAGTTATATACGCTCTTTTAGCATGTCCAAAGACACTGCCACCGATTTTTGAACACCGTAGGCATGGACTTCCGGACGGCGAGCAATGGTTAACTCGCCGTTTAATCGTCCGGTACCCCCGCGCCTATAGGAGTTCTCAGCAATCCGTAGTGATCCAGCAGGATCGAAGTCCACTGGGACCAAGGAATCACTTCTAAAAGGAAAGCTCGGTCCTGGTATGAAAAGCAATGTAGGAACGGGGTGAGTTTTTAGTCAGTAAAAGTCTGACACTATCTCCCGCTCCGCTCAAGGGCGAGAGTTGTCATTGGGTGGTTTTTATCTACCAGAAAAAAGGTCTTTTACCATTTTATTTTACCTTGGGAGGGAAAAAGAAAAATAAATCAGCTCTATAATTGTCTCTAATACTAAAACTCTAAACTCTTCTCCTGAAAAAGGAAAGGGCCGTGCGAATTGGTAGATGTCGCAAATCTCCGAATTTTTGTTTGTAGAACTTGTCAGTTTCCATACAATGTTTATTTACCGTTTTGAGAATAGGAGTAATCATAATTATCATTTTGCCCTTGTCCTGGTATTATTTGGGGTCAGAAAAACCCGTTTTTTTGTTCCTTTACGTCCTATTACTCGCCAATTTAATATTACTGACTCTCTTATCTTATATATAAAAATGAATCGCAAAATGTGTTTGTAAGCGCAAAACTCGAGAATAACTGAACTGATTTCGCTAATTCTTTTTTTGTTGCGTTTGTTATTGTTAGGAGAAGGTTCTTATGAAGAAAAAAAAATAGTAGAGTTGGGTAGAGTAGTCAGTTCACGGGAGCGAAGCCGCGGGCAAAAGCTAGTCTTTTATATCACTGACTGAAGTCAATCCATTCATTTTTTCATTGGCCTCCCTTTCCCTTTCCAGCCGTATACATATACTCAGAACTCATAGTAATAAGCGTGTTCAACTTCAAAGTCGGAGCCGGCCACTACTCCGATAGATTATTTTGTAGGGAAATTGATTTCCCAGATTCAAAGACAAGATGAGTAATTTATCAAAATGAACTGGCACGCTTCTGCTTACAGCCAGGGTGACACAAAAGAGCCTAGACTAAGTTATATTAATAAAACTGAAAGAAAACTTTCCGTAAAGCGAGTAAGTATGAGTTCTAGTTCCTTTCATATTTTTATTTCAGCATAAACCTATGTAAACATAACTATGTAGCCATATTTATTTTTTACATTACACATTTAATTTTATACGATATTTTATTACATTAAAAAAAAGAAAAATGAATTGTATATCTATCTACATATGTAGGTATATTGTATGCCTAATTCAAATATTATTGTGTGACATTTGTGGCATATATTATTTTATTTATTGCGTAAATCAACCACAGAGGTTTTTTTTAACAAATACCTAGAGCTGGAATCCAGTATTGGAATTACAATTAACAAATTTTTCAAACTCGTACAAAAAGAAGGATTATTTAGATTCATAAATTTATTAAGCCTTACTCCAGCCCAAACCTACCCAGGCGAAATACAGCACTTGAAAGCTGACCTACATATTCAATTATTCAAAATCCCACCTGAATTACCGTTGTAATACCCATATAATCTTACAATTCCGCCAATAAGGACCCTGGATTTATAAGCAAAGGTTTGGGCAATCTAAAATCTTCATAAGATTGCTCATATTTCGGACCTTGGAATACGTGACCGATTTCGGGAGCCTTGTGAAAATTCAAGTGAGCGTGTGCGTGGGGCTTTAGGAGCGGGTATATTATCGTTTGTAAATATGAAATTATCGTTGATTATATTACGGAATATGGTTAAGGGTTTTTTTTTAATTCGTTATGAGCCAGATCTTGATCTCTATTGAAGGTAAGCATTGGTTGAACAAGACATCTTTTAAACTCACTCGTTCCTGAAGATATCCCGGCGTACGACTAATATCCACCCTTACATTGTTGAGACATCTACGGTCCGGACTAAGCGTTTTGCCTCATCGTTTATATCGCATACATTGAAGAACTGGAATAGTTTGCCAGCTGCAGTCTTTCCGTCCGATTATAATTTAGGTGTCTTCAAGGCTAGAGTGAATACGCTCTTAATAAACTAGTGCGCCCCACCATCAACGATTGCATCACTGTTTACCATCAGGTAGGATCACAGTCAAGCACTAGTTTATAGCAATTAAATATATATATCTGGTCACTCTTATTTGAGGTCTGACGGGACGATGGTACACAAACGTGCTAAGCAAACAAAGAGATACGTTAATTTATCGGTATATGTTATTGTATTTACAAAGCTGCCAGTGGCTTTGCTTGCGTGAATGTAATAGTTCCAAAGTACTGCCAAAATCAAAAGTCTGGTGTGTTCTGTGGATGTAAGACTCACAGAATCGTTCGTTGTAGTAAAACTTGTAGTGATGCTTGTATTCAATAGTGAACGACAAAATTGGCTGAATTGATGATAATGTGCTGTTCCCTAGAATATCATATTACCTTCAATTACAATAAGTAGACAACGTCCTATCATTGTCTACCCATGTGCCATCTTTTATGTCTATACTTGATATATACATCAAAACACACTAGACTCATTAGAATTTTAGCACATTCCCTCTCTTATAGAGAAGGTATGAACCCCAGTTGTAGAAAAATATTATAAGTCTGATACTTTATGTTATATCTTCGTCCAAGTGATTTGTTCCATGCGATAATTCTCAACTCAAAACGGCTGAGAAAGATACAACTCCTACCGTATATCTCTAACACGATGACGATGTACAGAAATAATAAATTACAATCATATTTTATTAAAACAGGAGTACAGTTTTAAAGCGAAATTTTCTGCCTCCACCCGAAATGCCTGGCAAAGGAAAGCATGTGCGAGTAAGCAATTATATTTTAATTTGTGCGTGTCTTGTCACAGAAAATTGTGAATTATTTATATACCTACCCCTCAGAAACAACCCAGGTCATGCCAAAGTTGGAAACAGATTATTATTGTCAACCATTCTCATTAAAATTATTATGAATTTAGATACTTGTTTCTCATTTGCGTCGCGGTTAACAAGCTATGCGTTTGCGAAGTTGGGTTTAATACAAAATACGGTGAAAATGAGAATTGCGTCGTTCTTAGTAATAAGATACAACTGAAATGGTTTTTGAAATCATCCAATAAGTTCTACCGCTCTTAAGTTTAGCGCCTCACGCTAAGATTAAGAGTGGTAGAAGTGTCAGATTTTTACTGACTAAAGCCATATCTGCGTCTTTCATTTTGTGATAAAATAAAAAAGTGTTGGATAGAACAATGACGTTGAAAAGGCTATATACTTACGGAAGTGAAGCAGTAACTAGAGATGAAAGTAGATAATACAGTGAAAAACAGCTAGTCACAAGAAAAATTAGATAAGGTCTTTCATTAGACGTGTCATATTCTTTGGATATATATAAATTTTGAGATTTATCAAAGAATATGCAAAAACTCTTATCACAATTTTTTTATTGCAGCTTTCAAATAAGATGAGACAATATTTTAGCTTGATCACTCCTATAGTACAGATAGATAAGGTACATGACAAAACTATGGAACCCAGAAGATGCCCGTTCAATTTTGCTTCAGACCTTGCTAAACTAAACCCGAATCTCTCACCAGTCTTTGAACTAATTTATGAACCACAGACGCTGGTAAAGAGTTAACAAGTCAAAAGAGTTAATATATTCACAATATAATTCATAACATGTAACAACTTTCTTTGATAAATACTGCTGCTAAAGCTGCTCGTCTGTGGAATGAATGGCCAGACACAATTAATACACTCAATCGTTGTCTGTTTTTACAAGACTCGCTAGAGAATAAATATTTATTTATTTATTAAGAAAAAGTGAACATCTTTACAAAAGTATCAAAAGCAATATTGTAACCGACACTGAAAATACATTTAAATATTCTTAAATTAGTTATACGAGGTCCACGCGTACGAAGTCGCGGGCGGACGCTAGTTAGTTATATTTGTGTAGGTATTAAAATTTGTTAGAGCATTTCCAATAATTATTTGAGCCACTTCCACAAAATTTGGTAGGCTTTGGCCAAACATATCCCCCAGTAATAATATTACCTGTCGCTATGAATATCGATGTATGTTAATGTAATTTATTACGTAATAATAAAATAATTTAAACAAGCTTTATTTATTTATTTATTTATTATATACTTTATTGTACACCAAGACATAATACATTGAAAGTGAAACTTGCAATAAAAAACATACAATCGGCGGCCTTATCGCACTCGGCGATTTCTTCCAGGCAACCCTGTATAGACAGAAATGGCCAGGACACAAAATGGGGTTGCACTTGGTGCAAATACAAAAGTAATAATAAAAAAAAAAACACATAAAAGAACTTAATACTAAAAAATAATAAAAAATAGATACATATATACATACATATAAAATATATACAGGCAAGGGAATAAGTGGTAACAAGAAGACAAGATCACAGTGTCAAGTAATGCTCCTTCACAAGCCTTTTAAACACAGGCAGTGTTTGCGCACGTTTTATAGCCACAGGCAACGCATAACATAGGCGAGCGGCCTGGACACTGAATGCCTTATCCAGGAAGGTAGTAGAATGCATTGGCATTTTTAGTTTCAAGTTGTCTGATGATCTAAGAACCTTTATGTGGGAGTCACAAAGGAATTGGAACCGTTCTTTGAGGTAAAGAGGAGAAGAAGGGAAAAAGAGCACCTTATACAAAAGGGAAAGAATATGAGCATTACGGCGAAGGCGAATTGGCAACCACTTGAGTTTAACACGAAATTCCGAAACATGGTCATATTTGCGCAAACCAAATATGAACCTAATACAAAAGTTTTGAAGTCGCTCAAGTTTATCCAGTTGTACTTCAGTGAGGTCAAGATAGCTGGCATCAGCATAATCAAGCTTTATAATATTATCAAACTCTATATTTTAAGTAATGTATCAAGCGATATGTCTTTAGCTACTCATAAAACGTCACAAAATGACGAGAACCCAGATCTGTTCTAATTTTAATAAACCTCTGAATTTCAAGCGTTCTGCATAAATCTTCATCAATAAATATGTATGAGGTTAGAAACAACACGATACGCGCCAGACAGGTTTCAAACTAAACATGTAGAATGTTACATACAGTCTAACAGAAAGTTTCCCAAAATACTGCTCGAGTTCAAACCTATTAAATATTTGATGTCGGCTGATATTTTGTTGTCTGGGATTCCATAATAGGCTGAATTGATTTCAGCTAGAAAATGATAGTGTCTGTAAAGTTTCCTTCGAAAACAGCACTTTGAAAGGAAAATTTATTAATTGGTAGTGTAACTAGGCAATCATGTATTTTAGTTGAAAACAATGTTAAGAAAATACTATTTAAGAATTTCTTCTGTTTTTGTATATTTTTTTGAGTAAAGATGTATTGATGACCTAAAACTTTTGTAGAAATAAAGGAGAGACAAGCACACTTTCGTATTTAAACAACAAGCTGATGTTGTTTACGGCAACTTTTTTTTACAGAATTACAACCGAAAACATGGAGTCAAATTTTAAATCAAAATTTAAATAACAGAAGGTGACACACCTTCATCCAACCAATTTTAGTATTACATCCACTGTATCCATAGTCACATATCCAATATTGCATTCCTTGAATTCAGTTTCAAAATTGAGAACATTTAAACCAAGTGAACTTTCATGAAATTGTATAGGAGTCCATCAAAGACATGGTTCGTTATCGCTAATTGCAATCAGGTCAGCAGCTCTGATTGGTCAGCAAGAGGTGTATTGAAATAGGTTTCTCCAATATGCAGATGAATACGTTCATTGATTGGTCTTTAAACAAATTGATTTGGTGTAAAGTAATAACATTATCAATGAAACACGAAGATGGAAATAATATTAATACGGAAATGTAATGAAAGCTTAACGAAAAGAGAAATCGGATGAAAAGAAGATCCAAGCACTTAAAGACTCTAAACACAATTAGGAAATTGAAATATCTTCTAAGGCCGATGCTAGAATGGTCGTAAATTCAATTACCTACAATAATACGAAACCTAATCAATTTAGACTATGTGAAAGATAGAGAAGTGAGTACTAAAACCAATTATGGGTAAGTATGAAAGAAGAACTTATAAATTATGTCGCACCAACTTCAATTACATTCATGTAAGGGCAAAAAAAAATTATTAATGGTCTCAATAAACTTGGTCCTAGAACAGTATAGCCTAATAAAACCTAAACTAATCCAAAATCGATTCAATAGAATGCTAAAGACAAAATAAACTTACAACAAAAAAAGTAACATACATAAAGGCATAACGGCGGTCTTATTTTTAGATACTTTATTCTTCAACAATGAGGACTCTCTTAAGTATTTATACAAGAAAACATTGAATATAAAGCCTAAAAAGGTAACCAAACAATTGTAAAACAAAAAAATCTTAACCAAGGCGACCTTGCTAGTTTTGTGTATAGACATTGGTTGTAAACCATGACCGTCAATGCCCTTGGTTGGGAGGGGCGTTTTCCTAACCACAGTGATAAAATTTCTAACGTCTTGGCGCGTGGTTTACATCGCTGCAACAAAAAACAAGGTGCCTTAAAAATACTACTTAGCAAGACTGCAACCGTGCGCTCCACTTTTTAGTGCATAATTATTATGAAATATTATAATTAATTAAACAAGAGCACGAGAGTTATGCTTTGACGACTATTTAACCTTTTGAATACCGTAAAAACATGTGTGTAAACGCCGAATTTCGCTTCGGGCTCAAGAGTTTAAAGTCGACAGCGATACCCACTAGACAACCTTTGGATAAACTATAAGAACTTTAATTTGTCGTGATTAAAATTTCTCAAACCATTAAGTTGAGAAATCGATACTTCTTCATTAACAATTTCAGAGAAATCACCAAAAATAGAACAACTAGCCTGAACACTGAACACGCTTTTAAAAAACAACTTTGAACTCGTCAAAAATGATGGTATTTGGCTCGGAACGTAGGATAAGTCATATAATAAGATTGCTGAAGCAACTTCGCCAAGTTCCGCGATTTTATTTGAGTTATGTTTTTAGATTGCATATTTTGTGTTCCTCGTCTGTTCGAGTTACGTTGATACATATTGCTTGTACATTTTAAGGTAGTGTTACGATTTCTTTATACTAGGGTTTTTTGAAGCAGAAAATCTTACAATAACGTCTCTCACTCCATCCTAGAGAGCGAGAGCGCCTCATCTTTAGTTACCATTTGTCTTTTAGGACTAAGAGTTCCCTTTTTAGCAATCCTTCGTGGGCCTAGCAGGCCTGCTGAACTCCTACCGTTTAACTTAGATTACCTTGAGGCAGGCCAAAAATATACGTGCTATCGACGATTTGGGTTGCAAAACTTGTATATAGCCAATTCTTTATAAAAACTATGGCATATGCTATAGATGTTAACTAGTGTTATACTGTCGTGGCATATGCCTATCTCATCAGGCTTGGCTCAGCTCATCAGCTTGGCTTGACTCATCAGGCTTATATCATCAGGCTGCTTTAAATTTATTTAACCAATTTTTGAAACAAAAATACATTTAATAACTTATTACATTAATTTAACGTTTGCTTTATTCTGCTTGTAGATGCCGAGTTTAATAGACTAAGTGTGGCAGTTATTAAATTAAATACCAAAATCTTAGTATCTGTCTAAATCCAAGAGACGAATACCAACATATTTTCTGCGTTAACATCGCCAAAAATTTTAATGAAAGAAATAATGAAAACGATGATATTAAGTTATTCCAAGATGAAATTCAAATTACAAAAAAGTGTTCAAAACGAACCTATCACGATCAATCGAATCGTGTAAATAAAGATGGTTGAATCAAAAGTCTCCAAAATGTACGTGCTATGAATTTATTATGAAAAAACGTGAATTTCCTCAATATATCTCACTTGGCTCGTCGGAACTGGTAGTAATTTTATCTTATCCTCGACGTTACTTGTTTGCACATCAAAAATACCTCCTTTTGAAGATTTTGTATATATTTTATGATACACATGGCTCCTTAAACATTAGTATTTTAATCTGCACAGCCGACTTTAATACAAAAATATACTCTCGTAAGTCAATATTTTTGTTTCTTCGTTGTTTGGCATTAATTTCTGGAATTAAAGTTATTTTGGGCGTCTAGTTCCTTTTGAGTTGTGTTTTTATGAAATTGACGCTTTTTAATTGTCATGTAATAAGTGTTGTTCTATATATAAAAAGAGAAACAAGTATTATTCATTTCTATTCTATTTTAAACCATCAATGGTTCTTCGAGATCTAGATCAAATGACGCAATACCGCAAATACACCGTATTGGATCTCGATTTGATAATTATTAAACCAAGTTGAATACATAGTATTCAAATGATCATCATCATCATCATTTCACCCAAAAAACGTCCACTACAGTTGGACATAGTCTAGGAAGTTTCTTGAAAAATATATAAATCTACAAGATTAAAAAGATTTCATCTTTTACGTGCTGTATGTAGGTAGCACGTTTTCCGTATAATAATATTACCTGATACTTACTATCCTACCTTTAATAAAAATAACATTGTGTCTAGTACTTATTGAGTTATACAACTCGCCTGTGTTGAGAGGATGACACGCAGACAATGTTCTTTGTTGAAGAAAAACATTGCGATAAGGCAGGTAAGCACCGTCGTCTCAATGCTTTGTTTCACTTTGATGTGTTACGTGTAACGGAGACTAAGTATGAATAAGATGAGGTAAGTGAAAAGTAAAGTCAAAGAGTCACTCACACAAAGAAAACATGATATAAATTAGTTGTCTCGATAAAAAAAAAATGCGAATTCGACCATAACCTACGATTTCAAAGGTTCAAAAATCTACGAGATTACTTCACGGCAATATTATTATTTGAGAATTACAAATATGTAAAGCTGGTTTATAAACCGCTTTTGCGGGGACGTCATAGACCCGAGCGGAGTTTGTACAAAATACTCCAGGACTTAGGCATACTTAGGCTTTTTTGCTAGAGTGCTTGATTGTCAACCACATTGTCTTTTTTGTTAGTGAGATAATTATTAAGCACGACCCTATTAACAGTAAAAGAAAAATATATAGTTTTAGTTAAAGCAAGATTACAGTCATTCTGATCCGGTTCTAATAAGACGCTTAGCAAACACTATTATGTTGCACTTATAATACACTATTATATTACACTATTATACTGCTTAAAAAAAATTATTGGTATCGCCTCCTATTTTGGGTGAAGCAAAAAGGAGTTTCAGTCTTCCATTGATTAAAAACCCACCTGTGTTATTTAAATTATTATTTGCATTACATTTTGTAATTTAGTTCCTATGTGGTGACATAGATGTCGCTAAACCAGAGCCGGTGGCTTGGTTTCGGATAATGGCTTCCTGAAAATTTACTCATCTTCATCACTATTAGTTTTCATATCTATTATTAAATTTTATTTCAGACCGGTATGTCATACAGGATGATTGTACATCACTGGTCTCTCTATAATCTTATTTTCCATTCAAATCCGTGTTTAGTACATATTTTTTTAACTTGCGTATAGTTGATACCACCATCATCACCATTTGTTTCATTCCTATTGTCATAGATTCCGTCCTATTGTTCAAAAACAGCTATGTTTGTATGATTATAATCCCTTTTAAACTTGGAGTCACTTTATATACGCTTTCGCTCTGTATCTTCATAGCTTGACTTATAAATACTTTAAGGCGGAAACTCAAGACAAATTGAGTTGGGGATGTAATCCGGCCGCTTTAAGTAGCAGGTAGCACATTAAGTCAGGATGCTGTATCTGGGACATGACTAATTACAGACTTTCGCTTTGGAGGATTAAGAGCCTGATATTTTATACGATGAAGTAATTTAATACTGTGAAGGTTATACTTTCTACTTGTCGCCTCATATTCCTTGAAATTGATGGACGTGATTTTTCCAAGGTAATTATGGTTTTATACTCAAAGGATGCTCATGGGACCTTATAACTAAGCTTCCACTGTCCGTTCGACTGTATGTATGTCTGTTAGCGGGTTGTATTACATAAACTGTTAAAGGCAGGGAGTTTAAATTTTGCAGAATGTGTAATAGTATTTTTATTGATCCTACAACAACATGTAAAATAAAAAGGTACAAGAAAAGTTATTTTGTCGACATTTTTAGACGATTTTGGGAACACGTTGAGTATGCGTAGGTACAGCTAAAGATTTGGAATATTCTCTGCCCAAGTCTGTGTATCCAGATAGCTACAACTAATCTAGGTGTCAAGAGTGTAAAGGTTACTTCTAGGCAAGCTTTTCATTGTGAGCCACATCGTCATTTACCATTAGGTGAGATAGTGGTCAAAAGCGAGCCTGTCAAACAAAATAAAAAATAATATTATTGTAATAACTAAACCTTTGCGCAGCAAGTCCGACTAGCACTTGTTTATTTGTTTGGGGATATCCTGCCATTTTTTGTTTGTTTTATTGGATCTGCTGAGTTGGTTTGTTGTCATCTCTTTGATGCGATTGAACTTTTGCTTCCTGATTCGTAACTAAATATTTTAATAGTGCTTTATAATAATGTTTGATAGGATTATGATAAACAAGATCATACTTACTGCGGAATCATTCATCATACATATTATCCCTGCCTGTTGTTTACATGTTCCATTTTATCTCATTAACTGTGACGCTATCATTTACTCCATGAAAAATATAATGTTCACTAAATTATTTTGTTTTTCTTTTTCTTTGTCGTTCTAAATATCCCTTCTACCACATATTTCTCTAACTTTGGATAGCAATCAATAAATTTGAACAAACTTTAAATTATTCGATAATTCATGAAATTCCAAACTTAGACAAACTTTCACTGAAATTGGTGATTTAAGTACTGATAAACTTTGTTCAAATACGTACGTGACAGTTTTTAATGAGTGTCTTGTAGAAAATGTATAAAGTTACCAATTTTCATCAAGTTCGAATCGTAGTAAAAATTTGTTCCAATTTATAGTTGAATTTTTTGCGTTACGAACACGGTCTCACAAACTAAAAGTTTGGAACGTAATTTTATAGTCTATACATGTTATAGAGCTACAGAGTAGTTTGTTTTTTTTTGTTTGAAGGTTCTAGCCTCAGGGACTTCGTTCGAAATGAAAAAATATTTTAGGTTTGAACAGCTAATCAAGCTGTCCAAAATTTTTAGGCAAGAGGAAGGGATAGCTTCAAGCTACGACCCATTGAATTCGAGCAAATACTAAAACCGTGGGTGAAACCTTGGAGAGAGCAAGTTTCTTTATAGTTTCAAATTTCAAGATCACAGCTTCAACTAATAGTAAGCTATGATAATAATATGGTTGAAGTTAGCTGCCCAAAAGATGTAACAATAACAGAAGACGGACGAAGGATTATGCTAGTTACAAAAAGTACAAAAAAGACCACAAAGTCAATGCATTGCGGACGGCAAGCAATGGGTAGCGCGCCGACCGTTCGTCTGGTAACAGTCCGGACCGAGCCCAACTTGTCGACGGCGTGCACTGTTCCTGCGCGCGTTGGGTTGTTAGGGCGGGTTCTGAAGGGGCGGAATTCGTCATAAGATGATTTTTTCCACCATAAAAAAGTCAGTGCTTGAGGAAGTCATCTGTCTAACATAGACGCAATTCGGCTGCAAAGATCGATGTAATCTAGATTCAGGGTTAAGCTCAAACAGCTAAGCAGTCACATTTATTACCAATAAAATAAAACGAGATGCGAAGTAAAATCGCTGTACAATTTGACTTCAAATAAAATTACACAATCGATTTCAACAGAAAATGAGAACCTTGCCCATTTCAATAATACAATGTCAGACCGATGTCAATTAATTCGAAAACTACTCTTTAAATATTTAGCTTCAACGATTTTATCTACCAACTACATATATTAATCATGAAGTACATTCAAGGTCAGAAACTTAGTGTATATGTTACTGTAAAAGCCCGAACTACGGTAAATGTTAAGATTTACCGGTAAATCCTAAGATTTACCGACATGAGTTGGTAAATGTAAGTATTTATTATAAAAGGGCGACTTTTTCGGACTTTTACCATTCAAATTCAGTACATGCTAGGTTTTACCAATGTGGACTGGTAAATGTTGGTTTTTGGATTAAAGCAGTGATAAATCAATTCTTCGTCATTTATTTAAGTAACCATTAGTCAAAAACTTAGGTATAATCCTAACCTTTAAAATTTAACCAAATAATAAGAATATGATTCAATTAGAACAAGCTAATTTTGCATTATATTTGTTAAATACCAAATTATAATAAGAAAAATACAAATTCATCATGCGTTATGTTTGTAAGAAGATAATTTTACGTTTACTACTTAGGAAGTATTTAAAATATGTATTATTTTAAAAAAATACTGGTTCCTAATTATATTAATACAATTTTGAAATGAAAATAATTTAAAAAGGTTAGGATTTTGATTTAGGTTAAGTTTTTGACTAATGGTTACCTGAAATAAATGACGAAGAATTGATTAATCATTGTTGGAGAGGTAGGTAAATAGCCTGCTGACTCCTCACAAATAAGATTTATGACAGCGATTAAAGCCTCACTCATCCTAGTTATCCATCCACCCTTTGATCCAAAAACCAACATTTACCAGTTCACATTGGTAAAACCTAGCATTTACTGATTTCTAATGGTAAAAGTCCGAAAAAGTTCTCCTTTTATAATAAATACTTACATTTACCAACTCATGTCGGTAAATCTTAGGATTTACCAGTAAATCTTAACATTTACCGTAGTTCGGGCTTTTACAGTAACATATAGATATCAATCAAAAGTGAGTCTATAGAGGCGAAGAGTCTAGTAACATGTTTAGCCTACTTTAAATACAGAGTGATGTATAGGCAGAAGTTTTCTGGTACCTACTACTTTGACTTACTTTAATTTGTTGCTCCATCATTTGCGTGAATGTGAAAAGGACTACAAAGTTTGGAATTACTGATAGAAGCTTGACAAAGCTTCTATACATGACAATACATTATTTGTTTTTATGTCTGTAAAATCAGATACTTAGGTATCACTTGGCTTTATCAGAATGTAATTTTTTTTTGTTTATATATGGCAGCATATGCGATAGGAGGCCTTGGGCCTGGAGCAGGACTAATTGTTTCTTTTTAATGTTGTATTTGCTATTCAAACTTCCTGTAATATACTAATTTCTCATTTTATCTATTTTCATTTACATTTTTAAACCTTTTATTAGTTTAGTTTTACCAACCCGCACTGGGCCCGCGTGGTGGATTACGGCCAATTCCCTCTCTTAGAGAGGTGGCCTGTGTCCCTGCAGTGGGAACATTAAAAAGGTTGATGATGATAAATGATGATGATGATTAGTTTACGAGTGCTCAAGCCCTAAATTTTACAGAGCTTAACTTCAGGCACGCTGAGTTAGAACAGTCCTACTGAACTTTAGGAAAAGCCAGACAGATTGATTGATTTGTTTCCAAAAATAACTGTCACAATGTAGATGGATGGTGATGTTATTTTAGTTAAATCTTTTAAGACATTGATCGAAGAGACGTGTTAGCATTTTATTATTATATTGTGTCCCATTACAGGGCAAGAGCCTCCTTTCCGTTATTCCAATCTTTTCTGTCCTTAGCCACTTCTTTCCAATCTTTAAGGTCCAAATCGTCACGCCATCTACTTCTGTGCCTACCGCATTTCCGGTAGGAATCCAGACAGTCGTTGTCTTCGCCTAATTTTCTTTCGACATGCGACATATGTAACCTGCTCAGTTTCATGGTGGCGTTGATATTGGTAAAATAAGTTAATTGAAGCAGCGTTTTGGTTGTTTTTTTAGTCGGTAAGAGTCTGACACTATCACCTAGTCCACCTAAGGGTGGGAGTTATCATTGGATGATTGTTAGCCAACGAAAAAGGCTCTATGTCGAAAAATTTAATTCCTTTCAACTCATAAAATGAATTCTGACTAACAGAATTTAGAATAGAACCATAACAATTCTGCAAGTATTCTTAATTTGATGTAACTTTCTCTGCAAGCTGCTCTACATTGGTTAAAGCATACGTACGGGCACGCCATTTCTCTTCGCTCTAATCAAATAGCCTGAGGCAAGCGTATTTTAGTTAGATTGTTCTTTATTTCCAACTAGATTGTGTTAGCGGTCTTACTCGCGTAGGAGTAAAAAATTATATGGAATATAAAGTATCTAGTGTAACGGAGAGTCTGCCATAGATTCTGGAACACAGTAGTAGAAAGCTTCCTACAAGGTGGACCGATGACCTGATGAAAGACGTACAGGACCGTTTGTTGCGGTGACACTTGTGGAAGGCCTATGTCCAAAGAGTGGACGTCATTCGGCTGCAATAATGATGATGATGACTCTGTATTTGTTGTTAAGTGTTTGTGTGAACCATCGAAGACACTTCTGCATATTAACCACCGCTAAGTTTCATTGTTGTTTGCACTCGAAACAAAAATTTCAAAGATTTAGTTTGGCGCTGTGCTGCAGGATTTAAGCTAAGAAAATTTGTTATGTTGAGAAATTTTTTTTAATGACCAGGTAGAAATTATCACGATTGTATACACATAAATAAATGAAGTATTAAAAACAAAAAAAAAAACATTCCCATCACTTACTAACACTGAAATCGACAAAATAGCCTACCCCAGTCACGGAACACATCACCTTTTACCGTATCCCTATAAAAAGTCCATTCTCTTTGAAAATCTCGACGACTCAATTCCGTTTTATGTTGACTTTACACCGAATGCGACGAAGTTCGTCTTAAGTCCGTTCTGCACGAACATAAACATAACTTATGTATGCTCAAGGAACTGCCCCAATAAATTGTAAGCGGATTCCGGGAGTATAATGCGTGTAAGCTCATTAAGGGATTACGGCTTGGTGTTTACGCATTTGTTTAGATCTGTGTATAGTATGTACTGTTTTTGATTTTGAATATTGCTCAATTGAGTAAATTAAGCCGAGTTTCTGAGCATCTTATATAGTGAAAATATCAATGTCGACGTCGTGCTTGTTTATGCGTTTTTCGGCGCAATGAGCGACGCGTTGGGCGTTTCAAATAATCCAACGCGTTGTTTGTTATGTTACGTTTCTGCATCACCCTAAGATCGAAATACTGTCTGAAAATTTTGTTGAGATTAGATAATCCCGTGATTTACTTTAATATTTCACAAAGCTTGTTCCAGGAAATACGTGTTTTTTTTTAAATTCCCAAAAGCTTTTAAAAAAAATTGTTAAAATTTAGAATCTCAATTAAATGCGCAGTTTCTATAGAACTTTTTTATATTTTCATACATTGTGGAGGGTTAAAGTTTACGTAAAATGGCAAATTTTCAGAAGTCTTTATGGATTAGTTTTACACGAATATTTGCTTTGATTTCTGTAAAAGCCTAGATGATACCCACAAAATATAAAATATCTGAAAAAAGATGAGTAATAACATCATAATAACGTAAGCTGTATAAAAATGAACCTTAGGTTAACTGTTGAACTTGTTATGATCTAAGTTGACCAATGAGGTACATTCATAAATAAATATTAAGTACAATTCTATGAATTACCTATAAAGTTAAAATGACATACCTTGTTTATTTCAACTAAAAATACATTTTTTTTTTGAGAGACAGTGTTAAACCGATTTTTTGAATATGATTGTATATGTAGCACTTTATTAATCGATGATTGAGACATATCTAAAGATACAAATAAATAGTAAACTTAAGATAAGGTAAATAATACAAAAGAATAACAAGGAAAAGAAAAACAAACTTGGCTTCCAAGGGGAATAAAACGGGAATCGAAGTTCATTTCCTGTACTCACGAAAAACTCACAAGACGATAAAGGAGTTGATCGAATAGGAGAATGAAGTACCATTTTGATTTCCCACAAGCATTCGACTAGCTAAGCAGACTATTAAAATGTCAGCAGACCTAAAGGATCCCGAGAATTATTGTAACTGTGGATACCTAAAAAAGATTTAAGACCCATACGTAATTGACTTATAAATCTTCAGAAGACCGTAAAAATTGCTGAAGAAAAGGGTTATCGTTCTTAAGGGCTGAGGGAATGTAATAAAGGAAGGTCTGAAGAGCATTATTGTAAAGTTAAACCTTAAGTAACATGTTTCCTTAGAGAACGCAATCAGTGTAATCACATCGTCGAAGAAAATCAATTAATCTAAGCACTTGTTGTTTGAATAGAAACTATTAGTGTTATACTAACAATGATTGATTTCTGATGGATAGTAAACAATATAATATAGGTTAATTTGATTTATAGTGTTTGATCTATATATATAAGTTTGATGATGAGAATTCGATCAGCTGTCTTGTTAACTATTATACATTTTCTGGGAAGTATACTTATCAACATTAATGTATGTTAATGACATTGATAATAATACAATTATTATTATTGATGCCATCATTGTTACCATAATGCTATTTATGTTGACTTAAGACAATTCTTAGGTCAACATAAATAGCATATGACGATGTCATCCTAAGGGCAATAGAATGGGCTATGCTCAGATATAAAATGAAAAAGACCAGACAGCATAAAAATGTCACTTTTCATCGATTTAAAAACAGACTTAAGGCTTTTTTAATACAGAAATGTTATTATTCATTAAATGATTTTTTAAATGACCCTATGCGTGACATTTCCTTAGTATAATATTATTGACATTATTGTTTTAATTATGTGCTTAAAATTGAGTTTAATGTAATAATTAGTATTGTATTCTATTTTCGTTATAATTCATTTTAATATTTGTTTACACTCTGACATTTACAAAATTTTTGCATGTCAAAACTCAGGCAGAATGTACTTGGCTCATTATATTTTTTTTTATAACACCTGTATTGTACAATACCTACATTCTATGCAAATAAATGATTTGAATAATTGATTGATTGACATCAGCAGGAGAACAAAGGTTGCAGATATATACCCAAGAACCCCCAAACTTAAGTGGTAGTGGGCAAGGTACATTGCTCACAGAACATAAGAAGGTTGATCGGGGTGAAAAAATTTAGAGTGGCGATCGCGTGCCGAAAGACACAGTGTTGGAAGGCAGCCTACAAGGTGGCATACCTATTGGAATCTTGGAGACTTTAGAAATATGCAAACTTCTAGAAAAATCAAAGAGGCCTAATCTCTTCTTGAAGGAAACTGGACTTTTTTTAATAAGCCTACTAAGGCCACCAAAGGCTTTGGCCGTTACGGCTCACGCACAATGTTTCGCAGAGGATTAAGTGCCCATAGATTTCAATTTCTGTAAGATTATTACAATTGTGATGTTCAATAAAATTTATTCTTTAAATTATACTAGCTTTTGCTCCCGCCAACAGAAAAATGTGATAAATGAAGAACCGCTCGACCGATTTGGTGCAAATTTCACGATTTGGTGCAATTAGCCTAAATATTTGGTTTGAATAGGTGAGCCCGCTCTAGAGTTGTAAACTTACAACAAAAGGTGGCATTGATTTTTATATATACCTATTGATAGCTTCAAATTCATAACGGCTAAATTAAGCGAAATATATACCACTAGCTTTTCCCAGCGGCTTCGCCCGCGTGCATAAAATATAGTCTATGTCACTTAGGAGTACAGCAGCTTTCTATTGTTGCTTAATTTTTTCCAATCGGACCAGTAGTTCCAGAGATTACCCCCTACAAACAAAAAAACAAACTTTACCTCTTTATTATATTAGTGTAGATATAAACCGACTGCTTTGTGTACTTTCCGTACTACGATAATACCGCTAGTACTGGATATATCCACTTAAATATGTAGCCATGCGTACCATATACACCAGCGTAGGTACATATTTAATGCGAAAGACCCGGACTTTTGCAAACTATCCTCAGTTTTATCTTTCTCTCTATTAATTTTAATGAAAATGTCAGCCAACTCCCCCGAGCTCTGAAATATTGTCAACGTTAACATTTCTAGCTCCGATGGCGTGTAGCAATAAAACATGAATAGACGGTTTTTAAATTATTTTGTTTAGTATACGTTAGCTTTGTAGTTTCCCCCAAAACTAATGCCTCCTTCTTACTCAAAGGTACTATGAGTAAGGCAGATTATCTCTTGCTTACCTTTTTTTACCCAAATTTCAACCTTTGGCTATTCTTTTTGAAGGTTGATTTTTGCTTGACTATTAACAACGTGTTGATATTCTACCTTTAGTATTTATTGCAGAGGTCTATCAAGGGATTTTGTGCTCAACAGGTGTAATTAAGGTGTGCATTAAGGGAGCCTAAAATGTATGACGGTACTTTAGTACACCTGGCGTACTCTGGATAGTTAGTTCACTACTGACCCTGTTCAACGACCCTGTGTACTAATCTGTTCAGTTTTTTTTTAGTATATCTATATTTTGAGGTGAGAAGACAAAAAGTAGTAAATAAAAAAAATGAAGATTATTAAATTATTACCCAATTTTTTTATACAGGGTGTTTGGTGCATCGTTTGCCAAATTGATTTGGCCGACAGGATAGATTCTTTGCTATATCTTCAGCCCCAATAAATCATTCCTTGCCACACCGGTTTTTTTTAAACATGTTTTTAACTTTTATTCTGAAAAACACCGGATTTCAACATTTAAGCTTACATAAATAAAAAAGTTATTAGTCTATCCAACAAAATTTATTTTTATATTTAAGTGTACTGTTGTATGGTTCTATGAAATCCAAAATTACTTGCTAGTAACGTGTAGTTTTTCTATAAAAAACCTACAAAGTGTATGGGATATGACAAAATAATTTTAAAACTCAAGTTTAAATTTCTATAAAAAAAAAACTAAAAGCGTTGGAGATCTTCGAATTTTCCAAAAAGTTCTCTAGTTAATGCCCTTTCCAACGGTGTGCAATATGCTAAAAAAAACCTTTTATTGACTTCACTAATTGGCTAAATGTAAAAAGACAGAGCTCATTTCAGAGACGATTCAGTGTGTACTTTTGGGCAGGAGTAATTGCAAATCATGTGGTTGGACCGCACTATTTACCTGATAACCTCAACGGGGATAATTATCTTGAATTTCTTCAAACAGAGCTGCCCTCATTGTTATCTGAACTGCCAATTTTCAATGAAGACAGGTCTTTTGTCTTTCAACATGACGGTTGTCCCGCTCACTGGCGATGAACTGTAAGGCAATTCCTAAATGACGCATTTCCAGACTCGTGAATTGGGAGAGATGGCCCTATTCCATGACCTCCACGTTCACCAGACCTAACTCCGCTGGATTTTTACGTCGGGAGTCCGGCCAAAGAACTGGTTTATGCGACGGAAGTTGAAACGAGAGATGATTAAGTGTAACGTATTGAGGCGGCTTTTGTGACCGTTAAACGGAGCAGTGGTGGCCGAGTGGTAATGGCCCCGACTTACGAGTTTGTAGGTCGCGGGTTCAAACTCAGCCAGGCGCATTACCTTGTGTAATTTATTTCATTACCACTGCTCTCAAAATGGTGAAGGAAAACATCGTGAGGAAACCGGCATGTTCTAGAACTAAAAATTCAAAGACATGTGACATCCACCAACCCGCACTGGGCCCGCGTGGTGGGTCATGGCCTATTTCCTCTCCTAGAGAGGAGGCCTGTGTCTCAACAGTGAGAACATTAAAAGGCTGATGATGATGTGACCGTTAAAGCAGAAATTCATCTTCGAACTACAACTCGAGATAAGAGAAAGATGTCGCGCATGTATACGAAACACCCAATTTGAACAAGATTTGTGATTTTAGTACCTGCTTGTGAAATAAATTTTTATTTCAATTTTGAGGAAAGTTAATAACCTTTGTAAAAAAAATAATGTGCGTAAAAATGAGATATCAATATCTACCTACTTAGAACAAGTTATTTTTTTTTTCTTTAACTTCTTAGTGCATTTACCGTAATATCAAATATCAGCCTTTTGTGATTTGAGTGCACATTTAGCCAGTTAGTGAAGTTAAAAAAATTTTTTTTTTAGCATATTGCACACCGTTGGAAAGGGCATTAACTAGAGAACTTTTTGGAAAATTCGAAGATCTCCAACGCTTTTAGTTTTTTTTTTATAGAAATTTAAACTTGAGTTTTAAAATTATTTTGTCATATCCCATACACTTTGTAGGTTTTTTATAGAAAAACTACACGTTAGTAGCAAGTAATTTTGGATTTCATAGAACCATACAACAGTACACTTAAATATAAAAATAAATTTTGTTGGATAGACGAATAAATTTTTTATTTATGTAAGCTTAAATGTTGAAATCCGGTGTTTTTCAGAATAAAAGTTAAAAACATGTTTAAAAAAAACCGGTGTGGCAAGGAATGATTTATTGGGGCAGAAGATATAGCAAATGATCTATCCTGTCGGCCAAATCAATTTGGCAAACGATGCACCAAACACCCTGTATATTGTGATATTCAAGTAGATTCTATTTCATTCTAACCGTAAAAGGAACAGGAATTGAATATGAATGCATCTAAGTATATTGAAGAGAACCAAATATTGTTGTCCGCAGTTTCTTTTAATACCCATCAGATCTCAAAAACATATACTTGGAACTCAAGCCAAAGTGTTTTCAGAATTTTAATGCCCATGTAATCATAACAACTTGTTGTCGTTAATAAGAAATTAGTAAATCCGGCTTAAGAAAGCTTCTACAAGGTGGACCAATGGCCCCAATGGCCTGTTTAGGATCGTGCATAAACTGTTAAAGAATAAATATATTGACTTTACATATTAATCAGAAGCTGAGCACAAGGTACAAAGTAACATGTTCCAAGTTCCAATTTCAAAATTCATAATGAAGACGAAAAAGAACATGACAAGTTCGAACATGTTTTTTTTTGTGAGATCTTTTTGGACACATTTCAAATGAGGTTGCCTTATAGCTTAATTGGATGGTGTCCGAGGCAGTCCAATTAGCTCCAGCTAACTAACTTAATCTTAACTAAGACCGAGTGTTTTGTAGTAGTTTCAAGCGAATGATGCATTAATATAGTTCGGGCTTATGAAGAGACAACTATCCGTCTTCCAAGACTTTGGGATTATGTTTGATTATAATATTGTATAACTACCTTTACAACGGATTCACTCGAGTGAAAGTCGGTTTACCGCCTTAGAAGTGGAGTTTCTTAAAAACCGCCTCTAGCAGAAGTCCCTATAAGGAACCTATTTTTTTTTTAGTTGGGCATAAATCATCCTATGACGAATCCCGCTCTTGGGCAAAGCGCGAAACAGTGTCTAGTATAGACTAAGCACCCCACCCCGTTCCTTCTTAGCCCTTCACACCGGGACCAAGCCTTTCTTTCAGAAAAAGACCCTGGGCCCCAGTTGGCTTCGACCCTTTTGCAGTGTCCCTACATGATTTGTGTGGTTACAAAACCCAATCAAAAATTAATACCTAGAGGGGGTACTAGGTATTAAATTTTGATTGAGTTTTTAATACCTAGAATGTGAAAGCTGTTTTTCTACCAAAATATCACAGCTTTTTTTGCAGCCCAATATTCTTTGGGACCCATTCGTGCCACAAAAAATTTAAACAGAATTATTAATAGACCATTTATTGGCTATAAAAGTCCTCCGATAGAATACAGACACCAACTATTTGAACTAATGTCAATCAGTTCAACTCAGTCAGCATTTTTCATTTGATCTAAAACAAATAGTAGTATTATGTTACCTAAATATAGGAACCATGACAAAACGTCGGTAAAGCGCAGGTTTTACAAGAATAAATCGTCCAATTACGGAGCTGAGTGATCAATACGGACTCAGCTGCTAATTTTGTCTAATAATTTGAGACTCGCAATTTGATTTGTAAGCTTCATTTGTTTTATCCTTTCGAATACTGTGATTATAGGCACTATTAAACTCTTGAGCCACAAGGGAATGCCGGTGTTCTCAAACCTTATGTCTTTCTATTATGTCTCTCTCAGCGCCAGTCCCGGTTGCTACCTTGGCTTTCACCTCGGTGCCCGGGGTCCGCTTACCAACTCAAACGCCTCCACTTCGCTCGGTCTTTCGCGTCCTTTGCCGTAAGCCCATTGGCACGCATATCGTCCCTTACGACGTCGATCCAACGCCTCTTAGGCCTTCCTCGTTTTCCAGGTCCCGGCGGAGGTGGCATGTCGAGGCATCTGTTACCCACGTAGTCTGCCGGTTTTCGTAAAACGTGGCCATACCAGCGTGAGCGACCCTCCTGCAGTTTATCCGCAGGAGGTTGAAAAACTCTATTTTCAAAAATAAATATCATTTACAAATAAGTTGAATCATTTACAGTAATTACGCGTAGCCTCAACTTCAATTCAGACATGAAAACCGGTTACCTTCCCCCATGTTATACTGTTTGATATATCTATGCCTGCCCCTCTAGCCAAGTTACAATCGTTTCGTTTACAGTTAGCGCTTGTTTGAATTGTGGACGTGGCCAACCACAAGCGCTACCTGATACGATTGTAATTTGGCTAGGGGGGCTGAGCCTTCAAGGTTCACTGTCATGATGGCTCAACTTGTGTGATGCGGATTGCAATCGATTTTTTGGGTCTTAATCGAAATGGGGTCTGCCGTAACCATAGCGGATGATTTCACTTATATGACACGTACTACATACCTATTGAAAACCGTTTTCTTGATTACCTTTAAGAGTAAAGTTATAATCAATTAATTTAAAACTCCTGTTTTGTTCACTAAAATTATTCTGATAACAAAACAAAAAGTTATCAAGTCTCAATAAAAAAGAAAGTAAAAAAAGAAAAAAAAAAAACAATTTACGTAGTATTTACAGAAGTTCAAAGAAATATAAACCCTGTTACTTTAACAAAGTTCAAGAATATTATAAAGTTTTATTTGTAGTTGTTGCTTCAAGAACTGCCAGCTAGATAGAATATTATTACGTACGTGTTATCGTTTTTAACAACTTACTGAGGATGATATTTAACCACTAGAGAGAGTAAGACCTAGATTTTTTGAAAATTCTTTTTGATATAATCTTGTGCCAAGTGTATTTTAATCTTGCTAGTATTTTTACAAGCTTTTTATTAGCTTGCAATGTAACTATGTATGTTCGGCTTAAATCTTACCACTCAATTTCAACCGATTGAGCTGCAATTTTACATGCAGGTGTAAATCGCATGACCACGCAATATTATGATGACATGACCTTGCAATATATTATGATGACATGGAGCTGATCTGATGACGGAATCGCGAGGTAGCCATAGGAACTCTGTAATTAAACGGCACAACCACGTCGAGGGTGGGCTTTTGAGAATCGTCTTGACGAGTTTTAATCGTAAATAAAAGCTTGTTATGAAAAAAAAGTTCATTGAAAATTTGTTCAGATTCTTTCTAACTAAACAACTCATCCCATTCCTACGTTGATTTATATAGCAGGGCCAGAGCCTTCTTTTCCGAATCAAACCCATGGCTTGTGATTGCTTCGACCCTGTCGATGACTGGGCTTGGTCCGGTCGAATACCAGACAGATGACGTGCTATCTATTGCTCGCCGTCAGACTTTGAAATTTTATTACGCTATCTACACTAATATAATAAAGAGGTAAGTTTGTTTTTTTGTTTGTAGGAGGTAATCTCTGGAACTACTGGTCGGATTGAAAAAAAAATTGAAAAAAACAATAGAAAGCTGATTTACTCCTGAGTGACATAGGCTATATTTTATGTACGCGGGCGAAGCCGCTGACAAAAGCTAGTTTATAATATTTTGCTGCTACATACTACTAAATTAACCTTTTGAATATTGTAATTAGAGACATAATAGAAAAACAATAGAAATAGGAACGCTGGCGATCGGGGCTCAGAGTTTAAAAAGACTTTTCACGAGTTTTTTTCAAAATTAAGGCCCACGGAATCTCTTTAAAATGTTTGCATCTAAAATCGCACTATAGTTTGTTTTTTAATTCTAGACTACGATTTGACAACTCAGAATGCCACACTCTAGAAATATGTTCCCAATTTTCTGGAGTTTGAAATCTTAAATTGTCAAATCGTAGTCTAAGATTAAAAAACGAACTATATCTGCTGTCCTTGTTTTTTTCTATAACAGTAAAATGAGACGGTATAAGCCTATTTACAACATCAGATATACGACCTTAATGAAAAAGTATAGCTTCGTTTTTATCTTAACATTTTCTTCCAGAATCTCAACGGTCCATCTTTGCAAATGAAGGTTTTTTGCTTGTATTTCACCTGGTTCAAAGGCACAAAAAGTTTTTTGCAGAAAACCGGTAGAATTTTCTGCCTGATGAAATCATCCAGGCGAATTACTTTGTGTAATTTATTTCATCACCACTGCTCTCAAAACGGTGAAGGAAAACATCGTGAGGAAACCGGCATGTCCTAGAACCAAACATTCGAAGACATGTGACATCCACCAATCCGCACTGGGCCCGCGTGGTGGATTATGGCCCATTCCCTCTCCTAGGAGAGGAGGCCTGTGTCCCAGCAGTGGGAACATTAAAAGGCTGATGATGATGAAATCATCATAACAAGCGAGTGTTTTTAAGGTGGGCCTTCCCGACTCATCTGGAGCATGGTTTAAAAGCTTGTTGCTTCATCTAAAGCAATCCAATGTGATGTTTGATGCAAAAGTAATGCGACAAAAGAGAGATAACACCTGAAAATTTTGTTGGCATTCAGTAATTCTACGATTTACTCGAAAGTTTCACAAAACTTATTCCAGGAAATTTTAATACGTATTTTTATGAAACCCTTAAGAATTTTCGAAAAAATATTACAGCATTTAGCATCTCGATGAAATGCGCTAGGAGTCTACAGAAGTATTTTTTTCTATTTTTAATATAGGAGTACATTATGGAGAGTCAAAGTTCACGTAAAATAGCCGATTTTCAGAGGTCTATACTGGATTACTCTTACAGAAATTTATGTATTGATTTCTACAGAAGCCTAGATTATATCCATAAGATATCTAAAAATATTCGAAGAAAGATGTGTAATAACATCATAGTCACGTAAGAGCGGTTGTATGAAAATATAATTGTCGGGTTGGCCGCTCTTAAAATATGTATTCGTTCAAACAAAATATTATTACGAATAAAACTTGGCTCTGTAATCGCGTAAAAAACAATGATGAGGAAATTGTTGATGAAAATATTAAGTGTCTACATAATTTACCATGATACATAACAACGAAATGGTCGAATTATATAAATTATGACAAATCAAGACAATGGTCAGTTTAACAATCGCAAAAAAAACGTATTTGAATTTAATGTAAACATATTTTATTTGAAAACTGAATTAGCTGATTTTTTTACGATGATAAATATCTTGGCTCAGTTTTCTTTTGCTGGCTTAACTTCATGACTTTTAGGTAAATTTAACTTTAATGATGAAAACTATATAAATGTTGGTCAAGTAACTTACTATGTTTTAGTTTATGTATTGATAATAAATACTTAGGAAATACATTTCCACATACGATAACAAACACGATAGCATCAGCTTTTTAATGTTCTCATTGCTGGGACTCAAGCCTCCTTACTAGGAGAAGGAAATGGGGTTTAAAGAAAATAAGAATAAATATAACTAAATAATTAGTGTGTTTAAAATGACATTGTCACTACAATAAATACTTTGTTCGAGATTTCGCCGTGATCCTTTCATAATTCCACTGTTGGACATAGGCCTCCCCCAAGCGTCGCCACAACGACCGATCACGTGCATCTCACATCTATCGAATTCCAGCAACCCTGACCAGGTCATCGGTCCACCTTGTGGGTACGCGGTCGCCACTCCAGAACTTTAGTGGCAGGGCATATTGCACGCAGAACAGATGGCTGCTGAGGCCGAATTTTTACATGAACTTAAAAATTCAAACCAAAAAGTATTAAAACAATTAACTGTTGACGTATTATGGTTTTATTAAAAACCGAGCGACAATAAAACACTTGTCGCCCCCAATCATAATAATCACAATTTATAATCAAAGTAAAATTAATTTAACATTGCTACAAACTACATGTTCTCTTAATTATATTATTTGTTAAACTTTCATAAATGAACACTAACATGAAACAAATAGTGGTTGAGAAATAGTTATTAGTTTAGAAACTATTTATGAGTGTAATTTTAGGCACCAGGCCTAAAATTGTTGTTTCATTGAGATGAACTATGTAGTATATTAATATGTAGTTTCATTAACAACACGTGTACACCTTATAAACAGTACATATTTTACCAAGAAATATCTCATCTCAGCTTATCTCATCTTTAATAATATCAAAATCTTCAGCATTTTCATTCACAGCCCAGTTTCACTCCCTGCTGAGTTTTTTTTTTAAGGTTGGTCAAAATCATCTAACGACTTGCGCTTGGGAGGAGCGGTAGTGTCAGGCTTTTACTGACTAAAAGCCCACTCCATTTTGTCTTTGTCTTGGTGTTACGCTTTCACATTAAGCCAATGCCCCAGGCGGTTTCGACCCTGGTAGCTGTGCACTTACAGTTTGCTGCCAGCTGACAACGCGCGGGAACAGCGCGCTGTCGACGACTTGCCGTCCCCAAGCCAGCCCGTGCCTACGGTCGACGGAAATCGCGGCGGCTGGCCACTCTTTCTTGATCGGTACAACTCTTGATAATTAACTCTATTTACTATAACTCCCGTGCCCCTTCCGTATCCCTTCATTCGGGTTTTATTAACAGTGACAAAATATGTCATCTACTCATAACCTTAACGTGAATAAACTAAAAAAGAATATTTTTACTAATCTCCTTTTAATCAATCATAAATTTTCCATGAAACAAAAGACCTTTTCGGCTTAATAACTCCGAGAACATCATGATAACGGTCAATGTTTGGTCTAATTCAAAGTCATTAATCAAATTACAAACAAATATAAAATGAGTAAACAATAAATTCGACTGCATTGAAAATCGACGTAAAGTTATCAATACTTTACAAATTAACAGGAAGAGCTATTTATCAAAAACTTTGCAAGAACATTGTAGGCAAAACGTCCAAATTAATTTGTAATATCACTTCTTCTTCGCTCAAAAGGTGGAGACAATACTGAGAAGGAACTCAATCCGAATTTGTTAACTTTACTTTCAGTGACAAACTTACTGGATGGCTCTATTTTAAAACTTGGCAGGTCTCGATTAGCTTTATAGATATATCTTTAGTCCATTAATTTAATGGTAGGTAAACAATTTGGAGCCTAAATTGTACACTATTTTATTAAAATTGATGGTCATATTATTATTTCAGAGACAGTAAACTTAAAAAAAAAATGGTAATTTCGTACAAATTACTTTATCATCAGCAATTCAGAATTAGTGTGTATATAAACCATAACCGGATACCGATTCCTGAACAAACACTTTTTCATAATTAATATTATGGATAGTCCTTTGTGCAGAGGATACAAGAAGTCAAAAGAAACAGTCGCGCATGTGCCTCTTAAGTGCAAAGCCATCAGTGAGAGAAGAACACGAACCTTGGAAGTATTTTTAGACGCCCTAAGCAAACTGAAGAAAAAAATCTGTTTCTGGAATGATGTGAGCTGATTGGAGTAAAGGCCGCCATCATCATCCTTTTTAATGTTCCTACTGCTGGGACCAGTCCACCTCTCTATGAGAGGGAATGGGCCATAATCCACCACGCGGGCCCAGTCCGGATTGATGGATGTCACATGTCTTCGAATGTTTGGTTCTAGGACATGCCGCTTTCCCCACGCTGTTTTTCCTTCACCGTTTTGAGAGCAGTGGTGATGAAAAATAAACTACCTAAGTAATGCACCTGGTTGGGTTTGAACTCGCGACTTACAACTCTTAAATCAGGCCGTTACCACTCGGTTACTGCTGGCCTCACAAGGGCGCCATGGCCCACGCACAATATCAATGCTCCACATATAATTAGTCTATCAACAGTGGAATCTATAGGCTATACATCGATTAAACCATTAAAAACTGTAAAATTCCAGCACAACACTAATTAACAGTACCTAAAATGAAAGTCGACCTTTTCAGTAATAATTCATTCAGAAATGTCATTGACAGAACGTAGGAACGTTTTAGATCCTTCAGGGTCATAAATTTGAGAGCCCTAGCACAAAAGAAAACCAGGGAAACTAAAATATTTACTTCAAACGTAAACCATATATCAGTTACAAGACTGGCATTGATTCTGCGACAGACTTAAGGTCTCTGCACACAGCGGGCGCGGCGCGGCGGAACGTGACGGCGACGCGACGACGCCATACAGATCCGTGATTACCGTCGCGTCGAGCGGGACGGCTCTGTGTGGCGTCGTCCGTAATATCTAGTACATTACAACTGCTCAGCGTCGCGGCGCCGTCACGTCCCGCCGCGCCGCGCCCGCTGTGTGCAGAGACCTTTAGCGAATTCTTTTATAGGGTCACGTGCTACGAACGGTGGAGCAGGCATTCTCGGTATGTGAGAGGATTAAGGTGGTTCTACATCGAAGGTAAATGGTTCGGTTGGCTAATTCATTATATCTGTTTTTTTTTTGTGTAGTTATTGAAATTGTTTCATACATATTCATTTATTTTCATCTGCAATGAGGGTCAGGGGTCAAGGGTTGATGCGAAAGCGAAACACCAAGGCCCTGGAACTAAGGCAAGAAGGAACGGTGGGTCGTTTAGTCAGTTAGAGTCTAACACTGTTTCCTACTCCGCCCCAGGGCGGGATTTGTTATTGGATGATTTTTTACGCCATAAAAAAAAACTACAATGTGGGCAACAACAAAAGGCTTAGAGCTATGCAACATTGTTAGTAGATTGTTTTAGATTGTTAGTATGGTTTACGTTAGTAGACTCTTTAACTATTGCAATTAATAAAATAATGCGCCTCATCATTGCAATGATGCAATATCTGCTTGCCATCACGTGAGACTGTAGTTAAGCACAGGTTTTGTTATTACATATTTATGTTTATTATAATTATGAAATTATTATTTTTTTAAGTAAAGTGGATTTTTTTAGAGTTACTATCGTTATAGTTTCTGAAAAAAAGATGTTTTTGAAAAGAAAACCCGTTATCCTGGTATGCAAAGAGAGTTTGAAAGAAAAAGGTGTATTTTTAGTCTCATGAAGCAAAATATGCCCTCAATTGCTTCAACCCAGAGTGGCAGAGGGGATAAAAGAGAACCGTCGAAAGGGTAGTCTTTCCGTTTTAAAAAAAAGTAAAATATATTTATAGCAACTATCCTTCTTTACTCTACTATTACCTATTTATAGCATAGCATCAGCCTTATAATGTTCCCACTGCTGGTACTCAGGTCTCCTTTCTAGAAGAGGGTATGGGCCATAAAACCCCACGCGGGCCCAGTGCCAAATGGTTGGCGGCTGGTCACATGTCTTCAATTTTTTCGTTTTCCCTAGTTTTTCCTAGATAACGCAAGAGCAACTACTTTGCTGCCTAGCTTACGTACAAAAATCGTAAGTGGTCACTTTCGCGATCAGTCTGCATCGGTGTACAGCGCTAGTCGCACTATAGACTAAAATTGGAGCGAGGGGGAGGGGCAGTAAACGGCGGTGTCTTCAAATAAAGTTAATTTTCCCATCACAAATCGTATTTTGGACGCCATAATGGGTAGTCAAAAAATGGCACGCTTTGTTTCCATACAGACTGTGATGCTGCGTTATCTAGGTATATCTATATCAGTTTTCTAGGACATGCCGGTTTTCTTACGATGTTTTCCATCATGGTTTTGAGAACAGTGTTGATGAATTAAATTACACAAAGTAATGCACCTGACTGAGTTTGAACCCGCGACTTATAACTCGTAAGTCGAGGTCGTTACCACTCAGCCACCACTGCTTTTGTAGTATTTATAACACCTGATAATAAACTACAGCCATTGTTCTTTCAATTTGTAGACACTAAAATAAGACTACACTAAATTAAACTGCGGGTACTTTATCAAACTCAGTGTGGTAGTACCCTAATAGCCGAAGTTCGTACTACGTGTCACTCTGTTTGTCTTTTATTTCGTACATTGTTTTTGCGCTCAAATAATTTACTCTCCGTAAAGAAATGTTTTCTAGAGGCCGGGTTTAGCTCGAATACCTATAAAAGTACTAAAACAGTTACGGGTTGAGAGAATGTGGGTTTTTTTTATTGTTAGACCCGATCTGAAATAGAGCACGGTTTATTGGCATTATTTTATTATGCTGCTTTTATCGATAACTAGCCACCGACTTCTGGTTTACACGATATTTATGGCTTGACAGTACAGAGAGAGAGTTTCTTTATGTGTAAGCGATAGCTTCTAGAAACGAAGTTACTAGCGTTTAATTAGTACATCTCTCAATGTGTGGAACGCCCGGAGGACACGGTGGAGTACCGTGAAAGAAACAAAAAAGGTTTGCAATATTTATTTACTGTATACAATTTATTAACGATTTGACGGTTTGACATTAGAATGACCTGCCAAGTTACAATCGAATCGTTAAGAGTTAGCGCTTGTAGTTGGCCACGTCCTCAATTCCCTTGTTGGGACGTCATCATCTCAACAATGGAATTGGGAGCGTGGCTATCTACAAGCGCTAACTTTAAACAAAACAATTTTTCTAGGGGGGCAGTAGTATATATACTCAGTTTAAATAAACTTTTATTAACCACTCTACTTTTAGCTAAATTTCATACTAGCGTAGGTATGCTAGTATGAAATTTGTTTTTTTTTTATTGTTATAAACTAATCCTTGACTGCGATCCAACCTGATGCTAAGCAGTGATGCAATCGTCGATGGTGAGGTGCACTGGTTTATTAAGAGCCTATTCACTCTAGCCTTGAAGACACCCAAATTATAATCGTAAAAGGAAGACTGCAGCAGGCTAATTGTTCCAGTCCTTCGATGTGACCGGAAGAAATCAGCTAAGTTTCTTTCAAAACGACGAAACAAGACACCTAACATAGGAAAATCAGTCATCATCATCATCATTTCAGTCAAACGACTTCCAGCGCTGGACATAGTCTGCCCCACTCTGAGTAACCTCTATTTTCACTGTGTGCGAAAGAAAAAGATAAAAAAAACCAGCCAGTGTGCTTCGGACACTCGCACTGAGGGTTTTATAGACTTACCTATGAAAACAGTTCAATTCTCAAAACGAATTTTGATTTTTTTTTCTAAATTGTAAAAAAGTTTTTTTTTTTAATCGTAACGTATTTACCTACAAATTTACAGTTTTCAGATTTTTTCCTATGTTTGTGCTATGAGACCTTGCTTAAAGGACAAATAGGCATTCTATAAATGTTGTTACTTGTGTTTTGCAACATAAACGGCCTTACCTTTCTTTGTTTCTTTTCTTTGCTTATGAATTAGATTTTTTTCACAGCTTCAATAGACCGCAGATCAGATTATATAAATTAAATATCAACTCGATACCTTCACGCGTTCACGAGATAAAATATCTTGACAGACAGGCAGGCGGACAACAAAGTAAGATCCTATAACGGATTTTTTTGTGGTAGGTAAAAATCATCCAATGACGAATCTTGGGCGGAGCGGGAGACATTGTCAAACTTTTACTGATTAAACAAATTACCCCATTCATGTACCAGGGCTAGAGCCTTCCTTTCAGACACGAACCCTTGGCCCCAGTTGGCATGACCCTTCTGCAGGGTCCCTACGGATCCTATAAGGGTTTCATTTAATCCTTTTAAGGTACCCTAACAACAAAAAGTAGAGCAAAATGAAGTTTTAATTTAAAAAACATAAGAATAATGGTTTTAATGAATGACGATTATATCACAAAGAAGTACTTAATTAGTGAATAGGTGAAGTTTAATAAGTTTCGTGAAAAGAAGGCATTATAATTATCTGTTATGAGGCTAGGTCACGCATAGGCGGTTGATCCCTTCGGCTATTATTTTTTGTTTCAAAGTGAAAGGGTTTTAGCAACCCTATTAGTATAGTCAGCCAGTATTTTGCCCAAACGGCTAGCAATATTTTTGTCCCATTTCTCCAACAAACATTATTCAACATGAATTCTTTTTCGCATAGCGTGTTCTATTTCAATTTTGAAATTGTATATTATTGTATGGAAAGCTAATTTTCTTTAACCGTTGTAGTCTCGTTTCCAACCTCCTAAGCCTCGTTCAGGGGTAAATGTACTAACTACTGTCCACAATTTCAAAAAGATAAAATCAGAATGATAGCAATCGGGCCTTTCTACTTTAGTAGACAGGCACAGTTCCAATTTCAAGATAGTAGAACTTTTCTTGCCAAAAAACTTAATTACTACGGCTATCTCGATTTGAGGAGACTTTTAAAGATCTTTAGAAGTGATATCATTGTGAATAATTGGTTATAAGCAATAGACAGTTTTTTTATTACTTTTGTCATGGTTAATCATCGTGAGAAAACCGGTATGACCAAAAATTCGAAGACATGTAACGTCCACCAACCCGCACTGGGCCCACGTGGTAGATTACGGTCCATTCCCTTTCCTGGAGAGTAGGCTTGAGTCCCAGCAGCGTAAATATTATCAGTCTGATGCTATGTTATGCTATGGTTAATTTTATTGTATGATATAACAAACAAGCAATAGAGTACAATGTTGTAAATGTCAAAGTAGCAATCATTACGGAAACTACGTTCGTCTTTCTGCCCGATTGTAGGTAATTTGAGAGTCTTCAAGGCTAGAGTGAATAGACTTTTAATAAACAAGTACGCCTCACCATCAACTATTCTATCGCGGTTGTTTTTTAAGGTGGGCAAAAATCATCCAATGACAACTCCCACCCTTGGGCGAAGCGGGAGATAGCATCAGATTTTTACTGACTAAAAACCCACCCCTTTTCTTCTTTTTAACTTCCTTTCTTCCTTCCAGAAATCCGACCATAGCTCCGAGCTTACCATTAGGTGGAATCACAGACAAGCACTTTTTTATATCTTTGAAAATAAAAGTTTCTAAATCTAAAACATTATAGGTATAAAAAATAAAAATTAAATGGCTCAGTAGTGCCGACGGGCACTTCTTGTCTGGCGTTCAGCTATAAGCTAAATAAACTGGTGCCCTCATGCAAGATGGGGTTTTGACAGGCCCAAAAGGAAGTGGTGGAATAAAGAAGGTAGTGTATGGATCCTATTTAGTTAATTCTGCCATTTACTGTATTGCCAAACGAGCAGAAATATGCGAAGCCTCGGAACTGGTAGGACTAGGACAACACAATACTTTCTTATGCTAACATACCTATTTAATTTCTACGTTACCAATGTGAGAGCAGTGGTGAGAGAGTGGTTAGGGCACCGACTTACAAGTTGTAGGATGCGGGTTTAAGCCCAGCCAAGCGCTTTACATTGTGGAATTTATTTTATCACCACTGCCCTCAAAACGGTGAAGGAAATATATCATGAAAAAACTCGCATGTCCTAAAACCAGAATAAACGAAAACATGTGATATCCACCAAACTGCACTGGGCGCATGATGGGTTTCACTCCTTCTCCAAAAGTGAGGCCTAAGTCCCAGCAGTAGAAACATTATAGGGCTGCTCCGATTAACAATGTAAGCACAACTTTTTAACTATCATTTGATTCAAAAGAAAAGATAATAGTTGGAAATCTTAGCCCGTTTCTTTGAAACGTGAAAATAGTTTCATCTTTTTTCTTTTTTGTCTCTGACCGCGACCTTGACACTTCTAAAGGACCTATAAATGTTTTAATTAAAACAAATGCTTTGAGTTTTAATTAATCTTAGCTAGTTACTAGTTTTAAGAATCATAAATTATTCTAGAACCTAATCTGTCCTTGACAGTGGCTTGTTTGAAGTTCTTTTCAAAATCTTTTTCTTCTATTATTACTTTCGTCCTCTTTGTTCGGTTTTATTTGAGATGAGAAGAAGACTTTTTTTGGTAAGTTACCCCCACTAAAACTGTCTATATTTACAATCACACCTATTTACGGGCCTTGACTGCACTAATCTGAGCCAACATCACGCTATCACTAACTCTGGTCTGGTCTGGTAATAGCCCGGACCAAGCCAGTCGTCGACGGCGTTTTTTTTTTTTTTTTTTTTTATGGTAGGTAAAAATCATCGAATGACGAATCCCACTCTTGGGCGGAGCGGGAAACAGTGTCAGACTCTTACTGACTAAAGAACCTACCCCGTACCTTCCTTGCCTTATTCCCAGAGCCCCGGTGTAACGCTTTCGCATCAACCCTCAGCTCCGGTAGGCTTCGACCCTGCAGGGTCCCTACGGTTTGCTGACAACTCCTTGAGGCGCGCGGGAACGGAACGCGCCGTCGACGACTTGGGCTCGGTCTGGACTGCTACCAGACGACCGGACGGCGAGCTACCCATTGCTCGCCGTCCGCAAGCCAGTGTCTACGGTGGCCGGATATCGGCAGAATCGCGGCGGCGACGGCTACGGCGAGTGCGCCGTTGCCTTTGCCTTATGCGGTCAGCCTCCTCCTTTTCGAGCATTACTGCCTCGCAAAAGGAGGCGACCGCCTGCCACTCCTCTTCGCTGCGGACCATGGCCTGAACCAAGGCCCGGCGCGAGAGGTCGCCGCCGCCGATCACCCCCACGAGGGCACGGCGTTCCTCTTCCCAAGCGGGGCACACCTCCACCGTGTGCTCCACCGTGTCCTCCGGGCTCGCCTCACAGTGGCGACACCCGGACGTCTCTTCCGCACGAATCCGGTGCAGGAATCTCCCGAACTTCCCATGTCCGGTGAGAACCTGCGTCATGCGGAAAGTGAGGACGCCGTGAGGTCTATCCAGCCACGCCTCAAAGAGGGGCACTACCGCTGAGATTACGGTGTGCCCAGCGCTGGGTTGCGACAGTCGCTGTTTCCACTTCACCATGAGATCTCGCCGGAGCTCCTTCCGCCACGCCTCGACATGTTCGGGCAGCGGATCTTCGCCCCGGCGTTGCATCTCCACGCGCTGGTCGTGCATGCGTGCAAGGACTGTTGCCTCCAAATCCCATGGTGGTAGGCCAGCAAGGAGGCTCGCCGCCTCGCGGGACACCGTGCGGTATCCCCGCACCACCCGGATGGCCATGACCCTCTGGCAGGCGTTCAGCTGGGCCGCCGGGCGTTTACGCAGCGTCGGCGCCCACACTGGTGCCCCATAAAGGGCCATGGACCGAACGATGCCGGCGTAGAGCCTCCGGCAGAAGGCGTCTGGACCCCCAAGGTTCGGCAGGAGCCGCTTGAGAGCAGCCCCCGTCCGATTGAGTTTGGGGGCCAGACGTCGGAAGTGCTCCTCGAAATTCCATCGGCTGTCGAGGACAAGTCCCAGGTACTTCATCGTCGACCCGACGCCGATGTGAACTCCTTCTACCGTTAGTTGGGAACCCGTTGGTGGCGCATTCCGAGGGCCGTGAAAGCACATGGCCTCGGACTTGTGCAGTGCCACCTTGAGTCCCAACTGCTGGATCCTCTCAACGACTGTCGCAACCCCACGTGTCGCTAGTTCGACCGCCGCCTGGTACGACCTTCCCTGCGCTAGGACCAGCGTGTCGTCTGCGTAGCAGACCACGCTGACCCCTACGGGGAGGTCGGCGCGCAGCACGTAGTCGTACCCGATGTCCCACAAGGGCGGTCCTAGTACCGATCCCTGTGGGACACCGCACGACATCTCTCGCCGTTTCCAATCTCCTTGGTGACCGGGGTAGATTATGTACCTGTCGGACAGGTAGGCCTCGATTGTACGACAGAGGTAGTCGGGCACCCGGTGATACCGGAGTGCCGTCCTAATGCAACTCCAGGGCAGGGAATTAAAGGCGTTGGCAATGTCCAACGACACCGCCAAGACACACCTGCCCCGGGATACCGCATCCCCCGTCGTGAGGGCTCGCACGCGCATGATGGCGTCCACCGTGGAGCGCCTCCTGCGAAACCCGAACTGGTCGTCCGCGAGATCGGGCCCCTTCAGTGTTAGGTGCTTGACGAGGCGGTCTGCAATGACTCTTTCAAAGAGCTTGCCCACCTCGTCAAGCAGCACAATGGGCCGATACGCGGACGGAGAGTCCGCAGGGCGCCCCGGCTTCGCGACGAGGACCAGTTTTCCCGTCTTCCAGGGGAAGTGGGAACTGGCCCCTCTCCAAACATGCGCTAAAGAGCCCCCCCAATCGGGACCCGAGAGCCTCCATGGCCAGGACCCAGGCCTTCCCAGGCAAGCCGTCCGGTCCTGGGGCGGTATTTTTGGCGCCCATCCGCCGTACCGCCACTCTCATCTCTACCTCGGTCACCTCCGGAGTAACACCGTCGTCGCTGATGTGGTCCGCGTCGGATTCCGCTGGTGGCGGAGCCATGGGCGGGGGGGAGTGGTCCCCTCGCGTAGGGAACAACGTGCTCACCACACCCTCCACGAGCTGTGGCCGGAGACTCTGCGTCAACGGGGGAGCCCATGGGCGGAGTTTCTCCCGCACCATCTTGTATGGGCGTCCCCACGGATCAGCGTTGAGGGTCCCCAGCCACACTTTGCAGGCCTCCTGCTTGGCCCGCTTTATCTCGGATCGGAGGGTGCGCTTTGCCACCCTATATCCCTCGTAATAATCTCTACTGGGGCCCCGGTCCGGCTTCTAAAAAGATGGTCCGGCTTCTAAAAGGATGGTCCGACCCTGGTATGAAGGTTAAGAAGAAAAGGGGAGGGTCGTTTAGTCAGTAAGAGTCTGACACTGTTTCCCGATCCGCCCAAGGGCGGGATTCGTCATTAGATGATTTTTCCCACCATAAAAAAATCACTAAATCTCTTTTTTTCTCACAAAATCCACTTATAGCAATGCTAATTCTTTTAGCGATGAAAGATTCAGCCCTCATGATCACTCAAAGTGTCTATTAGTCGCGCTGAAATTTCCTTAAACATTTTTCTTTAACTTAAGCTAACAAAAAACTAACCTTTACCGTTACCAAGGAAACAATCCAACCATTATTATTTTATTAAAATCAAACAATCGAGACATATATTTTATTATTCATATCTAAATCCCTATTACTTCGCTCTTCGAGGAAATCGTAAGGAGTTCTAAGTGTTTGAACGGTAACAATCCATTTTTCCTCCAAGTATGAATAAGAGTATTCGATCAGGGTTTTGCATAATAGTCTTCTTGTATAAGAATCTAAGATTTTTTCTTGATGTGCCGTTTCTGAGTAACAAACTCCTTACAAAAAATAATGATATTATAAATAGTAGTATATTGTAAAGCACACATTTAACGCAATTATCTCGAAGGACAATTGCGTACAGCCAAGGAGTGGAATTCCTTGCCAGAGTCAGTGTTTCCTGATAGGTACAATCCGGGAATCTTTAAGTCAAGAGTGAATAGGTTACTTCTAAGTAAGCGCGCTCCATCGTTGACTGCATCGTCGCTTCCCATCAGCTGAGATAGCGGTCAAGCGCGAGCCTATAATCAATAAAAAAAAGACTTGTCGTAGGACATGAGGACACGGCGGTGCTCTACCTCAAGAGTAGAGCACCACCGTGCCCTCGTAGGATCGATTAGTGGCAACGAACTCTCACCCCGGGCTCTGGTACAGGCCATGGTACGAAGCAAGAAGTGCCAGGCTGTTGCCTCCTTCAGTCCTTCTGCGAAGTAATAATGCTACTGAAAAAGACGATCGCACGCGCGAGGGTACGGTCCTGATACCTCGGCCGCTGGGGTTCCGATTTCCAGTCACCGTAAGCATGGGCTTGCGGATGGCGAGTCATGGGTAGCTCGACGTCCAGCCGACTGGTAACTGTCTGTACCGAGCTCAAATTAGCGTCGGCGTGTAGTGTTCCACGTGCGCCGGAAGGAGATGTTAGCAAACCAAAAGAATCTGCAGGATTAAAACCTACTAGGGCCATGGCTTTCGTAAACACCTGAACTTGGAGTAAAATTTGTCGGAAATAGCTGGTGTTGATAACTCAATCTTTTTCCCTCTTTGCCTTCTTTTACTCGGAAATAAAATTTCTCATTCAGTAAACCAGTACCAATGAGTTCGTTTTTTTTTTTTTATATAAAAGAGAAATCCTTACAAAGTCTACTAAAAAAAATAAAACTATTCCAGGTTCTAATATTTTTCTGTCGATATGTGTTTTTATTATATTCTGACGTACAATAAAAACTCACAACAACGTAAAAATAATATTTTCAAAAATAATCCTGTGATAAAATATGAAAAACAAAACAAAAAAGCATTGCGATACAAAATATAAATTCTTCATACGAAATCAAAGCTCATGGGAATTAAAAACACGCAGTACGAAACACTAAATACAGGGACGCATTTAGGTGACATCGTAAGGAAACCGGCATGTGTCTTCAATAAACTAGTGCGACTCACCATCGAAGATTGCATTACTGTTTACCATCAAGTGGGATCGCAGTTAAGCACTAGTTTATAACAATTAAAAAAAATATCTATGATAATTTCAACTGCCTAGTTACCACGGTTTATGGGATACCACCTGGTGAAAGATTGGTGATCGGCGGCGGCGACCTCTCGCGCCGGGCCCTGGTTCAGGCCATGGTCCACAGCGAAGAGGAATGGCAGGCGGTCGCCTCCTTCTGCGAAGCAGTAATGCTCGTAAAGGAGGAGGCCGACCGCATAAGGCAAAGGCAACGGCGTACTCGCCGTAGCCGTCGCCGGCCACCGTAGACACTGGCTCGCGGACGGTGAGCAATGGGTAGCTCGCCGTCCGGTCGTCTGTAAGACCGAGTCCTAGTCGTCAACGGCGCGCACCGTTCCCGCGCGCCTCAAGGAGTTGTCAGCAAACTGCAGGGGCCCTTCAGGGTCGAAGCCTCCCGGAGTCTAGAGGGAAGTGGGAAACTGTTACCTCGACTCCAGGAATAGGGCAAGGAAGGTACGGGGTAGGTTTTTTAGTCAGTAAGAGTCTGACACTAGTCTCCCGCTCCACCCAAGAGCGGGTTTCGTCATTGGATGATTTTCACCTACCATAAAAAAAAAAAAAAATAAATAAAAAAAAAAAAAAAAAAAAACCTGGTGAAAGATTGACAGATAGACAGACAGGCATCGGAGTCTTAGAAATAGGGTTTTTTATGTTAGGTAAAAATCATTCAACGACGAATCCCGCCGTCAGACTCTTACTGACTAAACAACCTATCCCGTCCCTACGTCGCCATTTATACCAGGGCCAGAGCTTTTCCTTCAGACACGAACCCTTGGGCCCAGTTGACTTCGACCCTTCTGCAGGGTCCCTACGGTTTGCAGACAACTTCTTGAGGCGCGTGAGAACGGTGCACGTCGTCGACGACTAGGCTTGGTTTAGACGATTATCAGACGACTGGACGGCGAGCTACCCATTGCACGTCGTCCATAAGCCCGTAGTTTACCTTTTGGGTGCGGAACCATCCACTGTTCTGTGATGATACGATTTAAAACACGAACACAAACTAGATTAATATTTTTCATGAAACAATAAATTTTAGAAATATATTCGGTTCGTCTCTGCCCCCAATGAATGTGTCCATTCGAGCGTGCAAAACTGCGGTATCGTATATGTAATTTGATTGTATCGATATTTCCGCAATAATTTTAAACTTTTATGACAATTTAGATGCCCAACATTTTACAAATATATTTCCATGAATGGAATGTGTCGAAAAATGTTTTAACCAATGTGATTGGTTTTGATAAAAGAATTATTTTGCTGTTAGGAACTATTAACATGTAGGGAAAAGTTTTGTTTTTGTTTTTAGATGGTATTGAAAAAATGTGTTGTTTTGAATATTTGTAAGAGTTTTATTAGAATGTAAAATACCAATATAAGAATATATCAATATCTAGAAGAGATTCAATGACTTTCCGCGTAAAAAAAGATGTTACTGAAAATTCAGTAATAAAAATTGGACTCGTAGTGATAAAAACCTACTCTTTAATAAAAAGAAAAATAAAAGATACTAGAGGATAAGCTTCTTTGACGTACATAAAAATAAATACCTGTCTAGACATGGATAAATACAAGCTAGCCCCGAAATGAAAAATAAAAACACAGTCAAATTAAACACCGATATGAAATCACGTTCCTTACTACCCAAAAAACTCCCAAATGAAAAATAATTTACAGCCTTACTTGTAGAATTCTCAGAAAAATATGTCGACGTTCCAAATATGTATTTGTGTAATGTATAACTCAAAATTATTTCCAACCCAGCTAAGTTCCTTGAAAGTATATTTACTCTGTGTCGAACTGATGAATTTTTGAATATTTAACGATGTCTGGTCGTTAAGACCCGGGTCGTGAGAGCGTAAACGGGTTAAAGCTGACGTAGTACCTCATTTTGTTGTGTTTGCAACCGTAGTTGTTGTGTAAGATCTTAAGTTTACTGTAGTACTAGAATGTTATGTTTCTTTTAGCTTCTGGTACGTGAAAAAATAGTTTTTAGTAGGCATTTTAACTGGAAAAATAGAATATGATAGAAGATAAAACTGAAACTTATTCATCATCATCATCATTGTCATCCTTTTTAATGTTACTACTGCTGGACACAGGCCTCCTCTCTAGGAGCTCCATCAGGAGTGTGTGACTAAGAATAAGTGTAGATTAAGAATTATCGGAATTTTAAACTTATGGTTGAGATGATGATTATCATAATCACACAGCATTTTATCAAAATATTAAGAAAACCTTTAAGTATATTATTCTGTGCACAAAGAAGTAATCAAAAACTAAAATATTATTTTATGCGGCGAAAAAAGTTCCTAAAGATTTTGTACTATCTATCTAAAAATTTTGCTATTTGTTATTAACAAAACTGGTTTAACTGTTCAGCAGCAAAAAAAAAAAGTAATTTTTGAAACTTACATTAAAACAGACTACTTATTAATAGACTAGCTCGAAATATACCAAAGCAAGAGCCAACCTCTTGAATCTAATATTGTGCATATGTTGTCCAGCAGCTGCGAAAGGCCTGGTAATTTGATCATACAAACTTAGTATATCTCTTGGGACCCAATACTGAAACTAATTAACAGAACAATGTTCGCAATAATTGCTAATGTGTTGGAATCTTACCACACAATATTATACCTCTGTGTGGTCGCTTCTAAGTGCACAAGCTCTAGAGTCTGCATAATACATGATAGTAATGTTTTCAGATCGCTTGTTTTTTTTTGCTTTCGAGAATAAGTTTAAATTTTTGCTGAAATTATTAAGTTTCTTTTTTTTTATTGTTCAAAAATACAATGTTTTTACAATTTTCTTCACTTTTTGTACCATTAAACCATATAATTGGTTTGTATTGGTACTCACATTCGCGTAATACACTGCTTAAACACTAATTATTACACTAACTAAAAAATTATAACTTATACAATTGCTCAAGTTAATTTTAACATCATTTGTGGGTAAGAATTAATCGCATAAAAAAATGAACGTAAACATCCATTCTACATAATGTCACGATGATGACTCGTTTTACATGCCAAGTAATTTGCTAAATATTATGAAATCAAGATCTTATGATCAGACTTTACCCTTAAAATTGCAAACATATGAAGTAATTAAGATCATTTTGTAATATGAAATTCGTTTTGAATAGTAGTAGAACTTCGAATTATTTAACTAGAAGCCATTTTACGGTTTGTTGGGTTTATATCAAAAAGATGTCAGTAGGTGATCAAGATCATCAATAAAATTTCTTGTGTTAAAATTTACGTAACAAACTTTAGTTTTTACGCCCACATGACGAAACTGGCATAAAAATGTGGATCACAAATGGTTAAATATTTTATTGGGATAAATAAGCAAGGATTTAATTAGTGAGGTTTTTTCAGTAAACCAATTCCATTTTGTATAAAGCTTTAATAGAAAAAGTTAAATTTCAATCTCAATTCATTATTGTACAAGTTAACATGGTTTACAGTGATTAAACAATTCATGTACAAAAGCGAGCTTAATTCAACGATGAGTGAGTCTTTGTCTTAAATTAATGTACTTCAACATTTCCCATTTCTATTCTCTAAGAGTTTGAGATTCTCACATTAGGTCTATATCATTCGTTTTGTGACTAAAATACAGTTGTCCTTTTTTTTCTTGGAGTGAGGTATCATTGAATAATTATTCCTACTCTGGATTGAGTAACCGAGAACTTCGATTTTTACTGACAACTCTCAATTGCGTTTTTTCGGATGCTCTTTGTGCTCTGAGACCGCGGTGATTCTTTTAAGCTATTCTTTAGCTCTGGCAGGTATTGGCTCAATGCAGTTATCTCATTCGTGCTAACACCTATGTAGAACGCATGTGAAACACAATCTGGCCTTGGTTTTTTTCGGGCAGCAAGCTACTCATTACTCGCCGTCCACAAATCGACACCTATAGTAGCCGGGAATCAACTTGAGCATTTTGATATCCATAAAGTCTCATGCTCTTTCTTTGACAGTTTCACTTCCTTTTTTCACATTATTACTTCGCTGAAAGAGACGACTGCTTCTCATTATCTCTTACTTTGTACTAGGGCTGGAAAGCAGACCTCACCGCTGCCAATCATCACTATGATTGGCAGCTATACAAAACTCAATATTGTTGTACTATCATTTAAGTTTCTACAAAAGTTGCTTCTTCATTGTGTTTCTGTCATCATCATCATATCTTTATTCCATATTATTTGGGATCAGCGCAACATATTCTTTTCTTCCACTCTGTCCTGTCTCTCGTCACACTATCACTAACTCCCTTTTCTTTCATATCACTCCTCACACAATCCACCCATCTCTTCTTCATTGCCTTTCTGTGTGCTCAATAAATATCGTTTTTTTTCGTCAAGAGCATAATGATAGCAGTCAAAAATTAGATCACCACTAACTTGACAATAGACAGACACAGTTATAGCAAACGACATTACTGTCATTCCACAAGATCCCACCAAACCTACGAACACCGGTGTCGATAAGGACGACCAAATGTATAATAGACGGTTCCTGTTAGACAATTATCAAGATTGGAAACGTGCCCAATTGATACCGGAACCGGGGTCCCAACCTCTGTCTACAGAGAACAACAGATAAGGTGCCTAAGTTGGGCTGTCATTTAGTAGCTGATCGAATTAACTGTGAAATTGATATAGGATAGAACATTGACTACAAAAAACTTGATATCTTCTACACATATTAAAGAAAAAATTGACTGACTGATATATCAATACACAGCCTAACACTACTGGAATTAGGAGCCTGAAATATTGCTCAAGGTTTCCTTTTATGACATAGGCAAGCAACGAAATCCTCTCTCGTTGCTTGCCTATGTCATAATTTTTCAAATTTTACCCGATAAGGGAAAGAGATAGGGTTAAGCACGCGGGTGAAAAAGCTAGCAGAAACTAGCTAGCTAACTCAAAAGGTCTTGACAGACAAACAGACAGACCATAGAAATCCTATAATGGTTCCACATTTTCGTATTGTAACTTAAAAAGAAAAAATAAATCTGAAACCGTTTCTTTCCGTTTCGGCAACCTAAAAATAAATCTTACAAAATAATAAATTGAATTATTATTACAGTTAGAATTCTTATAACATATTTCAAGGAATAAATCTCAATGAAAACTATTACGGGATTAATCCAATATTTTCCAAGAAAAAAATTGTTGGTACTACGCCAACAGTTAATATCGCAAATAAGCCTCGCAAACACTACATTCCTTACTTAATTTCTCCAGATTGGTCACTACAGAGAATTTATGTGAAGAAAACTCTGAATTTCTTTCCTTAAGACGAATAAATTCTTGATTGTATTACTTTTTGCGTGGCCATGCTGCCAAAAAGTACCGTTTATGAGATTTAGTCTAACATGTTTCGGAATTAATGTCCAGTAGACCAAGTGACCTACTGACATTGCCGCCGGCGTTGTCAGACGACAGTCATTAAAGCTTAAGTGACATAGGAATATGGAGACGAAAATTGCTTTGAGCAGCTTATAGCTCGGTCCAACCTTATTTAGTAGTGAATGAAAATGGACGAATCATTCTTATATTATGAACGGTATTTCTAAAATTTGTTCTAAAATGAAAACATAATATATTCTGCCATACAATCAGTCAAAGTCCGTGAACGGGCGCTGTCAGTTGAGATTGGTCATCTCTTAGCTGTCAGTAGTTTATTTTAATATAATATCTATATTTAGAATTGTTTCTTTTTAGTTATTATTTACATTGTTCTCACATACTATTATCGACAAGAAACATGTAACCGAATTATTTGTAATACTTACCATAATTGAAAAGAGTGTCCATGGAGTTTCTTGCACATTCTTCTCCATAGAGATCTACGCTTTGGAATGTGCAATTAGCATCATTATTTAGGACAGACAGACTTGACGTTTCAAAAGTGCCTGTAAATGGTTTATTTGGAATAAAAATGATTTGACTTTGACTTTGACTTTGACTTGACTTTGAATCTTCCATATTTCTGGAACAATCTAAAATTATTTCAATAAAAGTTTTAAACCGACGAACCGATGTATAATGCGAGAAGCCGGTCGTTGTGGCATCACTTGAGGAAGAACCAACAGTTATGATGATAGTGAGATGAATGATAGAATGGTGAGTACAGATTATGATGACGAGCATGTGACAAATGCAACGAATGTATAGATAGATAATTTTACTTCTTACAAAGCACTATTGCTTTTTCTGAAGCATCTTTATCTTTATTAGATTTGCCTTGCCAGCAAAATTGTGTTCAAAACCTGCCATCACTTTTTAGGCAGGTTTTGAGGCTTGAGAAACACTTAACTTAGTATCCTTACATAAAAAACGGGGGGTTAGTAACTAACGTGCAGAGCACAAAGTATAGGGAATGGGTTTTTTATAAACTCCAACAAAAAATTTAGAGGTTATTTTATCAGGACCTTGTTTATCATAGAAATTGATCCATAGATGAAATGTGTATTATTTTAGGCCTCTTTCGGCAACGATGCCTTGCGTCGTTACTGAAAGAGGCCGATTGTATGCATCTGATAGGGGTCCTCAAACAATCTCTTATAGACGCGTATCTTTGAAAAAAATCCATAAATGTTACATACCGGGAAGAATAATAGGCTATAAAAATCATTTTAATAACAAATTAAAACCCTAAATAAGAAACAAAACAACTACCGCCACTTTACTACACTTCACTACACCTAGGGGTTTTGAAGCCACGAGTGAATAGATTCGTTCTGGCAAGCGTATCCCACTGTCGACCACATCATTGATTACCATCAGGTGAAATAGTAGTCAAACACGAGCCTATCAATATTACAAAAAACCTTGTGTCAGCAAAAACTAAAACTGAAGTAAGCAATTTTTTAACGGAATGCCACAACGCACCATTCTCAGCCAAGCTATTGAATTGAAATAACTTTTAAAATTTTCCTATCTCTCGGAATATTGAAAACTGCGATCGTGGTCACGGTGGACTGGCTGGCAGCCATCTGCGCTCTCCGTAGTCGTACGATAAAAAACAAACAGTGAAGCTGAAGAAAAAGAACCAAGTGGAGAGAGGGTACATACGGTCTATTGAAAAAGATGGGAATTTTAAGAAATGTTGCGAAATGAACGTTCAATTTTAAATGAATTAATCATTCCAAAGTGGAGATTAGAGACAATGATTTTTAGCCAAGGAGTACTTGCCCTCCAGAAATTCCGTGGATAGAGGGCAAGTATTCTTTAGCTAAGAATTGTCTAAGGAGTACTCCTTAAGGAGTCCTTGTTGTGTTGAGTTGTTGTTTTCTAGAATCTAGAGAACAAAATTGTATTACGGTATATACATGTATACTAAATAGTTACAATTTAACAAACCCATAAGGAAGGTAAAGAAAATCAAGCCAATAGACGAAATGGATAAGAATATACATTTTTGTACTCAAAAAAAATTTCATCTCAGTGACAATGATAAAAATTTGATAAAAAATTGGGGAATTTAAAAATATTTGTAAGAGATTGAAAATTTGATTGAATGGTTTTCGATCGTTTGATTGACTGATAGTGGTTCCTAAAAAAAGTCACGACTTCTGATGAATATGAAATTGATTATTAAAATCCTATTATTGACATATTTTGTAAATATTGAAAAGAAATACTGATTTTTTTACAATATTTCTACTAGCGACCCATCTCAGCTTCGTACGGATGCAATGGTGATATTAAATATACTATATTTACTATCAACATACGATGGAATACGATGGATGCGAGACGCACGGGACCGGTCGTTGTGGCGACGTTTGGGGGAGGCCTATGTCCAGCAGTGGACGTCTTTCGGCTGAATTGATGATGATGATGGATGATGACTATCAACATTACACATGCTATCGACTAAATATTTGTATGCCTTCACTAAAAGGCGGAATGTGACTTTGTACCTACTCTGCCATTGTACCATTCTTGTATCTACCACATTTTACGCAAATAAATGATATTATTATTGTTATAAACCTTTCTCTTGAATCACTCTATCTATTAAAGAAACTACATCAAAATCTGTTGGGTGGTTTTAAAGATTTATGGTCACCTAAAGACACACAGCGGAAGGCGACTTTGTTTTATACTATGTATTTTTTTATTGTCTTCAAACTTTCAAAATAAATAAACCCTGCAGGTGCATTTATATTTTTCGTGCTTTCAGGATTACAGAAGCGATTTATATATTTTTTTAGAAAGCGCAGAGCGAGCCAGGTATGTAAAACAGGACTCGTTTAGCTAGAACTGCACTCTGTACTCCAATTTACGCATACCATTCTTTGTTAGCCTGGCAAATTGTCGACCGTGACGTTTTTATGGCAATAACGTGTTGTCACAATATTAACAATAGCCCTGACGTTATTAATGGTAGCCAAATAAAAGTAGTTATTTTATGCCGAGTAAAATTATCCGTAACATTTTTGTGGGTAGCAATTTTAGGATGACACAGCAAAACTTTATTAATTGGTCTTGTATATTCAACGGACAATAATACAAAACATTTTAGGTAATTTTATTCCTGGTTTTTGAATTGAGAATTTGAATTTCACTGACATCGAATTCTCAATTCAAAAACTAGTAATATTTTAGTTTAGCACAATAAATTGTCAAACTGAAGCATTAAAGTGAGTTTGACTCCGTAGTTTTCAGTTGTGTTTCATGTAATTAATTTTATGAAGAAAGTGGGACCAGGAAAAAGTTTTCCTTATATTAAACTTCTAAGGACCAAAAAATACTGTTATTACAATATTTTGTTTAGCATAGTATTAGTAAGAATGGTAAAAATACGCATGAAAGACAAAACTGATTTAATTTCACAGCATTATCCCTTACTTAAATGGCTAAAAGGAATAGCCTTAAGGTAAGTACAAAGTTTTAATTTAAGCTTTAATAATAAAGATTATTTTCCTGTATAAGTTTCAAAAGGAGGAAATAATTACAAAACTGAAAAGACTTCCTTTAAAAGTGCTTACTTTGTGAGTACGACAAGCATCAAGTTAATTTTATAGGCATATTAAAAATCGTGCTCTTATTTTGGGAGGGAAAACTGCAGAGGCAAAAATAAAATGCAGAGGGCAAAAATTAATGGCGCCTGAAGCGACACCAATCAGACTAACGATCACTGCGACGGAGGGAACTGTCACGCAATTATCGTGCGACCGTCGTTTGTGACCACGTGCCAGAGTTCGTCACGCAGGCTCCCTACACTCGAACATGAGACCACTTCGATTTAGCAGGAAGTTTAGAAGGACCAATGGTTGTGAAGGATCAATAGTTGTAAAGTCTCTTAGAGCGGGGTAAATGTTCGGTTACGGAAATACAATGGGGGAATAAATACCATTAAAAGGTAGTATAGTAGTCGTATTGGATTTAAGGTATAGAATTCAATATCGGTCTATCAATGACGTTATTGTATTGAGTTTTCAATCTCTCTGACTTGTTAGTTGAAATTTAATAGGAAGTTGTGAAGGACCATTGATGTGGTCTTTTAGTACAGGAGTAAATTTTAGGTTTAGGAAATACAATAATAAACTAAATACTAATGAGTAATGATAGTGATCTTGTTAGATTTCTGGTGTATGATAAAAATATTTTTTTTTTATAATATATAAAACTAGCTTTTGCCCGCGGCTTCGCCCGCGTACATAAAATATAGCCTATGTCATTCAGGAGTAAGGCAGCTTTCTATTGTTGCTAAAATTTTTCCAAACGGACCAGTAGTTCCAGAGATTACCTCCTACAAACAAAAAAACAAATTTTACCTCTTTATTATATTAGTGTAGATAAGAAACTGACTGACTAATACATATATCAAAGCATAACCGAAACTACAAGGACTAGGAGCATACAATTTCGTACTAGGATTCCTTTGGTCGCCGAGCACTAAAAGAGGATTAAGGCCTAAGATTAGAATAAAATTCACTTCCCAAAGTGATGAAACGTTCGTTCAAAGTTTGTAGCAAAAATCATCTAAAGACGAATCCTGCTCTTGGGCAGAGTAGAAAACAGGGTCAGACTCTTACTGACTAAACGACCCACCTCCTTAGCCTTAGCCTTCATATCGGGGGCCGGAACCGGATCGGGCCCCAGTAGGATTCGGCCCTGCAGTTCTAGCAGTATCTTCTCTAGATTTGCTGACAACTCCTAGCGCGCCGTCGAAAGTTTATATGACTCGAAACTGCTTTCATGTAGGCAAAGCCGCTGGTAGAAGCTAATTGGTTTATAAATAACGTTAGTTTGTGGTCTATTTAAGTTTCTTATTTAGAGTGTTGAGTATAAGTTTGTACGGGTATAATCGATCGTTTCCTTCCACTATCGCATGACCTGACTAACTAATAATTATGTTATACGGGCCGAATGGTAGGGTGGTTGCGGGCATGGCTCCCTTGCTCATCTATTTTCTCGTCTGTAAGCACTTCTTGATCCCTTACAAATTGCCAAATGTGTTCCCTGAAACATTTTCTCATAATTAGATATGATAGTATTAACGATGGTGTTCTTTGTCATCTGGCAGATCTTAGTATTGGTTGTTATATAATGTTTGGATTTGATGTTTTTTCGCTAAATTTGACTTTAAATGGCATGTCATTTATGTGTGACTAAAGTAGTAATAATATCAGGGGATTTTACAAAGATCCGGGACTCTAAGAATTTTAGCCACAATAATAATAAAAATTTAAATCATTTTTATTTCAAATAAACCATTTACAGGTATTATTGAAATATAAAGAAGTCCATTAGTTGAAAAAAAAAATATATATATGCTAGTTGCACATTCTAAAGCGTAGATCTCTATAGAGAATATGCAAGAAACTCAATGGAGAAGAATGTGCAAGAAACTCTTTGAACACTCTTTTACATCATATTATATCATTACATAGTATAAAATAAAGTCACCGTCTGTCCCTGTGTATGCTTAGATTTTTAGTAGACAGAGTGATTCAAAAGGAAGGTTTATAATAATACATCTACATCTACACTAATATAATAAAGAAGTAAAGTTTGTTTTTTTATTTTTTTTTGTATGAGGTAATCTCTGGAAGTACTGGTTCGATTGCAAAAATTTTTTCACTGATAGAAAGCTGCTTCATTTCTGAGTGTCATAGGCTATATTTTATGATTATGAATAATATAATAAAGAAGTAAACTTTGTTTTTTTTTATCTCGAGAAATTGTATAGGAACAGAGTTAAATATGTTAAAACAAGAAATTTTCCACGGACGAAGTCGCGGGCAGAAGCTAGTGCATAATATATTAAAAAAACTAAAATTAGTCATCATCATCAGCCTTTTTTAATGTTCCCACTGTTGGGATACAGGCCTCCTCTTTCTAGGAGAGGGAATGGGCCATAATCCACCACGCGGGCCCGGTGCGGATTGGTGGATGTCACATGTCTTCGAATTTTTGGTTCTAGGACATGCCAGTTTCCTCACGATGTTTTCCTTCACCGTTTTGAGAGCAGTGGTGATGAAATAAATTACACAAAGTAATGCGCTTGGCTGGGTTTGAACTCGCGACCTACAACTCGTAAGTCGGAGCGGTTACCACTCGGCCACCACTGCTCTAAAATTAGTAATGTGAAGTATATACATATATTGATGTTTGCTAATCAATCATAGCTTTGTGGTTGAATTTGGAACAGGTCAGTCACGTGAATAATGTGATCATGGTTTGGTACATAGTTAGGTTTAATATAAAATCATTTATAGTTTAATAAACACTTTTTTATCATTACATAGTATAAAACAAGTCAATCTTTCCCTATGTATGCTTAGATCTTTAAAACAACGCAACAAATTTTGATGCGTTTTTTTAATAGGTAGAGTCATTCAAGAGAAAGGTTTGTGTATATAATACAATATATTTAATATCACCAGTGCATCCGTGCGAAGCTGGGACGGGTCACTAGTGTTAGATAAAAATCATCAAATGACGGTTTTGCCCCTGGGCGGAGCGAGAAACAGTGCCAGACTCTGACTAAACAACCTACCCCGTTCCTTTCTTGCCTTAATCCCAGAGCCCTGGTGTTACGCTTTCGCAACAACCCGTGACCCCAGTAGGCTTCGACCCTGCGGGGCCCCTTCAGTTTGCTGACAACACCTTGAGGCACGCGGGAACAGTGCGCGCTGTCGACGATCGACGAGCTAGATGCGGACGGCGAGCTACCCATTGCTCGCCGTCCGCAAGCCCGCGCCTACGGTGGTTTTAGTCTGTTAACACGTTGGCGTTTTTTCTTTACGTCATAAATTTAAATATAGGGCAGGAGATGTTCTATAAAGTATGGAGCTTTAGCTGAATATAAATAAAAAGTGAAAGCAATTAAAAAATTTAACAGCAATCTGCCTTGTACAGCCTAAAAAACGTAATTATCTTAAATAACATTTAAAGTCCTCCGTATTTTAAGTAAAGTTGAAAAGAAAAACAAAAAAAAAACTTCGGAGTAATTTCAATCATGAGAGTTTCTCATGGGATAATTTTCGACATTCATAAAAGCCAAACCGCTAACACCACCTTAAATAAAGATATATAAAAACTTAAAATAAATTCAGTACATAAAGTACGTACTTAAGATCCAATCTGTTGGATCTTTAAATTGATTATTATTTTCGAGAAAAATGTACTGAAATATGTGCGTGAGCACAAGTGGCAAATTATATGAATTAGTGTGAAATAATCATAAATCATTACACGTGTTCCAGCTAAAAGGTTTTCGAGGTAAAACCTACATTCTTTTACAACAGCTTAGTACAAAAACGTTAAGAAGTGTAATCACATAGTAAAATTACATAAAATTTATTTGGTACAACATAAAATTTATTTGGTGCAACATAAAATTGTATAAAATTTTGCAAATTGTTTAACATTTATATTGTTTGGTTGGTATTTCGCTTTTGTTTTCACGTCGTCTTGACTAATTTATGTTTTTCATGCACGAAGCATTTCGTGTAAGAATTTTGTTTTGTTGAAACAGTTTAGTAAAGGTAAAGTGACTCCTAGAATGTTTGGATTAGGCACAAAATTATTTTTACTATATGCAACAGCTATACAGTAAGTTCCGCGGGCTTGCGTTCGGTGAGCAATGGGTAGCTCGCCGTCCGGTTGTCTGATAATAGTCCAGATCAAGCCAGTCGTCGACGGCTCGGTCTGTTCCCGCGCACTTCAATGGGTTGTCAGCAAATGGAGAGGCCCAACTAGCCTACTAGCCGCCCCGGTCCGGTTGCTGAAAGGAAAGTCCGACCTTGGTATGAAGGCTAAGAAGAAATGGGGTGGGTCGTTTAGTCAGTAAAAGTCTGACACTGTTTCCCGTTCCGCCTAAGGGATTCGTCATTAGATGAATTTTCCCACCACAAAAAAAAAATACAGTAAGTTCAGAATCAGTAAAAGAATTGATTGTAATATTTTTTACACCATGTTATTTTACTTTCATTCAATCTTTTGGTCAATCCATCAATCGTTTGATCTTCCTTGTCAACGTTTTTAGTCAATACTATCTTCACGACATGTGACTCATTTTCTCCATGACATGGTCATGATGACAACTGTTTTCCTCAATAGTTTTCGGGCAGTTACTTTTTGACTTTCCGAACAAAATATTATATTTTAAGTAAATTACATAATTTGAACAATTATACTTGTGAATGAATTTATTTGTCTTAAGTTTAATAAAATTATCAATAATCAAACATATCTAACAAACCATAATAATTATAGATGCATTTTAAAATTGATTGACAATGATACTACTTGCATATTTCAAAGCGTAAATCTCTGTAGGGAAGAATTTTGTGCAAGAATCTACATGAAAACTCTTTTCGATCATCTTATGATTTATAAATAACTGGAGTATATATTTTTTGTTTACACTGTTTTGCTAGAGAGAATAATAATATAAGTAAAAAAATATTTAAAATTTAAAATAAGCCGCTGGTAGCTCATGACCAGTCCCAAACGAAAGCGCCCGTTCACGCATATGACGCGTATATCAACACCACTCTGCTCAATAGCTTTCGAGTACGTAATTAGAGACACAATAGAAAGACAATAGGTAGGTATGCGAACGCCGGCGTTTGCTTGGGAGTCAAGGGTTTAAATGATTTGCGGACGGTGAGCAATGGGCAGCTCGCCGTCCGGTCGTCTGGTAATCTTCCAGACCAAGCCTAGTCGTCGACGGGGCGCAATGTTCCCGCGCGCCTCAAGGAGTTGTCAGCAAACTGTAGGGACCCTGCAGAAGGGTCGAAACCAACTGGTGCCAAGGGTTCGTGTCTGAAAGGAAGGCTCTAGCCGTGGTATAGATGGCGATGTAGGAACGCGGTAGGTTGTTTAGTCAGTAAGAGTCTGACACTGTTTGCCGCTCCGCCCAATGGCGGGATTCGTCATTGGATGATTTTTACCTACCATCAAAAAAGAGTTTAAATGATAATTATTATTATTTACAAAGGTCATCTTAAAAGCTAAGCAAATGGTTTCACTGGTCGATGAGTGTCTAGATATTAAAATTACATAGGTATTGTGACTTTTATAAAACTTAAAACATTTCTAAATATTAATTTACGTCTAAATCTATTTGTATTTTTTCACACACTATTTTCGACACATCCTCCACAAATATTACTTCTAAATGTCAACTTCCAGACATGACTAAGTCCATATTGCCACAAAGCAAATCTAGGTAAAGCTTAATAAAAATATTACTTCAACAAAAAATATCCCGTTAAAACCACTCCATTCTGAAAGTATTAAGGCCAGCGGACAAACATTTAATATTTATTATTAAGACTGGAATAGGTACGTACAAACGCTTAAGAAATAACTAAGAAGTCATTTAAAAGGGCCCTTTTCCTACTCGCCTATCGTCAACGGCAAAAATGTTTTTAAAGCTTGCTTCACGTAACGCAATACAACGCGATGTTTGATGAAAAGGCAATGCGAAAAAAAACTGGTGCGCAGTAATTCCGTGATTGGAACGAATATTTCACAAAGCTGTTTTTTTTTTTTTTTTTTTTTAACTTGCAATAAACTAGTGCTTGACTACGATCCCACCTGATGGTAAGCAGTGATGCAATCGTTGATGGTAAGGCGCACTAGTTTATTAAGAGCCTATTCACTCTAGCCTTGAAGACACCCAAATTATATTCGGACGGAAATGGTTCCAGGAAATACATGTTTTTTTTTAATCCTTCAAAGTTTCTGGGAAAAACTGTCGTTATTTAAAATTTAGATTCAGTGTGTAAGACTTCTATAGAAGTACTTTTTTATATTTTACGAGCTCCACGTAAAAGAGCAGATTTTCAGAGGTTACTGGGTTTTTTTTTTACCCAAGTTTCAAGGGTTTGATGCGAAAGCGTAACACCAGGGCTCTGGGATTAAGGCAAGGAAGGAAAGGGGTAGGTCGTTTAGTCTGTAAGAGTCTGACACTGTTTTCCGCTCTGTCAAAGGGCGGGATTCGTAATTGAATGATTTTTTTCTACCATAAAAAAAAAACAATTTTGATATATATAGAAGCTTAGATAATATCCGCAACATATAGAGTATCCACAAACAATTGGAGAAAGATGTGTACTAACATCATAATAACGTAAGAGCGGTTGTATGAAAATGTACGTCGGGCTTGCCGCTCTTAAGTGTGCCCTGAATTTCTTCTACTACCCACAAGTCTTGACCTAGAAGTTATTGCTACATTAAACTGTAATACAACCACATAGACGGGTAATGTTTTGCCTTCTTCTATGTTTAAATAATAACATTCGTATCTAGATGTCTTGGTAGGTTGCTATCTTATTATTTATACATGTTTTAGTGTTGGCCTCATAGTGAGTGCGCTGTCTGTGTCTTGCCCGAATAAAATATGATATCAAGTAGATCGCTTGCTGCAAACGTGTTTACCTACACTTGCAGGCAGATTTAGATGAATGTTTTTAGTGTCTCTATGAAACAAATTCACACATTCTAGGTCTTTGAGGTCAACTGAAAATCTAACACAGAATTTGTATGTATTTCACTTCGTTTTTTGACTTTATCACAAAATAAAAAGTTGCTTGTTTTATTGTAATTGCTAATTATATTTGTGAATTGTATTAGACTTAAAAGCGTGTTTTTTTTTTTAACGCTGTGTTTATACAATGGTAAAGACCTATCACGTTATTTTTTATTCTGTTTTTTAATTGTGTTACGTGACGTTTATTTGGATTTTATTTAATTTTAATTTTATTTGTGTATTAAACATTGTTTATGTAATTGTGCAACATTATTTCTAAACACATATAGATTGCGTGATACTGCAATATTATGGTGATATATGAGTATTAATTACAAAAATATGTAACGAGCAATAAAAAAAATATTTGAGTTGAAAACTTGTTCTATTTGACGACATGTTTTTTTTATGGTAGGTAAAAATCATCCAATGACGAGTCCCGCTCTTGGGCGGAGCGGGAAATAAGTGTCAGACTCTTACTGACTAAACAAACTACCCCGTTCCTACATCGCCATACATACCAGGGCCAGAGCCTTCCTTGACGACATGGTTGGCGCAGTAGTTGAGTTTAACGGCACGATTTAGCAATTGGCTGCTGCGTTGCGGGTCACAGGGTCCAATCTTCACACGGAACAAATATTTGTAGTATTTTGTAATTTACATGTTTGTAAACACACCTAAAATACACTTACAGTCTTAGTGTGAACCATTAAATTTGGAGGTTGTCATGTCTATATGAGGTTACTCTGCGCGATAATACACTCACTTTTCTAAAATTCACAGAAAAAAAAAATTACTAAAGAAAAACATAAGTATGCTTCGTAGAAGCCTCCTGGGGCCAAAGGTTGATGCGAAAGCGTAATACCAGGGTTTTGGGATTAAGGCGAGGAAAAAAAGAGGTAGGTTGTTTAGTCAGTAAGAGTCTGACACTGTTTCCCGATCCGGCCAAGGCCTGGATTCGTCATTGGATGATTTTTACCTACCGCGAAAACAATTTTTTTGTAGAAACGGATCTAGTTATTATCATAAGCGAGTGTGAAACTACATACAAAAGCTGTAAAATATTTTACTTTGGGTGCGTCCATCGGTACAGCCTTACGTAGATTTCTGTAGAATTTGTTAGTGCAACCTAACATAAGCTGTTTAAATCTGCACTAAGCCTATATCTTGTTTAAGCAGCTTTGTCCTTTAACATTCACACTGAGTGATGTTAATATTTTGGTCACTAATAAACTAACAATAGGCTTAAATGCTTCTTCTCGTGTTAAAGCAGCTTTGTCCTTTAACATTCACACTGAGTGATGTTAATATTTTGGTCACTAATAAACTAACAATAGGCTTAAATGCTTCTTCTCATAATTAAATACGTTAATATTGAAATATAATCTGATTTCGGTGACAATCAACGTCAAAAAGTTTGACATTGATTGACATTTAATTTTTAAGATTTTTGACAGATTGAGACTTAAGATTTTTGTTAAATTACATTTCATAAATTTGGTCTTTTGATAAAATATCTCGGCAAGGTAATTTCTATGCCACCCTTTTGCCATAAAAAAGCTATTCCCTTTATATCATAAATTAATGGCAGAAAATTACTTGAGCGTATATTAAACGGTGCTTTCGGCTAATATGAATAGAAAATAGTTTTTATGACGATATTTAAAATATAAGTTAGTGAAGTTAGTCACGTAATATTGTTCAATTGTGTGAAAATGTCGGTTTTAATCATAAGCAATTTAAGCGGGCATAATAATCACGGGACACACATTAAAACGATATGGAAACAAGTTAAAACTATATCTATCGTATAATTTTATATTGATGTGGTAGAAGAAAAAAGTGTAGCTGAAAAGGAAATCAGAAGCAACAGACATAGAATTGACGCTAAAGTATTTCTGGTATTGTGTCATAACTGCCAATCAAGTTAATGAAGAGTTTAAATAAGACTAAAAAGATAATGAGAACGAGTTATTGCAAAAGCAATAGAGAGCTATAAATAAAATTTCCTTGCATGATCGACTTAGCAATGAAGATTCCGCAATCTTAACTAAGATTAACGACATAGCCCAAAGAATTGCCAAACTTAATTGGGAGTGGACAAAGCACACTTTAAAACAGTTATTAGGGCCAAAAATACTGAAGTGGCGACTGCATATCAAAACATGCAGCGTTTGAAGTCCACTCCCAAGGTACACCGATGACCTGATAGGTACCGCGGAAATCCGATGTATACGAGTCGCATAAAATAAGTTGTCATGGCCACGTCTAAAATGATCTAAAATGGTAATGATAATTTGAACTTTTATGATAGATAGGTAGATTAAACTTTATTGTACACCAAAAAGTTACAGAACTTGCCAGCCTTGCGGTTTTCTACAGGATGCATTTTGGAGTGTGTGCAGGAATTGCATGATTTGATTCCGCCATCCCAATTTCACCTTCGGACATCCCGGCGTACGGCAAGTATCCACCCTTACGTTGTTGAGACACCTGCGGCCCGGACTAAGCGTTTTGCCTCGTCATTTATACCGCGTACATCGAGGGATTGGAACAGTTTGCCGACTGCAGTCTTTCCGTCCGAATATAATTTGGGTGTCTTCAAGGCTAGAGTGAATAGGCTCTTAATAAACTAGTGCGCCTTACCATCAACGATTGCATCACTGCTTACCATCAGGTGGGATCGCAGTCAAGCACTAGTTTATTGCAAATTAAAAAAAAAAAAAAAAAACACTTATACAGAAACTTAAATCTATGGGTACAAAGGCGGTCTTATTGCTAACAGCGATATCTACCAGACAACCTTAGGATGGATAGTAAGAACTAAAAATAAATAAAGGGGTAGGTTGCGGTGAGGTGTATGATATACATATGTAAATGATTTACTTATTTTTACACTACCATAACCTATGCAAAAGGAATCGTAAAATCTCTTAAGTTAAAAAGTAGTTTTTTATTCGTAGTAAAATTTTATAGCCGTTCTGCTAGCAGATTCGCTCGTGTCAAACATTACAGATAAAAAGTTTTATATTCAGTGTCTTTTCAAAACATGATCTACTTGTGTGCCAAATATTATATTAACTGAATCAGTTTAAACTTGAAGAAGTTACAAAGATACAAACTTTTGTTCTAATAATGTTAGTGTGATGGAGTGAAGTGATTATATTTTGAATTTGCTACCAGTAATTTATCTCTTTGTATTTTTTTTATATTTTATTAGAGACAAAAAATAGTTACATGCTAGAAGAAATACAAGAAAATCCTTAAAACTAAATACACAAACATGTAACCCACTTCAATGTCCACATGTTAACACAAGAATAACGGAAGTGACGGACTGTGGTGAGAGTTTACAGAATACAAAGCGAAAGCCTCATGTATAACAAAATGAAATGATATATTGTCAAACTCATAATTAATATAGTATTAGTAGTATATAATGTAATTTAATTAAAATTTGTAATTACTATTAGATTAAAAAGTACCCTTCTAAGCTTTATTTGTATTAGTATGAATATCAAAGCTTACTTGGTTAAATATACAAACAAAAATAGTAATATGACCAAACAGATAAAAATAACAAATATATATATATATACAAATCAATGAGAAAAGTACCCAGAACATTGGCAGCATTGCCACGTTCGTTGACAATGGTGATTTGTTGACCGAAAGAAAACCCAGCCTTCTGGTTATGCGAAGAGTCAACCAGCCGTTTGCTGATATCTCGAACAACTCGGTGAGGACTCGGACCCCATGGCCCCAGTATTTCAATCCCAAACAGTTCAAACATATATCTACTGATAAGATCATAAATAAAATAGCCTTAAGTATTACTAATATTATATTAAAACACATCAAAGTTGTTGATAATAGAAATCTTCCACTCGATAAAGTCCCCAAACCATCTGAATTAAAGCCGACGGCAAATGTTGAACCCCAAGACGATGAAGTTCTTAAGTACCAACAATAAGTGACATCCTTTGTGGCTGGTTGAAATAAAACTAAAAATAAATGGACAGGAAAAAAGAAACTTCTAGGAGACTAATACATAATCGTACATACAAAAATACAGCTTAAATAGGAGTGTTATTATTAATATTAAAGCTGTATATACAAACTAAAAATGGGAATATGAAAAAACGTATAAAAATAACAAAAAAATAACATAAATCGATGTTAATGGGAAAAGTGCCCAGAAACACGGCATTGGACGGGACATGCATGTTGAAAGAAAGGAAAAAAAATGGACCAAGATAGTAACAGAATGGTATCCAAGAGATGGAATAAGAAATAGATGCAGACAAAATAAAAGATGGAACGATGACTTTTTTAATGTGGGCAAAAATTATCCAAAGACGAAATCCTCCCTTGGGCAGAGTGGGAAACAGTGACAGACTCTTAGTGACTAAACATCTCGCCCCGTTCCTAAGTTGCCTTCTAAACTACGGCCAGGGCCAGGTCCTGTATGGACTCTGTTAGCAAGAGACATGAATACGTGGAAAATTTTAGAGGAAGCCCTAATCGACAGAAAAACTGTTCTTCATAAACAACCAGTAGGTAATCGATAATTCTAACGCAAGTTATAATTAATTTATCCAATTAAGTTTTTTTTTTAGTTGGTAAGCGGACATCATAAATGATGAGGCATACTAGTTTATTAAGAAACTATTCACTCTAGCCTTGAAAACATCAAAATTATATTAAGCTTGCCTGTTGCGAAACTGTTCCAGTCTCTCAGTATAAACGACGAAGCGAAACGCTTAGTCCGGACCGTATAAAATCAACGTCGTAAGAATGGATGTTTGTCGTATACCGTATTCGTAAATTTCTGATGCCACTGCCAATTTGTGTTGTACATCTAAATGAGCTGGCAATTTTAGAGCCAGTCTATTTGACTTTCAACTAACATCAGATCTATAAAGATAATTGGAGTTAGGTTGCAATATTATTATTTAAACGTCAAAGTTAAATTCTGAATTGGAGATGAAACGAAATGTATGTAATACATATTCATATTGCTAAACTTGATATAGATTATCAAGTATCATCGGTCTCAAGTGGTGTCTAAGAGTTGAGATGTCTCTCTCTATATATTTAAACTAGCCTTCTGCCAGCGGCTTTGCCCGCGTGAAATTAGGTTCTCCATAAAAATTTTAGACCCCAATTTCATCCCCTTAGGAGCTGAATTTTGAAAAATCCTTTCTTGGTGTTCGCCTACATCATAAAAAGAAACCTTGTGTAAAATTTCACGCTTTTAGTCCCAGTAGTTTCGGCCGTGCGTTGATATGTCAGTCAGTTAGTTTCTCCTTTTGTATATATAGATTAGAGCAGTGTTGGTCGAGTGGTAAATGCCTTGACTTATGAGTTTTAGGTCACTGGTTCATTACTTGGCGTAATTTATTTCATTACCACAGCTATCAAAACATGACGGAAAACATCGTGAGGAAACCGACAATGTATCTTAGAACCAAAAATACGAAGATATTCACCAAGCCGTACTGGACCCGCGTAGTGGATTACGGTCCATTCTTTCCCCTAGAGAGGAGGTCTGAGTCATGGTAAGGCTGAAGCCATGCTATGCTAACTCTTCCTCCGGAGCTGCAGGACTATTCCAAAGAGTTACCACAGCTCCATAATGTAAAGGACTTCTGGAGATTCTAATCATTGTATGCCCGACACTTCCTATATCTCCACTTAGAGAAAAAGAAGTTATTTAAAGATTTCTGTCCTAAAAAAATATCAAACTGTATACACCTAATATTTTACCGCTACCTTTATATTTACAACATCAAAGCGCAAAAGTTTAACTAATGCTTTTACAGCTGAAATACTGAGCGTCATTTTAGTGACTGACCATGAATAAAACCTACCTATCAAAAGGTTTTTTACCCGCATGACAGTCGAAAAATATCTGACACGAATTGATATTGCGATATAAAGTATACTATGCAACGTTCCAGGTCATGATCTAGTTGGGATTTCATTCAAATCCGTTTTTCAGCCGCTGTCCTGTGATTGATTAAATACTATTCCAAACGTACAGATTTTTACTTTTGCATTCAATGGGAAAATCCTGGGTTACTTGCTGACTCATCGACACCCAAACCTTTGGAACTAAATCGCTGAAATTTTACACAAGTAGAAAGAAATATTTTTTAAATTGATAACTCGAGTTCAAAGTTTAAATGTAAAAACCTGATAAGATAATATATTTTGCAAATATACAGTCATATTTTGCCCATAACAAGGCATGCAAAAGTAGAGCTTACCTTACAAACTATGCGGCGAGCCTCCTTGCTGGCCTACCACCATGGGATTTGGAGGCAACAGTCCTTGCACACATGCACGACCAGCGCGTGGAGATGCAACGCCGGGGCGAAGATCCGCTGCCCGAACATGTCGAGGCGTGGCGGAAGGAGCTCCGGCGAGATCTCATGGTGAAGTGGAAACAGCGACTGTCGCAACCCAGCGCTGGGCACACCGTAATCTCAGCGGTAGTGCCCCTCTTTGAGGCGTGGCTGGATAGACCTCACGGCGTCCTCACTTTCCGCATGACGCAGGTTCTCACCGGACATGGGAAGTTCGGGAGATTCCTGCACCGGATTCGTGCGGAAGAGACGTCCGGGTGTCGCCACTGTGAGGCGAGCCCGGAGGACACGGTGGAGCACACGGTGGAGGTGTGCCCTGCTTGGGAAGAGCATCGCCGTGTCCTCGTGGGGGTGATCGGCGGCGGCGACCTCTCGCGCCGGGCCCTGGTTCAGGCCATGGTCCGCAGCGAAGAGGAATGGCAGGCGGTCGCCTCCTTCTGCGAAGCAGTAATGCTCGTAAAGGAGGAGGCCGACCGCATAAGGCAAAGGCAACGGCGTACTCGCCGTAGCCGTCGCCGCCGCGATCCTGCCGATATCCGGCCACCGTAGACACTGGCTCGCGGACGGTGAGCAATGGGTAGCTCGCCGTCCGATCGTCTGGTAAGACCGAGTCCAGGTCGTCTACGGCGCGCACCGTTCCCGCGCGCCTCAAGGAGTTGTCAGCAAACTGCAGGGGCCCTTCAGGGTCGAAGCCTCCTGGAGCCTAGAGGGTAAGTGAAAATTGTAACCTCGACTCCAGAAATAAGGCAAGGAAGGTACGGGGTAGGTTTTTTAGTCAGTAAGAGTCTGACACTGGTCTCCCGCTCCGCCCAAGAGCGGGTTTCGTCATTGGATGATTTTCACCTACCATAAAAAAAAAAAAAAAAAAAAAAACCTTACAAACTATACGAGAATAAACCTTTTTATTCCTATTATTTATAAAGAAACGATTAATGCAAAACCTGCCTAATGCCTGGGTTTCTAAATAATCATTCACTTCCATTTTCTTCACAAGTATTAAAATCCTTGATGCTAGATTATGAATTAAAGTTATAAAAAATATTTGTTTGGCAACAGTCACTAGGTTTAGAGTTCAACCCTATAAAAATAAAATCATTATCATTATTTCCGTCGACAGATTTTTACCTTTGGACATTTTTTTTGCTAGTAGTCAAAAATCGTCCAATAACGAATTCCGCCCTAGGCTTCTGCCAAATGTCGCCATAATTAATGATCTTGTGTGTCTCACATCCATCATATTCCTGCAAGTCTCACCATGACATCCGTCCAACAATCCACACTAATATAATAAAGAGGTAAAGTTTGTTTTTTTTTTGTTTGTAGGAGGTAATCTCTGGAACTACTGGTCCGATTGGAGAAATAGATATTTTAGGTACGCGGGCGAAGCAGCTGACAAAAGCTAGTAGATAATAATTTGGGCACCATACAACTGCATACAACCAAATGGTAGAAATTCACAATAAAGTAAAGAAATAAACTCAGTTTGAATTCAAATCCTTTTAGCTTTATCCCATTAACGACAAATGTAAAAAGCAGTAACGTGTTTTACGTGCGCTGCCATAGTTAATTAGTTCCAGTGTGGGACCGAAAGTCCTAAGCCAATTACTGCAGATAAAGTAGATAGATGAATCTGGTCACCTTGATACCGCAATGGGATTGTACTAATGGGAAACTGTAGAGGTAGGAGAAAAAGGTTTGTATAATTTTTTTTGCGAAAAAAATTTGGATTATTATTTATTTATTTTACAAATTATATACTTACACACTTACATTAGTTCATTATTTGCACGGTTACAGATTTAGGTGATGAGGCTTTCAATAATGTTAATACATTTTTAGTGATGTCAAAGTCCTGGGGTGCCTGAATAATATTACCAATATGAACAGAAAAATATTTCCTAGCTTACACTTTTGCTTGCATTTTTAATTTTTCTTTATAACTTCCTATAAATAAATGTTTAGTTATGCCCGGTTACGTAATTTACTTATTTCCGTTTTTTGTGAAGCTTCTTTTATAAAAGTGCAAAAAAATCTTTGAACACATAATTTTTCCACGAGAAAAGAGCTGTGGAAATGCCCTTTTTCATGCCTACCTGATATTTAAAAATATTATTCATTCACAAATAAAAAAATAAAATACAATACTATTCATATACAATATTATTCATTCACAAATAAAAACTTAAAATACATTAAAAGGTTACTTATTTAAAAAAGAAAAAACCTCCAACAAACTTTGCAATATTTAATTGACAGAGTAAACTGAGAGATGTAGACATAGCCTATATAAATAGGCTATAAAATAATATAGAACCTTTTAGCCTAGTCTTTTAAAGACAAATATATTTTTAGCGTCCTGAATTTTAGCCGAAAGTGAGTCAATAACTATAATATATATGTATGTATATATGTATCTATTTTTTATTATTTTTTAGTATTAAGTTCTTTTATGTGTTTTTTTTTTTTTTTATTACTTTTGTATTTGCACCAAGTGCAACCCCATTTTGTGTCCTGGCCATTTCTGTCTATACAGGGTTGCCTGGAAGAAATCGCCGAGTGCGATAAGGCCGCCGATTGTATGTTTTTTATTGCAAGTTTCACTTTCAATGTATTATGTCTTGGTGTACAATAAAGTATATAATAATAATAATAATAATAATAATAAATGATTTCGAATATAAGAAAAAAATCGTATATGAAAAATTGTCGATAAAAAACTTTGGATGTTCCATGAAAATATTAAGATAGTGTTAGATTGGTTATTTGATTTATTAAAAAGACAAAAAATGAAAAAAATAACTAAATAACATATAACTTTTAGTATGTAAAACACGAAAGTGTAATAAAAATACATTCATATGTTTCTATAAGTATTTGTTCTCGGAACCCATTGAAATGATACCTAAATCCGTCAACGTAATTTTAACACTAAAGTGCTCAATTATGTAACACTGTTAAAATGACGGAAACATTATTCAATGTTTGTTAAGTAAAATTAAGCCACCTAGTGGATATCCAATTAATTTTCGAGTAAAGTGTTAATTACCGAAACTTGAACTAAAATTGGCTGAAAAGGTAAATAAGCCTTTGATTCTGCGGTTTCGTTTTAAAATATAAAATTCACTAACTACTGGAACGCCTTAAAACAAATTAAATTATTAATTTATTCACTGGCTAAAATTAATAATTTATTTTCATTTAAAGGAACATGTATTTTGCAATCTGACATATTTAACATCGGCATTAATTTTAAATAGTTGAGAAAGAGACAACATAAAAAATTAGTGCCGCGAATGCATCGTAGAAATAAGAAAAAAAAGCCAAGTAATCAAAAGACTAAAATTTTAATTTTAATTATAATTTATAATTTTAATTTTATAATTTTTTAATTTTAGTTTTTCTTTCTTTCTTTCTTTCTTTCTTTAAAATTAATAGCTTGGCTTAATTTTTCAGCGACAGATTTCTATAGCTAAGGAAAATTTTTGTAAACCTTATCTAAACTAAAACCTTATCTAAACTATGCTACGTAAATTTTATTTCACGGGTAAAAAATATACCTATGACGTTGAAAATACAGTCCTAAAAAATTTACAACAGTAAGCCAACATGTAAAATTTTGGCTTAAGTACCGAAAAAAAAAACTAGATATACGCAAAAATTTAATCTCAAACATATTTGGCACTTTAATAATTTTTTTTTCTTACTGCGCCAGTTAGAAATGCTAATTTACTTTTAATAAAAATAAGATAAAACTCTAAAATTATGAATAAAATAAATATTTACCTCTTAAAAATCCACTACAATTTTTTTCACTTAACACACTATATTCTGTCACTGCAATTCTATTTACACTAAATAAATCAAAACAAGTTCCCAATCAAATTAATTTCACGATTCACGTTCCATCAAAACATTTTTTTCAACTATCACAACTGTTCCAAATGAAGTGAATCGCGTCGAATTCGATCTAAAAATTTAATCGCGATCTCCCTCAGTTCAGAATAAAGAACATTAGCGACCGTCCGCAACGAGGTACGAAAACGCACTGGGGTATCTTTACGTACGAGCGTGCGAGAGAGACAACAATACTAAAGCAGGAGGGGTAGCCAGTGAAATCTATATGGAGCTTATAAACTGGCCACGAAAATACTACGGAAGTCTCAGGCCATTCAGCTTGGACGTCAATAAGGGGGTCTTCAAGAATATTTGGCTACCCAGAAGTACTAATGGTTTTCTGCATTATGTAACCTCGTGTTATGCCTTGCGGGAGTCTGTAATGGAGGTTTTATTCATTTTTAAATGTCTCGTCTAGTGCATTCAAAACACGCTTCAAGATTTTTGCTGAATTGAATTCTTTAAATTGTCAGGGGGTTGAATCTCGGAACAATGTCTGTGTTCCGAGTTCAAACCAAAACCGTTGAGCCGATTGTATGAAATTTAATATAGAAAAATATTTCAGAGGAACTTTGGGTGGCATTCCTGTTTTTTTATTGTGGGAATTTAAAGTACCTATTCTTTTAATTTGTATTGGATTTGAAGGAAAATACTTTTGTATCTTTTAGTGTCTTTGACCGACGTTTTCCTTTAAACGTAAGTACCTTTTACGTGACAATTTAGATACTCTGTAATATAAATATTGTCGCGTAATACTTTGTTAGAGCAGTGGTGGCCGAGTGGTAACGGCCCCGACTTACGAGTCGTAGGTCGCGGGTTCAAACCCAGCCGGGCGCATTACTTTGTGTAATTTATTTCATCACCACTGCTCTCAAAACGGTGAAGGAAAACATCGTGAGGAAACCGGCATGTCCTAGAACCAAAAAATTCGAAGACATGTGACATCCACCAATCCGCACTGGGCCCGCGTGGTGGATTATGGCCCATTCCCTCTCCTAGAGAGAGGAGGCCTGTGTCCCTGCAGTGGGAACATTAAAAAGGCTGATGATGATGATGATAATGAATACTTTGTTTAAAATTTTAGGAGTCAGTATAAAAATTTACTTGAAGATTTTGTTGACGTATATTACTTTATTTTTTAGGTTTCCATACCTCAAAAGAAAAAAACGGAGTCCTTAAACATTTACTCAGGTCTACAAGTCTCTTGAAGTTGTAAAAAAGGCTGATGATAGTATCACAGGTACTGAAATTTTTTTGGGAACCTAAACAAATTTTTGAAATTTATGCCAAAAAAGTTAAATTTCAAGAGTTCAAGAACTTAGATCCTTGAATTCTTAGACGTGGAGCTTTGCTCTAAAATCTTGTTGACGAGCATTATATCTGTAAAAGCAATGTAAGGCTCTAAATAAAGTTAATTTCTTGTTATAGTAATTATTATCAAGACATCACATTACCTAAATAATATGACATTGATATGTGATACCGCAAAATTTACGGCATCAGTTCTTTCCCGGAGCCGAGAGTTGGTGCGAAAGCGTTATACCGGGGCTCTGGGAATAAGGCAAGGGAGGAACGGGGTAGGTTGTTTAGTCAGTAAGAGTCTGACACTGTTTCCTGCTCCGCTCACGAGCGGGAATCGTCATTGGATGATTTTTACCTACCATAAAAAAATTAAGTTCAGTGTTATTTTATTTCGTGTATCCAACGGATGCAAAACGCACAGGACCGGTCTTTTTGGCGGCGCTTGGGGGAGGCCTATGTCCAACAGTGGGCGTCTTTCGGCTGAAATTTTGATGATAAAGGTGTATTATAATTCCATCTTCCTAGGACGGAATCTGCAGAAGTGTTGAAGCCAACGGGGCCAAGGGTTCGCGTCTGAAAGGAAGGCTCTGGCCCTGGTATATATGGCAACATAGGAATGGGATAGGTTGTTTACTCAGTAGAAGTCTGACACTGTTTCCCGCTCCGCCCAAGGGCGGGATTCGTCATTTTGATGATTTTTACTTACCATAAAAAAAACTCCATCTTCCTCATGTAAGATATATTATTTAATTTTGTCGAGTTTGTTTCCATGCTTCTTCTCATCGTAGTCAGCTAGGAAACATCGGTCGCATGTAAACTGACGAAACAAAATTTTACGACGAAAAAAAACCCCATTTTTAAACCTATTTGAAAAATACATATTGAAAAATACATTTTTAAACCTATTTGAAAAATACTTACTCTTACGCCAGACAATTTCACACATCATGGTAAAGCCCTTGGTTTTGAAAATAAACCGCTTATTTTTTTGCTATAAACTAATGCTTGACTGCGATCTCACCTTATGGTAAGCAGTGATGCAATCGTTGATGGTGATGCACATTAGTACATTAGTTTATTGAAAAGCTATTCAATCTAGCCTTGAAGACATCCAGTTTGTGTTTTGCCACAGAATTCGTCATGGCTTTTCCTTGTAACATCATCATCATCAGCCTTTTCAATGTTCCCACTGCTGGGACACAAGCCTCCTCTCTAGGAGAGGGAATGGGCCATAATCCACCACGCGAGCCCAGTGCGGATTGGTGGATGTCACATGTCTTCGAATTTTTGGTTCTAGGACATACCGGTTTCCTCACGATGTTTTCCTTCACCGTTTTGAGAGTAGTGGTGATGAAATAAATTACACAAAGTAATACGCCTGGCTGGGTGCGAACCCGCGACTCGTAAGTCGGGACCGATACCACTCGGCCACCACTGCTCTAGCACATCAATCTATACATATAATAAAATCGTAGAGAAGTCAAAACTGTACATTGAATATTTTTTTAAAAGAATACTTGAAGCGTGATCTACAATCGATACCGAAGCCAAAAATATAGTTTTTAGAATTTTTGTCTGTAAGTCTGTTTGTCTGTATGTATGTCCGAACTGAACTCAAACAGTACTGCATGGATTTACTTCAAATTTTGCATGAATATAACTAAGAGGCCGGGTCGTGCAATGGGCTACATATTATCACGCTATCACCTACGGGGGAGGAGCAGTGAATCTTTATTTTTCTTACGCATTCTGTGACAGCGTGTAAGCTAACGACTCATAATTAAATGTTGTTTTTTACCGATTTCACAAAAAGGAGGAGGTACTATGTTCGGATGTTTGTATGTTTTTTTTTTTTGTATATTTGTTCATCGATTACTCCGTCAATCATTGACAGATTTTCAAAATTCATTTTTTGTTCGAAAGTAGACAGTTCTGAGGGGGTCCCATTGTCACCAAGTTAAGATCTGATGATGGGATCCATGATAAATTGAGGGAACTCCTTAAATATCATAGGCAAACATATGGTTTTTTTAGTATTTTCATCTAGATATGCAGCTTTTACAATCAAAAAGAAACATTTGTGAAAGTGGAACTGATGAAAAAGACCAGAAATGGGTAATGGAACTTCATATTTATACAGACATCACAATAAAATTACAATACAAATAAATTATGGTGTGAATAGTTAGGTTGAAAATGGTATCATTAAAATGACCTGATGATGATGATGATGATGGAGCCGGAAGATAGGCACCGGAACTCCGTAATTAATCAATGTATCCTAGCGGTGTTTGGGCTCATTAAAATTGTCATGAGATTCACTTTGGCTCTTAAGTACTATTGAACTGATCTGATGATGGAGCCGGAAAGTGAAAGGGAGATACAGGAACTTCATAATAAAACTATGTATCCTACCAGGGTTTGAGTTTATTGAAATTGTCATGTGAAATAGGTACTCTGGTTATAAGTGTATCGCAGCTAAAAAGGGTGTAATAAAAAAATAACTTTAATTTCTGAAGTCGGTGGTTCTTGGTATTATTTGTCTCTTATTACCTAGACACCGACTTCCGGAATTAAAGTTATTTTTATATTTTTAAAGAAGTCGGTATATTTTTTTTGAGAAAACCATGCTATTATCTAGCTTTACACAATAAAAACTACGTCATTTAAGTAACTTGGAGAAAAACATAGTTTAAAGAATGTAAAACACAATTTTGAAGCAGCGCCATCTATCTATCGAAAATACATAAAAATCAAATCAAGTTACAAGTTAACACTTTTTAAAAATTCATAATTTAAATTTTATCACGTTCGTAGGTAAGTAGTTAGTTATTCATATAATTCATAGATGGCAGACTTTCTTCATAAAAGTTGTATGGTACATTTCGTTTTGACAAATTCAATTGGAACTTGAAACAAAGCCCTCAAAATCTTGAGCAGTCTCTTTTTTTAATTTGTCTTCCTCTGAAGACAACTTAATTTTTTTTTACAAAAAAGTTGAGTTAAAATCATCCAATGACGAATCCCGCTTCTGGGCGGCGCGGAACAGTGTCAGACTTTTACTGACTAAAAAACTTGCCCCATTCTTTCCTTGCCTTATTCCCAGGCCCTGGTGTTACGCTTTCACATCTACCCTTGGACCAGGAGGCTTCGACCCTGCAGGGCCCCTACAGTTTGCTGACAACTCCTTGAGGCGCGCGGGAACAACGCGTGCCGTTGACGACTTGGATTCGGTCTGGACAGTTTCCAGACGGCCGGACGGTGAGCTACCCATTGCTCGCCGTCCACGAGCCCGTGTTTACGGTGGTCGGATATCGGCGGGAACGCGGCGGCGACGAATACGGCGAGGGCGCTGTTGCCTTTGCCTTATGCGGTCGGCCTCCTCCTTTACGAGCATTACTGCTTCGCAGAATGACCACCTGCTATTCCTCTTCGCTGGGGACCATGACCTGAACCAAGGGCCGGCACAAGAGGTCGCCGCCACCGATCACCCCCACGAGGACACAGCGATGCTTTTCCCAAGCGGGGCACATCTCCACCGTGTGCTCACACGGCCACACAGTGGCGACACCCGAGCATCTCTTCCGCACGAATCCGGTGCAGGAATCTCCCGAACTTGCCATATTAGGTGAGAACCTGCGTCATGCGGAAGGTGAGGACGCTGTGAGATCTATCCAGTCACGCCTCAAAGAGGGGACTTACCGCCGAAAATTGGAGGCTTGGTTTTGAAGTTATGGCGAATTAAAATATTACGATTTCTGCTGCACGGCCCGTTACGAAGTGAGCGTCACCAAGGCGGGGGTATGCATGCGGAAGGGGAGTTTAGATCTAAGAGTAAGGTTCCCACGCGGCTCAGGTAAGAGTTCTGCTCCTTACGCAGCGGTCGTGCGTTAAGTCTAATAATGTTCGCGCGATTTTTTTAGATTTCGTTCTTAAAAAATAAACTTATGTAAAAGTTCTTCTCAGAGCTAATCATCATTTCTTCTCAGAGTTAATCAACAGTTCTTTTCAGGGCTAACCAACAATTTTTTTCAGGGGTAACCAACAGTTTTTTTCAGGGCTAAACAACAGTTCTTTTCAGAGCTAGAATATTACACGCTATTAACATTTTTTTTAATGTTTGATAATGCCTAACAGAGCCAGGTCTCAACTTTCTAAACATAATTCTCAAGCACGGGCAGCAAAAATACGTCGTATGGGAGAATCTTCACGTGAACGTTCACAACGACTTGCTGAACAAAGTCAGAGAAACTCACAGGTACGCGTACGAGAGTCGAGTGTCGAACGTTCGCAACGCCTTCGCCACAACAAAATCTGAGAAGCTCTGAGTTACGTTCAAGTTAAGTTCAAATGAGTTCTCATGGGGGTTCCCTTTAGAACGTAGGTGCTCACTAAGACGGAATTTTGCAAAATTCAACCCCTAAGGGAGTCTAAAGGGGGTTAAAAGTTTGTATGAAAGTCCTCTGTTTTTGAAGTAAGAGACTTGAAAATTAAAATGTATACTCTCTAGATGTTGTGGTGGTGAACTAATAATGTACCTATCCTTAGAAATCAATTAGGGGGCTAAGGGGATAAAAGGGGGGTTGGAAGTTTGTATGAAAGTCCTACGTGTTTGAAGTAGGAGAGTTGAAATTTAAAATGCATGCTTGATAGATGCTAAGAACGGATTTTACGAAACTCCATCCCTAAGGGGTAAAACGAGATCCACGCGTACGAAGTCGCGGGTAGCCGCTAGTATAATATATTTCTATGCTAAAATATAAAAGGACCAATCTGTTAACAAGTTCTGAGTTGTTTATTTAAGTTAACACATTATTGCAATCTTTCTTGGGGAAGACTGAGTAAGTGGGGTGTCCAACACGTTTTGGCTTCCCGACTATATTAGTTTTACTAATGCTTCTATTCCATCATTTAATTCTAATTGATGGTGTTTACTCTATAGGGAGATAATGTGGGGTAGACATGAAAATCTCCCTGAGATGAAAGTTTTATTTGGTTCTCTTTGTTTTGACAGAAAGCTCCCTGGAGATGGAACGATGGTGTTAGCGGTCTAATAGTAAATAAGTAATTAATATAATAATAGTCATATGTAAGAAAACAATATGGTAATACATTTTTTGTCTTAATAAGCCCACTAATGAAAAGCCAGGCTGCAGAGGGATGTTACTAAGCTTTGAACTTCTTGGTTTGATCGGAAAATTCTTCAGTTATCACTCTATCTGACTAAAAATGCGGTGCGGGATTTTCTTTAGTCATGTTATTTTTATCATTACTATGAAGACTGAAATAAATATAATATATTAATACAAAGTATCGAAGCGAAATTAATTCCTTGTGTATTCTTTACCAGTCGACTTGCGGTGGTATAAAGACAAATAGGTGCATAGAAAAAAGAAATGTTATTTAGAAAACAATAATTATGTTCTTAATAACTCACGTTCATTCAGCGACTTCGCCCGCATGAAGCTCGGCTTACTCCCTTACTTTCGTAAAATCCGTTCTTAGCAGACGTCTACATCTTGTAAAGAACGTAATCATCATCATCATCATTACAGCCAAAAGACGTCCACAGTTGGACATAAGCCTCCCCCAAGCGTCGCCACAACGGCCAGTCCTGTACGTCTCATATCCATCAGATTCTAGCAACCCTGGCCAGGTCATGCAGGCGGTCGCCTCCTTTTGCGAAGCAGTAATGCTAGCAAAGGAGGAAGCCGACCGCTTAAGGCAACGGCGCTCACGCCCGAGACGCCGTCGAGATTCCGATCCCTATTTCCGGCCACTGTAGGCGTGGGCTTGAGGATGGCGAGCAATGGGTAGCTCGTCGTCCAATCGTCTGGTAACCGTCCGGACCAAGCCCAGTCGTCGACGGCGCGCACTGTTCCCGCGCGCCTCAAGGAGTTGTCAGCAAACCGTAGGGACCCTGCAGAAGGGTCGAAGCCAACTGGGGCCATGGGTTCGCGTCTGAAAGGAAGGCTCTGGCCCTGGTGTATATGGCAACGTTGGAATGGGGTAGGTTGTTGTTATGATTTTTACCTACCCAAAAAAAAAAACCCTGGCCAGGTCATCAGTACACCTTGTGGGAAGCCAAAGCTTAAGTAAGTTTTAAGTTTGTAGATATTACAGTTTAAGGTTTCGTGATTACTCAGTGAATGGTATTTTATTTTTACGCATACATTAGTTGTTATTTTTAGTTATAAAACCTTATAAATTTATAACATACAAAATACACAACTTGATTACACCGCGTCTCCAACAAAATGTCCCGAAATCTTATCTATACATATAATAAAATCGTAGAGAAGTCAAAACTGTACATTGAATATTTTTTTAAAAGAATACTTGAAGCGTGATCTACAATCGATACCGAAGCCAAAAATATAGTTTTTAGAATTTTTGTCTGTAAGTCTGTTTGTCTGTATGTATGTCCGAACTGAACTCAAACAGTACTGCATGGATTTACTTCAAATTTTGCATGAATATAACTAAGAGGCCGGGTCGTGCAATGGGCTACATATTATCACGCTATCACCTACGGGGGAGGAGCAGTGAATCTTTATTTTTCTTACGCATTCTGTGACAGCGTGTAAGCTAACGACTCATAATTAAATGTTGTTTTTTACCGATTTCACAAAAAGGAGGAGGTACTATGTTCGGATGTTTGTATGTTTTTTTTTTTTGTATATTTGTTCATCGATTACTCCGTCAATCATTGACAGATTTTCAAAATTCATTTTTTGTTCGAAAGTAGACAGTTCTGAGGGGGTCCCATTGTCACCAAGTTAAGATCTGATGATGGGATCCATGATAAATTGAGGGAACTCCTTAAATATCATAGGCAAACATATGGTTTTTTTAGTATTTTCATCTAGATATGCAGCTTTTACAATCAAAAAGAAACATTTGTGAAAGTGGAACTGATGAAAAAGACCAGAAATGGGTAATGGAACTTCATATTTATACAGACATCACAATAAAATTACAATACAAATAAATTATGGTGTGAATAGTTAGGTTGAAAATGGTATCATTAAAATGACCTGATGATGATGATGATGATGGAGCCGGAAGATAGGCACCGGAACTCCGTAATTAATCAATGTATCCTAGCGGTGTTTGGGCTCATTAAAATTGTCATGAGATTCACTTTGGCTCTTAAGTACTATTGAACTGATCTGATGATGGAGCCGGAAAGTGAAAGGGAGATACAGGAACTTCATAATAAAACTATGTATCCTACCAGGGTTTGAGTTTATTGAAATTGTCATGTGAAATAGGTACTCTGGTTATAAGTGTATCGCAGCTAAAAAGGGTGTAATAAAAAAATAACTTTAATTTCTGAAGTCGGTGGTTCTTGGTATTATTTGTCTCTTATTACCTAGACACCGACTTCCGGAATTAAAGTTATTTTTATATTTTTAAAGAAGTCGGTATATTTTTTTTGAGAAAACCATGCTATTATCTAGCTTTACACAATAAAAACTACGTCATTTAAGTAACTTGGAGAAAAACATAGTTTAAAGAATGTAAAACACAATTTTGAAGCAGCGCCATCTATCTATCGAAAATACATAAAAATCAAATCAAGTTACAAGTTAACACTTTTTAAAAATTCATAATTTAAATTTTATCACGTTCGTAGGTAAGTAGTTAGTTATTCATATAATTCATAGATGGCAGACTTTCTTCATAAAAGTTGTATGGTACATTTCGTTTTGACAAATTCAATTGGAACTTGAAACAAAGCCCTCAAAATCTTGAGCAGTCTCTTTTTTTAATTTGTCTTCCTCTGAAGACAACTTAATTTTTTTTTACAAAAAAGTTGAGTTAAAATCATCCAATGACGAATCCCGCTTCTGGGCGGCGCGGAACAGTGTCAGACTTTTACTGACTAAAAAACTTGCCCCATTCTTTCCTTGCCTTATTCCCAGGCCCTGGTGTTACGCTTTCACATCTACCCTTGGACCAGGAGGCTTCGACCCTGCAGGGCCCCTACAGTTTGCTGACAACTCCTTGAGGCGCGCGGGAACAACGCGTGCCGTTGACGACTTGGATTCGGTCTGGACAGTTTCCAGACGGCCGGACGGTGAGCTACCCATTGCTCGCCGTCCACGAGCCCGTGTTTACGGTGGTCGGATATCGGCGGGAACGCGGCGGCGACGAATACGGCGAGGGCGCTGTTGCCTTTGCCTTATGCGGTCGGCCTCCTCCTTTACGAGCATTACTGCTTCGCAGAATGACCACCTGCTATTCCTCTTCGCTGGGGACCATGACCTGAACCAAGGGCCGGCACAAGAGGTCGCCGCCACCGATCACCCCCACGAGGACACAGCGATGCTTTTCCCAAGCGGGGCACATCTCCACCGTGTGCTCACACGGCCACACAGTGGCGACACCCGAGCATCTCTTCCGCACGAATCCGGTGCAGGAATCTCCCGAACTTGCCATATTAGGTGAGAACCTGCGTCATGCGGAAGGTGAGGACGCTGTGAGATCTATCCAGTCACGCCTCAAAGAGGGGACTTACCGCCGAAAATTGGAGGCTTGGTTTTGAAGTTATGGCGAATTAAAATATTACGATTTCTGCTGCACGGCCCGTTACGAAGTGAGCGTCACCAAGGCGGGGGTATGCATGCGGAAGGGGAGTTTAGATCTAAGAGTAAGGTTCCCACGCGGCTCAGGTAAGAGTTCTGCTCCTTACGCAGCGGTCGTGCGTTAAGTCTAATAATGTTCGCGCGATTTTTTTAGATTTCGTTCTTAAAAAATAAACTTATGTAAAAGTTCTTCTCAGAGCTAATCATCATTTCTTCTCAGAGTTAATCAACAGTTCTTTTCAGGGCTAACCAACAATTTTTTTCAGGGGTAACCAACAGTTTTTTTCAGGGCTAAACAACAGTTCTTTTCAGAGCTAGAATATTACACGCTATTAACATTTTTTTTAATGTTTGATAATGCCTAACAGAGCCAGGTCTCAACTTTCTAAACATAATTCTCAAGCACGGGCAGCAAAAATACGTCGTATGGGAGAATCTTCACGTGAACGTTCACAACGACTTGCTGAACAAAGTCAGAGAAACTCACAGGTACGCGTACGAGAGTCGAGTGTCGAACGTTCGCAACGCCTTCGCCACAACAAAATCTGAGAAGCTCTGAGTTACGTTCAAGTTAAGTTCAAATGAGTTCTCATGGGGGTTCCCTTTAGAACGTAGGTGCTCACTAAGACGGAATTTTGCAAAATTCAACCCCTAAGGGAGTCTAAAGGGGGTTAAAAGTTTGTATGAAAGTCCTCTGTTTTTGAAGTAAGAGACTTGAAAATTAAAATGTATACTCTCTAGATGTTGTGGTGGTGAACTAATAATGTACCTATCCTTAGAAATCAATTAGGGGGCTAAGGGGATAAAAGGGGGGTTGGAAGTTTGTATGAAAGTCCTACGTGTTTGAAGTAGGAGAGTTGAAATTTAAAATGCATGCTTGATAGATGCTAAGAACGGATTTTACGAAACTCCATCCCTAAGGGGTAAAACGAGATCCACGCGTACGAAGTCGCGGGTAGCCGCTAGTAAATAATAAAAGTAAAAGCCCCAGAGTGGCATTGTGTAAAACGGCCAGTATCTACAAAACACATCAAACAATTAAATCTCAAGGCATACCTCGACAAAATTCTAAGAAGGAACATCAAAAAAACTCGCTCAAATGACTGTATTACAGAAAATATAAACATATTTTTATCTCTAACTCTGAAAAGAGCATGGTTCATTAGATCCTTTAGGAAAATCTTCAACAAAAGGGTCCTTCACAATTTTTTTACTGGCCAGAATCCGGAAATCAAAAAAGCTCGCGTACCTTCAATTACGAAGGGAGGTCTTTTTGATACAATTACTTTTTTTATTGTATGGTGAAAGGAGAGTATTTTTATGCGTGGGTCTGTCCTGCGGCTTGGAAGATTTTTCTTGTAATTTTTGTGGACAAGGCTGGGTCCTGTTTTGTTTAGTGCCGCACATTTAATTGCTTTTGACGAGTATGTTTTAAGCGTTGCAAAATAGAGGTACATTTTCTTATAATCATCGTAAGCCTTTTTAATGTTCCCACTGCTGGGACACAGGCCTCCTCTTTAAGAGAGGGAATGGTCCATAATCCACCATGCGGGTCCAGTGCGGATTGGTGAATATCACATGTATTAAAATTTTTGGTTCTAGGGCATGCCGGTTTCCTTACGATGTTTTCCTTCACCGTTTTGAGAGCAATGGTGATAAAATAAGCTAAACAAAGTAATGCGCCTGGCCCCAGCACCCGCAACTGCGACCTACAACTCGCAAGTCGGAGCCGTTACCACTCGGCCATCATTGCTCTCATATCTATAAGCTTCATATCACCCGGTCTTGCGTGATCATGATTTTATTAACTACACATCTTCCTTCAGATATTTTGGATATTCAGATATCTTGTGGATATTATCTAAGCTTCTATAAAAATCAAAACATTAACTGGTGTAAAACTAATTTAGTAAGGACCTCTGAAAATCTACTATTTGACGTAAACTTTGCCTTTCCATAATGTATTCATTTAATCTACACTAATATAATATATAATTATATAATCTACACTAATATAATAAAGAGGTAAAGTTTGTTTTTTGTTTTTATGTTTTTTTGTTTGTAGGGGATAATCTCTGGAACTACTGGTCCGATTGCAAAAATTTTAGCAACAATAGAAAGCTGCTTTACTCCTGAGTGACATAGGCTATATTTTATGTACGCGGGTGAAGCCGCGGACAAAAGCTAGTATATAATAAAGAGGTAAAGTTTGTATTTTTGTTTTTTTGTTTGTAGGAGGTAATCTCTGGAACTACTGGTCCGATTGGAAAAATTGTAGCAACAATAGAAAGCTGCTTTACTCCTGAGTGACATAGACTATATTTTATGTACGCGGGTGAAGCCGCTGACAAAAGCTAGTTATTTATAAAAAGGACATATAGTTTTGCACATTTAATCGAGATTCTAAGTGACGAAAGTACATATTTCTCAAAAAAATTTACGGGTTTTTAAATTAAAATACATATTTCCTGGAAATAGATTTGTTGAATATTTGAGTAAATCACGTAATGCCATTTTTTTTTTTTTTTATTTGCCATTTTATCCAATTACCGAATGAATGAATTTATTCGCGTTGCTTTTCGATCAAACATCGTTAGATGAAGCAACAAGCTTTTAAATCCTGCTCGACGTTGACGGCAGACAAATGGGAGAAGGGACCTCTTAATGCACGACTGAGAATGTAGCCTTTGGTAACTATGAAACTGGACTGTTGAAAATTATATTTACCACAGTGTTTGAGGTATTCTGAAGTCAAACAAGGCTGGAAAATACCTCAATCCTATGTTTCATGATAACAAGTCAAAGAGAACAAGTAACTAGCATAGCAACTTCAAACTATTTTCCCCACCTCTACATTCAGAATTGAAAGAAAATACAGAGTTTTTCTGACTAATAACTACTTTTATTATTTAAGTTACTGACTAAATCTTACTAATATTATAAATGCGAAACTTACGATGTTTGGATGTTTGTTACTCAATCACGCCAAAACGGCTGGACGGATCTGGATGAAATTTGACACGAGCATAGAATACACTCCGGAACATATTCCGAAGTGTATTCTATGCAGAATGTCATAACATAGGCTACTTTTTATCCCGGAAACCCCAACCCCAATCCCAATACCACGCGGGCGAAGCCGTGGGCAAAAGCTAGTAACCTAATAAAAAAATAAAAACCCGTTCCATCTTTGCCTTGCTTCAAGGGCCCAGGTGTTTCGCTTTCGCATCAACCCATGGCCCCTAAATGCTGGTCCACTACAGTTTGCTGACAACTCTTTGAGGAGCGCGGCAACAGTGCGTGCCATTGACGACATGGGCCTGAAAGTGGTTAGATTTTCAAGTAAATGTAATAAATAATAATGTTTATTATAAACAAAAAACAATCCTTAAACTTTTATGAACACAACTGTCAAGACTAAGTTTAATATACATTCTTATAAGATGTCAGTAGGCGCTTTCAGTTCACCCAAAAATCTAACGAAATAACAAGCAAGGCCCATTTTCTTTGAGCGAATTGTTAGTAACTTCCATAAACTTTTTTATTGCCTTTCAGGGAAAACTTTTGTCGCATGTTTATTTTTCTTCAGCTTCAGTAAATATTGATAAACTGATTGATTGAACTGAGGACGGTTCCGATTAATTATCTCGGAAATGGGTTTTTATTGATGCTATCGGATTTCATACTTTTTTTCTTTCGATAGAAATTTGAAGTCATTTGAAAGAATTTAGAAGTTTGAAAACAAATTTGTCTTTTTAGGGTTCCGTACCTCAAAAGGAAAAAACGGAACCCTTATAGGATCACTTTGTTGTCCGTCTGTCCGTCCGTCCGTCCGTCTGTCAAGACTCTTTTTCTCAGGAACGCGTGGAGATATGAAGCTGAAATTTATATCAATTACTCAGGTCTACTGTCCCTTGAAGCTGTGAAAAAATCAAACTTCTAAACCAACGCGATCAAAAGATACAGCCGTTTATGCCGCAAATTTTCGACACTTGCAAGGGAATCAAAACCTACAGGGTGCTTCTCGTGAACTCAGAATCTTGAAATTTGGTACGAAGCAACGTCTTATAGCATAGATAAAGGAAACATTACGAAAACCATAAATTTTTAGTTACATCACATAATATATATTTTTTTAATAATTTTAAACTTACTACCCATTTCCTCATAAACGCGTAGAGGTATTAACTTGAAATTCATACCAAATACTCAGGTCTATAATACCTTTAAGCTGTAACAAAATCAAACTTCTATGTCAACGCAATCAAAAGAAACAGCAATTTAAGCTGCATATTTTGAAACTCGCAAGTACTCGCAAGGGAATCAAAACCTAAAGGGTACTTTCAGTCGACCTAGAATCTTGAAATTTGGCATGAAGCAACGTTTTATAGCACACATAAAGGAAAAATTCCGAAAACCTTAAATTTTTTGTTACATTACAAAATATATATTTTTTAATAAATATAAACTTATTACTTTTTTCCTCATGAACGCGTAGAGCTATCAAGTTGAAATTCATATCAAATACTTAGATCTAATTGCCTTTAACCCGTGAAAAAAAAAATTCTAAGTCAACGCAAAAACGCAAAACACAAAAGTACAACCATTGATACCGCATATTTTGAAACTCGCAACTACACGCAAGGGAATTAAAACCTAAAGACCACTTCCCGTTGTCATAGAATCTCGAAATTTGGTAAGAAGCAATAGCTTACAGCACAGGTAACAGAAAAATTCCGAAAAGCTTAAAATTTTAAGTAGTTATACCACCAAAAAAATTGTGAATGTAAACATAATTGTAATTACAGCAATGACCGCGAGTTATTATAATATTGTTACGAACGTGAGTAATCAAACGACTCTATAGTAAAAGACTGAAGGTACAAATTCCTTTACCAAGTTACTTAAGTACCTACAAAAGTTCTCAGAATTATTGAGTACCTACTTATACGTGTCCGATTTTTCTAGAATTTGCTAGGCCCTGGTACGTACTTCTATTCTGGAGGTTTCGACTAGCAATGCGTTTTAATTATTCGGTGATACTCTTGACTTTGTCGAAGAAACGGCGTGTTCTATTTCCACGGCGTAACAGTGCCCCCCTCTTAGTCATGCTCGTCCCGAGCATCATTAGATCCACGATACGGCGCCAGTCTATCCAAGTGAACTACCTTAGGCTTCCCTCTTAGTCCTTTCTTGATGCGGTAGGTTACGTCGTTAATCCTTTTCACCACGGTGTAAGGTCCCTCCCATCGAGCTTGAAGTTTCGGCGACTTCCCTTTTCGTCGGAGCGGGTTGTGAAGCCAGACTAGTGAACCTTCCTCAAACCCCTTGGTATTGGCATTACGGTCGTACCTAGTTTTCATTTTGGAGCTGGTGTTCATGCTATTTTCACGTACTCGTTTATGCACTTCATCCAATTGGTCCTGAAGGTCACTGACGTAGTCCGTAACTGGCTTGTTCTTGTCAGGTGGCACGCCAGTTATGGCATCTACTGGAAGTCTCATCTCTCTGCCGAAATTCACTCTTGCTGGAGTATGTCCCGTGCTATCGTGCACTGCCGATCGATAAGACATCAGAAATAGTGGAATGTACCGGTCCCAGTCCTTTTGATGGTCATCGACAACCTTAGCCAGGTGATTCTCCAGGGTTTGGTTAAATCTTTCCACCATTCCGTCCGACTGTGGATGCGCAGGTGTTGTGCGTGTTTTGTAAATCCCCAGAAGGGTACACATTTCCTGGAACAGCGCAGATTCGAAGTTTCGGCCTTGATCGGAATGGATCTCCAAAGGTACGCCATACCGACACACTACTTCTTCAACCACCTTCTTTGCCACTGTCGTCGCTTCCTGGTTGGGTATGGCGAAAACTTCGGGCCACTTTGTGAAATAGTCCTGGATCACCAATATGTATTTGTTTCCGTCATTTGTAATTGGAAATGGTCCAGCGACGTCGATGGCAATTCGTTCCCAAGGGGCTCCCACGTTATACAGCTGAAGCTTGCCCCTGCTTCTAGTCTGTGGTCCTTTCACAGATGCACACGCTGTACATTTCCGACACCACTGCTCTATGTCATCTCTACAATTGAGCCAGTAATACCGCTGTCTCACTTTCAGTAGAGTTTTCTTGATCCCCAGGTGTCCACCAGAAGCACCATCGTGTATTTCCTGTAGCAGGGGGACCACTTCACTTCGTGGTACTATCACTTGTGTGGTCACCTCCTTGCCATCGTTCGATTCCCATTTCCTACAGAGCACATCATTCTCCAGGACTAAACTGTCCCACTGCGCCCAGTAGCTCTTTGTGACGGGACTAAGTGACGATACTTCACTCCATTGGGGCCTAGCTCCACTACGCAACCAGTCCAGTACCGGTCGAATATCGTCATCTTCTTCCTGGGATTTCTTGAAGTTGCCTTCAGTTCTAATCAAGTTCACGTGTTCTCTGGCTTCGTTTTGCTGGCAATGTCTGCAGTCTTCATCACACGGACGTCGCGACAGGGCATCAGCATTGTTATGCCCTTTTCCACTCCGATGTTCCGTCACGAAATTGAACTCCTGCAGCTGCTCGAGCCATCTTGCAACTTGACCCTCCGGGTTTTTAAACTGTAGCAGCCATTTCAGTGCAGCGTGGTCGGTCCTTAACGTGAACTGCCTTCCTATGAGGTACTTATGGAAGTGCTGCAAGGTTTTTACTACAGCCAGCAGTTCTCGTCGAGTAACACAGTAGTTCCTCTCGGGCTTTGAAAGTGCCTTACTGAAGTAAGCGATCACGATCTGTCGGTCATCTTGCACCTGTGACAATACGCCACCAATTCCCGTATTGCTGGCATCTGTGTCAACGACAAATCTTCCATCTCTGCTCGGATACCCCAGTATAGGTGCTTCACATAGCCGCTGCTTCAGCTCGTTGAACGCTGACTCACAGTTGTTGTCCCAGATAAATTCTCTTTTATCCTCAGTCAGTTGATGTAGAGGTTTTGCAATGTCAGAAAAACTCATAACAAACCTTCTGTAGTATGTGCATAGCCCTAGAAATGCACGTACTTCTGTTTTATTCTTTGGAACTGGCCACTGTTGCACAGCCTTTATCTTCTCAGGGTCGGTTCTCACTCCATCAGCGGAAATCACATGTCCTAGGTAGCTGACCTCCTTCTTGAACAGGGCACACTTCTTTGGGCTTAGTTTTAGGTTAGCCCCTCGTATTCTGGTGAACACTTTTTCCATGTTCCTTAGGTTTTCCTTAAAAGTGCGGCCCATTATAATGACGTCATCCAAATATACTAGACAGACGTCACCAAGAAGACCAACCATGACTCGTTCCATGAGGCGTTCAAAGGTTGCTGGAGCATTGCACAACCCAAAAGGCATGACGTTAAATTGCCACAGGCAATTGCCAATGCCCGTACTGAACGCTGTCTTTTCTTTATCCTTCTCGCTGATTTCCACTTGCCAGTAGCCACTTTTCAAATCAATGGTTGAAAACCACCTCATACCACTGAGCATATCCAGCGTATCGTCGATCCTCGGCAAGGGGTAACTGTCCTTCTTCGTGACATTATTCAGCATTCTGTAGTCGACACAGAATCTTGTACTACCGTCCTTTTTCTTTACAAGAACGACAGGAGAAGACCATGGGCTCGTAGAAGGTTCAATTATTCCACTATCAGCCATGTCCTTTACCATTTCTGCCACTTCAGTTTCTTTAGCCCAGGGTATGCGGCGCGGTCTCTGTTTAATTGGTCTAGCATCACCTGTGTCTATTTCATGCTTGACAAGACCTGTTCTTCCGCAGTCCTTTCCCGTTGCAAAAATATCCTGAAACCGTAGCAGAAATTCCCTGGCTTGCTGTAGTTCTGAGGTCGATAAATTCTTCTTAGAACTTTCCAGAAGTTGCTGGATGTGATCAGGTTCATCTCTCGTTGAGTCCTGCTTCACTGGAGATGTGTTGATTTGGCGGAGATACTTCACTTCTTCACATTTCCCAACAACACTGTTTTTCTTCAAGTGGACCTCCTTTTTCCCAAGATTTACAATTCGCACTTTAGATTTCCCTTTCGTCATTACCAATGTCCTCGCAGTGATGAGTTCCGGATGCCGGCCAGTATCCTCAACTATTACGCATCTTTGTTGCCTGATTTTCTTAGGAAATTTTACTTCAACTAAAGTTTCTGTTCTCGGAGCCAATGTAGTATCTTTCACACAATAGAGGTTACATGTGTTGACTCCTCGCAGGAACACTTCTTGGTCTGGGAACTTCAATACTCCCCTATCAATATCTAAAACACATCGGTACTTCTGCAAGAAGTCCAGACCCAGAATGCAATCATCGGTAATATTCGCAATCAAAACAGAATGGGTGTACACTTGATCACCGATTTTTAACTCTATATCTGTATCACCGAGGACGGAGACTGGCTGGCCGGTTGCTGTCTGAAGTCGGCAGGATGGAGACTTTCTTTGCCACAAGATCGTGCGTTTCAGCAACTCAGGTCTTATAATAGTCCGTGACGCCCCGGTGTCAACGGTGAAATTGCAAGTACGTTCATTCAGTGTTCCTTCGATGGTCAAACTATTTCCGGTGTGGACTTGATTGATAGTGATGACTGGGGCCTTTACTTGACCAACCGGCACGCACCCCGCGGCCCTAGCGACATTAAGTTTTATCGTCTTCTCGTTAACTTGGGTTGCGGAGTCCACACTTGCCCTCTTCCTCTTGGGACAATCAGTACGAATGTGCCCTTTTTCTCTGCACCCGTAACACGTCGGAATATAGCGGGACGTTGCCGAAGAAGAAACCATCCCTTCGCGGTGACGCGGCTGCACTGAAGGCGAAACCACTACTTCTCGAACTCTGTGCATGCGTGAATCCTGTCGTACGGCTTCCACTTCCAAAGCGTGAGCCATTGCACTTTTCAGAGTTTGGTGGTGTCCAAGTCGCACCGTAGCTCTTACTTCAGTATCCCGTAGACCGTCGATGAATGCCTGCACCAGATATACTTCCACGGTCTCCGGTGTCATCGACACGTATGCGCGCCGCACCAGCCGTTCAACCTCGACACCCCACTGTTGGAGGCTCTCGTTGGGCTTTTGTGTTCTCTCGCGAAGCTGCGCGCGGAATACGTGCTCGAGGTGCTTGTCACCGTAGCGGGTGTCTAACCCTTCCATTAGACGCTCCAAGGTCCTACCGTCCGAAGGAAGGTTCTCTAGGACCAGTAGGGCGTCCCCACGTAGAGCTAAGGTTAACGCCGCGAAAGACTGCTCATCATCCCAGCGGTTTGTCTTCACCAACGTTTCGAATTGGTATTTGAAGGCAGTCCATGACGACGTGCCGTCAAAACGTGGCACATCAAACTTTGCGGCCGACGTACAGTGGGTGTGCGCTGATGAGCCAATGGCAATGGGTTCGCGTGCTTCCAGCTTGACAATTTTTCTATTGATGTCCAGCAGGCGATCTTCATGGCCATCTATTCGGGTTTCCAAAGTATCAGTTCGGGCGGAAACCTCCTTGACCTCTAAGGTGAGATTCTTTACTTTCTCGCCCAGCGTGACGAGGCCGTGATCGATTTTCTCGAGGATAAGGTTCTGCTTAGCCTCTTGATCGCGGCGAGCGGCTTCCTGTTCGCGGCGAGCGGCTTCCTGTTCGCGGCGAGCTTCTTCCTGGTTAGCCGCGATTAGGTCCTGGAGCTGGCGCTGGTTAGCTTCCTGTTCGCGGCGAGCGGCTTCCTGTTCGCGGCGAGCGGCTTCCTGTTCGCGGCGAGCTTCTTCCTGGTTAGCCGCGATTAGGTCCTGGAGCTGGCGTTGGTTAGCTTCCTGTTCGCGGCGAGCGGTTTCTTGTTCGCGGCGAACGGCTTCCATACTAGCTTGCATGGCAGCCAACACCGCAGCGAGGCTCATTTCTGAAGTTGGTCCTGTTGGCATCTCAGCAGCTGCCGTTGCTCCGACACCAGCCGGATCTTCTTCCTCCAGTCGGTGACGCGCAGCATCCATCTCCGTTTGTCTCCTTGTTCGTGGTCGCTGTTCGTCGTCCCTCTGTAGTAATGGCATCTCACTTCTGACACCAGTTGTTACGAACGTGAGTAATCAAATGCCGGTTTACTAGTAGAGAGATTTATTTTCCACAAACAAAACACCAATTTAGTCCAATCGCAAATAAACCACTTCGTAATGCACTCTAGAGATCCGTAGAAATATCGCTTAGGTCGTCGTATGGATAAAACAATCTTCACTTGACTTGGATATTCGCACTCGATCGCTGTCGAAATCAAACTGACTGACGTCCGGCCAGTAGACACGTATTTATACTCGGAGCCAAGAAAATTCTAGATACCGAAGGTTCGAGGCCACACCAGAACAAAAGAAACCGTTTCCGCGAAGCAATAAATTATTCTTATTACCAACCGGTAGGTAACTACTCGACCCCACGACTCATACGAATTTCGACTCTATAGTAAAAGACTGAAGGTACAAATTCCTTTACCAAGTTACTTAAGTACCTACAAAAGTTCTCAGAATTATTGAGTACCTACTTATACGTGTCCGATTTTTCTAGAATTTGCTAGGCCCTGGTACGTACTTCTATTCTGGAGGTTTCGACTAGCAATGCGTTTTAATTATTCGGTGATACTCTTGACTTTGTCGAAGAAACGGCGTGTTCTATTTCCACGGCGTAACAATATGTATGGGGAGGGCAACATTTTTCAAAGGCAAAGACGACCTCACTCATCGTCATTCAATCCCGATGTTTTGGTGAATGTAGCTGTATAAAAAAACTTCAATGTTCAATGTGGTACTATTCATACCTTTTTCAGTCACCATTTACAGGGTCTGGTTCAAATTTAATATCTACTTAATTAATATTTTTGAACCAGATTTCTAAATAGTGACTAAAAATCTTAGTAAATAAATAACTTTAATAAAAGAACTTTCGCAAGTCTGCTGCAAGGCTAGTATAAGTGTTTCAGTTATATTATAGATAAATGATATGTGTTAATATAAAATAAAGGATTACTTAAACGATAAAGAGACCTTTGTCTTAAATTTATGCTCCTCCATCTTTCCCCATTGTAATGTTATGAATTTCATTTTGCAATAAAAATACCATAGTTATGACTCGATTGTCGTAATGAACGAACTTTGTAAACATTGCAGGTTTGTACGGAACCCTCGGTGCGCGAGTCCGCTCGCACTTGGCCGGTTTTTTAATTTCAATTTTGCTGTATTTTATTATTAAGACTTTAAAATATTTTTTGCCCAGCAGACCTACGAAAGTAGAGATAAGAAGTAATGTAGACTACTTATAGTATGTAAAAATAAAAAGAAGAATGACTATGTTTTTTTTATGGTAGGTAAAAATCATCCAATGACAAATCCCGCCCTCGGGTTCGGCGGGAAACAGTGGCAGACTCTTACTGACTAAACAACATACCCCGTTCCTACATTGCCATACATACCAGGGCCAGAGCCTTCCTTTTAGACACAAACCCTTGGCCCTAATTGGCTTCGATCCTTCTGCTGCTCAAACTAGTGTCAGTATCCGACATTGTAATGTCGCGTAGGGAATGTTTTACCAATTACTATACAAAGCAATGCTTACCGGGGTCGATCTGTAAAACTCATCACACCCGAGACCACAAGCTCAGCAGTTGCATTTGCAGTCAAGAGTTCAACGTGACAGATGGAATTTTTATTATAAATGTCAACAAACATGTATCTTTAGAAACTTATAGTACGTATTAGCATATTCCGATACTAGATGGCGTTGTTAGTTAAGCTCATTTTCCTACATCTCGCTATGGTTTCGTTACCGAGATTTCATAAGGTCTCGACCGAGTTATAATTAAAATGTCTTCGTCTTTAGTAACATTGGTATTTATTCAACCCTTTATACGAATGAATAATCAAAATAACCCAGTGAGTGAGGATACGAATGAAGAAGGCGAAGAATATAAGATATTATTGTGTCAGAGAATATTATCCTGGGTCCTGATTCACGGCCTTACCCTTGAACGAACTTGGGTTAGGGTAAATAAATCGCTTTAGTGAATGAATGGATATGGGAATTATAATAAACTTATTTTTGACATCGTCGTTGCTCACGTGGAAGTCGGAATATTATTCCATGAAATCGTATTATTTATTGGAATAAAAAGTATTACATAATATATCCGATATGTAGAAGAATGAACGTGTTCAATTTCGTAATTTCAATTTGCGAGAAATGAGAATAAAAACCTTCAAAATTAATACAGAAATTGTAATGTTTCGCTCCCGCTTTTCTTTCGTACTCTCGTATTTTTAATTTAAAAGTGTCACCAAAAGGCTTAAAGAATTTTTTTTTTAATTATTTTACATAAGTTTAAAGAAATTAAATCAAATAATATGGGTAATGATAAATGTAGATGGATGGAGAGGGAGACCAAAGAAAATATGGATGCATTGTGTGAGAAGTGATAATATGAAAGACAGAGGAGTCAGTGATAGCGAGACGGGTGACAGGTCAGAATGAAACAAAAATTACATATTGCGCCGACCCCAAATCTATACATATAATAAAACAGTAACGAAAGAAAAGCTGTACATTGAGAATTTTCTGGAAAAATTAAGTGGCTTTTGTTAGAAAAACGTAACTGATGACAAAAAGTGACTTTTTAGAATTTTTGTCTGTTTGTCTGTGCCTATGGTACGAGTTGGCGCCAAAACTACTGGATAGATTGAATTGAAATTCAGCAAAAATGTTCCTTGTAAACCAAGGAAGGCTTTAGGCTACATATTATCACGCCTTAAGTTATGGGAGGTAAGCAATATTGAATTTAAATAGTGCAATGGATGCAAGGGTGTAACTTTTTTTCCGTAGGCCGATCGACTCAAAACTTAGCACAAACATTACCCTAAAGTGGTTATCAAGGATGGCATGTGTATTTTTTCAGTAGTACCCCCAGTGCAAAATTTAGGGGATGTTAAAGTTTGTATGGGAGAATCTTATTCCTTGGGTTAATAAACTTGAAACTTGGCATGTAAACTTATTTAGGTAAATAATAAAGATTCTCATTCTTAGTTTTTCAAAACTACGTAATTTGGGCAAAGAAACATAGTTAAATGAATATTAGTAGTATAAAGACAATTTTAAAACAGCGCCATCTATGAGATTACACCAAAATCAAATCAAGTTACATGTTAACACTTTTTGGAAACTATTAATTTAAATTTGAGCATGTTGGCAAAGTTAACAGTTAGTTATTCTTAAAATTCATAGATGGTAATGTTACTTATTTATTTTTGGGAAATATCTTAGGTGGTTGGTTCGTTTTACTTAAAAATGTGGGTTAATATTTAATATATAATTTTAAAAAATAGTTCATCTCTAAATGGCGTTCTCCATGTTTATATGAAATATGTTATTCTTATTCCAACGGTCTAACGGATTTATTTTGCAACGCAACCTAATCTCAAATAACGTTTCAATGTTATTTATATACGTACAACGCCATCTACTGACCCAAATTAGTACAAACGAAAACATAACATAATATATTTTTTACCTTTCGACTACCGTAATTACAGACACAATTAAAACACTTGTGCGGAAATTTGTGTCCTCTTGGGACTTAACTAAAGTGTTTTACGAATAATCTATTCATATAAATGTAATAAAATCGTAGGAAAGTGAAAACTGTTTATTAATTTTTTTTTTTAAAGATTACTTAGGAAGTGATCTACAATCGATATCGAAGCCAAAAGCATAGTTTTTATTAGAATTTTTGTCTGTTTGTCTGTATGTATGTTTGAGCTAAACTCAAAAACTTACTTGGATATATATATATATAAACATACTGCATGGATTATCTTCAAATTTTGCATGAATAAAGTACGAATTACGATTCGGGCGAAATGACCACCATACGAAATGACTATGTCGCTTTGTTGTCTTCAGAGCAAAAACAAATTTATGACACCGTCCCTGAAAGCGTTGTGCAAAACCAGGGTAATATGTTTTTCTTGGGTTGCTCCTGTTGAAACAAAAAATACATGGCATACTTGAAGAGGCAAGGCAATATTGCTATTGAACAGCAATGTCGTCGGGAATCGCTGCCACACTGCTTCCGGGTGGCAAGGCAGCACATGCCATGTTCAAATTCCCATCGATTTAGAGAGCGCCAAAACGCCTGTTTGTGGTGTGTCACGTTACAGCGATAAGGGACACGTGCTTAAGGATTGCTCTCTGATCGTATGGAATGAGCGTAGAGGAGTGAGAATGAGGTGGCCAATAGGAACGCAGTTGAGTCCGAGGACAGAACCCTGCAGGACATCCGCGGGAACGAACATTTTGATGGGTGGTGTCACAGTTTGTTCAGTGGCGGTTTCGGGCAAACGCTTCCCGTCTTGACTCGGGGATCAAAGTCTTACGAGGTGAATGCTACGTTGAAACAATCTTCATTGTAGTCACGAGTTCGAGCGCAGCGCTTGACCATTAATATGTGAGATCGGCTCGGCAGCAATGCACGTGCTCAAGAATTCTCTGATGACCTTCTAACTCTTGGCGAAGGCACTTTATCTTTTTTATGAAGGGGCAATAAATGAATGACGAATCACGCCTTTGGGTGGAGCGGGAGACAGTGTTAGAATTCTATTGACTAAACAACTCACCGTTCCTACTTGCCTTAGTTCCAGGGCCTTGGTGTTCGGCTTTAACATCTACCCTTGGCCCCAGAAGGCTTCGACCTTGCTGGGCTCCTACAGTTGCTGACGACTGCTTGAGGTGCAGGGAACAGCGCGCTGCGCGCCGTCGACGACTTGGGTTCAAGTCAAAGCCCACTACGAGAAAGGTGGTCAAGAGCTACTTCCAGAGTCTCTCGATAGAGTGTTATCCAGCTTAGAAGAATTCATTCGCTGTGCACGGGGACATCAGTCGTTTATCAAACCAGCAGAATTCTTGGGTGTGTGAGCGGGCTATTTTGACGTCCAAAATTGATCAGGTTGCAGCAATTAACGGATGCATTCTCTTGGAAATTGAGGGGAAGGTAGTGGTCTATACCTCGATAAACACTGTCGTCGAGCAAGATTACGCCACACATTATCCCGCGCATACCATCAAGCTGAAAGTCGGAGTCCCGATTATGCATCTTTGGAACCTATATCCTAAGAAAAGTAAAGAGACCTGTCAAAAATTCTTACGGGTTGTGGCGTCGGCGAGGCAGTATTTGTACCTCATAATTTCCCGTTCCAGTCCAAGCGCGTACAGTTCCCCGTAAGTGTTTGCTTCGCGATGACCATCAATAAGTCGCAGGGGCAGACATTGAGTGCAGCGGGTGTCAACTTCAGGGCGAGTTGTCTCTTACGCGGGCAACTGTACGTCGCTTGCTCCCGCGTCATCAGTCTTGACTCTCTTTACATTTTGGCTCCTGGCAGCGTAACTACCATCGTAGTATGGTGGCGGAGTGGTAAAGGCTCCGACTCAGTGGTGGCGGAGTGGTAAAGGATACGACTTACAAATTGTAGGTCGGGGGTTCAAACCCAGCCAGGCGAATTACTTTGTGTAATTTATTTCATAACCACTGCTCTTAAAACGTTGAAGGAAAACATCATGAGGAAACTGTGACTGTGAATGTCTTAGAACCAAAAATTCGAAGACATGTGTCGTCCACCAATCCGCACTGGGCCCGCGTGGTGGATCATGGCCCATTCACTCTCCTAGAAAGGACGTCTGTGTCCCGGCAGCGGGAACTATATAAGGCTGATGCATTGCTATTTTAAAAGTTGTTTACTTATAATGCTATAGCGATAAAGCCACCTTAGGTATGTTTGGTGCTGTAGAGCCTTCACGCAGACAACGTCGCGGGCAACAGCTAGTCCCCAAATAAAACGGGACAAGGGCAGGAAGATGAATATGGGTAATGATACACCATATTGAAGCACATCGTTATTGATATTTATGAACCCATACAAAACCTAGGGACACAAATAAGACTTATCATGAATTTACCAAAATAGCTGAAATCCATTCAGATACCGATTTAAACCTACTACTTCCAAGAGGTGTATTTATTATGATAAATACTGTGAATAAACCTAAGTATTTTTCATGTAGGAGTTACCAAAACATCATGTTAAGAGTTCTGTTCACTTACACCTCCACCTACACACACTCACGGTGGAGCACACGGTGGAGGTGTGCCCTGCTTGGGAAGAGCATCGCCGTGTCCTCGTGGGGGTGATCGGCGGCGGCGACCTCTCGCGCCGGGCCCTGGTTCAGGCCATGGTCCGCAGCGAAGAGGAATGGCAGGCGGTCGCCTCCTTCTGCGAAGCAGTAATGCTCGTAAAGGAGGAGGCCGACCGCATAAGGCAAAGGCAACGGCGTACTCGCCGTAGCCGTCGCCGCCGCGATCCTGCCGATATCCGGCCACCGTAGACACTGGCTCGCGGACGGTGAGCAATGGGTAGCTCGCCGTCCGGTCGTCTGGTAAGACCGAGTCTAAGTCGTCAACGGCGCGCACCGTTCCCGCGCGCCTCAAGGAGTTGTCAGCAAACTGCAGGGGCCCTTCAGGGTCGAAGCCTCCAGGAGCCTAGAGGGTATGTGCAAACTGTAACCTCGACTCCTGAAATAAGGCAAGGAAGGTACGGGGTAGGTTTTTTAGTCAGTAAGAGTCTGACACTGGTCTCCCGCTCCGCCCAAGAGCGGGTTTCGTCATTGGATGATTTTCACCTACCATAAAAAAAAAAAAAAAAAAAAACCTACACACACTCGGTTGTAAATATTACGTACTTGACCTTTCAGATTACGTCAACAATAAGACATGTTGTATTTTCATCTAGGGCATCTTCTCCTGTTCTGTCTGCTTTTTTTTACCTTACTTTATCATTAGTTACCTTTAATTATTTTCTTCACACGATAAAACCATTTAAACACTCTTTAAAATTTTCATCACTACAACTTAAACTTCAACGTTTCTTTATAATTTTCGTTACTGTCGTTCTAAGGTCGTTGTTATAATTTTTTGGTCATTCGTTCTTTATTTAATTTTAAGTAACATATGTGTTTATATTATTTCTTTTTATTCGCTAGGAAACCGATATGTTCTAGAACCAAAAAGAAGACGAAGACATGTGACATCCACTTACAGTTTGCTGACAACTCCTTGAGACGCGCGGGAACAGAGTGCGCCGTTGACGCCTTGGACGCGGTCTGGACAGTTACCAGACGTGCGGACGGCGAGCTACCCATTGCTCACCGTCTGCAAGCCAGTGTCTACGGTGGCCGGATATCTTCGAAATCGCGGCGGTGACGGCTACGGCGAGGGAGCTGTTGCCTTTGCTTTATGCGACCGGCCTCCTCCTTTACAAGCATTACTGCTTCGTACGAGGCGACCGCCTGCCATTCCTCTTAGCTGCGGACCATGGCCTGAACTAAGGCCCGGCGCGAGAGGTCACCACCAACGATCACCTCCACGAGGGGGACCTGCGTGGTCGATAACGTACCATTTCCTCACTTAAAGTGGAGGCCTGAGTTCCAGCAGAGACAATTGAGAATTGATAAATAACAACACAACACAAATTTTATTTTTACCACTATAATCGCCCATTAATATTATAATTACGTAGACATCCCCCACTTCTTCCTGCTTCCAAAATCCCATAACCACTTTTTACGACGCTCTCAAACATACGCCTAATCTTCCATTCTAACCATTACATCCCAAAATAACTTTAAGCACTTCTCGTACTTTACGTTTACCTCCATTAAAGGTATTTTTCCTAATAATTACTTCAATCGTTAGCACTAATCTCTTGCGAGATTCAAGAGAAAACATCTTACGCAGCTGTCGTACGTTCCAGAGATATTTGAGTAAAGATTACGAATATTTATGTGTTTCTGCGACAATCTTGATTGTGTGGCTTTAAGATTGGCGGCTGCCGTGTGAGCGGAGGATTTGGAATAATCTTCTTTTGAACGTATTTGGATAGCGGGGCTGAGTTGATTGCTTTGTTTGAATTTGGAAGTACGTTGCTTGTTTGTATGGCATTGTTACACAGATTTATCGATTATGGTGCTAAAATATGATTATTTTATGCTGTGCATATATGTATATGGGCACGTTTATATTCAATAGATTTTTTGCGTAATATTTTTGCCTCGTTTTTTTAAATAGTCTCTTTGTCGATTATTAAATTTTGTTTTTTTTTAAATATTGAATATGTTGTATGACAAATACTTTTGAAATTCATAAATATAATCCACATAATAAAATTGACAAATTATTATTGACATAGAAATATAAATAGAGGTAAATCTTTTTTCATACAAATTGATTCAAGCAATTCCAGAATTTCAACGATATTGTAAAAATAGAAAATACGCAAAACTTTGAATTATTTTTAACCAACTCGTATAGAATAAATTTAAGGCAAGGATTAAAAGAAAGTAATTTATTTAATCTCCCCTAAAATATTTCGTTTACTTTTAACGAAGTTTCAAAGAATCTATTATAATAGTGTTATTTTAATACGCTGTTTTCAAAGCCCCAATTTACACACGCTTCGTGTAAACTGTAAAAAAAAGAGACGCATCATTACTTTACCTATATATAAATGTTTTTATTACTTTTGACCTTTAAAATCGTAAATTCTTTTTACAATTGCTTAAATTATACAAGACTTATTTTGTTCACTTGTTGAGAATTCGAATAACATAAGTATGTATATTATATTGTTTAGATATTGGAATTACTTTATTAACTGTGGAAAATAACAAAGATAATGTTTGGTTTTCCCTAATCAAGTAACATAATTGCCTATTAATTATACAAGTAAATTATTTCGTATTTTTGGTTTTTGTTTCAAGAGATATCAAATTATTATTGGAAAAAGTGAAGCATTTATCCTGTTTTTAACATAAACGCTACTTTTCGGTGAAATGTTTTCCTTTACTGCTGTGAGAGAGGTACTGATGAATAAAATAAAAAAAAATAAAGTGTCAGAATAATAATAATATTGGACAACCATCACATAACGCCGTCTAGTCTCAAGCTAAGCAGAGCTTGTGTTATGAGTAGGTACTAGACAACTGATAAACATACTTATATATTTCTAAATAAATACATATTATAGATAAATTACACCCAGATACAGAACAAATGATCGTGCTCATCACACAAACATTTGTCCTGGGTGGGAATCGAACCGACGACCTCCAACATAGCAGTCAGGGTCACTAAACAACTAGGCGGACAGGTCAGGCCATATGGTTTCAGAGCTGTTACCACAGACTCAACACTGCTTGTGAACATACACATGCTTTTTTTACAAAAACCGACCTCTTAAAAACTTACTATTTTACTTGATCTTTTGGAAATTCATTCATAAATATTCAAAAGTAAAAAATGTGACTACAGAAACCTTTTGCACACTTCATCCAGATTCTGAGTAATAACAATATAAAAAACAGATATTCTTTGAAACAAGTTTGGTGAAATATTCGAGTAAGTGACCGAATTACTGAATGCCAACAATTCAGGTGTTCTCTCTGTTTCAAGTCGCCGTTGCCTCTATATCGAACAGTGCATAAGATTGTGACGGATGAAAAAAAAATTGTGAGTTCACAATAAAATTGTTAGGAAGGGCCCTCTTAATGTAAAGCTTACAAAGCATAATGTTTCAAAAAATGAAACGACAAATCAAACTAACATTTACACACACAATCTTTTAGAAAAAACGCAAATAATACCGCCACACGTATTTGGAAAAATATAAAGAGAGAATAAATTCTCCTCACAGATGGCTGTAAGCATAATCGAATATTGCCCACTATTTCCAACCCAAACATAAGTAAAGAAAGATGAATAGCAGATGCGACTCTAATTTGATGGATGTCGAAATTTGTCGTGGTGTTATGTTTCCCAAACTGAATGGGTGGAACACCGCCAAGATTAGGCCCTGTTGTGTTGGTAATGTGTCGTTTTGGATTCCTTTTTATTTGCTGGGTTAGTCATGATCATGAATGAATGTGTAGGCGTTTGAGGGATGTTATTGGGTTCGGTATTTGATCCTACCTCATTCCTATCATTCTTATGAATGCCAAATTGGAGTTTCTGATTCTTAGGAGGTTATTTTTAGTCCTAAGTAAATAATCTAATAGTAGAGTTAATTTAATATTTAGTAGAAAAATGTGTTAATACAATACCATTTTGAGTTCGTTCAAGCATTGAACTCTTAAGCGCCTGATTTATGCGAGATACAATAGCTTTTTAATTGTGTCTATAATGACGGCATACGGTGGACCAAATGGCTGCAATTTAGCGTTAGAGGTTTGTTTGACTTGTGTTGCGTCTATATGTATGCAAACAACGCGCCAACACGTTTTTTTTGTAGTAGAAAAAATCATCGATTGACGAATTGTGCCCTTGGGCGGGTGGTTTAGTTAGTAGACGTCTGACACTGTCGCCACTCTTAAATCTTTTAGCCCCGTCAACCGTTCTACGAGTAATGTGCCCTGCCTACTGCCATTTCAGTTTGACAATTCTTCAGGATATGTCAGTAACCTTAGTTTTCCTGCAGAGGTCTTCATTCTTGATGCGATCACAACTATGTTTCAGTACCATATAATATCATCACTGGTAATATATGCATCTTTATGGAAATCAAATAAATTACAGATATATTTTGAACACTCAGTATTTCTTAAGGACTCTGCAGAAGGGTCGAAGCCAAATGGGGCCAAGGGTTCGTGTCTGAAAGGAAGGCTCTAGCCCTAGTGTAGATGGCGACGTAGGAACGGGGTAGGTTGTTTAGTCAGTAAGAGTTTGATACTGTTTCCTGCTCCGCCCAAGGGTGGAATTTAGTCATTGGATTATTTATACCTACCATAAAAAAAAGAAACACTCAGCATTCAAAGTTATTGTCAACATCCAAAAATAGCTGAAAACGCTTATCTCATTGCGGTTTTAAAACAAAAACCGATCGGATAGGAATCCAATCATACTGAGTGTCAACCGTTTGTATGACCGCATTCAATTCCATGGCATTTTTTCCCCTTTAGAACTATGAAATTTTTTATAGAAATTGCTACCTTTGGTCTTTGGGTTGAAAGCGATTGTGAGTTCAAAGCCAAATAGTTTATAGCAGCCTCCTACGAGATTGGTAAACAGAAAGAACATTCGTGTTTGATTTGAAAAACGGGCAAGTGTGAATCGGGTTTGCGCACGAAGGGTACCTTACCGTTATTTCCATCGTAGGCGCGGGCTTGAAGACGTCGAGCAATGGCTAGTTCGCCGTTCAGCAGTTCGACAATTAAAAAAACTTACTAAAAAAAATGATCCCTTAAAAAACCTTACTTAATAAAATAATGTCTTAAAAAAACCTACCTACTTATAAAAATACTTTCAGCAGTTGCAATTAAATATTTCAGACCAACAAGGTAACCAAGAGAAATGATTTGCAAAATCTTAGCTACACTTTGGGTTGGCACAACCGAAATCACGAGGGAATCAAAATGCAATAAATCATAAATAACTGTCAATTTTACTTTCCCCTCAGTATTGAGTTTCACGCCGTGGAGGGTGAGCTTTTGTGATTATGCGGTTCCTATTACTTACTGATCATCATTGATAGAAAGTAATCTATAATCTTGAGCACAAAATTTTAACCATTATGACGGTCGAATTTGAAAGCTTAGTAACCGATTTTTGGGTGTCAATAAAGTGGGGGTTAAGCGTAACCTTAGCAACGAGAAAAACTTCTTTGTACTCGGTACTACGACTGACGTACGTACGAAGTATGTACTCTTTTTGGTACCCGACTACGACACCGTAGGGACTCTGTAAAACCGTAGGGACTTTGTAAAAGGGTTGAAGCCTATTTGGGGCTCAGGGTCTCTTTCTGAAAGGAAGGCTTGGTCCCAGTGCGAAGGGCAAAGAAGGCGTTCCTTCTTGTCAGACTCTTATTGACTAAACACTTTATATTTACTCCGTGACTAAACACCCCACCCAACATTCGACACCTGCATTTTGCCAGTTCTCACTTATGGCTGTGAAACCTGGTCAACAACACTCCAGCAGAGGGAAAGGCTGGCAAAATGCCAACGTGCCATGGAAAGAAGCATGCTTGGGCTAAAAATCAAAGACAGAGTAAGGAATGAATGCATAAGAACAAGAACAAAAGTCACAGATATTCTTACCCGGATAGACGTTCAAAAATGGAGATGGGCTGGATATATGCTACGCCACCCCATTGACAAATGGAGCAAGCAAGTCACCCTATGGCAACCAAGAGACGGCAAAAGAAGTAGGGGTCGCCAAGTCAGGAGATGGGAAGATGACTTGAAACAGACTGCAGGACCATTCTGGTTGAGAGTAGCAAGGGACAGAACCCACTGGAAGGAATTGGAGGAGGCCTATGCCAAAAGGCACACCGAACTTAGGGACCTATTGTAACCCTATGTTAGGGAATAAAAGGCTATTATTATTATTATTATTAAACACCCCACCCGTTGGTGGGGTGTTTAGTCAATAAGAGTCTGACACTGTTTCCTGATCCGCCCAAGAGCGGAATTCGTCATAGGATGATTTTTGTCCACCATAAAAAAAAACCCGACTACAACAAGGCCTAACGAGGTAGAAAAACTTACATGAAACAATTCAGCTTAACTATATTCTGTTACACATTAAAAATGGAATTTAAGATTTGGGTTTATAGGTTCATGTTAAATTGTATCATAATCAGTTTTGAAAAAAAATTGTTCAATGTGACATAACTCTAAATACATCGTTAAATCTTGATCGTTTTAATCCCTTGGAGGATCGATTCAGTACATGAAACACTACCGATTGGTAAAGTTAGAATAAAAAAACAAAGTACTTTTTTAAAAAACTCGAATTAATTTACGCATGTTCTAAATTGATTTCTTTAAGTAAACGTCAGCTGAGCGAGTTCAATGACCTGTAGGTAGTTAGTACGCAACGACCGACAACTACCTACAAGGTCAATGACTCGTTTACTTAAAGAAATTAATTTCGTAAATGCGTATATCAATAGGAGATTAAGAAAAAAGTACTTTATTTTTTTATTTTATCTACACAAATCGATAGTGTACTGGATCGACCCTCTTTGGGATTAAAACGACTAAAATTTAACGGTGTATATCAATACGATACACAATACACGACTGAATTATGATTCTCATATAAGTGAATTTATGTAATTCTTATGGGAATAAACGATCTCAAACCTCAAATATGTGAAAATTAATATAATCGCAATTATACCACGCTGCACAAAAAAAGAATGTGCGAGTCAGTTACTTACTTGAAAGCGTTACAAGTTTAAATATATCACGAATTTTATTTTCTTCGTAAAATCCCGACACTTGAATAATTTTCCACTAAATTATCTCCGGAACTATTGCTACAGCTAAAAGAACGTCAAATGTACCAAAAAAAAATCGTTTTTTTCTTTTCTTATCATTCTATTTATAAATCGTAAAAACGGTACAACTCCACTTGTAAAACTTTTCACAGAAGGCACAGATTTTTTTTTTCACAGCTTTATATTACCGTAAACCTAAGTATATGGTTTTAATTATTTAAAGAGGATATTTCCACTCATTCCTGAGATGAAGGTCTTGACAGGCAGACAACTAAACGTTTTGTGATGGAACTATAGGTTTTTTATGGTGGGTAAAAATCATCCAATGACAAATACCACCCTTGAGCGGAGCGGGAAACAGTGTCAGACTCTTACTGACTGACCCACTCCGTTCCTACGTTACCTTTATACAAGAGCCGAGCCCTCTTTTCAGACGGGAACTCTTGGCTCTACGGTTTGTTGACAATTCTTTGAGATGCGCGGGAAGACTGCGCTCCGTCGACGACTTGGGCTTGGTCCGGACGGTTTTTTTAGTGGGAAAAATCATCTAATGATGAATCCTGCCCTTGGGCGGGGCGGGAAACAGTATCAGACTCTTACTGACTAAACAACCCACCCCATTCCGTCTTCGGCGGCGTCTGGTGCGTGTGCGCCGTGGCTTTATGCGGTCGGCCTTTTCCTTTGCTAGCATTACTGCTTCACAGAAGAAGGCAACCGCCTGTCACTCCTTCTCGCTCCGGACCATGGCCTCTAACATGGTCCGGATGGTTACCAGACAATTGGACGGCGAACTACCCACCGTGTTTTGTCTTTTGGGGTAAAGAACCTTAAAATACGTATTTTTTGCTGTATTTTTTATCACAATAAATAAACATGCGTTTACCACTGAAAATTGATGTTTAAATAAACATTCACAATGCTCCTTGTACCGGTCAATTTATTTTTAAACTACGAAACGGATCGGATGCAGTAACGCCACATTATCGTGACTAATTGACGATGTGGTCGCGTTCAATGAGGCTGCAACTGCGATGTAATTCGGATACGACCTTGGCATGTGTTCCAGATAAAACATGGGCGAACTTGGAAGCTGCTTGCAATGAAAACGAATTATGTTTATGTTTTTGTATAAAAAATATTTGGTCAGCGGCTTCGCCCACGTACATAAAATATAGCCTATGTCACTCAGGAGTAAAGCAGCTTTCTATTGTTGCTAAAATGTTTCCAATCGGACCAGTAGTTCCAGAGATTACCTCCTACAAAGAAAAAAAGAAAACAAACTTTACCTCTTTATTATATTAGTTTAGATAACTGTGAAAAATTAAAACACTAGGGCCGTAGGGTCAGAGCGCTCGACGCGAGCTATTTGCTGAAATCGAGTTATACGCGATTTCAGCAAATAGCTGATCGACTCTTCGCGCCACCAGAGGGCTGGGCTTTATTTCTTAGCGAATTAGCTTTGCCATCCAGCGTGACAATGCTGCCAGCGTTCTGGGCACTTATCCCTAAAATGCCTAAAAATAAACCTAAAATCCTTAAATGTTGCCGAATAAATCATTTGGTAATATTAAGAGACAGGATTGATCGTTAACCTAAATAAACAGACAAATTACATTCGAACTAGCTCAAAGATTCGTGAAATATTCAAAGTTTTGACACAGGGATGTGTCAAAGGTAAACATAAATATTTAAAAGGTTTGTATATTACTGTGATATGTCCCAGCATCAACTTTGTATTGCAGAGTCCACAGTTTCAAGTGCGAAAGGCACATAATTACGTTGTTATGAGAAAGGGTCAGAATTTTTGAGAATTTCGTTGAATACATGTAAAATGAATGCTGCTTTTGTTTTTGACTTAATTATTAAGGTTGTGGTTAAGACTCAGTCAGTGCAGTAATTCTTTACGCAAGAAATTTTAATAATATATTCGAGAATGTTAAAATTGTTCTGGCTTTATAATTTTATGCTGAAATTTAAAATACCGGTTTTTGAATTCGCCGATTCGGTGAATTCGGAAACCGATATTTTTATTAATTTTCTGTTTGGTTTCACATCGAAGGTTTTACTAAATTTTGAGTCGAATATTGTGTTTCCTTTACTCCAAAAAAGGTTGTATGCAAAGAACATAAAAAACAAGCTTTTTATTTAGTTTTCCTTTCCCGATGTATGTGATCAAATGTTGTAAATTAAATTTCATCCACTTCCCGGTTGCCGATTCGTCAATCGTGTGTACTTACGTAAAGAGGGCAGACATGTCAATTAGATGACAATGTAAAATTAGTGGATCTAATGATGAAGCCGGAAGGTGGCCATTGTAACTCCATAATTACACGACAAAACCTTATTGAGTTATTTGTCTTGACGTGTTCTAAATACAATAGGTATATACCGTGATATAAAAGCTTATGTACTAACACTTGCGCTTAGTTCGTTTTTAGCTTAGTTTGCTATGAAAAAAATATTTTCATTGAAAAATTTTTTGAATATAAAAACAGTATACTTTCAATAAAATTGACCCAAATTAGAAAAATAAAAAATAATGTACTACTATGTACAATTTATGTCTACACTAATATAATAAAGAGGTAAAGTTTGTTTTTTTGTTTGTAGGGGGTAATCTCTGGAACTACTGGTCCGATTGGGAAAATTTTAGCAACAATAGAAAGCTGCTTTACTCCTGAGTGACATAGGCTATATTTTATGTACGCGGGCGAAGCTGCGGGCAAAAGCTAGTATTTTATAAAAGTTAAATTAAATGAAAAACTTGCCAATAATCCACACAATATCATAAAGCACACAGCTATTATAAATATTCAGACCAGGAAAATATCTATTCAAATTAGCAGAAAACGCGTAAGAATTTTTCATAACTCGAAAAATAATAAAAATGCTTACCTTTTCAATATGACCGTAGAAGTATGGCTGATGACTTAAGCATCCCCATTATTGCTCTATAGAAGTAAGTGAGGAGCTCAGGACTTTGTGCGAGTTGCATATTCAATGGGTTCCTCCTACTCTCTTAGAACGCCATAAGAATACTAATATTCTTTTCATAAGGCACGATATTGATCATCAAACTTTCTTTGATGGTTTAAAAGTTCATGTTTTTAAAGCAATTATTCCAGAATACCAGTAGAATATCATCGGGGAGCTAGAACCTATATTAAAAAATATTGTAACAAATTAAATACAGGTATGAATATTTTATTATATACTAGAATTAGGCTCTGCGAATTTTACAACTTGAAAACTCGTAAAAAATAAATGATTTGGACAATTAAATGCAATGTGTAGTTTTTATTGCAGTTAAAAACTATTACCGGCATTTATTTTTTTAAAACCATTTATTTTTATACGAGTTTTCAAGCGCTAAAATTCGCAGAGCCTAACTTCAGACGGCCGTAGTGTAACAACCCGTTATAACGTTATATGAGCCAATAAACACGATAGGGTAGTAACAGCCTGTATAACCTTCAAAATTCAGTTACTACGATACACCTTGGCAAGACAAATTACTCTACATAGTTTATTAATGTGTTTAAAAAGATACAATCAATTTCTCTATAATTAGCTGGCCTACGATTGAAACCCCACCTGATTGGCTTGGCACGATATCAAGTAACGTGAAGGTGTACCGCAATACACTTCGATTTTCAGTTAAAGCGCCCCTTCCTCACTTGGCTATCGTCAACGTCGAGTATGGTGTTTTACCAATAGCTTTTAAGCTGTTGCTTCATTTATAGCAATCCAACGCGCTGTTTGATAAATAGGTAACGCGAAAAAAGAGAGATAACGTCTGAAAAGTCTGTTGTCATTTTGTAATTTTATGATTTACTATTATTTTACATAATTATATATATATATTTTTTTTTTTTTTTTTTGATGAAATTATTATTTAGGATTTTGATTAAATGCGCAAGGTTTGTATAGACATACTTTTTTATATTTTTAAATATGAATAAATTATGGAGGGCGAAAGCTTACTTTAAAATCAAATTTCAGATTTTCAGAGGTCTTTATTGGATTGTTTTTACACTATATATGTTTTTCCCATTTTTCTTTCACTGTATTCACTATACTTTACTTTATTTATTGCACTTTATGTTTTCATTCTATGATTTTTCCCACCATAAAAAAATACTTTACGTTTTGATTTCTATAAAAGCCTAGATAATATTTATAAAATATCTGTTTTACCAAATTATAAAAAAAATGCAATAATATCATAAATACGTTAAGAATGGTTGTACGATAAATGTACCTCAGGTTGGCCGCTCTTAATACCTTTCTTCGAATTAAGAAGTCCACCGTTGTTCGCGCTTCGTGAGGTCGATGTACTTTTATTTATTGCTTTCAGCCACTGCAGTAAATACCACTTGAAAGCTAGGAGCCTTTGATAAATTATTGAAATTTTTAATGGTTTTTAAACGCTCTGCGTTTTGTGGTAGGCCTTTTGAGAGTTTTAATATTGATGATGGCCGTAATAATGTTTTGAAAACGAGTTTATGAGTAAAACAAAGCTCAGTGTTACTTTGTACCTATCATAATAAACATAGAATAATTTTGTACCAGGATTGCAGAGTAAACCGATGACCTGGTCAGGGTTGTTGGAATCCAATGGATGCAAGACGCACAGGATGGACGGGAAACGACAGGACGCTATGTACTACAGTTGACGTCTTTTCACTGAAATGGTGATGATGATATCACAACCATCATCACCAACATCATCATTTCAGCCTTTTTTGAAATGGTAATATATCAGGTGGCCGATGTGGGTAAAAGGTTCAGGGCATTGGAAGGCCTCCCATCACGTGGATTTATCAATAAATGTATGTATTTAGAAATAAACATGTATGTTTATCAGTTGCCTAGTGCTCATAACATAAGCTCTGCTTAGCTTGAGACTGTCAGATAGTTGTCGAATACTACTACTGGCCTGTCAGTCTAGTAGTTAGTGACCCTGACTGCTATGCAGGAGGTCATGGGTTCGATTCCCACCCAGGACAAATGTTTTTGTGATGAGCACGATCATTTGTTCTGTGTCTGGGTGTAATTTATCTACAATATGTATGTATTTAGAAATATATAAGTATGTTTATCAGTTGTCTAGTACCCATGACACAAGCTCAGCTTAGCTTGGGACTAGACGACATTGTGTGATAGTTGTGGACATATTATTATTATATTATTACTACTACTTTACAATATTACATAATTAGACAATATTACCATACTTCAGTAAAAGTATAGTTAGATAACTTGACCTCGGTCGGATATTTAATAAGCATTTCTCGATCACACGCTCAAGAATCCGGCTCGAAGGACAAGCTTAATAAGGTCACTAATTACTGTATTCGAGTAGCCACTTGTTGAGGAGTGGGGAAAAGTAATTACAAGCTAATAATTAATTATTTGCTAGTTACTAGTGTGTTTTCCTTTGAGGAGCAGTGGTGACCAAGTGGTAACGGCCCCGACTTACGAGTTGTAGGTCATAGGTTTAACCCAGCCAGGCGCATTACTTTGTGTAATTTATTTCATCACCGCTACTCTCAAAATGGTGAAGGAAAACATCGTGAGGAAACCGGCATGTCCTAGAATCAAAAATTTAAAGACATGTGACATCCACCAATCCGCACTGGGCCCGCCGTATTATGGCCTGTTCCCTCTCCTAAAGAAGAGGCCTGTGTCCCAGCGATGGGAACATTTAAAAGGCTGATGATCATGATAGTGTGTTTCTCATAGATATTTTAGCTTATTAAGCCTCCCTCTCCTAGAAAGAAGGCCTGACTCCCAGCTGTGGGAACGTTATAAGGTTGATGCTATGCTATGCTATTTAAAACAACCTCGTTCTGAAATCTGTACTCGTAATATTTTATATTTGAAAAAATTCAACTTTTTCATGCCTTTTATTTGGAATGACGTAAACTTTTTATATATTTTATTAGTACTTTTTATATATTTTATTAGTTTTAACGTTTAACATATTTTGCAACGTAGGTTTGCAACTCTGCTAAATATATGTCCGATTGGAAAAATTTCAGCAACAATAGAAAGCTGCTTTACTCCTGAGTGACTAAGGCTATATTTTATGTACGCGGGCGAAGCCGCTGACAGAAGCTAGTATTCTATAAAAAGCACAAAACTGATAAACTCATTTCTTTACTTCAAGATATAAAAATAATAAAAAAACACAACGGTAATTTTTTTATCTTTTTTAAAACATGCAATTTTCTCTACATAAAATCAAAAAGAATCAGAAACAATTTTTTATGCTACAAGTGTGTGTCAGATAAACGTAGTATATTTTTTTATTTCCTTTCTTAATATTCGCTCAGCTACACTCTTAAAGGATCAAACATCTCCAATATTTCCGGATGCATTAAATTAGTTGATCAACAACTAAGCTTCACTCCTAAGAAACACTCTAGGTTGGACTACAGCAGAACTGTTGACTAGAAATTTTATTTTATCACAATATCAGCTATTCCTTAACGGTACGTGCCGATACGACGGTTGACTGGTAAAAGGAATAAATCCCATAACAAAATTTAAAATGCAAAAGCTTTCTACTTTCTATAAACTTGCCTCCCCACAATTTTCAATAAAAATTTCATCATGGCCATGATAATTGAATGCAAATATAGCATCTTCATCTTGCAAGACAATGTTTGGGAGACGTTATCGATTTCCAGTAATATGATTACTGGAGTCTAGTATGACAGTGCACGATCTACTTTGATATGCATTTCTGAACGGCAACGTCAAAGGAAGAGCGCGCAGTGCATTAAAATCATATCGTGGTGCAGTGGGAGGCTTGTCTAAATTACCTACTGTTATTCAGATATAATTTGACATTGATGTGATCGGTGTAGTGAGGACCGTAGGGATATATGTACAAACTTATTTTTAGTATACCCAAAACCCGAAACATAGGTTTAGTATTTTTATCCAAATATAACTGTACCATGAAAAATGGCAATTGTAAGCTTGTTGTTACCTGGCTGTCCACATAAACACATGGTCATCAAGCCAGCTACACCGTGGCTTTTAATGCCCGCAATGACCTGTCAACTTGTTACTTTTTAAAAATTTTAGCTTTTGAAATCGATAAAGTGTGTATATTCAGGTTTCACATAATTTTGTTACTTCTTATTAAACTGGGAGCTTCAAAATGTCATCATCCTCATTTCGGCCGAAAGACGTCCACTGCTGGACATAACCCCCAAATGTCGCTACAGCGAACGGTCTTGCACGTCTTGCATCCGCCACATTCTCGGGACCAGGTCATCTCACCTGGTCATCGGTCTACCTTGTTGGAGACCTTCCTACACTGCGTTTCCCTGTGTACGGTCCCCTCGACCATCCGGTTTATGAGAAATGTATACTGCCTCATGCTAACTTCATTTGCTTAAACTGGAGCAAGACAAACTTGAAATTGACGTTACGTGAATCTAATGTAGCTCTACAAGACTAGTTGCCAAAGAAAATGGATGGAGAGCGATGCGCCCAGATTGGCGTACGTGGCCCATAAGTGCCCAATGTATTATATGAGTAAGTATTGTAATAGCAGAATTTGTAGAATTGAATTTCATTCGTTAGCCAGCTCATTAACTGGTGTAGACTCGGTAATTTAGCGTCTATAGTTCTACATACTCATGAGCTTCTACTGATCTCTTTGTCTAGCAAATCTCATGAAAACTTTACGGACTTGTTAGTAAAGAGAATATTGATAGATACATTTTGAGGTAAGTTATGTGTATTATTAAGTGATTATGTAGCAGTTGTCTTAGCACTAGTAGGTGTCTTATTATAATTTAATAAATTATCTTCTGCAGTAATGTGAAAGAAAAGGAAGTCAGTGATAGTGTGACGGGTGACAGGACAGAGTGGACGAAAAAAAAGAAGTTGCGCTTGCCCCAAGTAATATGGGATAAGGGTAGGGTGATGAGTGATGGTTCAGTGATTGCTGTGTAATTGTACATATAAGGAACTAGCTTTTGCCAGCGGCTTCGCCCGCGTACATAAAATATAGCCTATGTCACTCAGGAGTAAAGCAGCTTTCTATTGTTGCTAATTTTTTTCCAATCAGACCAGTAGTTCCAGAGATTACCTCCTACAAACAAAAAAACAAAAAAACAAACTTTACCTCTTTATTATATTAGTGTAGATAATGATGAAAGAAAACATTGTGATAAAAATCACCTAGCTTTGAACCAAAAATTTTAAAATTTACAACACTCACCAACCAGTACAAGGCTTATGTGGATCGTGGCCAATTTGCTTTACTAGAGAAGAGATCTAAACTTCAGCAGTGGAAACGTTATAAGGCTGATTATGTTACGTTTTACTTATTAAATTATATCTTGTATATTACACATGCTTTACTAGTTCGTAAGAAAGAAATGTAAACTGTATAGCTAGAGCACCAAGAATCAGAGTTGAGCAATGAGGCTGTCTTGGAACGCAAAAGGTAAATGGGAAATGTTACTACTAAATGTAGTCTTTAAGAACCTACATATATTGCACAGATATTATGGAAGATCATGAATAGCTTAGACTTCAAATGTAACTTAATACATAGATATCTCTCGTCAAGCAATGTTCTATCTTTCAACTAGCATTATCCATATGTCCGTCATCTATACACTAAAGAATTTCATAACTGCGTTAGCAAGAAGCTATAGTTTGCAAAGCTGAATTCAGGTCAAACCAAAATTTGAATATTACTTAACTTTTTTTATTTGCTACCAAAACGCTAAAAAGAAGACCTCAGAATACAAACAATACATTATGCAGACACATCAGTTACTGAATAATAGAAAAGCTATACCCAAAATAGCTGTAACAAGTTTACAAAAAGGTTTTTTGTTTGTACTCCCTTGAGACTCGATATGGACAAAGATAGGAAAGAAATTATCTTAACTTTATACGGGTTTAGAGGTTGAATGTTTCACATAAATGTTTGTTTTATATATATGGTAATGTGTGTTATATTCGTCTTTGAGTAATATAATAACATTATCATATTCCTTGGAGTTTTGTAGCGTGATCGCATTAGGAATGAAAATATTCGCAAGGGAACCAAGGTTCCCAGCATATAGCCCGAAAAATAATCTGTAAGTGGCAGTAGAAAATTGCTTGAAGAAGAGAATATACAGTCGATGAAGCCGCAGGGTTCCGGAAGTCGCAGCTTAGAAGACCACTTAGCTGACCAAAGAAAAGCTGCTGAAGAAAGTAGACCAATAATCTGGTAAGAGTCGTGAAAATCTGAAAGATACAGGGCTCGTAAAATGGTCTTTGTAGTGACATTTGGAGGAAACCTATGTTCAGTAGAGGATGTCTTGTTTCATATATACTTAACTGACTTGTCAAAAGCACCAAAGTGATACCAGTTAAATTAATCTCTCGATCAACACCTTTTCTTCCGATTCTTGCAATCCACTCAGTCACTGCCTTACTCTACGTGATATCACCGCACCCTGCCAGGTGTCCCTTCCATAAACAAAAGATTGCTACTATCCAACCCAAAACCATTACAATAATAACCGAACAATTGAACCCACAAAGGAAACATTTCATATCAAACTTCAAACGAGCATTCAGAAACCCAGCATCTATCATTCTTAAGTACTTTCAGAAACAATAAAAACTCTACTAAGCTTAAGAATTCCCTGAAGTGCGATCGATGGTCACATTATGATAAATTATGATCGTCACCATTTTCCCATCTATCATAATAACCACAAAATGGTGCGTTTATTATGCACGAACAATAAAACAATAAGGTGTGACCATTAATATAAGTGTGCCATGATGCCGTCTTCATTGGCTAATAACTGGCGAAATGGATTTTGCTAAAGCTTTTGGTGAAGTTGACTGACCCAGTTTGGGTGCCAATAAGAGTTATAAAAGTGTTGGGGAATAGTTGGGGAGCCCAGATGAGGATTTTGCGCGTTACACGAGCTCTGTTTTATTTTTTTATTATTGATTATAGGTTCGTACTTGACCGCTATCTCACCTGCTGGAAAGCGACGATGCAGTCGACGATGGAGCGCGCTTATCTAGAAAAGCTCGTCAGAAAATCAGATGGAGAGAAACCCTGCACCTTGTAATGTACCCTTACCAGATATGAACCCTCTAAACAGGGAGGGTGGGAAGTTCAATCTTTGGAAAAACTTGGACGCGTTAAATTAAGACAATGCCTTGTCTTGAGTTAAGTACATGAAGAAGAGTGTATATTTCAATAATCTGACAATTTGAGCATGGCATGGAAATGGGCGAATCACAAAGTTGTAAAAAAAAGAGTCGGCCACGGCCACCCCCCATTAGTTAATCACAGATTAATATCTATCGGTTATCAGGAAGGCAAAATTCACATGCCATAAGTATATCTGACTCGCTCGAGTATTTCCACGTGACTATTTGTTTTTTTTTAATATTTGAAACACACATTGTCCTCTTTCTCACACTACAATAAAGCAAATCTTAGAACCAAATCTTTACAATGTAATAGATCCTAATGCCACTTTAGTAACGGCAAATTTAGCATCCTGGGCTCCCCTCCTAGAAGGAAATTGAATGGTTGCAGTTTTGTAAGGATAGGTCAAAGGGTGCGGGCATTACAAGGGTTGAATGATGAAAGAAAATCTCTGTTGCTCTTCAGGTATTTTTAATATTACTACTACGTTCGAAATTTAAGAGTTGTTTATTACTACGAAAGTATGAAAAGGAATTTGCAGAATTGAACTTAAAGGAGTGTTATTAAAAGTAGTGAAGTTGTTACGTTTATATTTGTTTATTCATCAATAGTGTGGGCAAAACTATCATTTTATTTTCTGTTTATTTTTTATACATAATGTATTCGTGGTTTTAGTAGGCTTCAAGATATTATAAGTTACTAGCTTTCTGCCATCGGCTTCGTCCGCGTGTTAATAGGTTTTCGCACAAACTTTAGGGGTGAATTTAAAAAAAATCCTTTCTTAGCGTTCGCCTAAGTCATAAACGGAAGTTCTGTGAAAAAATTCACACTCCTAGTCCCGGTAGTTTCAGCTGTGTGCTGATATATCTATCAGTCAGTTTTGTCCTTTTATTTACATAGATTATTTCGTTCTTATGTCAACCGATGCGTTATTTATAAATAGGTAAAATAATTGTTTTCTTATAAAGTGTTTGGCAAGTAAAGTTTCAAAAAATACAGGGCATGACTTTCTAAATGTATTTTTGGTGGTAAGATTCCTACTTAAATCATTTTTTGTACTCCAGGCCGAATGGAAAGGCCATGTCAAAATTTTATTTACTAAGCCTACCCATGTTCCTGGTTGTAGAGATTATGCAAAAGGGTTGAAGCCTACTGGGGCCCAGGGTCAATTTCTGAAAGGAAGGCTTAATCCCAGTGCGAAGAGCAAAGAAGAAACGAGGTGTTTAGTCAGTAAGAGTCTAACATTGTTTTCCGCTCCACCCAAAAGCGAGATTCATCATTGGATGATTTTTGCCTACCATATAAAAACCATTTTCCTGTTCCTTCATTTGCCTTTTAGGTTCTAAGGCCATGATGCCGCATGGTGCATGTTTTAAAATATACCTGACATGATATTTTTTTTTAAATCACCAACATAATAATTGGTGATTTATAAGTATCAGCTATTTTTTATTCCAAAAAAAAATCAAGACATCTGTTAGATAGATTATTGTTTTTGCAATTTTTTTTATTTCGACTCAAGTTTGACCTCTATCTCACCTGATGGTAACAGATGATGACGTGGTCTACGTTGGAGCTCGCTTGCCCCGAAGTAACCTATACACTCTTGACTTGTAAAGATAATTATTGAATTATCTTTACAAGTGAAGTTGACATAGTTATACTTTTCAAAGTTAAAGATAAGTATTATATTAATCCCATCGAAATAAAAAAATAAAACATATTTACCAAGAAACAAAAATCTCAGACCGTCGTCAGAATAAAAATTCACTCGCTCATAAAATTTTGGCAGACTTGTAAATTTAGGTCAAGTAGCAATCATAATTTAAACAACCTGTCGGAGTATCTGAATACCTGCTAAAATCATACTTAATGCTGTAATTTGCTGGTTGTTTCGGATACAATTTTGTATAATTTAGATGAATATAGCATACAAGTTGAGTTAGTAAACTCAGCTCGTATTACAAGCTACGTTAAAACTCAGAGAACTCAGTTTGTATTTGATGTAAAAGTATTTAAAGATAACATAGAAATAATTACAATATTTTCTTGCAATATTAAATGAATGACACTAATAAAAAATGTGTTGCCAGTGATGAGGTCGAAAACGTGGTCGCTTATAATGGACCTCATTGGAAAATTTACGTCGCCCAAAAGGTATGCTTGGAGTTTCCTTTGCGTGATTTCATAAGAATGAAATACAGGAGAACCAAGATTACTTCGTCAAACTTAAGTGGCAGTGGGCAGGGTACTTACAATTTGCAAGCAATTTGTAATTGCAAGTACACTGCTCTTGTAATTTGCACCTTGTTCGGTATTGGTCGACAAAGACGAAATGTTCTGAAATGGCTACTAAATACCAGAAAATGTAGCTTTGGTTTGGGCTCCCACAAGATAAACTGATGACCTAGTGAAGGTCGTGAGAATCCGATGGATGCGAGACGTTCAGAATCGGTTATTATAGCGACGCTTGGGGCCTATGTCCAACAATGGACGTCTTTGTGCCGAATTGATGAAGATAATGTGGAATGTGTGTGTTTTATTGGAAATTAATGATTACGAAAATGTATGGAATGAACCTCGTGATATTTTAGTAACGCATGTCTATTCACACTAAAGAAACAATTCCTAGTATTAACTGGGAATGATGAAATAAAAAAAATATATGTGTATAATATAATTATGATGATTGCCATTTGACCTTTTTTAATTACTATAGTAATAAATATGATATAAATTGCTCATAGAATGTTATTCTTACTTTAGAACTAACAATTATAAATGATTAAAATTGTTTACGCGATACCCTTTTAAGAAATAATAAAAAATTTATATACCACCAAAGCACGAATCGCAAGACAGACAAAAATTTTAATACCCTAAATCCGAATATCGGAACAACTTATACAGGCAACGGAAAAATTTCGAGACGCTTTATTGCATTCCGGTTTGTACCGTATCTAATTTTTCCCCTCTTCTTTTTTCTTGTCTTTTTTCTTCAAATACATGCTTGCTTCGTTAACGTCTGCATTTCCTTCTTTTTTTTATCGTAGGTATGATTTTTTTTACAAAAGAACTGTTCCAAATATCCTTTCGACCGAAACTCACTTTATTAATCGGAAATCGTAAATATAAAAAGCAGTTGCGTCGTAAATCGGGACGATTAAGTGCCAGATCAATTTTCGGTCAACGAAATGAAAAATATTTAACGGAGAACCGTATATCGGATTATTCAAATTAACTTCATTATTAATGAAAGTTGTTATAATGGGCGAGTCAATGACATCCTTTTTTGAGGTGATGTGTACCTTTCTTAGTTAATGTTTTTTACTCAAAATGGTGATATCCGGAAAATTGTTGGTCATGAATTTTAAGTCGTGAGCGACATGAAATTTTTCCTTGTAATTTTGTTTAGATTTTTTTTGTCAACTTTGCTGTAAGTGGTGTTTTATGGAATATAATAAAGAATCGTGGTTTTTTGCTTCAATATTTATGTTTTGAGGTCTAAAAGAATGATGAACATTTTTGGTAACTCGTGTAGCAGAAACACATAACGGAATATGTTTGTCACTAATAAATTTCCTAACATTTATAGAATTAGCGACGAATAATACTACTTAAGAACTTATACTTAACAAATTAACATTACTTTAGAGACGGGTCTTACGTAAATTATTGATAGGACTTAAATTTTGTGAGCTCAAGTAAGAAGAACATTTTGGACATGCATTTTCTAAACGAATTTTTTCTGCGTTTAAGGTTATAGTTAAATTTTTTAGTTTTAAAATACTAAGATGGTATTGAAAATTGTCACAGGCCAATATAGAACCTGAATGACGCAGCAAAAAATAAAGGAAAAGGACTAAGTAACAACATATGGAATTTAATAGTGTTGTAAATCCAATGTGACGCGTTTCAAAATTGGGTAAATTATAATTATGCACGTATATAATTATATTAAGTCTGTGTATAATTAAATAAATTATGTCAGGTATTTTGGGTACTTTTGTGTCATCGTTATCATCATCATCTTTCTGCCCTTGTTTCCTTTTCTTTTGGAGTCAGCGTAATACTTTTTTTCATTCTTTCCTGTCACTTGTCATGCTACCACTAACTCTTCTTTCTTTCATATCAGTTTTCACACAATCTATTCTTCTTTTCTTTGGTCTTCCTCTCCCTCTCTATCCGTCCACATGTTTGCTCACTGTTTATCTGTTTATTTTATGTTGTCATTACTAAGTTCTCAAACAATTGGAACAGAAGAATAATTTCAATAATATCTCCCGGAAAAACATGGCACCAAATTGACCACTGTAATTGTCATAGTTTTGCGTCGTATTTATTGATTCTGTTGAAGAAGCTTCGGTGTACCGTAATACGAACAGATTCGGGTGATCGTTGTCCAATCAGACGTGACCGGCGTGACAGATGAGAACTGGACCGGGCTTGGTTGAGAATAACTTAGATTGTACTGATCGGTTTTCGTGTGCTGTTGCCGGGATTTTAGGGAGGAATGCAGAGACTGCAAATTGTGAGGTTGTGTTGGTCAAATTTTAGAGGCATAGTTTCGACGTTAAAACTCTTAAATTAAAAAAAAAGTAACGTTATTTTTTTTAAATAAAAAGCTTTATTAGTACACTAGCTTCTGCCCGCGACTTCGTCCGCGGAAAATTTGTGAGACAAAAGTTGTGATAGCTCGGTTAATACCCATGTTATATACATAATTTATAGCCTATGTTACTCAGGAATAAAGCAGCTTTCTATTATAGCTTCAATTTTTCCAATCGAACCATTAGTTCCAGAGATTACTTCCTACAAACAAAAAAATAAAAAAACAAAAAAACAAACTTTACCTCTTTATTATATTAGTGTAGATGTAGATTAAGCCTCAAGCAAGTGCCGGCGCTCGAAAACCTATTGTTCTTTATTGTGTCTGTATTTAAGGTAGTCAATAAGTTAAGTAGCTTTCTGCCCAGCCAAAAGCATTCTAAAACTGTTAATAAACGCCAACTAACAAGCACAGTTAGCACCAAGCCAAAACTTAGTATTAGGGTTACTATACGTTTAACTAAACTAAGTTTGAAGGTGGCAACACTTGTTACTTGCTAACCATAGACTATTGAGTCGTGTTGGTGTTCTTGAGTCGGTTTTCTCAAAAGTTTTCATACAAATTAAACATGTCAGAAAGTATAACAGTTTTCTTTCAGAATTAATAATAATTGTAGGCTTGTATAATTACCGATTATTTGTTTTTTTTAAGCTAATGTTAGCGAAAAAGGCGACTTCAAGAGTGAGAGAGAGAACGTATATCCCGTTATGCCCCAAAATACGCTCTGAACGTTATAAATTGCAGATTGAACTCCGTCTACTATAAATGTGGGCTTGAGTAATGGGTAGCCTCGCTGCCCGCTCGTCTTATAAGCACTGTGCTCGCGTCACTGCGCGTAATTTCTCTGAGAGATGATAGCAAGCCGTAGAGGCTCAGTAAAGTCTGTTAAGGCCATAGGAAAAAATACGAAATGCATAATCATGGTTTGAGTCAGTAAAATTCTGTCATAACCTCTTGCTCTAGTATAGCATCAGCCTTACAATGATCCTCTCTAGGAGAGTAAATGGGCTGTAATCTATCTATGCAGGCCCAGTGTGGGTAATTGGATGCTACGTGTCTTCGAATTTTTAGTTCTAGGACATGCCGGTTGCTTCACAATGTTTTCTTTACCCGTTTTGAGACCAGTGATGATGAAATAAATTACTCAAAGTAATGCGACCAGGGTTTGAAACCGGGGCCTGCAAATCATAAGTCGTCCTGACGTTACAACTCGGCCACCACCTACATTCATTTGTTATGTCTCAATATATTTTTTCTACAATATTTATGTAATTAGAAATATTTAATTATGTTTATCAGTTGTCTAGTACTCAAAGCATAAGTTCTGTTTAGTTTGGGACTAGAAGGCGTCGTGTGAAAGTTGTAGAATAATATTAGTATCTCTAATCACAGCTTTGTGATATTCCGTAGTCTCTTATAGTAACCTATTTCTCTAATATTAACTCCATATGTTAGTTACTTGGCGGGGAAAATTTCTAGCATATAATTAAAATGTTATAATTAATTTTACCCTGTGGTTCTGAGGAATACAATTATCCCTTTCCTTTTATTAGTTTGGCTGGGGAGTTTTGTTTGAGATCAATTTACCTACATAGGTACTATTTTATTATTTAAATATTTTGTTTTTTTGAAGATTTTTAAACTATAGACTTACAACTTTGAGAGCAGTGGTGGCCGAGTGGTAACGGCCCCGACTTACGAGTTGTAGGTCGTGGGTTCAAACCCAGCCAGGTGCAATACTTTGTGTAATTTATTTCATCTCCACTGCTCTCAAATCGGTGAAGGAAAACATCGTGAGGAAACCGGCATGTCCTAGAACCAACATTCGAAGACATGTGACATCCACCAATCCGCACTGGGCCCGCGTGGTGGATTATGGCCCATTCCCTCTTCTAGATAGGAGGCCTTTGTCCCTGCAGTGGGAACATTAAAAGGCTGATGATGATGAATTAGACTTACAAATAACTTTCTGAAAGTAGAATTTGTTGTTTTTGTAGTGATTTACGGGTTTCGCACCTTAAAAAGAAGAAATTAATGGAACCTTCTTCTGCCTGGCTGTCAAGACCCTTAATCTTAAGAACATATTTAGGTATTGAGTTGTTTAAACCATAACTATATTAAAGTTTGCGATCTCTTGAAGTTGTGAAAAATCAAACTGCTAAATTAATGGAAAAAAAAGTCGCAAAAAAAACGTACATTTCGACACTCTCAAAGGAATCAAAATTGACCAGTACTCCTTGTTGACCTAAAACCCTGATATTTGACAAGACCTTAAAGCATCCATATAGGAATAAACCTGAAAACTGTTTTGTGATTATGTCACAAAACAATTTTTTATCGTATTTTTAAAACTTCAATTACCGAACCGAGACTTGAAATTTTTTTCAACTCGATACCTCCACACGTTCTCGAGATGAAGTGTCATGACAGACAGACAGTCAGGCGGACAACAACATAATCTAATAAGGGTTCCGTTTTTCCCTTTTAGGTACGGAACCCTAAAAAAACAGTTTGCCATACGATTGTACGAATAATAATAATGTAATGTGTAATACGAATATGTAATTATGTACAAACGAATAACTATATTACAACATATAAACGAAAAAATGATATGTCGTCTTATTTTTCGATCATCATCATCATCATTCCCACTCACATACGCCAGTTCCCACTGCTGGGGCACAGGCCTCTTTAGGAGAGGGAATGGGCCATAATCCACTACGTGGTCCCAGTGCAAATTGGTAGATGTCACACGTCTTCGACTTTTTGGTTCTACGACATGCCGGTATCCTCACAATGTTTTCCTTCACCGTTTTGAGAGCAGTGGTGATGAAATAAATAACACAAAGTAATGCGCCTGGCTGGGTTTGAACTCGCGACCTACAACTCGTCAGTCGAGGCTGTTATCACTCGGCCACCATTGCTAATAATTTTACGATACGATTTTATTAAACGGGCCACTGTTCAATAGATTGAATACTAAACACTCCTAATTTTCATTATTACAAGCGGCTGTAACTTACCCAAAGAAAACCATCATCCAAACTCCAATTATGTCACTCCAATTTGCGTAAATTCAGCGAATATTAGTACCAGGACTACAGGAGGTTACAGGTGTACCCGTAGTTTTTACAGGTATTAGCAAGAGCGTTTAAATGTTATGTCCGTCGACCTGCGTCAACTTGGGGATTATTTTTTGACAGCCCGTCGACCTACCGTCGCCTACTGTAATCCTCGTTCCATTCGCAGGCATAGATTTTTAAGCCGATCCGAGCCTCGGTACTTACCCATATTTTCTTGTTTACTTTACCTAGTCAAATTGTTTTAGGTATTCCAATATTCTATTGGATATAATCAGCTTTATTATATTACAAGCTTTTGCCCGAGTCTTCGCTCACGTTAACTGATTATTCTATTTTACTCCACTCTACCCTACTATACCCTAATATTTTCATAAGAACTTCTTGACAGTAACAAACAAACTAAAAAAGAATTGGCAAAATTGTTCTAGGCTTTGTTGAGTTATGCGCTTACCACACACATACATTTTCACATTCACATTTTTATATATAAGACTAGCTTTCTGCCAGCGGCTTCGCCCGCGAGAAAATAGTTTTCGCACAAACTTTAGGCACGCGTTTCATCCCTTCTTAGTGTTCGCCTACATCATAAAAGGAAACCTTGTGCAAAATTTCACGTTCCTAGTCCCAGTAGTTTCAGCTGTGCATTGATATGTCAGTCAGTCAGTTTCTCCTTTTATATATATAGACTTCTACACTACAAAGTACAAACAACTAATTAGCAAAGTTTTCTTTATAGAGAAAAATCTACATAGAATCTGCTAAACCGGAGCTAATTATTCAGAGATTATACTAGTAAACCTATATTTTATATCTAAGAAATTCAAAAATAACTTCTTTGAATAACTAAGATATTGTTTACTTTGTTCAGACAAAACGTATTATCAGAGGCTTAAAATGAGCTGGCGTTACGCAGTTTATTACTTTTTCATAGATTCCATATCAAACCGACTATATGCGTGCGTTATCACTGACTCTCGATGTAGGGGCCCTTCAGGGTCGAAACCTTCTGGAGCCGAGGGCTGGTGCGAAAGTGACAGAAGACACTGGCTTGCGGATGGTGAACAATGGGTAGCTTGACGTCCGGTCGTCTGGTAACAGTCCAAACCGAGCCCAAGTCGGCAACGGCGCGCACTGTTCCCGCACGCCCCAAGAAATTGTCAGCAAACTGTAGGGGCTGTACAGGGTCGAAGCCTCCTGGGCCAAGGGTTGATGCGAAAGCGTAATACCAGGGCCTGGGAATAAGGCAAGGAAGGAATGGGGTAGGTTTTTTAAGTTAGTAAGAGTCTGACACTGTCTCCCGGTCTGCCCAAGAGCGGGTTTCGTCATTGGATGATTTTCACCTACCATAAAAAAAATCACTGACTCTCGATGGCCGATTATTCTACTACCCGTAACATGACTACTCTTTTATTCAAACAAGTAACGCTTTGTACACTAAAGCGTACTTTAGGTTTGGTGAGAACGCATACTGTAGACTGCGTCCACGTTCTGCTGCTGACAGTGAGCGTAATCATAGTTGGCGGCGAACAATACGTTTGATGTGAGCAATGCCTTAGAGTCTAAAGATTTATTCTTGTTTGCCTGAACTGTAGTTATGGTAAATGATTTTTATTTTGTACGTAGGTTTTTACAAACTCTTTTAGAAGTCACTTTTTTCTTTTTCGTCTTTTGAAACTAGATGAGGCCGGTGTTTCCTAGCTGACTACTCTGAGAAGAAATACCGAAACAAACTCAGGGGTCTAAGTCTCTTTCAAAGTCCATACACAAAGTTGTCAATAATGTTGATAAAGGTCATTGTACTGTAGAAAGACACGAACGAAGAGAATAATTTATGATTTTATGCAGCAGAAATAATTTACAATATTAATTCTAAATAATGTTCACGATTTGTTAGAGAGATCAAACAAGCGAAAAGACTCTTGAAAGACAAAATTATATTGTACCAAAATACTATTGAATTAAAAGTAACATTTCGAAAACTTGTTTGCAATTCTTGTGCACATCTTAACAGAACAATCGAATTAGATATTGTTAATCTTAATGCCATTGACAGGGCTGAAATAGAAAATATTATCTAAAACTGAATCTTCATCTGAGTACAATCAGCATTCACGCGAAAGCGATTCATCAAATCGAGTTTCGGGCTTAATCGATTCTGCGCCCATAATCGATATAATGGGCAAAATTCTATCATTCACGCGAACATCTTAATTCTGCACAATGGATGGACGAACAAAAGGTTCCAATGTGAAATATAGTCCAGGCCTATTGTCCGATGGCTTGATATATTGACTCCTATCTCAGTCGACGGTCTGCAGACACCAGTTTTACATAGGATGAATTATGGTCCGGAATCACAGCTAACGCCTCCGTAGCTTGATGTTTGAGTACCTCTAATGATACTTTTTGACCTACTTCCGGAAATCTGATTGATAGATCTTCTGATTTTATTGCAGAATTTGATTTTTTTTCGTATTTGTTTAGATTCTTTGTAGACTAGATTGATAGAGATAACATCTGTTTGAGTTCGGGTTCAATACTTTTATTTTGTTATTATCCTCCCAAACAAGAAATACGAGCTTTATGTAACACTAACTTTTGCCCGCAGCTTCGCCCGCGTACATAAATTATAGCCTATGTCACTCAGGAGTAAAGCAGCTTTCTATTGTTGCTATAATTTTTCCAATCGGACCAGTAGTTCCAGAGATTACCCCCTACAAACAAAAAAACAAACTTTACCTCTTTATTATATTAGTGTAGATATAAAATATCAAAAAGATCTTTTAAAAATTGTCAATAATTATTGTCATATAAACAAAATTTTATACGCAAAATAACAATAACATTATGCAAATGTATCATATGTTATGTTTATCACTATAGATTTTCTTTTCGGTACAACAATAAATTTATTCACAAAGTACGATCATGTAAGCATGAATATACAAAAACATATTGCTGAAAAAATATAAATGGTGGTTCGACGCAAATAATATCGAATATCAGAATATTTATCGTATCGGGGAATGTTTGAAAGTCTTACAAATGCCTCTATATTAAGTTACAAAAGTACCTATGAATATTGTTTAGTCGTTTAGTCCTAAAATATGTTTAATAACTTAGGTTTTCTGTATATATAGGTACTGTGATTCTTTAATAAGTTTTTTGAGATGGTAATAAAACATTTTCTTTTATTCTCATTGTGTTTATTTTTAGAAATTAATATTTAGTTTTTGAAGAAATGAACATAAAAGCTTTTCAGGTTATTACCTTTTTCAGGTCATAATTTTCAAACCAGAGAGCAGTGGTGGCCGAGTGGTATCGGCCCGAACTTACGAGTTGTAGGCCGCGAGTTCAAACCCAGCCAGGCGCATTACTGCGGGCATGTCCTAGAATCAAAAATTCAAAGAAATGTTACATCCGCCAATCCGCAATGAGCCCCTATGGTGAATTATGAGCATTTCCCTCTCCTAGAGAGGCAGCCTGTGTACCAGCAGTAGGATCATCAAAAAGGATGATGATGATGAATTTTCAAACCAGTGATCGCTGGAGATTTATGAAAAAAAAGGAAATATTATATGCGTATACACCGCTAAATTTTGATCATTTTAACCTCGATCCGGTATCTGAAAAGATAACATTAAACAAAGTAATTTTTTAACTCTTAATTAATTTACGCATCTAAAAAAAATATTAATTTAAGAAAACTTCAGCTGGGAAAGTTCAATGACCTTTAGATAGTTATCGGTCGTTGCGAGCTAACTACCTACAGGTCATTGGACTCGCTCAGCTGACCGCATCGACACTCAACGTTATTAAAACGATCAAAATTTTGCGATTTATAATAAACACCATAAATGATAAAACTAATAATAAAGTTGTGTTTTGAAATGACTACAAAATGTCAACTTAAAACACAACTTTATTAGTAGTGAGTTTTCCAACAACACTTAGGAAAATGTAATCAAAGAAGAACAAAACAAAATGCGTACATAATTTACTAATCCGTTCCATCCCATTACTCGATGACAAGCCATTACATTTTTATTGTCTACGAATATAATTCGATGTATTTCCTTGACTTCCTGATACGCATAAAAATGACTGTTATAGCATGAATTAGGTCAATGAAATTTCTATCAATTATGTATGACAACATATTTTATAAAATCCATTGTTTTGATAGGGTCCTAAATTTTTTAGGCATAAAATACTGAACCAGATAATTCCATTAGATTATTTTTATGAGTATATATGTTACTGTAAAAGCTCGAACTACGGTCAATCTTAAGATTCCCCAGTAAAACCTAAGATTTACCGACATAAGTCGGTAAATGTAAGTATTTATTATAATGGGATGATTTTTTTAGGGCTTTTACCATTTCAAATCAGTACATGGTATTACCAATTTGTACTGGCAAATGTTGGTTTTAGGAACAAAACAATGATAACTTGTTTATTACTTCTTGTTCATTTATTTATAGTAACTAGTAGTCAAAATCTTAGGCATAATTCTAATCTATTTTTTTTTCTAAAAACGAATCCCGCCTTTGGGCGGAGCGGGAAACAGTGTCAAACTAAACGACCCACCCCATTCCTTCTTAGCTTTCATACCTGGGTCGGACCTTCCTTTCAGAAACCGGACCTGGGCCCCAGTAGGCTTCGGCCCTGCAGTTGCGCCTCTACATTTGATGACAACTCCTTGAGGCATGCGGGAACAGAGCGCGCCGTCGACGACTTGACTTGGTCCGAACTGTTACCAGACGACCGGACGGCGAGCTACCCATTGCTCGTCGTCCACAAGCCCCCGCCTACAGTGGCCGGAAATCGGGGTCGGAATCCCGGCGGCGTCTGGACCGTGAGCGCCGTTGACTTATGCGGTCGGCCTCCTCCTTTGCTAGCACTACTTCACAGAAGCGATCGCCGGCCACTCCATAGTTTTGAAGTTTACATACAAAATTTAAATGAATAATTTTTGTATGTAAGTTTTACGCTGTCGCATACCAAGCGTACAACGTCGACTAAGCGTCCACGACGCTACGTAGTAACGTAGTAACGTATCGTAGTAACTAACCCTTACGATATAGTCTTCACACTTTTCCTTGTTTTTATGTCCTCTATATATGGATGTTTTATCTACACAATGCTCAATACCGAATTTAAGTGTTATAACGCTGTTACTACATTCAAAGTCACGTACTGTTTTTGCTAACCTCTTACGTTGATAAAAGCGTTGTTGTTTGCTTGTGATATTACCCTTACTAAGGAGATGAGGATTATAATCTAAAATCTTGTTTTTGATGTCTGTTTTAGTCTAAGTTTTATAATAATCGGAGATAAAACGATCATTATTTTTATGACAGCACTATGTATATATGTAGGCGCGGGCTTGTGGATGGCAAGCAATGGGTAGCTCGCCTTCCAATTGTCTGGAAACCGTCTGGACCAAGCCTGGTCGTCGACGGCGCGCACTGTTTCCGTGTGCCTCAAGGAGTTATCAGCAAACCGTAGGGACCCAGCATAAGGGTCAAAGCCAACTGGGCCAAGGGTTTACATCTGAAAGGAAGGCTCTGGCTCTGATATATATGGTAACGTAGGAATGGGGTAGGTTGTTTAGTCAGTAAGAGTTTGACACTGTTTCCCGCTCCGCCCAAGGGTGGGATTCGTCATTCTATGATTTTTACCTACCACAAGAAAAACTATGAAAAATATTGTTGTAAATTATTCTTGTTAATTAATAATACCATTCTTTCCGTCGTCATTTTATCTTGTCGTGAGAGTAATTTACTTACAGTGCAAGAAAAACTGGGCAAGGGTCGGACTTATGGGTAGTTCAATTCCCGAATCGAGTTTTGAAGATTTTTAAGATAAGCATTTTTTGTTTTAATTTACAATTTTCAGTCTCTACATATTAATTAAGAGACATTGCTTCATGAATGCTACATAAACTAGTGCGCAATTCAATCATTGATGACTCACCATCAATCATCATCATGACTGCTTATCATCAGGTGGTCAAACATCGCAGTCAAGCAGTAATTTATATCATTAAAAAAAAAAAGAATGATGAATCTATTTCTACCATAATAGCCAGATTTTTTTTATAATATCAAGAACTAGCTTTTGTCAGCGGCTTCGCCCGCGTACATAAAATATAGCCTATGTCACTCAGGAGTAAAGCAGCTTTCTATTGTTGCTAATTTTTTTCCAATCGGACCAGTAGTTCCAGAGATTACCAACAGAGATTAAAAACAAACTTTACCTCTTTATTATATTAGTGTAGATTACTAAACCTAGCATTTGATATCTAAACAAGGCTTATAACAAACAGCTTTGAAATAAAAAAAACTCCTTTTCATTCGATACAATTTTTACGAATTTAATCCTGGAACACAAAACGAAAGCAGAGGCAGAAATATATTAAGTCCACATTTTAACCCGGGATTTAATGAAATACATAAATCATCCTCCGTTACTGAAAGTTATTTTTCATTTCGCGATATGTAACAATTTATTACTTACCTATAGTAAAAACAGTTCGATAGATGTTTCATTATACTTAGTTGTTTACACATCAAACAAGTTTAGCAAAAGAGGAGGCCGACCGCATTAGACAAAGGCCGCCGTGTCTCCGATCCTGAATTCCAGTAACCCTAGACGCGGGCTTGCGAACGGCGAGTAATGGGTAGCTCGCTGTCCACCAATCCAGTAACCGTCCGGACTGAGCCCAAGTCGTCGACGACGCGCACTGTTCCTTCTCGCCTCAAGGAGTTATCAGCAAGTGTAGAGGCCCAGCAGAGTCGGAACCTCCTGGGGCCAAGGGTTGATGCGAAAGCAGAACACCGGGGCCCTGGAATTAAAGTAGGAAGGTTGTTCGTCAAATCGTTGAGCTGCTTAGTTGTCCTAAGTTGAGCTATACTGACAAATGCTTGCACTGGCTGGACAGGTTCACTCAAATTTGTATGGTTCTTTCCTCAAAAGACCATCTCAGACTCTGAATCAAATCTGCATTGTTATCATATGATTTGATTATTTTACATGTTTGTTGTATGGACTTTAAAAGAGACTTTGACCCCTGAGTTTGTTTCGGTGTTTCTTCTCAGGGTAGTCAGCTAGGAAACACCGGACTCATCTAGTATAAACTGACAAAAAAAATGACGTGTAAAAGTGTTGTGAAAAACCTATTTGCAAAAAAAAAAAACAAAGGTAGAAGGCACGGTGCGTCGTTTAGTCAGTAGAAGTCTGACACTGTCTCTCGCTCCGCCCAAGGGCGGGATTAGTTTTGTTAGTTTTCACACCATAAAAAAACATCAAATAAGTTTTTAATAAAAGTTGCAACCTATTCATGTAATCGATTAGATATGGCCCTACTGCGTCGACCAAATACTCGTCAATGTCAGTATATGAAAGGCCGCGGTTATATCGCTGTGAAACATTTGTTTTCTCTAATTTTGTATAGAATCTATGAAAAAATCTTTATTTACTCATCATCTTCATCAGACATACAATTTTCCTACTGCTGAGACTAAGCCTCTTTGCAAGGAGATGTAATCAACTATGCAAGCCCAGTACGAGGTAATGGATGTTTCATGTCCTAGAAGTTTTGGTTCTAGGACACAACAGTTTCCTCGCGATGTTCTTCTTCACCGTTTTGAGAGCAGTAAAATAATTATGACATAAACAGATTACTTTTCACGCACATACAAATATTATTGTTTCCTATATTCCTTTCCATCTTCAAAACTTGGTTTTATTTACTTTAAACTTTATGAAATAACATTCCCCTTGAGCGCCGATTGTACCTAAGTTTATTCAACTTCTTGTCCTTGAAAAATATTTAATTTTTGTTTTTCACACATTTTTACGAAATTTATTTTAATTTTTTAAAATTTATTTTGGTTTTCATATTTTAATTTTTTCTAGAAAAATTCTGTGAAAGTTTTTTTAATCTTTATTGTTTTAATTATTTTGCTTATTTATTTCTTTATTTTAAGAAAGCGGGTCCGTCGTTCGAGAGGTTAATAGATTCCCCCCTCCCATTGCTTACCCTCCTTTTTTGGGCTACGGTAATATCTTAGCCAATGGCCGTTCGTGACTTTTTTTGCCAATGCCGCGATTAAATTTGTCAATTTTTTGTTGCCAATGCGTTGTTTTAATAAGTTTGTTTACTTTAAAGTGTTTCGACAATTATTTGGCCAATGCTTACGAAAGTGATAGTAATGTTAATTTAAATTTAGTATCTGTTTTCAATATGATTAAAATATTTTTTATTATCATTTTGTTATCCTCATTTTAGCCTTGCCTTGGCGCCTTCTGGGGCCAATGGTTGATGCGAAAGCGGAACACCGGGGTCCTGGAACTAAGGCAGGAAAGTACAACAGTGGGTCGTTTAGTCAGTAGAAGTCACTGCCGCCCGCTCCGCCCAAGGTCAGGATTCGTCATTCGATTATTTTTCCCACCATAAAAAAAGCTTTGCATTGGCATCTTTCTTGATTAATTTCCATTAAAGAAAAATAAATCACCGCTTTCAGGCTAATCTTATTTTATTTTTAATTAGTGTAATTTCTTTCTACCCGCAGTTCCTGTAAGCCTCGTTCAATTTACTGTCCCCGTCAAATCTGGTTTGTAATGAATATGATTTGGCAGCCGGGTCGCTGGTGTGGTTTATAAATCTCTGTTAGCCATCCAGATAGGCTGGCTTATAGACTTAAGCTTTAGATAAAGTGTTATTCTATTATTAATCACGATTTTTGAAGGTTAAATTAGATGGAATTGATAATATTACCATCATGTCGAGTTATTTTTTGAACGATTCGACGACGGTCTTTTTTCTTCGTAGCGTATCAATGGCAAAATTATTTTTTATTTAGAACAATTAATTTTTAAATTTCTACTTTTACTTGAGAATGTAAGAATATACGTTTTTGTGATATGAACACCCATACCTTTTTTTTAGCTTCAAAAGACTGCAGACCTAATTCTATAAAAATAAATGTAATATTCGACAGCGCCATCTAATCTAAAAATAAGCAGAGCTTGTATTATGGGTACTAGACCATTGATATAAATACATATTTTTAATAGACTAGACCCGGACACAGAACAAATGATCGTCCTCATAACACAAACATTTGTCCTGGGTAGGAATCGAACCCTCCTCCTCCGGCATAGCCGTCACTAACTACTAGGCTAACAAGCCGTGGAGTTTTTTACACATTTTTATTTTAACATGAAATTATTTATTTTATTACTATTAATAGGACCAAGTTTGTTCAGAAAAAAATAGGCTAGAACTTGGTCAAACCTATATTTATAATCTAACTAATACACTGATCTCTAGACGAAGAAAATTGCCAGTCATAATGAAACGCTATTTGTCATAATATTAGTACCACGAGTAGAACTAACTTAAGAAAATGGATTACCGTTATTATTGAGAATTAGCTTTTACCAGTAGTTTCACCTACATATTAGTACTTATCTCAATTAGAAATGATAGCTTACTAGCTTCTGCCCGCGACTTCATCCGCGGAAAATTTCTTGTAGCGATAGCTCGGTTAACATCCATGTTATATAAATAATTTATAGAAAGATGCTTCACTCAGGAGTAAAGCAGCTTTCTATTGTTGCTAAATTTTTTCCAATCGAACCATTAGTTCCAGAGATTACCTCCTACAAACAAAAAAACAAAAAAAAAAAAAAAACAAACTTTACCTCTTTATTATATTTTTTTTTTATTGATTATAGGTTCGCGCTTGACCGCTATCTCACCTGATGGAAAGCGACGATGCGGTCGACGATGGAGCGCGCTTACCTAGAAGTAACCTATTCACTCTTGACTTGAAGATACCCGGATTGTAGATTAGTATTAGTGTAGATGTAGATGTAGATTAGTGATCCTCCCCAGCTTCGCATGGATGCAATGCTGATATTAAACTCTTGAGCCCCAAGCAAACGCACACCGTCGTTCTATTATGTTTCTAATTAAGATATTCGAAAGGATGAACATATTGTGCATGTATTATAAAATCTTTCTCTTGAATTACTCTATCTTTTAAAAACAACCGCATCAAAATCCTTTTCGTAATTTTACAGATCTAAGCATTCATAGGGACAGCAGGTAGCGACTTTGTTTTATACTATGTAGTAATATGTTATTCTAATGAATACGCTGTATTCCTCTTTAATTTCATTAAAATATCATGTTTTTAATTTATATCGTACTAGCTTTTTCCAGCGGCTTCGCCCGCGTACATAAAATATAACCTATGTCACTCAGGCGTGAAGCAGCTTTCTATTGTTGCTAAAATTTTTCCAATCGGACCAGTAGTTCCAGAGATTATCCCCTATAAACAAAAAAACATAAAAACAAAAAATCAAACTTTACCTCTTTATTATATTAGTGTAGATGAAAGCGTAGGTACAACACATTTATACATTCCTGCTCCTTTTTATTTTTGCACTTTTATACATTCCTGCTCCTTTTTATTTTTGCACTTTTATACATTCCTGCTCCTTTTTGGTGGGAAACTATCTAATGATTTTTCACGCTCTAGAGTGGAGCGAGACGGCTTGCCAGATTTTTACTGGTTCCTCTCCAAAGTCGCTTCGTAGCCTTGCATTCCAGGGTCCCAGATTTTCCATTCAAACATGAGCTAATAGCCCCAAAGGCTTCCATCCTGCTGGGTCCCTATGATTTTGCTGACATCTTGGCGACTTGGGCTTTTTCTGAACGGTTTCCGAACGACCGGACGGTGAGTTACCCGATGCTTGCTGTCAAAAAACCACGTCTACAGTGACAACCATGCCCATAGACTTCTACATTCATAATATTACTAGCTAACACAAACGCATACATACTAAACTTTGGCTCGTACAATATTACTGTCATATTTTAGTAGGATTTAGACGATGAATAGCTAGCCTGTCAGTATTTATGAGCAACTAACTTTTGCCCTGAGGCTAAGCTCGCTCGGACAAAATTTAGTCCAAGAGAATGTCACCGTATTTCGGACGCCTAAATTGAAAAGAATCCATTTTCATACTGATACCAGTTTGTAGCAGCGGCTTCAACTGAAAATCGTAAAAATGTTTACCCCAGTAGGGTTTTTTATGGTAAAAATCATCCAACGATGAATCTCGGTCTTGGGCGGAGCAGGAACAGTGTCAGACTCTTCCTGACTAAATAACCGATCCCGTTCCTATGTTGCCATAAATGATAAATGATTTTTATTTTATAAATAGGTTTTTACAAACTCTTTTACACGTCAATATTTTTTTTTATATTTTCATATTATGTACCAGGGCCAGAGTCAGACACGAACTCTCGGCTCCAGTAGTTGGCTTCGACTTTTCTGCAAGTCCCTACAAAACTCCGTAGGGATGGAGTTTCGTAAAATCCGTACCCACTTAGCGGACGTCTACATCCTAGAAGGACCTGCTAAATTTTAAGTTTGACCTGTGTTACAATTTCTGAGATTTCGTGATTAATAAGTGAGTGGTGGAATGAATTATATGACTTGATTCCACCATCTCAATTACCCCGTAATCGCGAATATAATTTAAAATGTTGAAACTTCTACGGTCCGTACTAAGCTTTTTACCTCGTCGTTTATAACGCGTACATCGAGGGACTGGAACAATTTGCCTGCTGCGGTCTTCCCGTCCGATTATAATTAAGGTGTCTTCAAGGCTAGAGTGAATTGGCTCTTAATAAACTAAGTGCGACACACTAACAACGATTTCATCACTGCTTACTACAGTCAGCATTTGTTTAAATCAATAAAAATAAATAAATAAGATAACATTCCCAAAAAGGCAAAGAAACTAATAAAAAAACTAAACCGAAAATAGAATACCATTTCATAAAAGAGACTTAAATTGAAGAAATAAACGTAAGTCTTACAAGCTTATATCTAAAACTAAGATTCGCCGAAATAAAAAATAAATAAATGTCAGATCGAAAACAAATTATAGTTTTTCTGTCTTTGGGGTCTTCCTCTAATAAGTTTAAATTTAAGTCGAAAAGATAGAACATGATAAAACACTAAAGATTATGTAAGTATCTTTAAGTGACTCTACTTACTTGGGACTTAAAACACTAACTTAATGGCAGCTACTTTTAAAACTTAGGCCTCAATCCACCAGATACTTTATATAATTCTTACATTTCAAAAGATATTCTTGTACGAAAAGAAAGTAATATTTGGTAAGTAGTATATACCTACTAACAATTTCTCATTTTTATTATTGTCAGTAAGTTTTGTTTTATTGAGGTCAAAAAATTAGACACAGATACTTACTTATTGACTAAGCGATCTTCCGCGTTCCTTCCTTGCCTTAATTCCTGGGCCCTAGTCTTACGCTTTCGCATCAACCCATGGCCCCAGGATGCTTCGACCCTGCTATTGCTGCAATTATGCTGCTGCAATTAGTTGACAGGAAACTGAAGGTACCCCTTCAGTTTCTTGTCAACTAATTGAGGCAGGACTGGTAGCCGAGTGGTCAAGGCCCCGATTTACGATGTATATATAGGTCGCGGGTTTAAACCCAGCCAGGCATATTACTCTCTGTAATTTATTTCATCGCCACTGCTCTCAACACGGTGAAGGAAAACATCGTGACAAATTCGGCATAACCTAGAACCGGAAAATTCAAAGACATGTTACAACCAACCCACACTGCCCCGGCCCGCACTGCACTGGCCCGGGGTGGATTACGGCCTATTTGCTCTCTTACAGAGGTGCCTTAGTTCCAGCAATGAAACGATTAAAAGGCCGATGCTATGCTATTCATCATAGTATTGGTTGAAAGATAAAAATAAAAAATAGGTCTCTCCTTAGTGTTGCTATAGCGACCAGCTCTATGTGTCTTACAGGTTGCCGCAAACCCTTATCAGATCAGCAGCCCATTTTGGGAGAGGTCTTCCAACATTTAAGACTGGAATCTTAAATGGAACTAAGAAAAAAACAGAAGAACTAAATATATCCACCATGTATATTTTGACTGGCCTGTCAGTCTAGTTGTTAGTGAACCTGACTGTTATGCCGGAGGTCGTGGGTTCGATTCCCACCCAGGACAAATGTTTGTGTGATGAGCACGATCATTTGTTCTGTGTCTGGGTGTAATTTATCTATAATATATGTATATATTTAGAAATATATAAATATGTTTATCAGTTGTGTAGTACTCATAACACAAGCTCTGCTTAGCTTGAGACTAGACGGCTTTGTGTGATAGTTGTCGAATATATTATTATTATTATATTATTATTATATCTTTTTTAAGCCTCTGACCCAAATGACAAACCAAAGAATAAAAATAGTGTATAGGAACAGAACTCATGATTGTGGGCACATTTATTACGAGAGCAGATGTCGCCAATATAATTGTACGTGTGCCGCAAGCGATGATCAATTCGTGACTGAGTTTATTGTACTGACTGAAGTACACTTGTTATTAACTATAATATAATAATAAGCCCATGATATGTAAAGTCCATTAGAACGCTTTATTGTAGCACGACTTGTGAGTGCAGTGTTCTAGGTCTATTGGATTTTTCCATTTCTAGTTACTCTCTCTCGAGTTCGAGAGTGGGTGGTTAAACACCCCTCGTCCCTCGCAAATCACGAAAAACCGATGGTTCTACGCCAGTTCTATCTTCAGTCTTGTCAGATTGCCGTCCTATTAGACTATGAGATTAAAGGACCATAAAATGCACCTGTGTTTGTACTTATGCTTATATCTCGTTCTTGGCTAATTTTTGTTTAGAGTGGCATCATCATCAATTCAGCCGAAAAACGTCCACTGTTGGACATAAGCCTCGCCTAAGTGTCGCCATAATGGACGGCCCTGTACATCTTGCATCTACCGGCAACCCTTGCCAGGTCATCGGTTCACCTTTTAGGCAGCCTTCCAACACTGCGTGTTCCGGTACGTGGTAGCTACTCCAGAATCTTTTTTTGTAACTTTCTTTAGAGCGGCTGCCATGATCGAAATATGCTCAGGTGTATATATATGAATACTGTAGAAATCTTGAGCTTTTAAGTGTCGCTTCTATCCATTCTTATACTATGACCCGACGCAAAATCTAAATTATAACTTTCTCTATTTGTCCTTTCATCTAATTTATTGGAATTATGAGCCTTTGTTATGAATGTGAACCTAGGATTTACAAGAAAATTCTTTTGACAATATTAATTATGTTGTAAGACTTCTTTGATTTTCGTTGTCTAAAAATTTCAGGGTTTTTGCTTCAGGCTATCAAACAAAAACATTGTTGTCCTTTAGTTTGAATAATATTATTCAAACATGTGTGTATGATAACGGCAAGAAAAATAATGATTATTGGAATTGTGAATAAGGAATGTCGATTTCAAAGTCTTAAACATCGTCGTTAAATTACAAGTCAGTCGGTTTTCTATCATCTATATTTTGCAGCTTTTTTTTATGGTGGTAAAAATTCTTTAATGAGAAAGCTCGCCCTTGAGCGGAGCAGAAAACAGTGTCAGACTGTTACTGACTAAATGATCCACCCCATTCCTTCTTAGCTCTCATACCGGGGTCGGACCTTCTTTTCAGAAACTCGACCGGGACTTCAGTAGGCTTCGGCCTCTAGCAGGGCCCCTACGGTTTTGCTAAAAACTGCTGGAGACGCGCATGGAACTCAACTCGCTGGCTAGTTAGGCTCAATCCAGGCAGTTACCGGACGGTCTATGCCTACGGTGACCAGAAATTGGGATGGGCGTCGCAGAAGGAGGCGACCGCCTACCACTCCTCCTCGTTTCGGACCATGGCCTGCACCAAAGCCCGGTGCGAGAGATTGCTGTCGCCAATCACCTCTAAACCCCATAAAGTAATATGTAATACCAGGCCATAAAGTAAAATTTGTCACAATAGAATTTAAACACTGGAATTTCAAAAAATGGTTCTTTCATTTTGATTGTATTTATCTACTATACACCTATTCACGTGAGTACAACTCAATTTCGGTAAATCAAAAGTCTTCAGCGAATATAGACATGATACAAAGTATGGTATCGATTTTAGCAACATATTTTTATTTTAGTATCTCGCAATTCCCAATTTTGGATATCAAACCCCTATTGTTCGATACTATAAATGCTTCAAATACTATGAATGTTTCAACAATTGAAACGTAGTAGTATTCAGTTTTGAAATTGATATTTGAAACGAAAAAAAATCTATGTTGGTATATTCTATAGAGCAGTACTGCTGGTAAAATTTCGACTGAAAGACACGACACGCAACAGACAGGCACGATTTTGAAATGAAAATACAATTTTGGTGTCAAAATTCTAGTTTCACAAAAGCCTCGAATCCCCGAAGGGTTCAAGCAGAGGTTTACGTTATTTCATCTATGTTTTATTTTATCTATACAATTTCACCAGAAAAAATTATGTGAGTGCATGTAAAATTTGTACTACCCAGCATATAAAAATCTGGTTATGTTTTTGTTGATTGGCTCGCGTTTCATCACTATTTCAACTGGTGATAATCAATGATGGACCCGATGTTGAAGCACGCTTGTCTAGAAGTAGATCAATAGAATAATCTTTATTGTACACCAAAATAGTAACAATTTCACATAAATTTATGTGAAAAAAAGAAAAAAGAAAGAAAAACAATTTTTATTCGGCCCAAACTAGACGCACATACATACACACATAAAACAACCACACAAAATACAACAATTAGTCAGTCAAGTGTGAACAAGGTATTATTAAACGACACCATAGACACTAGGCAAAAATCCTTGGGCTCAGTGAAAACTACATGCGTTGTCTATGGCCTCTGTCATAATCCACATTACAAAAACAAAAAAAAGAAACAAAATATACAGAAGGTAAATACATAAGCTAGAAGTAACCTATTAGTTAAAATAACAAAATATTTTAACTACATCACACTAATATTTTAAAATCCAAAGTTTGTATGTGTGAGTAAGCTTAGATATAATTAACATTCCGATATAACATTATTGTGGAATAAATAAAGGATTAATTTAAGCATGTTCCCTATTCAACTCTTGAGCCCCAAACAATTGCCTATTGTTCTTTAATTGTGTCTGTAATTACGGTAGTTGAAAGATTAGAAAAAACATAATTAAAGCATAATCCAATTAAAATAATATATAATAAATTTAAAAAAATAAAACAAATATTCCACGTGTCATCAACAGCGAGACATTTGAGTAAAAATGACAAAATTTTAATACCATAAAAGGATTTTCTACATCTGGAATATTTATCGTTCGCATCGATGAAATATCAAACGTTTTGTTTTATGAAAATATCGACTCCCGTATATACCTATCCTTGCATACAATAAGACAACACAGTATAGAGGAAGGTACAATTTTTTCTGAAAATTCAAAACCTTTTCTAAAAAACTGTCTAAATTCATGTCCGTTTTTTCTTCCCAAAAATATTGTAGCTTACGTTTCCTACTTCAAATGGTTTCTCTGACACCTGCCACTCGCCAGAACCTCGTTAGGAGAAATGAACTGCATGCAGATGAAGTTCAACATATAAATCTTGCATTTCTTCTAAAATATTATTGCCGTCTACAAAACCTTCATTATTTTATTTCCACGCAGTTTGGGTGAAATGGGTTTTAAGATTGTGTTTGGGCTCATTTTCTTTTAGATCGGTGTAATATAACTTAATGATACGTATTGTATTTTACGATTACGATTTTATATTGCATAGAAGATAATTGCTTGCAATAACGTAAGTCTGAAATTCAGTAGATAGCTTCTGAATTTATATGAGAATTTATAGAAGAGCTAAAACGATTACGTTTTAGCTCTTTTATAAATTCTCATATTAACATTTAGGATAAAAGTCCACGAAACGATTTTCACTCAAAAATAAAAACACATTGTCATGATGCGTTAATGTCCGCGTGTTCCGTGCGCGGTTCTTTGCGGGTCCCGTTGGGCAACGCGGGCTGAGGTCATTTGCAACCATGGCGATTTACAACCGCATGCTTTGCGATTGGTTTAGCATCCGTAGAAGACTCGTACGAGTGTCTTCGAATTGAAACAGCCATTCTCAACACTGTAGGCATGGATGACACTGCTCCGTGACATCTTAGCCCAATTTTATTATTGTCATGCACTTGCTTGTCACTTGGTGCTTTCATCATCACTTTGTCAATCCTTAGTATTCCTCAAGGCTTTTGATTTTTACAACCAACTTAGTGGTAATATTGACAACGATTTGTGACCATGATGTACGGTTCATCATGATTGTAATGTTTGACTTTACAGGTTACCTATGTATATTTATGAAGTTTCGAAATAAATGAGCCAAACCCTATCCCGTTATTAACATTGACAAGTGAAATATTTGGAACAGTACCTTAATTAAACAAAAATAAAAATATGGAGCAAAAATTTCGATATGGGTAATAAGATATCAAATGAGTTTTAAATTCTTAATCTTAACATAAATAAGTAAGCATCAAATTATTAACATTAACATATTTTTTTGGTATTTACGAGTATACTGATGTATTATGCCTAAAGCTAACTTGTTTGCAAATTTTGTATTTAACTAGAAAGGCTTACAATAATATGTCAAAAAAATCCACAATGTTATGAGTCACTTTTGAAATAATTCCGTTTGAAGTTTAACCTTTAATTTCTCAAACAAATTCTTCCTTTTCGTTTTTATTAAGCTGATAGTTTATATGTTATGTGACCATCAATATACTGACATATTTTGCAAAAGATCTCGAGATAATTAGTTCAATGTGTGTTCAGTCTTTACAATAAAACAGTCCTTAGAGTTTCATTGCGAAAATTTCATTACTACTATACTCTATGCTGTAGGGGCCCTTCGGGGTCGAGGCCTCCTGGAGCCTAGAGGGTGGCGCAAACTGTTACCTCGACTCCAGGAATAAGGCAAGGAAGGTACGGGGTAGGTTTTTTAGTCAGTAAGAGTCTGACACTGGTCTCCCGCTCCGCCCAAGAGCGGGTTTCGTCATTGGATGATTTTCACCTACCATAAAAAAAAAAAACTATACTCTATGTAGTTTTATTTTAGTCATACTCGGAACAAAAGCGTAATAACCCGTAATTTATTACGATTGCAACTTTTGATTACTTTGTTGAACTGTTCAAATCGATCCTAATATTCTCTAATCTTTCTCTTTGTATCTTTTCAAACTAGTAGTACTACTCTCTTACTACCATGATGAAATTGTATACCTACCAATTGTCGAATTTAGTGTTAATCATGGTACATTTTAAAATTACAGAGCATCACCGTGTTCTTGGGTGCGATCGGCGGCGACGGCGATTTGTCACGCTGGGCCTTCGTAGAAGCCATGGTCCGGAGCAAGTAGGAGTGGCAGGTAGTTGCCTTTTTCTGCGAAGTAGTATTGCTAACAAAGGAGGAGGCCAACTACATAAGCGCCGCCGGGATTCTGATGCCGATTTCCAGTCACCGTAGGTGCGGGCTTGCAGACGGCGAACAATGGGTAACTCGCTATCCAGTTGTTTGGAAACCGTCCAGACCAAGCCCAGTCGTCGACGGCGCGCACTATTCCCGCGCCTCAAAGAGTTGGAAGCAAACCGTAGGGACCCTGCAAAAGGGTCGAAGCCAACTGAGGCCAAGGGTTTGTGTCTGAAAAGAAGGCTCTGGCTTTGGTATATATGGCAACGTAGGAACGGGGTAAGTTGTTTAGTCAGTAAGAGTCGGACCCTGTATCCCGCTCCGCCCAAGGGTGGGATTCGTCACTGGATGATTTTTACTTACCATAAAAAATAAACTATTTAAATTTTAAATGTAATTTATTCGTATTGTTTAGTTTAATTTTAATTTACCTGTTACGTCATTTAGTATTTTGAGTTAACTATCCTCTTATTTTTTTTCTAGTTAGGATATTTTGTGAACAAATTTCGGATCTACCTTTAAATAAAAATAAAGTGATTTTGAAGAGCTTCCCAAAAACCACGTTCCCTTATACATTTTGGTATAGGTCACGTTTAAATTATTCACAACTTCATTCTCATTCAAAGGGTCCGATTCTACCTTTTCTAACTAATGGTGTTAAGTGCTATCATCATTAACATCATCTACACCTGGATCTGTCCGTTACTAAGTACTAGCCTCTTTGCCTACGTCACTCGTATTCGAATGTCCCTATATTTTGCCCTCTTTACGTATATTTACCTCGCAAGGGTCGAATCAGTTAACCGCAATACGGGTCAAAACAATTCCAGTCTACGATACGTCCATTATTTGTGTAGTAACCGACTTAAAAAGTAACAAACACAAATTCATTCCCTGTTTTGTGTGAGGGGTAAATAGTGTAAGCTTAGTTCGTCTACTAAAGATGGGTTTGGTTCCAAAATTTCGTTAACGATCATCATCTACAGCAACTTCTTTCGATTATTATCATCATCATCATCATCGTCATTATTGTAGCCAAAGGACACTGCTGGACATAGGACTTGTCTTGACACAACTACTGGTTCTGTTCCATAATATGTTGCAACTAAATGCAGGTATTTAACATGAATCAATCGATTATCTGACCTTACAACTAAACCATTGGGGATACTATATTTTATCTCTCGATAAAAGTTGTGGTCAAAATTACGAGTTCTGTGTGACAATTCTTCGTGTTGCCTGAGAAAACAAAACTCAACAAAAAATATTTTCGTCTACTCTTATTTTTCAAGCCCATAAAAATACTCTGTTGTCAAACTCAGTGCAACATAGTCATGTATCTCCCTCCAAATTCGAAGAGACCGGTTTATATCAATTTTGATAGATTGCATTGTTTCCTCCTGCCATATTTCAAGATAAATAACATCTTGTATCGGATTTCTAACGCGTTATGTCGATGTTGTGAGGCCCTAGTGCCTTTGCAGTGTGGATTATATCTGGGGTGCAGACGGGAGATTTCGTATGTGCGATTTGTCGCAATCGTGACTTGAATATTGATCTTGGTTTGTTGTTGTGTTTTGTTATCTACACTAATATAATAAAGAGGTAAAGTTTGTTTTTTTGTTTTTTTGTTTGTAGGGGGTAATCTCTGGAACTACTGGTCCGATTGGAAAAATTTTAGCAACAATAGAAAGCTGCTTTACTCCTGAGTGACATAGGCTATATTTTATGTACGGGGGCGAAGCTGCGGGCAAAAGCTAGTATATTATATTTTTTAACATATGTATGAAGAACAGTTTGAATCAAAGTTTTTCAACAAAGTTGATGCCAAATGACAATGAAGTGTCATATTTAACTAGTAACAATCTAATAGCCAGACAATTTTTAAATCGTCGATGTTATTGTTTTTCTTTTACTACCATAACCGAAACAAGTCAAAAATGCAACAGAAAACGAATTACATAAGTATTACAAACTACGTACCCATAGGAATTAATGAAATAATCATACTTTTATTTCTGAATCAAAACAAGTAGACTATAATAAGCTCAAGCTCAGCATTTGTACTGGCGCCTTCCTCCACATTTCTTTGTTCTTGCCATAATATCACCTTTAGAACATCGATACATCATTTTTAGGGTTCCGTAGCCAAAATGGCAAAAACGGAACCCTTATAGTTTCGTCATGTCCGTCTGTCCGTCTGTCCGTCTGTCCGTCTGTCCGTCTGTCACAGCCGATTTACTCGGAAACTATAAGTACTACAGTGATGAAATTTGATGGGAATATGTGTTGTATGAACCGCTACAAAATTATGACACTAAATAGTAAAAAAAAGAATTGGGGGTGGGGCCCCCCATACATGTAACTGAGGGATGAAAATTTTTTTTTCGATGTACATACCCGTGTGGGGTATCAATGGAAAGGTCTTTTAAAATGATATAAAGTTTTCTAAAAAACATTTTTCTTAAAGTGAACGGTTTTTGAGATATCAGCTCTCAAAGTCGTAAAAAGTATGTCCCCCCCCTCTATTTTTATAACTACGGGGTATAAAATTCTAAAAAAAATAGAGGTGATGCATGCTAATTAACTCTTTCAACGATTTTTGGTTTGATCAAAGTATCTCTTATAGTTTTTGAGATAGGTTGATTTAACTGTAATTTTGGTTAAGTTATTGTGCTTACACTGAAAACGATGGCTGAACCTTATAAGATAGATCAAAAAATATACTACAGTATTGTACACCTTTAAAAATCCGCGATGATATAAAATCTTTATAATGTAGGTACTTTTTACGAGAAATGCTGATTTGGGCACGCCTATCCTCGTAACGCCCAAGAAAAAAAAATTGCATGAGAGCTAAATGACCAGTGTTCATTTTAATGCACATAATATATGGATATGGTTAATGCCCAAGCAAGTCTGCGCTTATTTTTGTGTAAATAAACGCTTAGGAATTTTTTGTTTATTTTTGGGCATACTCTGGCGTTATGTAGAAGATCAAGAATTGATTTTTAAGGCTATTTATTTTGTTCATTTAAATGAACATTAGGCGTTACTTACTTCATTACGGTTATTTATTTTGTTCATTTAAATGTACATTGGGTGTTATATACTTTTTATGGATAAAAAGAAAAATATTAGTAAATCATTTCTTTTTATTTTGTTAACCTTAATAATTATTACAGACACCGAGATCCATATCTCTTAAATTTAAACCACCATATTTACTGAAATATGCCTCTAAAATCATCAAAAAGAAACAACATTTTTTTTATCTAATTAAAATCTGTTCTAAAATAATCTACTTCCTCCTTGCCCTTCTTACGCCTCTCGGCTGTCCAGTTCCATGGCTTCTACCTCGCCCAGCACCACGTCCTCTCACAGCACGGCATCAACGACCTTGACCACGTCCAACTGCCCTCTCTTCCGCTTCTGATTCGGTGTCACTCGATTCGGAATTATTATGTGCCCTATTTTCTGGGGAATCTAGAACTGGCATGAATTCCGGATCTCCTACATCTTCGTCTGACGAAATAAAGTCTTCTATTTCCGAATCTACCAGTAAACGTTCAATATTCGAATTCCTCCAGACCTAGAGAGTAAAATAAAACCAAACCATTAATTTGTACAATAACCCACTGTACATTAAAATGTACATGTTATTTAGGAGGTTAAATTGAAGTAACGCTCAATGTGCAATAAAATGTACATAATATTTTAAGAGCAATTTAAAAAATATTTTTGTATCTATGTAGAAAAATAATAATATCAAACAATAGTATAGTAATAATTCATTCACTAAGATCAAAATCCCACACAAAAAGCTGTAAAATTAAAAAGATAAAAGTGGATCAAACTTACGTGGTATCCGCCGGCGCGCCTTCTTGCCACGTGTATGGAATTTTGACGGACAACCAATGCCTTTTACAAAATTGACAGACGTCAAAACGTTGACAACACTAAACACGAATCAAATAATAGTCACCATAAACACGTATACTGGCGGGGAATTCAAACTGGACACAAAATTTATTTTGTACATCTTAATGTACGCTGGGCGTATAAGCGTACTTTTTAAAAAAATGTTTGGGCTTTAATGATTTCTAATATTATGTACAATAGAATGTACATGGGGCGGTACGAGGCTATAGCACGGAATATTTATAAATACATATATAAAATTAATATTCATACATAAAAGTACAAGGCAAAATATCGGGAGAGTTTAGGCTCCATTCACCAGGTGTATAAATTGACATAATAAGTTTATTATATTTGCTGCTACGGAACCCTTTGTGCGCGAGCCCGACTCGCACTTGGCCGGTTTTTATCATCATAAGCCGCTTCTGGTGATTTAAGATATCAAACCACTCGCTACTTACCTTTCTATCTTAACTATCACGTAGCGTATATCATTACGCTTTACTTCTTAAATGTTTGCTGTCATTTGAACAATTCCACCTATATTTCTCTTATCTTGTAGTACCAGTTCACTCTACAATTAATGTAGATTGTTCTTGTTTCCTTATAATAGTATTTCTTAATCTATTAAAATAGATATTAATACGACTTCATTTATCAATATATTTTCTACTTATCTTAAATAAATCGCAACTTGCTTATCTATCTTTATTAACATCGTCTTCTAGTCTTTATTCACTTAGATGTAGACTATACTTTTATGTTTATCCATTGTCATCTGAACAGTCACATTATATTTTTTTCAATACACTTACTCGAAAACTGCCTCTTATCGCACTCCTATTAGGTTCAATATAGCATGTATATCACCCAAGTGCTTTTTTGAGTTTATCACAACAAGGGCTTTTTTATTCCTTCCTTATCGTCACGGTCACGGGGGATTATTTTGTTTTACTTAGTTTATCGAATCAGGCGCGAGGCGTTCACCTGAGTCGCTGGGCGACCCTCTCGAAATTAGAAACTGAGCAGAGCAGATTTGAATGCTATACTTGAATATTTCTTATATTTCTACTTTATGTTTGAGATACGATTAAAATTTTTTTCTTTCTTTCTTTATTTCTCAAGTCGTAAGTGTATTGAAAAACGTCGTTTGACACACGTGCAGATTTGTCATTGCAGCCCTCGGCTCCATAACACACTCGCCTACGGCTCGTGCGAATTTCGCCTCGGTCGCAATGACAAACTTCCTGCACTTGTATCAAAATGTACTATTTCATTGTTGCCACAGTTTCTTATGTCTTCTTTATACCAGTTACTCTGCATAAACCGCTTTCCTTACGACACTATTCTTTAGTGTACTACAATAACAGTGGGGTTCAGGGCTTCATCTAAATTTATAAAATTTAATTGAGACAATAAATGATTTTATTATGAAATTAAAATAGATATGACTATGATTTTATATAACTGTATTTCGTGCCTATACCGTTTCATTCACAATCAGCCTACCTTTCTTTACCGAATCAATTAATTGCAGTAGCCCGTGTACTACAGGCGCAGAATTCAATAACGACCAGGTTGATAAATGGAAAGGGAAACCATTACAATTTATGGTTGGCCTGCTTTATGTAACGCGGAATGGGAGTGACGTTACTTGATAGTTATAATAAAAGCGGTCAAGTAAGAGAGGTAGGCTGTGAAATTACTATGTGGATTTTGTTTTTGTCTTTCATGCATTGAAAACCAACTTGGCAACAACTTGGTTTCAATACAAGAATTTGTATTAATGTTTGGTCTTGAATATTTTTTTAACAGTTGTTTTCGTAACTAAATTTTGCAATTTTTATTTTGTATTTTTTAACAAGTTAGGTTTTCAGGCCTAAGTTTTTTTTTATTGTTTATAGGGTCACGTTTGACTATCACATGCCATGGTCACAAGTGTAATTGTTTTTTGTTTCCATTAAGGATCTGTCTCTTCCCTTTTCTTCTTTGTACTCTATAGATACCTATTTCTTAATTCTAAAATTAATAGTGAAGATACTTTTAAGTATAAAGAGTCTATATTTAGCTGCTGTTTAATTAAAAATAATCAAGCGATCATCGTTAGTATCCCTTCCTTACATCGTTAGTAAATTTTAAAAATTCGGCTTTATATTGATTAAATACCAAAGTTCACGAACACATTACACCTGGTACTAAACTGGCAATATGCTTAACAAGGCTAATTATACAAAGAATAGGTGGTTACTCAGGAGAGGCAGCGTTATAAAGTGGACATTTCGTTCACTTACTAACACGGTGTCTTCCATTGATGAAGTTCTTGGGTATCTGATGGGTGCAAGGCGTATAGTACCAGTGATTTGGGACATTAGGGCTGTTTACGAGATGCTTTATCCAAAAATGCACATTTGGGGGTAGGTGAATTTTTGGTGATGATGACTACACAATGCTTATATAACATCAGTCTAGAATTTTAGACGGCCGAAATAAAAAGTGATATTCTTAAAGATAATAATTTTCCAAAACTTCCGAAATTTATGCGTAACTGATTACTCGTATTCAATTCCAAACTATTAAAAAATCCTTGAAGCAAGGTTTGAAAGCATGTGACATTTTAGTGGATACCTAGTCTAGTCCTTTGTGATGGATTACGACTTGTTTCATGTCCTAGAAAGCAGGCCGGAGTCCTAGTTAGTAGTCTCCCATCTATCACTCACCACTGTGTAGTCCCAAACTAAACAGAGCGTGTATTATAAATACTAGACAAGTGATAAAAATACTTTTAATTTCTGAATACTTATATTATGGATTTACGTTGCAACACAGAACAAATGATCCTGCCTATAACACAAATATTTCTCTTGGACGAGAATCGAATCCACAACATCCGGCATAGCAGTCAAGGCTACTAAGCACTTGACTAATTAGGTTATTCGTCAATCATCGATATTGCATGCAATATTACACATTTATTTATATGTTTATACTCTCATCGGATCGCCTTGCAGCTATTACACCAATGGAGCACAATTAGTTCAGTAGTGTTTAACATTATGTTCACGGTGGACATAACAAATCCTAAAATCCTATATCCTCATATAGGATGTAGAATTGTAGGATTGTTTATGTCAAATCCTACAATCATACATCCTATTCCGTTTAAGGCATAGGATGTATATCCTATTGAGGTTATGCCTTAATCGATGTCGCATTACCTTGAATCCTGTACTGCGTCAAATATTACAAGTCCATATTTTTGACACAATTTTTCTTTCACAAGTATATTAGCAAGCCCATTCATATCTACAACATGTCCAAACCCTTTTAGATCCTTACACAGATTCACAATAAAACCTATTTAGAAAGGAATATCAATAAAAACTTTCACGTATATCCTCGCCCTCGTATCATAGGAGGGGAGGACTAATACAAAACGACATCAAGGGGTGGCAAGGCGATCATCTCCCTACAGAATTCGACTACCATATATTGCTACTTACATCGACAAACATACCCTGATCCTTATTTATTAAAATACATATAAGAAATCCAGGTCTAAATTTACTGGTCAACTACCCTATCTTAGATTCAGTGAATATTATATTACTTATTGGAATAAGTAAGAATCACGAATGTAGATTTTTGGCGAATATGTTTACGCTTTCAATATGGTTTTAGGGGACTTAGAGAATATCTGCGTTGTATTTTAGTGAAAGGAATAGACGAGATTTCGGAGATATTTCTTATGACAATATTTGTATCAAGTGAAGGGATTTCTTTTGTATTGAGAACAACTTTATTCTTATCCAAAATGGATAAAATGGTATAAATATCAAAGAAGTCTAGTTACTCGATGGTAAAAAGAAGCTGTGTGTATGTAATAGAGCTATTCTTTTTTTTGTTTCTTTCATAAAAATATAAATTTATGCCTCATTGGTCTACAGTAATGTCTCAGTGGCAGTTTTGGTTTGGATAATCAATTATTATTAAACAGCTTCTGCCACCTTAAGCGGAGTGACATTAATTTTCAAATTTTTACTAACATAAACCCAAACTGTTGAAACCCTACAGACTCGACGCCTCCTGGGGCAAAGGGTTGATGAGAAAGCGTAACACCAGGGCTCTGGGACTAAGGCGAGGAAGGATTGGGGTTGGTTGTTCAGTCAGTAAAAGTCTGACAGTTTTCTGCTCCGCCGAAGTTAAAGGAATCGTCATTGTTGTTTCCAAGGCTTAAAAAAGGCCACTGTTACTCTTTGATTAGTGTGTGTTCAAAGTGCAAGATGTTTTTTTTTTACTGCGATCGAAAACTTTTACGTGTTTGGTTCCCTGATTGGTCAAGAGCGCGGGGCGGGCCAATCAGAACACCGGACGCCATAAACGTGTCAATCGCGTTAACGTAAAACATACTAGCACTCTCAAAAGTAGCCTGAACTTCGGATTTGTGCCAAGTTGTTGGCAACAGGCTGCCGCCTTTTACATGTGATTTAAATAAATACACCTAAGGAAATATATTTTTCTATGTATCTTGTATTAGTTTGTATTTGAAGAAGGCAGAATTATTTGAATTGATCATTACAATACTGTTTTTTGCAGCCAAATATTAAAACCTGGGTTCAATAGTTAACTAATTTCATTAATCTTTTACTTAGCAAAAATCTTTCTCAATTGCTAATAGGATACTCCTAACTTCTGCTACTAGCTTTGTCTGCTTAAAAGCAGAAATCTGTTCCAAGAGAACATAATTTACAGGATAAAAAGTATCATAAATATGCTTCTAGGCACATGAGTAGACCATATGGTCTACTCATGTACCATATTTCATCGAAATCCGTGAGTAGATATAATAACAAACACACGCTCTCAAACTATTCTCCTAATAACATTAATGCGATTAATGTGATGATTATTCTTAGTAGTGCATTCTTTACAGCGTGTCGTGGTCATGGGTCGGTCGAGTCCTGCGCCACACCGCCTAACTTGCGATACGATACCATGCAGCTCTGTGTTTGATGGCTTGGGTGTTTTTGCTCCATCAAACCCGTAACTAGGACACGGATGACATTCCCGAAGATTAGTTTATTAAGAAGCATCTATTTGATACCTCTTAGACAGATGCGTTACCACCTCGTCAGACGCGAATACAAATCTTCCAATAACAGCCCCTTCTAACGCAAAACCTTTCCAAAAATCCTATTCGTATGCTACCCAACAACAATACCTCTATTTATAGTTTCAACGACACGGTCAAACCATCAAAACGCCAATCTAAAATCTTTTAGCCCGCTATCTAGATTTTAGCATCAAAAACGGCCGGGTGCCGTAGATTGTGGCATGCAATCTATGTATAAAGCGAGTCGTGTGGCGTCATTCATCACTCAGATCGTAGTATGACATGTAGGTATTCGGGCGTTGGGCACAAAAACTTGCGAACGTATTTCTATGCTTTGCCAGACGTTCGTTCCTCTTGTCGTTTTGTTCAACGTTTGTTTTGTCGCTTCCTTCCTTTTCAAGGTAGAACAGTTCTGTTGTGGAATTTTACTTTTCGAACCCTCTAGCCGCTGCTATTTCTGCAAGATAGAATCACTGTTGACAGTGTAGATAGTAGCCCCTCGCGCGCAAAAGGATAGTAGTTTTATATAAATGCATGCTTTTTTTTGGTAAAATCACAAAAAAAAAAAATCTTGTACTGTTTTTTTTTTAGGAAGAACGTATTTTCGGTCGAGTATATTTCGTACAGCTGTATGTAGGTATAGTACGACATTTAAGCGTTTTTCGGAAATTTAAGTTGTATAGCCGTATGTAGGTACAAGGCCTATGTCCAGCAGTAGACTAAATGATGATGATGATGTTGATGATGACGATGCACCTACAATCGGCGCTCAAGGGGGTAGTGAGTACAGTGAAAGCAATCAAACAAATATTGGATCTCACAACAATAAATCGGAAAAAAAAAATTATCATCATCTATCGAGCCTTTTCTTAATTAGCTTGGAGTCAACTTTCAGTCTAACCAAATGCGGTTGAATGTCCATGTTTTTACTTGGGGCAACCGCTTATCAAATCTCTACACCCCAGTTACTGTACAACACGATCCTTCTTGGATAGACTACCGGTGGTGTCTGACTACCTGTAAATGTCAAAGATCTGCGAATGACATCCGGGGTCAACGGGTTTACGTGATAACTTAGATAAACTTAAAAAAGTACTTACATGATGTATTTGCACTGGTACTATTAGTTTTCGAAACATTGACAGGTGCTAGCTACTGGATTACCACGACACTTAAAATCAAAGAAGTATAATGAAAAAGTAAATATTTATATTACAGTACATTTTTTAACTTACTTCATATCAAATACAAAACAAAATCAAATTGCAGCATGTAAAAAGGTTGTCTTTAGATAAAAGTGCAAAGACAGCATTAAAACTTCTTAGTTCCAATTTATTCGTAAATAACTCTGTTCAACTTTCCCTTCAATTTCTCTTTTAGCAACTTTTTTTGAAAGGACCTTCCACAAAGATCTTAAACTCCGGAAAACGAAATTCGCGCAAAATCTAAACACTCTTCAACGATAAGCAAAAAATAAACAGCAGGAAAAAACGCGAGACGAAAAGGAACCGTTTGCTCCAGAACCCTTAAGCCGCGTTTCCACTAGGCAACAATTGATGCGTAACTTGTTGCACAACAAGTTGCCCAACATGTTGAAAGTCAACGCGGAACTTTTGTTAAACAATGTAGTCGACGACTGACGTAAGTCAGTCGTCGATAATATGTCGCCAGAGGAACTTGTGTTGATTTCAGCAGCAGTGGTTATAATTTTATAGAAAAATGCATCAAAAAGAAAAATAACCACGTTAGTGAGTTAGAATGTATCTCCGATATAAATAAAATGTAAAGATTCTCTTTAAACAAACAATAAGCCGCGCGTCATGTTGCCCGCTAGCTGGCAAGTTGGCGACATTGCGGGCTATTGTGCAGCGTTGCCGTACATGTTGAGCGTCTCGTGTCGCCCGCCAAAATTGCCTAGTGAAGACGCGGCCTAACGCTACGTACTTTACGTACAATTCTGGGTTCCGGTTGTTTCGTAATAAATCCTTTTGCACATGTTGCCTCATGCGTGTGATAGATCGACATAATATGCCGTCGAGAAAAACCCATTTGTTTGGCCAATGTTTCCAACCAATGTTGGAATCTGGTTGTAACGATATCTCTGCTATTTTAATTGGCACTCTCTGTTAGATTACAAATGTAGATAAAATTAACGTTATCAACACTGCGTTTTGTAGGTATTGGTTTATAAGGTAGGTTCTCTATTAACCTTTTGGTATTCGAATGGTATTCCATTGGCAACTTAAGTTGCCAAACGGTCGCGTGTTTAAGACCTTCTAGTGACTATCAATAGAATGCCTACGACAATAAATTTTTACAGGCTTGGCGTTGGAGGTAAAGTAACGTTAACATTTAAAAGGTTAAAGCATTTAGTCCTTGATGAGAATTGAGACCTTAATCAGTTTCAAAACATCCAATGGTATAACTAATTGCTATTGATCATTTGTCACTAACTATTAGGCTGTCCCTATTCACAAATTAAGCGTTGTCATTTGATCCAACCTTGACATCAAACTCATTTAGGTTAATCCAAGTTGAGCCAACATCAAAACGGTGACAAATGTTGGCCAATGTTTGCCTTTCTTACTTTTTCATAGGGTTCTAAAGAATTTGGGTCGTGAAAATGAACTGTTTTCTAGTTCACAGTCTGTTACACCCAGATAAATAGAAAGCTGATTTTTGTAATATCAACTTTACCTAGTTTTACGTGCGGCGACCTCTCGCGCCGGGCCCTGGTTCAGGCCATGGTCCGCAGCGAAGAGGAATGGCAGGCGGTCGCCTCCTTCTGCGAAGCAGTAATGCTCGTAAAGGAGGAGGCCGACCGCATAAGGCAAAGGCAACGGCGTACTCGCCGTAGCCGTCGCCGCCGCGATCCTGCCGATATCCGGCCACCGTAGACACTGGCTCACGGACGGTGAGCAATGGGTAGCTCGCCGTCCGGTCGTCTGGTAAGACCGAGTCCAAGTCGTCAACGGCGCGCACCGTTCCCGCGCGCCTCAAGGAGTTGTCAGCAAACTGCAGGGGCCCTTCAGGGTCGAAGCCTCCTGGAGCCTAGAGGGTGGTGGAAAACTGTTACCTCGACTCCAGGAATAAGGCAAGGAAGGTACGGGGTAGGTTTTTTAGTCAGTAAGAGTCTGACACTGGTCTCCCGCTCCGCCCAAGAGCGGGTTTCGTCATTGGATGATTTTCACCTACCATAAAAAAAAAAAACCTAGTTTTACGTTGTTGCTAACCAAATAAAAAAGATGTAGTTCAAAAGAGGGATAACAAAAGTCATTGTTAGACTTAGTAATATTATAAAACAGTTTGATGCTTTTTGAGTGACTATGACACCATTGAATTTAGCTCTTCTTGTCAGAAGAAAAAACATAGGTAAAAATAAACATACCTTATTGACTTTTACACTAGAGTACAATATTAATAGGAAACGGGCTTGAAAGCAATTCAAGAACTAATTAAATGGTATTAAAATGTACAAATGCAAAATTCACGTAAAAACGGCATTATATCCCATTCAAAAGGTGGAAAAAAAATAGAAAGCATCAGTAACATGACTAAAATAACAGAACTTAAAATCGAGATCCTCCTTGATAAAAAATATAATTACAAACAGAACTTAACTCTGTTTTGAAAATGTATCTAAAAATATAGACACGACTACTTTCTGCAATCGGTTTCGTAATAGTAGACAGTGATCCCAAAAAAACATATATACTGCTTGGATAAAAAGTATTCTATTTGCTATTCTAGGACTACTATAAGTATAAGGTCTGGCTGCGTTCGCGCGATTAATTTGAAGGCGCTCTAACACCCACAAACTTAAAATTTATCAGGTTAGTTTCAACTTAGGGCACTTTAGATGGCCGCTAAGAACGAATTTTATAAAATTCAACCCCTTTGGTAGTAAACCGACATTCACCGCAGGCGAAGAATAGTTTTATCGAAATCCGTTCAGTACTTTGATCATGAACACGTAAAATGAATAAGCACATTCACTAACTTTTATCTTCATAAAAATTATTGTGATAGTGTTATACAAGATATCACACAAAACGTTCTACATATACATTATACAAGAATGTCTGTTTGTCACATTTTATCGCTACGGACAGCGCAGCCCTCAAGGATGTCTCTCAGAGCCGTACGCCTGGACTTGATGAAATGAAACAGGAAGTTATCAATCAAAATCTACTACAAAACCTGTCTCCTAACACAACTACGATATAATCTTCCCTAAATCAGAACAATTGTAAGATATAAATCGTATTTAATGCTTCACAATTGTCTGAGATCAAGACGAATCGCTTTGTCGCCCAAATCTAGATTAACTATGTTACGACGTTGAGTCACGGGTTTGGTTTCATTATGTCGACGCCATTGTTTGCTAAGAAAGCCCTTTATAGCATTAATTTTTCTAAGTTAAAAGGACCTTTAATTAGTTAGGATGAACGAGTTTTTGGTGAAGGTAAGAAGTAATTGAAGTAGATTTCGAGTTTTAATCATGATAATACTTTTACTAAATGTATTATTTGTAGACGAGTTGTATATTGTGTAACTTAGTTTCATCACCACCGTTCTCTAAATGATATGAACTGGTTTGTCCTAGAACCAAAATCTCGAAGACATGTGACATCCACCAACTCACACTGGGCCTACGTGGTGGATTACTAACTAATCCCTCTCTTAAGGAGGAGGCCTGATCCCAGCAGTAGCAAAATGATAAGGCTGATGCAAAGCAATACAATGCAATCCTTAGCTAAGTTGCAATTGATTCGTGACAAGTCTTTTTCTACAAACGATACGCCTCAACATAAGTATTAATCTATATAATTATATAAAAGGAAAAGCTGACTGACATATCAACGCACAGCTGAAACTACTGGACCTACCATCGTGAAATTTTGTACAAGGCTTCCTTTTATGACGTAGGTGAACACTCCGTTGGGACCCTGCAGAAGGGTCGAAGCCAATTAGGGCCACGGGTTTGCGTCTGAAAAGGAAGGCTCTGGCCCTGGTATGTATGGCGATGTAGGAACGGGGTAGGTTGTTTAGTCAGTAAGAGTCTGACACTTGTTTTCCGCTCTTGAGCGGAACTCGTCATTGGATGATTTTTACCAACCATAAAAAAAGTAGGTGAACACTAAGAAAGGATTTTCCAAAATTCAGCTCCTAAAGGGATGTAATGGGGGTCTAAAGTTTGTATGGAGAACCCCATTTTCACGCGGGCGAAGCCGCTGGCGGAAGGCTATTTATATCATAAAGCAGCAGCATATAGCGATGATCATTGTAGATGATTACATATCATTCTGTCATTTTTAAATGATGTGAACTTGTCTAATTTTTTTTTGCAGTGAAGTCATTCCCATACATCCGTTTAGTTGTTAACTAGCGTTAATGATTGTAGATTATCGGCTTTGCTAGGGGGCTGTAGAGTTAACTGTCGTTAATGTATCGTTGATGGTGATGCTTTGATTTTAAGCTGGTTTAGCGTAATGCTAAGTTTCAACAAAAGAATACGGCTTTAATGAATTATTAACTACTGTCCTCTGATGTCCGTGGTATAAACGACGAAGCAAAACGCTTAGTTCGGACCGTAGATGTTTCAAAAGCTTAAGCGATATTCACCGTACGTCGGATTGTTACTTCTACGCGCACAAATAAGTGACTATTTCGAGGGGTAGTATAATAGGACTTTCTATTCCCGGAATATAATTATTCCCTTAAAATAAATTTCTTGTGTAACCGCTGGTAGAAGTTTGGAATAAATGCTTCTAATTTGAGTATCTGAACTAGAGCAAGGCCACATCTGAGATAATGTCAAGGTAAATCCTCTGGAGTCTTTTATCATTCTATTACTTTAACCCACTCACAATTATATTGAATAGATACTGAATAATGATGGAGATAATCCCACACTTTTATGGTTCCCTAAAGGAAATTCTATACAGGGTTGCCGGTACGAGCAACTCGAAGTGTTCCTTGCAGGATGTCATAGTAGTGCTAAAATGTAAAAGATTAAGACACCAAATGTTCTACTATATTTCAAAAGTTTTGTAAGTTTTTTTTTCTATGTAAAATCTCAGAATAAAGCATAGGCTTTATTCTGAGATTTTAAAAAAGTACATTTTGATACAACCGCAAAATTTTATCACTGTGACTGAGGCGGAATTCGCACGAGCCTTAGGCAAAGTGTTATGGAATCGAGGGCTGCAGTGACAAATATGTACTTGTGTCAAACGGCGCTATTCAATACACTTACGACTCGTGGGGGTCGACCTGTGCCTCGTATGGGTCGACTCGCGCCCGATACCGTAACAAAACTATTTTTTTTACTAATTACTAGACTAACAGGCCAGTCAAAAAACTTGTAACGAGAAAATTTTGACGGGGAGAGCATGCGCTTTTTCAAAACAGTCCATTGCGTGCCTGTAAGCGGTGGGATAAAAGCAAGTTACGGAGTAAGTGCACAGTATGGGAACTTTAAGTGATTATCACAATAAATGCTGTAGCATATTTTTTTTAGTAGATAAAAGTTCAAAAGTTACTAAAACCTTGACAATTATCACTAATCAAACATTTTTTTTATATAACTATTGTTATTACTTCATACTCAAACTCCCAAGCGCCAAACACAGAACTGCATGGCGTCGAATCGCGAGAGAAGCGATGGCGCAGTACTCGACCGACACATGACTACGACCACTCTGTTAAGAGTGCACGATGGGTCAGGTCAACATTTTTCCCAAATATGTATTAGTTTTGAAGAAGTAGTTGAAAGTAAATTAAAATAAAGTTGTTTTAAACAAAGTATTCTTAAATTTATCGTATCTTTATGTTATTTAAATTGTACTGGCTGTATAGAAATTTTGTATGGACATTTTTCACGTCTCAATATAAATGTCAAAATAGAACTAGTTTTTTTTTTTTAATATTTAGACAGCTGTCAGATGGAAATAAAACTCCCTAGGGAGGAAAAGTACTACTTTCATCCAGCTCCGCAGATAACTTTACACCTACTTTCAGAGTATGAGGAAAGGAAAAGATTACTTCATACAAACTACTATGAAAATATCCGTGTGCTATATCAGAAAGGTTGTCAATACTTCTGTAAATATGATCCTGTACACCCTATACAATGTGTGGGCGAATTGGAGATGAACTTTAGAGGTCAAGAGTCAGGGTCGTAAATAATGATTATGCTATTACTGTGTAATATACATTTGAATATAAATAAAACAGTAACAATGTGGAAAGATATTTTATTTGACTGCTGGTTGATTTAAACGGGCTCTAAAACAAATTCTATTTAAACTTTACGTAAGTTACCTTAATATCTGCATATACTATAACTAGCTGTGCCCGCGACTTCGTCCGCGTGGAATAGTTATTTTGGGCATCATATTTATTTTTGCAAACAACCTCCTCAGCTTTATAAATTATAAAGCCACGACTGCCCGTGTCAATTTCTGTTATTATTTTAGACAATTTAGTTTTTAATAGTACATTGTTATACGAGGGATGAAAGTTAGTTATTTAATCCCGAGAAATTTCTTGGCGACCGAGCGACAGCGAGGTCGCTAATAGTTCGAGGGACTAAATAACTCTTTAACCCGAGGTAAACACTGTGCTTTTCATTACGAATACGAGGAAAATAAAAATAATAATAAAAACCTGAGTCGTCGTCAAATGTCTTCGTATGTTTTTAGGTAGGTATATTTCTTTTGATTTAGGCGGTAAGCGGTTTTCTCCTCTTAAGAATCTTGCGTTAAAATAACTGAAACTGATGAACTTATCGTGTTAAAACAAATTTCTTATAACAGCGATTTAGCCAAATGTAAACAAAACTCTACACCTCGAAAAAAAAATCAAGACCAAATCGGCCACAGATTATAGAGAGACTACCATTTACCCGCCATTTTTTTTTTCTTTGGTCAGCTGGCTAGTCAGTCAATATTTTTCATTTTATCATTGTAAAAATGGGTCACGTCAACATTTTTCTCAAATATAATATTAAGTTATTTAGTTTTAATGAAATAGTTGAAAGTAAATTAAAATAAAGTCATTAAAAAAAGTATTCTTAAATTATTTCTATCTCTATGTCATTTTAATTGTACTGGCAGTATAAAAATTCGGGTCACGGTTCAATAGAAATGTCAAAATAGAACTAGTTTTTTTTTAAATATTTCCTGTCTAAATATTAAAAAAATAACTGTCAGTTGTAAAGTAAAACTCCCTAGGGAGTAAAAGTACTTCTTCCAACCCTGTCCGCAGGCAACTTTACACCTACTTTCAGAGTATGAGTAATGAAAAAGAACATAATTATCTAAAAGTACTTCATAGAGCTACACCCCAACTTGGACACGCCATAATCTCGGCGGTATGTCCCCTCTTTGAGGCGTGATGTCTATCACGGCATCCTCACCTTCCGCATGACGCAGGTTCTCACCGTACATGGAAAGTTCAGGAGATTCCTGCGCGCCGGATTCGTGAGGAAGAGACGCCCGGGTGTCGCCACTGTATGGTCAGCCCGGAGGATACGGTGGAGCACACGGTGGAGGTGTACCCCGCTTGAGAAGAGCATCGCCGTGTCCTCGTGGGGTTGATCAGCGGCGGCAACCTCTCGCGCCGGGCCTTGGTTCAGGCCATAGTTCGCAGCGAAGAAGAATGGCAAGCGGTCGCCTCCTTCTGCAAAGCAGTAATGCTCGTAAAGGAGGAGACCGACCGCATAAGGCAAAGGCAACAGCGCCCTCGCCGTAGCCGTCACCGCCGCGATCCCGCCGATATCTGGTCTCCGTAGACGCTGGCTTGTGGACGGTGAGCAATGGGTAGCTCGCCGTCCGGTTGTCTGGTAACAGTCCAGACCGAGACCAAGTCGTCGACGGCGTGCACTGCTCCCGCACGCCTCAAGGTGTTGTCAGCAAACTGTGGGGCCCTTCAGGGTCGAAGCCTCCTGCAACTGAGGGTTAGTGCGAAAGCGTTATACCGGGGCTCTGGGAATAAGGCAAGGGAGGAACGGGGTAGGTTGTTTAGTCAGTAAGAGTCTGACACTGTTTCCCGCTCCGCCCAAGAGCGGGATTCGTCATTGGATGATTTTTACCTACCATAAAAAAACCCATCCGCGCCGCCCGCAAGCAACCCCTCTCCTCGCCCGCCGGCCAGGCACAGCGTCAAGTTTTGCACATCATGCATCGCGTGTGAATTTTATATCGGAGTTATTTTAAAATTGTAATATCTTCTAAGATGTTCATTGAAATTAAATGATGTCGAAGACAATTTTGTTTACAATTGCATACTCTTAATCAACAACACATTTATTTGGATAAAGATTATATTATTATGTTGATACAACTCTAACAAATAATCGGTAAAAATTGGCTAAATTTGATTCGCATAAAAATGGTTCTAGTAAGTTAATCTTAAAAGATAGACATATAATGTCGCGGACATTTTTTTAGATCATTTTAAGAGAAATAATTCTTTTATACATATTTTTTTGGTATCTTAAACCGTTTTGGCAGCGCACGCAACGGAAGCCCTCAAAGATGAATAATTTTCCCCGTTTTTTCCACATTTTCCGTTGTTTCTTCGCTTCTATTAGTCGCAGCGTGATGTTATATAGCCTAAAGCCTTTCTCAATAAATGATCTATTCAACGCAAAAAGAATTTTTCAATTCGAACCAGTAGTTCCTGAGATTAGCGCGTTCAAACAAACAAACAAACAAACAAACTCTTCAGCTTTATAATATTAGTATAGATAAATTACACCCAGACACAGAACAAATGATCGTGCTCATCACACAAACATTTGTCCTGGGTGGGAATCGAACCCACGACCTCCCGCATAGCAGTCAGGGTCACTAACTACTAGACTGACAGGCCAGTCAAATACTAAGTACGATATTTGCTATAGAGGCTGAGCAATACTAAATTTTTTTTTTATTCTCCTGTGCTTTACATTAAGACGATACCTTGTTGCGAAAATGACAAAAAGTGTGAAAGTGATAGAACTATGCGATAGCAACGTAAATAGACAGAGAGAGGAAACATGCAACCTACTCGAAAAAAATAACGTAAGCGCTATAACTATATAAAAATGTATTAAAAATTCAATTTCATGTTTCTTTAAAAACTGATTTCTGATTAATGTTTAATAAGATATTATCTACATTTTTCATTATTTTAATGTGACAGAAAGTACATGACTACGGCATAAAATTCATAAAATGTTATTTTTAGAGGTAAGTTCGGATTTTTTTTCTATCGAGGAAAGTTACTTGTTTTGTGTTTTTGTCTTCGGATTAATGGAGGTAATATAGTCAACAAAAACATATAAAAAAAAAATATTCAAACAAGTATTCTTAAATTAAAATTAACGTAAAAAACTTGTTTAATTACGAGGACTCATCTTAACATAATAGTGGTAGCCTAGTGGTAACTGCTCTGGTTTACGAGTTATAGGTCATGGATTCAGACACATAACTTTGTGTAAGTAATTTTCTTCACGACTGTTTTTAAACGTTGAAGAAAAATATCGAGAAGAAGCCGTTTATGATTTGTTGCTAGATCACACACTACTTTTAGATGATAGGGGCAGAATATAATAAAAGATGGCAAAGTAATTTAAACTGTTGTATTGTTCCAAAACTATAGGTAAAATGAACTAATGGACTGATGTGTGTGAATAAGTGACACGTGGCCCTTGCTGGCCGTATGAGAACGCCCGACTTGATGGCTCGACGCGAACTGATGATTATTATAAAGTAACATGAATGTGAGGCGTAAATGCTGACTTGCAGTATGTGCGGTTGCACCGTACAAGCCGATAGGGTATATCGGCTTGAATCAAAAATTTGAAGTCATATGATATCTATTTTGTGACTCCCGTTATTATGAGCTATTTCTTTCCTTTGAGAGCAGTGGTGTTCGTTCAGACCCCGCCAGGCGCATAACTTTGTGTTATTTATTTCATAAGCACTGCTTTCAATGATGAAGGAAATCATCGTGACCAGCACATCCTTTAACCAAAAATTCTAAGTCATGTGACATCCACCAACCCACCCTGAGCCCGCGTCTCGCCGTAGCCGTCGCCGCCGCGATCCTGCCGATATCCGGCCACCGTAGACACTGGCTCGCGGACGGTGAGCAATGGGTAGCTCGCCGTCCGGTCGTCTGGTAACTGTCCAGACCGAGTCCAAGTCGTCAACGGCGCGCACCGTTCCCGCGCGCCTCAAGGAGTTGTCAGCAAACTGCAGGGGCCCTTCAGGGTCGAAGCCTCCTGGAGCCTAGGGTGGTGCAAACTGTTACCTCGACTCTAGGAATAAGGCAAGGAAGGTACGGGGTAGGTTTTTTAGTCAGTAAGAGTCTGACACTGGTCTCCCGCTCCGCCCAAGAGCGGGTTTCGTCATTCAATGATTTTCACCTACCATAAAAAAAAACCCTGGGCCCGCGTGGTGGATTACGGTCCATTCGCTCTCCTGGATACGAGGTTTGAGTCCCAGCAGTAGGAACATTATAATGCTCTTGCTATGTTATGCTATGCCTGCTCCTTAAGTCCCAGTATTGAGAACAATATAATACTGAATTAAGGATATGCTTATAGATACTTATACTTACCTTAACAGAGAGCAGTGGTGGCCGATGGTAACGGCCCCGACTTACGAGTCGTAGGTCGCGGGTTCAAACCCAGCCAGGCGCATTACTTTGTGTAATTTATTTCATCACCACTGCTCTCAAAACGGTGAAGGAAAACATCGTGAGGAAACCGGCATGTCCTAGAACCAAAAATCCGAAGACATGTGACATCCACCAATCCGCACTGGGCCCGCGTGGTGGATTATGGCCCATTCCTTCTCCTAGAGAGAGGAGGCCTGTGTCCCAGCAGTGGGAACATTAAAAGGCTGATGATGATGATGATGATGACTTACCTTAACATTGATCCACAGGTTTTTTTCCACATTAAGTCTGAAGTTAGGCTCTGCGAATTGTAGCGCTTGAAAACTCGTATAATAATGAAGGTTTTAAAAAATAAATGCCAATTACAGTTTTTAACAGCAATAACAACTGCAAATGGCATTTATTTGTTTAAAGCATTTATTTTTTTACGAGTTTTCAAGCGCTAAAATTCGTAGAGCCTAACGTCAGACTTGCCAAAATCTGACGGCCGTACTGTACCAGTTATTATCTTAGATTATCTTTGAGGACTCAAGCAATCAATGTTGACGAGTATTTGAATAGTACATTTTGATACAAGTGCAGGAAGTTTGTCATTGCGACCGAGGCGAAATTCGCACGAGCCGCAGGCGAGTGTGTTATGGAGCCGAGGGCAGCAATGACAAATCTGCACGTGTGTCAAACGACGTTTTTCAATACACTTGCGACTTATGAAATAAAGAAAGAAAGAAAAAAAAATTAATCGTATCTCAAACATACAGTAGAAATTTAAGAAATATATAAGTATACCATTCAAATCTGCTCTCGTCAATTTCTAATTTCGTGGGGTCGTCCAGCGACTCTGGGGGACGCCCCGCGCCTGATTCGATAAACTAAGTAAAACAAAATAATCACCCGAGACCGTGACGATAAGGAAGGAATAAAAAAGCCCTTGTTGTGATAAACTCAAAAAAGCACTTGGGTGATATACATGCTATATTGAACCTAATAGGAGGGCGATAAGAGGCGGTTTTCGAGTAAGTGTATTGAAAATGAATTTTCCAAAATAGCCCACGAAATTCAAATATTCGAAATTTATTTTTGCAATTCCACAGCTCATGGATGGATGGATATGGTAACAAAAATTTTACAGTAACGGTAAGGCTTAAAATAACCTGAACGCTCTGAATTTCGCAAAATTGGTAGTGCAGTAATTATTTTTAATAATAACGTGTATTGTAAATAATAATATGGGGAGGCCTATGTCCAGCAGTGGACGTCTTTCGGCTGAAATGATGATGATGATGATGATAGTAAATAATCAAAATAATATGTATTGTGGTTTCGAATATTCTATTTTGATCGTATTTCACTACATGTAGGTGTATATGGTAAAAAATAAAAAGGCATTAAGTACATGATTTTTTTTTTTTTAATGAAGGGAATAATCATCTAATGACGAATCCCGTCCTTGGGCGGATCGGGAAACATTGTCAGACTCTTACTGACTAAAGTAACCACCCCGTTCTTTCATTGCCTTAGTCCCAGAGCCCCGGTGTAACGCTTTCGCATCAACCCTCGGCCCAAGGAGGCTTCTATCCTACAGTTTGCTGAGAACTCCTTGAGGCACGCGGGAACAGTGCGCTCCGTCAACGACTTGACCTTGGTCCGGAGGACTCGGTTAACAGACGAGGTAGGATTGCAGTCAATTAAAAAAAGATAGATATATATGCGTGATTCGTCATTGGATTTTTTTTTTATTTATTTAAATGATCCATGAAATGCGACATAGTTTTTGTTAAATACGATCCACATATTGACGTGACAACGTCTTAAATTAGGTTGCGGCTGGGAGTCACTTATGAAAAAAACCGGCCAAGTGCGAGTCGGGCTCGCGCACAAAGGGTTCCGTAGCAGCAAATATATTATAAAGATTTTATATCATCGCGGATTTTTAAAGGTGTACAATACTGTAGTATATTTTTTGATCTATCTTATAAGGTTCAGCCATCGTTTTCAGTGTAAGCACAATAACTTAACCAAAATTACAGTTAAATCAACCTATCTCAAAAACTATAAGAGATACTTTGATCAAACCAAAAATCGTTGAAAGAGTTAATTAGCATGCATCACCTCTATTTTTTTTAGAATTTTATACCCCGTAGTTATAAAAATAGAGGGGGGGGGACATACTTTTTACGACTTTGAGAGCTGATATCTCAAAAACCGTTCACTTTAAGAAAAATGTTTTTTAGAAAACTTTATATCATTTTAAAAGACCTTTCCATTGATATCCCACACGGGTATGTACATCGAAAAAAAAATTTTCATCCCTCAGTTACATGTATGGGGGGCCCCACCCCCAATTCTTTTTTTTACTATTTAGTGTCATAATTTTGTAGCGGTTCATACAACACATATTCCCATCAAATTTCATCACTGTAGTACTTATAGTTTCCGAGTAAATCGGCTGTGACAGACGGACAGACGGACAGACGGACAGACGGACAGACGGACATGACGAAACTATAAGGGTTCCGTTTTTGCCATTTTGGCTACGGAACCCTAAAAAGTGTAACGCTCGGTAACGTTACGATGAGTCACCGAACGAGAGAGAGGCCCGCCGAATGCCTTGCGTCTCTCTCCCACTCAACTATGATCGGTCTGCCGCGCGCGCAGCACTAGAGAATTAGGACGTTGTCACGTAAAATCTTCGCCCGTAAAACCGACTTTACAGGCAACCATTTTTTTTTTTTTTGTATAGAAAATAAAAAAAACAAACATTCTTTTTCATTTTTCCTAAACCATCGGCAAATTGGAGAAATTCCCACAGTTTTTCTTAGTATTTATGACGAGTCTGATTATTCCCAGCAAAAAAATATCTGGTAAGAAAAATGCGAATTTATATTTCAATGTTTCTCTTCTCTCTCTGGAGTAATAAATTTTGCCACTGATGGAATTATTTATTTTCGTGATTCCCACCTTCGGAGGTATTTAATTTTGTGTTGTTGCAATAAATATCAATTTGCAGATTTTGTGTAGGACGATATTATTTCCGACTTCGTAAGATTTGGTTTATTTTTAGTAAACTGTGACTCAAAGAACCTCTATGGACTGAAATGATGCGACAATGTGAGTATGCTATTTGTTCTACATTTAATACGTTATTTGTATGAAATCATGATGTTGCCTTGTCGCGTTGTTACGTTAAATATTTTGGAAATATACAAGTGAAGCCCTTGCCTATGTGATACCTTATATTTTGTCAAGTCTCAATAAGTTGTTAAGGAGCTATGAGTAAACAGATGAACATCATACACACTTACATACATACATAGCCAGTCTAATAAACCGCCTCTGTCTTTGCAATGGTCCGGTAATAATTAGGTGCATAAAATTTTTCTGGGTTCCGTCTGCAAAACTTGAAGATTCGATTTTAACTACATCGAACACGATGTACGATGTTTTATTCCATCGATGCTTTATTGGTGTACGTGTAATTAATAATTATAAAATATCAGGGAATAGTAAGAGTTTTGAACCGATATCACTACAATCTAAGAGATGAGCAATCGCTGTAGGGTTTTTTGCAACAGAATTTTTCGCACAAACGTTACATCGATGAAATAAAAAATCGTACAACTGAATTATCGACACACCGTTTTCGATATAATAAAAATCGAATCATCAAGTTTCACAGACAAATAGGGAACCCAGAAAATTGCCCGTCATTTTTTTGAAGAAGCTAGAAAGGCAAACTTATAATTTTAATCAGTGGTATGTTTTCTAATTCTAATATAGGCCTTGATTTTTTTTCATAAAATATGTAAGTAATTCGGTAAGCTTGCCCTTGGGTTATAGATATTATATTTGTTTTTACCAATAACCTTCCGACTACCGTAATTACAGACAAAAATAAAAAACAATAGGTGTGCGAACACCGGCGTCCTCTTGGAGCATAATGAAGTAATATGAGTGTTCCTGAACTGAATGGGTTCCTTCTGAAATCTGAACACTGCCTTAGATGTTATCTTCAAAAATCTAAACGTGAATTACATATCTACATAATACGCGCGTGAGCTATGCCGTCCGCCGCGGATCATTTAGCAAGCGCGCAGTTGCCAGACCGCGTGCAATCCGACCGGAGACCGACCTGGCAACACCGCGCGGAAGCCCCGCGCTTGCTATAACGGAATCGACCGTATGACGCGTACACCGCGTCAGTCATCCGCGCCCCGCGCCGCGCTGCACACGGACGACGGACGCTCCGCGCTCGCTCCGCTATCCTCTACAAACTCCGACGCGGTTCGGCCATGACAGTTTTCCGCCTCATGGACACAGAAAAAGTAATACTAGAAGTAAAAACGCGCGAATGTCTATGGAATCCTCGACATGAGCAGTATAAAAATAAAATGGCAAAATGTAAGGCTTGGGAAGCGGTTGCTGAAGCGGTTTTACCTACATACGGAACTTGTAATGAACATGAACAAAATCGTATAGGTGAGTTTTGTATTGGCGTTAAGATTAGACGTCTAAAGAAACCTTTTCTACTGTCCAACCGATTTTAAATTATATTCCGTTGGCATAAGGTTGGTATTAAAAGAAAAAACGTTGTTTACAAACCAACTATTTACTGCAGACGCCATTTGTCATTTAGACGATGTAATAAAACTCAAAATCGGTTGAACGGACAGTAAAAAGTTTTCCTCCTTTCGAATACCTATCCTACCTATCGTAGTTACAGACATAATTAAAAGACGATAGATGTGCGGACACCGGTGTCCTCTTGGGGCTTAATGAACTATATGTCTAATGTTATTTTAAACGGAGTACGTATATATCTATAACATCTTTAATTGTTATGTACGCGACAAATATGTTGAACCAAAATGTCCGCCGTTGCTATGGTTACTTTGATTGAGACCCGAAAATCTAAACTCACATTCAAGGTACGATCGCCATTGTGGTTCAACTTACGCGCCATGTAATAAAACAGCTACGTTTGCACCGTGTCAAACAGATAACAATTACACGCGTAGACAAAAGTACTAGCCAGCTGCACACATTCCATCTCGCTCGCACCAGTGACACGAGGCGGCGTGCGAGCAAGACAGAGATATCTCTGCGGATTGTGTATTGTCCGTTACCGGATTGTGGCGCGAGGGCTAACACGGAACGCGCGAACGTATTCAGAGTTGCGGTAAAAATACATGCATGAATGAACTTATAAGTGACTTTCGCGCCAAATAACAACGGTTTTCTACAACATTTGGGCTCAGTTTTTGCTGGTTTAGTATCATTAGATGAATAACAAAACCGTGAAGGAAAACATTTCGAGTCGTCATTGCCGGTTTCCGGCATGTCCTAGTAGAAGCAAAAATTTGAAGATGTGAGATCCATCAACCCGCACTCGGCTCGCGTGGTTTTTTTTATGGTAGGTGAAAATCATTCCATGACGAATCCCATTTTTGGGCGGAGCGGGAGACAGTGTCAGACTCTTACTAACTAAAAAACCTACCTCATTCCTCCCTTGTTGGACTCGGTCTGGACAGTTACTAGACGACCGGACGGCGAGGTACCCATTGCTCACCGTCCGCGAACTCGGCCCGCGTGGTGGATAATAGCCCATTCCCTCTCCTAGAGAGGAGGCCAGTGTCCCAGCAGTGGGAGCATTAAAAAGACTAATGATGATAATATACATTATTGTTTGAGTGTACTACAATATCATTATACAGGGTGTTTGGTGCATCGTTTGCCAAATTGATTTGGCCGACAGAATAGATCATTTGCTATATCTTCAGCCCCAATAAATCATTCCTTGCCCTACCGGTTTTTTTTAAACACGTTTTTAATTTTTATTCTGAAAAACACCGGATTTCAACATTTAAGCTTACATAAATAAAAAAGTTATTAGTCTATCCAACAAAATTTATTTTTATATTTAAGTGTACTGTTGTATGGTTCTATGAAATCCAAAATTACTTGCTAGTAACGTGTAGTTTTTCTATAAAAAACCTACAAAGTGTATGGGATATGACAAAATAATTTTATAACTGAACTTTAAATATCTATTAAAAAAAAACTAAAAGCGTTGGAGATCTTCGAATTTTTTAAAAAGTTCTCTAGTTAATGCCCTTTCCAACGGTGTGCAATATGCTAAAAAAAACATTTTATTAACTTCACTAACTGGCTAAATGTGCACTCAAATCACAAAAGGCTGATATTTGATATTACGGTAACTGCACTAAGAAGTTAAAGAAAAAAAAAAATAACTTGCTCTAAGTAGGTAGATATTGATATCTCATGTTTACGCACATTATTTATTTTTTTTACAACTTTCCTCAAACTTGAAATAAAAAATTAAACATTTATTTCACAAGCAGGTACTAAAATCACAAATCTTGTTCAAATTGGGTGCCATTGTTTCGTATATACGCGCGACATCTTTCTCTTATCTCGAGTTGTAGTTCGAAGACGAATTTCTGCTTTAACGGTCACATCATCATCAGCCTTTTAATGTTCCCACTGCTGGGACACAGGCCTCCTCTCTAGGAGAGGGAATGGGCCATGATCCACCACGCAGGCCCAGTGCGGGTTGGTGGATGTCACATGTCTTTGAATTTTTAGTTCTAGAACATGCCGGTTTCCTCACGATATTTTCCTTCACCATTTTGAGAGCAGTGGTGATGAAATAAATTACACAAAGTAATGCGCCTGGCTGAGTTTGAACCCGCGACCTACAAACTCGTAAGTCGGGGCCGTTACCACTCGGCCACCACTGCTCCGTTTAATGGTCACAAAAGCCGCCTCAATACGTTACACTTTATCATCTCTCGACTCAACTTCCGTCGGATAAACCAGTTCTTTGGCCCAACTCCCGACGTAAAAATCCAACGGAGTTAGGTCTGGTGAACGTGGAGGTCATGGAATAGGGCCATCTCTCCCAATCCACGAGTCTGGAAATGCGTCATTTAGGAATTGCCTTACAGTTCATCGCCAGTGAGCGGGACAACCGTCATGTTGAAAAACAAAACACCTGTCTTCATTGAAAATTGGCAGCTCAGATAACAATAAGGGCAGCTCTGTTTGAAGAAATTCAAGATAATTATCCCCGTTGAGGTTATCAGGTAAATAGTGCGGTCCAACCACATGATTTGCAATTACTCCTGCCAAAACGTTCACACTGAATCGTCTCTGAAATGACCTCTGTCTTTTTACATTCAGCCAATTAGTGAAGTCAATAAAAGGTTTTTTTTAGCATATCGCACACCATTGGAAAGGGCATTAACTAGAGAACTTTTTAAAAAATTCGAAGATCTCCAACGCTTTTAGTTTTTTTTTTATAGAAATTTAAAATTGAGTTTAAAAATTATTTTGTCATATCCCATACACTTTGTAGGTTTTTTATAGAAAAACTACACGTTACTAGCAAGTAATTTTGGATTTCATAGAACCATACAACAGTACACTTAAATATAAAAATAAATTTTGTTGGATAGACTAATAACTTTTTTATTTATGTAAGCTTAAATGCTGAAATCCGGTGTTTTTTAGAATAAAAGTTAAAAACATGTTTAAAAAAAACTGGTGTGGCAAGGAATGATTTATTGCGGCTGAAGATATAGCAAATGATCTATCCTATCGGCCAAATCAATTTGGCAAACGATGCACCAAACACCCTGTATTTTAGTCTAAAAAAAAACAGACGTACCTACAAAATTCGGTTTGTCTGGGCCACTATCATAAAATTGAATTATCATTATTATGTGAAAAATATTAAAAAATACTATCTATGATATAATAATGCCACTTTTCGTTGTAATTTTATAACTCAAGAACGGGCTCACCTACCCAAACCAATTGTTTAGGATTTCTTCGGACTATTTAGTAGATTTGACATTTTTCTGTGGCCGGGAGCAAAGCCGCGGGAAAAAGCTAGTACTCAATTTATAAATAAATCTTATACTGTTATTGTTGTCCAATCTTCTTATAAGATTACAGGATGATATCGCAAATGACATATTGGGATGAATGGAGATTTTAATAGCACAGCATACCCAATTTATTTTTATCAGTGGTTCCTAACGTGTTGTTGCGGACAACATGTTTGTTGTTTTGTTCACACTATAGCTTATCACAGAAGAAACAAACAATAAAGTTTTACATAAATAAATTTACTTATCTAAAAAAAGAAACTGACCTACATACAAAGCACAACCGAAACTGCTGGGACTAGGAGTCCGAATGAAGGCTAAGAAGGAACTGGATAGGTCATTTAGTCTGACACTGTTTCCCGCACCGCCCAAGGTCGGGATTCATCATGAGATTTTCTCACCTTTTGATTTTTTTATTGCTTATGAAATTAAAGTTTTTCTCTCTCTGTTGTATTTCAATGCAAATAAGGTTGATATTAATTATTTAGACAATAAAAACCTCAAGTGCCTTGCTTTACCGCACCCAGTCGCCTACGTATACGTTACGTATAGAGATGCTATTATGCAGGCAATTTATTTATTAACACACCGCTCATAATACTTGGCCAATAAATATATAATAAATGAACGATGTGAGTTGGTGTGCTTTGGCATTAGTTGTTTACCTACGAAATACTTAATTAAAAGACTTTTACCGTTTCATAAATAACTTAACGCTACAGCTGATCATAATAATAAAATCTTTTTAAGAAACTGATTTTACTTATGCCTTGGTTAACAAATTGGACAACCGCCTTAAGTGCTATGGTGTCTTTTTGGATTTGACTAAGGCCTTTGATATGGGAATACGTGGTGTTGCCCTAAATATTTATAAAGATTACCTGAGTGGGCGTAGCTAATGTGTTAAGATTGACTCCTTGGTTAGCGACGAAGAGTTTATTGGTTTCGGCATTCCTCAAGGAAGTATTTTGGGACCCACGTTGTTCCTAATATATATTAATAACCTTTGTCAACTTCCCCTACTGCAGTGTGACATTTTTACCTATGCAGACGATACGGCACTTTTGGTATACGATAAAACCTGGGACAAAGCGAAGCATAGAACTGAACTCACTTTACGTACTGTTATGGCTTGGCTTTCTACTAACCTTTTGACACTTAATATAACCAAGACGAACGTTATTCAGTATTTTCCTCCAAATTCACCTATTCCTCCATCTGACTCAAATAAATTAAGAGCGCATATCTGCGACAATGCATTGCTTTGTAAATGTAATTATTTGACGATGGTGCCAAATATTAAATATTTGGGGGTTTACATCGATGAGAAGTTGGATTGGTGCGCTCATACTGATAAATTGTGCTCCCGGCTTCGAAGGTTAATGTATTTGTTTAAAGAGTTGAGACACTCAGCTGACTTGGAGACAGCTTCCTTAGTGTACCGTTCCTTATGCGAATCAATTATCACTTACTGCATACCAGTGTGGGGTGGGACTTTCAAAACCGTTTTGCTGAGAGTAGAACGAGCTCAGCGAGCTGTTCTTAAAGTTATGCACTTCCGCAGGAGAGACTATCCCACAGCCCAGTTGTACTCCGATGCTCAAGTACTCACGGTAAGGAAGCTATACGTCCTTCGTTCTATCTTGCATCGCCATTCCTCCATCCCACTAGATGTGAATATTCCCAGTCGGCGAACTGGCTTCCCAATATGTGAGTCAGTCCAGTGTCGCTCTGCACTAGCACGACGCCACTATTGTGCTCAGAGCTCACTGATCTATAATAAAATTAACAAGAAGCTGCCGATTCACAAACTTACTCTCCATAAGGTTAAACAGAGCCTTAAGCCGTGGTTGATGTCGCTAAGTTATGAAGACACGGAGCGGATTCTAGAAGTACTTCGGTGACAAAATTCTGTATCTATATTATCACTAACGAAATTAAATTCTTCCTGTACCTACATACATCTTCATCAATTCTTCCCACATACTCACTCGCCACACACACACCCTCACCACAAGTACACAAACTCCCCTCACACACTCTCTCACCACATACACTTACTCTCCATACTCACTTACTCTCCATACACACTCACTCACCGTAACAGGCTTACTGTCAATATTTTTGTTTTTTTTTTTTATCTTTGATTTCCAGTGTTTTTCTATTTATTTATTTTAAAATACTTTTCTGTTTGCATAGGAATGAATTGTATATCTCCCGGGGGTGGGCACTGGCTTCTGTAACACAAGTTAATACCCTAGCACGGAAGTCAGAGACTCCAATAAAATTGTATTCTCTCTTATGTAAATAAAAAAAAATAAAAAATAAAAATATATATATATATATTTGAACTAGTTGTCCCCATCTGCGTTTTTAGTTTTGGCTCTGCTCCTTTTGGTAGTAGCGTTATGTTATATTTTATAACCTGTCTACGACACATATGCTCAAAACGAATTCATTCAATCAATCATAATTATATTCAATACGTTCGTTCGAGTGACACCATTGTGCATTGCGCTTAATAAAAAGTCAAATAAAACACCATTTTTTCTATAAAAAAAAAACTTTTATTTATTTTATCATAAATTAACCTTATCTTATTCTATTTTTTTTTTTTGTTTATTTAAGGCAGTAGTTCCTGAGAGTGATCAAACTTTTTAGCTTTAAGATATTAATAACTTAAGATACACAAGAACACTTACAGTTATACAAGATTAAAAAACTATGATTGGTAAATAAAGTTAGAAACTTTGACATCGCTAGATATTAAGTAAATACCATTTGCACCCAATATATTTGAAAGCCACCCAGTATTACTAATAACTAGTACGTATCTTAAAATCTTAATCAATAATATTTATTGTGTTATTTACAGTAAGAGCCGTACAATCAAGATGGAAAACAGCTCGAGACGCTTACATGAAATGCAGACCAACAGAAACAAAGAAATCGGCTTACAAATCAAGACATCACAGTTATATTTATCAAGAACATTTAAGATTCTTGGAACAAGTAAAGGATATTGATGAAGGAAGAGCTAAAAATGAGGACGACACCTCTAACAGCTTTACAAGTGACAATACAACTGTTCAATCAAATTTTGCAGTTTCTGACAATGATTCTGGTGACACAAGCGATGAAGTTATGGATTTTGATGTTGAAATACGCGATGACATTAAAATTAAAAGTGAAGAAGAAGAAAATGCTATCAAAGTTCTTAATGTCAAAACCATCAAAGATGAGCAACAAAATTCTCTACCTGGGACATCATCACAGAGTAATAATCAGAGAGTTTCTGAAGCTACAGTGCAAAAGCCTTATACACCAAGAAAAAGATTACTCACACCAAGAAAGGCAAAAAGTAAAATGACAGATTTCGAAACAAGACTTTTGAATGCCGTGCGTTTGAAAATTAATCCAGGTCCAAACACATCAGCCCTTCAAGCCGATGACCAATTCTTTTTCAATTCATTAGCGCCTTTAATTAATAATTTTGATATCCATCAGAAACTTAAATTTAGATCTAAGATACTAGAAGTAGTTATGGAAGTAGGAAACGTAGTTCCTTCAAATGTTAAACAAGAGTATAATACTTATGTTTATGAAGAGATGAACAACGATAACAGTTAGGCGTTTTTTTTTTATATCTTGACCTTTTTATAACGTATTTAGTAAAAATAAATTGATTATCCTATGTCTCTTGTCACATTTTTTTTCCTCAAAACACAAAGATACTTTTTTTTTACTTGCTGATATAACACCAATAGTCAAAACGGGGCAAAATTAATTGCAAGGTCCAATTAAAAATAACAATTAAATAATTGTATAACAACAGTTAATTATTAGGTTTTCAATTAACAATTAATCAATTGTTGTTTTTGCCATTAAACTTAAATTAATGTAGATAAAATTAATATATGATGAAGTAGCACAGAGTAGAATTGTCGATCAAAAGTTCAAGTGACTGATGATCTTGCAAGGTTGGTAGGAAGCTGTTGGATCCAGGCTACTCAAAATTTTCCAGCAATGAACGTCTTTAGGTTGATAATTATAATGACGATGTATACTATTCTCGGAAATTTAATTTAGTTTAAAAAAATAAAAGTAAATAACAGTTTTTTGTGAGTTACGCCAAGATTTATTTATGTAGGTGCAGAGAAACATGATTATTAATTTTATTGTTACTTTTGTTTCTAAAAACAATCATAAACATTAGTTGCATGATTTTAATTGTATCTTGCAATTAACAAGGGTGAATTTAAATAAATTAATTGCAACATGCAACTAACTTCAAGAAGTGTTGAGTGTTGCTGTGTTTGTCTACACTAATATAATAAAGAGGTAAAGTTTGTTTTTTTTTATTTTTTGTTTTATTTTTGTTTGTAGGGGTAATCTCTGGAACTACTAGTCCGATTGGAAAAATTTTAGCAACAATAGAAAGCTGCTTTGTTCCTGAGATACATAGGCTATATTTTATGTACGCGGGCGAAGCCGAGGACAAAAGCTAGTATCGAATAAATTTATTTCTATTCTGTTCTAAGTGGCTCAAAAGCGAGAACACTGGAAAGAATGGAGGGAGTTCTTTGCCCAGCAGTGGGAATAATAATGCAACTAACGGATTAATTGCAATTCATGTAAAATGTTGAATAATAAAAAAAATATCAATAACAGTTTTTAACAGTAATAACAAATGGAAATTGAATTTATTTGTTTAAACCACTTATTTTTGTACGAGTTTCTTTTAAAATAGTCTGAAAACTCAAACAAATAGCATGATTGAAGTCTTTCGCAGCGGGCCTTGGTAGAGGCCATGGCACGGAGCGAGGAAAAGTGGCAGGCGGTCGCGTCCGGCCACCGAAGGCGCGAGCTTGCGCGCGGCGAGCAATGGGCAACTCGGTGTCCGCCCATCCAGTAACCGTCCTGACCGAGCCCAAGTCGTCGACGATGCGCATCGTTCCCGTGCGCCTCAAGGAGTTGTCAGCAACTAGACCCTGCAGGGTCGAAGCCTTCTAAGGTCAGGTTGACGCAAAAACAAACCCCGGGGCCCTGGAACTAAAGCAGGAAGGAACGGTAAGTCGTTTAGTCAGTAGAAGTCTGACACTATCCTGCTCTGCCCAAGAGCGGGATTCATCATTCGATGATTTTTTCCAGTATAAAATAGCGTGATTAAAGTAAAAAGTTTAATTAAAAGCAAAATTTCTCATCATTACTGACAGAGGCAGTAATTAATCATAGCCTATCAAAAATGTTCGTTAAAATAAAAAGGACTAATTATGTCGTACTCTCTGTTGTGGCAAAAAAATAAACTGGTTTTTAATTTGTTTTAATAAATTAATCATCATAAATTATATCCAAATGTTAAGCTTCTTAACTTGGTTTAGATTGCTTGAAAGAATTACCGTGGTCCTGAACACACGTAGGTTTTAGTCAGTAAAAGTCTGACACACCCTCTCGTATCATCGAAGGCCATGGTCCGGAGCGAGGTGGAGTGGCAGGCGGTTGCCTCCTTTTGCGAAGCAGTAATGCTGGCTAAGGAGGAGGCCGACCGCATAAGGCGACGGTCCACACGCCCCAGACGCAGCTGGGATTTCGATCCCCATTTCCGGCCACACCATGCGCAGGCTTGCGAACAGCGAGCAATGGGTAGCTCACCATCCGGTAATCGTAATAGTCCGGACCAAACTCCATCGACGGCGCGCTCTCTTCCCGCGCGCCTTAAGGATTGTCAACAAAACAGTAGGGACTCTGCATTTCTGCAATATGGTCGAAGCCTACTGGGGCCCAGGGTTTCTTTCTGAAAAGAAGGCTTGGCCCCAGTGCGAAAGGCAAAGATGGAACGGGATGGGATGTTTCGTCAGCAAGAGTCTAAAACTGTTTCCGGCTCCGCCCAAGAGCGGGATTCGTCATTTGATGATTTTTGCCCACCAAAAAGAAAAAAAATATATAACAGGCCTTATCACGGACTAGTAGATGTAACTCTTTTTCTAGGGATATCCATGGGTTCCCGGTGATTTTAGAAGCAACTATTTAAATAATAAATTGTCTAAGTGTCAATAATATTGAACCTCTATTTCTTAAGCTCGTAATTACAAGCGACAAGATTATTACGCATTATTAAAGCTACAACCTGTCATTTGTACACGCAAACATCCCTAGGGAAAGTGTTGTAATAACGGTATGCCGTACACCAGTAATTTTGAGTCCCCCTTACTTGTAAGGCCCCTTTATATCTGACGATTTGAAGAGAAATGTAGTTTTGTAGTAATGGTATTATAATGTGTATAAATAAACATTTTGATGTTGATTAAAGAGCTTTTTTTTCTTTTTAGAGGCTTTAGTTATAATTCGACACTTAGTCGTCGACGGCGTGCTCTGTTCCTGCGTGCCTAAAGGAGTTGTCGGCAAAGCCGTAGGGACTCTGCCAAAGGTCGAAGGCTACTGGGGCCCAGGGTCTCTTTCTGAAAGGAAAGCTTGGCACCAATGTAAAGGAACGTGGTGGGGTGTTTAGTCTGTAAGATTTTGATACTGTTTCCCGCTCCGCCAATGTTTTTTATGTGAAATAAAAAACATTTTGATTTTGAAAAAAATCAGTCTCTTATTCCGCAACAAACTAGTCTATTGTTTCTCAACCTATTTGAATGTATGACTAAAAATAACATCACATTTATTATGTATTTTCTAAAAAATTAGCGGTGTAGACTAGCTGGAAACAGTCACGTTTCACTTAGCATGTTTTAAGTCTCTTTTATTAGGTCAAAGTCTAGACTTCGCGCTTATAATAAGAAATTCAATAAGTAGCAGGCATTTTCCCGATTCAAGAATGTTACTTAGGAATTCATAGTCTGAAGTTTTCTAACGCGATCATTAAAATTATAATTTTTCTTATAAATTCTTATGTAGATCACAAGAATTTATATATATGTAAGTCATGTATTTTTTTAATAGCCTATTGTAATGTCCCACTGCTGGGCAAAGGATTCTTCTTTTTCCTTCCAAACCTCTATGTCTAAGGCAATCTCCGGCCAAGTTTGCCCTGCGAACATGATTAATCAGATCATGTTAAGAATAGAAGTAACAACATTTTTTTTTCTTTCCAAACTGCAATCACGTGAGGAACAAGTCTAAAAACGAACAGAAAAAAAAAATCTTTAAAATTTCTTGGGACACAAGAAAGTGCACTAATGCAAAAGAATGCGATTACGTGTTTTATGGAATAAATTTATTGTTTGGAAAAGATTACAAGTTAGTACATTTCTATATAATATATAATCTTTGCAAAAAGTCGTGTGGTAGGTCTGCAAGAGTTTTTAAATGGTACATCACCCCTATCGTATATTATAAACGTCTCCCCATCGAAATTGCCAGTAATTGGCCAGAACTACACCATACCGGCGTAAAATCACAAGTCACCCCGCGTGTTACATTATAGCACTCCCATATGTTCGTCCGTGTATGACAGGGGTTCTCAAACTTACAAACTTAAAACCCCTTCATCCTAAATAATAATAATAAAATTTATTTATTTATTTAATCCTTTCGGCCCCAGCGGCCATCCGCGTACCGGAAGTCGTAGCGTTGGTAGGCCTCCCTCAAGGTGGACCGAAGACTTGGTCAGGATTGCTGGAAGCCGATAGATGCAAGATGCACAGGACCAGTCTTTCTGGCGGCGCTTGGGGGAGGCCTATGTCCAGCAGTGGACGTCTTTCGGCTCAAATGATGATGATGATGATTTATTTAATTATTTATTGACATAAAATTTTCCCACATAAATGGAATTCCCTGGCTCCTGCGCTAGTTAGAAACTGTATTGCAGGAGCCAGTGTATTCCCAATACTGATATTTCATTTTATCAACAAACAAAATTATCTAAATAAGGTTTGGTTTAGATCACTTTTAATTGATATTAAACCTGGTAATAGTTCTAGAACGTAAGGCTGACTTCACAAACAAAACTAATCGTAATTATTTAAAACAAAACATTGTATTTTGTTTCTTGCTCCTCATCTTAAAGATGCATATTTTACAAGCTTTTATTTAGTTTCACCTGTCCCGTTGTCTGTCGTTCTGTAATCAAATCTTGCAACTTAAATTTGATCCACTTCCCGGTTTCCGATTGAGCTGAAATTTTGCATGCCGGTGTAAATCGCATGATAATGCAATATTATGATAACATGGAGCTGATCTGATGATGGACGAGGTAGCCATAGGAACTCTGTAATTAAACGGCACAACCACGTCGAGTTTGGACTCGTATGAATCGTCTTGACGAGTTTTAATTAAGTATATAATTATAGACCGCTGCTATAAAAGCTTGTTATGAAAAAAAAAATATTTTCATTAAAAACTTGTTTCGTCCTTTTGTCATTTTAGTCATCTTCCTTTTTCCAGACCATATTATTATCACATATTACTTGGTCAATTGTATTTGACAGTTTGGGAACCCCTGGTATAAGATTACTTTAATTAGAGGGCTCCTATAACACGTAAATACGGTTAATATTGAATGCAACTGTCGAGGGTTGTATAATGTCTGGAAGATCGAAGTTGCTTTGCTGTATGCCATTATTAATTTAGTTATTTATCAAATTGAGGCAATATTCTTACAGTTAAATATTATAAGCAGTAAAGACATATCTTTACTGTTTCTAATATTTAACTGTAAGATTAAGCTTAATAATAAGTCATAACTTATTATTAATAAAAACAGGTCAAAATACAGCTTGCAATAGCAGAGTATTACTGCTATTGCAAGCTGTATTTTGAAATACTGCTATTTGAAATAAATTACACAAATTAATGCTCCTGGCTGGATTTGAACCCACGATCTACAACTCCTAATCGTAAGTCATGGCCTATGGTCATGGCCTATGGTCATGGCCGTTACCACTCGGCCATCACTGCTCTCATCCATAGATACTCGTGCTGTAATAACCTAATTATTTCTCGTTCCGTTATTTTTATTTATTTTAACTTTCCAATTCACGTGAATTTATACATTTATCATTAAAAAAAAATGTCAGTGTTATGATTTCACAAACAAAAAACTTCGGAATACACAACTCAATAATTGTTTTGCTAATACAATTGTTTACATAAAACAAAAACATTCACAGACTGTCTAAATAAGTTAAACACTGTAGCAAAATTAATTGATATTTAATCAACAAAGTGCCATCTGCTTGCCCTGCTCTTTGGGATTTAGACAAGTTTAAACAAGTTAACTATACAAACAAAAGTTTTACAAAAGCTATTGAGTCTACGATGACTTTTAAGTGTTAAAAGTCAGATAACAGCTGTTTTGTACAGAAAATGTAAAATGTCGAAGAAGCTAAGATTAAGTTAGGTTAAGTAAGATATATATAGAAATATATAGGGAGCATTGGTGGCCAAATGGTAATGGTAACCGCGGCCCCGATTTACGATTTGTATGTCGCAGGTTCAACCCGAGCCAAGCGCACTGCTTTGTGTAATTTATTTCATCACTACTGCACTTAAAACGGTGAAGGAAAACGGTACCATTATTAAAATATCATCATTACAACTCTAATAATACCAATCACAGCTAAAATACTTCCAGCTTCATCATCATATGTGCTGAGTGTGAGTTGTTATGATATTATCGTGATCGAAACGTCTAGCGCGTTTGGCTCTCTGATTAGTAAAAGAACTTGAAGCGGGCCAAACGTCGTCAAACGGCATCGAACGTCATAAGGTGTCGATCGCGTTAGCGTAAAAGAAACTCACACTAGGTATTTTGCTCTATGTCCTTCCTTTCGTCAGTCACCGAAAACGTGCATATACAGCAAAGGGAGGCCTTTGCCCAGCAGTGGGACAGCACAGGCTAGGTATAATAATAATAAAAAATGACAGTTCTGCTACGATTTTTTTGTTCTATATCTGCAAATTTCATCATCAGATTAAAACAATATTTCTATGGATCCGGGAATTCGGGAGTATAATATTTCAATCAAAATAAAAACTCACAAAATCATTCCACAATAATTGTGGAATGACTTTTAAATTTTAAAAACATTAAACTTACAGGGAAGCAGAATCCATCAATTCAAGAAGAAGATTCCACAATTGAGCGAGACATCAGTGAAAACATAAATACGTTAAAAAATATATATATAAATTATTTTTGCGCGTATTGTTAGGAGGTTTCTCTCTCAAGAGCGGTAGCTTGGACCTTGTCTCGATGCCGGTGGGCGACTGTTTTTTTTATATTTTTAAATGTTTTTAATATGTTCTTTTTTAATGTAATGTTTAAAATTGTATAAAGTATAAAGTAAGTTTAAAATAAATGAAATAATAATCATTATTTATCAGGCAACTAAGGCCTATAGATTCAATACACAAATAATCTTACATAATAATAAACTAATACATACAAAACAAACTAACAAAGTATAAACTATTTATTGCACGATATATATATTTAGACAGCTATAGGAACTCTTCTTTTTTGAAGTTGAAAAGTCAATTGTCCTTAAAAATAAGTATAAAATGTTGAATTCTAATAGCACCTATTTAATCATTTTAAAACAGCTTAACAGTAATTAATGACCAAACGGCATGTTTATTCCGAACAAAACAGCTTTTATTTCAAGCGTAACAAATCTCGAAAGCGAACTAAAATCTTGAAAGTTTGATAAATTACTGAGAACATAACTCACTTCAAGTTAAAATACTAAGATTAATACATCACATGTTTTATTTTTGTGATTAATTGTAACATGTACAACTATTTTTAAACAAAAAGATAGTGTGATGAAGTGTAACTACGTAAACTCGACAGATAAATGTCTAATGTTTGTGCGACAAATCTGTACGACAAAAATGTACGGTCGTAAGATAATCTGAATCGCGACATGAAAAATTGAAATATTTTTGGGAACCCCAACACGGACAGGTTCGGTTAGAAAGCTAAGGCAGGAGCAAAACGGAACGAGAGATTTTTGATCCGTTTCCCGCCTTAATCTTTGTGGTATTTTTTTTTAATAACCACCCAGTAAGAGCCATCTGCGATCGGCATTTGTTTGATATCACTATACGTACGCGTCTATGTTTACATATGTATTTTCGCTCTTTGTATAAAGCCGACTTTCTGTTTTACACTTCGGTATTTTATTTTAATGCCTGGCTTTGTGTCACCCATCTTTTCAACCGTGGAACATTAGCATTATATGCTTCATATGATTTATTACAGTTTTGTATGTTATTAATGATTTTCAGTTGATGTTTTAAGATGGTCATGCACCTTTAAATTAGTATGTATGATAAGGGTTGGCTGGGACAGATTTGTTTTAATATTTTCAAAGCTGTCGAGACGATGTTACAGATTAACAAAAATATATTGTTATATAAGTTTCAACTTAAATTTCGTTACACTTTGTTTGAATATTGGTTTTTCTTTCGCTTTTCTTCTTGATTGTCATCATACAGGCAGAATAAAAGTATTTTTTTGGCTGTTATGTATACCCGTGGCATCTCTTAACTCTTGAAGTGGTGCACCAATGAAGATGTGATTTTTTTTAGCAATAATTTTTTGTTGCGATAGTAGACTAAGGTGAAAGTGGCAAAATAAAATGCTTAATAAATTAGTGGATGTAAAGTTTAGTTCTTTGGGTGGGAAATCATCTAATGACGTGTCAGACTTTTACTTTTACCTTTAATTATTCCTTTTTTCCTTTTCAGGTGAAGATTTTTAGACTTTTCAACCCCAAGAAATAAATACATTGGTTGCGCCAGACAATGTTTTATGGCGTTCGCACAGCATTTGTCTTTTTACTGTCTCTAATTACGGTATCCACAAGGTTAAATTTTCAACAAAAGTTTCACAAATTATTAAAAAAAAAATAGAACTTTGCGACAGAACAAAATTTCGACAGCAGATATTTACCCTAATATCACGCATTAGTTTAGGGAACCAGCACCCTCTACTAACACAATCGGTGGAGAATGCGGCACCATTACAGCGCTGCAGTATTATTTTGAAGTTAGGCGAAGCGGCATAATCCCTTAGTGAAATCTGCATGTCTCCCAGTAATAATACTGCACCATCGCGGTGCCACGCAATGTGGCGACAGAAGCGCTTGACAGGCGAATTGAAATCTTCCCAAATATTTGCCACTTCTATTCTACATCCGTAATTCGCAATGTTTGCTTATTTGGTGCAGAATGCGTTAAATATTGTGTGTGTTGCACTGTGTTGTGTGTTTAAGCCTTGTATGTGTGTTGTTCGGTTTTGTTAACAAAAAAGAAGAAATGGTGCTGCCGGTTTGTAAAGATTGCATGCATAATTACCAGATTTTAGAGAGTGGCTGGAGAGATGCCACAGTGTCCTCACTTATACATGATGCAAGTGCTTACTGGTTATGACAAGTTCAAAAGGTTTAGGGTTTAGGTGGAAGATAACTCGTTTGTCACTATTGTACAGACCAGCATGAAACCAGCTGGGGTGGTGGAGGTGTGCAGTTAGGATAGGACTGGCTACTACCGTGTCTTCGAGGAGACAATATATGCTGTAATCCACCATGCAGTGTAAGTGCGAGTCAGTGAATGTGACATGTTTTTTTTTTTTTTATTCTAGAACACCGGTTGCATCGAGATCTTTTCTTCACCGTTTTGAGAGCAGTGATGTTGAAATAATTTACACAAAGTAATGTGCCTGGTTGGGATTAGCACTGGCGACCTACAACTCGTAAATTGGGGTCGTTACCATTTGCCCGCCACTGCCCATCGTATCAATACATTATATTTTTTAATTATTTTTAGAAACTATGCACATAAAACTGTACAAAGGCATATGTAATGCTTTGGAATTTTGTACCAGTAGACCAGTTTTTGTACCAGTGGTGTAGAAACTCATCATGAAAGGTGCAAATTAAAAAATAGACAGAAAAAATGAGAATAAATACATACTCCAACACATACATAAATAAGTAATGTTATTGTAAAAAAAAAACAACACCAATCAGTGCTGTGATAATTCTGCCTACTTCTTGCGAATGTACTCACGTGCGAGGCCACGCGTGAAATGGAAAAGAAAATCGGCTGGTCCGTGGTCGCCTTTCTGACATTCAGAATAAGCGCATTCCAAAGGGATACCACTTGAAAAAAAAAGAATTAATTCAATGATTATGTAAAAAAATGTATTTAAACTCATCATCATCATCATCCCACCCTTATCCCATATTATTTGGGGTCGGTGCAAATGTTATTTTATTCCACTCTGTCCTGTCACCCGTCACTGACTCCATTTTCTTTCATATCGCTCCTCACACAATCCATCCATCTATTCTTCGGCCACCCTCTTCCTCTCCATCCATCTACGTGTAAACTTACAACTCTTTTAGTAACATGCGTTTCATCTCTCTTCTTTACATGACCATACCAAGACGAACGATTACTTAAATTACATTCAAACTATTACTTAGATACTTCCTCGTAAATCATTTAGCATGTTTGTACACTAACGTCGGCAGTAGGCATGGCAATGTATCAAATTGAGTCAATATATCAAATGGTAGATGTTTGGTGTACACAAACACGGCTGATAGCACTGCCGATGTGTTTCCTTAGTAAGTGGTTTTAATGTTATTTGAATGAATACATTTTATTGGTTGAACTGTTAAACAAATTTAGTAAATACTCAAAATGACTTATTTTATTTATTTATTCTTTATTATTATTGTTTATAGGTGCGCGCTAGACCTCTATATCACCTGATGGAAAGTGATGATACGATCGACGATGGTGCGCGCTTTCCTAGAAGTTACCTGTTCACTCTTGACTTAAAGATTCTCGGATTGTAGCCATCAGGAAACACCGACTTCGGCAAGGAATCCCACTCCTTGGATTGATGTGGGATATCCACTATGTACCAGTGACGCAACAGTCTGGTGATCCGATGATGGAATGTTACATTGTATCTTTATGCACATAAAAAATCAACCAGGGGAACTTAATGCCCTTTTTATGATTTAAATTATATGTGTATGTGTGGAAAAACCCGTGAGATTTTTCAAAAGAGTTACCACGGTCCTGGAACACTTACACCTGTAATTATACTCGTAAAGAAATAATTACTTGTCTGCTAAGTAATTTTTTATTAAGTTATTACTTGAAGAAAGGTATAATGATTACAATTTTCAATTTTTCTTTACTGTACAATACAAATTGTTACTTAAGAAGTTACTTTTACTGAAGTAATTTGTTTTACTTGTTTCCCTACCGGACCTTGTACCTTGTATCCTTACCAGAATGTATAGTCATAAAAATAAAACTAAAAGACTCGGCTTTATACCGTACTATTATTGACGTATTATTACAACTTAGTTAAGTACGTATTTATTATTACGTAATCATCATCATCATCAGCCTTTCAATGTTCCCACCGCAGGGACACAGGCCTCCTCTCTCTAGGAGAGGGAAAATGCCATAATCCACCACGCGGGCCCAGTGCGGATTGGTGGATGTCACATGTCTTCGAATTTATGGTTCTAGGACATGCCGGTTTCCTCACGATGTTTTCCTTCACCGTTTTGAGAGCAGTGGTGATGAAATAAATTACACAAAGTAATGTGCCTGGCTGGGTTTGAACCCGCGACCTACGACTCGTAAGTCGGGGCCGTTACCACTCGGCCACCACTGCTCTTACTCGGCCACCACTGCTCTCGACGTAATAATACGTCAATAATTCGTACGGCAATACGTTGACTGTACTAATACTACAATTTGACAGTTGTTCTAATCAAAATGTGACTGTGCCGAGAGATCCCGTGGGTCCAGTCTTATAGGTCCAGTTGACAAATGATCTTCCTCCAAAAACAATGTTACAACGAAGGGAAAAAAAACTATGTATAATTTGTAGAGGTTACACTTTCAACACTAACACAACTATACAGCTTTTTTTTTAATGGACTCGAAATATTAACTTTTTGACCAACCAAAACTACCCACAATTAATCAGCAGCCGTTACCAGTTTAATAAATTCATAAACTATGGAGTTGGGAGTTTGTTTGTCCTCAAATATTGACTGTTCCAAATGAAAGTAAGTTGTGAACTGCTAACTCGACGGTTTGTTTGGGTACACAGTTAATTGTGAGAGCTCCTACACATTTTGCGTGGATGAGTCCGTTGGAAAATTTGGGATGAGTTTATTTTTTATATTTTGGAATTTTCTTTTAGATCTTTGCTTAATTTTAAATGTAAAGTCTGATTTTTAATTCCTGTATCTTATAAAATATATATTGTAGTTGTGAGAAGAATAACCTGACTTAAGTGGCAGTGGACTTGATACATCGCACGCAGAATAGATGGCAGTTTCGGAAAGACCGAAAGGTTTTTGAGTGGCGTCTACGTACCGTAAAATTCAGCGTTGGAAGGCCTCCTACAAGTGGACTACCTGGCCAAGGTTGCTGGAATACAATGGATGCAAGACGCATAGGACCGGTCGTTGTGGTGGCGCTTGAGGGATGTTTAAGTCCGACAGTGGACGTCTTCCGGCTGAAATAATGATGATGACCAATAATAATTGTAAAGCCAAAAGTATGTGAGTCATCCAATTACTTCACTATCACTCTAGAGCGGAGAAGGAGGACGTGTCAGACTGTTCCTGACTAAAATTACACCTCTGTTCCTTCTTTGTTTTATGTACGAACCCTAAAAAGATGGTCATGACAAAACGACTACAGCAAGCGTTGATCAACCAAATATAATAATATCAACTACGTATTTTTCTACTACTATTTATTAAAAAAAAAAACGATGGTTTGTATTTCTTAACCCGATTTTAAGACCATTCCAATAAATTTTAACCAGCGTGGGTTTAACCAAACAAACCAACCAAAAATATCAACTAAGTATTTTTTACCATTACGTATTAAAACAAAAAAACCAATAACTTTGCATTTCTTAACCCGTTTCAAAAAACATTCAAATAAATTAAACCCACGCCTTCTAAAAAGCAAAACTAAAAATACCCAAGAAGACCAATACATCATGAGCCAAAGAAATCACTTTCTGAAACTTAACGAGGCGAGCCAGATCATCAATTTCGGCGTATGACACTCGAGTTGGAAATTATATGAATATTTGGATGATTCACCGGGGTTGTCGACATCACGTCCCGTCATTAATCATAGCATTGTCATATGAGTGCTGGGATGTTTACTGATTGTCTTGGGAGAGTTTCGCTTTTTAGTGGCTTGAGAGATTTAGCCAAACGAGATATTTTCTCAATTTTGCCATCGGACTACGCGGGGTACGGCGGTTATCCAGATCCACACTTACGTTGTTGACGGCGCGCACTGTTCTCGCGCGCCTCAAGGAGTTGTCAGCAAACTGTAGCGCCCTGCAGCAGGGTCGAAGCGTCTTGGGCCAAGGGTACATGCGAAAGCGTAATACCAGGGCCTGGGAATAAGGCAAGGAAGGAACGGGGTAGGTGGTTGAGTCAGTAAGAGTCTGACACTGTTTCCCGCTCGGCCCATGGGCCGGATTCGTCATTGGATGATTTCCATAAAAAACGATCTCCCCTTACGTTGTTTAGTTTTCTACGGTCCGGGCTATGCGTTTTGCCCCGTCATTTGTAAAACGTACATCGAAGGACTGGAACAGATTTCCTGCTGCGTTTATAATTTAGGCTAGAATGATTAGGCTCTTAATTAACTAGTGCACCTCACCATCAACGATTGCATCTCTGTTTACCGTCATTGACACTCGAGTTGGAAATTATATGAATATTCGGATAATTCACCGGGGTTGTCGACATCACGTCCCGTCATTAATCATAGCATTGTCATATGAGTGCTGGGATGTTTACTGATTGTCTTGGGAGAGATTCGCTTTTTAGTTGCTTGAGAGATTTTCTTAATTTTGGCATCAGACAGCCCGGCTTATGGCGTTTATCCAGATCCACCCTTACGTTGTTGAGAGTTCAATGGTCGTTTATAACGCATAAGTGCGAATCAAGGCTAGGATCATTTGAAACTTTTTTAATCCACAAATATTCTTTCGAAAGATTCTTTCGGACTACCAACCGTCGATAAATAGTGTTTTCGGCGAAACGTTCATCGGCCAATCATTTTTTCGTTCAACTAACCGTCGGAGTAGAGTGTTATCGGAAAACCGTCCTTTCGGTGAGAGGTATTTCGGAATACCATACGTAGCTCGAATTTTAGTCCGTAAAAGTCTGACGCTCCGATTTGCTCTACTAAGAGCAGGAGTAGTTGTTTGATAATTTCCCACTTCAATGAAAAAGAGGATTTCAATTCAGGTAAGGCCGTTTAATTTGAATTTTTCCATTACCAGGCTAACCTACGGCATTATTTATATAAGTTTTTATGAACAAAAAAAAAAACAAACTAATTAATATGTCTTAAATTCTATTTCGAGTGTTGAATTTTAAATAAGACTGCGTTAAAAGAATAAATTCTAGGAATCGTGAGTAATCTGTGAACTTAATTAAAATCATTTCATATCCAGATTTAAAGCCAGATATTAGAAAGCATTATTAGAACAGGCACACTCGTATATATACTAACTTTTACTAGCTGCTTCGCCCGCGTGGAAATTGTTTTTTTTACCTTATAAAAATCGTTGATATACGAGTATTATGTACTACGTCCTAGATGATGCGTGCGGTACAGTGACTTTATTCCAATTAAGTGATCTGCATATACATTTTTACATTGATGACATTAGTTACGTTTTGACATATCATTGCTGTACTTTATAAAAGTTTTGTGGCCACATCTGGAGGAGGCCTATATCCTACAGTGGATGTCTTTCAGCTGATATGATGATGTGAGTGATGTCACTTCATCAAACTATAGTTCTAAACTCAAACCACATCATCGTCATAGCACCCGAAAGACGTCCACTCTTAGCATACCCCAAGCGTCACCACAGTGACCGGTCCCGTGCGTCACGCATTCATTGGATTCCAGCAACTCTGACCAGGTCATCTGTCTGCGCTTCCATATCCATATCTACTTTGTGGGTGGCTTTCCAACGCTACGTTATTTGTTTAAGATAAGAAAACATCATCATTATCAGCCTTATAAATGTTCCCACGGCTGGAACACACGCCTGCTCTCTAGGAGAGGTTATGGGCCATAATCCACCACGCGTGCCCAGTGCGGATTGGTGGATGTCACATATCTTCGAATTTTTCGTTCTAGGACATGCCGGTTTCCTCACGATGAAGTTTTTTCATCGTTTTGAGAAAGAAATAAATTATACAAAGTAATGCGCCTGGTTGAGTTTGAACCCACCGATCTGCAACTTGTAAGTCGGGGCCGTTACCACTCGGCCACCACTGCTCTCAAGTGAAGTCAAGAAAGAAGAAGAAAACAGTCTTACAGTATATTCAACACAACAACCGCTTACAAACACTTAAACTTTCACTAAATAAAATGAAAATAATTTCCTGAAAAATCTGTTGACTTTAACTTCCGGAGTAAGTTTCGTATTTCCTAACACACGACAAACTCCGCGGTAAGTTTCAGCAGTGTTACTTGGCCGCAAGCCAAAGTTATAGCTTTCATACATTATAAATGCGTTTTGATAAGGCCTTGGCCAGACTTAACTCACGATTTGAGCAATATGAGAAAAGAAACTCTGAGCTTGCAAAAGTCACTTAACTGGTAACATATACCTTAGGTATTTATATAATGTATAGTGTTACGCGGGCTTGCACTAAGCGTATAAAAACAAATACGCGCCTATGAAGCTGATCTTCATAAGGCTGAACAATTGCAAGTGCAAGTATCAATGAAGCAACGCGTTGCCTTTTGTTTTTCACAACTATCACACAACATCGACTAGTCTCAAACAAAGCAGATCAATTTTCTAGTATCTGATAAAACTCGTGTATTATAATTTCGAAATATATGCATAGCATTAAACAAAGTCGTTTCCCGCTGTCTGCCCTTATATATGCTTAGATCTATAAAAGTACGCAATGGATTTTGATGCGGTTTTTTTAATAGATAGAATGTTTCAAAAGGAACGTTTATGTGCATAAAACATGCATAATATATTCAATATCAGTACCCGTGGGAAGCTGGGGCGGGTCGCTAGTTAAAAATAAATTACACTCAGGCAAATGGTCGTGGTCATCATACAAACGTTTATTCTGGATAGAAATCGAACCCCTGACATACCAGTCAGGGTCACTAACTACTTGGCTAACTGTTAGCCTATACCAGCGACTTAAAGTTTTTGATTTCTTAACTTCTCTGTGCTACAATCGTGATCATCATCTTCCTACTTGTCTTCCATATTATTTGGGGTTGGCGCCACATGCTTGTTTCACCTTGTTTTCTCAGCACTTTTCTTTTGACCTCTGAGTTTGTTTCAGTGTTTCTTCTCAGGGTAGTCCGCTAGGAAACACCGGACTCATCTAGTTTAAACTGAAAAAAAAATATGACGTGTAAAAGTGTTGATAAAAACCTATTTGCAAAAATAAATATCATTTATCATTACCATCAAAGACTTGTTTCTAGCCTATCGATTTTCTTGCAGTTGCACTTCGGCTAGTGTGCGTTGGAATTGCATAATCTAATTCCGCTAATTCCATTTCATCATCAGACTAACAAACGAAATGCGATGCACCACATCCACGATGCTGGACATCCCATCCACACGCACTAAAAGTTATGGGAACGGGCACACATTTATCGAGCGTACAGTTTTGGAGTGCCATTCCCTGCTGGGGTTTATGGTTCTTGATAGATACAACTGGTTATTGGTTTTTTAGTCAAGAGTGAATAGGTTACTCCTAAGCCAGCGTACGTAAGAGACAGCCATTATTGCTTACTAGCTTTTGCCAGCGGCTTCGCTCGCGTAGATAAAATATAACCTATGTCACTCAGGAGTAAAGCAGCTTTCTATTGTTGCTAAATTGTTTCCAATCAGACCAGTAGTTCCAGAGATTATCTCATACAAACAAAAAAACAAAGAAACAAACTTTACCTCTTTATTATATTAGTGTAGATATATACATATATATATATTATATATATATATATATATATTTACATCTTGAAGGACATGTTGCGTCCTACATGGCGTTATTTACCGATGATGCTGCGTCCAACTGACTTTGTGCGTCCGGAATACGGACGCAAGATTGACCGACCCTCATTTTTAGCCCAAGGGTCCCTTTGATCATTTGAATGCAATGTCGAAAAATTGGCATGGACGTAATTTCATCACTACAATGCCTTTTAGCGTATAATATAGTTCCGCCGTCGTCCGACCGAAATTTGGAGGACGCTAGTGTTCAGCGTATAATTTACCGCGTATACTTTGAGTTCAGTTCACCGATCTCATCGTGTCCATTGAATATCGTACTTAATTTGCAAAGTTTTTATCATGTTTTCTTGACAACAAACTTGCGTCTCTTAAATATCCTTAAACGGGCACTAAGTACGGTGTCTGAGGGGCCCATTCGGGGTTGACGAGGGACGCATGGCTTCAGCGCGCTCGCGTGCCGAGTTGTAAACAAATAGCCTTGTGCCGGCCGGGATGCAAGCTTGTCACCAATGTGAATTATTTGCAAGTGCGTTAAAAGTGGTTATTTATTAATTGGTCTATTATTATAGTCTGTTAGTAATGACTATTATAATATACCAGCTGCTGCCCGCGACGTTGTCGGCGTGAAGGCTCTACAGCACCAAAACTAACTAAGATGGCAGTATCGCTATAGCATTAAAATAAACAACTTTTAAAATAGCATTACATCAGCCTTATAAAGTTCCCACTGCTGGGAAACAGTCCTCCTTTCTAGGAGAGGGAACGGGCCATATTCCACCACGCGGAATCAGAGCAGATTGGTGGATGTTACATGTCTTCGATTTTTTGGTTCTAAGACATTCACAGTCACAGTTTCCTTACAATATTTTCCTTCATCGTTTTAAGAGCAGTGGTTATGAAATAAATTATACAGAGTAATGCGCCTGACTACAACTTGTAAGTCGGAGAGTCGGAGCCTTTACCATTCGTCCACCACATTACGGTGGTAGTTATGCTGCCAGTAGCCAAAATGTAAAGAGTGTCAGGACTGGTGAGGCGGGAGTAGTAAAATTTCTCGATTTTTGAAAATCGGTTTTGAAAGCCGAAACCGAGCTCAGCTCCGGTTTTCCCATTATTGAGTAACAATTAACATTTTGATTTATATCAACATTGTTTAGTGCTGGGTGTTTCTGTAACAAAATAAGAAGTTCGCTGTCTGATCGAATGTTGGATGCACTTATATTCTTGAGATCACATTATCAAGAACAGCGATCTCTTGAAAACAAGTGATTTATGCTTTATTTAAATTAGTATACATAGTTGATTATTGATTTCTTTTTAGTGCAATATAAACATGAAATAGCACACTCTGTGGAAAGTCCAGGCCGAAACCCAAACTGCGCGTCATGTAACGTGACCCAATTGTCCAGCTGTCTATCAAGCAGACCGTCCAACACTTTACCAATAACAGAGGCCAAGGAAATTGGTCTGTAGTTCGCCTGGTCCGATATATCCCCAGTCTTATTCTTGACGATTGGTACCACCACCGTCCTCAACATCTCAGATAGCAAGTACGAGTGACTCACACAAAGCGTAAAGAACGTCGTCAACACTCTAGGCAGATGAACCCCAGCAAATTTGAGGTGCTCGATGCTGAAACCGTCATGACCAGGAGACTTTCCCCCCTTCATACTCATAATTTGCCTCCTTACCTCCTTGGCCGAAAAACGTATTGGCTCATAATCACAACTGATCTCATCATCGCCCCTCAGCTGGCCCTAGCAGTGATGATACCATAAAACGTTCTCTAAACATATTGGCAATATCCTCCGACGAACCACATTCCCCTACGGTCACAGGGCGGCCCGGTCCAACCTTCAGCTTACTGGTTAACTTCCAGAACTGGGAAAAATTTTTAGATGCCCTATGCGATGCTAAAATGTCCATCTTAATCTTTCCTGATGATTTTGACACCACTTAAGTCTGTTCCAAAAAGAAATGTATCATACAATTTGTCTTATTTGTAGACTTAGTGGGTATTTAAAAAAAATGATGTTTCTTTTTAAATTATACATTCGATTTTTTTTTGCCAAAACCGGACCAAGCTTCGGTTTTGGTTCCAAAAAAAAACGATGTTCAAAACCGGTTTTGATGACTTTCCGGTTTTGCATGCCCTACGCGAGAGCAAGCGACGTACAGTTGCCCGCGTGAAAAGCAACTCGTCCTAAAGTTGACACCCACTGCAATCAGTGTCTGCCCCTGTGACTTATTGATGGTCATCGCGAAACTAACACTTACGGGGAACTGTACGCGCTTGAACTGGAACGGGAAGTTATGAGGTACAAATACTGCCTCGACGACGCCACAACCCGTAAGAATTTTTGCCTCAATGGTGTGTCTGTGCAGCAGATGACTTTTTAGATGGATCTCGTTACACAACTTTGGAGGAGATAGGTTCAGAAAGGTGCATAATCGGGACTCCGATTTTCCAGCTTGATGGTATGCGCTGGAAGACCACTTGCTGGCTAGGAGCTCAAAAATCCCACGTTGCTCCAAAACCCATCTTGCTCGACGACAGGGTTTATCGAAGTATAGACCACTGCATTCCCCTCAATTTCCGAGAGGACGCATTCGTTAATTGCTGCAGCCTGATCATTTTTGGATGTGAAAATGGCCCGCTCACACAGCGAATGAATTCTTCTAAGCTGGATAACACTCTATCGAGAGACTCTGGAAGCACCTCTCATCCACCTCTCTCGCGGTGGGCTTTGACTCGCGGCGGACTTTGGCAGAGGCCATGATCCGGAGCGAAGAAGAGTGGCAGGTCGCCTCCTTCTGCGAAGCAGTAATGCTAGCGGCTAAAAGAGGGGGCCGACCGCAACAGCCGCCGTGTCTCCGATCTCAATTTCCGACCACCGTAGGCGCGGGCTTGCGGCCGGCGAGCAATGGGTAGCTCGCTGTCCGCCCATCCGTTAACCGTTGGGACCGAGCCCAAGTCGTCGACGGCTCGCACTGTTCCCTGCGCTTCAAGCAGTCGCCAGCAACTCTAGGAGCCCAGCTGGGTCGAAGCCTTCTGGGGCCAAGGGTGATGCGAAAGCGGAACAGCCCTGGAACTAAAGCAAGAAATCCTTCTTGAGTTTCGGTGGGTTGTTTAGCCAGTAGAAGTCTAACACTGTCTCCCGCTACGCCCAAAGGCGGGAATCGTCATTTAATGATTTTCCCCACCATAAAAAAGGTAGAATACCTTCGCCAAGAGTTAGAAGGACATCAGAGAATTCTTGTGCTCGTGCATTGCTGCCGAGCCGAGCTCTCATACACTCACACATACTCACAGGTCAAGCGCAGCGCACAAACCTGTGACTACAACGAAGACTGTTTCAACGAAGCATTCACCTCGTCAGTCGTCGTTCCCCGAGTCAACACGGGAAGCGTTTGCCCGAAATCGCCACTGAACAAACTGTGACACCACCCATCAAATGTTCGTTCCCGCGGATATCTTGCAGGGTTCTGTGCTCGGCCTCAACTTCCTTCCAATCGGCTATCGTACGCTCATCCCACATGATCAGAAAGCAATCCTTAAGCACGTGTCCCTTATCGCTGTTACGTGACTCACCACAAACAAGCGTTTTGGAGCTCTCTAAATCGATAGAAATTCGAACATGGTATGTGCTGTCTTGCCACCCGGAAGCACTGTGGCAGCGATTCCCGACGACACGACGGCAATAGCAATATTGCCTTGCCTCCTGACCTCTGCAAGTATGCCATGTTTTTCCTGTTCCACCAGGAGCAACCCAAGAAAAACGATTTATCCTGGTTTTGCACAATACTTTCAAGGACGGTGTCATAATTTTGTTTTTGTTCGGAAGAGAACAAAGCGACATGGTCATTTCGTATGGTGGTCATTTCGCCCGGATCGTAATTTGTCTCAGCGTTATGCTCTCGATTCCCATAGTCTCGATGCGGTGATGATTGGGGAGCTGGTAATCCATATTTGATCAGTAGATTGTCGCCGATAGAAATGCCCACATCTTGAAGTGAACTGAGACAGGTGTTCAGCACACGTTCATCAGTTACATCGACTTCGTCTCCAGTAGCACGTCTCAAAGCTCGTAGAAAATCTTCAGACAGATGATGGCGATATTTCAATGAACATAATTTTTTTGTAATATTTAACACCGCATTTTTATTTAATTGTCTTTCTCAAGATTTGGAGGGTTTTCTGGAACTTGAATTTTTCAAAACGAACGTATACGATACAACTTTTAGGAAGAAAACGCACATTACCATCTATGAATTTTAAGAATAACTAACTACTACCCTTGTCAGCTTGATCAAATTTAAAAGATTAATTTACAAAAATTGTTAACATGTAATTTGATTTGATTTTTATAAAACCTCACAAATGGCGCTGTTTAAAATTGTCTTTATACTACTAATATTTAACTAGTTTCTCTGTCCAGGTTACGTAGTTTTGAACAACGAATAATGGGAAACTTTATTATTTACCTACATAAGTTTTCGTATCAAGTTTCAAGTTAACTCAAGGAATAAGATTCTCCCATACAAACTTTAACATCCCCTAAATCTTGCACTGGGAGTAGGTACTACTAAAAAATTAAATATACCAGCTTTGATAACTAATTTAGGGTAATGTTTGTAATAAGTTTTGAGTCAATCGGCCCACGGGAAAAAAAATACATTGCATCCATTGCACCATTTAAATTCAATATTGCTTACTTCCCATAACTTATGGCGTGATAATATGTACCCTAAAGCCTTCCTTGGTTTACTAAGAACATGTTTGCTTTTCAATTCAATCTATCCAGTAGTTTTGGCATGAAGCTGTACCATACACATAGAAAAACAGATAAACAGACAAACATTCTAAAAAAGTCATTTTTGTCATCAGTTACGTTTTTCTAACAGAAGCCACTTAATTTTTCCATAAAATTCTTAATGTACAGTTTTTCTTTCGTTAGGTACTGTTTTGATGCAGAGCATTAAACGGAATTAATTTAAACATTAAGTTGGATGGAGGCCGGAATATGCTTGCAGTGTTTTGAACGTGTACGGAGATATTCAGTGTGCAAGAAAGATTTAAGAGTGCACGGACGCACTAACTCAGTTATTCGGAACCAATCTGAATTCAATAGTAGATGGATGTAATTAAGTTATTATAATCATTATGATATATGCAGAGCATTATACGGAATTGATTTACACGTACATTCGGATGGAGGCGGGAATGTGCTTGCAGTGTTTTTGATGGACTTCTTGCGTCTTTACAAACTACCACCCTGCAGCGTCCACTGAATGTAGTGAGATTTTTAATGTTTTCAATGCGTATGTAAGATGTTTTAATCAGTATCATATCAGTAGTCGACGTCAAATTTCATTTAAACGTTAAATGGTGATATTCAAATTAAATATTTCTAGCTGAATTTGTGCGTCCGTTCAGTCTGAAATCTTTCTTGCACACTGAATACCTGCGTATACGTTCAAAACACTGCAAGCACATTCCCGCCTCCATCCGAATGTATGTGTAAATCAATTCCGTATAATGCTCTGCATATATCATAATGATTATAATAACTTAATTACATCCGTCTACTATTGAATTCAGATTGGTTCCGAATAACTGAATTAGTGCGACCGTTCACTCTTAGATGTTTCTTGCACACTGAATATCTCCGTATACGTTCAAAACACTACAAGCACATTCCTGCCTCCATCCAACTTAATGTTTAAATTAATTCCGTATAATGCTCTGCATCAAAACAGTACCTAACGAAAGAAAAACTGTACATTGAGAATTTTATGGAAAAATTAAGTGGCTTCTGTTAAAGTCAAAATTTTTTATTTCACATGGGCCTACATGGGCACTTATAAAACGTCAGAAGCTAGTGCACGTAAAAAAAAAAAACGTTACTTCGTTAGAAAAACCTAACTGATGACAAAAATGTCTTTTTAGAATTTTTGTCTGTTTATCTGTTTTTATATGACTATGGTAGAGCTTCATGACAAAACTACTGGATAGATTGAATTGAAAAGCAAACATGTTCTTTGTAAACCAAGGAAGGCTTTAGGGTACATATTATCACGCCATAAGTTATGGGAAGTAAGCAATATTGAATTTAAATGGTGCAATTTAAATTCAATATTGCTTACAATTTACGTAAAATTTTTTTTTCCTGTGGGCCGATTGACTCAAAACTTACTACAAACATTACCCTAAATTAGTTATCAAAGCTGGCATATTTAATTTTTCAGTTGTACCTACTCCCAGTGCAAGATTTAGGGGATGTTAAAGTTTGTATGGGATAATCTTATTCCTTGGGTTAATTAACTTGAAACTTGATACGAAAACTTATGTAGGTAAATAATAAAGTTTCCCATTATTCGATGTTCAAAACTACGTAACCTGGACAGAGAAACTAGTTAAATATTAGTAGTATAAAGACAATTTTAAACAGCGCCATTTAGGAGATTTCATAAAAATTCAAATCAAATTACATGTTAACAATTTTTGTAAATTAATAATTTAACATCCCATATTTATAAAACTTTCATCAAAGTTTTACACAATCGACTTGATGAAAAACTGGACAAACATCAGCCACCAGAACAAGCCGGATTCCGCCCTAACTTCTCCACAACTGACCACCTTCAAACGCTTAATCAGAATAGAAAAATGCACTGAATTTCATATCCCATTATATCTGGCCTTCGTTGACTATGCGAAGGCCTTTGATAGTGTTCGTCACAGTGAAATCTTTAAATCTCTTGAAAACCAGAACCTTGAAAAACCATATGTAGATTTACTAAAAATCATTTACTTCAATAGCTCCGCAAACATTAAATTAAATAACTCAGGACCATCTTTCAAAATTGAAAGGTGTCAAGCAAGGTGACCCGCTCTCTCCCAAATTGTTTACGAGCACATTGGAGGAGGTGTTTAGGTCACTGGCAGCCTCATGGAACACCAAGGGCATTGACGTCCGTGAAAAGCGGTTATCAAATCTTCGATTTGCCGATGACATTGTCCTCTTTGCCCCCACAGTCCAGGAGCTGCAAACTATGCTCCAGGAACTGAACACAGCTAGCCTCAAGGTGGGACTCGCTATGAACCGATCTAAAACCAAAGTGATGACCAACAGAAATAAACGTAGGGTCGAGTTAGATGCGCAGGAAATACATTATGTCGATGAGTATATCTACTTGGGCCAGTTAGTATCTTTCCAAAACAGACAGGAAAAGGAAATTAATCGACGCATCCAGAACGCCTGGAAAAGCTACTGGTCCATGAAGACGCTAATGAAGGGTGATCTACCGATCTCCCTGACTACGTAAACTCATCGACATGTGTATTCTGCCTATCCTAACCTACGGTGCTCAGACTTGGTCACTCACCGAACTACAAAAGTTCCGCCTTGGGGTTTGCCAGAGAGCTATGGAGCGTAATATTCTGGGCGTAAGAAGAACAGATCGAATACGTAATGATACGCTGCGCTCCAGGACGGGCATAATAGACGTACGTACGGCAAAAAGGCTGCCAGGCTTAAATGGGATTGGGCAGGTCACACTAGTCGCATGCACGAGGACGGCTGGGCAAGAGTCGCCACACAGTGGGCACCAGAGGGAAGAAGGCGTTGTCGAGGTAGGCCTAGAAAGAGGTGGCGAGATGATCTAGACGCGTACCGAGACGATTGGTTCGAGACTGCGCGGGAGAAGAAGGTTTGGAAGGACTTGGGGGAGGCCTTTGCCCAGCAGTGGGACAGTTAGGGCTTTAAAAAAATATATATTTAAATTTGATCAAGCTGGCAAGGGTAGTAGTTAGTTATTCTTAAAATTCATAGATGGTAATGTGCATTTTCTTCCTAAAAGTTGAAGTTCAAGTTCCAGAAAACCCTCAAAACCTTGAGAAAGACAATTAAAAACAAATGCGGTGTTAAATATTACAAAAAAGTTATGTTCATGCAAAAAATATCGCCATCATCTGTCTGAAGATTTTTTGTGAGCTTTAAGGCGTGCTACTGGAGACGAAGTCGATGTAACTGATGATCGTGTGCTGAGCAACTGTCTCAGTTCACTTCAAGATGTGGACATTTCTATCGGTGGCAATGCACTGATCAAATATGGATTATCAGCTCCCCAATCATCACCGCATCAAGACTATGGGAATCGAGAGTATAACGCTGAGATCCGGGCGAAATTACCACCATACGAAATGACCTTGTCGCTTTGTTCTCTTCCGAGCAAAAACAAATATATAACACCGTCCTTGAAAGTGTTGTGTAAAACCAGGATAAAACTGTTTTCTTGGGTTGCTCTTGGTGGAACAGGAAAAACATGGCATACTTGCAGAGGTCAGGAGGCAAGGCGATATTGCTATTGCTGTAACGTCGTCGGGAATCACTGCCACACTGCTTTTGGGTGGCAAGACAGCACATGCCATGTTTAAAATTCCCATCGATTTAGAGATCTCCAAAACGCCTGTTTGTGGTGTGTCACGTGACAGCGATAAGGGACACGTGCTTAAGGATTGCTCTCTGATCATATGGGATGAGCGTACGATGTCCAATAGGAAGGAAGTTGAGGCCGAGGACAGAACCCTGCAAGATATCTTCGGGGACGAACATTTTATGGGTGGTATCACAGTTTGTTCAGTGACGATTTCGGGCAAACGCTTCCCGTGTTGACTTGGGGAACGAGGGCTGACGAGGTGAATGCTCGTTGAAACAGTCTTCGTTGTGTTCGGTCAAATGCAGCGCATATACCCGTAACGAGTTTATGCACTGCATTTGACCATTAGTATGAGAGCTCGGGTCGACAGCAATGCACGTGCTCAAGAATACTCTGATGTCCTTCTAACTCTTGGCGAAGGCACTCTACCTTTTTTTATGGTGAGAAAAATCATCAAATGACGATTCCCGCCATTGGGCGGAGCGGGAGACAGTGTTAGACTTCTACTGGCTAAACAACCCACCGAAACCCAAGAAGGATTTCTTGCCTTAGTTCCAAGGCTTCTTTAGGGGTTCCGCTTTCGCATCAACCCTTGGCCCTAAAAGGCTTCGACCCTGCTGGGCTCCTACAGTTGCTGACGACTGCTTGAAGCGCAGGGAACAGTGCGCGCCGTCGATGACTTGGGCTCGGTCCTAACGGTTACCGGATGAGCGGACAGCGAGCTACCCATTGCTCGCCGGTCGCAAGCCCGCGCTTACGGTGGCCGGAAACACGGCGGCTGTTGCGGTCGGCCCCCTCTTTTAGCCGCTAGCATTACTGTTTCGAAGAAGGAGGCGACCGCATGCCACTCTTCTTCGCTCCGGATCATGGGCTCTGACAAAGTCCACCGCAAGTCATATCCCCCTGCGAGAGAGGTGGACAGGAGGTGCTTCCAGAGTCTCTCGATAGAATAGAATATTGATTTATTAGATAGAGTGTTATCCAGCTTAGAAGAACTAATTCGCTGTGTGAGCGGGCCATTTTGACATCCAAAAATGATCAGGCTGCAGCAATTAACGAATGCATTCTCTCGGAAATTGAGGGGAATGCAGTGGTTTATACTTCGATAAACCCTGTCGTCGAGCAAGATGGGTTTGGAGCAACGTGGGATTTTTGAACTCCTAACCAGCAAGTAGACTTCCAGCGCATACCATCAAGCTGGAAAGTCGGAGTCCCGATTATGCATCCTCGTAACCTATCTCCTCCAATGTTGTTTAACGAGACCCGTCTTAAAAGTCATCTGCTGCACAGACACACCATTAAGGCAAAAATTCTTACGGGTTGTGGCGTCGGCGAGGCAGTATTTGTACCTCATAACTTCCCGTTCCAGTTCAAGCGCGTACAGTCCCCCGTGAGTGTTAGCTTCGCGATGACCATCAATAAGTCACAGTTGCAGACACTAAGTGCAGTGGGTGTCATCTTCAGGACGAGTAGCTTCTCATGCGGGCAACTGTACGTCGCTTGCTCCCGCGTCACCAGCCCTGACACTCTTTACATTTTGGCTACTGGCAGCATAACTGCCACCGTAATGTGGTGGAGGAGTGGTAAAGGCTCCAACTCAGTGGTGGCGGAGTGGTAAAGGCCCCGACTTACAAGTTGTAGGTCGGGGCTTCACGCCCAGCCAGGCGCATTACTTTTTATAATTTATTTCATAACCACTGCTCTTAAAACGATGACGGAAAACATTGTAAGGAAACTGTGACTGTGAATGTCTTAGAAACAAAAAATCATTGGGCCCGCGTGGTGGATTTTGGCCTGTTCCCTCTCCTAGAAAGGAGGTCTGTTTCCCAGCAGTGGGAACTTTATAAAGCTGATGTAATGCTATTTTAAAAGTTGTTTATTTATAATGCTATAGCGACAGTGTCATCTTAGGTAGTTTTGGTGCTGTAGAGCCTTCACGCAAACAACGTCGCGGGTAGCAGCTGGTATATTATAATAGTCATCACTAACAGACTATAATAATAGACCAAATGAGGAGTGACTTTTCAAAATGGCTTATTACTGTATGGTCATTTTTTTCAGGACCAAGAAAAATACGAAAACTTTTCATATATGAATATTTTTAGTAACAAACTTCTATGTACATAATCTAGGTACGTTAATAGATCGTTTCACAGTGTATATGTTACGGGTAAAGCTAGAAGATGGAGTAAACCTAGGTTTACCCGGGTAAACTTAGTATTACCCAAGCTTCTTGGGTAAAGTCCGAATAAAAAGTAAAATCAATTTTAATTCGGGGTTTACCCATGCTCACCTAGGTCTACCCAACTCTGGCTGGGTAATGTTAGGTGTTGCGTTATTTTCGCACCCGTGGCTTAATTCTGGGGGGCCCGCGTTATCTGCCCACGCGGCCACGCACGTCGCTTACTTAGTGACATAATGGCGACCGAGCAAAGTGCAAATATATCTCCAGAAGAAAGCTTACGAGAGCTTGCAAATGCAAAACTTGCAAATGCAAAATTGACTAAAGAACCTATCCCATTCCTATGTTGCCATATATACCAAGGCCAGAGCCTTCCTTTCAGATGCGATCCCTTAGACCCAGTTGGCTTCGACCATCTGCAGGGTCCCTACGGTTTGTTGGCAACTCCTTGAGGGGTGCGGGAACAGTGCGCGCCGTCGACGACTGAGCTTGGTCCGGACGGTTACCAGACGATTGGACGGCGAGCTACCCATTGCTCCCCATCCACAAGCCCGTGCCTTCGGTGGCCAGAAATCGGGATCGGAATCTCGGCAGCGTCTCGGGCGTGAGCGCCCAGTCGGCTTCCTTCTTTGCTAGCATTACTGCTTCGCAGAAGGAGCCGTCCGCCTGCCACTCGTGTTCGCTCCGGACCATGGCCTCGACCAAGGCCCGGCGCGGGAGATGGCCGCCGCCGATCGCCCCCACGAGGACATGGCGGCAAAATTTTGCAATTCAAAATGTCACATCAGTTTATCTTGTTGAAATAATGGCTGGGTAATATTTTAAATTAATTTGTCTAATTAATTAGTGAAATGAAAATCTGAGTGCAATTTAAACATTTATTATTTAAAAAACATACTAAGGCAAACGTAATATTGCAAGCTACTGAGTAATAAGCAGATAACGCGGGCCCCCCAGAATTACGACACGGGTGCGAAAATAACGCAACACCTAACATTACCCAGCCAGAGTTGGGTAGACCTAGGTGAGCATGGGTAAACCCCGAATTAAAATTTATTTTACTTATTATTCGGACTTTACCCAAGAGGCTTGGGTAATACTAAGTTTACCCGGGTAAACCTAGGTTTACTCCATCTTCTAGCTTTACCCGTAACATATATATATTTTTTAATACTCTAAATTATGAGTTATTATCATATGATTTAAGGAAATAAGCCATTTAGTCGCAAACTCCAAGAAATAAGATGTTTTGTTTCAGCACTCCTAAGAAATAAGCCATTTTGTTTTGGCACTCCTAGAAAATATTGAGAACAACACTCCTAGAAAGTAAGTATTGAGAAGTTGACAGCAAGGTGACACATGACGTTTAATATTTTTTTAATTGGCCGTAGTCAAATAAAAAGTGTTGCCAATGTATAAAAATATATTTGCGGATCCACTTCCAGATATTACAAGCTTTATTTACTTTCACCTGTCCCGTTGTCTGTCGTTCTGTAATCAAATCTTGCAACTTAAATTTGATCCACTTCCCGGTTTCCGATTGAGCTGAAATTTGGTATACACGTTTAGTTCGGATGACAATGCAATATTATGCAGACATGGAGCTGATCTGATGATGGAATCGCGAGGTAGCCATAGGAACTCTGTAATTAAACGGCACGACCACGTCGAGTTTGGGCTCGTGTGAATCGTCTTGACGAGTTTTATTTATGTAAGTATAGACCACCGCTGTAAAAGCTTGTTATGAAAAAAAATATTTTCATTGAAAACTTGTTAAAGCTATCTTTCAACCCTCCAAAATAACCTGTGATACCAGATTAGAAATAAGCCATTTTGATACGTATTAACAAAATTTCCATACAAAATGTTCTAGAAATGAGCTATTTTGAAAAAACTCCTATCACAATTAGTAGGGCCGAGAATTAACGTGAATTAAGCTATTTTGTTGCGGAAAGCATTTTCTATGGCCATTTTTCTTCGAGATTAAAGTACTTTAGAACCGGACACTTCACGTCATATAATGTGAGTGTACATTAAGTCCCGATTGGCATTAAAAAAATAAGTAAAATTGGGAACCCGAAATAAGCCGTTTTGAAAAGTCACTCCTCAAATAAATAACCACTTTTAACGCACTTGCAAATAATTCACATTGGTGACAAGCTTGCATCCCGGCCGGCACAAGTCTATTTCTTTACAAACTCGGCACGCGAGCGCGCTGAAGCCATGCGTCCCTCGTCAACCCCGAATGGGCCCCTCAGACACCGTACCTAGTGCCCGTTTAAGGATATTTAAGAGACGCAAGATTGTTGTTACGAAAACATGATAAAAACTTTACAAATTAAGTATGATATTCAATGGACACGATGAGATCGGTGAACTGAACTCAAAGTATACGCGGTAAATTATACGCTGAACACTAGCGTCCTCCAAATTTCGGTCGGACGACGGCGGAACTATATTATACGCTAAAAGGCATTGTAGTGATGGAATTACGTCCATGCCAATTTTTTGCCCATGCATTCTAATGATCATAAGGGACCCTTGGGCTAAAAATGAGGGTCGGTCAATCTTGCGTCCGTATTCCGGACGCACAAAGTCAGTTGGACGCAGCATCATCGGTAAAAAACGCCATATAGGACGCAACATGTCCTTCGAGATGTAAATATATATATATATATATATATATCTAGGTAAAATGACAGATCTTACCCTGTCGCTAGGTTGTGAACGTTAAATAAGCTGTCGCTACGGTCGTTGGATCTTGTAGAGTCTGAATTTAGGCTCTGCGAATTTTAGCGCTTGAAAACTCGTACAGAAATAAAGGTTTTAAAAAAATGCCAATAACAGCCTTTAACGGCAACAACAACTGCTAATTGACCTTATTTGTTTAACCCATTTGTTTTTGACGTGACAACGTCTTAAATTAGGTTGCGGCTGGGAGTCACTTATGAAAAAGTGTAACGCTCGGTAACGTTACGATGAGTCACCGAACGAGAGAGAGGCCCGACTGCATGCAATGTTTTAGTAAACAAAATATATTTCTATAGTTAAAATTTGTGCAATTCTTATTTTCATTCAATTCCTTGTTCCTATTGTGCAATTTAATTATATTCATATCAATAAATATTCTACCGAGAAAAAGACGTTGTCACGTAAAATCTTCGCCCGTAAAACCGACTTTACAGGCAACCATTTTTTTTTACGAATTTTCAATCGCTAAAATTCGCAGAGCCTAATAACAGAATCGCCAAGATTCTACAGCCGTACTGAAGTTCTGGGCATAAAATTAACTGACAAAGGAACTAATACTGCAAAATATAACAAAAACAACAGTGCTAAGTCTATTTCTTATGCCTTTCCGAATAACAACGGCTACATGGCAACGGAGAGTGTTATAAAAATTAGACTCGCTATTAAAATGCAAAATTCATGTGAACAAAATTGTGGATAGTTTTAGTCCCACTATAAATGAAATTAATTTGTATCAAAATAAATTTTGTTAACATTTGTGGCTAATCGAGAGCTATGCTACCACAGCCTAAGCCAGGATTACTGCAAACAGTTAATTTTACACCAAATAACCTTTAATTTAATGTCAATACCGATCCGATTTATAAAATAAATCGGTTTCATGTTACTAAAATCTCATTCAGTTAATGCTCGAATGGGTGAAAAGTAAATAGCCCAAACACTGATTGGTTAAAATATTAATTGTATTTATTATGACAAGTTATTGCAGCAAAATGTTTGTTAGTCGTTAAATATTATGTTAACGGTTTGCCCACATTTACAGACTTGTGGCAATAATTTTACAATTTAGTGAAAATGTTTAACATAACGTTGAGGATATTAATTTTAACACTGTTTTAAATTGCAATGGTATTTCAGGAACTAGGTTCAAATGCTCTTACTAAAGCCAATCTAGATAAACTTCGTATTTTCAATCCTAAAAATAAATCTAACAGCGCACCAGTTGCGAGAAATCTCGCTTTGGTTCAATATACAGAAACAACTTTGCTAGAAACAATACAAACATTCAGCTTCCCTGTTCTAACAAGGAAACAAAAACAATACTACAGCTTTATACTAAAAACAAATATAAAACAAAGTCCACTATTCTCTTCGCACTCAATTTTTCAATTAAGAAAATCTTAGCAGAAAGACTATTTAATTAAATTTTGCTCAAACAATGTAATCTGTTAAAAGCGTTAATGCTAAAATTCTGAAATGAATTACACATTTGAATCCTGTGAGAACAATGCACTATTTTGTTCCAGTACATTGCAGGGGAATGAATCTCCTACAATTTAATACATCTACCCTCATTTCTATACGAACTAGGTTGGCCATGAATCAATGTCAAATACAGGATGCTTTCCAACACAACTGTCAAATAAGTTATGCGTAATTTCACGTGAAATATAATTTGCTATAGATGTAATCTAGGGTTGGTGGAATTTTACTAAAGAGCTTTACTTAGTATTCGATTTTATGATAGCAATCTTTGAAATAAAAAATAAATATGGTTGAGTATAATTTAAAAACAAGTGAAGGTCGGGTTGGGTATTGCGGTATAATTTTTGTGGCTCACACCATTTTTTTTTTGACGTAGCACTCACGATTATTTTGCATATATTCAACGCCTTTAAATTCAGTTTCATCAAATGTAAAACGAAATACGAGTAGCCATATTTTTGAACATGACTTTAAAATCTCATTCCTTTTTTTACATTTTCCTTTGAAGCTAGCTGTTTTTAAAACAATATTTCAGTCATCAACCGACCATCATTCATACATAAAAAATTCCATTAGTTTACTTCTATTATAACATACACAAAAAGGCTACTCTCCGCAGTCCCTAGTCGCCTACAAATTCATTATCCGTAATTAATTCTACTGGGACATTCATTTGGACAATAGCTTTGTGGTCATCCTACAAATTTAATACCACACTGTCCGTAACAGAATTGATTCAGAATACAAGGGTGACAATAATCTAACGTACAGCGACATGGCCATTATAAATTGATCCAGCTATTCAGAACTGAAATTTATTTCAATGGATTAAAGCTGCTGCACAAAAGGGACGCAGATCAATTTATGTTGGTTTAAATTATGATTTTGACGTGTGACAGCCCAAAAATGATTAGTGCTTTCATTAATGTATTATTTTGATAATATTAGTCATCAATTTAAATTAATTGTTTGGTTTTGTTTGGATTACGAGCCATAATTTATTCTGTGAACTTAACTACTATTAAAACACAAAATATAATTATCCTCATATTCTGACAGTAGTACTTTTATAATTGCAACTGAATCCTACCAATGGGCTGGTATGATTGGTAAGTACTGATTAAGACGATATCACTACCAATATACTGTTAGAAGACCTAATTTATTACAGGAATTTAATCCATAAGCTATTGTATCGTAAAACCCGCTGTCTCCCAAGTTCAATATCTTTTGGTATTTACATCTTCACTTAGAACATGAAGAAATACAAAACAATGCGATCAAAGATTCAAAGAAGTTGTGAAAGATAATGTACCGTCCAGTATCGGTCCAGACCAAGCCTAAGTCGTCAATGGTGCGCTCTGTTCCCGCGCGCCTCAAGGATTTGTCAGCAACTGTAACGACCAGCTTTCGAAAGTAAACTCTTGGTAAGAAGGAACGGGGTGGGTATTTTGAGTCAGTAAAAGTCTGATACTAACTCCTGCTCCGCCTAAGGGTGGAAGGTGTCGTTAGATGATTTTCATCCTACACAAAAAACCTACCTAAAGGAGATGTCAAGGCATACTAATATGTCCCTTAACTAATAGAATATAATAAAGAATGCGTACTTAAAGCGAGTAAATACTAAAGAAGTCTTGAGTCCCACTCGTGGAAGTATGAGGCCGATTATGCTTATTATTAGCGTAGCTTAGTACTAACTTAAGACTCTAGGACAAGCAGGTTTCCTCACGAATTTTTCTTCACTTGTTTGAAATTGTGATGAACCGCAATACACGAGAGCTGTATACGACGTGTGACTCATTAAATACATTTTTAGAAAAGAACCAAAGATAATATATAATATATAGGGATCGAAAACGGAAAGTCAACTAACACGCCTAATAAATCATATAACATATTAATGTATGTTAATTCTGTACTGTACTAAAAAAAACTAACACATTTTCTAAAAGTGCCCGTCACTAGGATTATACAGTTTTAGGGTCCATTTTATGCCTTTATGATCCCAACATGACAAGCTATAAAATTAATCCTTGATAAATTATTAAATTGTCCCTTTTTATTCTTTACACCTTACATCGAATCTTCCATTCAATTTCCTACTTTATTTTGTTAGATATAGAGGCTTAAATTATATCAGGCCCAAATATCTCAATGTGTGTTGCCGTCTGATGATACGAATATTTAGGGTCGAATCTACTTTAATACACTAATAGATGTACATGTAAGACCCCTTATTGTTGCAAAAGGCGAGGGGAACAGCTTATTTTAATTTTAAATCAGCCTTAAGTTATGCAAATGATAAAAGGTATTTTGTGGGGAATTACTCGCAGATACAACTGACGTATCTAGAAATCTAATTTGTGTGAATTTAATTTAAAATACGAAGTAAAATTTTGCACCATTTAATGATGGATTTTGTCGTTAAAAATAATTATTATATTGCCAAACTTAAGTAGCGGTGGCTTGGTATATTGCTTTGCTTGCAGAATAGAGGGTCAATGAGGATGAAAAGTTCTCGAATGGCGAATGTACCGGAAGATGCAGCGTTAAAAGGCCTTCCACAAAGCGGACCAGCGACCTGGTAAAAGTCACTGGAATCCGATGAATTTGAGATGCACAGGGCTAGTCATTACGGTAATACTTGGTGAGGCCTATCTCCAAAAATGGCCGTCGTTCGGCTGAAATTATGATAATAATATAAGTAGCAACTATCGAATGTAGTAGAAGAAGTCGCTGTCAATAAAAATGGAATAATAATCATAAGTATTATGAAACGTGTGATTACAACGTACTTTTAAACAGAAAAAGAAAAAATATATAATCATGATGATAAGAAAAAAAAAGTCGTGAATGATACAAACGAAGAAATCAGAAACATTTATTTTTGTAATTTTGCTATATTTGGATCTACTGTTGGGCAAAAGCCTCCTCTTCTTGTTCTGACCCTCTCCATCTATCATCAACCTCTGGCTAAGTATATCCCTCGAACATGATGACATCGGTACACCATCTTCACTGTACTGATAGTGAAGATGGTGTAAGTAGATTTGGTGTAGAAGAGTGGCAGTGAGTAATAATCTTCACTCTACGACTATAATTCAAGCGACATGGCCAGCCTACTCAGTTGAATTAATAACTATATTTAATGTTAAAGGTTAACCAAACCAATATTCAGATAGCAAATAACCGGACAGGCATAAAGGGAAAGTCAAACTGAGACCTTTTACCAGCAATTTTCCGAATGTCGCGTCTTCATATAAAGCCAAACTTTCTGTCGACATAGTTAGAGACGATATTGTGAGTGAAGACACAGAATAAATAGATTCAGAAGGTTAGCTTCAAACTACGAGCGAAAATTGTCAACCACTATGCTAGTAAAGGACGAGGCTGACCGGATAAGGCAACGGCGCTCACGCCCCAGACGCCGCCGGGATTCCGATCCCGACTTCCGGCCACCGTAGGCCCAGGCTTGTGGATGGTGAGCAATGGGTCACTCGCCGTCCAATCGTCTGGTAACCATCCGAACCAAGCCCCGTCGTCGACGGCGCGCACTGTTCCCGCGCGCCTGTTGTCAGCAAGCTATAGGGACCCTGCAAAAGGGTCGAAGCCAACTTGGGAACAAGGGTTCGCGTCTGAAAAGAAGGCTCTGGCCCTGGTGTATGCAGCAACGTAGGAATGGAGTAGGTTGTTTAGTCAGTAAGAGTCTGACACCGTTTCCCGTTCCGCCCAGGGGCCGGATTTGTCATTGGATGATTTTTACCTACCATAAAAAATAAAAACTGTTAAAAGAATAGAGCAATAAAGAGTGTGTGTGCCATCGCAAGTGCTACCTGCATCTGCAGCCTGCATATGGATTTCAAATAGTATCTTAAACTAGCACTCTTTTTACATGAAGCATATATATGTGTGCGTGGGTTTAGTACTGAATAATTTGGACTTTCTGTATTTTCATATTCTATGGTGAAGTGACATAGAAAGTTTACTAGTTCGGAATTAGTTCAATACATCACTAATGAATGTGATTGTTTATCGTGTTTCACGGACGATTGCGACGGCGTGAGGGTAGTAATTAAATTATGTTGGTGAACTCTGATAACGTAGTACGAGATTTTTATAAAGATTTTTGCTTTAATGATTTAGTACGAGTCAGATTTTGTGCATACTTTTGAAGTATAAGCACAAGAATAGATGAGATTATTAATTCTTCGTTATGCGACAAATAAGTTGAACTATAAGCTATAGTTACGCTCAGACAATCATATCGATTGAGACCTGAACATTGGCGGCAAGTAAATTAATTCGAGATTATTTGGCAGAAGAAGCTTTTGACAAACTCGAACTACCCCAACCGTGAAAATCTCCATGAAAGTCAAATAATAAAGTAAAATGGGGGATTATAGACCCCGGTGACACACAGTGCGAGTGCAGTGTCTCTGACAGAACAATGGCCCACCTATTAGAGTGCTCAAAATGTCCCTACAAGTGCACGCTGGAGGACCTTAAGAATGCCACTGAAGCTGCTATATAATGTGGCAACCTACTGGGCCCAAAAACTTTGAGGGAAGCGGAATCCATCGATTCGAGAAGAAGAAGTCAAATAATTTGTTTCCTACTGTACCTTTTCTAATCAAAAGTATATTATACACTAGCTACTACTACTAGCCAGTGACAACACCCGCGTGATAGTAGGTTTCTGCATACATCACCCCCAGAGTTCCGTTCTTACTTTCTTGTCAATTGTATACATCCTCTAAGGAAGTTTCTTAGGTTTCGTGATTAATCAGTCAGTGATATTTCGCTTTTATATATATAGAATAGAATAGAATATATATATAGAATATATATGTCCACAACTATCACACAACGTCTTCTAGTCCCAAGCTAAGCAGAGCTTGTGTTATGGGTACTAGACAACTGATAAACATACTTATATATTTCTAAATACATACATATCATAGATAAATTACACCCAGACACAGAACAAATGATCGTGCTCATCACACAAACATTTGTCCTGGGTGGGAATCGAACCCACGACCTCCCGCATAGCAGTCAGGGTCACTAACTACTAGACTGACAGGCCAGTCATGTCAGTCAGATCAGTCATATATATATGTACACTAGCTTTTTTTTAGCAAAGGACAGGTCTATAAGACCATCATTAGGCCTGTCCTTTTGTATGGCAGTGAAGCGTGGCCTGTACTTGAGCGGCATAAGCAAAGCCTGCGTGTCACGGAAATGAATATGCTGCGCTGGATGTCTGGAGTCTCGCGGAAAGACCGCATTAAAAACTCCCGCATCCGGGGCAGCCTTCAGGTCCGTGACATAGCGGATAAACTGCAGGAGGGTCGCTTACGTTGGTATGGCCACGTTTTACGAAAACCGGCAGACTACGTGGGTAACAGATGCCTCGCCATGCCGCCTCCGCCGGGACCCGGAAGACGAGGAAGGCCTAAGAGGCGTTGGATCGACGTCGTAAGGGACGATATGCGTGCCAATGGGCTTACGGCAAGGGACGCGAAAGACCGAGCGAAGTGAAGGCGTCTCAGCAAGAAAGCGGACCCCGGGCACCGAGGTGAAAGCCAAGGTTAGCAGCCGGGACTAATACCGCTAGGATGATGATGATGACTAGCTTTCTGCCAGCGGCTTCTCCTGCATGAAAGTAGATTTTCGCACAAACTTTGGACACGCGTTTCATCACTTAAGAGGTGAATTTTGGGAAATCCTTTCTTAGTGTTCGCCTAAGTCATAAAAGCAAGCCTTGTGCAAATTTCACTCTCCTAGTCCCAGTAGTTTCGGCTATGTGTTGATATGTCAGTCAGTTTCTCCTTATTATATAGATAGATACGTACCTAAAAATGCTATTTATATTTTTACTACATCGATGCAACAATATGTATTAAAATTTAAATCAAAACTCGCAGCTTCAAAACTCCAAAACATTCAACAATGGACACGTACAACAATTAACTAATCGAATTATTGCACAGCATGGCTTTAATATTGGACCATTTGTGCATACACCAGACAATATACGAACAACTGTTCGGTCACGAACAAAAGAACAGCAGTTACTGTGTGGCTGGATTAGTTCCACTAAGCGTTGTTATACTGGTTTTGTATAATAGTCTGTGACAATTTTGGGTGTTGTTAATGCAAGTATGTAGTGTTTTTGTAAAGTCCATTATAGTGAATATATTTATATTCACGAGATAATGTAATAATAACCAAAATTTATATTTATAATAATTTTATTATAAATATAAATTTTGGTTATTTTATTCCCTTGTATTGTCGATCGGTAGGTATATGAAACACTATTGATTTATAAAGATAAAATAAAAAAATAAAGTACTTTTTTTCTACAACTCGTATTAATATACGTATGTACGAAATTAATTTATTTATGTAAACGAGCCAATAACCTTGTAGTTATGTCAGTTGTTGCGTACTAACTACCTACAGGTCTTTGAACTCACCCAACTGACGTTTACTTAAAGAAATTAATTTCGTTACTTTTTAATTTTATTAATTTACGCGTATACGAAATTCATATCTTTGAAAGAACAGCTGAGCGGGTTCAATGGCCGTTTGACGATCGCGTCAGTTTTTGAAATAAAAAAGCAATGCCCAAAAAAAATGGTCTTTATAAAACTGTGGGTCAGTGCAAAGTAGGTAGTGCACGCTTTAGTGGTGATAGTACACAATTTTATAGATACAAATTAATATCTGTTCGTTAGTTTCGCTAAAACTCCAAAACGGCTTTACCGATTAGGCCAATTTTAGTCTTGAAATATTAATGACGGCTAGTCTTTTTGTACATACGTCGTAAGGGACGACATGCGTGCTAATGGGCTTAAGGCAAGGGACGCTAAAGACGGAGCGAAGTGGAGGCGTCTAGGAAGGAAAGCGGACCCCGGGCACCGAGGTGAAAGCCAAGGTAGCAACCGGGACGGGCGCTAGGTTGGTGATGCTGATGAGTCTTTTTGTACATAACAATAAATCGTCATTATCAGCCTTTTTAATGTTCCCACTGCTGGGACTCAGGCCTCTTCTCTAAAAGAGAGAGAGGAAATGGGCCATAATCCACCACGTGGGCTCAGTGCGGATTGGTGGATGTCACATGTCTTCAAATTTTTGGTTCTAGGACATGCCGGTTTCTCACGATGTTTTTCTTCACCGTTTTGAGAGCAGTGGTGATGAAATAAACTATACAAAGTAATGAGCCTGGCCTGGCCTGGCTTTGAACCCGCGGTCTGCAACTCGTAAGTCAGGGCCATTACCATACGGCCATCACACATAAAAATGCTGCTCGTTAGCTGTTCGTTAGTCTCGCTACACTAAAACTCAACAACGGCTGGACTGATTTGGCTAATATTGAATTTCTTAATAGCTCAGAGAAGGCTCAAATGAAAAAAAAAAAATCAGTGGTACGAAGCTTGCTGGGAGCTGGAGCTAGTATTGTAATATAAAAATCACGTTTAAGTTAAAATCCATGAAAAAAACTAAAAAATGTAAACAAATGGGCATCAGAGTTGCCGCTACAAAACTGTCAAACCTTGAAGTTCAGCATTGTTAATTACTAACCAACGCCTTAAAACAATTCGAAAGCGCTTTCTCGCTAAATTATCAGCGCTTTTCATCGTATTGGAAACGTTGTTGTCGCCAGGTCTTATGCAAATCCAGCTTAAATCGCTGTAAGCCGCTGCAGGCTCCTGCAAATCGTCATTGTTAGGAGTGCACAGTTGTGTTCGCATCTTTGTTTAAGAGCGACCAACCCGACGTACATTTTCATACAACAGCTCTAACGTGATTATGATGTTATTACACATCTTTCTTGAGATATTTTGGATATTATTTAGGCTTCCATAAAAATCAAAACATAAATTTGTCTAAGAGTAATCCAGTCAAGACATCCGAAAATCTGCTATTTTATGTGAACTTTGACTCTCCATAATATACTCATTGGGTTAAAAATACAAAAAAAAAACTTCTATAGGAGCCTTGCGTATTTAATCGAGATTCTAAATGATGACATTTTATTTAAAAAATTCTTAAGGGTATTTTCCTACACCGTTTTGAGAGCAGTGTTAATGAAATTAATTACACAAAGTATTGCGCCTGGCTAAAACGACCAAAAATAAATATCGAAAGCGTTAACTTAACACAAACGCGCACTAGGAACTGAAGTTGACGATAGACTGGTTGAGAAGAGCCCTCTTAACTGTATTTCTACATAACGTTACGCTCTTTAATACAATGTAGGAGATTGAATGTGTGTTTAGACAGATAGCGATGTGAATAGGTATTTAAATGAGAGATAAATAGTGATTCAGCGATTGTGCGCAGGAAATAGTGGAATGTTGTTTTAGGGAGATTGCTTGAGCGGAATCTCCGAGTTTCATAATTGCATTTTTAAATGGAATCTGTTTTAACATAATGGTTTGGTTGAACGGATAAGAACATATTATAAATCTCTTTCCTGGAATATTATTCTGTTTGTTTTGGAATATTATTTTGTTGAAACAATTATAAAATGCTTGAAAAGAAAATTAAAATTTCATATGGAATACCATACCCCAATTATAGCATTGCTTATGTTTTTTTGAGGTCGGAAATCGTTTAATAATTTCTTCCGTACTAGAATGAAACGAGAGGGCATGTCAGCCTTTTACTGACTCAAACCACACCTATGTTGCTCCAGTTGTTGCTCATTTGTTTTTGAGTGGTTGCTATCTCCGAACTACGAATAACCCTTTTCAGAAGTTGATCCATAGCTCCAGTAGGCTTCGGCTCTGTTAAACTTCTATAGCTTTTCTAGAATCTCTTTGAAACGAGCTTTGTATGTGATGAAGCAGAAATTCCCATCGCAGAGCATTCCCGGAATAAAAAGTATCTTAAGTGATATTCCAGAACTGGGTTTAGTCGTGTTCCAAAATCTAAAATCGTTAACCACTTTGACTGTAAAGGAGTAATGTACAGAAGTGAGCTTAGTAGTCCTAAGTGGAGCAATACGAATACTGACAAATGCTTGCTCCGGAAAGGTCCATTCAAATTTTAATCTTTGTGGTTCTTTTCTCTAAAGAATCTCTCAGATACAAATCTTGGTTCTCATATGATTTGACCAGTACATGTTAACTGTATGAACTTTTAAAACAGACTTAAACTCCTAAGTTTGTTTTGGTGTTTCATCTCAAGTTAGTCAGCTAAGAAGCATCGACCTCATTTAGGTTAAAATGATGAAAAAATTGACGTCTAAAAGTGATTTTAATATAAGAAACCTATTTACAAAATAAATAAAAAAAAAGATTAGGTATAAACAGCAGCGGCTTTGCCCGCGTGGTAGTAGGATATTTTTCTAAGGAAAAATACTCTCGGGTTAAAAGTACCTATTATATTATGTGCTATTTCAAAGCATTCAGCAAAGCAATGTTTTTCAAAACATTGTCTACTTGTGTACTAAGTATCATTGCGCCGTTCAAGCGCATAAAGTAAAACATACTGACAAATTTTTGCTTTTTTTATAAAAACGCTATATTTTAATGAAAATTACTCTACATTTTTAAAAATAAAATTCGTATAAAAATGTCATTAAAAATTTATAGCTCTATTTTCGGCTCGGATTTCTTCGGTAATCATCGTGAACCATCGGTAAAGCTTCTCAATGTGCACACGGCAGCTGAACATAATTTATGACCAAACTATCTTTGGTCACAGTTTTGTCGTCACACTTTTGTCACGTGCCACATTTTGTCACAATGCGTTTGAGGGTTGATCCCATTGTTTGTTGAACGGTAAAAGTGTGGCACTTTCAATAATTTATGGTGTGGGGTGTTTTGGGGTTGCGGTAGTGCATTTTTTTTTGTCATTTTCTTTTATGTGTTTTTTTGGTAAATGGTAGGCTTAGCAGGGATATAATAGGGCATCTATTTAATAGTTTTGATAGACCCTCATTGATGTCAGTAAAACTTATAATAACCGACTTAAAAAAGATGACATTCTCAATTATACTCCCTTTGATTTCATTCAGACCTATAGGACTTGTTTGAAGTTTTTTTTTTTAAAAAAAAGCTAAATTAAGAATTACTTTACATGCTGATTTTATCGAAATAGTATTTTAGTTTGGTGGGTAAAAATCATTCAATGACAACTCCCGCCGTTGGGTGGAGCAGGAGATGGTGTCTCTTAATGACTAAAAAATCTATCCCTTTCCTAAGTTGCGTATCATACTTGGGCCAAGCCTTCTTTTCAGACGGAACCTTTGGCCCCAATAGACTTCAGCCTTTCTGCAGGGTCCCTACGAAATCTGGATTTTTTTAACTTTTTATATTTACATTTCTGAAATGTGATAAAAAATACGAGGTGGGAGTCTCTTAAAACTGACTGACCTGTCAGTCTAGTAGTTAGTGACCCTGACTGCTATGCGGGAGGTCGTGGGTTCGATTCCCACCCAGGACAAATGTTTGTGTGATGGGCACGATCATTTGTTCTGTGTCTGGATGTAATTTATCCATAATATGTATGTATTTAGTAATATATAAGTATGTTTATCAGTTGTCTAGTACCCATAACACAAGTTCTGCTTAGCTTGGGACTAGATGGCGTTGTGTGATAGTAAAAAAAAAATTATTATTCGCACATGTTGGTGCATTTAACAGCGATATCAAGTACTTGAAGAATGCTTTAAAGACTATAAATATTTTTTTATAACTACTCTTACGTTGTTTGAAGAGCATCTTTACTGCATCGAAAGCGTGTAACTAATAGTTTTAGTTTAGCGAAAAAAATCATCTTCAAACAATTTCACAATATTTTTTGTATTTTCAAATATCAAATTAATGCTTTTGTAATAAATTTAATATACACCGTTAAATCTTGATCGTTTTAATCCCTTGGAGGATCGATTCAGTACATGAAAAACTATCGATTGGTAAAGTTAGAATAAAAAAACAAAGTACTTTTTTTTAAAACTCGAATTAATTTACGCATGTTCTAAATTGATTTCTTTAAGTAAACGTCAGCTGGGCGAGTTCAATGACCTACAAGGTCAATGACTCGTTTACTTAAAGAAATTAATTTCATAAATGCGTATATCAATAAGAGATTAAGAAAAAAAGTACTTTATTTTTTTATTTTATCTACACAAATCGATAGTGTTTCATGTACTGGATCGACCCTCTTCGGGATTAAAACGACTGAAATTTAACGGTGTATTATAATGCCTATACGTGTGGGCTTGTAATTGGCTTTCTAATATTTATGGTTTCTTTTCTTGTCTGGTTTTATTAGCAGTCAATCTTCCATGTACTAAATAAATAAATAAACAGAGCTTTATCAAAACAAACTAAAGTTGTAAACAACAAATATTTGTTTTTTTGTTGCTCCTTAACGGGCCTTTTGGCTTTTATTCCAAACCAAAACCCATTCCTTCCTATTTTACAGCCTTGCTTAGCGTTCCAGGACTCCAGAGTACCTTTTCATAACCCCTGGCTTTGTAGGCTTCAGTCCTGCTGGGTTTTACTAAAATGTCTTTGAGATGCGCGTGGAACACAACGCACCTTTGATGATTAGGACGGCAAGCTATCCATAGCTCGTCTTCCGCAAGCCTACGCCTACTGTGAACTTTTGACCCTGTAAATAACAAAACTATCAGAAGAACAGATAAGCAGATAATTTATAAAATCAAGACTTGCAACTGCAGACGAAGTTCCCACAAGAAAATTTATAACTGTGTCTAGGCCAATAAGCTTTTAGCCATTCCCAGCAGCAATCGACTTGTTCGCAGTAAAGGCGCCGTTCCTCTAATCAGACTTCAATCTTGCAACCTGCCGTAAATCGATTTCCTCGAGTTTAGCCGTGGTTAGCGGTAACAAGGCAGTTAGGGGTTGGTAATGTAACTTGGAACGGTATAATACAAGTCTTGAGTGTTGAATGTACTATTTTTAACACACTGTCAAAGAGAACTGTGTATCTTTTTAATTCCCTGTTTATCTACACTAATATAATAAAGAGGTAAAGTTTGTTTTTTTTGTTTGCAGGAGGTAGTCTTTGTAACTACTCATCCGATTGGAAAAAAATTAGCAACAATATAAAGCTGCTTTACTCATAAGTGACATAGGCTATATTTTATGTACGCGGGCGAATCCGCTGACAAAAGCTATTACTTTGTATATTGGGAAAATACGGAACCCTTCTAAGATCGATCACTTGGTTATCCGATTCCAAAAGATCTTCCAGACTAAATTCGGGCATTGAATTATTTTCATAGGTGACTACTGGGCTTCTCAGACTTTACCAGCTAAAAAAATTTGTGTTCTTTCAGTATATTTTTTTTTTGAGAGGGATAACAGTAGCATCTGAAGAAGCTTTTTCGAATAATAAAATAAAAATAATATGTCCACAACTATCACACAACGCCATCTAGTCCCAAGCTAAGCAGAGCTTGTGTTATGGGTACTAGACAACTGATAAACATACTTATATATTTCTAAATACATACATACTCGTATTATAGATAAATTACACCCAGACACAGAACAAAGTATCGTGCTCATCACACAAACAAAATCAGTAATCATAATCATAATCTTCAACCACTGACAATTTTAATGAGACATCTTTAAACTTTTGAATACCGTAATTAGAGACATGATTTAGAGACAATAGGTGTGCGAACGCCGGTGTTCGATTGTACTTCAAGGATTTAATCTGGATTCCGTCCTTACCGGACAACGAGCGACCTATTGTCCGTAGTTAAATCCACGTTTCAGAAAAACATCCATATTGTTTTTTCTTTTTGTTTTATAAAGTTTTACATTTTAAAATACCACTATTGCAGATATAAATATGTAACATAACCACAAAAAAAAAATTGTAGGTACAACCGACCTATTTTTTGTGTATTCATTAAAGTCAATATATTAGAATCAAATAATGAAGTAACCTTACTACTACGTATATACATACACACATAAATTAAAAAAAAAAACCTAATAAACTTAACTAAATCTAATAAAAACGTCGTGTGATTTTGACTTTGATTATATTATTGATACGTTTATTTCAAAGTCAAAATCACATAAATTTGAGTAATATTTCAATGACTTATAACAACAATTTAAGAAAATATGGTAACTAATGACAGCGCCAGATATCAAGTAAAGTAATATAACAATCAATTTAAAATTCATTCCCTAAAATGTCTGAGAACAAAGGATAAACTTCATTGTTTTTCTTCGCTGCTAAAATATATCTTTTCATAAATAATGGCCCGTCTGCAATCAATCAAAGCCGGTACGCTTTCATAGTATAATGTACATTTATAAACGTTAGTGCTTGTTCACGTTGATTCGCGGGCGCGGTGGCGGGCGCGGTCGCGAAATATCAAACACTAGCTCTTGTCAGCGGCTTCGCCCGCGTACATAAAATATAGCCTATGTCACTCAGGAGTAAAGCAGCTTTCTATTGTTGCTAAAATTTTTCCAATCGGACCAGTAGTTCCAGAGATTACCTCCTACAAACAAAAAAATAAAAGAACAAACTTTACCTATTTATTATATTAGTCTAGATATGGCGCAACATCCAAGTGTTCACGTACGAAACGCACGTGCGGTCTAAATAGCGGGTAAGCTAGCGACAACGCGCGCGATGTTTGTGTGTGTTCACGTTGAACTAGCGGCGGAGCGCGCGATTCAACCAGTTTCACAGAGTACATTATTACTATACTGACCAGTTTGAACTTGTCGCTAGAAACGTTAGCGCGTCACACCGCGCAAACGCCTGGCGGCCAATGTGAATACAAACCCGCCACGTCTTCGCGACCGCACCCGCCACCGCGCTCGCGCGTTCCAACGTGAACAAGCACTTAGAACAGATTGTAGGATTCATAAATTTAATCTAATCACGCACGCATCGTTTTATGTACAATATGTTTTGTGTGTAATGTTGGTAATATAATGTGCATGTATAAGAATGATAATATGCTGACTGGACTGTCAATCCAGCAGTTAGTGACTCTGACTTCTATGCGGGAAGTCGTGGGTTCGATTCCCAACCAGGACAAATGTGTGTGTTATGAACGACCATCTCAGACATGCATGGTTCTTATGTGATTTGACCAATGCATATCTTCTGTATGGACTTTAAAAGAGACTTTGACCCCTGAGTTTGCTTAGGTGTTTCTTCTCAGGGTAGTCAGCTAGGAAACACCGGACTCATCTAGCATAAAAAAAAAAAATAGAAAATGACGTGTAAAAGTGTTTTTTAAACCTACTTACAATATAAAGATCATTTATCATTTATGAGCTCGATGATTTGTTCTGTGTCTGGGTAGAATTCTTATAATATCTACAATATGTATATATTTAAAAATATATAAGTATGTTTATCAGTTGTCTTTTACTTATAACTCTGTTTAGCTTGAGACTAGACGGTGTTGTGTGATACTGGTCGAAAAAAATGTTAAAACCACTTGTACTATGCGTTCTAAGTGAGAATAGAATCGATTGCTAGGATTTGACGTCACGCCGTACTGTCAAATCAAATAAATTTTTCCAAAGTCAACTCAGAGATGACTTAAATTGAAGAACTGGATGGCTGGATTAAACTTTTTTCATTCCCAGTTCTTAAAAACACAATAAAATGATAATTTATTGTTTTCAACCACATTAATTAAAAAAAAATTGTACTGCACGTATAAAGTTAATTGGTTTATCATTACACATAGTATAAAACAAAGTTGCTTCATCCCTATGTATGTTTAGATCTTTAAAAGTAAGCCACGGATTTTGATGCGGTTTTTTTTAAATAGATACAGTGATTCAAGAGGAAGGTTTATGTGTCATCATATCAGTGCCCGTGCGAAGCTGGGGTGGGTCGCTAGTTTATAATAAACCTAACTAATCTAACCTTTTCATTCGTAAGGTAGTGATTTCAACATTTTTTCTGATGGATAATCCAATTGGATTCACACGTCCCTTCAAAATATTATTCACCAAAAGCTTTATTGTGCTTCATCATAATGTAATTATTAAAATGTAATTACGGTCATACGTCATTGAACTTTATTATCATAAAAAAATACTCCAATATTGTGAGGATGATCATCGAATTGAAATTAAATTAATGAAAAGGCAAAAGTATTGTTCTTTTTTGTGTCGATGAACTGAAATTGTTTTGTTTTTTTAACCTGTACTCTGCCTGTAGCTCTATTATTAATCAATAGTAATAATAGTACATCTTTTTTAGGCATCTTGGCACTTAGATATGTACCTTACAGACCAACATTTACAAAGTAAATATAGTTTACTTTATAAACGTTACAAATATAGTTTCGGGCTTGCGGACGGCGAACAATGGATAGCTCGCCATTCGGTCGTCTGGTAACGGTGCAGACCGAGCCAGGTCGTCGACGGCGCGCTCTGTTCCCGCACCTCAAGGAATTGTCAGCAAATGGAGACGCCCAACTGCAGGGCCGAAGCCTACTGGGGGTTTTTGAAAAGAAGGTTCCCCTGTATAAGAGCTAAGAGGGAATGGATCGTTTAGTCAGTACAATTATTATCCTTCTTTGCCGTGCCCGACAGGGTCCATGATTGTTTCTCTTTGCTAATGTATACCACCTAAGCCTTACATTGTGAATTGCAATAAAGAATTGAGTATTGAGAATTGAGAATTCTGACACTGTTTCCCGCTCCGTCCAAGGACGGGATTAGTCATTAGACGTTTTTTCCCACCATAAAATAAGTAAATATAGCTAATGACAAAATAATGATAGTAAATAAGACTAATTACTATATTAGTAACACTTTTATTGCACTAAATCACTTTGTTTTCTGTGGCACCTATTAGCGGTAGCGACGGAACACGCCTTGCGGCCAAAAGTCGTCCTTCAACTCGAGGACAACTGTTCGAGACTCGCACTTCGTAGTGCGAGTCTCGAACAGTCGCCTTGAAATTGACGTATTGCCCTCGTATAAATCTTGAAAAGTGCAGGATGGGTAGTATAGCAGATGATGCATGTCCTCTGCAAGGGCTTCACACTGACACTGTTTTTGAGATGGATCGAGGAAGCTCTATTTGGCCAGATGGTTTTTACAACAGCCAACCTGGGTCCAATATCGGTTACGAGATTTCCAGATTGGAAAGTATTGTTACAGGATATTCCTAACTTTATTTACATTGTATATAATATTCTCCTTACTGAGATTATTTTAAACTATAAATACTTTTATACTAAACCTAACTATATACTGACATATAATACAAAAACACACAACATACTTAGGCGTCAAAGTATTCCTCCACATCGATGTCACCCGGAAATGTGCCCGTTGAATAGCAATGCTAATTCTCTGAGCGAAAAAAGTGCCAGCCCTCTGATCACGCACTGTCTATTAGTCGACGTGAAACTTGAAAAAGAGACGCGCACTCGGACTACATGACCCAAGCGTTTCGACCACAAACAGCTCAAAACTGTAATTACCAATAAGTTACAGGATTATTATAATTCGTTCGTTTGTACTGAAAAGCATGGTGTAAATTAATATAATATTAGGTGATTTTTAAAACGGATTGGGTCGACCCCAAGTAGTATAGGATAAGGGCAGGAAGTAGAAGAAGAGGAGATGATTTTTATATGATTTTACAGTCATTCCTAAAGTAAAAATGGTTACTGAATGCCACCGTTATATTTATGAGGTTTATAATTATATTTTAGCTCTGTTTAACTTTTGATTCTTATTAAAACTTCTAAAATAAATTGTATCTTTTACGTCAAATTACTTTTAATATTTGTACTTAGAATAAGTAATGAATGTCAAAAAATCTTATTTAGATTGAAATAAATGTTAGAAATGAATGTTGTTTTCAGTTATTGTTTTTTTAAGAAAATGTTATGAATAACTGAGTGCAACTTTGATTGATTAATTTCTTTCTTAATTTTCTTATATTTTCTTAAAAAAAATAAGACTTAAATAGATATTTTTGGCGTTTAGGCTACCTTTTATTAGTGTAAATATATAGGTCTCTGAAATGTATGTTCAGATTTTAAATGACACTCTAATATAACTTAGTTAAATGCGAAAGTTACGATGTTTGGATGTCTGTTACTCAATCACGCCAAAACGGCTGGACGGATCTGGATGAAATTTGGCACAGGCATAGGATACACTCTGGAATAGGACATAGGCTACTTTTTATCCAGGAAACACCAGCCCTAATCCCAATACCACGCGAGCGAAGCCGCGGGCAAAAGCTAGTACATAATATATGATTGTAAAAATAACGTGACAAAATTATGGATGCACGTTGGTGCATGTCCTTTCCTTGGTATTGCTCGTCAAGTCGTTGAGCTCCTTTGTAGTCTTGAGTTGAGCTTTGCGAATACAGACAAATGCTTGCACTGACTGGAAAGGTCCACTCTGAACTGTGTGGTTCTTTTTCCAAAACACTATCTCAGACTCCTGCATAGTTCTCATATGATTTGACCATTAAATTTTTGTGTATGGACTTTAAAAGAGGCTTTGACCCCTGAATTTGTTTCGGTGTTTCTTCTCAGGGTAGTCAGCTTGCAAATACTGACCCCATCTAGTTTCAACGGACGAAAAAAAAAGATGTGTAAAAGAGTTTATAAAAAACCTATTTACAAAATAAAAATCATTTATCACATCGTCCATTGGACGCTTTGATCATTTCTAGAAACCGGAGGCTACAATTCTTGAAATTTCCACAGAAGTCCATTTGAATATTAAAATGGCCACTACAAATAACTTAAAGTTTTGTTTGGGGAATAGGATATATTTTGAATTGAGGTTTATTTTTGTCTGGTGGCAGTTTTATGGTTTTCACCAAGTTATTTGTGTAAAACATATCTCTGAAGTGGTTGTGTAAATTTAAATTTATGTTACATTTTTATGTGTAATGCGAGTTTTCTTGAACATAACAATATACAGGGTGTCATTGACATGTTAACGCAAACGAATACCATAGATCCAGTACATGATTCTGGACACCTTTGTGGTGGAATTTTTCGTCGGTCTAGAATCATGTACTGGATTTTGAAACCTTGTATTTATTTATAAAAACTTATATACTAAACCTAACTATGTTCCTACATATTATACAAAAACACCCAAAACACACTTAGGCGTCAAAATACTCCCCCACTTCGCTGTCATGCAGATATGTGCCCAGAAGGCTGGCAGCATTGCCACGTTGAATGGCAATGCTAATTCTCTGAGTAAGTTTTCATAGATTTCATACTAAAATAATTTCAAGTACTGCGATATTACAGAAAATATGTATAAAGCACTAAGCAACCTATAAATACCCAATTTCTAAAAGAATAACGTACCTACCATTAATGTAAAGTTTATTTGAACTGGTATATTCAAGTCAATTCAAAGATATAACGCTTCAAAGTAACCTATTTTAAAAAGTCAATTTTATACGTAAATATTTTTTATCTCTGAGAATATTTCATATCTATTTTCTCCTCAATTGTAATTTTACATAAAGAATGTAATGTTTTTTACATTCATAAGTTCGATTTATTTAAAAAAATATAGGGTAGAACAAAGTTCAAATAGTAACCGACTATGAGAATCTTGAAATTCCTAATACGTTTTTTTTATACGCCATAAACTAATGCTTGACTGCTATCCCACCAAATGGTTGCAGCCTCAAGGAGTTGTCAGCAACTGCAGGGGCCCTTCAGGGTCGAAACCTCCTGGAGCCTAGAGGGTGGTGCAAACTGTTACCTCGACTCCAGGAATAAGGCAAGGAAGGTACGGGGTAGGTTTTTTAGTCAGTAAGAGTCTGACACTGGTCTCCCGCTCCGCCCAAGAGCGGGTTTCGTCATTAGATGATTTTCACCTACCATAAAAAAAAAACCCAATGGTTGCAAGCATTGATGCAATACTCGTAGTTGATAGTGAGGCGCACTAGTTTATTAAGAGCATATTCACTTTAGCCTTGAAGATATCCAAATTATAATCGGATGGGAAGACTTATAATGTTCCCACTGCTAGGACTCAGGCCTCTTCTCTAGGACGGGGAGTGGGCCATAATCTACCACGCGGGCCCAGTGCTGATTGGTGGATATCACATGTCTTCGAATTTTTGGTTCTAGGACATGCCGGTTTCCTCACGATGTAAATATTGCCGCGCTTATGATAAATACAGTAAGTCACATTTTGGTCGATATTGAGTTAAGTATGTATATACTTGGAATGTAGAGATCGAGATCTACATTTCTGTACACTTAACCCAATATCGACAAAAATGTGACTTAATGTAATTATCATAAGCGCGGCAGAATAGTGCATTCACTTTTAAATAAAGATTTTATTTCTCGTTATGTTTTTCCACAAAATTATTCCCTACTTTCCTTTTTCCTTTCCAACAAAATTCCCAAAAAAAATATAGTCCCGCACCATCCAGGCACCCTAATTCCCATATCACATACCCCTAGGTACTCTCGGTTCATAAATTATGAATCTCGCGACACGATACAATCTCGTCCGATGGGAGTATTATGCTGTGATCGTATCGGACCGACCCTCTCTTGCATGAATGTTTTTCAAATTTTCGCTTGCCACCATACGTTGGATTTGTGGTTATCATAGGTAGCTTTGAGTTCTTTTTTGGGTGGATTTTAAATATTTTCGTGTTGGTTTTAAGTTTGATAGACTGTTTAAAAAAAGATGAAGGTTTGTTTTAGATTCGCACACATCAAAATAAAACCAAAATCTCCAACTTAACGGCTTATATTCTAGAGATAGACAAGTACGTTCATATAAATTACTAGCAACCCGCCCCAGCTTCGCACGGTTACTGATATTGAATATATTATGCATGTATTTTACACATAAACCTTCCTCTTGAATTACTCTATAAAAAAAACTACATCAAAATCCGTTGCGTTCTTTTAAAGATCTAAGCATACATAGAGACAGCGGTAAGCAACTTTGTTTTATACTATGTAATGATTTGATAAAATACTGAAATGTTAATACAAAAGTCCGCTGTAGCGCTTCTTTGGCATTGTCACCTAACTATCTATATGTACACTTGAACGTTTACGTTTACGTTTTACGTATTTCTGTTTTCAAAATAATGTCACACAGACATGAAAGCGAAGATCAGGCAAAAACCATTGCGTATATTTTTATTCACAAGCTAAAAGATAATTCAATTGTTTATCTTTTGATATATCGGCTTTTATTAATATTGTGTTTAAAAAATGAAAAAGAAATTATTATTCTAACAATTTTATTGCGCGGGAAGTGACACTAGGAGCTAGCATCACTACTCGCGCATCAAGATTAGGTGTCTTTTGTTCGCTCAAGGTTGCTGGCGTATATCTGCCCCTTCAAGTTATCAGTACATGATATGACGGGTTCTGTATATACAAGAGCCATTAGAGATCTGTGTCGCGTGATTCAAATCGACCTCATTAGTAATATTGAGTAATGCAGTCATAAAACAAATGGGCCAAAGCATTAACTTGATGGAGGGTCATTGCAGGGCTAATGTTTTCAACTGCATACTCAAACGTTTTTTAAAAATTGTCGTAGCTTTCTTATTTGATTTCTTGTGCATTTCATCGCTAAAGTTCTAAGACTACGTAAGTCAAAAACACCTTTCAGAATCAGAAAAACTTGGCTAAGCCTGCTGGTATAATAATAATATAATATTTCCACAACTATCACACAACGCCATCTAGTCCCAAGCTAAGCAGAGCTTGTGTTATGGTTACTAGACAACTGATAAACATACTTATATATTTCTAAATACATACATATTATAGATAAATTACACCCAGACACAGAACAAATGTTCGTGCTCATCACACAAACATTTGTCCTGGGTGGGAATCGAACCCATTTCCATTTATACATCAGCTACAATCTACACGCTCAAGTGACGCGCGGTTTACGACAATGTCTGAAGAGAAAGCTATTAAAACAAGATCGTGTTTACAGACACTGTGAAGCGTTGGTTTAGCTGTTTGGCACTATTTACTTGACAACTAATTTGTCGAATACTTAGTATTTATTGTAACAGTAAGTCACCGTCATCACATTACTCCTACTTCCGACCCAAGTTACGATCGTTTCGTAAATGTCAAATGCTTTGAGTTGGCCACGCCCCCAAAATTCTTTGTTCTGACGACATCGCATTGGATCTTTTTACTGTGGATGAAACTAAAAAGAAAATAGGAAATGAAAAAAAAAATGAGGTACCTTAAAGGTAAAGGTAAAGGTTGTCTTTAAAAAATCGCTTTTAGCGATAAGACCGCCCATTGTAACACCGTAGTAATTTTTAAGTGTCCTTATGTACCAAGTTTTGTTTATGGTGTACCTACAATAAAGAGTATATCTATCTATCTATCTATCTACCTACTGGAAAATAATTGCTTTTGAAAATAATTTACCTGATACAATAAATACCAGTTTTACCTAAATTACTGGGTTAACTCGATAGTTTTATATAGCAGTGGTGGCCGAGTGGGATTGTTCGCAGAATCAAACCCAGCCAGGCGCATTCAATCATCATCATTCCAGCCGAAAGACGTCCACTGCTGGGCATAGGCCTCCTTCTCCCATCGTTGCCATAATGAACGGTCTTGTGCATTTTGTAATTTTTTCGTCATCACTGCTCTCAAAACGATGAAGGAAAACATCGTGAGGAAAACAGCATGTCCTAGAACCAAAAATAATAATTTTCTTGTTTAAGCTGCATGCAAATTGATGCTAATAGTTAAAAACACGAAGCTTTTTTTGAGGTGGAACGTCATCTAATTAGGTCTCCTATTCTAGAACAGAGCGCGAGTATGAGACAAACTTTTTCTGCTAAAACTATGTCCCTTTAGTTGACTTTAGCTTTCTAAGACCATAAGTGTTTTTTGATACGTTTTACCATGACATTAGCTAATGTGTCCTGCTAGGCCTTCGGTTTTAAAATCGATTAAAAAAATAAAAGTTACAAAATAAAGGAAGCAAATAATAACTGGTACTGGCATTTCTTTGTTAATCATTTTTTTTACGAGTGCCCGAGTGCTAAATTTCGCAGAACCTAACTTCAGGCTCGCCTAGTAAGAAGGGGTGTACTGTACTGTATGAAATTGTTAGCAACTGATTCAAATTAGTAAGAAATATAAATACGGGCTCACAATGGACAGATAAAAACAAAATTCTTCTCAAGTTTTGTTTTCATCTGTTCCATTTTGAAGGAAAAATAAAATCTTACTTATCTACATTTATTTTTCGAGTTTTATATCACAACTTGGTCAGCTTGATTAATATTCCTTTGAAAAATTACAGCTGCTTAGTACTAACAATCTTTAAACGTTTAACCGCGGACTAATGGACAGGTAGAAAGACAAAACGAAACTATAGGGGTTCCTTGTTAAGACTATGAAACCTTAAAAAGGTAACACTTCCTCAGTAACCATCTTGATACAGATGCTGTCATTTTGAAAAAAGATACAGATATTATCGTTTTCAGAAAAGATATATCAGTTTGTATTTTAGTTATTACTGAGAAAATTTTTGTGTTCCTACCTGATTTCTCAGAAGAATGATTTAATAGGACAAACAATTCTCTAGAACAAATCTTGACTTGACGGTAAATGAAAAACAAAGATGAAAGAAAGTTAAACAGACTGAAAGAAAATTAATCAGATCTGAAACTACGCAGAAAAACATGAAATGGTTTATCAATACTCTCTTTAGATGTTTCAAAGAAGGTAAGGCTGTTTAATAAAAGCCTGAAGTTCTCCTATTGTAAAGCAGTACCTACAAAGATTTATCAAATCAAATCTAATGCGTTTATTTCAAATAGATTAATTATCAAGCAGTTTTGAATTATCAAATTTTGATCAGTAAAAAAAAAAGTTTAGCTAAATTGCACGTACCAAAGCGTAGATCTCTATGGAGAAGAATGTGCAAGAAACTCCAGTGAGCATGTTGTTGGCAGTTGAGAGTATGTACGCTCCTCCGATATAGTCGTAAAGTCAAAAAAAATCATCATCCTACCCTTATCCCATGTTACTTGGGGTCGGCGCAACATACTTTTTTCTTCCACTCTGTCCTGTCACCCGTCCTGTCCTCCAACATAAGGGACTTACATGAGCAGCCGCCATGGCTGGTCATGTATGCAGACGACATCGCGCTGGCGGACTCGGACAGTGGATGCTTGGTCCGACGTGTGGAAGCGTAGAAGGAATCGCTGGAAAACGGCGGTCTGAAGATTAATGCGGCGAAGACCGAGTACTTGGCCTGTAACACAACAAACGCTGCTCCTGTTCGCATTGGCGAAGACACAGTCGAGCGCACGGAACAGGTCAGGTACTTGGGATCGGTGCTCCACGAGTTCGGGGACGTCGATTGTGACGTCGAGTCACGTATCTCGGCGGCCTGGGCGAAATGGCGTGAGGTGGCGGGGGTTATCTGTGACACCAAAATGCCGATTAGGCTCAAAGGACAGGTCTATAAGACAATCATTAGGCCTGTCCTTTTGTATGGCAGTAAAGCGTGGCCTGTACTTGAGCGGCATAAGCAAAGACGGCGTGCTGGGGCAGCCTTCAGGTCCGTGACATAACGGATAAACTGCAGGAGGGTCGCTTACGCTGGTATGGCCACGTTTTACGAAAACCGGCAGACTACGTGGGTAACAGATGCCTCGCCATGCCACCTCCGCCGGGACCCGCAAAACGAGAAAGGCCTAAGAGGCGTTGGATTGGCATCGTAAGGGACGATATGTGCGTGCTAATGGGCTTGAGGCAAGGAACGCAAAAGACCGAGCGAAGTGGAGGTGACTACGCAGGAAAGCAGACCCCGGGCACCGAGGTGAAAGCCAAGGTAGCAACCGGGACTTACGCTAGGTTGATGATGATGATGTCCTGTCACCCGTCACAATACCACCCTTTTCTTTCATTTCATTTCTCCTCTTCACATGACCATACCAAGAGAAACGATTTTCTGTGTTGTTCCTGTTGTGGCGATAGTGGCTGAAAAGTTAATTTTCAGTCACTTTCGCCACTTTCACAATTCCTTTAATATACTCATTTTTCACTTCATCCATTCTCGTCACACCACACATCCAAAAGTAAAGTAAAAAAAATATAGGCCCATTTTTGATACCAGGAAATTAAAGAGATCTAAATTTTTGAAATGAGTTGTGCTAGTTTTTCATTACTTCTCGCTACAAAACAAAGTTTAATTTACCTACTCAGCAATTGATTACTCAAACAATGAAAATCCATAATTTATCTGAAGCCTTAATTTTACCTTCTGCAATTCTTCTACCGCAATTGAAACCCTATTCTGTACAACATAAAATTCAATTTTGTAAGAATCCTATAGCTGTACCCTCAGTCGGAAATTACAGTATTAATACACGTTAAATCTCAAAGGAGACATAGATTTCAGAAATTCATTAAGAGGTGATTATAACGTGACTTAGCAACTGTTCCTGATGTTCATGAGATAAGATACAGATTCTGATGGTTAGCAGCTGGCTTATGTATATTAAAAATATGCTTAAAATAATGAGAGATGAGCGTAATAACTCAAAATGCGACATAAGGTTCTATTGTAGCATAAAAGTTATTTGTCGGAATCTATCTACACTAATCTACACTAATATAATAAAGAGGTAAAGTTTGTTTTTTTATTTTTTTGTTTTTTTGTTTGTAGAAGGTAATCTCTGGAACTACTGGTCCGATTGGAGAAATTGTAGCAATAATAGAAAGCTTCTTTACTCCTGAGTGACATAGGCTATATTTTATGTACGCGGGCGAAGCCGCTGACAAATGCTAGTTATTTATATAACAGGGATATTAACCGAGCTGTCACAACTTTTGTCTCACAAATTTTCCGCGGACGAAGTCGCGGGCAGAAGCTAGTATATATTAAAGAAGAAACTGACTGACTGACATATCAACGCACAGCCGAAACTACTGGGACTAGGAGAATAAAATTTTGCACAAGGCTCCCTTTTTTGACGTAGGCGAACACTAAGAAAGGATTCTACAAAATTCACCTCCTAAAGAGATGAAATGCGTGTCCAAATTTGTGCGCAAACCTATTTTTACGCGGACAAAGCCGCTAGCAGAAAGCTAGTTACATAATCTATACATATAATAAAATAGTAACGAAAGAAAAACTGTACATTGAGAATTTTCTGGAAAAATTAAGTGGCTTTTGTTAGAAAAACGTAACTGATGACAAAAAGTGACTTTTTAGATTTCGTGTCTGTTTGTCTGTTTGTCTGTGCCTATGGTACGGGTTGGCGCCCAAACTACTGGATAGATTGAATTGAAATTCAGCAAAAATGTTCCTTGTAAGCCAAGGAAGGCTTTAGGCTACATATTATAACGCCGTAAGTTATGGGAGGTAAGCAATATTGGATTTAAATGATGCAATGGATGCAAGGGTGTAACTTTTTTTTCCGTAGGCCGATCGACTCAAAACTTAGCACAAACATTACCCTAAAGTAGTTATCAAGGATAGCATATTTATTTTTTCAGTAGTACCCCCAGTGCAAGATTTAGGGGATGTTAAAGTTTGTATGGGAGAATCTTATTCCTTGGGTTAATTAACTTGAAACTTGGCACGTAAACTTATTTAGGTAAATAATAAAGATTCCCATTATTAATTTTTCAAAACTACGTAATTTGGGCAAAGAAACATAGTTTAATGAATATTAGTAGTATAAAGACAATTTTAAAACAGCGCCATCTATGAGATTACACCGAAATCAAATCAAGTTACATGTTAACACTTTTTGGAAACTATTAATTTAAATTTACTCATGTTGGCAAGGTTAGTAGTTAGTTATTCTTAAAATTCATAGATGGTAATGTCAGTAATGTGCACTTTCTTAGTCTTACTGCGCGGTCGAATTCACTCACAAATGGGAATTAGAAATGAAAAAAAAACAAGCCCAAACAGAGCAAATTTTACTTATTTATTTTTAGGGAAATAGGTAGTGGTTGGTTCGTTTGACTAAAAAATGTGGGTTAAAATTTAATATATAATTAAACAAAAATAGTTCATCTCTTTAATGGTGAAACGGCGTTCTCCATGTTTATATAAAATATCTTATTCTTATTCCAACGGTCTAACGGATTTATTTTTCAACGCAACCTAATCATAAATAACGTTTCAATGTTATATACGTACAACGACATCTACTGACTCAAATTAGTACAAACGAAAACATTAACAAAATAATATTATTTTTACCTTTCGTCTACCGTAATTACAGACACAATTAAACGACAACAGTTGTACGGAAATTTGTGTCCTCTTGGGACTACATATTATCACGCTATCACTTACGGGGGAGGAGTTGTGAACATTTAATTTTCTTACGCATTCTGTGACAGTGTTTAATCTAACGACGCATATTTAAATGTTGTTTTTGAGTAAGTAATGCTATTATCTGGCTTTACACTTTAAAAACTACGCCATTTATGTAACTTGGGCAGAGGAACATAGTTTAATGTAGTAGTATAAAGAAAATTTTAAAACAGCGCCATCTATTTGATTTCATAAAAATCAAATCAAAATTGTTGACATGTAACAATTTTTGTACATTAATCATTTAAATTTGATCATGTTGACAAGGTTAGTAGTTAGTTATTCTTAAAATTCATAGATGGTAGTGTATTTTTCTTTCTGAAAGTGGTATCGTATATTATATATTTATTTATTATAAGCTTTATTGTACACCTCATAATGTGGACAGGATATACAAATACAAAAACTAAGTGTACAATGGGCGGTCTTATCGCACAGGGCAATATATAGGGCAGGGTATAGTTCGTTTTGAAAAATTCAAGTTCCAAAAAACCCTCAAAATCTTGAGCAGAGTTGAGCAAGACTATTAAAAAAAAAATGCGGTGTTCAGTATTACAAAAATGTTATGTTCATTGAAATATCGCCATCATCTGTCTGAAGATTTTCTGCGAGCTTTGAGGCGTGCTACTGGAGACGAAGTCGATGTGCCTGATGGTGTGCTGAACACCTGTCTCAGTTCACTTCAAGATGTGGACATTTCTATCGGCGGCAATCCACTGATTGAATATGGATTACTAGCTCCCCAATCATCACCGCATCAAGAGTATGGAAATCGAGAGTATAACGCTGAGACGGAGTTCTCTTCAGAGCAAAAACAAATTTATGACACCGTCCTTGAAAGCGTTGTGCAAAACCAGGGTAAAATGTTTTTCTTGGGTTGCTCCTGTTGGAACAGGAAAAACATGGCATACTTGCAGAGGTCAGGAGGCAAGGCAATTTTGCTATTGCTATCGCGTCGTCGGTAATCGCTGCCACACTGCTTCCGGGTGGCAAGGCATGACAGCACATGCCATGTTCAAATTCCTATCAATTTAGAGAGCGCCAAATCGCCTGTTTGTGGTGTGTCACGTAACAGCGATAAGGGACACGTGCTTAAGGATTGCTCTCTGATCGTTTGGGATGAGCATACGATGGCCAACAGAAGGGCAGTTGAGGCCGAGGACAGAACCCTTCAGGACATCCGCGGAAACGAACATTTGATGGGTGGTGTCACAGTTTGTTCAGTGGTGATTTTGGGCAAACGCTTCCCGATTGCTACGTTGAAACAATCTTCGTTGTAGTCACGAGTTTGTGCGCTGCGTTCCGCTTTAACATCTACCCTTACCCCCAGAAGGCTCCGGCCCTGCTGGGCTTCTACATTTGCTGATGACTGCTTGAGGCGCAGGGAACAGTGCGCGTCGTCGACGACTTAGGGCCAGTCCCGACGGTTATCAAATGGGTGGACAGAGAGCTACCCATTTCTCGGCGGTCGCAAGCCCGCGCCTACTGTGGCCAGAATTCGGGAAAGGAGACACGGCGGCGGTGGCTGCGGTTTGACGCCTTTGCTTTTTCTTGATGCAGTCGACCCCCTTTTTAGCCGCTAGCATTACTGCTTCGCAGAAGGAGGCGACCGCCTGCCACTCTTCTTCGCTCCGGATCATGGCCTCGGCCAAAGTCCGCTGCAAGTCAAAGCCCACCGCAAGAGAGGTGGACAGGAGGTACTTCCAGATTCTCTCGATAGAACGTTAGCCAGCTTAGAATAATTAATTTGTTGTGTGTACGGGGACATCAGTCGTTTACCGCACCAGCAGAATTCTTGAGTGTGTGAGCGGGCCATTTTGACGTCCAAAAATGATCAGGCTGCAGCAATTAACGAATACATTCTCTCGGAAATTGAGGGAAATGCACTGGTCTATACCTCGATAAACACTGTCGTCGAGCAAGATGACGTCACACATTATCCCATGGAATTTTTGAACTCCCAGCCAGCATGTGGACTTCTAGCGCATACCATCAAGCTGAAAGTCGGTGTCCCGATTATGCATCTTTCGAAACCTATTTCCTCCAAAGTGGTGTAACGAGACCCGTCTTAAAGTCATCTTACTGCACAGAGACACCATTGAAGCAAAAATTCTTACGGGTTGTGGAGTAGGCGAGGCAGTATTTGTACCTCATAACTTCCCGTTCCACTTCAAGCGCGTACTTCCCCGTGAGTGTTTGCTTCGCGATGACCATCAATAAGTCGCAAGAGCAGACACTAAGTGCAGCGGGTGTCAACTTCAGGACGAGTTGTCTCTTACGCGGGCAACTGTACGTCGCTTGCTCCCGCGTCACCAGTCCTGACTCTCTTTATATTTTGACTTCTGGCAGCATAATTACCATCGTAGTGTGGTGGCAGAGTGGTAAAGGCTCCGACTCAGTGATGGTGAAGTAGCAAAGGCTCTGACTTACAAGTTGTAGGTCGGGCGTTCAAACCCAGTCAGGCGCATTACTTTGTGTAATTTATTTCATAACCACTGCTTAACGGTGAAGGAAAACATCATGAGGAAACTGTGACTGTGAATATCTTAGAACCAAAAATCGAAGACATATTGTGTCATCCAGCAATCCGTATTGGACTCGCGTGGTGGATTATGGCCCATTCCCTCTCCTGGAAAGGAGGTCTGTGTCCCAGCAGCGGGAACTTTATAAGGCTGATGCAATGCTATTTTAAAAATTGTTTACTTATAATGCTATACCGACACTGCCATCTTAGGTATTTTTGGTGCTGTAAAGCTTTCACGCAGACAATGTCGCGGGCAGCAGCTAGTGTAAGGAGTAAACAGATAGTCGACTGGATCGAAAGGTTCTAGATTGAAAAAACTACGTACTGGATTACACAGCATTGGAAGGCCTCCCTAAAGGCGCTAAACGATCGGTCTTGGGCGTATGACCTGTCTTAGAAATCCGTTGGAAGTCGGACAAGCATTGCATTGCATCAGCTTTATAATGTTCCCATTGCTGGGACATAGCTCCCCTCTCCTAGGGAATGGGCCGTAATTTACCACGCGGGCCCAGTACGGATTGGTAGATGTCACATGTCTGCGAATTTTTAGTTCTAGGACATGCCAGTTTCCTCACGATGTATTCCTTCACCGCTGGACAAAACCTAGATTAAATCAAAACAGTGGAAGATTAGTCTATAGATTAGACTAGTCGCTTATTACTCTGACAAATGTCAAATAAGGCTTTCCTGAAAAACCAAATTCGATTTTTGGGTTCTGTGAAGTCCATTAAAGTCCTGACACGATATGCAGTAATAATAATCAATTAAAATTTATTCTACAAGTTTTAACGAAACCCTAAATCATAAAGTCATATATTAAAACAATGCTGAATTCACAGGAAAGTGGGGTTTACACAAGCGATTTACTCAAAGCGATTTGACGGCGAGTACCACAGAACAAGGAACTACAACGACGGCAGTGACTAATGGCGTCAGTTTTTTATTGTAGTGTATAGGCTCGCGTTTGACCACTATCTCACCTGATGTTAAGCGATGATGTGATGCCTAGAAATAATATTCACTCTTGACTTAAAGATTTTATTGATTACGTAAAAGTGACGACAACGCAATGATACTAAGTAAATTTAAGCTTGCTTAGTAACACACAAGGCTTGGTTTGACACAAGGCTTAAATTTTACAAAACTGTAGTGTTTTAGTATTGAAAATATAATAATTATGTGCATCATCATCCACAAATATTATTGAAAATGTAAAAAAATTGGAAAATAGTACTTTTACAAAAAAACATGCATTCGCCAGAATAGTCTGTCTTTTAAAAAATATTATTAAAATTAGGATACCTCCCTTACACGTAAAGTGGGTGTGTTTTTTTTTTCATTTCTACCATAACGTGTGATATATTATTAAAATTGTGTATGGAATATTCCGTACGTTAACATTTTTTAAGTTAATTTTGTAATTAATAATAACCTATACTAAAAAAATATTTTACAAAGTTCTAGCCATGTGTCAAAAACAGGTAGCTCTCATACTACAAGCTTATAGTAAATTTTGATAATTCGGTCTCTAGCAGTGACTGTCTCCTCTAGCGCTTCATTACTCTGTGTCACTTAAAGAGTAGCTGGCACGTTAAGCCGGGTATCAAACAATAAGCTGGACTTAATAACGGCTAATCCCAGCAGTTGTATCCTAGACTTAGTCCTAAGAACTGATCTCTCTGTCGAGACGTAGTCTTATATAGCTTCTTGACTTTTGTATACATACACACTGTTAATATCTTTGTGTATTATATTCCTTCACTAATAAACACTGTATAAATATAATTGTTAGATAAGGATATAGATATTATAACAATATAGTTCAAAAGTGTTTTTATCAAAAAGAGTTTTTGTATGGTGGGAAAAATCATCTAATGACGAATACCACCCTTGGACGGAGCGGAAAACAGTGTTAGACTCGTACTGACTAAACAACCCACTCCTTTCCATCTTAGCCTTTATACCGGGGTTGGACTTTCCTTTCATAAACCGGACCGGGGCCCCAGTAGGCTTAGGCCCTGCAGTTGGGCGGTCCAAGTCCAACTCGTCGACAGCGTGCACTGCACCTGCGTGCCTCAAGGAGTTACAATTCGTAGGGACCCTGCAGAAAGGTTGAAGCCTGAAATTCGCTTCTAAAAGAAAAGCACGACCCTGGTATAAAAGGTAACGTAGGAACGGGGTGGGTTTTTTAGTCAGTAAAAAGTCGAACACTATTTTCAGCTTTCACCCAAGAGCGAAAGTTGCTATTGGATGATTTTTATCCAACGGAAAAAAAATACTATACAATTTTCGTATCGCATTTGTAAGCCACAGCGACTTATTATTACAAGCACTACAATCATCAAAGAAAATACGAACAAAGCTGATTCAGGGTAGCGCCATAAAAATATATATTTGTTCATCTTCATTCCTATGAAATAGCATTTACGTAAACGTCTAAAGATACTCTTTATGCTTTTTGCTACCTTTTTGTGACCGCTTCCCGGCCATTTTTCCTCTGTTATACCCCATTTATTCTCAATAGAGACTTCAGACCTGGCATTCTCAGTTTTATGTAAGCATTTAAAACATAAACTGTAGTTTCAAGTAACGAGCTTTTTTAGATATGTTTCAACTGAATCTAGAGACCTTTGTACATTATTTTTAAAATAAATAATAATAATATTACATAATAACTAGCAACCCGCCCAAGCTTCGCAAGGGAGCATGTATTATACACATAAATCTTCCTCTTGAAACACTCTATCTATTAAAAAAACCGCTTCGTTTTGGTTCGTTTGAGATTCGCACACATCAAAATAAAACCAAACCGTCCAACTCGACGACTTATCCTAGCGATAGACAAGTACGTTCATAGAAATTATTGGCCAAAATACAGAAATGTTAATACAAAAGTCCGCTGCAGCGCTTCTTTGGCATAGTCGTCTATTTATCTATATTTACACTTTATTATAATGAACTTGGTATAAGTAATTTGTTTTCAAAGTTATGCCTTCCCTAGACGAGGAAGCGAAGATCTGGCAAAAACCATTGCGTATATTTTTATGAATCTTTCACAAACTAAAAGATAATTTAATTACCAATCTTTTGATACATCGGCTTTTATAACATTGTGTTTAAAAAAATTAAAGTACAAATTATTATTCGAATAATCTTGATGCGCGGGAAGTGACACTAGGAGCTAGCATTACTTCCCGCGCATCAAGATTATGTATTTTGTTGGCTCAAGGTTGCTGGTGTATATCTGTCCCTTAAACTTATCAGTACGTGATATGACGAGTTCTGTATATACAAGAACCATTAGAGATCCGTGTCGCGTGATTCGAATCGACCTCATTAGTAATATTGAGTAATGCAGTCATAAAACAAATGGGCCAAACCATTAACTTGATGGAGGGTCATTGCAGGCCTAATGATTTCAACTGCATGCTCAAATGTTTTTTAAAAATTGTCATAGCTTTGTTATTTGATTTCTTGTGCATTTCATCGCTAAAGTTATAAGACCACGTAAGTCAAAAACACCTTTCAGAATCAGAAAAACTTGGCTAAGCCTGCTGGTATAATAATAATATAATTTAATATAATATTTCCACAACTATCACACAACGCCATCTAGTCCCAAGCTAAGCAGAGCTTGTGTTATGGGTACTAGACAACTGATAAACCTTATATATTTCTAAATACATACATATTATAGATAAATTACACCCAGACACAGAACAAATGTTCGTGCTCATCACACAAACATTTGTCCTGGGTGGGAATCGAACCCATTTCCATTTTTCGGTATACATCAGCTACAATCTACACGCTCAAGTGACGCGCGGTTTACGACAATGTCTGAGGAGAAAGCTATTAAAACAAGATCGTGTTTACAGACACTGTGAAGCGTTGGTTTAGCTGTTTGGCACTATTTACTTGACAACTAATTTGTCGAATACTTAGTATTTATTGTAACAGTAAGTCACCGTCATCACATTACTCCTACTTCCGACCCAAGTTACGATCGTTTCGTAAATGTCAAATGCTTTGAGTTGGCCACGCCCCCAAAATTCTTTGTTCTGACGACATCGCATTGGATCTTTTTACTGTGGATGAAACTAAAAAGAAAATAGGAAATGAAAAAAAAATGAGGTACCTACTGGAAAATAATTGCTTTTGAAAATAATTTACCTGATATAATAAATACCAGTTTTACTTAAATTACTGGGTTAACTCGATAGTTTTATATAGCAGTGGTGGCCGAGTGGTAACGTCCCCGACTTACGAGTTTGTTGGTCGCAGAATCAAACCCAGCCAGGCGCATTCAATCATTATCATTCCAGCCGAAAGACGTCCACTGCTGGACATAGGCCTCCTTCTCCCATCGTTGCCATAATGAACGGTCTTGTGCATTTTGTAATTTTTTCGTCATCACTGCTCTCAAAACGATGAAGGAAAACATCGTGAGGAAAACAGCATGTCCTAGAACCAAAAATATAAAGATTTGTAACATCCACCAACCCGCACTGGGTGCGCGTGGTGGATTACGGCCCATTCCGTCTCCTAGAGAGGCCTGAGTGCTAGCAGTAGGAACATTATAAGGCTGATGCTATGCTATGCTAACTCGATAGTTATCGACCGCCCATCTCTAGTTGTAAGTTACATCGTCCGAGGTCATGACCGAGGCCGACGTTACACAAGCTGAAGGACGCTGAAGTAATTAGCAATCAATGGATGCATGTCAAAGTTTATCAACATTGAGCCTTGTGCATGGTAATTTTCTTGTTTAAGCTGCATGCAAATTGATGCTAATAGTTAAAAACACGAAGCTTTTTTTGAGGTGGAACGTCATCTAATTAGGTCTCCTATTCTAGAACAGGGCGCGAGTGTGTGGCAAACTTTTTCTGATTAAAACTCTACCCTGTGATATATTCCATTCAACATTTGCGTTTTAAGACCATAAAAATTATGATGATACGTTTTGACATGACGCTAACGTAGCTAAGCTAGCATGGGGGCCTAGCAGCGCACTAGACAGGGTGAGAGATAAATTCGGGCTACAGGCGACAAGTTTTGTTTTCATCTATCCCGTATTGAAGAAAAAAAATAAATCTTACTTATCTACATTTATTTTCCAAGTTTTATTTTACCACTTTGTCGGCTTGATTAATATTTTCTTGAAAAATTACAGCTGCTTAGTACTAACAATCTTTAAACGTTTAACCGCGGACTAATGGACAGGTAGAAAGACAAAAAGAAACTATAGGGGTTCCTTGTTTTAAGACTATGAAACCTTAAAAAGGTAACACTTCCTCAGTAACCATCTTGATACAGATGCTGTCATTTTGAAAAAAGATACAGATATTATCGTTTTCAGAAAAGATATATCAGTTTGTATTTTAGTTATTACTGAGAAAATTTTTGTGTTCCTACCTGATTTCTCAGAAGAATGATTTAATAGGACAAACAATTCTCTAGAACAAATCTTGACTTGACGGTAAATGAAAAAACAAAGATGAAAGAAAGTTAAACAGACTGAAAGAAAATTAATCAGATCTGAAACTACGCAGAAAAACATGAAATGGTTTATCAATACTCTCTTTAGATGTTTCAAAGAAGGTAAGGCTGTTTAATAAAAGCCTGAAGTTCTCCTATTGTAAAGCAGTACCTACAAAGATTTATCAAATCAAATCTAATGCGTTTATTTCAAATAGATTAATTATCAAGCAGTTTTGAATTGTCAAATTTTGATCAGTAAAAAAAAAAGTTTAGCTACATTGCACGTACCAAAGCGTAGATCTCTATGGAGAAGAATGTGCAAGAAACTCCAGTGAGCATGTTGTTGGCAGTTGAGAGTATGTACGCTCCTCTGATATAGTCGTAAAGTCAAAAAAAAATCATCATCCTACCCTTATCCCATGTTACTTGGGGTCGGCGCAACATACTTTTTTCTTCCACTCTGTCCTGTCACCCGTCCTGTCCTCCAACATAAGGGACTTACATGAGCAGCCGCCATGGCTGGTCATGTATGCAGACGACATCGCGCTGGCGGACTCGGACAGTGGATGCTTGGTCCGACGTGTGGAAGCGTGGAAGGAATCGCTGGAAAACGGCGGTCTGAAGATTAATGCGGCGAAGACCGAGTACTTGCCCTGTAACACAAAAAACGCTGCTCCTGTTCGCATTGGCGAAGACACAGTCGAGCGCACGGAACAGGTCAGGTACTTGGGATCGGTGCTCCACGAGTCCGGGGACGTCGATTGCGACGTCGAGTCACGTATCTCGGCGGCCTGGGCGAAATGGCGTGAGGTGGCGGGGGTTATCTGTGACACCAAAATGCCGATTAGGCTCAAAGGACAGGTCTATAAGACAATCATTAGGCCTGTCCTTTTGTATGGCAGTAAAGCGTGGCCTGTACTTGAGCGGCATAAGCAAAGACGGCGTGCTGGGGCAGCCTTCAGGTCCGTGACATAACGGATAAACTGCAGGAGGGTCGCTTACGCTGGTATGGCCACGTTTTACGAAAACCGGCAGACTACGTGGGTAACAGATGCCTCGCCATGCCGCCTCCGCCGGGACCCGGAAAACGAGAAAGGCCTAAGAGGCGTTGGATTGGCATCGTAAGGGACGATATGTGCGTGCTAATGGGCTTGAGGCAAGGAACGCAAAAGACCGAGCGAAGTGGAGGTGACTACGCAGGAAAGCGGACCCTGGGCACCGAGGTGAAAGCCAAGGTAGCAACCGGGACTTACGCTAGGTTGATGATGATGATGTCCTGTCACCCGTCACACTACCACCCTTTTCTTTCATATCACTCCTCACACAATCCATCTATCTCTTCTTCGGCCTCCCTCTTCCTCTCCATCCATCTACGTGTAAACTTAGAACTCTTTTTCTAACATGCGTTTCATTTCTCCTCTTCACATGACCATACCAAGAGAAACGATTTTCTGTGTTGTTCCTGTTGTGGCGATAGTGACTGAAAAGTTAATTTTCAGTCACTTTCGCCACTTTCACAATTCCTTTAATATACTCATTTCTCACTTCATCCATTCTCGTCACACCACACATCCAAAAGTAAAGTAAAAAAAATATAGGCCCATTTTTGATACCAGGAAATTAAAGAGATCTAAATTTTTGAAATGAGTTGTGCTAGTTTTTCATTACTTCTCGCTACAAAACAAAGTTTAATTTACCTACTCAGCAATTGATTACTCAAACAATGAAAATCCATAATTTATCTGAAGCCTTAATTTTACCTTCTGCAATTCTTCTACCGCAATTGAAACCCTATTCTGTACAACATAAAATTCAATTTTGTAAGAATCCTATAGCTGTACCCTCAGTCGGAAATTACAGTATTAATACACGTTAAATCTCAAAGGAGACATAGATTTCAGAAATTCATTAAGAGGTGATTATAACGTGACTTAGCAACTGTTCCTGATGTTCATGAGATAAGATACAGATTCTGATGGTTAGCAGTTGGCTTATGTATATTAAAAATATGCCTAAAATAATGAGAGACGAGCGAAATAACTCAAAATGCGACATTAGGTTTTTTTGTAGCATAAAAGTTATTTGTCGGAATCTATATATATTAAAGAAGAAACTGACTGACTGACATATCAACGCACAGCCGAAACTACTGGGACTAGGAGAGTAAAATTTTGCACAAGGCTCCCTTTTTGACGTAGGCGAACACTAAGAAAGGATTCTACAAAATTCACCTCCTAAAGAGATGAAATGCGTGTCCAAATTTGTGCGCAAACCTATTTTTACGCGGGCAAAGCCGCTGGCAGAAAGCTAGTTACATAATATAACGAGTAAACAGATAGTCGACTGGATCGAAAGGTTCTAGATTGAAAACTACGTACTGGATTACACAGCATTGGAAGGCCTCCCTAAAGGCGCTAAACGATCGGTCTTGGGCGTATGACCTGTCTTAGAAATCCGTTGGAAGTCGGACAAGCATTGCATTGCATCAGCTTTATAATGTTCCCATTGCTAAGACACAGGTCCCCTCTCCTAGGGAATGGGCCGTAATCTACCACGCGGGCCCAGTACGGATTGGTAGATGTCACATGTCTGCGAATTTTTAGTTCTAGGACATGCCAGTTTCCTCACGATGTATTCCTTCACCGTTGGACAAAACCTAGATTAAATCAAAACAGTGGAAGATTAGTCTATAGATTAGACTAGTCGCTTATTACTCTGACAAATGTCACAATAAGGCTTTGAAAAACAAAATTCGATTTTTGGGTTCTGTGAAGTCCATTAAAGTCCTGACACGATATGCAGTAATAATAATCAATTAAAATTTATTCTACAAGTTTTAACGAAACCCTAAATCATAAAGTCATATATTAAAACAATGCTGAATTCACAGGAAAGTGGGGTTTACACAAGCGATTTACTCAACGCGATTTGACGGCGAGTACCACAGAACAAGGAACTACAACGGCGGCAGTGACTAATGGCGTCAGTTTTTTATTGTAGTGTATAGGCTCGCGTTTGACCACTATCTCACATGATGTTAAGCGATGATGTGATGCCTAGAAATAATATTCACTCTTGACTTAAAGATTTTATTGATTACGTAAAAGTGACGACAACGCAATGATACTAAGTAAATTTAAGCTTGCTTAGTAACACACAAGGCTTGGTTTGACACAAGGCTTAAATTTTACAAAACTGTAGTGTTTTAGTATTGGAAATATAATAATTATGTGCATCATCATCCACAAATATTATTGAAAATGTAAAAAATTTGGAAAATAGTACTTTTACAAAAAAAACATGCATTCGCCAGAATAGTCTGTCTTTTAAAAAATATTATTAAAATTAGGATACCTCCCTTACACGTAAAGTGGGTGTTTTTTTTTTTTTCATTTCTACCATAACGTGTGATATATTATTAAAATTGTGTATGGAATATTCCGTACGTTAACATTTTTTTAAGTTAATTTTGTAATTAATAATAACCTATACTAAAAAAATATTTTACAAAGTTCTAGCCTTGTGTCAAAAACAGGTAGCTCTCATACTACAAGCTTATAGTAAATTTTGATAATTCGGTCTCTAGCAGTGACTGTCTCCTCTAGCGTTTCATTACTGTGTGTCGCTTAAAGAGTAGCTGGCACGTTAAGCCGGGTATCAAACAATAAGCTGGACTTAATAACGGGTAATCCCAGCAGTTGTATCCTAGACTTAGTCCTAAGAACTGATCTCTCTGTCGAGACGTAGTCTTATATAGCTTCTTGTCTTTTGTATACATACACACTGTTAATATCTTTGTGTATTATATTCCTTCACTAATAAACACTGTATAAATATAATTATTAGATAAGGATATAGATTTTATAACAATATAGTTCAAAAGTGTTATTATCAAAGAGAGTTTTTTTATGGTGGGAAAAATCATCTAGTGACGAATCCCGCATTTAGACGGAGTGGACAATAGTTTCAGACTCATACTGACTAAACAACCAACCCCTTTCCTTCTTAGCCTTCATACCGGGTCAGACCTTCCTTTCAGAAACCGGACCGGGATCCCAGTAGGCTTCGGCCCTGCAGTTGGGCGGTTCAAGTCCAACTCCTCAGTAACGCGCACTGTTCACGTGCGCCTCAAGGATTTGTCAGCAAACCGTAGGGGCCCTGCAGAAGGGGCGAAGCCTTATGGGGCTAAGAATTTGCTTCTGAAAGCCACGGCCCTAGTACAAAAGGCAACGTACGAACGTGGTGGGTTTTTATGTCAGTAAAAGTCTGACACTATCTTCTGCTTCACCTAAGGACGTGGGGATTCTGCAAAAGGGTCATAGCCTACTGGGGTCCAGGGTCTATATCTAAAAGAAAGTCTGGTCCAAGTGCGAAGAGCAAAGAAGACGGGGTAGAGTGTTTAGCCAGTAAGAGTCTGACACTGTTTCTTGCTCCGTCCAAGAGCGGGATTCGTCATTGGATGATTTTTGCCCACTATAAAAAAAAAAAACAGAAGGGCGAAATTTGCATAAAATACTAGGTATAAAATTTCTGTATCGCATTTGTAGGCCACAGCAACTTATTATTACAAGCACTACAATCATCAAAGAAAATACGAACAAAGCTGATTCAGGGTAGCGCCATAAAAATATATATTTGTTCATCTTCATTCCTATGAAATAGCATTTACGTAAACGTCTAAAGATACTCTTTATGCTTTTTGCTACCTTTTTGTGACCGCTTCCCGGCCATTTTTCCTCTGTTATACCCCATTTATTCTCAATAGAGACTTCAGACCTGGCATTCTCAGTTTTATGTAAGCATTTAAAACATAAACTGTAGTTTCAAGTAACGAGCTTTTTTAGATATGTTTCAACTGAATCTAGAGAATTTGTACATTATTTTTTAAATAAATAATAATAATATTATATAATAACTAGCAACCCGCCCAAGCTTCTCAAGGGAGCATGTATTATACACATAAATCTTCCTCTTGAAACACTCTATCTATTAAAAAACCGCTTCCGCCAGATCTTTAAAAATAAGCAACGAATTTTTGAGTATTTTTAAAGATCATCATCATCGGCCTTTTTAGTGTTCTCATTGCTGGGACACAGGCCTCCTCTCTAGGACAGAGACTGGGTCTGAGCTGTATGTAGCGGGTTTAAACCCAGTCAAGCGCATTGTTTCATCATTACTGCTCTCATAATGATAAAGGAAAACATCGTGTTCCCTCACGATGTTTTCCTTTATCGTTATGAGAGGCATGTCCTAGAACTAAAAAATCGAAGACATGTGATATCCACCAATCAATCGCACTGGGCCCTCGTGGTAGATCAGGGGCCATTCTCTCTCTTAGAATGGAAATCTGAGTCCCAGCTGTATGAACATTATGAGACTGATGCTATGCTCAAAATTAACCTCTCCTTTCCATCGAGTTACCGGTTAAATACGTATACCTAAAGCTTTACCAAGTATTTTTTGACTGGCCTGTCAGCATAGTAGTTAGTGACCCTGAGTGCTATGCGGGAGGTCGTGGGTTCGATTCCCACACAGGACAAATGTTTGTGTGATGAGCACGATAATTTGCTCTGTGTCTGGGTGTAATTTATCTATAATATGTATGTATTTAGAAATATGTAAGTATGTTTATCAGTTGTCTAGTACTCATAACACAAGCTCTGCTTAGCTTGAGACTAGATGGCGTTGTGTGATGGTCGTCAAATATTAAAATATTATTTTGATATGTACAACAAAATACACCAGACCATTACGATATACTCATACAACTGGTTAACCAAAGCAAATCACAAACAAATCTATTGACACAACCACCAATTTCCCAAAGTCAGATTAAATTAGAAGCAATAACTCCGTCACGTGTCTCCATGACCCATACATAGTAACACAACAGGAACCAAGTCGCGACGTGTGGATGTCCATAAATCATAATTAATCGAAACTTCACGGTCTGCGGTCGCTTACATGATGATTGATTAGTTTTCGAGCCCCTTGGCGTATTTATTGCTGCAATTTTTAGGGTGTTTGTAGATGGAGATACAAGTATAGCTTGTGCTTGGCTGGAAGAAGTTTAAAGAAAGAGAAGTGACACAGAGTTTATATGACATTTATTTCAGACATAAGTCCATATATTGTTAGTAATACAAGAAACCTTATAAAGCTATTGTTAGTAGTTAAACTACACTAATATAATATAGAGGTAAAGTTTGTTTTTTTGTTAGTTTGTTTTTTTTGTTTGTAGGGGGTAATCTCTGGAACTACTGGTCCGATTGGAAAAAAATTAGTAACAATAGAAAGCTGCTTTACTCCTGAGTGACATAGGCTATATTTTATGTACGCGGGCGAAGCCGCTGACAAAAGCTAGTAGTTAAATATAAAGACAAAGACAGTCACAAAGTGGCATCGCTTAGTAACACCAATTTATGGCTGGCCACCAATAATGACAGCACTTTCCAAAGCATAGATCTGTATTTTGTTTAATTGCTATAAACTAGTTCTTGACTGATAATCGTTGATGGGAAAACACCTAAATTATAATCGGACGGAAAGACTGCAGCTGGCAAACTGTTCTAGTCCCTCGATGTACGCAGTATAAACAACGAGGCAAAACGCTTAGTCCGGACCGTAGATGTCTCAAAATGGAAAAGAATGTGCAAAAAGCATGGCCACTATTTTTAAATATGTGCAAATATCTTGGTTATATATTTCTTGTCGCTAAGATAACCCAAGAGACAATGTGGTTGAGATCTCAACTATTGTCAATTTCAAACAAGCAGTCGCTCGCTAGTAAAGGACATCGACAGCATTTCTTTAGGAAATCGAAATATATAATAGGCTTCTGCGGTGCTAGCACACTAGTTCAATACAATAAATACTCGAATGTAAAAATAAATAAACCTAACAATTAAATCGTAAAAGAACTTCTATATGATCCCACATTAATTCATCATTCTAACAGCAAGAAAGCAAAGGACAAAAATAAAAATGAAAAAGTACCAGACGATAAAAATAGAAACATTGCTGCATCCTTGTAAAGTGTGGTTAACACTATGTCACCACAGCGTATACATCATTACACTGCGGTTCCCTCTTATGTACCATGCAGTGTACCGCATTTATTACGAGCATCTCTGTGCCCTCTATTTTTCCAGAAAGTGTAGCAAAACAAATGGTAGAAGTGTCTCAAGAGTCTCGCAGTTTTATAACAATACTAGTTTCTGTCAGCAACTATGCTTGCATGTAAGTAAAAAATGTTTTTTTTAACAGAAAAAAAGAACTGTACCATTGCAGAACATGGTTTGGTTGATCAAATTTTATTCAAATCCGTCAAACCATTAAAGTTCTAGTATATGTACTTTAATGGTTGTAACAAAAATATACTCAGGAGGGTATAGCAAATGATTTATAGTGAGTTTATTTCTAAATTGCATATTTACAAAGTCTATAAAGATTTTTTTATTATAATTTAAGGAAGGATAAAGAATACTTAAAACTGTAATGGTGAAAGTGTTGAAAAATACAGAACATTTTTAAAATTAATTATAAAGGTGTTTCTGTCTGCTTATCCTACAAACTCTTTTATCCTACCCACATTTGAACTTTTGCCTCTATACTCGTAATATTAAATACCTTTATATTTTGATGAGAAAAGTAATTCTTCTAGAATGTATAAATATAGAGATAGATTCTCAGGGCATGTTTAATAATGAAGCAATTAGGAACCACATCCTAGTACCAAAGACAAATTCTAAATCAAAACGACAATATTTGCTTACATATTTCTGACTCAAAGAGGAATGTTAATACTAAAATAGATGATACATGCAAACATTCCTTTACGACACAGGAACATCGATGACAAACGCTGAAAATATTCATAACCGTTGTTAACATACCAAAAACATACAGCAAAATGAATATGATACACTCAAACGTCCCTAAATAAATTAATAAATAACAGAACATCAAAGCAAGGGACATCAAAAAACACTTTTATGTTTAGAAAACGCCCAAAAAGTAGCCATAAACATTCACCGCTAATGGCTTCAAATAATACTTTAAATAGCTGAAGTGCCAAACGATTTTTCAAGTCATAAATTCGTTCGCTAATACGGTGAGTCAATGAATCGTTTAGGCTTTCAGCAGTGTTACAAATTCAACTTCTTTTACCAAGTCTTTAAATTCTAATTTTGAATGGCAGTAAAGTTTTCTTTTTTTTTATTTGTTGTGGTTGAAACATGTTGACATTAAACGGTCTAGTTTATAACACATGGGAACGTCAATTAGATGCTGGTTTTAGTACGTGCTGTGTACAGTATTTCATTTGGTGAAAGTTGCATTATTGACTTTGAAATATAGCGCTTGCTTGATGTTGAAATAGCTGAGACAAAGAAATTGTTTTTCAATACACTAACTCAAAAACCATCTCTTCTATCTCTACTGCTTTTGTCACGCTATTTACTGCCATCATTAACACTAGTACGGAAAAGTGCAGGAGTTTACCAACACCATACTTTATTGTATGTATAGTATCACGCCAAGTGCTGAGCGATTCCCACGTGTCGCGCATCAATCTCCGTTTATTTATAGCTTCGTAAGTGTATTGAAAAGCGTGGTTTGATACACGTGGAAGAAACTGCAACGCTTGACTCGTGTCAATTTCACCTTAGTCACAATTTCAAACTTTTTCCACTTATATCAAAATAAACTATACTTTTTATTTTCACTAAGTTTCTAGATTGATTCTAGTGAAACAAGAAAACGATTTCAATATTTGCTTCAGATTGGTTCAAATAAAACAACTAATTCTAGAAAGGAAATAACTTCTACTGAAGAAATGTTTTATTTCAAAGCAGTTCCTAATATCAACAAAAATAATACTACTATATCACATTGAAACTAAATCAACGGAACTTGAAACATGAAGACCATTACTGACAGAGATGAATTGAATACTCGCAATGAAAAAGAAATATATCGTCTAAATATACTATTTCACCAGCTGCTCACAAAATTTTAAACCAAAGCAACATAAATATACCTATTTCTGTTTTTTATTGACCAAAGTATGCCTTAAGATCGGAAAGTTTATCGATATTAAAATATCTTAATAAGATACAAAACGATAAAGTTTATAACTGTTCAACATTCTTAGACTTTGAAATTTAGAAACTATTCTGATTATGGAATACTTATTTATTATTTTATAGCAATAAAATTGTTTTCTTTTTTTGTCAGACTTATAAATTTTGTAGGTTTTGGAGTATTCATTTTGCTTTTATTGCAGCTATAGATTATATCCTGATCGTTATCTTTTTTGGGCTTGAGCCAATATTAACCTACGTATCTATTTGTCTTTCTTTAGTCTTGAGTATTTTATCGTCAATAGGTCTAATTTCAGTTATTTGGTTTCAAACTGTTTTTAGTTAACATAGTTTAACATAGGTAGCATCATTTTTATAATGTTCCCATAGTTGCTTATAATGTTGGGACGCAGATGTGACTGTTTCTAGTCGACCCTAGGCTGATAAAATTTTCATTTTTCCTGAGCTTTCCTACATAAAGGTATGAAGGTCGGTTTCCCCTAAGGGGAAAAGGTAGGGCCCCGCCATCCGCCCTACCCTGTGGTCCTCAACCTGAGTGACTGGACAGACCCCCACCGTCAATAATGGATTCCCTTTGAATATATCACCTAGTCCCGACTTATTGAAAGCTAGGGGACTAGGAGGGGATGGGAAAACAATATTAAAATCAAAATAGGGCTGAGAATCCATTGTAAGGAGGTAAGGAAGGAGAATCTACTTTTCTTTTAAGTTACGTAAACTATGGGACAGAGAGGGCTACAAAAGGGATGACACGTGACGCTTGTATTGCAAGTTATAATATTTTGGAATTACATTAATCCCCTTCGCTCGTGCATGTCCTGACCAATCCTACGGCAAAGGGTTGTGAGGCCTCTGCAATTGGATAAGACATACTTTCTATAACAAATAGCTCCTCATACGGCCTACTCACCCTTAACTAAACCAATACGAATCTTTAACAAGCGTGACGCATCGTCAGTCGCCGCAGAACTCTCCATAGTGCCTCGTTAGATGCTGGAATGGTTTTGATAAATCGTCACTCCTCACTTCCCTTAATCTACCCAAAGCGAGGATATCACAACTTGCCCCGAGCTACGTCTAGCTGCGGAGGTTTGTATATGAATCCAAATTACGTGTCTCGTTAAATATTATTTTTTTTTTCAGTAAGAGGTCCAGGGGACCGGGTGTGTTTTAACGAGATACATTCCCTAGCGTTCCTTGGAACGACTATCAATTCGTTTGGGGAAGTGTGTGAAGCCTACCCCCTCTCCCGGGAAGCTTACATCTATCCGAGTTCCATGTAAGAATTCTACTGTCAGTCAGTCCTAAGGAGAGGCAACCATCGCTAACGTTTGGTGGTTCAAGATTTAATCATTGCCCAACCTGGCTCTAACGATGAATATTTAATCGGTTCAGCCTTCAATTGACAGTGATTTATTTATTAGAACTTCATGCAACACAAAGGTAAATAAGCGGACTTAATGCCTTAATGCTTTGATTCAGTCTTGATACTGTCGAGCATGCATGTAAGTGTCAAAGACTCCCTAAAAATAGGCTGCGCAGTTCACTCCAAAGGAGGCTTTCGCCGAATCAAGTCCCTAGCACCAACCGTAAGCTTAGGTTACCTTGTCATAGGATATAATAGGAAATGGTTAAACACTCACCCACTCACTCATCGACTCAGCCGCTGAGATTCACTCACGTACTCACACTCTCTTCCATGCGTATTCAGCTGCCACACACTATCTCTACTATAGATAATAAGTAGGCCTAAACTCAACTAATGCTGTATCACAGTACTAACACTCCTAAGTATTACAACGTTACATGGCCCTGTGGTAACTATCAAGCCAGCTAGCCTGACTCGCTGCTAAACGCGCGCGCTCTATCGGGTCCTAAAGCCAAGTGTCTCGTTTTCGTCGCCGAGTCCACCGCGGCGTGCATATGTTCCGGCTGTTTTTTGTATTGCTATTAGAAATTGTATAAGTGTTACTTGTTTCTTTAGAATTCTGTCAGCCCTTTCGTAAAAAGGAACAATTTATGAGGGTCCAAGTGGGAACTGGCGCCGAGTTATTTTTAAAGATAAATATAATATTTTATTATTAATTTGAAGTAAGTGACAGACAGTTACACAGACCTCCTCTCTAGGAGATGGAATGGGTAGTAATCCTGCAGGCGGGCCCAGAGCGGATTGGTGGATGTCACATATCTTCGAATTTTTGTTTTTTAGACATTCCAGTTTCTTCTTGATGTTTTGAGAGCAGTGGTGATAAAATAAATTACACAAAGTAATGCGACTGATTGGGTTTGAATTCGCGAACTACAACTCGTAAGGGACTTTTCCACTCTGTCACCACTGTTTTGCTGAATGTTTTTAGTTATTTTGTTTCAAATACAATTTGGTAGTCTTAATGACAGTTGTTTTTCAGTCTTCGACTTTTGTTATAGTCAAGTAAATAGCCTGAAATTCTGTGAACAAGGTTTCATCCATCGACTTATATCTTAGCGAGAGACAGGCACGTTCATAAAAACTATTTGTCAAAATACTGAAATGTTAATACACAAGTCCAATGAAGCGCTATGAGCATTGTCGTTTGTCAAAACTTGAAAAACTTACAGCGTTGATATGTCAAAATTGCACTGATGTCATCAATGTAAAAGTGTCCAGCATGGTAATCACTTAAGTGGAGTGGCATTATACGGCAAGCCTCATCTAGTGAAAGAAAGAAAAGAAAGAAAAAGTGTTTATTTTGCCCAAAACACGTAACGTAGTGTGTGGTACATACCAGTATACACCGATGGTTTCATGCAACCAAGGAATGTGGTTTATTTTAATGTAATTATTTGGAACACATTTTTTTTTTGTTCTTTATCTTATTTATATTATTGTTACGCGGCAAGAAACATGTAACCAGGATATTTACAATACACCAACGGACCGACCCAACTTCGCACGGGTGCAATGTTGATATTATGCATGTAGTATACATTATAAACCTTCCTCTTGAATATCACTCTATCTAATAAAAAAAACCGCATCGAAATCCGTTGTTTAGTTTTATAGTTAGTAGCATACATAGGGACAGGAGGACTTTATTTTATACTATGTAATGATGACATCATTGATAAAAGTTTCCAAGGAGTTTCTTGCACATTCTTCTCTAAAGAGATTTACGCTTTGGAATGAGTAATTAATATAATTTAGTCTGTCAAATCGACTTCTAGACCTTTAGAAAGTGCCTGTAAATGGTTTTTTGAAATAAATGCTTGCAATCATGAATATAATATTTATATTTGTACTTGGATATTGAAGTCCGAATAAACTGTTACTCTACATAAAGAACGGTTATTGAGCTGAAATTTCTAATTTATAACTTCTTTTACATCATGCAATCTACCTAATGTTATGAGTTACAAAAAATAAAAATAAATTTATACTTACAGTACTTTATTTGCGAGTCATTCAGTTAATAAGTATCTCCACATACCACCAGTACCTTAACGGTCTTTATATCAAGATTATACCATATAGTCTAACAAGTTTTGAAACTGAAATCAATACACGTTTGTGCAATAACAATTCAGTTTAGAAAATGCAATACAGAAAAAAACAAAAGAACAAAAACAAAGGAAATGCCACAAACAAAAACAAAAACAAAGGAAATGCAACAAAGGACATACCCACACATTAAATTCCTACAAGTTAATTGCCGTCATAAAAGCAAATGGCGTATTTTATTTTCAATTTTGATGGAAGCTCGTATAGTTAGTAATACATTTCTAAATAAATAATACCTTCAGTTTAGTTCTGAACTGCATATAATATTCCAATTTAAACCTTATATCAATGGTATAAGAGCGATTTAAAGTGAGTCAAAGAATTGCAAGGAATAGAATGTATAAATAAGAGAAAACGACAAACTGTACATCCGAGCTAATGTTGCCGACCGTTTCATTTTCGATCGTCCACGTTAGTGGCTTGGACATCAAAAAGAGTAAGCTGCAAGCAGAAATAGACCTTCTAACATTAAAAAAGAGAACAAAATGAATTGCAGTCTGAAAGCCCCTGAAACTTCCGCAGAAGTGCAGTGAGCAACAAAACTTATTTCATTTTGAATATTGACAGCGAAATTCTTAAGTCTTATTTAGTTTGTTTCTAAGAATGTAGTCTTTTTAGCTGAGGCTGTTGCTAAAACTTATGTTCTTACTTGAAAAGTTAATATTTAATCTTTGACAGGCAGGATTTTCATAAAATACGCCTGTGTGAATTTATAATTTTGACAGGATTTCATGACTTCAATAGCTTTGAAGGTGTTCTGCTTGAACATTTTGAACCACAAATCGCTTCTCTTATTCTGCTAGTCAAAACGAAATCAAGTTTTTTTTTATTGCTATAAACTAGTGCTTGACTGCGATCCCACGTAATGGTAAACAGTTGCAATATATCTTTAAGAAATATTCAAATTATTGCTTTCTAAGATTAATCTATACTCGGTATGACATGACAGTTACTTCCTCAACACAAATCTTTTCAAGACTGAAACACATCAACACTGCTAATACGATGATACTGAGAATTCCACCATCAAATTGTTTTCTCCATCAAAAACAAAAACCAAGGATTTAACTGTCATTCCAGCCAGCCCATTACTAGTTCGAAATTTGAATCACAAATAATGTATTATTATTGTCTTCTCAACTGTCCCCATAAATTCATGGGCACAGATGTCTCTGATGCTAGTTCGGAGAATACCGCCGCAAACGCTGAGGCAAAAGTAAAAAGTGATCTCCGTGCAGTTTTTATTGCTTCCCATATGTTCAGGTAAAACGTCGAGCCATAAATATCTGAGCACAAGAAAAGTGTTGAGATTCTTCCCGGTAATGTCCAGATTTATCTGCAGTATCTAATGAATTAATGTGCTAAAAATGTTGTATAGTTCGTTTTTTAATTCTAGAGTGTGTCATTATGAGTTGTCAAATAGTAGTTATTTGACAACTCATAATGACACACTCTAGAAATATGTGCCCAATTTTCTGGAGTTTGACATTTTAAGTTGTCACATCGTAGTCTAGCATAAAAAAACGAACTATAGAAAGCTGTAATCCATACATTTTAAAAAGAAAAACCCAATATTTTTAGAAAGGAGAAAACATGCTTTTAGTAATGGTTTTCTTGTGTGAGGTTTTATTCAAAGGAATCTGTTACGTGGGCGTTTTGAAATTAAGTACTTAGTAAACTTACATAAATAATGTTAAAGGGGTATGATGAAGTTCCAAGAAATATTGTAGATGAAAGATGATAAACGGATCGAATCGCAATAAATTAATCCTAGGCAAGAAGTTCTTGACTTGGTAAAAGAATATTTACCAAGTCTTGGCTTGGTAGAAGAAGATATTATGTTGTTTTTTTTTTAAATTCTGACCAATTAAGTGGAACTGAATAGTCAAATTATCAATGGCCACTTCCGAAATCTATATCTTTGAAGAGAACTAACTGCTTCAGTAATTCCGTGTCTCCTGGGTCGATGATATCCATGTTAATCTACACTAATATAATAAAGTAAAGTTTGTTTTTATGTTTTTTTGTTGGTAGGAGGTAATCTCTGGAACTACTGGTCCTATTGGAAAAAATTTAGCAACAATAGAAAGCTGCTTTACTCCTGAGTGACATAGACTATATTGTTACGCCGTAAAAATAGAACACGTCGTTTCTTCGACAAAGCTGAAAGTATCACCGAATAATTAAAACGCATTGCTAGTCGAAACCTCCAGAATAGAAGTACGTACCAGGGCCTAGCAAATTCTAGAAAAATCCGACACGTATAAGTAGGTACTCAATAATTCTGAGAACTTTTGTAGGTACTTAAGTAACTTGGTAAAGGAATTTGTACCTTCAGTCTTTTACTATAGAGTCGAAATTCGTATGAGTCGTGGGGTCGAGTAGTTACCTACCGGTTGGTAATAAGAATAATTTATTGCTTCGCGGAAACGGTTTCTTTTGTTCTGGTGTGGCCTCGAACCTTCGGTATCTAGAATTTTCTTGGCTCTGAGTATAAATACGTGTTCGCTGGCCGGACGGGAGTCAGTTTGATTTCGACTGCGAACGAGTGCGAACTATACAAGTCAAGTGAAGAGCGTTTTCATCCATACGACGACCTAAGCGATATTTCTACGGATCTCTAGAGTGAATTACGAACTGGTTAATTGGCGATTGGACTAAATTGGTGTTTTGTTTGTGGAAAATAAATCTCTCTCTAAGTAAACCGGCATTTGATTACTCACGTTCGTAACAACTGGTGTCAGAAGTGAGATGCCATTACTACAGAGGGACGACGAACAGCGACCACGAACAAGGAGACAAACGGAGATGGATGCTGCGCGACACCGACTGGAGGAAGAAGATCCGGCTGGTATGGGAGCAACGGCTGCTGCTGAGATGCCAGCAGGCCCAACCTCGGAAATGAGCCTCGCTGCGGTGTTGGCTGCAATGCAAGCTAGCATGGAGGCTAACCAGCGCAAGCTCCAGGACCTAATCGCGGCTAACCAGGAAGAAGCTCGCCGCGAACAGGAAGCCGCTCGCCGCGAACAGGAAGCTAACCAGCGCCAGCTCCAGGACCTAATCGCGGCTAACCAGGAAGAAGCTCGCCGCGAACAGGAAGCCGCTCGCCGCGAACAGGAAGCCGCTCGCCGCGATCAAGAGGCTAAGCAGAACCTTATCCTCGAGAAAATCGATCACGGCCTCGTCACGCTGGGCGAGAAAGTAAAGAATCTCACCTTAGAGGTCAAGGAGGTTTCCGCCCGAACTGATACTTTGGAAACCCGAATAGATGGCCATGAAGATCGCCTGCTGGACATCAATAGAAAAATTGTCAAGCTGGAAGCACGCGAACCCATTGCCATTGGCTCATCAGCGCACACCCACTGTACGACGGCCGCAAAGTTTGATGTGCCACGTTTTGACGGCACGTCGTCATGGACTGCCTTCAAATACCAATTCGAAACGTTGGTGAAGACAAACCGCTGGGATGATGAGCAGTCTTTCGCGGCGTTAACCTTAGCTCTACGTGGGGGCGCCCTACTGGTCCTAGAGAACCTTCCTTCGGACGGTAGGACCTTGGAGCGTCTAATGGAAGGGTTAGACACCCGCTACGGTGACAAGCACCTCGAGCACGTATTCCGCGCGCAGCTTCGCGAGAGAACACAAAAGCCCAACGAGAGCCTCCAACAGTGGGGTGTCGAGGTTGAACGGCTGGTGCGGCGCGCATATGTGTCGATGGCACCAGAGACTGTGGAAGTATATCTGGTGCAGGCATTCATCGACGGTCTACGGGATACTGAAGTGAGGGCTACGGTGCGACTTGGACACCACCAAACTTTGAAGAGTGCGATGGCTCACGCTTTGGAAGTGGAAGCCGTACGACAGGATTCACGCACGCACAGAGTTCGAGAAGTGGTGGATTCGCCTTCCGTGCAGCCGCGTCACCGAGAAGGGGCGGTTTCTTCTTCGGCAACGTCCCGCTATATTCCGACGTGTTACGGGTGCAGAGAAAAAGGGCACATTCGTACCGATTGTCCCAAGAGGAAGAGGGCAATTGTGGACTCCGCAACCCAAGTTAACGAGAAGACGATAAAACTTAATGTCGCTAGGGCTGCGGGGTGCGTGCTGGCTGGTCAACTTAAGGCCCCAACCGTAACCATCAATCAAGTCCATGACGGAAATAGTCTAACCATCGAAGGAACACTGAATGAACGTGCTTGCAATTTCACCGTTGACACCGGGGCGTCACGGACTATTATAAGACCTGAGTTGCTGAAACGCACGATCTTGTGGCAAAGAAAGTCTCCATCCTGCCGACTTCAGACAGCAACCGGCCAGCCAGTTTCCGTCCTCGGTGATACAGATATAGAGTTTAAAATCGGTGATCAAGTATACACCCATTCTGTTTTAATTGCAAATATTACCGATGATTGCATTCTGGGTTTGGACTTCTTGCGGAAGTACCGGTGTGTTTTGGACATTGATAAAGGCGTATTGAAGTTTCCAGACCAAGAAGTGTTCCTGCGAGGAGTAAACACATGTAACCTCTATTGTTTAAAAGATACGACATTGGCTCCGAGAACAGAAACTTTAGTCGAAGTAAAATTCCCTAAGAAAATCAGGCAACAAAGATGCGTAATAGTTGAGGATACTGGCCGGCACCCGGAACTCATCACTGCGAGGACATTGGTAATGACGAAAGGGAAATCTAAAGTGCGAATTGTAAATCTTGGGAAAAAGGAGGTCCACTTGAAGAAAAACAGTGTTGTTGGGAGATGTGAAGAAGTGAAGTATCTCCGCCAAATCAACACATCTCCAGTGAAGCAGGACTCAACGAGAGATGAACCTGATCACATCCAGCAACTTCTGGAAAGTTCTAAGAAGAATTTATCGACCTCAGAACTACAGCAAGCCAGGAAATTTCTGCTACGGTTTCAGGATATTTTTGCAACGGGAAAGGACTGCGGAAGAACAGGTCTTGTCAAGCATGAAATAGACACAGGTGATGCTAGACCAATTAAACAGAGACCGCGCCGCATACCCTGGGCTAAAGAAACTGAAGTGGCAGAAATGGTAAAGGACATGGCTGATAGTGGAATAATTGAACCTTCTACGAGCCCATGGTCTTCTCCTGTCGTTCTTGTAAAGAAAAAGGACGGCAGTACAAGATTCTGTGTCGACTACAGAATGCTGAATAATGTCACGAAGAAGGACAGTTACCCCTTGCCGAGGATCGACGATACGCTGGATATGCTCAGTGGTATGAGGTGGTTTTCAACCATTGATTTGAAAAGTGGCTACTGGCAAGTGGAAATCAGCGAGAAGGATAAAGAAAAGACAGCGTTCAGTACGGGCATTGGCAATGGCCTGTGGCAATTTAACGTCATGCCTTTTGGGTTGTGCAATGCTCCAGCAACCTTTGAACGCCTCATGGAACGAGTCATGGTTGGTCTTCTTGGTGACGTCTGTCTAGTATATTTGGATGACGTCATTATAATGGGCCGCACTTTTAAGGAAAACCTAAGGAACATGGAAAAAGTGTTCACCAGAATACGAGGGGCTAACCTAAAACTAAGCCCAAAGAAGTGTGCCCTGTTCAAGAAGGAGGTCAGCTACCTAGGACATGTGATTTCCGCTGATGGAGTGAGAACCGACCCTGAGAAGATAAAGGCTGTGCAACAGTGGCCAGTTCCAAAGAATAAAACAGAAGTACGTGCATTTCTAGGGCTATGCACATACTACAGAAGGTTTGTTATGAGTTTTTCTGACATTGCAAAACCTCTACATCAACTGACTGAGGATAAAAGAGAATTTATCTGGGACAACAACTGTGAGTCAGCGTTCAACGAGCTGAAGCAGCGGCTATGTGAAGCACCTATACTGGGGTATCCGAGCAGAGATGGAAGATTTGTCGTTGACACAGATGCCAGCAATACGGGAATTGGTGGCGTATTGTCACAGGTGCAAGATGACCGACAGATCGTGATCGCTTACTTCAGTAAGGCACTTTCAAAGCCCGAGAGGAACTACTGTGTTACTCGACGAGAACTGCTGGCTGTAGTAAAAACCTTGCAGCACTTCCATAAGTACCTCATAGGAAGGCAGTTCACGTTAAGGACCGACCACGCTGCACTGAAATGGCTGCTACAGTTTAAAAACCCGGAGGGTCAAGTTGCAAGATGGCTCGAGCAGCTGCAGGAGTTCAATTTCGTGACGGAACATCGGAGTGGAAAAGGGCATAACAATGCTGATGCCCTGTCGCGACGTCCGTGTGATGAAGACTGCAGACATTGCCAGCAAAACGAAGCCAGAGAACACGTGAACTTGATTAGAACTGAAGGCAACTTCAAGAAATCCCAGGAAGAAGATGACGATATTCGACCGGTACTGGACTGGTTGCGTAGTGGAGCTAGGCCCCAATGGAGTGAAGTATCGTCACTTAGTCCCGTCACAAAGAGCTACTGGGCGCAGTGGGACAGTTTAGTCCTGGAGAATGATGTGCTCTGTAGGAAATGGGAATCGAACGATGGCAAGGAGGTGACCACACAAGTGATAGTACCACGAAGTGAAGTGGTCCCCCTGCTACAGGAAATACATGATGGTGCTTCTGGTGGACATCTGGGGATCAAGAAGACTCTACTGAAAGTGAGACAGCGGTATTACTGGCTCAATTGTAGAGAGGACATAGAGCAATGGTGTCGGAAATGTACAGCGTGTGCATCTGTGAAAGGACCACAGACTAGAAGCAGGGGCAAGCTTCAGCTGTACAATGTGGGAGCCCCATGGGAACGCATTGCCATCGACGTTGCTGGACCATTTCCAATTACAAATGATGGAAACAAATACATAGTGGTGATCCAGGACTATTTCACAAAATGGCCAGAAGTCTTTGCCATTCCCAATCAGGAAGCGACGACAGTGGCGAAGAAGGTGGTCGAAGAAGTAGTGTGCCGATATGGCGCACCTTTGGAGATCCATTCCGATCAAGGCCGTAACTTTGAATCTGCGCTGTTCCAGGAGATGTGTACCCTTCTGGGGATTTACAAAACACGCACAACACCTGCGCATCCACAGTCGGACGGAATGGTGGAAAGATTTAACCAGACCCTGGAGAATCACCTGGCTAAGGTTGTCGATGACCATCAGAAGGACTGGGACCGGTATATTCCACTATTTCTGATGTCTTATCGATCGGCAGTGCACGATAGCACGGGATATACTCCAGCAAGAGTGAATTTCGGCAGAGAGATGAGACTTCCAGTCGATGCTATAACTGGCGTGCCACCTGACAAGACCAAGCCAGTTACGGACTATGTCAGTGACCTTCAAGATCAATTGGACGAAGTGCATAAACGAGTACGTGAGAATAGCATGAACACCAGCTCCAAAATGAAAACTAGGTACGACCGTAATGCCAACACCAAGGGATTTGAAGAAGGTGCACTAGTCTGGCTCCACAACCCGCTCCGACGAAAAGGGAAGTCGCCGAAACTTCAAGCTCGATGGGAGGGACCTTACACCGTGATGAAAAGGATTAACGACGTGACCTATCGCATCAAGAAAGGACTAAGAGGGAAGCCTAAGGTAGTCCACTTGGATAGACTGGCGCCGTACCGTGGATCTAATAATGCTCGGGACGAGCATGACTAAGAGGGGGGCACTGTTACGCCGTAAAAATAGAACACGTCGTTTCTTCGACAAAGCTGAAAGTATCACCGAATAATTAAAACGCATTGCTAGTCGAAACCTCCAGAATAGAAGTACGTACCAGGGCCTAGCAAATTCTAGAAAAATCCGACACGTATAAGTAGGTACTCAATAATTCTGAGAACTTTTGTAGGTACTTAAGTAACTTGGTAAAGGAATTTGTACCTTCAGTCTTTTACTATAGAGTCGAAATTCGTATGAGTCGTGGGGTCGAGTAGTTACCTACCGGTTGGTAATAAGAATAATTTATTGCTTCGCGGAAACGGTTTCTTTTGTTCTGGTGTGGCCTCGAACCTTCGGTATCTAGAATTTTCTTGGCTCTGAGTATAAATACGTGTTCGCTGGCCGGACGGGAGTCAGTTTGATTTCGACTGCGAACGAGTGCGAACTATACAAGTCAAGTGAAGAGCGTTTTCATCCATACGACGACCTAAGCGATATTTCTACGGATCTCTAGAGTGAATTACGAACTGGTTAATTGGCGATTGGACTAAATTGGTGTTTTGTTTGTGGAAAATAAATCTCTCTCTAAGTAAACCGGCATTTGATTACTCACGTTCGTAACAATATTTTCTGTACGCGGGCGAAGCTAGTAGATTATAAGTCAGTAGCTTCTGTGACTTAGCCTGCCTGAAAGTATTTTTCTTCACACAAAATTTGAAACCCCGTTTCTTCCCTTAAAATATATCAAGGATTTAGACATAATTAATTATTAATTTGACCAAGGGAAATAGTATCAAGGTTGAATCAAGTAGTAGAAGAAAGTAAAATAAAGGTGTTTCCTGATGGCTACAACCCGGGAATCTTTAAGTCAAGAGTGAATAGGTTACTTCTAGGTAAGTGCGCTCCATCGTCGACCGCATCGTCGCTTTCCATGAGGTGAGATAGCGGTCAAGCGCGAACCTATAGTCAACAAAAAAAAGGTGTTAATTTAACCATAACTATCTATCGTTTGTTTTTACAATCCACAAATCTTTTATTTTTTTTTTCGTGGTGTAAATCCTCATGGATTTCCTGGAGGACAGAGTCTGACAGACCCCTCCACCTACCCTAGGGTGGACCCTGGGGTGGTGGTCTGTCAGACTCTTACTGACTAAAACCACTCCGATGTTCCCTCGTACACTTTTGTCGGAGGCTACGGGTGCAGTTTGACTTCCGCTGCCCCAGACTAGTGACCCAAACCACATGGTTCTCCTCACAAATTAGAGAGAGCTCTCCTATACGTCTGAGAGAGGCGCGCGTGGAACACTACGCGCCACCATCTCAGGTCCAGATTGATAGGCCAATGGATGTCCCCTAATCCATCGACCTTGGACCTTTTTAAGGGGTCAATCCACAACTCAATTCAACCTAATGCAAGAGATTTGTTATTCCACGCCCAACAACAACCAATAAATGATCAATATTTATATTTGACCGATTTTTACATCCAATTTATGGGAGCCAATCACCTGTCCCTACCCGTGTTACATCAAATCCCCCTTATTTCCTCTGGGATTACACCATTGTTTACCATTGGAGCCAATATTTGCTCAAAATGACAGACTAAGTTAGTAGCACGTGAGACTATTGAGCTGCTGTAGCATATGTGATAGATATTCAGAGTGTTTGTGTTAGGCTGTGGCGTTAATTAATTTGGTGTACAGAACTTAGTAATTAATTATAATATAACACCTACATAATGAACGTTGAATATAAGTTATGTGTCGGTAGTAGGTACCCATTATGAGCACAAAGTAGATAGGTACAGAAGTCAATCTTATGTATGTTCTCGATATCCGTGTATGTACTTCACTTTTCATACCTACACTCTGCCCGAGCGCGTCCGGGCTCAGTAATAATAACTACCTAATGTAAGCTACAAAGACCAGGCTCGTCTAAACATTTGTCTCCCATATTTTTATACGCTACTGAAACGTGTACTCCACCAACAGAAACCAAAAAAATCGACGCTATGGATTTGTGATTCTGGAGAAAGATGCACAGGGTCTCTTGGACCGATTTTCGAATAAACACTTTCATCCTCGAGGAACTAAGCATCAAGGAACTCCTGTCGATGCTGGTATGAAGTTGTATTTTTAAATATTTTGGCCACATTTGTCGCCGTGAAGGAGACTCCATCGAACGCCTTATTATAAAAGGGAAGGTGGATGTAACAAGACTGCGTGGCAGATCACCGATGCGATGGACTGGCCCGCTGAACGAATGCGCCCGGTTGACTACAAGCAGGCAAAAGTAGCGAAAAGGCGTGCGGCGTATCCTAACGGTTTCTGTAGAGCTACCTCCATGATAACGACGACCACTCTGCCTAGACCATGGAAGAGAAATCGTGCCCGTTAGAGGTGCCTATGTGTGCGTTGCTCGAGCGCACTTTCTGAACTATCTCTATTCTGGGTTATGAGTTTGTCGTTTCAGGTTCCACGATTATCAACTCATTAACGTGAGCTACCTAAATGATTAAACTAAGCATGATGAGTATCTCTTTGATCTGAAAATTCTCTCAGGGTCTCTGAAAGTAACTTTTAAAACTACTTCTTACGTTTTGTTTGTTGTTTTATATGCTTGTAAATGGTAAGTAAGCTTAGAAAAAGCAGTCATTCTACGCGCAGGTACACTTCGGCTATCCAGTAACTATCACAACCAAGCTCAAATCTTGGACGGTAATCATTAATCATTATTTATTTCTTTCTACGAAAAATTACTTTGACAATAAGACCGTCTATTGTTACTACCCAATTAAATCAATTGTCTTCAATTAAAACATCAGTGTACATAAAGTATACATAGGTTTTGCTATTAATAATATGTTATCTACTCACAGGGTAAGGCCCGAGCTCTTTCCTGTTAACCTAACCTACCCGTGTCAGGACGCTCTAAAATTCTGAACTTGCTTCGCTGCCTTTTTTTTAATTGCAATAAACTAGTGCTTGACTGCGATCCCACTTGATACTTTAAAACTGATATCGCGGGTTAGGATGGTGACTCATACATGAAGGACATTAAGGATTTTTAAAACCGCCTCAAAAGTGGCTGAAAATATATGATAGTTTGTCCTTTTTGTAGTAGATAAATCCTATGGAGCATTACAAATTAAAGAAGGATAGTTCCGTACTTACATGATTAGAATTGTTAAGCGAGGTAATCCTCTACTTTATATTAGTTTTCTAACTTTCAACGCCTTTAACTTCATTGCTTACAAAATTAGGGAGGCAAAAAAAGTTGGAGTATATGAGGGTACTTTTCTGTTTTGCTTGAGTTCCTGCATACAGTTAACAACTTTTTTTACTAAGCCTTAAGACTTTCCTAACTTGTTGGCCTTTGACTAAGTTTTTGTTGATTGAAAAGGTTCTTACGTAAAGTTTGACAATACGCTCCCACACACTTTCCGTTATTGATCTGAAAAATTTTGTGAAATCATTTTTATTTTTGTAAAACTTGTTATGTATTCTAGGTATTGTGGGAATTAATGAACTCAGAGCAAGAAGGGGATATGCTCTAGTATTGGCAATTTTTAATGTACCAAGAGGACGTAGGGACTCTGCAAAAGGGTTGACGCCTACTGGGGCCCAGGGTCTCTTTCTGAAAGGAAGGCTTGGCCATGGCTTGGCCCCAGTGCGAAGGGCAAAGAATGAACAGGGTGGGGTGTTTAATCAGTAAGAGTCTGACACTGACTCTCGCTTAGCTTAAGAGCGGGTTTTGTCATTGGATGATTTTTACCCACCATAAAAAAATTTACTAAGAGGAAAACTGGCTAATAGAGTTTTGTTGGAGTTGTTGTGTCTATGTGTCCCTGACAGATATATTTAGCGCCGGCTTTGGTGTCTACTGGTGGTGTTGCCGAGGGTGTTGGAGTGTACAAATCTGTTCAAATAGTTACTTTGGCGAGGATACTTTTTACTCTCAATCTCATCCACCACAAGTCAGACCTTTTAATCTATAATTTGAGTTAATTTAACAGGGTGGCTCTAGTGGTTATATGCTATTGTATTTTATTGCTAGCGAAGACGGCGGCCGTACGCGCGAATACGGCTCTTACGTCCAGGCCTCGTATACGATTTACGTAGGCATAATTGACATAATATACAACGTTGATATGACAGATGGGCTATCCTTAAAAAGGATCATTGTACAACCAATATGAACAACTTTTAAATCACGAAAAATACCCGCTACTCCATAGATATATTCACATAACTCGACAAAATGTCTTATCCGACAGTCGTTGGGCCGAAACGTTGACAGCTGGCTCTAACACCTGAAACAGAGAGAGCTCTGTAGCCCCAAAGTCACATGACATTTTCATTGATGGATGGTGTCCATCGAGGCCGGCAGGCTTCTCTATCTATCGTATCAACTTTGCATGTAATCTCTTCAACCTTAAATATAAATTATCTTTAATACTACAATTCTATTAATAGCAATGTCTAACCCCAAATTTTTCAGTTTAATCTACATACTGTTGTGCATATTTTTCGTCACTGTTAGCAAATATGCCAACAACATTTTGTGCGGTAGCTTGCTATGATCCTTTAGCAAAAAATTTTCAATTGAAAAATATTGTCAAATTCCTTCACAAATATTCTATTCTGAGCACCGTACAAGTCGATCGATTTCCGGTGCAGTTATTGACGTCGTCAAGATGCAGCACGTTCCGTTTGATTCCGTAACGTTATTTATTTTCGCGACTCTTACATTCCCTGAGGATATTGTATATGCGGTTATAGTAAAAGTGAGTGCCTTGAATTGCTCGCAAGATTTGCTAGTCTTTTACACGGACTTTTATGGGTAAAATATTTATTTTATAAACGATTTCAAATGAGATGAGATGGGTTTCCTTTCTTTTTTTTTAAATTAATTTGTATGTTTTTGTTTTAATTTTAAAATATTTGCCCCTAGCTCATTGAATTGTTTTTTTTTTCTATACTTAGTATATAATAGCATCAGTCTTATAATGTTGTGTGTGTAATGTGAGAAGATCATAGATCCAGTGCGGGTTAGTGGATGGTACATGTCTTCAAATTCTTGTTCAAGGACACTCCGACCAACCCGCACTGGGCTCGTGTGATAGATGAGGGCCCATTCTCTCTCCTAGAGAGGAGGCCTGTATCCCAGCAGTGGGAACATTAAAAAGGCGAATGATGATGATGAGGATATTCCGGTTTCCTCACGATGTTTTCCTTCACCGTTTTGAGAGTAGTGGTGATGATTACGCCTATACGCTTGGCTGGGTTTACCCTAGACTTTAATTTTCCCATTACAAGTATAAAAAATAAGGACATGATTTAAAAACAAAAAGAAAGACCATCGCAAACTTTTTTTATATTTTTTCTATAGATTTAGTTTGCAAATAAAAAGCTGTAAATCAAAAACTGATGACACAGTGTCATCATATAACATTGTTCGTGAACTGTTCGCTCAAATTGGATACATCCATTAATTGACTGTCACGTATTCAGGACGATGATTGACGTCATATGATGGGCTCTGTTTCTAGCACGCTACTAACATTTTTACATTTTTTATCATTAAATTAATTGAGTACCTATACACCGTTAAATTTTTATCGTTTTAGTCCCGTGGGTCTAATACATGAAACACTAGGTATCTATTTGTTAAAATGAGATAAAAAATTAAGTAATTTTTTTCTAAATCTCGTATTAATATACGCTCGTACGAAATTAATTTGTGAAAGTAAAGGTCAGTTGGGTCAGTTCAATGACCTGTAGGTAGTTAGCACGCAACAATCAATATCTACGAACAAGGTCATTGTCTCGTTTACTTTGATATGTATAATTGTATATGTTTCATGTACCGGATCGACCGTCCATTAAAAGAATAAAAATTGAACAATGTAACGTTCCTACTGCTGGGAGTCAGGCCGCCTCTCTCTCAGGGAAAGGGAAATGGGCCATAATCCACAATGTGGGCCTAGTGCGGGTTAGTGGATGTCACATGTCTTCGAATTTTTCGTTATAAGACATGTCGGTTTCCTCACGATGTTTTCCTAGACCGTTTTGAGAACAGTACTGATGAAATAAATTACATACAGTATGTATTTAGTTTCATCGACACTGATGGATGGATGGACTGTGCGAAAACTGATATGGACTGAGCTATAAGTACGAGTGACAGGACAGAATGAAATAAAAAAAACAGGTTACAACGACCCTAAATAACACGGGACACGTATGTTAAAATGGTCACCCATCCAAAACCCGACCTCGGCAAGCATTGCTTAACTTTGGAGATCGAACTCAAGATGTATAAAACGAACAAACTTAAATACCATTAAAAAATTACACGTATTTGAAAACCCTTTAAGAATATAGGAATCCGGAACAGCACAAAATGTAATGAATCTGTAAGATATTGGATTTTTCTATGCGCACGTTTTATTCGAACGTGTACATACAAAATACAATACAAAAAAAATACAAAAATATTTATTTCATCTGTAACATTGTTAGCATACATAAATTGAGGCAGCCCCGGTAAGTTACAGTAGTACTTGTGTTGGGGCTGTCGCGCACTTCCCTTATCAGTTAACTAAACAATTTCTATGTTACCAATGAATACATAACCAAAACCAAAGCAGTAATAATATCCAGGAGAAAAAAAAAAAAAAAAATGGGAAGATAAATAATAAAGTATAAAAAAAAAAGAAAAATAATGATAAAAACAAGTATAAACTAATGCAGCTCTTGATGTGTAGGTGTACATGTATGATGGTGTGTTGTGATGTGTGTGTGTGTGTGTGTGTTTATGTTTCATCTCTTTATTTTAACTACTCCTTACCAACATGTATTCTATTTCCTCGTATGTCAGGGTTTTTAAATAAACAGTTAAAGCCTTTTTACAGTCAAATAGTAGCAGAGGATATATATTTAGTTTCTGATTCAATTTGTTATATATATATGCAGATTGTGTCATGTATTGACGTCTAGCAAATACTGTTCGAACTCTCGGGGAGTGAGCCACTATATCACTTCTTCTTCTGGTTTGAGTAGCTGGGTTAAAGGATATACATCTATGCAGGGTAAGGGTTACATTTAAAAAATAAAGTTTTCTAATTGAAAGCAAATTGCTGTTATTATATAGCTCTGTAGTAGAAAACCTAAAGGGCTTAAAATGCATAACCTTAATAAGCGATCGTTGAGCTCTCTCCAGATCGAGAAATTTTGTTTTGGTAGCGCCACCCCATATTGAAATGCAGTATGTTATTACCGATTGCACCAGAGCTAAATATACCTTATTTATAAGCTGCGCGGACATAACATGCCGTAAAGTTTTAAAAACCCAAATAAACTTCCTAATCCTTTTCATTAGTATTTCAATGTGAGGATGCCATGACAACCTTTAACATACTTACATATTGTTTCTTATTCTGATAGCCGTAGTACAGTACGGTCGTCGATTTTGATGCGTCTGAAGTTAGGTTCTGCGGATTTTAGCGCTTGAAAACTCGTACAAAAAATTAAAAAAAAAATGGTTGCCTGTAAAGTCGGTTTTACGGGCGAAGATTTTACGTGACAACGTCCTAATTCTCTAGTGCTGCGCGCGCGGCAGACCGATCATAGTTGAGTGGGAGAGAGACGCAAGGCATTCGGCGGGCCTCTCTCTCGTTCGGTGACTCATCGTAACGTTACCGAGCGTTACACTTTTTCATAAGTGACTCCCAGCCGCAACCTAATTTAAGACGTTGTCACGTCAAAACAAATGCTAAGAACAGTTTTTAACAGCAATAACAACAAATTGCATTTATTTGTTTAAACCATTTATTTTTTTACGAGTTTTCAAGCGCTGAAATTCGCAGAGTCTAACTGCACACTCGCCAAGATCCGACTCGGCTGCACTGTATACTTTGGTATCTCAATGATCCGGTTTATTGTTTAACAAGTTATGGATTTCCTTGGGTTTCCCATCAGCAAATATGTTGACAAATATTCTGGTGAATCAAGTATTAATGCATTTAATTTAAATGAACCATTTACATTCAACCATGCATTACCAAGAAGGCATTCAGTCAGAAATCAAAAGACGCTAATTGCCCGTTACACGCTTAGATAGAACGAGAGGTACAAATATGTGATACTCGTTTAATTATATTTGTATTACAATATCTCAGTTACAAATATTTCTTGTTGCTTTCATTATGTGAGAATATTGTGAATACAGTAAAAAAAAACCAATACCTGGCATAAAAACAAAAATTTACATTACAAATTGGATGACTTTTACCTACCAAAAAAAAAAAACATTTACGTAAGCATACTCTCAACTGTGAAACAAGCAAGTAACTTAATCTCCCATCTGCACCTTTTAGGAGATTCATTTCCAAAATCCATTCTTAGCGCTCACGTATGTACGAAACACCTGTGCAAAATTTTAAGCTTCCAGTCTCAGTATTTAAACTTCTTCGTTATCTACCAGACACGAAACTTAATTAAACATTTAATATGTAAAAAAAACACACCCGTGTTTTTTACCCGTTTTTTTTTTTCACTTCCATGCTGTTTAGCTTGGAAGTGAACATAAGACCGGGTTGTCTGATGGTAAAATTGAGATGGTGGAGTTAAATCATGCTATTCCTAAATCCATCCTGTAAAAAACCGAAAAGCTGGCTACTCTATGCTTATGCTTAAGACTTTGAAGATTGGACGTAACCACCTACCAAATCACATCTATCACTAAAAGAAAAGTTATGGAAAAAAATATATAATCAGCTATTTGTTCAAGAACTTCTAAACAGATACCAAAAAACAGAAGTTTTCTGCTATACCATGTCCACGGTATTAAAAAAAACATATTAGACAACGAAAAATATGACTCGCAAGAAATAGTAACAAGTTGGAATTTAGCAACAAACGGTATAACTTTCCGACTGCTCACATCACTAAGAATAAGGTAAAACAATGGCTTCTCAGTCCCATCTCACACACTGAACTTTCTGGCCTGATCTAAGGTGAACGCAGGTATTCGAGCGATGGCGAGCGCGTTTGTGAGGGCGATTATGTGGTTATAATGAATCGCATATGGGTTCTACTTATTTTACTGGGTTTTAGAAAGAAAGAAAGAAAAATATTTTATTTAACAAATAGACACACACAATACAGAAACCACAATATGCAGACATAATATGACAAAACAGGTAACTTTACTTACTTTTTATTTACTTTATTATTCTACAGAAAACTTAGTGTTTTAATTCATCATCAGCCTTTTTAATGTTCCCACTGCAGGGACACAGGCCTCCTCTCTCTAGGAGAGGGACGGGCCATAATCTACTCTACCACGGGGGCCCAGTGCGGATTGGTGGATGTCACATGTCTTCGAATTTTTGGTTCTAGGACATGCCGGTTTCCTCACGATGTTTTCCTTCACCGTTTTGAGAGCAGTGGTGATGCAACAAATTACACAAAGTAATGCGCCTGGCTGGGTTTGAACCCGCGACCTTCGACTCGTAAGTCGGGGCCGTTACCACTCGGCCACCACTGCTCTCTTCTCACTGCTGTGTTTTAATTCGCTGGGGAAATATTTAAGTAAAAACTGTACTGAAACTGTAACGGTATGGATGTTCTGGAGCCAAGGGGTGATGCAAAAGAGAATCATCAGGGCTCTGGGACTAAGGCAAGGAAGGAACAGGGTAGGTTGTTTAATCAGTAAGAGTCTGACACTCTTGCCCGCTCCGCCTAAGGGCGGGATTCGTCATTGGATGATTTAACTACCATAAAAAAAAAAAACGATATGGTTGTCCACAAGCGATTTTACCCCTTTTTTATTGAACTTTACGCAGAGGGCATATAGTGGCCTGCGCACCCAATATAACAACACGTTCCGGGTGTTGATGGGGCTGCCGCGTTTTTGTAGCGCGTCCGGCATGTTTGCCGATGCCGACGTTGATAGTTTTTCTACCATCATGCGTAAGAGATGCGCATCTATGCTTCGCCGGTTACGCGACAGCCCCAACACCATTCTCGGAGCGTTAGCGGAAAGGTGGGACTCTCCGATCTTGGGGCGGTGGATACGACTGCATGCAGTCAAGTAGACATTCCCAGGGTCGGCGAGCCTCAGGCTTGTATAATAAATAAATAAATAAAGTTACTAACACTAGTTTATAAGTTCATACTGTTACTAACAATAATGTAGTTACTAACACTAGTTTATAAGTTTGCACTGTTACTAACAAATATGGAATTTATTCCGAAATAAATGTTTATTATTATTCCCTTTATTTATTTTTCTAAACATATTATTTACATTTTTAAATATTTTTTTATAAAAACACATAAAAAAAAAAACATTTAAAAATATAACAAATAGTCGTCCGCCGGTGTCGGGAGCAGGGTCCAAGCTACCGGTGGTTAGGGCTCCAGAGACAGGAACCTCCTCACAATACGAGCCGTGTCGAGGAGTACTGCCTTCTGTATCAGGCCCTTGATCCAACCGCGCAACGACAGCTTCGACAGATGGTCGTCGAAGCTTTTGGCTATAAGGCCATTGGCGGTCACAACTATCGGCACAATGACAGCCGAGTCTACATCCCACATGTCGACAACCTCGTGTGCTAAGTCGAGATACTTGATTTGTTTCTCTTTCTCAGCTTTCACGAGGTTTTCATCATGTGGGATGGTGACATCGACTATCATTGCGCGGCGCGCTAATCGGTCTATCACCACTATATCCGGCTTATTGGCTACAATAGTCCGGTCAGTGATGATAGACCGATCCCAGTACAACGTGGCATGGTCATTTTCGAGAACTGGGTCGGGCACATACCTGTAGTACGGTACCTCAGAATCCACCAGGTTGTACTTCAAAGCAAGTTGCTGATGAATAATCCTGGCTACTTGGTTATGCCTGTGCAAGTACTCGCCGTTAGCTAAACGAGAACAACCAGAGATAATATGTCTGATAGACTCACCCGGACGATGGCATGCCCGACACACGTCCACCGTCCCGTCCTTCATTATATGTCTCCGATAGTTATTCGTTAAGATAACTTCGTCCATAATCGCACAAACAAAACCTTCAGTTTCCCCGAAGAGGTCGCTGAAACGTAGCCAGGCCACGGACGCTGAAAAATCTACATCTGGGTCATGTAGAGCCCGATAAAAGCGCCCGTGGAGCTCCTTGCCTTTCCATACTTCCTTGCGGTCATCAGTAGTAAGTACCACAGGTTTGCACCAGTCCTCCTTAGCCATGGACAACGGGGTGAGTCCCTTGTCCACTGCGACCACATCGCGGTGCATACCCACGTCGGTTTTGAGAAAATATTCTCTGAGGCTGCACACCTCGCGGTTGTGTAGAGTCTTTGCGTTCAAAAAGCCTCGACCTCCACACTTCCGCGGGATGTACAGTCTCATCACCGATGACCGTGGGTGATGCATCCGATTTGCGGTCAGCAATGTACGGACCCGCCTATCCAGAGCGTCTAACTCGGTCTGAGTCCATTTGAGTATGCCGAAAGAGTACATTAAAACCGGCATGACCCAACCGTTGAAGGCGCGCACCTTATTTCCGCCTGACAGAAGACTGCTTAAAACCTTCTTCAGGCGGCCAAAGAAACGCTCCTTCAACGTTTGCTTCATGTCAGCGGTGTTAATGCCTAACGCTTCCGACATACCCAAATACTTGTAGGTTTCGGTCGAGGAGAGGGCTCTAAGGTGTATGGAATCAGAGAGTTGAATCCCCTCAGATTCCATAATCTCCCCTCGCTTTACATGCATGACTGCACATTTATCCACACCAAATTCCATCCTGATGGCACTACTGAAAGTTTCTGTTACCTTCAATAGTTCCATCAGCTGCGAATTGTTGTGAGCAAAAAGTTTCAGATCATCCATGTAAAGCAGGTGAGATAAGACCTGACCACCTCTTCTCAACCGATAGCCCAGGCCTGAATCCTCCAGCAACGTGCTTAGAGGGTTCAGAGCTAGGCAAAACCAAAGTGGACTCAAACTGTCGCCCTGAAATATTCCCCGTTTAATCCATATTGGTTCATCGTTTGCCTGGATTGGTCGACATCCTGGATAGCAAAGGACCGTTCTCCATTGCCTCATACATGACTCAAGGAAGGTGCGTAGAGTTGCATCTATTTTATACAACTCCAACACCTTCATGAGCCATGTATGTGGAACAGAGTCATAGGCCTTTTTATAGTCTATCCAACATGTCGACAAATCCTTGCGGGATCGACGAACCTGTTGGCTTATGGCCATGTCAATGAGGAGTAGCTCCTTTGTACCACGGGACCCATTCCTACATCCATTCTGAGAGGTGGACATAACTGAGTTTTTATCTATATGTGCATTAATTTTAGCTCTCAGGATGGATGTAAGAAGTTTATAGACCGTTGACAAACATGTAATGGGTCTATAATTCTTGGGTTCCGTGGGACTACCTGTCTTATGGAGCAGGTGGGTGATACCAGTTGTTAAAAACTGGGGTAGAGAACCAGATTCCAAAGATGACTGGAATTGAGATGCCAGGAGCGCGTGTGCGCTGCTGTACCATTTTAGCCAGAAGTTGTGCAGTCCGTCCGGTCCTGGAGACTTCCAATTTGGTAACGGACGAACTGCTCTGGCTACGTCTGATGGGCTAATTACAACTTTTTCCATTACTGGTACAGCTACGCACGCGCGCTCAACATCACGCATCCAGCCATCATCAGTGTGACAGACGGGCACCGACCAGATGCTGCGCCAGAATGCATTCGTGGCGGCATCATCCGGGCGGGGCACGCCGGTCACATTTTGATCAGGTCGCTCCCAAGTTCTGTACACCCACCTTTCATCGCTCTGGAACATGCGATTCTGCGAGTATCTATCAACCCGCCGCTTATACCGTCGGATACGACTGGCCCATGCACAAACTTTCTGCTTCAGGAAGTCGATGCGCTCCGTGACACGGGACATGTATTCTCGGGGGGTAATTCCAGTTCCCGAGAATGCCCGCCTCACGAACCGCATCACACGTGGTCGTGTATTACCCTCCCTGAAGCAGTATAGTTTGCCAATGAGTGCTCTGGCCTCATCAATACGCCTCTCAATCCTGCATTGCCAGGCTGGTGCAGCAAGCTTTGGTCGAGTAGTTCCATCTATGTTTGGAAACTTAACGTTGGCTACTCGACATGCCGCTACAGCCCCACAATACAGGATTGAGTGCGTATCAACGAGGTTTTCACTACTCTCAAAGATGTTCTTGAGAAGTGAGTCCAAAGCACACACTAGCGCCCTATTTTTTTATTATTATTATCAGAAAAACTATTCTTCTCAGCTTATAGCTGGTTTTGACTACATTGACGGGCCAAAACCAAGTCAATGTAGTACGTATGTTGTCTTCAGAGTAGAGGTGTATTGTCGTCTTCCAACTGCATGAATTTCCTGACTATTCTGCATGTGTTTAGTATGGCGGCTTTTTGTAAATTTATATAAACGGATTCATCTAGGTCGATTAATTTGAGGCTATGGAGAAGATGATTGGGGATAATTCCTGTTGCAGAGAGGACTATAGGAATAACATAGACTTTTTCTTGTCTCCACAATCTTGTTATTTCGTCTTTAAGTTCAGCGTATTTGCTGATTTTTTCGGATATGGTTTTTTGTAGGTTGTGTGTATTAGGGATTGCGATGTCTATGAGGTAAGTTATTTTTTTAATTTTATCCTGAAGTGTAATGTCAGGTCTATTGTAGTGGACGGTCCTATCCGTAAGTATAGCGCGGTCATAATAAAGTTTAAAAGCGTCATTCTCTAGAATAGTTTCAGGTTTATATTTGTAGTAGGGGGTGCTGGAGTTTTGTATGAGATTATGTTTGATTGCTAGTTTTTGATGGATGATGTTAACGACTTGGTTGTGTCTGTGAGTGTAGTCTGACTGTGTGAGTGTTGTGCATGCTCCAGTAATGTGTTGTATGGTTTCTGATTGGATATGGCATCTACGGCATTTGTCATTTGTGATGGTAGGGTCTTTAATAATGTATTTCCTGTAGTTTTTAGTATTAATTATTTGGTCCTGTATGGCTATCATGAAACCTTCGGTTTCTGGGAAAAGATTACCTATTTTTAACCACTTATTAGATGCTGCGACGTTAATATGAGTTTGTTCCAGATCATGAGGGTGCCTACCATGGAGTACTTTTTTTTTCCAGTTTTCTAATTTTTGGGTTTGTGGGTTAATGTCGTTTGTGTCATGCAAGCTTTGATCATTTAAGTTCAATGGGGTGTAATTAAAGTCATTATATGTTATAGCCTTATGTATACAACTTGAGCGAGATTTTGAGTAGAAGAATGTTTTAAGTCTGGAGATTTGTTTTTGCCACAGATGATGGATGTCGATCAGGCCTCTCCCACCATTTTCTCTTTTAATAGTGAGTCGTTCGATAGCAGATTTAGGGTGTAAGTAGTTATATTTTGTTAGTGTAGTGCGTGTTATTCTTTCTAACTGTTCGATGTCAGTCTTTGACCATTTTATAACTCCAAATGAGTAGGTCAATATTGGTATGGCAAAAGTGTTCAAGGCTTTAATAAGGTGTTTTCCCGATAGCTGTGTTTTACAAATTGCATTCATTCGTCTCCGGTATTCGGTATTAAGTGTTTGTTTAATTGATGTGTGGTCGAGTCCTTTAAGTTGCTTGTATCCTAAATACTTGTAAAAATCTGATGGCTCCATAGCTGCTATTGTATCGGTGTCGTTTATGATATAATTGCCAGGTTTTACTTTGCCTCTTATAATGTGTAATGTCCTACATTTATCTAATCCAAACTGCATATTAATATCGTGGCTAAATGTTGTGGTCGTTTCTATTAGAGTTTTCATTTGTTTTTCATTTTTAGAATATAATTTAATGTCATCCATGTATATGAGATGTGAGATTATGATTTCTTCGGAACTATGTTTAAGATTATATCCGGCTTGACACCGATTGAGTAAGTGAGATAGAGGGTTCAGAGCGAGACAGAACCAAAGAGGGCTCAGTGAATCACCCTGATAAATACCCTTCCTAATATGTATCTGTCGAGACACAAGAGTACTGAAATTGTTATTTAATTGGAGTGTAGTTTTCCATCGTAACATTACATTTCGCAAAAATTCTATTATTTTAGGGTTTATTTTATATATTTTTAAAACGTGTATTAACCAGGAGTGTGGAATGCTATCGAACGCTTTTTGATAATCTATGTAAGTACAATGTAAGTTTCTATTTTTAGTAGTGGCATGTTTATGAATAGTCGAGTCTATAATTAATTGTTCTTTGCACCCCATATGGCCCCGTCTGCATCCCTTCTGTTCTTCTGCTATTATTTTATGATATTCAATGTGTGAGTTGATTTTATTAGTTATAACTGATGTAAGTATTTTGTAAATTGTGGGTAGACATGTGATTGGTCTGTATTGGGAAGGATCTGATGTGTGTTTAGATTTAGGTAGCATATATGTTACTCCTGTTGCAATGAAATCAGGTATGTTTTGTGTTCCTAATATTATATCTGTAAAATTTTTTGCTAAGAATTTGTGTAATATCGTTAACTTTTTAAACCAAAAATTTTGAATTTTATCTATACCCGGTGCCTTCCAGTTATGTAATTTGGCTGTTATATTCGCCACATCTGACTCTGTTATCTCTTGAAATGGCATTTCACCTATTTCTTCCCACTTTTGTTCTTCTTCTTTAATCCAAGTTGCTTTATCATTATGATGTACCTGCTCTTCCCATATACTAGACCAGAATGTTTCTAAGAGTTCTTTGGAAGGTGTTTCTATGTGATGTGTTCCTGTTGTTCTATCAGTGTATGGTTTTTGTAAGTTCCTATAAAATACTTTTTCGTTTGTAGCAAATATCGCATTGTCATTTTTACGCTGCTGTGCTTTTATATATCGCCGAAGCCTATGTACTTTAAGTGATAATTTCTGCTTTAACGTATCTAAATATTCTTCGGGTTTTTTATTGTTATTTTCATGTCTAGTATGGACAGAATAATTATTAAATATTGCTTCTACTCGCCTTATTACTTTCTGTGACCTGCAGCCATTGATATAATGGGTGAGTCTGCCGCAATCTGCTCTTAACTTTTCAATGTCTTTTTCCAGTCTGAGCTGCCAAGGTGGTTTAACGTTCTCTCTAGCTGTTGTGGTTCTAGTGCAATTCGTGATTTTAAAGTTAAGTTCTTGACCAATAACAACTGCTGTGCAATAAATAAGGGTGTGTATATCTATCAGTTGTGTGCTATCAGATAAAAACTGCTTTAATATATTTTCGTTAAATAAGTTAACTAAACGGAAAAGGCTAGGTGTGTATTTAAGTTTAGGTAGTTTTGGTCGAGCTGCTGGGTCCATTCCAGAATATTGTGTTAGTGTCATTCTAAATTTATCATATATTTCTTGTAAATACATATTATCTGTTATTGGGTTTAGATCTACAACAACTGTCTCAATATCATTTTCAAGCGTTAGGGTTAATGTTTCATTTTGTATTGATGTGTGTAGTGAATGTGGTTGGTTGTACTGCCCAAAATCGACATTCAGATCTGAAAGAATGAGTGATTGTGGTGGTTCTGGTTCGTTATTTTCGTGTGTGTTTTGTGTGAAATAGCTATCATCTATATTACTTTCAGATTCCTCATGCAACAACTGTGTTCGTACTTCTTCTTTTAATTGATCTATAACTTCTTGAGGCAGAAGTTTATTCCTGACTATGGTTCTTCTTTGATCTGATATTCTCTGTTCTGAAACATTAATTTCTGGATATTGCCGCCTAAAAATTGCATGCAGTTTTTGTCTATAGGTGGTCATATCGGTCTCTAATTTAGTGATGTATAAGTAAGAGCGCATGATAAATAGGTTAACTTCTTTACTCCATTTCATGCGAACTCTAGCTTTGCCAGCCTTGGTGGACGCAGGTAAAAAGGCAGATACCTCCTGCGCAACATCCAAGACCGGAGTGGGTCGGACTGTACTAAAACTACTAATGGGAGGCGACGATGGTATGGATGGTGATGACCTACTTGAAGGTGTGTATGACAAAGTGCTAGGACTATACGGTTCTACAGGGGTGTTTGTCCTGTCCGTCAGTCTGTCACCATCGTCACTGATTTCGGCTGTAGCATATTTGTCGGTGAGAGCCCGCCTGCTCAACTCCTCACCGCTGACGGTTCGCAAGCTGTGACACCCAGCGTCAGCTCCAGGTGCGCCCCGGCGATCGCCCCCGGGCAGCGGTCCTAAACGTTTTTTCTTTGAACGAGTCTCCATTTTGAATGGGTTTCCAGAGCCACGTTAGCCACGCCAGTAATTTCTCATTCGTGTGTCCGCCCCCCACGTGATTAGATGGTCAATCAGGACGTGTGGTTGTTTAGGGGGCTTATTATTATTATTATTTTCAGAAATATTATTTTTCTCAGCTTAAAGCTGGTTTTGACTACATTGACGGGCCAAAACCAAGTCAATGTAGCACATATGGTATCTTCAGAGTGGGGGTGTATTGTCGACTTCCAACTGCATGAATTTCCTAACTATTCTGCATGTGTTTAATATGGCGGCTTTTTGTAGATTGATATAAACGGATTCGTCTAAGTCTATTAATTTCAGGCTATGGAGAAGATGATTGGGGATAACTCCTGTTGTAGAAAGGACTATAGGAATAACATAGACTTTTTCTTGTCTCCACAATCTGGTTATTTCATCTTTAAGTTCAGCGTATTTGCTGATTTTTTCGGATATGGTTTTTTGTAGGTTGTGTGTATTAGGGACTGCGATGTCTATAAGGTAAGTTACTTTTTTAATTTTATCCTGAAGTGTTATGTCAGGTCTATTGTAGTGGATGGTCCTATCTGCAAGTATAGCGCGGTCGTAATAAAGTTTAAAAGCGTCATTCTCTAGAATCGTTTCAGGTTTATATTTGTAGTAGGGGGTGCTGGAGTTTTGTATGAGACTATGTTTGATTGCTAGCTTTTGATGGATGATGTTAACGACTTGGTTGTGTCTGTGAGTGTAGTCTGACTGTGTGAGTGTTGTGCATGCTCCAGTAATGTGTTGTATGGTTTCTGATTGAATATGACATCTACGGCATTTGTCATTTGTGATGGTAGGGTCTTTAATAATATATTTCCTGTAGTTTTTAGTATTAATAATTTGGTCTTGTATGGCTATCATGAAACCTTCGGTTTCTGGGAAAAGATTACCTATTTTTAACCACTTATTAGATGCCGCGATGTTAACATGAGTTTGTTCCAGATCATGAGGGTGCCTACCATGGAGTACTTTTTTTTTCCACTTTTCTAATTTTTGGGTTTGTGGGTTAATGTCATTTGTGTCATGCAAGCTTTGATCATTTAAGTTTAATGGGGTGTAATTAAAGTCATTATAAGTTATAGCTTTATGTATGCAACTTGTGCGAGATTTTGTGCAGAAGAATGTTTTAAGCCTGGAGATTTGTTTTTGCCACAAATGATGGATGTCGATCAGGCCCCTCCCACCATTTTCTCTTTTAATAGTGAGTCGTTCGATAGCAGATTTAGGGTGTAAGTGGTTGTATTTTGTTAGTGTAGTGCGTGTGATTCTTTCTAACTGTTCGATTTCAGTCTTTGACCATTTTATAACTCCGAATGAGTAGGTCAATATTGGTATGGCAAAAGTGTTTAAGGCTTTAATAAGATGTTTTCCCGATAGCTGTGTTTTACAAATTGCATTCATTCGTCTCCGATATTCGGTATTAAGGGTTTGTTTAATTGATGTGTGGTCGAGTCCTTTAAGTTGCTTGTATCCTAAATACTTGTAAAGATCTGTTGGTTCCATAGCTGCTATTGTATCGGTGTCATTTATAATATAATTGCCAGGTTTTACTTTGCCTCTTATAATATGTAATGTCCTACATTTATCTAATCCAAACTGCATATTAATATCGTGACTAAATGTTGTGGTGGTTTCAATAAGAGTTTTCATTTGTTTTTCATTTTTAGAGTATAATTTAATGTCATCCATGTATATGAGATGTGAGACTATGATTTCTTCGGAACTATGTTTAAGACTATATCCAGCTTGGCACCGATTCAGTAAATTAGATAGAGGGTTCAGGGCGAGACAGAACCAAAGAGGGCTCAGTGAGTCGCCCTGATAAATACCCTTCCTAATGTGTATCTGTCGAGACACAAGAGAACAGAAATTATTATTTAATTGAAGTGTGGTTTTCCATCGTGTCATTACATTACGCAAAAAATCTATTATTTTAGGATTTATTTTATAAATTTTTAAAATGTGTATTAACCAGGAGTGTGGAATGCTATCGAACGCTTTTTGATAATCTATGTAAGTACAATGTAAGTTTCTATTTTTAGTAGTGGCATGTTTATGAATAGTCGAGTCTATAATTAATTGTTCTTTGCACCCCATATGGCCCCGTCTGCATCCCTTCTGTTCTTCTGCTATTATTTTATGATATTCAATATGTGAGTTGATTTTATTAGTTATAACTGATGTAAGTATTTTGTAAATTGTGGGTAGACATGTGATTGGTCTGTATTGGGAAGGATCTGATGTGTGTTTAGATTTAGGTAACATATATGTTATTCCTGTTGCAATGAAATCAGGTATGTTTTGTTTTCCTAATATTATATCTGTAAAATTTTTAGCTATAAATTTGTGTAATATCGTTAACTTTTTGAACCAAAAATTTTGAATTTTATCGATACCAGGTGCCTTCCAGTTATGTAATTTAGCTGTTATATTTGCAATATCTGACTCTGTTATCTCTTGAAATGCCATTTCGTCTATTTCTTCCCACTTTTGTTCTTCTTCTTTAATCCAAGATGCTTTATCGTTGTGATGTACCTGCTCTTCCCATATACCAGACCAGAATGTTTCTAAGAGTTCTTTTGAAGGTGTTTCTATGTGGTGTGTTTCTGTTGTTGTGTCAGTGTATGGTTTTTGTAAGTTTCTATAAAATACTTTTTCGTTTGTAGCAAATATCGCATTGTCATTTTTACGCTGCTGTGCTTTTATATATCGCCGAAGCCTATGTACTTTAAGTGATAATTTCTGCTTTAACGTATCTAAAAATTCTTCGGGTTTTTTATTGTTACTTTCATGTCTAGTATGGATAGAATAATTGTTAAATATTGCTTCTACTCGCTTTATTACTTTCTGTGACCTGCAGCCGTTGATATAATGTGTGAGTCTGCCGCAATCTGCTCTTAACTTTTCAATATCTTTTTCCAGTCTGAGCTGCCAAGGTGGTTTAACGTTTTCTCTAGCTCTTGTGGTTCTGGTGCAATTAGTGATTTTAAAGTTAAGTTCTTCAACAATAACAACTGCTGTGCAATAAATAAGGGTGTGTATATCTATCAGATGTGTGCTATCAGATAAAAACTGCTTTAATATATTTTCGTTAAATAAGTTAACTAAACGGAAAAGGTTAGGTGTGTATTTAAGTTTAGGTAGTTTTGGTCGAGCTGCTGGGTCCATTCCAGAGTATTGTGTTAGTGTCATTCTAAATTTATCATATATTTCTTGTAAATAAATATTATCTGTTATTGGGTTCAGATCTACAGCAACTGTCTCAATATCATTTTCAAGCGTTAAAGTTAATGTTTCGTTTTGTGTGTGTATTGAATGTGGTTGGCTGTGCTGCTCAAAATCGACATTCGGATCTGAAAGAGTGAGTGATTGTGGTGGTTCTGGTTGGTTATTTTCGTGTGTGTTTTGTGTAACATAGTTATCACCTATATCATTTTCTGATTCTTCATGCGACAACTGTGTTCGTACTTCTTCTTTTAACTGATCTATAACTTCTTGAGACAGAAGTTTATTCCTGACTATGGTTCTTCTTTGATCTGATATTCTCTGTTCTGAAACATTAATTTCTGGATATTGCCGCGTAAAAATTGCATGCAGTTTTTGTCTGTAGGTGGTCATATCGGTCTCTAATTTAGTGATGTATAAGTAAGAGCGCATGATAAATAGGTTAACTTCTTTACTCCATTTCATGCGAACTCTAGCTTTGCCAGCCTTGGTGGACGCAGGTAAAAAGGCAGATACCTCCTGCGCAACATCCAAGACCGGAGTGGGTCGGACTGTACTAAAACTACTATTGGGAGGCGACGATGGTATGGATGGTGATGACCTACTTGAAGGTGTGTATGACATTGTGCTTGGACTATACGGTTCTACAGGGGTGTTTGTCCTGTCCGTCAGTCTGTCACCATCGTCACTGATTTCGGCTGTAGCATCTTTGTCGGTGAGAGCCCGCCTGCTCAGCTCTTCACCGCTGACGGTTCGCATGCTGTGACACCCAGCGTCAGCTCCAGGTGCGCCCCGGCGATCGCCCCCGGGCAGCGGTCCTATACGTTTTTTCTTTGAACGTGTCTCCATGTTGAATGGGTTTCCAGAGCCACGTTAGCCACGCCAGTAATTTCTCATTCGTGTGTCCGCCCCCCACGTGATTAGATGGTAAATCAGGACGTGTGGTTGTTTAGGGGGCTTATTATTATTATTATTATTATTATTGGACTACTGTCTCTTGATCTGTTCTAAACTTGTAATTAGCTATTTTTCAATATTTTCCAACTTTTATTTATTTTTAAAGTATTTCCTAACCGTAAGTTTTTTGTCAGTAATAGTACTTTTTGATACAAGTGCAGGAAGTTTATCATTGCGACCGAGGCAAAATTCGCACGAGCCGCAGGCGAGTGTGTTATGGAGCCGAGGGCTGCAATGACAAATCTGCACGTGTGTCAAACGACGTTTTTCAATACACTTACGACTTGTGAAATAAAGAAAGAAAGAGAAAAAAAAATCGTATCTCAAACATACAGTAGAAATATAGGAAATATATAAGTATAGCATTCAAATCTGCACTGATCAGTCTCTAATTTCGTGGGGGTCGCCCAGCGACTCTGGGGGACGCCTCGCGCCTGATTCGATAAACTAAATAAAACAAAATAATCACCCGTGACCGTGACGATAAGGAAGGAATAAAAAAGCCCTTGTTGTGATAAACTCAAAAAAGCACTTGGGTGATTGATATACGTGCTTCATTGAACCTAATAGGAGTGCAATAAGAGGCAGTTTTCGAGTAAGTGTATTGAAAAAGTCATTGACACAATCTCCCGCCCCACCCAAGGGCGCGGAGATGCCATTGGATACCTAATATATGTCCTGCAAAAAAAAACGCTAAAGCTTATCACTCTAATAAGGCCTTACTTATGTCTTCTATCTCATAGTTTGAAAACTTATTCAGGAATATCAAGAGAAACTTATCTTTGAGGAGCAAATTGAATGATAACATCATGTATGGTAACTTGGGTAGGATAGTTAGAGATGAATTCTGCGCTATCTATTATTAATATTATAAAGCTGAAGAACTGATTTGGTTGAACGAGCTAATTTCAGGAATTAATTGATAAATGTTGTTTATTTTGTAAGTGGGTTTCAAAAGAACACCTTTACCCGTAATTTTAGTCAGTTTAATCTAGATGAGGCCGGTGTTTCCTAGCGGACTAGCCTGAGAAGAAACACCGAAACAAATTCAGGGGTCAAAGTCTCTTTTAAACTATTGGTCCGATTTAAAAAATTGTATAAACAACCACATTCGTTTGTTGTGCATAGCTGTCCTGGGCATATTGATAATGATTTTGTATTGTTCCACCGCGCGCATTGATGTCAGTAAGTTGAGATTGAGTCTTATCGAAACCGATTGATGTGCGCTTGAATGACGCATAAAATCAGTTCAGTCAGTCAGATATATGTTTGACGTTAGCAACCAAATCATCTGCAAAAAATTCAGAGATAATTTTAGCCACCTGTAGCTAACAAATGTTTCATTTTTAAATAAAAAGTAAAAAAAAAGTCTAAATTACATAATCGCTGTAAGATCATTTAAATACCTTAGTGACTATTTGACCGATCCTATGACAATTTCATAAGTGCCTTTAAATGGTTTAATTGAAATAATTGCGATTAAGTGACGTTTCAATTTACTGGAAATTGCGGTCAAAAGTAATGTAGTGGTAATTGCCTGACTTTATTGTCTTATACCAGGCAGGTATCGTTATTTTTTTTTTATTAATAAAAGTACTGAATAACACATGTAATAAATCTGCCAGAATTCCGATTTACGGCCAGAGCGTAGCGGCGGGCTTGCGGACGGCGAGCAATAGGTAACTCGCCGTTGCTCGCTGAGACCTACAACGCGACGCACGCTACATTTGTATTATATGAAAATTATAATATTCACTACGGTTAAAAATTTATAGAATAAAGATCAGACGTTTTCTAATTTTTTAAATTATATTTTATTAGTATTAACAACAAATGAAAAGGTATTTAAAATACTTGGTTAAATATTATATGATAGTGAAAAGTTAAATAATTACTATACTTTAGAGAATAAATTTTATTTGAAACAGGTTGATACGAAGCCCCATACAAAGGGTATTCTCTTTTTAATTCATTCCAAGTGCTCTTTTTCTACGGCAAAAAAAAATCTTGATTCATTAGATTTTTTTTATATACGCCTTTAGTGTGTTCCATTTCGCCCTTCTTCCCTTTCTCCTTCCAAACTTGTCTGTCTAGGGTGACATCCCGCCAAGTTTACCCTGCAAACATAATAAGTGTGTCACACCACCTTCGCCGCGGTATACCTCGAAGGTATCAACCTCCCCTAAACGTCCAGTGAGTGACAATCTTCTCCCTACTCTCCGACTCATCATCATCGTCATCAGCCTTTTAATGTTCCCACTGCTGGGACACAGGCCTTCTCTCTAGAAGAGGGAATGGGCCATAATCCACCACGCGGGCCTAGAGCGAATTGGTGGATGTCACATGTCTTCGAATTTTTAGTTCTAGGACATGCCGGTTTCCTCACGATGTTTTCCTTTACCGTTTTGAGAGCAGTGGTGATGAAATAAATTACACAAAGTAATGCGCCTGACTGGGTTTGAACCCGCGACCTACAACTCGTAAGTCGGGACCGTTATCACTCGGACACCACCTCTCCGACTCATTACAAAGTTATTTAAAATATTTAATAGGCCTATTAATATCTCCTTTGTACCACAATCTTCTTAATAACAAAACTGAGAACTCATTAAGAGTAGTCAAAAGAAATTAAATTAAACAAATTATGACCCAAGTTTCGTTAAAAAGTGGCAAAATTAATCGTAGCAAACGAAACAATGGAACGTTAATTGATGAAACAATTTGATACCTTAAATCACGCGAAGTGGAATAAATAATGGGTTAATTATTACGTGTTACAATAATTACTTTTGTCGACACAATTTGTTTACATGTTGTTAGCCAGTGTAACTTGGTCTCTCTAAAGGTGCTGATAAACTTGAGTATTCACTAGTATTGAGCATTCTTGCGAACGTTACATTACAGAAAAATAACAAGAGCCTTTCAACAAGCATTCTATCAATCATTTTGGCGACAATTCTCTCATGCGTTCTGGCGAGCATTTTAACGAAAGACAGTAGTGTTTCGATTTTTTTGCGTTCACTAGTTTCTTTTTTATGGTACATGAAAATCATCGAATGACGAAACCCGCTCTTGGGCGGAGTGGGAGACAGTTTCAGACTCTTACTGACTAAAAAACTTACCCCATTCCTTCCTTGCCTTATTCCTAGAGTCGTGGTATGCGTTCACTAGTTAGAGTGCTCATGAAAATGTTCGTAGCAATGTTTGGCTCTATGCTTGGCTCGGCTCGTTGTTCAGTTCGATAAATTTAAAAACGGCGAATGCTCAATGTTCTGTTACAAGTGAATTCTCAAGTATATCAGCACTTTTAGAGGCGCTATTTTTTAATGGCACAGTTTAAGTACCTTGGCCACTACAGAGTCACCGAAACCCTCACAGAAGACATGTTCATCATTATCATCATTTCAGCCTTAAGACATCCACTGTTACATTTAGGGTTCTCCAAGTAAACACCACAATAGACGATCCTGTGCGTCTCGAATTCATCGCATGCGCAAGTCGGTCGTCTGGTAACGGTCCAGACCAAGCCAGGTCGCCGACGGCTTTGTTCCCGCGAGCCTCAAGGAGTTGTCAGCAAATGTAGAGGCCCAACTGCAGGGCCGAAACCTACCGGAGCCCCGGTCCGGTTTCTGAAAGGAAGGTTCGACCCCGGTATGAAGGAATGGGGTAGGTTGTTTAGTTCAGTAAGAGTCTGACACTGTTTCCCGCCCGCCCTTGGGCGGTATTCGTCGTTAGATGATTTTTAACTAACATAAAAATGGGCGAGATTCGTCATTAAATGATTTTTCCCACCATAAAAAAAAATACCGTAAGCTTGACGACTCTTCGTAAAATATATTGTTAAACATAATTAAAGTTCTTAATTCAGCGTAGTGCCAAGCCAAACTAGTTAACACATACGAATTATGATTGTTACGTTAAAGTGACAAGTTAATTAGTGACACGCGACGGTGTGGAGCGAAACCGTAAACAAACATGATAACGCCTTTTTTAAACACGTTTGAAAGTTTCTCGTTGTACAATAATTTTAGATATTTTTTTCTATTTTTCTCTAATAGCAGCATTGCTAGATGCACATTGTGATTTGCGTAGATGGATGGAGAGGAAGAGGGAGGTCGAAGAAGAGATGGATGGATTGTGTGAGGAGTGATATGAACGAAAAGGAAGTGAAGTGACAGAGTGGAAGATAAAAACATGTTGTACCGACCCCTAGTAATATAGGATAAGGGTAGGATGATGATGCAACTTTAAGTTTGTATGCCAATATTTGGCAAAACATAGCGCACTGTACTTTTAAACCACCTTCTGTAATACCAATGTTTTACAAACAATATAAATGAATATTATTATTAGTATGAACTTGTATTATAATTTAAATACGTAATTTCGGAGCAAAAATGTGTGACGATAATCTGAAAATATCATTACTGCCAGGAAAAGTTGTCAGAAAAGGTTTTTTTTTGTTTTTTTAAAGATAGCCATTTAGTTTCTTGTCGGTTTTTCTCCATAGGAAACGACTAATTTGGAACCATGCACTAGCTTCTGATGTTTTTATAAGTGCCCTTATAGGCTTGTCATCATTACATAGTATAAAACAAAGTTGCTTGCTCCCTATTTAAGCTTAGATCTTTAAAAATAGACAACGGATTTTGATGCTTTTTTTAATAGATAGAGTGATTCAAGAGGAAGGTTTATGTGTATAATACATGCTTAATATCTGCAGTTTGCCGACTGCAGTCTTTCCGTCCGAATATAATTTGGGTGTCTTCAAGGCTTGAGTGAATAGGCTCTTAATAAACTAGTGCGCCTTACCATCAACGATTGCATCACTGCTTACCATCAGGTGGGATCGCAGTCAAGCACTAGTTTATTGCAAGTTAAAAAAAAAAAAAAAAAAATAGTACCCGTGCGAAGCTGGGGCGGGTCACTAGTATATTATAATTTAAACACGTAAATTCGGAGCAAAAAAAGTGTGGCGATAACTTGGGAATGCCATGCTGCCAGGAAAAGTTGGTAGAAAAGGGGTTTTTATTTTTTAACAGGAACCATTTATTTTCTTGTCGGTTTTTCTTCATAGGAAACAAACAATTTGAAACCGTGCACTAGCTTTTGACGTTTTATAAGTGCCCTTGTAGGTTTATGTAAAAATATAGTACATTTTGATACAAGTGCAGGAAGTTTGTCATTGCGACCGAGGCAAAAATCACACGAGCCGTAGGCGAGTGAGTTATGGAGCCGAGGGCTGCATTGACAAATCTGCACGTGTGTCAAACGACGTTTTTCAATACACTTACGACTTGTGAAATAAAGAAAGAAAGAAAAAAAATTTAATCGTATCTCAAACATACAGTAGAAATAGAAGAAATATATAAGTATAGCATTCAAATCTGCTCTGGTCAGTGTCTGATTTCGTGGGGTCGTCCAGCGACTCGGGGGGACGCCTCGCGCCTGATTCGATAAACTAAGTATAACAAAATAATCACTCGTGACCGTGACGATAAGGAAGGAATAAAAAAGCCCTTGTTGTGATAAAGTCAAAGAAGCACTTGGGTGGTATATATGCTATATTGAACCTAATAGGAGTGCGATAAGAGGCAGTTTTCGAGTAAGTGTATTGAAAAATATATTTTGACTTTGATAGTATTGTAGTTTTGTGTAAAGAATTATGTATTAGGATAGGAAAAGAACTAAAAGATCGACAGATAAACTCTGTATTGTATAACACCATAAATACAATTTGATACCTTAGGAGCTTAAAGTTACTAAGGTGTTACAATGGACGGTCTTATCGCTAAAAGGGATTATTTAAAGACATTGGACTTTCACAAAGGTTCTGGGTTCTAGTTTTTAACCCAAATTAAATAAATATGTACTATACTAGAAACTAAATAAATTTTAAGTTTCTACCTAATTCACTTTCGGTGTACAGTAATGAATCTATGAATTCAACTCAAAAAAATACCTATCTAAATAAATAAAAAATTACATTGCTAATTACTTGGTTTTGAACCTACTTTGTGGGTGTCATGTCATCATTAGTTGTGAAAGAATAAGAAAACGATAAATAAATTATGTATATTTTTTAAATATACGAGTATTTTGTGACAATCCAAACGTTTTATAATAGACTAGCTTTTGTCAGCGGCTTCGCCCGCGTACATAAAATATAGCCTATGTCACTCCTGAGTGCAACAATAGTAAGCTGCTTTACTCCTGAGTAAAGCAGCTTTCTATTGTTGCTACAATTTTTCCAATCGGACCAGTAGTTCCAGAGATTACCTCCTACAAACAAAAAAAACAAACTTTACCTCTTTATTATATTAGTGTAGATTGAACGATATTTATACCATAGCTCTTTATTCAACAAAAGACAGCGTAGGTAAATAAAATTTAAAGATTTGGTTTATAAGATAGCTTTTAGCGATAAGACTACCCATTACATCACTTACAAATATACATATGTACCATCATCATCACTATAACTTATATCTTTAAAACTACGCAACAATTTTGATGCGGTTTTTTTAATAGGTAGAATCATTCAAGGGGAAGGTTTATACGTCACCATTGCACCCGTGCAAAGCAGGGACGGGTCGCTATTATACACCGTGAAATTTTAATGGTTGTTTTCGCTCAGCGAAATGGTTGTGTCTTGGTAATACAAACGTTTGATAAAAAAATAATATATTAAAAACAAAAAATGGACCTGTAGAGTGCAAGCTAATTATGACGTATCACAACGTGCGAGAGCTTATTTTGGTTTAAATATTTAATGAATCGGTTTCCTTTGACGGCGTGCTGCTCATGCGACTCTAGTAGTACCTACAAATTACGTCTAATGTTACTATTGTTTTCGCTTTTTTGAGTTGATTCAAAAAACTTTTTATTTTTTTTTATTTTCACTGTATGCTTCAAAGTTATTCTGCCGCGGAAAAACAACCATTTAAATTTCACCGTGTATAGTAAAACTGAAAAATGAAAACGAATAAAGAAAAAAATACCTTACCTATCTATGCTTACACTTCAAAATATAAAACATGAACATCTTTAAGTTCCTTTACAAATTCCAGATTCCAGACACAAGATACGCGAGTCTGAAAAGTCGTAAACTCGATAACTTAATACAGATAAAAGCCTAAACTAGATCAGGCCCTCCAATCGCTCACTCACTGACATCAGCGAAAAAATGCCCTTAAGGCCTGGTCCTGAGTAAACGAGGGGAGACTGTAGCAGGTGCGGGTGAGATGATTGTAGCAGATTGTTTTTTTTTTTTGGTAGATAAAAATAAAACAGAAAAAGAAAAAGAAACAGCGTCAGACTCTTACTGACTAAAAAACCTACCCCAATCCATCTTTGCCTTATTCCCAGACCCTGGTTAACCCATGGCCGAGGAGGTTTCGACCCTGTAGGACTCCCATCATTGTAGCAGATAGGTGGCTGGATACAGTGCTAACTCAGGGTAAAACTATAAAGGCAGATTTACATTGAGTCAGTAGCTGTCGTCAGTGCTGGCGCCGAAAACTGACGCGTACTATTTACAAGCGGTCAGTATTTCGTCAGTCGACGAGGATATTTCTTTTGGTGTATACACGTTCGTAAAGTCAGTGCGGAAAAATGATTTCTCAAAAACAGCAAAGATTCAAAGAATTTCGTGCAATATTCTGCAATGCTGTATTTCTCTATAATTGTATTTCTATAATTTTGTGATTTGAAATCCCATAGGCATTAATTATCACGGTATAGTTGTACAAGTTTTAAGTTTTCCGTGTCGCTCAATTTTCGCGTCATTTTGTGATCCGGTGCGACGAATCGTGGTCACCGTACAACAGAGCGGCAGCAACTGACTTGGGCAATTTACACGTTGTCAGTAGTGCTGGCGCGGGTGGCGGGGGAGCGGACTGACGCCGAAAATATTGAAGCACGAATATTGAAGTCAGTACTGACGTGACAGTACTGTGCTGACTTGAAATCAATTTACACTATAGCAGTGCCAGGTCAGCACTGACTCGTCAGTGGACTGACGTCAGTTACTTACTCAATATAAATCTGCCTTAATACTAGAGTGAATAAGTTCTTAAGGTGGGTCTTCCTCACTCGCCTATCGCTAAGGACGCGCATGGTTTAAATGCTTGTTGTTTAATTTAGCGTAATCCAAAATGATGTTTGATGCAAAAGTATTGCGAAAAATTAGGCACATAACACCTTTGACTGACCTGTTGGTCGAGTGGTTAGTGACCCTGACTGCTATACCGGTGGTCATGGGTTCGATTTTCGCCCAGGACAAATGTTTGTGTAATGAGCACGATCGTTTTGTTCTGTGTCTGGGTGTAATTTATCTATAATGTGTATGTATTTAGGAACATATAAGTATGTTTATCAGTTGTCTTATACCTATTACAGAAGCTCTGCTTATCTTGGGACTAGACGACGTGGTTTGATAGTTGTGGAATATATATGTATGTATGTAATAGAAAGACAAGAGGAGGGGCTCAAGAGTTTAAATTAATATGTAAAATACTTTATTTTATATTTGCACGCAGAAATAATAATGATTTTTTTATTTTATTTATTTAAACTTCATATATTTTTGCGATCACCGCCTAGTTCTTTACTCTGTTCAAGGCCTTAAGAAGGGAAGGCCACGGTCCACGGACTTAGTTGGCCTTGGCCTCGCCAGTTGTAATCCGATTTTATGGTTAGTCGTAATCATGAATATTTTGTGTATTGATTATTTATTGAGTACAAGTTTCTGTTAGCTACGTCCGCTTGTATTTCGGTTTATCGGTTTTTGTAGATGTAAAGTCTCACTCAAAGTTAGATAAAAAGTACCCTTTTTTCAACAATGACTTCTCACTCTCTCACCTCCAAAAAAAAAGAAATACATAGGATTCGGTCGTCTCCTTCTACGAAGCACTAATATTATCGAATAAGATAGCCAGAAACTAAGCCCAAGTCATCGATGAGAAGTAGTGTGTTACCCGCGCCTCATAGTTTTTCTGAATTTTCATCTGTGATGCCAGCTTCACTTCCGATGTTTTCCTTCGCCATTTTGAGGAGTCTGTAGCGAAATATATGACGGCACAACGGTACTAAAAACTACACGAAAGTTTTTCACCTGATTTGTACATACACAACGATTGGGCAGTTGCCCACCAGATGTAAAGCTTTTCTAATCGGGAGATCATTTTTTTTGCTCTCTGTTCAACCAACCACCAAAAGTTTGTTACGTGATGTTTTTCCCACGCTTCTACTTACCTCAAAAACCCCTTTTCACTCGATCGGACTCAGCAATCATTTGATTGTTGCCACAAACTCATAAGTCAAATAACAACTTTGCATAAATAAGACGTTTAAAAATCCGTCACCATTTTCTCTGCACAACGCTTTAACTTATCTTTCATAAACAAAGCAGTGTTTCTCTGAAACGTCAAAAAAAAAAAAACCTTAAAAGCATTTTCCACGATTTCACATTGAACATAAACGTTTGGGGAAAAGAGAAATACTTCCTTTATAGGTCAAGAGCGATGTCACGCTACAGTCCGCTTTGAGTTCCGTAAAAAAAAAACCGGTAATAGCGAGTCAGATTTGCACACTGCGGGTTCCGTACAATTTTAGTTAAATAAATAAATAAATTTCGGAATGGAATGTCGATGATTTTACTGAATCACAACAAAGCATTTTTTTGTAACGCAAAAACAAAATTGTTCAGATTTTTTCCTATACTACACCTTGCTCCTCCTGGGGCCAAGGGTTGATGCGAAAGCTTAACTCCAGGGCTCTGGAATTAACACAAGGAAGAAACGGGGTAGGTCTTTTAGTCAGTAAGAGTCTGACCCTAACTGCTTCCCGCTCCGTCCAAGGGCGGGATTCGTCATTGGATGTTTTTTAACTACAATAAAAAAAAACTTGCTTTTCAACAAAAAGAAGTGGGAAAATCATCAAATGACATACCGACATCAAATGACGCCCTTGATCAGAGCAGGAGACAGTGTCAGACTAATACTTACTAAAACAAACTCCTGTTCCTTCTTTGCCTTCGCTCTAGAGCGCTGGATTCACTTTCACATAACCCATGGCTCCTGTAGGCTTTGAGCCTGTTGGGCCCCCATGATTTCCTGACAACTGCTTGAGGCGCGCAGGGTACAAACAGTACGCTGTGTGTATAATTATGAGAATTTAGATTCCTTCGAAATATAGTTTTTCTGCGATAAGAACAGCAAGGCTGTTTTCTCTTTCTTTATTATTATTTATTTACACTTTATTGTACATCAAGACAATATACATAAAATAAACCTAAACGCGCTAGCAAATTTCTTCCAGTAACCGGGTATGGAAAGAAATTGCCAGGGCACAAAATGAGGTTGAGCACTTGGTGCCTTTTTGTCTTTTTCGTTAACTTAGAAGTTAGATTTTTTTACAGCTTTAGGAGACCAAAGACCAGAGTTACCACACCATCCTGAGCTTAAGGGTCTTGACAGACCGATAAACGGACTACAAGTGATTCTACAAGGGTTCCATTTTTTTCTTGTTGAGGGTATTTTATTTTATGGTGGGAAAAATCATCCGCGGCGAAACGGGAAATGGTGTCAGACTTTTACTGACTAAACGACCCACCTTCTTTGCCTTGGTCCCAGGGCCCGGTACGCCGATTTCGCATTTCGTTTTGAGATACGGAACCCTAATAAAAAAACCGGTAATTGCGAGGTAGGTACATCTCTACTCTATTTGCATGAAGTCTTTTTGGGAATGAGCGGCAAACGTCTGTGTTCAGGGAATGTTTAATGTTTATTCGATAAATCTGACGGAAAATAATGTGGACGTTTAGACTTTATCTTTGTTTTGAACTAGCGTTTAAAAGATCTCTAGGATTTTTACACTTGGTATAACTACGGCAGTGGCAGTGGTGGCCGAGTGGTAACGGCCCCGACTTACGTGTTGTAGGTCACGGGTTCAAACCCTGCCGGACACATTACTTTGTGTAATTTTTTTCATCACCACTGCTTTTAAAACGGTGAAGGAAAACATCGTGAGGAAACCGGCATGTCCTAGAACCAAAAATTCGAAAACATGTGACATCCACCAACCCGCATTGGCCCGGCGTGGTGGATTATGGCCCACTCCCTCTCTTAGAGAGGAGGCCTATGTCCCTGTAGTGGGAACATTAAAAAGGCTGATGATGATCATGATGATGACGGCAGTAAAAAAGTTTTTACTTTACTATTGTCATTGTAGATACTTAACCTTTCGACTACGTACTGGGCCCAGGGTCTCTTTCTGCAATAAAGACTTAGCCCTAGTGCGAAAGGCAAGGAAGAAACGGGGTCGGGTGTTTAGTCTGCAAGAGTCTGAGAATATTTCCCGTTTTGCCCAAGGGCGGGATTCGTCATTAGATGTTTTTTTCCAACTATCCGGACGAAGTGTTTTGCCTCGTCGTTTATACCGCGTACATCGAGGGACTGGAACAGTTTGCCGGCTGCAGTCTTTCCGTCCGATTATAATTTAGGTGTCTTCAAGGCTAGAGTGAATAGGCTCTTAATAAACTAGTGCGCCTTACCATCAACGATTGCATCACTGCTTGCCTTCAGGTGGGATCGCAGTCAAGCACTAGTTTATAGCAATAAAATAAAAAATCACACGTCACCACTATGCTGCTTCGGTGCGCCTCATACTTTTTAGTACGTAATTGCTACTCCAGAAGTTCACAGCCGCATTAACGCTCTCACACTGCGTGAACGTCAAGACAGCACTGTCATCAATGTAACGGTGTTTTTTGTTTATGGTAGGTAAAAATCATCCAATGACGAATCCCGCTCTTGGGTGGAGCGGGAAACAGTGTCAGACTCTTACTGACTAAACAACCTACCCCGTTCCTCCCTTGCCTTATTCCCAGAGCCCCAGTATAACGCTTTCGCATCAACCCTCGGCTCCAGGAGGCTTCGGCCCTGTAGGGCCCCTACAGTTTGCTGACAACTACTTGAGGCGCGCGGGAACAGTGCGCGCCGTCGACGATTTGGGCTCGATCTAGAAAAGTAACGGTGTATGGCATGCACATCACCTAAGTAAAACCAAGAGACTGTACGGTACACTAAACTTAGTGCGTAGTCGTAATAGGGTAAAACCCGGATAGTTGCCCCACTTTTTGATATCATTCCATATCTCTGAGTAAAAAAAAGTGAAATGCGTAAATTTGTAGTACCAGCAGGTACTTTGGTTTTTCGTTGACCACTTTGTAATGATTTAAAAACATTTTATTTTATATTTTTAGAGTATTAGCGATTTTAGCAGACCTCTATATTTGGGATGGTTGCCTGATCCATGTAAATGCCTTGTAGGTTAGACGCCTTCCCCTCAAAACGGGCAATTATCCCCTAAAAACTTTGATCGCATTTTGTCTTCTGATGCAATCACATAGAAACTTAAGACACAGTCAACATAATAGTAGTTGGAAAATATTTTGATTAATAATTGAAATAGTATACTATTCATTCGCACAACTAGAGTAATCGAAATCGGGGCACCTATCCCACTGGGGCAACTATCCTGGATTTACCCTATATATCGCATAGTTGCTGAAAAATTAGTATAAAATAAAACACAAAATCAACCAAATCTTAAGTATCTTCTTGAATATTTTATCATTATTCATCAAAAATTCCCATTCCTGATAATTTTATTCCCATTTTGTCTCACTTGTCACAATTTCGGACGTCTTCCAAATATTTTGGTCGTTTGACCGAGAATCAACCAATCAAGGCCGATTCTTTATAATTTGAACTTATAAAATAATTATGTTATAATTTATTTTCGTTGTTTTCAAAGGGAAGAAGGTTGTAATGTTATTTTTATTAAACTACATATTAAGTTTATATATTTGCGTTTAAGTTAAATAATGTAAGTAAGGTCGGTTTAAGTATTTGAACTATCCGTAACGACAAATAAAATATGGATGGAGAATTGAGGAGGAAATAAGAAATGAACCCCTAGGGCGGCTCAGTGGTGAATAATTAGAATAACTACTTTCGGACCTCTGTGAGTTGGACTCGGCGCCTCGTATGCCAACATTATTTATCATCATCAGCCTTTTTAATGTTCCCACTGCTGGTACACGGGCCAGAAGGCCTGGAACTCTAGGAAATGGGCCACGCGGGCCCAGTGCGGATTGGTGGATGTCACATGACTTCTAATTTTTGATTCTAGGACATGCCGGTTTCCTCACGATGTTTTCCTTCACCGTTTTCAGAGCAGTGGTCATGAAATAAATTAAACAAAGTAATGCGCCTGGCTGGGTTTGAACCCACGACGTACACTCGTAAGTCGGGGCCGATACCACTCGGCCACTACTGCTTTAGTCGGGACTGATACCACTTGACCACCATTGCTCTAACTCGGTCACCACTGCTCTACATCACAAATAATCTCTTCAACAAACAATCTCTCACTTTATTTTTAGTACATGCAAAACCTGAATATAGTCAAGTCAGAATCAGCAACTGAATCGATTCCAATTATTTTTACGCCATGTGATATATTTTCCTAGAAATAGTCACTTGTCTATATATTTACAAAGATATACCCAAGTATGTTTATCAGTTGTTTACTACTCATAGCACAATCTCTGCTTAGTTTTGTACCAGACAGCGTAATATGAAAGTTGTGGAACATAAAATTAAAGTCTGTGTATTTCGAAAATACTTTCGAGCTTTAACTTATAAGACCAATAGTCGTTATTGGAATTAGTCACCCACTCACTATTCTTACTCACTTTTGAAGTAGTAAAGGTATATCGCTTTCAACAATAAAAAGCAGTAGCATTTGATTACTGTTTCTAAGTTATATAAGTTTTTATTACTAGAAAATGCCACGTTTTTAGCATTTTTCAGCGACTGACACATTAAACTTGGATTGTAGTTCAGCTTTTTATTCTCATCATTCATAATTCTCGCATTTATTTTGCCTTTGACAGATTGTGAAGCTATAAAAGTCTCTCCCTTTGATTTTCTCTTTGTACAACTATCCGGTTTCCTAAAGGTATAATAATTTCGTTTTTAATAAAACAATGTAACTGCATTAAAGTACACTTTCACTTTTTACTTTCAATTCTGATTAATTACTCAAAGAAACTCGGAGAAAAGCCCTTTTATTTACTTTTTGGGTGACTTTAAACCTTCTGAGAAGGGCTATTATGAGCGAACACGTTTAAATTCGGTATAATAATGATTTTTATTCTTAAATGAGTTTGTTTTTATATTTAAAAAAGTGAAGAGTATGTAAAGATAATTAATAAAAGAAATATAATTACTCGTTACTGTTTGCTAACTTAAAACAAAATATTTTTATTTACAAAAATCAGAAGCTATTACAGTACAGTTCCGATTGGTCGTTTAAAAACTCATTAATTCTTTTGTTTTAAATTAATTCTACAGTTTGCCAGTTGCGGTATTACCCTCCTATTATAATTTAGACGTTTTCAAAGTTAAAGTGAATAGGCTCTTAATAAATTAGTACGTCTCACTATCAACGATCGTATCACTGCTTGCTATCAGACCATCAAGTCAAGCACTTGTTTATATCATTAAAAAAAAATATAGACTAGTTGACTATAATAATATTATACATACACATAAACAATCACTATAAAAATGACTGAACAGCGACTAAAAATCTTCACTTCTTCATCGAAAAATTGGTCTATAAGGCAGCTTTTTTAATCTACAAAATCTTCAAGCATTCGAAATATTATGGACAACGACTATTCCCAATAGAGATGCCACTGATGAACATTGTAATCAGTAGATAGCCGCGAAGGGCGGCACTGGGGAGTACCTGTACAAATAGGTACAGGTATACTATTTGTAGGTACAGGTATACCGTTGAATAATTCATTTTAACACCGGCTTCTTTATTAATCTTTAGAGTTTGTTGGTAATCACGAGAATTTTGTCGTGTTTTAGCGGGATTGGAGTTTTATGGACGGATTTTTCCACGCTGTGTTTTAATTTTAGTATTAAATTTTTTTATCACTTCGTCATAGTTCAGAGTATGACGTCAGAACGTCGAATATTTGTTCTGTGTCTGGGTGTAATTTATCTACAATATGTATCTATTTAGAAATATATAAGTATGTTTATCAGTTGTCTAGTATTCATAACACAAGGTCTGCTTAGCTTGGGACTAGACGACGTTGTCCGATAGTTGTGGAATTAATAAAAAAACCTTTTATTTTGAACAGTCGAAATAGAGATCTATCGAACCAGCGCATATCAAAGAAGGGTTCTCTCAAACTAATGTTTTGCGATGGTGTGTTATGTCGAAGTTTGTTTTATAGAAGCAGTGAATAGTAGTACTGATTTTCAAAATTGAGACTGTGTCGAAATAATTAACAATTCAAATTCAGAATAACACTCATGTTCAAAGTTTAATATGGTTGTTTATAATTACAGCTTTTTGCAGTGGGAAGTCTTCAAATGACTTTTTTATGCTATAGGGTGGAGCGAGAACATGTGTCAGAATTTATAGACCCCATGTGGATCTTTCGGCTGGTGTTAGCATCATAGGGCCACGTGAGCACGGAGCACTAGTCGCTAGAGTTTTTGGTCAGGGCTGTGAGGTTTTTCTAAGACCTTGACCTTGGAACGCAAACGGCAACTGAACGAACACAAGTAACTTTTAGTCAGTAAAGTTCTGACACTTCTTCTCACTTCACACAGTACAGGAGAAGTTATTTAACGATTTCGCGGCCCAAAAAAATAAAAGTGCACTCACTGTTCCTGCATTCTTAATTCATTAAGCCCCAAGCGAACGCTGGCGTCGACCTATTGTCCTTTATTTGTGTCTGTAATTACAAGATTAAAAGGTTATTAGTCTGATGGGACGACACTCACCAAGCGGGTTTCCACCCAGACTACTGCGGTAGAGGAAACCACTGATTTATATCTAAACTCACGAGACCGCGATATTCACCCGCAAACATGACGGGTGACTACCATAACATATTATATGCGGTTGCAAGATGGCCCGCCAGCGCAATGGGGGTTGCGAAAAGCGCACATTGCGGGCATAACACAAGAAGTGAAATGTGCTTTTAATTTTTTACATACAGTAATTATCTACAAGAAGTTTGGAAAGAAATTAGCGCTGATTGCATGAATAAATTACTGGAGAGAATGACTAGAATCTGTTAAGCCGTTACAAAGGCAAAAAGGGGGGTAATATAGATATACAAATATAAATAAATATTGTGCCTAATAAATAAATAAAAAAAATCTATTTAATAGTTTAACTGTTGTCTTAATTAAGTACCTAATAATTCTTAATTAAGTAATAGATACTAAACGTCGTGTTATTTCTAAAATAATTAAGAGTAAAAAAGTGCTTCCAAACTTTTTGTTGGTAGTGTATACTTATATACTATACGAGTACATCTGCATTTTACAGAAGCTACGGGTTTGCAACCGCGATGGTCGCGGGCGAAAATCGCTTCGGAAGTTCTTAGCCTTAATTTACAATTGGAATTTATCAGCCGACCAATTATTTAGTAGGTTATGACAACTTAAACACTACCTATTTACTTAAATTGTCAAGCCATTGTAATAATTCGCTCGACCTAATGGGTTACCAAGTTTAGATTTAGGGCCACTTATGTTTTGGTGCAATTTATAGACGGAGCTTAAGCCTTAGCCTTCTACGATCGAAAGGAACTAGCAGTTATGTCCATAATACTTCAGGAAATAAACTAATTTATTATCAAAGGAACTAGAACTCCTAGATGGAGCAGAGCCCTTTTGTTTTCGCTCTAGGTCTTCCTCATGTTCTTCGCCTCTGTGATGATCGTTTATCGCCAGGTCTGTTTAGAGCAACCACATTTACACTGCCGTGCAGATACTAAAACGCAGTAAAAGTATTGTAAAATACGCTTTTTTACTGCGTTTTCGTGTGGCACGGCAGTACATTTCCCTTCCGGATTCCTTGCCTTGGCATATATTCAGAGTTAGTTTAGAGCGTGTAACCGATCCAGTTACAATTGCACCATTTATAACGTCCCCTATTCTAGGACTTTCCTAGTATAGGGGACATTATTCATAAAACAAATTGTAAAAGGAACTCATACACTTTATATAACAAATAATGTATTTTCTTTGTTTGAACAATAAATAATTTATTATTATTTATTATTTGATTTGTTAGTTAGTACTAATAATAAAAGTCCTATAAATCGCTTAAGTTTCTAACTAGTACCACAGATGGAACAAATCTCCAGAGTTGCTACTATGTTCTGTAATCTAATTGCGTGAAAGCACCTTCGCTAGATTACAGGTACCTGATTAAGAGGAAGGTCTTACTTATAGAGCTGTGATTTTATTACTTTGGGTTGAGTGCTTGTAGTTAATCATGTAGGTCATTTTTTGTAGACCTCCTTTTTTAGGGTTCCGCAATCTTAACAAGATATCCTTGCACACAAATAAAATTAACATTAATAAAAACTGGTGACGTACACAGGCGAGCTAAACCCGTAGTTGGTTTTTTTTAGAGCAAATCTATACACAATTTTAATATGAAACCAAAACAACCATGTGCAAAACTGAACTCAAGCTACTCCAAAATAAATCGTATTAAATTATACTTAAAACCAAAACTAAAATAAACTACACAAATACATAAACATCATCATCATCATCATCCTACACTTATCCCATTTTATTTGGGGTCGGTGCAACATGTTTTTTTCTTCCACTCTGTCCTGTCACCCGTCACACTATCAGTAACTCCCTTTTCTTTAAAATACATAAACATACTATACGAAAATAAAACAAAGACATTCATATTTATAAGCTATAACTAAGCACAGGTTTTTTTTTTTTATGGTAGGTGAAAATCATCCAATGACGAAACCCGCTCTTGGGCGGAGCGGGAGACCAGTGTCAGACTCTTACTGACTAAAAAACCTACCCCGTACCTTCCATGCCTTATTTCTGGAGTCGAGGTAACAGTTTGCACATACCCTCTAGGCTCCAGGAGGCTTCGACCCTGAAGGGCCCCTGCAGATTGCTGACAACTCCTTGAGGCGCGCGGGAACAGAACTAAGCACAGGTGGGTCACGGATCAGACGCGTAACTACCGAACCCTAGATTGCGTGTGAACCGACACGCATTTGGCCATTTCTTTCTCTTTCTTTCAATTATACTATTATGCTTAAGGGGCCGTGTATGAAATCAACTCATTTTGAACATTTTTGATCAAGGTTTGAGAGACAAAAGAGAAGACTTTTAATCCTTCTTTTTATAGATTATAAAAGTCAAGTTCTTATTCTCCTAAATATACTGAGAATTTTTGTAAAATAATGAGTGGATTAATGGCAATTAGCCATATTCCAAACCCTTTTTTCGCAAAAATAACGAACGAGTGATGGTTGGCTAAGGTTTACACAAAATTACACGGGATTTTACGACATTTAAAAAATACCAGTAACATCATTACATGGTCTACTACAACATATACTGATTACATTATTGACTTTGATTGGAAATATAGCTAAAAAAAAATGTTGAAGAAACGTAATTCTTGGAAAATATGTGTACAAATAAGTATTTTTTTCTATACCTTGGAAACACTTTTAAGAAAATTTAAAATATGCAAAATAATCTTAAGAAATCTCTTTACAAGAATCAAAAATTTAATTTACAAATAAATAATAACTTCATTTCGTAAATTACAAAACAAAATTGACTATATTATCGACCGCGCAAATTCGATCTCGTCAGTCACAATCGGGCCTTCCCAGCGCGTGGACGCGTCGCTTTGTTCCGCAGCCGCTCCCGAGTTTTACGTAAATAAATTCCCATTATTGTACGCTGACTACCACATTTTGATCCATTAAGTATTATTGTTTATTTTAGGTTTGTTTATTAAGATTGTTAAGATTTCTTTTGACTTCAATGATAATTACAGGTAACGGTTGTTTGTTTGTATGTAAAGATAATTTCCAGAACTACTCTACTATTACTATTTAATTACAATTCTTTCACTTATGACTTCTACAATGTTTATGGCCTATTTACGTATTCGTTATGTACAGAATTTTTATATTTTTGACCACTATGTTTGTTTCGGTTTTTCTTCTCAGGGTAGTCAGCTAACAAACACCAGTGTCATCTGTTTGCAAAATAAATATCATTCATCACGTGGTTACGTACTTATTTAGGGCAAATGCAAAATCTAGTATTCTAGATCCTTTTTTTGTAGATAATGGGTCGAAAGAAAGGGATGCATTATGAATGCCTAGCTAAAAGGAAAAAAAATATATAGGTAGGGCTGATACGTGCAAGAAAAGTTTTTGAAGAACGCAAGATTAATGCACTGCTTGTAGCTTCGTTTCCAGAAAATGTAAGATTTTACTTTCAATTAGCACTAGAAGCGAGTGGCCCTACACAAGCCAAAGGATATGTGTTTCAACGGCCCTCGAAACGCGCCGCCTCCGGGTTCCTACGCTGCAAAAGCAACCGAGGGCCCATCCAAAAGCATGCCAGAGGGCCATTGCAATACGGATGGAGTGGGGATACCGCACGGTTTCCCGCTAAGCGGCGAGCCTCCTTGCTGGTCTGCCACCATGGAAACTAGAGGCAACAGCCCTAGCACGTATGCACGATTTGCGCGTGGAGATGCAACGCCAGGGCGAATCCCCGCTGCCGCGACAAGTTGCAGCATGGCGGACAGAGCTTCGGCTGGATATCCAGGTGGTATGGCGACAGCGACTGTCGCATCCCAGTTCTGGGCACGTCATAATTACAGTGGTTTTTTTTTATGGTAGGCTAAAATCATGCAATGACCAATCCCACCCTTGGGCGAAGCCGGAAACAGTGTCAAACTCTTACTGACTAAACATTTTGCCCTTCGCATTGGAGCCAAGCCTTCCTTTCAGAAAGAGACCCTGGGCCCCAGCAGGCTTCGACCCTTTTGCAGAGTCCCTACCGTTTTGCTGACAACTGCTTGAAGCGCGCGGGAACAGAGCGCCCCGACGACGACTTGGGCTTGGTCCGCACTGTTACAACTTACAAGATGACCGGACGGTGATCTACCCATTGCTCGCCGTCCGCAAGCCCGGCGGCGTTTGCGCCGTTGCCTTATGCAGTCCACCTCCTCCTTGACTTGCATTGCTGCTTCGCAGAGGGTTGCGCCCATGGCCTCCACCAAGACCCGGTGCGAGAGATCGCTGACACCGATCACCCCCATGAGAACACGGCGATGCTCCTCCCAAGCGTGGCACACCTCTACTGTGACACCTGGGGCTTCTCTTCCGCACGAATCCGATGCAGGTATGGCGGTTAGTCCCCTCTTTGAGGCCCGGCTGGAAAGACCTCACGGTGTCCTCACCTTCCGTATGACGCAGGTAACCGAACATGGTAAGTTTGGGAGGTAGATACCTGCACTGGATTCGTGCGTAAGTGACGCCAGGGTGTTGCCATTGTGTGAAGCGCCCGGAGGACACGGTGGAGCACATGGTACAGGTATACCATGCTTGGACAGAGCATCGCCATGTCCATGTGGAGTCATTCGGCGGCGGCGATATCTCGCACCGGGTTTATATAGACCTTGATCCGGAGCGAGTAGGAGTGGCAGGCAGTCGCATCCTTCTACAAAGCAGGAGGCTGATCGCATAAGGCAAGGGCGCTCACGCCCCTGACGCCGCCGAGATTCCGATTCCGATTTCCGGCTACCGTAGACGCGTAATAATTTGAGTACAAAAAAAAAGTTCTTTAAAAAAAATCGGTCTTGAGTCATCCATAGGGGTGCGCCACTGGTCAAATGTATGCATAGGACTGTTTAAAATATCTCTTCTTTTTATCTGCCCTGCGGCAGGAGACAAATTCTGCTCTTTTTGAAACCTTATTTATACATTTGAGGGCCGAGTAAAGCGTTTTTTAGTGATCGGTGATTGACGTTTAGGATTTTTCCATCGAAGCAGGTAATAGTAAATTAAACTTTCTAAGCTTGTGTATTCGTATTCGGGCGTTATCTCTCTTTTTTCGTGTTGCCTCTCCATCAAACATTGCGTTGGATATGGACAAAGCAACACGTTTTCCAACCACGCTCAATGGTTAGGCGAGTGGAAAAATGCCACCTTAAAAGAGAAATCTCGTAAACATAATTTATTTTTGACGAAAAACATTTTCAAAATTAAACAGAATTTTGAAAATGTTTTTTTTTTTACAACCATTTTACATAAATTAGCTATCGTAATTGTCATTTATGGTTTTGTATTTAACATTTTTTTTAATGTCTAAATGTATCAACATCCATCTAACACTAAACTGAACTATTTTGACAATTGTGATAAATATAAAATATACACAAGTTCCAGATTTTTATTTACAAACCGTACTTATTATATGATTTTGTTACTTAATCTACTTGTACAAAAGTGGTACATAGGTGAACATCATAAAATAAGAAAATAAAATATTATATCTTCTAAAGGATCAACATTGTTTGAACGTTCACTAAGCTCGACTATTGCGCGCGTGTGTGTGTAGGCGCACGCACGATGCACACAAACATAGCATCACAGCGAATTTGCCTAAACTCTAGGGAATGAATTTTATGCACGGAGTCTTAATATCAGTTTTTCCAAGGTCCGTTGAGCGTTCGTTGCAGGTTCTATTTCCTGAGTCAGGCACGCATCGTAAAGTGCCACCTTTTTAGACGCATCAATTCTGTAATAATATAAGTTACAAATATATGTATGTTTTTACAATAGTGTCAGAATGGTCTATCATTGATTTCATAAATTTGCAACAAGTTTGGTAATCTACTAATATAATATAATGGCATGATTATGACATTCCAATGATCAACCACTGGCATTCCATTGAAAAAAAGGCATAGAATGGTAACGTACTTTAACACTTATATGTGTGTATATGTATAAATTCCATTATTTATGTTTTATACACTGACAACCCTAAATGTTTCTATAAGCTAAGATGCGCAATAAAGTTATAAATAAAGAAATAATTCATGACTATTACTAACAAGAACTTACGTATATCCATCAGTTACCTTTTGCTTTCTAAAGCTGAGGTCACTCTTTCAAATCGACCCACCTATGTCTATTTGCGTCCCAGGGCTGCAGAAACTATATATCTAACAATACGTACCGCTTCACCATACTTCCACCTACATCAATAACCCACACTTTACTGACCAAGCAGAACTCGGCAATATAAATTGAATACTACTTTGCAGTCTAGCTGTAAATAAACCTAATACAAAGTCGAACTATCCATCGGTTTGGACCAACTCAGTTCAGGCTGAATCGAAACAATCCTAGCAAACAAAAGATATTTCTATTCTGCCAAACTGTTGGGAACTGGTTTTCATTTATGTTCTCTCGTTAGGGATCTTTAGACAGGTGTTAGCTAGCTTTATTACTACTTAGATTTAGATTGTGTAAAGGTGTTTTTTAATACCGTGCGGATTATGATGCATAATGAAATACTGCAGTACACTGTGGTGGCCGATTGGTGATGTGCCGACTTACGAGTTGCAGGTCGCGAGTTGAAAACTTCAAACCCAGCCAGGCGCATTACTTTGTGTAATTTATTTCATCACCACCACTCTCAAAAAGGTGTAGGAAAAACATCGTGAGGAATAGGAATAGGATCATATATGCTATTTTATGACATGGTTTACTAGTGTACTGGTTTACATCAAAATCCATGCCGTTCATCTGCCGTTTAAACGTGACGAAGTAACAAACATACAAACACAGTAGTATTAATGTTAATGTATTTCGAATGCTCAACATGTTAGATAAAAATGTTGTAGCTTTGATATTTCATATTGGCAACATTCCAATTCAGTCGTTTTCTCTTCCGGGATCATCTATCTAAGTATATATATAAAAGGAGAAACTGACTAACTGACATATCAACGAAAAATTTTGTACAAGGCTTCCTTTTATGACGTAGGTGAGCACTAAGGATTTTCAAAATTCAACCATTAAAGGGAGGAAACGGATGTTCAAAATTTGTATGAAGGAATTTATTTTCACGCGGGCAAAGCCGCTGGTGGGAGCTAGTGTTGTGATAAAACCGTAGTAACTTATACTCTTGGGTCATTGAAAAAACATTTTAACTTGAAGTGTTTACAATAAATTATGTCAATACAAAGATTACAAAGCGTAGGCTTCTTCAGGGAATAACTTTTTCTAAAATCCGTCCTTAAATTTATCTTTGTTATGAAAAACAACTCTCTTAGTAATTTAGGACATCTTTGTCTAGAAGTAAATGAACGAATTGTTTTTTTATAAAGAACTAGCTTTTGTCAGCGGCTTCACCCGCGTACATAAAATATAGCCTATGTCACTCAGGAGTAAAACAGCTTTCTATTGTTGCTAAAATTTTTCCAATCGGACCAGTAGTTTCAGAGATTACCTCCTACAAACAAAAAAATAAAAAAACAAACTCTACCTCTTTATTATATTAGTGTAGATATATATGAAGGAAGATTAGTGTGTTATATAGAAAAAAAATCTTCTACATTAACATAAATCAAATAGCTGCCTTAAAATCATCAAGAATTGTAAGTCAATGAGCATTCTGTCATGAAAACTTTTCTGTCAGAAGTTTCTTTTAGGAAGGTAAAAATCATCCAATGACATCTTCGCACCTTTTGGTGAGACGGGAGATAGTGTCAGACTTTACTGACTAAAAACCCATTCTTCTTCCCTCTTTGCCTTTGTTCCAGGGTCCTGGCTGACGTTTTCACAATAACCCATGGTCCCAGTAGGCTTCGACCCAGCTGAGCTTTTATGGTTGTTGGTCAAAAATAGCAATAGGGATAATAGCATGATGATGTATAGTTTTTTTTAATTGATATAAACTTTGCTTGACTTCATAGTAGAAAAATAGCCCAAAAAATTGCCAAACAAAAGTGGCAGTGAACATAACAAGATGCTTGTCAAACTGATGGCCGAAAGGGTAGTGGCAACCGCGCATCAGAAGACAGAGTTAGAAGGTCTCTCACAAAGTTGACCGATGACCTGATGAAAGTTGCTGGATTGCGATGACTGAGCGACATCTGGTAAAGATCTTTGTCTAGCACTGAACGTTTGTCAGCTGAAATGGTGATGATGATAGATATAGGTATAAGAAGAATCAAGAATACAATCAATCCAACATCTTCACCACGAACACACAAAAGCCTCGTGTAGGCTTAAGAGCTGAAAGAACATTCTTCGTAGCACACAAGCCATTCATCGACCTAGACTAACCATTCGACTTCTTAGAACCGTCTAAACGTAAATTGCAGTGGCTTTAAATTTGGAAGGAACTAAATTGATGGCGCATTCGGGTAACCTGCAAATACATCTTGGCAAAATGGGTTTTTATGAACTCATTGGATTGCCAATGTGAGTGAAATGCCCCTAGTGCCTAAGTATACATACATCTGTGCTTTGGAGGACTTAGTGAATGCCACCGACCCTGTGATCAATGAAGTCAACTCTTCTTCTTTGTCGGTATCACTCTTGACAGAGTGGTCGTGGTTAGTGGTGGCAAGCTTTACAACACGCCACCACTCCTCTCTGATGGCCGCCCTCCTCGTGTATTCATGCAGCGATGATGAGCCACTTACTGAAGCTTTTATTTGGTCAGTCCACCTCATAGGCGATCTTCCACCTATTCCGCCCATTGTAACACCGTAGTAAATTGAAGTGTCCTAATGTACCAAGTTGTGTTTATGGAGTATATCTATCTATCTTCCTCGTGTCAACTACAGGGCTCAAATAAATTTAAAAAGTTTACTATTGACTGGAAAAGATGGAAAAAAATATCTAGTAACAGTATTTCTAAATACATGTTTCAACCAAGTTTCCTAGAAATTATTAATACTTATGGATACATGTTTCAACAAAGTTTCCATGGGATTATCGACGTATTAAAGCGTGTTACAACGAAGTTTCCTAGAGATTATTGCTGCACTACGTATGAAAGTATGTTTCCACAAAGTTTCTTAGATATCATTGAAACGTGTCAATGTAAAGATATTTCAACCAAATTTCTTAGAGATTATTGCTTCTGAATGTATGTTTCAATAAAGTTTTCCAGAAATTATTGCTACATATGAATGCATGTTTCAACTAAGTCTTCTAGACGTCATAGAAACTTATGTAGGCATGTTTCAACTAAGTTTCCTATCGATTATTTTTACGTATATAATGCTCGTTTCAGCCAAATTCCTTAGAGATTATTGAAACGTATGTGTGCATGTTTCAAAATTTTTTTTTAGAAAATGTTACTGCTGAATTTTGTTTCAACTAAATTTTCCAAGAGATTATTGCTACATAATGAATGTATGAGAGCAGTGGTGGCCGACTGGTAAAGACCCTGACTTACGAATTGTTGGTTCAACGTGGGTTCAAACCCACCCAGGCACCTTAGTTTGTGTAATTTATTTCATTTCATCACCACTGCTCTCAAAACGGTGAAGGAACACATCGTGAGGAAACCGGCATGTCCTAGAACCAAAAATTCGAAGACATGTGACATCCACCAATTTGCACTGGGCCCGCGTGGTGGATTATGGCCCATTCCCTCTTGTACAGAGGAGACCTGTGTCCCAGCAGTGGGAACATTAATAAGTCTGATGATGATAATGATGATGAATGAATGCAAGTTTCCCTGTTAATATTGATATGTATAAACGCATGTTTTAACTTTTAACCAAGTCTATCGAAAATTATAAATTACTTTACCGTGAATGACACTGCCTGATTAAAAAAGACAATATTCCTTTAAATACGGAACCTCCCATTGAACTCCGAGTGCTATCCCAGCGTTTTTCCAGCATTTAGGGAAACAAGTCCCATTTTGTATTTAAATTTACGTAACGATGCATTCGTACCGGTATACCGTGGTTGGGAAATTTCGGACGACATTGTTACAACTTTCAACTTAATTGGTCAGTTTTACAATGATTACATTGTATTGTGTCTGCTTTTTGTTTCATGTCTGATTTTGGCAGTTACTATACCTACCTATTTATATAGAACGATTTTACTTTTTGTATTTCACCATAATTTACTACAAATTATTAGCTTAAAGAATTATTCTATAATTTTCATCAGTATTTTATTTTTTAAGTGTTTATTCTTCTGGAAAAGTTGATAAAATTGAACTATCGATCTTTTTTGTGGCTTCCTGTGTTCCCCAATCACACCAAAGATTAAGCGATTTGGAAAATTCAGATTGTATCTAAAAAGATTTAAACTTACCAGGTGGTTCCACTGACCAGGTAGTACATTTTAATATTAAATTCTATTGGTAGCGTACCGAAACGTATACTCTATTTAGATATGGGATACGTAACTAAACAAAATAATCAGTTTAAAAAAATACCAACTAACCTTAATACGAAAAACACTAGAGAGTACAAATTAACTTAAATTTCAATAATTGGAGTTAAATAAGGCAAGGATTTAAGGCGGTTATTGTAAATAGCGGTTTTGGTAAGTTAAAAAATATCTTCTTCTTCTTTTCGAATCGATGATAAACTCGTTAAACTGTTGGGGCCCAGTAAGTGGCTACGTTAACTGCAGCATCGGTGGCACTCATTAAATCCTCCATAGTGCAGGTGTATGGGCATTTAGGGCACTCCAGCAAGTGGCTCATGTTTTGAACAAGGGCACCGCACTCACAATGAGTATCCGACGAATCTATAAAACCCCATTTCGCCAAGTTGTATTTACAGTTAAAAATTATAAAAAGGCACGTTTATTAACTAGTTCAGCAGTTAAAACTATGCAGTAAACCAAATTGAATAATAAAAAATAATGAACGGAAAAGTGAATAAATATAATTGAGCAGGAAAATAATAAAATGGGCGATATAGAATATTGAACGACCGGTTACGTGTGAACAGTATTAAATCGCAATTTGTGAACATTATTAAAAGAAATCTCATTACAAGCAATTCTTTAAACTATGAGGTGGTAAAGTAATTTTCGAGATATAGCGGTGTGACGGACGGACAGACGGATGAAGTCGCACGGGTTAAGGGTTCGTTTCTACTTTTTTAGTACGGAACTCGAAAAATTTAATTATTTTTGCTTTGACTGAATGAATTAAATAAAATAATAATAATAATAATAATATGAACTTTCACTTATAATACGAAACGTAAGTAATTAAAATGACTTAGAATTAACTTAGTAGAAGCTAAAATAAACTTACTGTATAATATTTTCATTTCATAATTTTTACCGCTCATTCAGTTATTAGACTGCTCAATTATTTTTAGAACTGAAATTGTATCATAAAATAAACGACAAATTGTTTTATTATTGCTTTCCATGTTTTACTGTCGCAATAATGAATCAACCGCCATTAAATTAAATAACTGCTTAATATGTTTTTCAACTGATCATAATAACAACTCATATTATAACTCATAATATTTAAATAACAACTCATGTCAGCAAACCGTAGCGTAGGGTACACCCTACAGGGTCGAAGACTCCTGGGGCCAAGGGTTGATGCAAAAGCGTTACACCGAGGCGCTGGAACTAAGGTAAAGGTCTGACACTGTTTCCCGCTCCGCCCAAGAGCGGCATTCGTCGTTTGATGATTTTACCTACCATAAAAAAAATTAAATAACAAGTCAAAAAATTAGTTGCCGTTAAATAATTTAAGCACGTTAATATTACACCTACCATATAATATATGCCATAAAGAAGATTACTCGTGGCGTCGTATGAATATATTGTTCTTATATATCTTTATAATATGTCTACAAAGCTTTACCCTAATTTGTGACGTTGCTAAATTGCATGAGGAAGTATATCAAAAATATATGAACCAAGAAAACTTTGCAAGCAAAATGTGCTTAAAGCCGCGTTTCCACTAGGCAACAATTGACGCGCGACACGTGACGCTCAACATGTAACGGTAACGCTGCACAACAGCGTGCGACGTTGCCAGCTAGCGCGCAATATGACGCGCGGCTTGTTGTTTGTTTACGTCGACACCCAAGCGAGCGCCGGCGCTCGCGGCATGATTTCGCGCCACGCGCCGTTGTCAAATTTTCAAAAATAGGATGTACAATATTTGAGCATTTTTTTTTATTGGTAATAGGTTTGCGCTTGACCGCTATCTCACCTGATGGAAAGCGACGATGCGGTCGACGATGGAGCGCGCTTACCTAAAAGTAACCTATTCACTCTTGACTTAAAGATTCCAGGATTGTAGCCATCAGGAAACACAGACACAGGTATTTTAATATTTATCCAAGAACGTAAATAAAGTTTTATAGACAAATATACCCGCGAACGCCGGCCGTTCGCTGTTAGTACCCGCGAACGCCGGCGTTCACATTTTCTTTATTTGTAGGTATTTTCAAACTCACCAACGCGGTTTTTTTTTCTTTTTGATGCTTTTTTAGACGCATGTTACGAAAAGAGTTTTGAGTTTACACGTAGATGGATGGAGAGGAAGAGGGAGGCCGAATGAGACGAGATGGATGGATTGTGTGAGAAGTGATATGACAGAAAAGGGAGTTAGTGATAGTGTGACGGGTGACAGGACAGAGTGGAAGAAAAAAAAAATACGTGTGGCACTCGGGGACTGCCGCGGTAAAGATATTGCATATTGCATATGCATTTTGTATCAACTTATGCAATTCATATTCAAAACACTTTATACACAAATTTTACAAGTACAGCCGTTCACTGTTGTAGATAAATACTTATACACCTATATACTTTCTCACAAACAGCTGATTATGTATTCGTCCGATTTCGGAGCAGCTCGTCTCGATTCGGGCGAGTTCCGTAAAGTCGTACAATACGTCTAATCGCACGACACAGCGCCGTGTCGAAGACTGCCGAACTGACACGACGTTAGACGATGCACGGCCTTCAAGCCACACCTCCGTGCCCGTCGGAGTGGGGAGCGTGAGGTTTTTTCGTTACGGAATTTCTGGATTTAGTCCCCGCGCTCAAGGCTTGCGATAGAAGCTATGCAATAGCTTAAAACATGTTGCACCGACCCCAAGTAATATGGGATAAGGCTAGGATGATGATGATGCTTTTTTAGACAAAATTATGACCACTGCCGATGAAATCAACACATTCCTCTGGCGACATGTTGGTAACGACTGACGTAAAGTAGTAGATGCGTAGACAGACAACGTTGTTCACCAAAAGTTCCGCGCTGACTTTCAACATGTTGGGCAACATGTTGTGCAACATGTTGCGGGTCAATTGTTGCCTAGTGGAAACGTGGCTTAAGAAATTCTACACAAGCTTAGAAGAAATATAATATGTAACACTCCAGTTATGATGTAGGCAATAACTCCCGAACACTTTGTTGTGGGTGAAAAATGAACGAGGTCTAGCCTCCTTTAGTTTTATACTTGAGGCTCAGACAAAATAGGATTTTTCCTACGAAAGATTTTTTTATTTATTTTTAGAAGCAACTTGGGAGATATTATGCGATGTTACGGAGTTAGGAAGTTCAGTTTTTTTTTTATGGTGTCTTGTATGTACCAATAGTTGTACTATTCAAAGACTGTTACAAAGGGACAATGTCTGTAATTTTACTGCATTGTGTGATAGATGTTACAGGATTTTATTTTTCAGGAAACACCTTTGGAAGGAGCGGAAAATTCATTGTTTCGCTTTCGCATCAACCCATGGCCCCAGGAAGCTTTGACTGCTGGGCCCTTACGGTTTACTGACAAATTCTTGAGGCGCGCGGGAACAGTGCGCGTCGTCGACAACTTGGGTTCGGTCCGGACAGTTACCGGACCGGCGGGTTCCGGTTGTATAGACCTTCTATACGATCCATTTTGATGATACCTTAGTGTGTATAACCGCCTGTAGCTGATCTTCATACTAATCCTGTATTTAAATGTGAAAGTAACCCTGTCAGACTATTATTGTTTTCACGACCTAATAGCTAAAGCGCTTTGAAAAAAATTACCTTCGGCCGCCCTACAGAGGGGTTGAATCCAGCTGGGGTCAAGGGTTTGCGTCTGAAAGGAAGAAGGAAGGTTCGGCCCCGGTGTAAAAAGATAAGAAGGAATGGGGTGAGTTTTTTAGTCAGTAAAAGTCTGACATTATTTTCCGCTCTGTCCAAGGGCTAGAGATATCATTTGATGATTTTAATCCACCACAGAAAATCCAATAGACCAAAAGGCCTGTCAAGCTATGACTATAGACATAACGAGACACAAATTAAACTGACTTACTAGAGGATATTGATATCTCAATAAGTAATTGGTTTGTGGTCATGTTGCAATGTCTCAATCATCATCATCAGCCTTTTCAATGAACCCACTGCTTTGACACAGGCCTCCTCTCTAGAAGAGGGAATGGCCCATAATCCACCACGCGGGCCCAGTGCGGATTGGTGGATGTCAAATGTCTTCGAATTTCTGTTTCTATGACATACCGGTTTCCTCACGATGTTTTCCTTCACCGTTTTTGAGAGCAGTGGTGATGAAATAAATTACACAAAGTAATGCGCCTGGCTGGGTTTGAACCCGCGATCTACAACTCATAAGTCGGGGCCTTCACCACTCGGCCACCACTGCTGTCCACTCGGCCACTATAGACGTAATCAGACACAAATTAAACTGACTTATCTGAGGATATTGATATCCCAATAAGTAATTGGTTTGTGGTCATGTTGCTATGTCTCGATATCTGTATCAAATTGTGTCTAATTTGGCTTGAAGTTTACCTAGCAGACCTAGGAATTAACTAGGCTGATAATGAAGCAGAATTAATACTGTTGACGTAGAAAATTGAGGTTTAGGGTTGATTGAGTAATGCCTAGTATCTGGATCCAAAATTATCGACGAACTAATGGAACCTACATTTAAATGCAGGTTAAATGTTAGTACTACTCATTTTTCTTTTTTTTTAATTTTACCATTTGAATACCGTAATTTGAGACTTAATAGAAAGATAAAACCGTTCGCTTGGTGCTCAAGAGTTTAATAAGCTAGTGCTTGACTGCGATCCCACCTGGTTTTTTATGGTAGGTGAAAATCATCCAATGACGAATCCCGCTCTTGGGCGAAGCGGGAGACCAGTGTCAGACTCTTACTGACTAAAAAACCTACCCCGTACCTTCCTTGCCTTATTCCTGGAGTCGAGGTAACAGTTTGCACATACCCTCTAGGCTCCAGGAGATCCCACCTGGTGGTAAGCAGTGCTGCAATCGTTGATGGTAAGGCACACTAGTTTCTTAAGAGCCTATTCACTCTAGCCTTGCTTTAGCTTTTGCTTTTTTTTTTGTTTTTAGAAATTAACTTTTGAATTGTCAAATAAAGAAAGTGAAGCTTAAATTGCACGTTCCAAAGCATGGATCTCTATGGAGAAGAACGAGTAAGATCATTCATAATCACTCTTTGTCACATTATGAATTACATAAATCTTGACTACATATTTGTTATTGCTTCTATTTATTTATTTAAACTATTAAGCCTCAAGCTAACGCCAGCGTTTGTACACCTATTATCTTTTAATTGTACCTGTATTTATGGTATTCAAAAGGTTAACTTTTTTATGGCAGGTAAAAATCATACAATGATGAATACAGTGTCAGACTCTTACTGACTAAACAACCTACCTCGTTCCTTCAAAACTCAAAACTCAAATCATTTATTTCAAATAAACCTTTACAGGCACTTTTGAAATGTCATAAAGTCGGTCTGTCAGGAAAAAAAATGACGCTAATTGTACATTCCAAAAAGTAGGTCTCAATGGAGAAGAATGTGCAAGAAACTCCATGTACACTCTTTTTAATCATGTTTTGTTTTACAGATATAAAGGTTACATATTTTTGTCGCAGCTATGATGTGAGAACAATGTAACTAAAATAATAAAAAAGTACATGATCTAAACAAATTAAAATAAACCACTGGCAGCTAAGAGATGACCAGTTCCAACTGACAGCGCCCGTTCACGGACATGACGCGTATATCAGCACCACTCAGCTCAACCATTATGAAGGGAACCGAATAAACCTTCCTTGCCTTAATCCCTGCCTAGTGTTACGCTTTTACATCAACCCGGATTCAAAGTATTTTCCGTTTACTGTATACCTTCGTAATTGCCATTTAACTAGTCACAAAACCGAACTCCGTCTAGCTAAAGAAACCCTTGTTCCTAACAACAATACCCAATCCCGGAAAGCCGAATAAAAAACTCATTAATCAGTACCTAATACAGGAGTCTATCTTCCCAAAACAAGGGAACTTAATCAGCGTAATCTTTTAGTAGTAAGAACGTATATATGGAACCTCGTTGAAAGGCAAGCTGTGAATGAACTTACGAAGTTATACGAACAAGTTTCGACCATCAGTAGTTAGCGGATCCCTAATTATATTGGAGGTAGCGAGGTGTGGAGTAGCTGGAATCGTTATGAGATACTACAAGGAAAATCAGTTGAACATTTTAGTGTGATTAAGCGCAGTCTAACATTTTGATTAAGTGAATAGATTACTTCTAGGCAAACGCGCTCCATCGTCGACTGCATCGTCACTTTCCATCAGGTAAGATGACGGTCAAGTGCAAACCTATCAACAGTATCTATAAAAAAAAAGTTATATTTACGTGTAGTACGTAGAAAATGTTTTGGGAACACATTCATTGTGCGTACAGCCAAGGAGTGAAATTCCTTGCTGGAAAACCAAACCTGTGTTCTTCAGCTGCACTACGATTTTTAGAACCATTTTTGTTTATTAATTTCTTATGTGGGAATTTGTTTAATCACTTCTCCTGCTCTAGGGTGGAGTGGAGGGTAATTCAGACCTTTATTGACGACAACCATACCAGTGTTCTTCAGTTGCACTTCGAGTTTTAGGACCATTTTTTATTATTAATTTGTTCATGTGGGAATTTATTCAACCACTACTTCCGCTCTAGGGTGGAATGGGAGGGCGTATCATACTTTTACTGACTAAAACACACTTGGCCCTGGTATATATGGATAACGATAACGTAGGAACGTCTTTTAGTCAGTAGGTAAGAGTCTAACATTGTTTCCCGCTCCACCCAAGGGCGTGACTCGGCATTGGATGATTTTTACCTACCGTTACTACCGATTTACTTAAGGTTATAATTTTAATTAGTTTTTAACGGATGTTTTGTTAAATTAAAGCTTTGATAACGTGTAAAAGTGCTTTTTAAACCTACTTACAAAATAAAGATCATTTATCAGTAAAAAAAAACTGAAATTGCATAAGTACCGTTATTATCAAATTACATAATAAATCATCTAATCTCTCAAAAATTACTCTCAATTATTAATAAGTTATTCATATAATTACAACTACCAATAATATGCCATAATATTGGTAGTTAAAAATGCAAGAAATAATGCCATTTCGTAAAAACGTTCTAAAAAGGTTTTATTTTGTAGATTAGTAAAACAAAACTGTTTGTAATCAAAAAGTATTTATTTCTTAATCAAATTAAAACGATCGGTACCATTTTGGACATTACAATTTTCATATGTCATCATCAAGAAAACCTTTATCTCAAACAATATCACATTTTGTATACCTAATAATATTCCAAACTTTAATATAGGTAACGAAAAACAATCAGTAAGTATTACGACATAAATTCTTAATAATAATCAGCTCTTAAACTCTTAAGCCCCAATCAAACGCCGGCGTTCGCACACCTTGTCTTTCAAATATGTCTCTTGTTACGGTTTTCAAAATGTTAAAGGTGTGTGACACTAATCAGATTGGCATTGAATATGAGGAATACTTTTAATAAAGGGTGATTGAATCCAATTCATTTTCGTACGAAATCGGTAGTTAAAAAACTGGTGAAAAGGAACACCAATAAACTCCTCTTTACTAAACAACCTTGTAAATTTCTTCTCAGTTGTATTCAATTTATATTGCACTAAAAGGCAACTTTGCTCCCAATAAGTATCAGCCGTCATCCTCATCCATTTGTGTATCTCCGTTAAAACTTCTAGCAGGTCTGTTTGAAATACTCTATTGTCTTTTATTTCATTTACAGAAATTTTAATTTCAGGATTTATTATGTAGACCAAGGAAAAAATCTTTTTGTAAAACTCTATCATGTTTGGTACATACACTTTCTCCGGGTAACCAAATTCAGCGAAGAGTTTCGCTAAATCTAAGGCAAATTCGTCTGAACTGTCATATAATGGTCTCAGAATAACAAAGTTTGTAGTATCTTCTTTTAAAATTAGTAAATAGCATACTCGGCGACAGTTTGAAGGTAGAGTACTGTCTTGGATAATATTAAGTCTCCACACACCTCTTCCTGATTTATTTGAACTCTTCACGACAACTTGTGCGTTGTCCGGTTTTGGTTTTTTGGTTGGATTACACACATTGCACGATTCGAATATCCAACTAGAAACAAACAACGGCAATGAATAGTATTCTGAAACTTTTTCGTACGTGGTAGCTGGGTTGCCATGGTCAGAAATCAGGTGTGCCTCCAACAGTACATCGAAAGCCTCATCAATAGGAAGGATTTCTAGAGTTTGATACGAGTTTTTCTTCACAAACAGCCTGTTCTTGCCATTCACATGTTTCAACACCAAATCTTGTACTTCTCTCGGATTAGTTCCAAACAGTTTAATTTTTTCTTCGATTCCCTCTCTAGTGCAAATCGGATCTTTAAGTAAATGTTTATTCTTTGTCAAAAGGTTGAAATAGTTTTTTTTCACTTGTTCGTAGTCAAGCGTTGTTTCGCCGTCGATTTGTTTGCTGGTGGACGTCATTTTGTGGTGCGAATAAACACAACGCGGAGCTAGGAGTGATAATAATCGCGACACGACAAGCACGCGCAGCGGTCGCGAGGGTACTAGAAGTGGGGAAGAGCGCGCGCGGGAGGTATGACGCGACGCGGCGCACGCCGGCGCGTGAGCGAGACGGAGATATCAATAGTTTTTTTTCGTGTCGCGAGACAAGCCGACACGCGGGGACGCCCGAAGAATGACGATGAAGTAAAACTATGTTATATTGTGATGATAATAATTCGCATAATGTTTACTTTTTTTTGGTTGATGTGTGTGCACATTTATACGTATTATGCTTAAATAAGGATAACGTTACAGTAATTCGCACCGGATTTCTAAAAATTGGTAGGATTGTTCCATAACCATCATAAATGAAATAAAGATGAAATATAAAACCGGGAATTATCCTATGAGATTTTTATTCCCCTGAGAGTTTCGAAATAATTACATATATATATATATTTTTTTTTTTAAGAGATGTTTACAAATTGGGAAATACATAATCGTACTTAATAAGAGATTAGATTTTGCTTATAATAATTTGTAAATTAAATATTTTGACACTGGTAAATTAGTTTGTTTTGTTACAATAGTAGGCTAGTACATTAAGTAGGTTATCTAATTCAAAGCATTTCATTTCATCTAGGCCTACATCGACAATTATAGCAGATTCTTCAGAGACGAATCTTTTAAAAACTACACTAGTAACTACATTGGTTTTTCCTACATTTAATTTTTTATAGTTTGTATAATTTTATTTTATGAGATTAATTAAAATATGGGGAAAACTTGGTATCACAAGAGCTGTAATATATTACATTTTTTTTTTATAATAGCGAAAGTTAATACATTAAATTAAAATGGTTACATAAAACAAACTCCTCCATGTCGTGAATCTATTTGTAAACTCAAAACTACTAAACAGGTTTTCGTGCAAAATACAATATGCGTATAAAAAACTTTACAGATTTGGCGTTAGTAAATAATAATAAAAGCAAAAACAATGTATGTATTTTTTTTTTGTAGAAAAAGATATCCAATGACATCTTCGGCCCTTGAGCGGAGCGGAAGACAGTGTCAAGATTTTACTGACTAAAAATGTGTTAAAAACACAAACATTTTGGGTGGGAATCAAACCCACGACCTCCGGAATTACAGTCAAAGTCACAAACCACTAGACCAACAGGCCAATCAGATTATATTTAGCAACGAAGTATTACTGCATTTAAAACTTCGGTACCTATTTACTTCATCATCAGCCTTTTTAATGTTCCCACTGTTGGGACACAGGCCTCCTCTCTAGGACAGGGAATGGGTCGTAATCCACCACGCGGGCCCATTGCGCATTGGTGAATATCACATGTCTTCGAATTTTTAGTTCTAGGACACGCCGGTTTCCTCACGATGTTTTCCTTCACCGTTTTGGGAGCAGTGGTGATGAAATTAAATAACACGAAGTAATGCGCCTGGCTGGGTTTGAACTTGCGACCTACAACTCAGGCCGCGGGTTCGACTATAATGTGTATGTTTTTACAAATATATAAGTATGTTTATTAGTACTTATAACACAAGCTCTGGGCCTCAAGTCTGCTATTACAATAGTGTTAGAATAGTCGATTACTGATTTATAATTGTTGATTTTGACAAGTTTTGTAATCTACTAATATGATGGCGTCATTATGACTTTCCAATGAACAACCACTGACATTCCATTGAGAGATTTTTTTTAGAATGGTAATATCGTACATAATGACAAATGAATATTTGATGTATGCGGTAAATTACTAAAATTTTGACAGTTCCTTTAATCAGTGAGGTACGATTAGAATGTTATTGTGCAGTTATAGGTTTTAATTAATTACAAGACAGCTCGTACCACAATCCTATTACGAGACCGCTGACCGACCAATGATGAGCTATTATGAATTAAGAGGTTATGAACTTTTAGCAAAATGACAATGGAATCGTGTTGGAATGACAATTTTTGAAAATAGCAGACTTGGGCCCCTGCTTAGCATGATACTAGACGGCGTTGTGTGAAAACAAAAAAAACAAAACTCGTAAGTTAGGGCCGATACCACTTGACCACCACTGCTTTGGAGTGAGGATGTGTGGCAGGCGCCTCCTTCTGCGAAGCAGTAATGCCTAGCAAAGGAGGAGGCTGACCGCATAAGGCGCGCCCCAGACGCCGCCGGGATTCCGATCCTGACTTCCGGCCACCGTAGGCGCGGGCTTGCGGACGATGAGTATTGGGTAGCTCGCCGTCCGGTCGTCTGGTAGTCATCCGGACCAAGCTCAGTCGTCGACGGTGAGCACTGTTCCCGCGCGCCTCAAGGAGTTGTCAGCAACCGTAGGGACCCTGCAGAAGGGTCGAAACCAATTAGGGTCACGGGTTTGCGTCTGAAAAGGAAGACTCTGGCCCTAGTATGTATGGCTATGTAGGAACGGGGTAGGTTGTTTAGTCAGTAAGAGTCTGACACTTGTTTTCCGCTCCGCCCAAGAGCGGGACTCGTTATTGGATGATTTTTACCTACCATAAAAAAAACCACCACTGCTTTCCATCTACTTACAACTTCCAAATTTTGTTCGGCTGTTACAACAGCCGAACAAAACAAACAGCATGTCAGGTCCACGCGTTACCGAAATGTTCTCAACTCGTCGAGACCGCAGTTCAATCAGTGGGAAGTACTTGTCCCGGTTTTCACGTGGTCACTCTGTATATGCGGGAATAGACGTGTGACATTTCATCGTGTTTTAGGAGTGTTTTTCAGTGGCGTAGCTAGGTGACTGACGGCCCTGGGCCATTAAAACGTTTGCTTCATAGTCAAAGATAAAGGGTAACAAATTGACTTACATATCAACGAACAAGCGAAAATAATAGAACTACGATCCGTAGGTATTTTTATTTATTGAGGGCAAAAATAATGCAATGACAAATCCCGCCCTTGGACGGAGCGGGAGATTGTGTCAACTTTTTACTGACTAAAACGACTTGTCATAATAATAATAAACGTTGCAACCGAATTTCTTAAATTTAGAAAGTGGTAGCAGTCTTTGCTAGTTCAATAAGATGTGTCTTCATCAAGTTTAGCGCCCCCAAGTTTAGTGGCCCCGGGCCACACCCAGCCTAGTCCTTTGATATCTACGCCATGTATTTATGTTGACATTCCTTTCTTTATTAAGTTTATATAGTTCGTAACGTGTGAGTAATTATTCTGTATATTAAAGGTAGGTAGTAGTTTATGTATTGTACTTATTTAATATAAAATCTGTATGTATATGTATTAAAAGCTTGTATTGTGTGCCTATATTAAAAGCTTGTATTTTTATTCATTATTTGGTACTTAACACTAAAAAAGGTATGGGACTGATTCTTTTCTAAATTTATAAAAGCACTAGTGTACAAAGCTGGATTTAATGCCATAAGCATTTTCTACCAGTCGACCTTGTTTATTTTTTTTTTATTATCAACACATGATGTAGGTATTAATTGGAAGACGCACAGGACCAGTCTTTGTGAAGGCGCTTGGGGGAGGCCTTTGTCCAGCAGTCATCATCATCATCATCATTTCAGAAATGATGATGATAAATTAATGTATTAAATAATTTTACTGTGTGAAACTTTGTAGCTACTTAATTCTTCCGATATTCTGATCTGTTTGCCAGCTGCGGTCTTTCTGCATGATTATAATTTAGGTGTTTCAAGGCCAGAGTCAATAGGCTCTTAATAAACTAATGAGCCATACCATCAACGATTGCATCACTGCTTACCATCAGGTGGGATCGTAGTCAAGCAGTAGTTTATAGCAATAAAAATATCTGCGCCTACAATTTGTTTAATAGCAATAAAACAACTTGCTAACGTTGTTTCGGAGTATTTTCTTTGGTCCATCTGAATAGATTGAAAGGTAAAACCTATATAGCAATTAAAAAAAAAAAATCTGCGCCTACAATTTATTTAATAGCAATGAAACAATTAACTAACGTTGTTTCGGAGTATATTTCTACAGGTTTCTTTGGTCCATCTGAATAGATTGAAAGGTACAACTTATAAATTTATTAAACACGTACTATCATGTTTGGACGCAGGGCACAGTGTGTTAAGAACCCCATTTTTGTCTCATCATGTTTTTATTCAAGAAATCGATAGTTTGCACCATTTTTAGTGCTAGAGTTCAACTCCGGCTTTGATCCGGCTTATAGTTTATTTTTAAAAAAATGTCAAAATCTCGTAATATCCGCATCATGGAAAACGAAAAAAAAATTCTAAAAAATCAACTGAACTATTTATTCTAGTTTTTGTTATTTCCATTAATTGTTCATACAATACCCTGTCTTTTCTCTTATTTTGGTTGATCTAACATGAACTGGACGCGACATATGATTTTTTTTCTCATTTTTCGTTTTTATTTTTTTATTCAACCGTAACAACGTATTAGCAGATTATTTCTACTTTATAATATTGTTTACACTTAGTATTATATACAGTATTAAAACCATAAGCTAATTCCTTGTTATCTAGAAGTTATAGATATTTTTTGTAATATCCGAAATATCCGCAGTTAGGGTTGTCACTTCAAACAATTTTGAAAATTGTTTTCAACGCTATAATATTTTAATTTATTTACAGCAATAGCCGATGGTGTAATTAATGTAAATTATATTCTGGTCTCCTGGATCGATTCAATTCATTTATTTATTTATCTACTGAAGGTTACAATGTTAGGGAAAGTTAATTGTAACCAAGTATTCGGTTTATTTTTTAATCTTTGTCAGAGCTCTAGTCTAAACTATTTTCAAGTTCTAATGTACATAATGTAATGCCTTCCACTTACACCATACCCTGTTGTCATTGGTATTCTTTATTTTATATTAATCAAATAATTATGTAATAACTGTGTTTATATAGGGTGACTGGTAATTAGTGTATGATACATAAACACGTGATTGTACTCATGATAACCAACAACTTTTACTATGGGCACAAACCAAAAAATTGATTGATTGATTTTTTTATTGAGTCAAATAATTGTTTTTTCGGATATTAACAAGTGACAGCCCTGAAGGAAATACAAAATTATCAACAACTTCTAGATAACAAGGAATTAGCTTATGGTTTTAATACTGTATATAATACTAAGTGTAAACAATATTATAAAGTAGAAATAATCTGCTAATACGTTGTTACGGTTGAATAAAAAAATAAAAACGAAAAATGAGAAAAAAAATCATATGTCGCGTCCAGTTCATGTTAGATCAACCGAAATGAGAGAAAAGACAGGGTATTGTATGAACAATTAATGGAAATAACAAAAACTAGAATAAATAGTTCAGTTGATTTTTTAGAATTTTTTTTTCGTTTTCCATGATGCGGATATTACGAGACTTTGACATTTTTTTAAAAATAAACTATAAGCCGGATCAAAGCCGGAGTTGAACTCTAGCACTAAAAATGGTGCAAACTATCGATTTCTTGAATAAAAACATGATGAGACAAAAATGGGGTTCTTAACACACTGTGCGTGGGTCCATAGCACCCGTGAGAAATAAACAGTGTATGTCGAGCATGTTTTTATGGTAGGCAAAAATCATCCAATGACGATTCTCGCTCTTGGGCAGAACGAGAAACAGTGTCACGAAAAGCATAACTAGTTTGTAATCATAACATAGTATAAAACAAAGCCACTTCCCGCTGTCTGTCCCTATGCATGCTTAGATCTGTATAAATACGCAACGGATTTTGATGCGGTTTTTTTTAGTACATAGAATGATTCAAGAGAAAGGTTTATAAGTACAATACATTCATAATATACATATTTAATACCACCATTGCTCCTGTGTGAATCTCAGGCCAATCGCTAGTAAATAATAAAAAAAATATAAAAATTCGTCATTTCGACGTAATCATAGATCATTGAGAACTTTTTTTTTTTACTGACGGAAAATCTCGTCGACATCCCTTGTTTCAACAGAAATCTTCATGTCAGTTAATATTCAAAACTTATACTTGTCATGTAAGCTACGTTACACTAACATAACATACCCGGTTCCTATCTTAGTTACAAGTGCCTTTAGGCTCCGTAGTACCGTTACATCTCCACTGACAACTAGTGGGTGGCCATTTTAACAACGAACCGTTTTCAAAAACCGTTTTCAGCACGCCTAGTTAAGTTACAATCGGTTCGCTTAGAGTTAACGCTTAGATAGCCATGCCACCAAACGATATGATTGTGACTTCGCTAGGGGGAATGTTCTGCAATCAGTATGTCCGTAAATTAGACTACCTTTCACAAATCAGTCTTCTAATTGCTGTTTGCGAATTGTTATCTCACGTTTAAGGAAATAAGGTTGAAAATCTATTGATTCAACGATTACACTCGTCGCTTCGTCGTTTCCAAACCAGCCGTGCAATGAAAAATGAACTTTATCTTTATGAAATAAAGCACTAATTTGATTGTTACTCTTAATCCGTCCTCAAAGTACAGTCATACATCAGACTACAACAAACTGTCAAAATTCTGCAATTCTGCAAACGATTTTCAACTCTTAACTGTAATGTAACAAGATTCAAAATGTATTGGAGAAATCTGACAGATTTGTATAGTCTGATGTGCTGCTGACGGTATATGCGAGAACAAACGTTTTCTGCAACGATTTCATCAACGACCGTTTTAGTCGTCTTCGTCTTCTAACTAGTTGCGACGATAACCGTTTTCAAAAACCTTTTACGTCTTCGCAAGACTTGTCGTTTTGTCGGCCAAAAATTCGACAAAGACCCACCACTACTGGCGACAAGGCCAAGTAACGACTTGCACTGTTTATTATTAATTCCATGTTTGAAGTGTTATGAAGCAAGCTTGTTTATTGTTTATGTTTGAGAGTGTACAACAAATTTCTGATGTAAACGTAGACAATGTTTGGCCCCGACGACGAGTTGTTGGTCACGGGTTCAAACCCAGCCGGGCGCATTACTTTGTGTAATTTATTTCATCACCACTGGTCTCAAAACGGTGAAGGAAAACATCGTGAGGAAACCGGCATGTCCTAGAACCAAAAATTTAAAGACATGTGACATCCAGTAATCCGCACTGGGCACGTGTGTTGGATTACGGCCCATTCCCTCTCCTAGAGAGGAGGCCTGTGTCCTAGCAGTGGGAACATTAAAAAGGCTGATGATGAAAAGGCAGTGTTTGTAGTAACACATTGAGCTGACGTAGTTTCAAAAGGAAAGACGGAATCTAAGAACAACTTTATCGTGTGTCTGTCGACACCTTTTATTTCGCGAGCACTTAAAATTATGCATAATATATATACTAAGGTCTGCGAAACCTTGAAATTGTGAAAAATTAAACTTCTTAGTTCATAGAAAACAAAAATCCACAACTGTCACACAACGTCGTCTAGTCCCAAGCTAAACAGAGCTTGTGATTATGAGTCTAGACAACTGAAAAACATACTTATATATTTCTAAATACAACATATCATTACATAGTATAAAACATCGCAATAGTCGCCTCCCGCTGTCTGTCCCTAAGTATACTCAGATCTTTAAAACTACGCAATGGATTTTGATGCGGATTTTTTTTTATATATAAAATGATTCAAAAGGAAGGTTACAATATATCTACACTAATATAATAAAGAGGTAAAGTTTGTTTTTTTTTGTTTGTAGGAGGTAATCTCTGGAACTACTGGTCTGATTGGAAAAATTTTAGCAACAATAGAAAGCTGATTTACTCCTGAGTGACATAGGCTATATTTTTTGTACGCGGGCGAAGCCGCGGGCAAAAGCTAGTACATAATATCTACACTATCTACACTATAATATAATAAAGAGGTAATGTTTGTTTTTTTATTTTTTTGATTTTTTGTTTGTAGGAGGTAATCTCTGGAACTACTGGTCCGATTGGAAAAAAATTAGCAACAATAGAAAGCTGCTTCACTCCTGAGTGACATAGGCTATATTTTATGTAGGTACGCGGGCGAAGCCGCTGACAAAAGCTAGTATTTAATGTAAGCATTGCATCCGTGCGAAGCTGGGCGGGTCCCTAGTTACAGATAAATTACACTCAGACACAGAACAAATGATTGAGCTCAACACACAAAAGTTTGTCCTGGGTGGGAACGTTCCTCCGGCATAGTAGTCAGGGTCACCAACCACTAGACCAACAGGCCAGTCTTCAGTCAAATACGGGCGTTTGTCGCAAAAAACGTATGTTTTGACGTTCACAAAGGAATCGAAATTCATAGGGTACTTCCCGTTGACTTCATCATCATCATCATCAGCCTTTTCAATGTTCCCACTGCAGGGACACAGGCCTCCTCTCTAAGAGAGGGGAATGGGCCGTGATCCACCACGCGGGCCCAGTTCGTGTTGGTGGATGTCACATGTCTTCGAATTTTTGGTTCTAGGACATGCCGGTTTCCTCACGATGTTTTCCTTCACCGTTTTGAGAGCAGTGGTGATGAAATAAATTACCCGTTGACTTAGAATGTTGCAATTTGGCATGAAGCAGAGTCTTATAGCATTCAAGCAGTTTTCAGCCAACTGTAGGGGCCTTACAGGGTCGAAGCCTCCTGGGGCCGAGGGTTGATGCGAAAGCGTTACACCGGGGCTCTGGGACTAAGGCAAGTTAGTGGTTGTTTAGTTAGTAACAGTCTGACATTGTTTTCTGCTCCGCCTAAGATTGGGGTTCGTCATTCGATGACTTTTACCTACCATAAAAAAGAGTCTTATAGCATGAACATGCACCTGTTGAAATACCGCTCAAATGAGAACATACTTAAAATAAACTTCTTCCAGCAACTTTCTTCTAAAGAAGCATAACATTATGCTATGTGACAGCTAAAATAAATTCAGAAAGCCCCAAATGGTGCCGTTCCCATGTATTGCTTTCACTTCCCGTAAGAAACCTCTTTTCATAAAAACGGCACAATGCAGCAAGCATTTCAAAAATGGCGGCTATTTTATCGTAAATTGCATAGGCTCTGTAGAACCAGGGAGTACATTAGGGGTTCTTAGAAGGGTTTATTTGGGCCCCTTTATTATTCTTGACAGTTGAGCTACTGACATTAACGGATCTGAGATTTTGTTCTTATAATATCATAAATTTAATGACAAAATTTTTGGGTGATATTGTGTATTTGGGTGGTTTGAGTATTTCGTTGTTGGCGATTTTCCAGTAGTTGTTGTAGGTTGTAAAGGATTAACTACAAACCACTGATTAACACGTAGTAGGCTCCCCTTAGAATCCTTAAAGCATCAGTACTGTGACAGACAAACAGTTTGTAAAAGAATTTTACATAGATATTTCACATAGACCTACATGGGCACGTAGGTACAAAACGCTAGAAACTAGTGCACGGTTCAAAATCGTTTCCTATGTAGAAGAACCGGCAAGAAACTCCATGGTTACTCTTTAAAAAAAAAAATGATTGATTACAATATTTCGAAATTACACTATTGATATGATTATATAAAGAGTACAATAATTTTAACTGGTCTACACTGTACAATAAAAATAATCATAATAATAAAAAGAATACCAATAAATGTATCCACGTGTAGGAAAGTTAAAATAAACAAACATTATAACCATTTATCATTTCGAACGAGACCAAATGCTTGACACTTAAATTATCTCCGCCGATTCCATATGGGAATACTATTATTATAAAGAACACAATACACTGAGCTGGTTTGTTGGCGCAGTTGCAGAAACACACTGTGTTTCCTGATAACTAAAACCTAGGAGTCTTTAAGTCAAAAGTGAATGGTTATTTTTAAGCACGCGTGCTCCATCGTCGGCTACATCACTGCTTTTTTATCGCTATAAACTAGTGTGTAGTATAAACCAGTTATGTTTTTCATTCAAAAGTTTGCGGTAATTCTTTCAAATGCCATTATCATTCTTTCAAATGCACCCACAGTCATTATAGTTTCGCCATGTCTGTCTGTTTGTCTGTCCGTCCGCGAATAATCTCAATAACCAGTGACTAGCACTAGAAAGCTGTAATTTGATACTAATATCGTTATAGGTAAGTTTTTTTTTATTTTATTTTTTTCCACGACTTTCACACAACGCCATCTAGTCCCAAGCTAAGCAGAGCTTGTGTTATGGGTACTAGACAACTAATAAACATACTTATATATTTCTAAATACATACATATTATAGATAAATGACACCCAGACACAGAACTAATGATCGTGCTCATCACACAAACATTTGTCCTGGGTGGGAATCGAACCCACGACCTCCGGCTTAGCAGTCAGGGTCACTAACTACTAGGCTGACAGGCCAGTCAATATGTATATTAATTACGCCAACAAAGTGCCAAAACAAAAAGTGGGAAAAAATGATTAGGGGAAATTACCACCGAAAACCCAACATACATAACCCGTCTAGTTTTTATAAATTAGTAACACACTTTTTTAAGGATTCGGAATTAGATTAGGAAGTTTAGGGATTCTGTTGCATTGTGAGAAATTTATGACGGACGGGAAACTATAGAACGCTATACTGAGCGTGGACCGATACGCTCTTGGTAGTTTTTTTTTTATTTTCATAGGGAAACCTTCAAAAGTCGCGTGGACTTTAGGGATATTTCCAAGAAGTATGAGATTTTTATCTCACCAAAACCACCCCGATTTACCATCACGGTAACGACGCCCCTTCTCGGTATCAGTAACTGATAAGGGGCGCCGTTATCTCTTAAAAGACCATTCCGGAACCCCGTCTATGCGACGCCTGTTAGGAAACATCCCTGGGGAGATTGAACAACAATCTTCTCTGAGTCTTATCCCATGACCACGGGGCAGATAAAAACACTCCCTTAAAAAAAAAACCTACGGATTAAGAACCTCCTTTTTTGAAGTCGGTTGAAAAAACCAGGACAAAACACTTGCTTTTTCAATAACCCGCGTATATAATTTCGTAATCCGGATCTGACAATACAACCAGAAATGTATATGGGTCGAATTTGAATAAAACATGGACACACAAGCGTAACTTTATGGGCAGGTATTGGGAGCAAGGCTGTACGTCATTGCACGTAAATTTCTTATGTGTACACAGTCGTATGGAGGTGTGTACTGGCCTTAGGCATTCTCTTGTATTTGTAAGGAAAGGACCAGAACCGTCTTTTGTTTTAAAAGGGTTATGGATTAAAAGGAAGATAAATAATTGTACTTTTTACTGATATCCATATTATTAACCTTACTTTGTGTAATTTATTTCATAATTTCTGCTTTAAAAAAGGTGAAGGAAAATATCGTGAGGTAACTAACACCTAGAATCAAAAAAATTAAGACATGTGACATCCATCAATCTGCACTGGGCCCGCTTGGTTTATTTTTATTTTTATGGTAGGTGAAAATCATCGGATGACGAAACCCGCTCTTGGGCGGAGCGGGTCGGTGGATTTTGACCTACTCCTTCTCTTAGAGGGGAGGCCTGTGTCCCAGCACCATCATCATCCTACCCTTATCCCATTTTACTTGGGGTCGGTGCAACATGTTTTTTTCTTCCACTCTGTCCTGTCACCCGTCACACTATCACTAACTCCCTTTTCTTTCATATCACTCTTCACACAATCCATCCATCTCTTCTTCGGCCTCCCTCTTCCTCTCCATCCATCCACGTGTAAACTCAGAACTCTTTTTGTGACATGCGTTTCATCTCTCCTCTTCACATGTCCATACCAAGACAAACGATTTCCTTTTAACTTTTCAGTCACTGGCGCCACTTTCAGACTTCCTGTAATATACTCATTTCTCACTTTATCCATTCTCGTCATACCACACATCCATCTCAACATTCTCATCTCCGCTACATGCAGTCTTTTTTCATCCATCTTTTTCACAGCCCAACATTCTGATCCATACAGTAGGACAGGTCTTATCACGGACCTGTGTCCCAGCGGTGGGAACCTAAAAAAGGCTGATGGTGATGATATTATTAACATCTGTCTAATGCCAGTAGCTTCGCTCACATATCTACATCTAAACTTTGGACCACCGTTTCATATCCTTAGGGGGTGAATTATGATGGTTTTACAAAATATGCGAATTGGGTTACCTTCGCATGAACGTTGGAAATTATCCTAAGGGAACAAAATACTTGGTCTATTGAATATTTTTGAATAGCGGATGGCTTTTTGAATTTTTTATCAGTTTTTAAGGATCGCAAATCTAATTACTGGTCCCGTTTTGGAGCGGAGCAGGTATTAGACTACTGATTAAATTCACCTGTGTGTTCCTTCATTGCCCTTTGCATCCAAAATCACTGGTGACATTTACAGCAGAAATCGTGATCATCCCTGCAATTTTTCTGACATACCTTTGAGGCGAGTGTAGAAAAACGCGCCCCATAGACAACCTGGTCTTAGTTCGGACAGTTACTGGAAAATGGCCAGCGATTCTTTATCCTTGGATCTAGATCTAGATCTGATTATATACACTATACAGGGTGTCATTGACATCATACCACAAACGAATACCATGGATCCAGTACATGATTCAAGACCCCCAGTGGTGGAATTTTTGTCGGTTTTTTCTTAATTTTTTTTTTTACTGAATTCTTAACGTTTTTTTTTAATTAAACGTGTATGTATAAAAACGTTATTTAAAAAAAAATGATTCCTCCAAATTTAAAAATGTCATCGGGTTTGATTAGAATAACAACATTATCTGCCACGATTATATCTGTTTATTTTTTTGTAAAAAATAAAATTTTCATTTTTTTTCTAAAAATGTCATTGGATTTGGTTAGAATAATGATTTTATTATTAAAAAAAAAATGAATAAAAAAGACGCAAAATTTCACCACTGGGGCTTGAGTATCATGTACTGGATCCATGGTATTCGTTTGTGGTACGATGTCAATGACACCCTGTATATATAATGCAATTAGCACAAGTTAGTATGACCTTCTCAGGCTTTTCCTATCAGCTTTCCAACTCCTACCAACCTCGATCATACTCGTACATCGTGCATTGTATAAAAGCAAAAGTATTACTCGACTTTGCCGCACCTTAAGCAATTTAACCACGTGGTCCTTAGGGAAATAAGGAAGAGGATACACGAACAAGGTAATATAAAGTACGGTATACATATCAGTAACGTTAAAACTTTGATTGTTACATTATATTTGATAGGGGGAGTTTTAATCGTTGACGAAGGGGTTGATATTAATGACTCCTGCACTTACTGGAGTTGGTAAATTCAACTATGTTCTTAGTTGAAGAATTCTGCTTTTTCTGTTTTATTCTTTTTGTACATAAAACACTTAAAAGTATACAGTAGTTAGTCAAATCTTGTATAAAGGCGAGCTTAACTCAACAATCAGTTTTCTTCCAGCTTTGAATCAAAGATGTTTTCATGTGTTTTTTTTTTGGAAATTTGGTCATCAGGCCAAATTTCGAAAGTCGTCATTCTCATAAATCTTTAGATGACCACGTGTTTTCCGGGTTACGGGGTATCAGTAATGTCATAGATAAACTTAAAAAAAGTATGTGGATTAAAATATTCATATCGGTATTTGCCTGGTTTCGATCTAGCAATCTAATGTACGAGTGGTAGGTGCCTTAATCATTGAACCATCACGACTCTTCGAACCCCTTAACCTATATTAATATTTAACGAGCTCTTAAACTGCGGAACACGGTGGCACCGAGTCAATATCGCAGTCTCTGCCAAACAGGTGAGTCAAGACACAGGCCTAATTGGAAAGCCACTTGAAAATACACGGCCTATCTGATTTTGAAGGATGCTCTTCAATAAATTTATTAATAAAAATATATAAGAAAAGTGTAAATAATTTACAAAATTTACACATGTTTTACATTTAAAAAAATTCGTAAATAACCAAAAACTAATAAACTAATGTAATCAAAACCTAAACTACAAATAAATTAAAAAAATGGCGTTGAAAATCCCCTTATGGACCCAATTAAAAGACTGGCGACAATGCCACGCTGTATAGCAAATTGGCAATGCTTCTCCTCTGCACGAGGTAAAAACCAATTCTTCTGACACGCTAAGTGTCAACCAGAAGTTTTGACAGATTTTAATACAATTAGTGAGCACTGTGACTGTGTGATCCGAGAGTTTCAACCCCAAAGGGTTCTAAAATATAACTTCGCAGTAGGTTATTATAATTTCATTACTAGAGGATTTCCGCGTAAGAAATTGCAAAGGCTTAAATATGCATGCCTGTAATTTGGATTCAAAGTATCAAAATACATTGACGGATGTTTAGCATTATATTTTTTTTTTCAGTAGCCCATACTGTCCCACTGCTGGGCAAAGGCCTCCATGAAGTCCTTCCAAGTCTTCTTTTCCTGTGCCATCTCGGACCAGTCCTCTCGGTACGCGTCTAGGTCATCCCGCCACCTCTTTCTCATTATAATATTAAATTATCAAAATTTTGTAGCTGGCAGATTTGTCTTCTAGCCCATCGTTATTAGTGTGATAAACACGCCCTTATTTTTGGTGTGGAAAATTATCATCGTCCATTCTTGATGGTGCAAGAGAGCCTCATTTTTACCCACCTAAAAAAAGAGAGCAGGGCAGTGGTGGCCGAGAGGTAATGGCCCCGACTTACGAGTTGTAGGTCGTGGGTTCAAACCCAGTCGCATTACTTAATATATTATTTCATTATATATAATTATTATAATTTATTACATATATAATTTACTAGCTTTTGCCCGCAGCTTCGCCCGCGTACATAAAATATAGCCTATGTCACTCAGGAGTAAAGCAGCTTTCTTTTGTTGCTTAATTTTTTCCAATCGGACCAGTAGTTCCAGAGATTACCCCCTACAAACAAAAAAACAAAAAAACAAACTTTACCTCTTTATTATATTAGTATATAATTTATTTCATCACCACTGCTCTCAAAACGGTGAAGGAAAATATCGTGGGGAAATCGGCATGTACTAGAACCAAAAATTCGAAATCATGTGACATCCACCAATCCGCACTGGGCCCGCATGGTTGGATTACGGCCCATTCCCATTGCTAAAGAGGAGGCCCGTGTCCCAGCATTGGGAGCATTAAAAAGGCTGACGATAAAAAAAGTATTCAACACGTTCCCTTACAATCTTGGGCGCTTTTAGATCGAACGATACACGTTTTTCATACCAGTATTTTACCATCTACCCGCTACCTAGCTGAATAATGTTGCAAGGCAAAGTTTTAATTAGGAATTCTGTACTACGGAACTCCCTATTTGGTAAATCTCCACTTCTTAGTACAAGTATTTTAAGAAGCTGAAAACTGCTAGAACAAGATTAAACGCAATGATTTTTGATTTTTTTAAATTTATTAAAGGGGCAGATATACGACTATTGATGATTTTAAACCCAATATCACGTCTAAACGGCATGTTGGTTTATTAAAAGAAGATATATGTTAAACTAGACTATTTTCCTAATAATTTTATATACACATATTTTTAGTTATTTTTCTCCAAACATAAAAAAGTTAATAAGAAAAGATCAGGCAAAAACCATTGTGTGTATTTTTATGAAACTTTCATAAACCGAAAGATAATTTAATTACCAATCTTTTGATATACGGCTTTTATTTATATTGTGTTTAATAAATGAAGGACAAATTATCATTCGGATAATCTTGATGCGCGAGAAGTATCGCAAGCTCCTCTTCTGTTCGCTCAAGGTCACGGGCGTAAATCTGCCCCTTAAGTGCAGATTTTTTTTGTGGTTTTGTTAGAAAACTTTCTAAAGAGGAAAACTTTATCGATATATTCCTATTGCAATAAACCCAGAAACGTCACCCCATGTATGTTGATTGAGGAAAAACACCAAAAATCTTTTTACTGATAGAAAAACAGCATCAAACTGAAATATTTCACACTCAACCTTCGAAGTTACCTTTAGTAAAGTCCAAATACCGTCTCAGGGGAAGAGGTAAAACTTTTTTTGCTTTCACCTTCGTCAGTCTTTTAAGCTTAGTATAAATTTTATACGCGACAATGAAGACTTCTTAATACAAGGCCGACAGGGACTTTATTTACACAGACTATATCGGGAAAGGATGGTCATATTTTAAATATTGCTTTTGCTTCTAGAAATTAACATCTTTCTTTAATAAAACAATAGTTAGTTCTTCTTCTTCTTTTTTAAAATAATACGTATCCATCGAGGGACGTCGATGATTTTGCCAATGTCAAGTAATAATAGTTATAATACCAAAGAAATCAAATCAAACTAAAAAATCATGAAGACAAAATGTCCGTCCTCCAATAGTTAGTTAAAAAAAACTTTTGTACCTCCTATACTTAAAAAGAATTGCTCAAATATTGTACATTCTATTTTTCAAAATTTGATAACGGAGCGTGGCGCGAAATCATGCCGCGAGCGCCGGCGCTCGCTAATTTTGTACGGAAAGGTCAATTGTTTAAGGTTTCCTCCGATTTTCTTGCAGAAATCAGTTTAGTTTTATAGCCGAAAACCATTTTTAAAATTTGATTACCAAATTCTGTTACATTCTGTAGAACATAAAAGAGATTATTGCAATGAAATTTCTTCTTGTTAGTTTGTTCTGTGTTCGCTTTTGTGTCGCGATTTGTGTTTCTTGTTGTCAATAGCCTCACCATGTAAGTGAAACTAACAGCGCGTAGTATTTCACGCGCGCCTCAATGATATATCAGCAAATCGTTGGAGCCCAACAAACTTGAAGCCTACTGGTGTTATGGGTTATGAGAAAGTAAACTTCGAGCCATGGAACGAAGGCAAATAAAAATAAGGAATGGGTTTTCAGTCAATAAAAGTCTGATATTATCTGAAAGGATTTTATATTGAATGGGAATTCAGCCCAAGGGCAAGAGATGTAAAAAGCCTACGCGCTTGTCATGTGCTTAAAAAATCCTTATTCATTTCTCAAATATTTTAAATCTAAATTTAAAATAATGAAAAATAGAGGCTTCAAAAGACGTCTTAGTTATGAAAATATTAAATTTAATATGAAAATTAATATTCATATACACGGCATTATAAATCGTTTTTAGTCAGAACTAATCACATGCCAACATTGACTTTACAAAGTATATTTTTGAAAATTAAATACCTTTTAACGGAGATGAATTATTTAAAAAGTCTAAATTAAATTTTTTACTTTAATTTTGTACGCCTCGTTGTATTTAAAGAAAGTTATTTAATCTAAGTAAACATAATAAACTAATTTATCGTCCTTACTTGTAAAAAAGTAAGTGTAGGTATATTTTTTTTTCCGGTGTTAAAATCATTTACGGAGCTATGGAGCCCCAACAGGCTTCGACCCTGCTGGGCCTGCCGGGAACGATACGTGACCTGTGGTAAACTGACACAACTTACATAACAGATTTTGATTTCTGTGTTACCCTGGATTTATAACATATCACGAGATTAAGGAAAAAAAAGGCAAAAACGCCCTAGAGTGTACAGAAATCATCTTAGAATGTCGAAAATATTCTACAACGAATTGTCGTCTTTAGTTCTTTATCAGTGACGCCGATATCAGCCCCCGTAGCTAATTTACAATCGTTCCGTTTAGAGTTAGCGCTTTCAGACAGACGCGCCCCCAATTCCTTTGTTTAGATGACGTCCGCGCAACTAAATTGAATGCGTGTCTAACTACAAGCGCTAATTCTAAATGATACGAATGTAACTTGGCTAGGGGGGTGACTTGGCTCGCTGACAATGATGTACCAGCGACGTGTCGAGTAAAAAATGAAGGAAACGACGAACAACGAGTCAAGCTCATCAACTCACAAAATCGTGGTATTGCAATAATACACCGGTAAGCTTTACCAGCTTTAAGCTCTCAAAACGGTGAAGGAAAACATCGTGAGGAAACCGGCATGTCCTAGAACCAAAAATTCGAAGACATGTGACATCCACCAATTCGCATCGGACCCGCGTGGTGGATTATGGCTCATTCCCTCTCATTGAGAGGAGGCCTGTGTCTCAACAGTGGGAAGAAATAAGGCTAATAATGATGATGATGAAGCTTTACCGACGAGCCACAAGATAGTGGTTTTACTCACTCGCCGCTCAAGGTCTTTAGATACAATTATGAAAAAATAAAAATAAACTAGATAAATACCTAAACTTAATCCTATAGAAGAGGTATTAAAAATGTAAGCCCAAAAAACCTTAGATACGATAAAAAGGTTTATTAAATAAATCATGTTAGATACAAAAAAGGTCCATCCTTCGAGTATTAAATCAGAAACGCGGAGTCCACTTCAAGTAGATAGAAACGAAACCCATTTATACTAGGTACCGAAAAATTGCTAAGATTTATTCCTTGCTGAGATAGAGTATGTGTTCATAGTTCAGATATTACTGTTATTGTACTCCTGAGCTACAAGAATACTCGGAACCGCTCAAGTTTAAGACAGAGGGACAGATAGATACAGAAGGGTAGTTCTCTGCAACTAGCGAAAATTTATAGCTACGAATATACACTTGTTTTTGGTATGACCAACAAATGACTTTTTTTAATTGCTATAAACTAGTGCTTGACTGCGATCCCACCTGATGGTAAGCAGTGATGCAGTCGTTGATGGTGAGGTGCACTAGTTTATTAAGAGCCTCACTCTAGCCTTGAAGACGCCTAAATTATAATCGGACGGAAAGATTACAGCCAGCAAACTGTTCCAGTATCTCGATGTACGCGGTATCAACGACCAGGCAGACTGTGAGAAATACGTACGCACTCACTGTACATACAGTTTCTCTATGAACCCTTGCCCACAATGACTTTTTGTAGCAATACTGAAGCGCTTTCATACCACAGACTATACAAGGTGTCATTGACATAGTCACACAAACGAATACCACATTGCAATGGAAAGGGCTATGCTCGGAGTATCCTTGCGTGATCGAATCAGAAATGAAGATATCCGCAAGAAAACCAAGGTTGCCGACATAACGAAAAGAATCGCTAAACTCAAGTGGCAATCGGCAGGACACATTGCACGCAGAACAGATGGCTGCTGGAACCGAAAGGAATCTGGAGTGGCGATCGCGTACCGGAAGATGCAGCGTTGAAAGTCCACCAAGAATCCGATGGATGCAAGACACACAAGACCGGTCTTTGTCAGTGGCGTGCCTAGGGTTTCAATATAAGGCAAGCCCAAAAATTTTAACCGATTTTAAAAAAAAGAAAGTTCAGTTGTGGACTGAGTATGTAAGTACCTACGTATGGATCATCGCAATTTTCTCATAAACTACTGGTTAGATACAATAAATTAAAAGTGAATTCATCCATCTTCTTTCCTCTTTTTTCTTCAATTTCACTAACTGAAGGCATGCTCGTACTAGATTGAATATAATAAACATATCAGCAATTGCATACCTCCGGTGGCTTTGAAAAAAGCCATTTGGTTTGCTTCATTGCTTGAGGAAACAAAGTTATGGTAAGTAGTTGTTTGCTTTCTAACAGGTTACAGACAAAAAAAAACAAAACAGAAAGTTCACCCTAAGGTTGACTGGTAGAAAATGCCTAAGGCATTAAGTCCGCCTCTGTACATTTGTGTATGAAGTATTAAATAAATAAATAAAGTTCCAAAACAAAACTAAAAAAATAGCTACATAGAATATAATAAGGAATTCAAATAAATTATTTATATTCTAATTGGAATTGTCCATCTTTCTTAAGAAATGATTAAATTACATCAGAGTAAAATGTTGGTTTTAATTCTACCAACAACTGTTTTTCAATAGCTATCATTGATAATTCAGAAAGATGCTCTTGACTTTGTGTATTTCTCAGATAGGTACTTATGAATACTTTTAAGAGACGAAAAAGGACGTTTCGCGGAAGAACTTGTACTTAGCCAATGACGTATTATATATAGACACGTCATGAACTAACATCGCGGCGCTTAAAAACGGCGAAAATACTAGATAACTACTTATACGCGTAAAGAAAGGGAAAGAAAATATGACATCGTATGGTGGAACGCCTTTGCTAGAGAGAGATAAATATACATCTTCAGTTACATCACACGATAAGTAATAGTAAAACTACATTTTCATTGGTCGAGCGCATGAGTGACGTAGCTATACCTTCATGCGCCGGCCGCCATAAGATGGCGGGCGGCGGCGTCAAGAAAAATAAAATAAAAATAGGTTGTTTGGTGAACTTACGCATGAAATGACACATTTTTGTCTTTACCTTTTGGGGTATAATTTGTACATCGTCTGAACATACACGACGGCATGCTTTCTTTATGTTTCGCACAGGTTTACACATACGATATAAATTAAAAACAAACGTAGCGTCGCGCGGCAGGGTGGTGCGTAACTAAGCGCGATGTTGTCAATTGCCTTCATTTCATGTTGTCATTTTAGAGCGCGGACAACGTATCTATAGTTTTATACATCATTGTACTTAGCCGGAATAGTTAAAACACGATACACTAACAATTCGGGAAAGGCATATTCTAGGTTATTGTCATGATTGAAATCAATTAATTCCAAAACATTACGATCTTTTAGGTCAGGACTAGAATACAAGCAAATCAATTAAGTTTTTATTGCTTTTTTGTCGAAATAGTTTGCATAAATGTCAAATAATTAATCTAATCCTTCTGTAGGAAAATGTGAGTAATTTATATATACACTGATCTATTAAAGACTGAGAAATACACAGATTAGGCGTCGGTTTTAATGAAGAAATTAACTGTTTTTTCTGAGCAAAGTTTAAAGATTTTACCTTATCTTCGCCAATCAAAACTTGAACGAATTTTAAATCCTCACAAGGTACAATTACCTCCATTGTTGTAGGTAAATCACCAAAACAGTTACAAATAACACTGGGAAAATGGGAAAATCTAAGAAAACACACAAAAAAAGTCAACAAAATAAAACTGAAGTTAGTTGCACTCGAGTGTCAAAAACTATTTACGCAAAGTTCCAGTGTTGTCATTTATGCAAAAAAAAGTCGCCAGGTATATGAAAAATTAGCTAATTTCGCAATTTTTTTATTTTTAAGTTAACGCTTGAATATTTAATTTCGTTATTTTAAAAAGCCGCTAGTTTTTTTTAGTTGCTAAATCTTAAAAAAAGTCTCCAAACTCGTTAAAAATCTCCAAGATCTCACAACATTGCTAAAACGGCAACACAATAGAATTGGTAAGCTGACAAGGTCACGCATACGCGTCAACTTCATGCGCAATCCCGGCTTAAATCTTCTATACTGATCGTTTTTTAGACGCAAAACGTCCTAAGTACTTATACGGCACATCGCTATGAGTGCGAAAGAGACATTGAAAGCCCGGTAAAAGCCGGTAAGTGTAAGCGAGATAGCTATATGTAGTGCCGAGTGTATGCGAAGCGCGCGAATAATCACGATGTGTAGTTTAGTCACGTTTGTTTAGTGCAGCATAGGTAGATAATTTGTGTTATTTTGATAAGAATTAAGCGCGCGAACTTTTAAATAGTTCGGGTTTGATATTGATTCTTATCGAGCATTTTAGTAAGGCATGCCGGGCTTTTGGGCTTGTATGAAGGGACCGCCACTGGTCTTTGTGTTGCGTTTGGGGGAGGCCTATGTCCAACAGTTGACGTCTTTCGGCTGAAATGATGGTGATGATGATAAACTACAAAATGTTGATGTTATATTTAATACACGATAACGATACGATTTAATCTATCTACACTAATCTACACTAATAAAATATAATAAAGAGGTAAAGTTTGTTTTTTTGTTTTTTTGTTTGTAGGAGGTAATCTCTGGAACTAATGGTTCGATTGGAAAAATTGAAGCTATAATAGAAAGCTGCTTTACTCTTGAGTGACATAGGCTATAAATTATTTATATAACATGGATAATTACCGAGCTATCACAACTTTTGTCTGGCAAGTCAGAACAGACTTAAATATGTTAAAATAAGATCCGCGGACGAAGTCGTGGGCAGAAGCTAGTTCTAAATACATATGTAATATCGGGTGTCTACTTTTGGTTTCAAGAGTCCGACCTTCTGTAACATCTTTTTTGTATCAACATATTCTTTTCACGAGACAAAATGTATTATTTGTTGATGCTAGCACTGTGGGTTGGTCGCTTGAGTGACGATTTTTTCTTTTATTATCTTTTGTGCCGGCTTTGGCCTTAATTTTTCCTATATTACATGGAACTTTGAGCACAGTACACATTGACTTAAGTATAGTAAAATATGTTGGTATGGTATAAACATTCGCTATACAACCAGTGAATGGGACGAAAACTTGTTGTGATGGCTCTCAGGCTACGGTCTGGTCACATACCGCTTAATGAATTTATTTTTTTAATGAAGAAGACGGAATCTCCGAATTGTTTAGTCTGTGGTACAGTAGAAGACATTCAAAACTTACTGTACATATGTTTAAAAAATGAAGCGGCACGATTAGAGTTCATTAGGAAGCATAAATTAAACATGAGTGACATTTTACTAAATACAGTGTCGACGCTTCAAAAAAAAAACACTTATGTAACACTTACCTCCCTTTCTCACTCACACATTCCCCTATCTAGAAAACAAAAACAAACATCCCCACAAACAAACCCGTGCCAAGCGTTCTAGCAACACCGTTAGATAACCCTTCAGCCAGTTGATTCCCAAGCGTTTGCGGAAGCAATTATCAGCTGACGCTTCAAGTGAGCCTTTCATTCACAGATGGTGGTAGAAAAATGGAAGCACTCGTACGTTCAGAATTGAAAAACTGAAGTGTTGAGTATGCAGGAATATGGTAGTTGGAGGAAAGTGTTGAGAAATGAGTTTTGAAATTCTGTTCGTGATTTATAAGGTTTTAGAAAGCGTTGAAAATTCATTTTTAGTTTACAATTAGTGTAAGTAATAGTAGATAGATAAATAGAAAGACTAAACTTTTTTGTACACCAAAAAGTAACAGAACTTATACAAAAGTTTCAGTTCATAGATTTTAAAAAGTTAAGTTAAGTTTCATAGAATTTAAAACTCCTACTCCTTTTATTTCTACATTTCTTTTTATGTCTCCTTTCGCAGGTCTGTTGGAAGAAAATTCTTTTAGAATCAAACAGTACAATTTTTTTACAATACTGTATATCTATTTCTTTTATGGTCGGAAAAATCATCCAATGACAAATACCGTCCTTGGGCATAGCGGGAAATAGTCTCAAACTCTCACTGACTAGACGATCCATACCGTCCCATCTAATCTTGATACGGGGGTCGAACCTTACTTTCAGAAACTGGTCTAAGGCCTCAATAGGCTACGTTTAAAGTTTAAATTAACTTCTAAACCGAAATTGATTATCGACTTTTGAAATCATAAAAAACTAGGATTACATTTTTAATTTCCTTCAAAACAACGAAAAGATTGTTTAAGTATTTCTGTTTGGTTTCTTCAAACAACCAGACTTTTCCTAATTACTGAACTTCTGAAATCTAGAAATTTTTTCTATGTCGACTTATGGACCCAGGAACGCAAAGGGCATTTTTTACTGGCGGCGCTTGGGGGACGCCTATGTCCAACAGTGAACGTCTTTCAACTGAAAACTTTTTTTTTTGTTTTGTCATTTATTTAGTAAACTGTACAAATAATTAGATATCTAACCTTAAAACTACACAACCCTAATTAACTTAACTAAAAATACCTAATCTAATAAAGCGTCAAAAAACTCTTCCGCATCGCTGTCGACCGGTAAAGTGCCCAAAAGGCTGGCCGCATTGCCACGCTGTATGGCAATGCTTATTGCCCAAGGTAAAAGCCAGCCCTTGGGTCACGCGAAGTGTCAACAAGTCGTTTAGAAAGTTCATTAAACAACTTGTGGGCACTCGGACCCCACGATCCGAGAGTTTCAACCCCAAACGGCTCGAAAATATGACTACCAACAAGATTAGTATATAAAAAAAAAAAACTGAAAACTGAATTATGATGATACAAAAAAAAATCTGCACGCTCAATTTACTTGTAAAACTTAACTGTTCAGGTATGCTACCGTATAATATGGTACCGTATGGCCAATAGGCGATTCTGTTAACTACTAAACTAACTTTTGAGTTTTTGACAACCCGATCAAAATGTCATTTGACTGACATAACTATTAAATTAACAGCTGTGTCAAATTCATTTGGATTGCTGTAACGATGCTTAGAAAAATATTAACTAATCAAGCATGGCATTTGACATACCGTTACTGTAAAAAAATTGACTCCGCTGTCACTAACAAGATGATCATATCAAAGTCGCACACGTTAATTGACACATAATAATATATTTGACGCCTGGTTAGTTGATTTTTATGATGATCGGGCTCTCGGAAATCGGGTGTAAGGGAGTAAAGCTCTGTAATATATGTAGGTAGGTAAGGTTAAAAATTCTCTACTCTTCCTATATAAAGGACTAGCTTTTGCCAGCGGCTTCGCCCGCGTACATAAAATATAGCCTATGTCACTCAGGATTAAAGCAGCTTTCTATTGTTGCTAATTTTTTTCCAATCGGACCAGTAGTTACCTCCTACAAACAAAAAAAACAAACTTTACTTCTTTATTATATTATAGTGTAGATTAAGCTATTCACCTCACTGGACACCAAACAGTTATTAAAAGCATCCTTGCTAACGTAGAATTCTAAAACATAAAGCATAAATAAAAAATACTTTGCATAATTTGTACAATCGAATACAAAATAGTTTCGTCTCGTTATATGTACCTAATATTAAAACTAGCTGACCTGACAAATGTTGTTCTGCAATTATACATTACTAGCTTAGCTAGCAGTTTCACCCGCATGAAAGTAGAAAATAAATAGTATAATCTTACTCGGTGAAGATGTAGCTTGAAATTGGTCATGTAGTTTTTAAATTAAAACATAACATACCAATAAAAAAAAACTAAATATTAATATGGATTAAAAAAAAAGTAGTAGTAGAAGAATGAAAAATAACCTTTGACAATCTTTAACCTCAAAAAATAATTAAACTATTTCGAAGGAGTTCGATAGTAAACATTATGACACGAGATTGTTATAAATACACCGTTAAACATTTGATCGTTTTAATCCCGTGGAGGATCTCATTTAGTACTTTAAAAAAAATATACTATCATGTGTTGTACCGAATCAACTCTCTACTGGATTAAAACGATCAAAATTTAACGGTGTACATTTATATTACAACACTAGCTTTTATCAGCGGCTTTGCCCGCGTACATAAAAATTATAGCCTATCATATGTCACTCAGAAGTAAAGCAGCTTTCTATTGTTGCTTAAATTTTTCCAATCGGACCAGTAGTTCCAGAGATTACCTCCTATAAACAAAAAAACAAACTTTACCTCTGTATTATATTAGTGTAGATTAAAAAGAATAAAGTTTTTTTTTCTTAATAGTGATAAATTAACTCTTTTTTCTTTCTAAAATTAGTATAAATAAAGCCAAACTCATATATTTATTTTTCTAAATTTGTAAGTACAAAAAGTTTAAACTAATTTAATTCAATTAATTGTTAGACTTTGATGGAAGACTTACTTAAACTATTTAGTTTTTGTTTCATTCAGTTAAACTTAGAATTTAAATTGTATTTATTTTTCGTATTGAAGTTTATAAAGATATTATTATAATTTACTTGTATTTGTAGCAAAGTCGTTAAATATCAGAATAATGGTGAGTCTACACTGTACAGACTTAGTACGGAGGTACATCACTGCTATATTGCACATGTACATTGTTATACGAGGGGTGAAAGTGAGTTTTTTAGTCCCGAGAAGTTTTTTGGTGATCGAGCAGAGCGAGCTAATAGTTCGAAGGACTAAATAACTCTTGAACTCGAGGTAAACACTGTGCTTTTCATTACGAATACGACGAAAATAAATACCTATAATAAAAAGAACGCAGTATTGAAACTTGGATCACGGTTCAATAGAAATGTCAGAATAGAACTAGTTTTTTTTTAATATTTAGACAGCTGTCAGCTGAAAGTAAAACTCCCATGAAAGTAAAAGTGCTACTTTCAACTCTTTCCACAGGCAACTTTACACCTACTTTCAGAGTATGAGTGATAAAAAATTCTTTACAAATCTATTAATGGGTTTGCAAAAGCCGAAGTCTCTACGGTATGTACCTGTCATAATAGGACCCTACATTAACATAGGTTCTAATAACGTTAACCTGCCTTTTCACGTAAATCCTAATTTTGTAATATTAAGTATGGTTTTAAATTATGAATGGCCGAGTGGCAGAGGTTCCGAGTTTAAGGTCGCGGGTTCAAACCCATCTAAGCGCATTAGTTTGTGTAATTTCCTCTCTGTGTAATGTCCTAAAACCAAAAATTAGAAGATATGTGACATCCACCAATCCGCACTGGATCCGCGTGGTGGATTATGGCCCATTCTCTTCTATAGAGAAGGCCTGTGTCCTAGCAGTGGGAACATTAATAAGGCTGATGATGATGATCTGCAAACCTACAAGATTCTGCATATAAAAGTTTTTAAGGCAAAACTACTAGCAGAAGTATTCAAAACAATTCTGTACACGAATGTACGAAAGTACTACACAATTTCACACACATACGGGTTTTATAAGCAAACTCTTTCATTTATTCTCGCCTATTTAGCTCATAGTACGAAATATCGCACGTAACCGCGGTTTAAGGTTCTTTGCAAATGAGAGATGCCTGTATCAAAAGAATATTAAGCACCGGCGTACGCCTGAGGCGGAGTATGTGCTAGATTTTAAAAGTTCCTGTTATTTTGCATACTTATTTTTAAGTTTAAAGATGTTAATGTAGGTTTTGAATAAATAGGTTGTTTTTGTTTATGGACTTAAAGGGGTTTTTTGCTCAGGCTAATTTTACCGTGGCAATATCCACAAGGACTGACCTCATTTTTAACTTTTTATAGCGCGTTTAACATAGTACACATAACTGAAGTAAATACCTATGTAGTAGATCATCATTTCAGTCAAAAGACATCCACTGTTGGACATAAGCCTCCACCAAGCGTTGCCATAACAACCGGTCTTGTTCGTTTCGTATCCATCGGGTTCTCGCGACCCTTATTGATGACCTCAGGTCTACGCGGTCACCTCTCCAGAGCCATTCAGCCCCAATGGCTCAGAGTATCAGAAAATCATAAATTAAGATATCTGCAAGAGGGTTCTCTTAAGGCTGCCGACATAGCAAAAAGAATCGCCAAACTTAAATTACAATGGGCAGGACACAGTACACGTAGAATTTACATACTAGATCAATATTATCTGGAGTTATATTATGAATACGTTTTACTTCATTATTGTTCCAGTGCATCTTTAGCAATCTTGCTCCGTCTAATACTTTTCAAAGCGTGACTGTGCCACCCTCAAATAAATCATACAAAAAAGAGACAAAATTCCGATTATTAGTAAAAAAAATGTTATTTCCGATGAAAATTCCACAAAAAATTAAACGGCTTGCCTGCCTCAACCGTTTTGTAAAACGCAAAAGCCAGCGTAAGATACATCACAAGAGGCAAAATTCCGAGCCCGAGACGTGAAGATTCCTACTTTATTTACATATTTTACTTTTAAACTAAATGCTATCTCACATTTCAGCTTTAATTTAAAAGGTTCACTGAATACTTGCCTGTTAAACAAGATAAAATGTCTGCGTATATTCTCATTTCGGTTTTATTTTACACAATTTGGCTTAGTGGCTGACGATTTGGCTTATGCACGATGAGTTTCTGGATTAATTCAACGTAAGAAGGTAATATTTTTGTAGCCTACGTACTGTTTATAATAAATCTTCAAAACAGAAAAATGAAAAACTGTGGACCCAGGATACAACCCTTTAGAACTCCTTTTTTGAAGTGAGAAATCATCAAGGATTGAAAATTAGTTTCCTTTTTTAAGGGTAAAGTATCTTAAAGTTAGTTCTTAGTGGATGTCTATCTACACTAATATAATATAATAAAGAGGTAAAGTTTGATTTTTTGTTTTTTTGTTAGTTTGTTTTTTTGTTTGTAGGGGGTAATCTCTGGAACTACTGGTCCGATTGGAAAAATTTTAGCAACAACAGAAAGCTGCTTTACTCTTGAGTGACATAGGCTATATTTTATGTACGCGGGCGAAGCCGCTGACAAAAGCTAGTATCTTATAAGAAACCTACCTTCCAAAAGAAAATGCCCAAATTTGTATCCGTACCAACTTATCAAACCAAATAATAATAAACAAATAGTATCGGAAATGACAATGTAATTTTTATTATTAACAATGTCACATTTTTAATGTGGTTAAAAAATTCAGTACATTATACACATAAGTACATGAAACATTATTTTTTTGGTATCAATATAATTTATAGTTGTGATGAACTCCACTGCTCTTAATACCTCCAGTGTTGGCCGAGTGGTAAAGGCCCCGGTTCAAACCCAGCCAGGCGCGCATTCCCTCTCCTAGAGAGGAGGTCTATGTCCCAACAACGGGAACATTAATAAGGCTCATGATGATGATGATGAAATGAGGTATGGCTATGGGCATTCTCTTTTTAAGTTTGTAGGTGTTATAGTTTCTGAGATTTCGTGATTAATACTAATTACCAGGCACTGAGTGGAATTTCGCTTTTATATATATAACGACTATAGAATCTAAATATCTTCAAATATTAACAAATCTTTAAAGTATATAAGATTTAATTCCCTTCTCTTGTCACAAAAAGAATTATTCACAAAGAGCACAAAGTTCCATCTTTGATTTATCTTAGAAATTCAACGCCTTTGATGAACGGGACGGAACAGCAATTATAGGGGTATCCGCGCAAACATCGCTGAGTTTTGTTTTGAAATTGACGTTTGTTATTTCAATTATAATGGATAAGATAAATAATAATTTCTTAATCCATTCTTTGTCCGTTACTCTGAGCATTTTTCTTTGTAAAATTAACAATGTCGATGTGTTGTGCATTTGTTTTGTTATCATTATTCTAGTCCAAAGATGGCGCCCCTATGTTAGAAAACGTGTCACAAAATTTTATACATGAAAAAAAATACCTATGTTGTTTATGACGTGTCACCAAAGTGTTGTGTTGTGATTACTACAGTGATAATCTCCACTATGTTTTATATTTATTTACTTGCCTTCCGCTAGCGGCTTTGCCCGCGTGAAAACAGGGTTCTTCATACAAACTTTAGACCCCCATTACATCCCTTCAGAAGCTGAATTCTGAAAAGTTCTTTCTTAGTGTTCGCCTGCGTCATAAAAGGAAGCCTTGTGCAAAATTACACGCTCCTAATCCCAGTAGTAGTAGCAGTAGTAGTAGTAATCGGCTGCGCGTTGTCCCAGTAGTTTCTCCTTTCAAATATACAGATTTAACAATTCAGGTACACATTAAAGAGTAAAGGAAAAGAAGACAGAAGCACGAAAAAAGTACATACAAAGGTGATGCTTACTTCTAAAGATATCTCGAACTGGCGTGTCTTAATTAGATTGCCGCGTGCCACCACTAGCTCCCGTGCCATAGGTTCATTACTATCTAGTCTATTATTGCTTGTCCGAAGTCTCTCCAATAGCATATTATTTTTATCGAGTCCTATCAACTCTCATTCAGAACCAGCGATGGTGAACACTTCATATAGCCTGAGGAGTTCTTATCGAATACCAATTGACCAACTCCTTCGGTTCTCGGTTTTACGCATAATATGTCAGTTACAAACAATGCGCAGGGCAACTGTGGTAATGAGCCCAAAAGTCTGAGTGAAAGTCATGAGTCGAAAAGTTCTAGAGTGGCGACCGCGTACCAGAAGACGCAGTATTGGAAGGCCGCCTACAGGGTGGACCGATGACCTGGCAAGATTTGTGGGAATCCAATGGATGAGAGATGCATAGTATCATTCATAGTGGCGACACTTGGAAGAGACTTATGTCCCACAGTAGACGTTTTTCGGCTAAAATGATGATGTCAAACACATTACTATTGGGGCTTGCTTATTCTTATGTCTGTATTGTATGCGAATTTAAATGCCTAAAAACTCATGCAAATATTTAGTTTTCAGAATCCAAAATTCAAACATTCAAAACCATCTCAAAATAAATTTAGGGTATTTAAATTCCAACTCCATCCTAAGCTAACACCATTTAGTTTTGTAAATACATATTAAAGAGGTAGAACCTACAACTAAGCTGGTAAGTCTAGTATCATGATTTAATATTATATTTACGTAAAATTTCTTGACCTCAAAATTATAATTATGGAAAACTGCCGACGATAGACAAAGGTCCAGACAAGCGAATTGGAACGGATTAATTAAATGTTTTTAGATAAAGAAGAATTCAGATTCAGACATTTTTATTTATAAAACATAAGTAGGGAAACAAAAAGATACAGATGTTATGAAGGCAAAATAAAATTCCAAATACCAGTGACTTGGCAAAGTAAGTCTAATGGCATTCAGAGAAATAATGCTAAAATTTCAAGATATTTTTATTACATTTAAGAACAAACAAAGAGAAAAAGCTATAAGAAACTCAACGGTTCTTTTGAAAATAAATTTTTCGTGTGCCCCATACAATGTTCACATAATTTTAAACCGGTACAGGAAAAAACTACTCAGCTCATTAACTGCGATTTCTTATATTCTCCTAGAAATGACAATCGCGTGAAATGTCGACATAATCTATAATTTTCTGAATCTCGAAATGTACAATTCTACAAATGACAGATTCTTTGATGCATGAACAATAGTACTTTAATAAAGAATAATCTACACTTATATAATAAAGAGGTAAAGTTTGTTTTTTTTGTTAGTTTGTTTTTTTGTTTGTAGGGTGTAATCTCTGGAACTACTAGTCCGATTGGAAAAATTTCAGCAACAACAGAAAGTTGGTTTACTCCTGAGTGACATAGGCTATATTTTATGTACGCGGGCGAAGCCGCTGACAAAAGCTAGTAGTATATAAAATTGAACCTGAAGAATGGCAAATCATTTTTTGTAAACACCATTTATTTTTATTAAACATTTTATGTGCTAATCTGCCAGTTTTGAGAATGATATATTCCAAAAATCTGTCAATGACTATGTCTGTCATTTCGCAAATCTGCCATTCATACAATAAACCAACAGTTCAACATTACTATTGACTTCGTCCAGATTCCAATCATACGATACTACACCTGGCCTTACAAATTCCTAAACCTTTAAAACATGAGAACAATAAAACAAAATTCACAGAGAAGGACAGGAAATAAAGTTCTTTTCGAACCAAGAAAATATCGTACAGTTTATCAGGGACACAAGAAATATCACGTCCGTCCCTCCCTCGAGATACTACAAAAAATATGGACAGTTACATGAAAAAGTCTTACAATGAATTTTTCAGAGAGCTTCGAGTTGAATCGTCAGTACTTTGTTTCGGCGTTCGGTTTGGTCTTCAAAATATACGACTCCATAATAAATGGTAGTTCTGTTGATTGTGAGATCTGATTTTTTTATATTGTTTGGGTTTAACAGGCTGATAGCTACATTATTTTAAATATTTTTAGAACGTGGGTATTTTACAGAAGCAGAGTCTTTATCCTTCTACAACTCGATTACTGCTCAGGAAGGGAATGTACTTTACAACCGTTCAAACTCGGCGAGCCTGAAGTTAGGCTCTGTGAACTTTAGCGCTTGTGCACTCGTAAAAAAATAGATGTTAACAGATTGTTAACAGCAATAACAACTGCTTTATGCAGCATTTAATTTTTTAAGTTAACTAAACATTTTAATTTATTGTAGCGACAACAAATACATTGATAAGATAATTGTAATACATAACAAGATTTCAAAGAATTACCCCTGGATTACTTGAAATAAATGCTTTCATTGATTGATTGAGTAATACATACATTATTTTGTATACCCCTCGCATTCGGCGGGAGTGGGGGTTGCGTAATTGCACGATTGAAAATCGCATAAAAAATAAACTATTCCTGGATTTTTCTTAAAAAAATATTAAAAGAAATAACATCGGTGTCTCCAGTACGAATGTATACACAATCGGCGTTTATGGGTTTAATACAATTGTTTAACAAAAATCTAGAAACATCTGAAAATCGCAACACAAAAACACCACAACACAAACTCCGTATTTCTAAAATCATTAGCGCTTTCAAAGAAAGCAACTGTTTTTTTGATACTTGGCGATAATATCGAAAACAATTCACTTTACCGTGAAAATATCACGTTAACAATTCTGCCCACATCTGTACAAGGAAAGATTGTCTGCCCAAGACAGAAGACGGTCCAGTTTTTGTTCCCTCGTGTGGTTCGCGACTCATTGGGAACTTACAAATTCATTATTTTCCTTTGAAAAAAAAAAGAACTTTGCTCATCTTACAATCTTCTTTGACCTTTGAAGTAAAATAACTTGATAATAATCGTGACGTCATCAGTACATCAAGTTGTGTTTTGTTTTAGTTCATTTATTTTGGGAATTTATTCAAAATCCGTGTATGTACGTACGAACACGAACATAGACAATAGAAACATCAGACTTGAACATTTGGTTCGTTCGTATGAACGGCATATTCGAACATGAACGCGAACAAGAACATAGTTCGAATCGAGTACAAGCACAACAGTTGTGAACGCTATCTAATCTGAGTTTTTTCGTTTTCACAGTGATTCATGAATTACATCGTCTCTACATAACATACTAATGGCGTCGGGAACAAAATGTTCGATGTTCCTTAGTGGTACGAACATGCGAACTAAGTAACAACTTGGTTTGCAACAGAGTATCATGCAACGCAACAAACTTGTTCGCACGTGCGTAAAAAACTAAAGTTTGATAAAGGGAAAACCCAGAAGATTGGCAGCATTGCTACGTTGAATAACAAAGAACGATTCAGTCTATTGGTTACAAAAAGTATCGATCAGTCGATGAGAGATATCCTTGAAAGACATGCACGCGAACGCCCTGATCCAAGCGTTCCGACCCCAAACGGCTTTTTTTTTATGGTAGGTAAAAATCATCCAATGACGAGTCCCGCTCTTGGGTGGAGCGGAATACAAGTGTTAGACCCTTACTGACTAAACAACCTACCCCGTTCCTACATCGCCATACATACTAGGGCCAGAGCCTTCCTTTTCAGACGCAAACCCGTGGCCCTAATTGGCTTCGACCCTTCTGCAGGGTCCCTACGGTTGCTGACAACTCCTTGAGGCGCGCGGGAACAGTGCGCGCCGTCGACGACTGGGCTTAGTCCGGACGATTACCAGACGACCGGACGGTGAGCATTGTGTAGCTCGCAAGCCCGCACCCCAAACGGGTTGACCTCTGTACAAACAGCCAAATTATTTAGTCTACGTTGTTTCAGGGTCTATTAATAGATTATTATTGGTAAACAACGAGAATTTTGAAGGCATTGAACTTGTCTTTTTGCTTCAGTGATTTTGTTTTTCTTCAGAAGTTCGACATTATAAATGTCTTAATTTGAAACTGTATAAAAAATGAGATACAAAGGGTATTGAAAAATAAAGCTTAAGAACACCGAAATAAACTCACGGGTCATAGTCTCTTTTAAAGTTCATACAGCAAACATGTAATGATGTCAAAACCTATGAGAACAATGCAGTTTGGAGTCTAAGTGTAGGTAGGTATATTTTAAGAAATAAATAACCACACAGTTCTGAGTGGGTACCTACAAACACTTGTCAGTATACGTGTAGCTTTAACGACTCAGGCCTACTAAGAAGATCAACGACTTGACGAAATACCAAAGAAAGGAAATTTGAGTGAGCCGCAAAAAAAACGAACCAGCAACTTCTTTCTAGAAGTTTTTAAACCAGTGAATACACCAAATCTAAAATTACCTACCGCCCACCGCCCTGATGTGTTTACTTACTTTTCCTAGCGGTTCTACTCGCCTGAAATTTGAAAAATACCCTGCAGGAAGCTTACCAGAATTGACTTCAACTCAAACTGTTTACTATGAACATACCGTTGAATAGTCTATAGTAATTGAATTTTCAAGTTCACTTACAATAGAAGATAAAGTTATTGGCACGTTCGAAGGCGTAGATATATTCTTTCATTTTTACCCCGCTGGTCCGAGAAGGCGCAAGAAAAGAGGACTTGGAAGGACTTGGGGGAGGCCGTTGCCCAGCAGTGGGACAGTAATAGCTAATAAAAAAAATAAAAAAAAACGTGAAAAATAATCAAATATCTTCTACTGCCCTGAGAGGCCCTTCGCCTCGCCTTGCCTTCGCTTCGCTATCGCCTTTTTAAGAGGACCATAGTAACTCGGATTCATTTATTTATATGTCGGAAACGGCATCGATTTGTTGAGAAGACACGCCATCTAGTGGCAACTAGAAGAACTAAACAAAGATGGCGCGGTTGCCAAAGTCAGTGACGTATCTGCTTTGCTACGAGCTTGTGGAGGAGAGAACCAACCCGCCCGAACAGCCGGCTCTCTCAGCCAGGCCGTCGCAGAGTCAAGACGTTCTGAAACTGTCCGTTTTGTTGTTTTTTAATGACAGTGCACTGTACCGAAATGTATATAAATGATAAGTAAACCGATGCAACTCCTAGCCGTTGTTGTTCATTGCACGATAACCACATAGGCCCATCTGATAGATTAGAGCTCTAACCATCCTGGACGAGCCGACAAATACAATCTATGAAACATCAAAATCAACAGACTGTTCCTGGGGCCGAGGGTTGATGCGAAAGCGTTACACCGGGACTCTAGGACTAAAGCAAGGAAGGAACGGGGTCGGTTGTTTAGTCAGTAAGAGTCTGACACTGTTTTCCGCTCCGCCTAAGAGCGGGATTCGTCATTCAATGATTTTTACCTATCACAAAAAAAAAACCAACAGACTGTCACATTTTTTAAATCCGCTGGTTCTAGTTTATAGTTTCTTTTTTAAATTCGGATCACGTCCTGTCTCGCTGAATCTACAGAACTCATATTGGTAGGGTTTTCAAAACAAATTCACGTTGTTCTATTTTCTCCTTTCTCCTGTAATGTGTTAATGGAATGCGAGTAATCATGTATTGTTTTATATAAATTAGTTTGTGAGTTATAATAATGCGAGACATATTTGTACGTGATCCTATTACCAATACCGTGTAACTGGATAAGCTACATACATAATTTAGGAAACACATTTGTTTTTCTTTTTTATTATTTTAGCGTTGTTTTTTGAGAGGGAATGGGATGTGGACACCGTTTTCTTTAAAGCAATAATGCTAATGAATGAGACGGCCACACGCATAAGACGCCCCGGGTATCGGGAGTCACAGTGCGTTTCTCGGTCACAGTAGTAAAGTTGAATCTTGAATCTTTGCGGAGGCCATGCTAATCACTTAAGGTGGGCCTTCTCGACTCGCCTATCGTCTACTTCGAGCATGGTTTAAAAGCTTTTTGCTTCATCTAAAGCCACCCATTGTGATATTGGATGCAAAAGTAATTCCAAAAAAGAGAGATAACCCCTGAAAACTCTGTTGGCATTTAGTAGTTCTACGATTTACTCGAATATTCCACAAAACTTGTTCCAGGAAATACGTGTTTTTATTAAACCATTAAGGATTTTAGAAAATAATGTTAACATTTAGAATCTCGATTAAATGCGCTAGGATTCTATAGAATACTTTTTTATATTTTTAATATAGGAATACATTATGGAAAGACAAAGTTCACGTAAAATAGCAGATTTTCAGAGGTCTTTACTGAATTACTCTTACACAAATTTACGTTTTGATTTTTATAGAAGCCTAGATTTCTGTCGATCGAAAATATCTGATGGAAGATGTGTAATAACATCATAATCACGTAAGAGCGGTTGTATGAAAATGTACGTCGGGTTGGCCGCTCTTAAAATAATTCGCCGTTGACTCGGATTTGATCCTTATTGAACGGCCAGACGGCGATCTACAAAGTCTAGCACTTGGTAGGTCGCCGTCTGGCCACAAATATCTAACAGCACGTGCCTATGATGGCCTGAAATTTTTCTATGACCCTTGAAGCCTGAGGCGCCACCTTCCTCAAAAATCTTGAGTCAGGTGGAAAATAGAGGCTCCCCTCAAACCACTTCTCAGAGAGGGGACTTATCACAGCGATTGTGGCGTACCCAATTATCTTTTACCCTGTATACTAATTATGATTAACATTGTAACCAGTACTAGGAAGCCTTTGATAAATTATAAGCTCATTAAATTTTGATTTAGAATTTCGGTGCAACAGAATAGATCGGCCTGTTTATTGGTAAATTAGATATTGTATTATATAGTGTATTTCAAGTAGACCAATTACAGGCACTTTTGAATTGTAAAAATGTCGGTTAATAAAAAAAAAAAAACTGAAGTTAATTTGCACGTTCCAAAGCGTAGATCATTATGGAGAAGAACGTACAAGAAACTCCTCGGACGTTCTTTTAAAATCATAATATGAATTACATAAAATCTTGGTTACATGTCATATTTCTTGTCGCTTCTATTGTGTGAGACAATGTAGACAAGCTATTGAAAAAAATACAAATAAAAAAATACGTTGACAAAAGTGAGTACCTAATATAATAAATAAGGAAACAGGGCTTCAATACAGATATAGAAGCTACTAAAGCAGTCAAAACGCATTTCAATAAAAAACCAAATGTATCAGGTACAGAAAATCCATTTACAATCAATCAAAAAGAAATGCTCAAGGAGAACGGTAATATAAAAATTTGAAATTCGAATCGGTTCGTTATAATAATATTCTCATTAAAATTAGCTTCTTTATACCCACGAAGATACTCATCTTATTTGAATATTTCATTCTACGTAAGAGTACCTGAGTACCTGATTTGAGAATGTTTCAATACATGAAGTGACTCAAATCATTTTCTTCGGCGGGTTCGACGGCTCGTGTGATTTATAGTACGGTTTCACTGTGGCGACTTTGCGGTTATTTATTGAGTGGACGGGCTTTAGAAGGGTTTTTGTTGGACTTGCGACTTTGGTATTAGATATTTTCATGCACTGTGACCCGGTTATGAATGTGTTTAGGAATAACGTAATAATGTTAGACAGAAAATGACATAGAACTCTATTTTAAATCGGTAAAAATGACCCCTATTGTATAGCGAGTATTCATCCTTACGTTGTTGAAACCTCTATAGCCCGAACTCTTTGCCTCATCGTTAATACCACGTACATCAAAGGACTGAAACCATTTGCCTCTTAAGGTCTTCTCGTGCGATTATTATTTAGGTGTCTTCAAGGCTAGAGTTAATTGGCCCTTAATGAACTAGCACACTTCATCATCTACGATTGCATCACTACTTACCAGGTGTGATCGCAGCCAGGCACTAGTTTAATAAAATATTTTTATGATAATTTACCTTATTTTAATAAAATTTTTTTGTTATATACCTACTCATGTACAGACATAATAATATTATAATAAATACATACATAATTTAATAGTGATGACGACATAAGATAAACAAAAATACGTGACATAATCTAATTTCTACACAAACATACTATAATGATTACATAGGTACATATTATTGAACTTATTAGATCTACAAAACTATTTAACTCCACAAATTACTACTTAGTTAGCCGTCTTCCTCTCTCCTAATTTTGTGTAATGCCTGACAGAGTCCATATTGATCTGTGACAAGTTGAATACCATCAATGTACACATGTGAATTGCAATAAAATGTATTTATTTATTTGTGTACACTCAAACACTTACAAAAAAGTAAAGAACAAATACAGATAAAAGAGCACAAAGGTACTGAAAAATTAAGTGATTGTTTGAAACTTAAATATTGAGTACCTATTGAAAAAAAGTAAAACTCCCAGGACAGCATTTGTGGAACTAGTTCTTTTCTGAGATGATACTGTTTTTTTTTTATGGTAGGTAAAAACTAACCAATGATGAATCCCGACCTTGGGCGGAGCGGGAAACAGTGTCAGACTCTGACTGACTAAACAACCTTTCCCGTTCCTCCCTTGCTTTATCCCCAGAGTCCCGGTACAACGCTTTCGCACCATCGGTGTTGGATTTGATAGTTTTTGCTATGCGAGTTAGTTTGTTGCTCGTTACCATTTCATCACCAGTAATGGATATCAATTTAGCCCCATATTTTTGTATACTTATTGCAATTAGGGGTGTATATTTTTGACTATATTTCTAGTGGAAACGCACCTCTTCCAACGCAAAATGAATTCCAAATTTTCTGTGTCTCAATTTGATAGCTTTTCATATTAGCATTTCACTGAGTCTGCGTTGATTTCGTATGAAATTTAAATTCGTAAGACGTATGAGTAGTATCTTTATTTTGTACAAGCTGTTGCCCCCGACTTCCTCCGTATCAAATTCGAATACCTACATAGGGGTAGGAGTAAAAATTGTGAGCAAATGTTGTGGGCAAACTGCAGGGTCAAAGCCTACTGGGGCCCCGGTCTAAATCTGAAAGGAAGGTCTGACCCCAGTATCCTCATACCGGGGTCGGAGCTAAGGAGGAACGAAATGAGTCCTTTAGTCAGTAAGAGTCTGACACTGTTTCCCACTCCACTCAAGGGCAAGATTTGTCATTGGATGATTTTTACTTACCATATAAATAAAAATAAACCAAGTCACAGAAGACACAACGTTGGAAGGCCTCCCACAAGGTAGTCCGATACCTTGTGGGAGGCCTTTCAACGCTGCGTCTTTCAAATACACGGTTACAACTCCAGAACTTTTCGACCTTAGCGGCTATTTATTCTTAGTTAGTTCTGTGCTTGCGTTATTATTTAAGTATGTATTTCTTTTATTTTTTTATGTAAACATAAAACCCTGTAAGACTAAAACGGAAATTACCTTCAGTTAAAGTAGCCTAAATTATTAGTATCTATTTATAACATGACCAACAAACCACATCAAAAACATCTAAGCTTGTTTTGCTATTAGGTATCCGTACAAACTTACCAATGTAAATAGTTTAATTCGCTAATGGAGTCTCGAAGATTTTTCTGAGTAAAAACAACCCTTGAAAACACTGTTAAAGAAAAATTATGAAAATCAGTTTATCTATTTTTGAGTTATTTCTGCTGCGGGAAAAGAAGTAGCTGAAATAAATCCTCCTACACAAGTTGAGAGCAGTGGTGGCCGAGTGGTAACGGCCCTGACTTACGAGTTGTAAGTCGCGTGTTCAAACCCAGCCAGGCACATTACTCTGTGTAGTTTATTTCATCACCACTGCTCGGGTGACGGGCAACGGTGAAGGAAAAATTGTGGGGAAACCGGCATGTCCTAGAACCGAAAATTCGAAGAGATGTGACATCAACCAATAGGCACTGGGCACGCGTGGTGGATCACGGCTCATTCCATCTCCTAGGTTCATACCTCCTGACCTACAGACAGACCTCCTGGTCTGTGTCCCAGCAGTGGGAACATTAAAAAAAGACTGATAATGACACCGGGTGGAAGGAGACGGAGTGAAAGACTTTCTCTGACTACCCACCTGTGCTGCTTTAGTTTTCGTTCCAGGATCAAACCAACTCTTTCAAACAATTCCGCAATATACCTACATAACTGTACCTAATTAACAAACAATTTCATCTCTTCCTAAGTTATGATTACGATTCAAATACTTCCCTTTCATATAACTTAGGTATGTTTCTAATGAAATTGAACAAATTCAAAGAACTTAAGTTATTTTCTTAAGCAAGAAGTACAGCACGTTCAATATTGATAAATTAAGAGTTATTTAATTAAGACCGAGCGCCCACTTATAAGATTCCGCGAACTAACAGAGCTGTACAAACTTTTACACCTCAAATATTTTTTCAATAATCTGGTTTTAAAAGACTTACAAGTTTTGAAGTGCGAAGGTTTTAAAGTTGGCTTTTGTTCTATGCTTTTCAGTGAAAGAGAAACTGACTGACTGACATTTATCTACGCTCAGCCAAAATTACTGGGGCTAGGAGCGTGAAATTTTGCCCAAGGCTTCTTTTTTTGAAAGGGTTTTTCAAACTTCAGCTCCTAAAGGGATGTAATGGGGGTCTAAAGTTTGTATGGAGAACCCTATTTTAACGCGGGCAAAGCCGCTGGCAAAAGGCTAGTTTTGTTATATTTTTGTTCATTAGGTATAGCAAAGAGGTCTATTAATTTACATATTTAAAAACTAAAGGAGGTCGTGAATATTAGTGACATCATCCGAAGTACTCGTTAGCGATGCTGAGGAGTTTTTAAACGCCATACTTTTAGATTATTAACGTTTAGTTAGTTCTTATGTACTTTTATTTTATTTGTTACATAATTACAGTTTTAAATGACTTGATATCTTAACTTTTAAAAATTCGATATTGTCTAAAATATGTAGACATGGTAGCTACTATGTCCATTTTAGACAACGACAGGTTTTTCCCGATCAAAATTGTTTAGGATACATTTTAATTGTGCCTTTAGTTAAGAAGAAGAATTCTCAGCCAATATGTGTTATCTGATAGCTACAAGCTAGAGCTTTTAAAGTAAAAAGGGAATAGGTTTCATACAATGGCCAAGCGTGAACCTGTCAATAATAATAATAAAATAAATAACTTGTTATTTTTCTGGGGTCAGGGTAATTTTAATAACGACACGGTCTATCATGAACAGCCACAACCACTCTGTCAAGAGTCCCCGATTAAGAAGAAGAAATTAATCTATTCTGAATATACATACCTACGTATATTCTCCAACAGTGTGACCTACAAAACGTTCAACTTCAGATTATTACGCAACTCAAGGACATTCTCCATCGTACAAACTACATTTTCTATACCATCACCAGACTGTATTTCCATATTATTCACGCAGTGTAATCTAAAACTGAATTAATTAATTCAAATTTGCGGCAGTTTCCTATTCAAAATAATTTGGTGGTATTATAAATGTACATAATTAGTGCTACAAGATTTTCTGTAATATATCAAAGCTGAACAACTGTGGTTATTTGAAACTGTTCTGCAAAGTGCGGAGTTAGTCATTTGGAGTTTATTTTGTGAGGATTAATAATTGAAATAAACTAGGTGCTGGCAGTGGCTTTGCTTGCGTAAAAGTAGAAAATTACCTAAACTGTCGTAGGAGCCCAGCAGGACCGAAGCCTACTGGGTTCATTGACTGGCTTCAGAAATGAAGATCTAGTCTTTGTATAGCATAACATAGCATCTGCCTTATTATATTTTGATTGCCAACTTTTCAGCGTAGTAGTACACTGATTGCTATGCCGAAAGTCGTGGGTTCGATTGCCATCCAGGACAATTAATTCTTTTAAAAATCAAAATCAATGCAGCAGTTCACAGGGTGAAAAATGGACAGGATCTATTGAGTGGTATAGTTTAGATATTGTGTTCAGAAGTGAACGTATATTAGCTGAAATAATGGTAATTACAGTATGCCTTTTAGAATCTACAAGTAAAATGTAGGCAAACAAGAACTAGATTACAATTTACAGAATAAATTGCTGCTAAGATTTTTCTATTAAAACAAACCACCTCCATTTTTTGGCCTCAATATGAAATGGAATCTAGTTTTTCATGATTCACAGACTTAATTGTGAATTACTGGGCCAATAATCCAGCTGAATGGTCTGAAAAATACAGTTTTACCAGTCTTAATCTAGGTCGTTAGAATCGAGAACAGATCCTGGCTAGATTAATGCTTAACATTAATCTCAGTCACTAAAACAGTACACAACTAAGACGCCAAGTTGATGTCATAGTTATTATCGTGCATAGAATACAGTTGTATAACTAAAGTCATTACGTATTCAGTTTATACCAAACAAAATAGAACCGAAGGTTCACACAGTGTAGAGATATACGACAAACTAAAACATGTGCATATACATGTAGATAATGCTAGCAAAAGAAATGGTTGCTAACTTGAAAGGACAGACATCTTCAAGCCCCAGCCGATGGAGATAGGATGACGGACACGGGACACACAGGCGACGGGATGGATCATCACTCGCGCGTCGTTCATGAATCGCAGGGTGATCGCCAGCCACTGAAGCTATCATTGCGGGGAATAAGCAAGCATGGATATGGGTAGCTGGCCGTCTGCTGGTCCAATAAAGATCGAGCTCGTTACACACTACTGATTACGGCACTTAATCTTCTATGCGCGCCTCAAACAAATGTCAGCAAAATCATAAATTGCCGAATGTATGAAAAATCATCATCTGAATATAAGCAGTGATGCAACCATTAATGAATCGTTACCCTTTGCTTTCCAGAGCCACGGTGATTCAAATTACCAATTCTGCAGCCCCGAAAAGTATCTGCCTTGACGACGCCATCACGTAAAACATGCTAACGTTGGAGAGATTCGTGAAACTCAACGCATCGTCGACCCGGACTTGTCTTTTTTCATCTGGAAGCTAACCCACACCTGAAGCTTCCCCAACCAGAGGCCAACAATCGCCCTATGTGGATATATGGAACATAATGTATTTTTCTTTCTTTATTTTTTTCTTTATTTCTTACGTGGCAACTGTGACATGAGGATGTCAATTCCCTCACAGTTTCTACCATCACCTTCGCTGCAACTATTTTCACTCCTTCCTTTGAAAACTGACCTTCTGTAGTTCCCCTTACGAACTTACCTGACTGTTTCGCCTGATAACTACTAGTTATTAACACTTAGTACTAAGCGCAGTGTCTAATAACTGACGCCATTATTAAACTGAAGCTAGCAACTGTTAAACTGAAAATTACATTTTGTAGTGTTAAACTGATATTGATTTTGTCAGATGGTTTAGGGAACGGTGGAGATAGAGTGCAACATAGTGACATATCTAATTTACAAATTGTAAGCCATCATCATCATTATTTCAGTCAAAAGACGTTCACTGTTGGACATAATCCTCCTTCAAGTATTGCAATAACGACCGGACCTGTGCGTCTGGCCTCCATGTCCGCAAACCTTATTAAGTCATCGGTTTACCTTTGTTGGAGGCCTGCCAATGCTGCTTCTTCTGGTACATGGCCGCTCTCCAGAACTCTACATCCTTCCAGGCCCACCAAGTATCTGTTTTGCGAACAATCTGCCCTGTCGACTGCCACTTCAGAGTGGCGATTTTTTACGAGATACGTCGTCGTCGGTAGGTTATGACGACGACGTATCTCGTAAAAAAATCGCGATAAGCAGCTAATTTACAGTAGGCCTGCATGGTGAAATACGACCTCTTATTCCGTTTTCTGAGGCCTTGAGTTGAGTCCGGAGTCCGGAGTTGAGTCCCAGTGCACCCAATGAGTTTAATGTCGATTATGCTATTCTTTTTTTGTGATCGGAAATCATCAGGGCGTGTTAGACAGTGATGGTCATGGCCCCTTGGCTCTGATAAATGATAAATAGATATATTATATCTATTTATGATTTATCATGACCAAGTGGCCATCTGGGCAACTGAGGGGTTCTTTTGCTCCTGCATCCAGCTGTGCGCTCTAACTTGCCATGAAACACTAGGTTTTACTTAGTGTCGGTGGTCCAACTTGTGACCTTAATATTTTTGGGAAAAAATATTAAGGTCACGAGGAACGGAAAGGAAAGGAAAGGAACCGGCCATAATCCACCACGCGGGCCCATTGCGGATTGGTGGATGTCACATGTTTTCGAATTTTTGGTTTTGGGACATGCCGGTGTCCTCACGATGTTTTCCTTCACCGTTTTGAGAGCAGTGGTGATGTAATAAATTACACAAAGTAATACGCTTAGCTGGGTTTGAACTCGCGACCTACAACTCGCAAGTCGGGACCTTTACCACTCGGCCACACTGCCGCTGTAATGTATACAACCTGGCTCAAAATCAACTTCAACTCTTAATGAATGGCCTTTGTGGATGAGTCACCACAATTTAGCCATGTATGTGTAAATACCACATAAAACGTGCAAACAAACGTACAACAGAACATAAAATTAGAGAACATCATTGACTTTACCTTAACATCACACTTGACATGAACCTTCAAAATATTCCCTAGGGAACCAATACGAGGAAGAGAAAATACAAACTAAGTCAAGGACGTTTGAGACGAAAATCAATTCGATTTAAAGCATACCTCCCTTACTTTAGACGTTGATTAACGATTACTGCGAATACATACAGGAATGGCATGAGCACGTACGTCATTAATTTGAAACATTATTTTCAACTTAGTTCTTCTTGTAGACGATTGTACCTTTGCAAAATTTATAATATCATTTCTGTGTCCCCTTTGAGGGGAAAGACGGAGATTGACATTTTTAAGTGGTTAGGCAAACGGAATCACAGTTTGCTAAACCACTTTAAAATGTCTTGTTACTTTTAGGCTTCCGACCAGTGCTTTTGATGTAAAAAGGAAAAAAAAACGGTATGTGCTTGTTGACCTTTTATCTTGGGAACGCATACAGGTATTGAGTTGAAATTAAAACAGTAAACTAAAAGTCTACGATCCCTTGAAACTGTGAAAAAGTCAAAGTTTATGTCGCAAAAAAAAACATTCTTAATAAGATCAAAATTCATCAGGTATTTCCCGTTGACCTATAACCAGAATTGAATTATTAACATACATAAGTTGGTTGGTACAGAATCCTACGTCAGAGAGTCCGACTCGCACTTACCTGTTTTTCTATTCCTAAATTATATACAAAATAGCTGAACCAGTGGTGGCTCAGTACTTAGTAAAGGCCCCGAGCTAGAACTTGTGAGTTTATCTGTGTTTGAGTGTGTTTGTCACATACATACTTACAAACTTATTCCTATATGAAGGCACGTGTCGTGGGTCCAAATGCACGTAAGTAGGGCCGGCTTAGTCAGTGTTACTTTATCGATACGACTACATGCACATCGATAAAGTAGCCATACTGCACAATAATAAGCCTGTTTTTCATGCGAGCCCGTCGAGGGCGTATGTTTTTCGATTCTTATAATTTAGTGTTACTAATAAATTTTGATGCTATATTAACTCTAGAAATTTTGTAAGAATCTTTTCAAGTACTCATTTATATTTAGATTTTCTGCTCTAAATTAAATGATCAGTGCCAGCCTACCCATTACCTTTTCTATTAAGATAACCTACTGCATTACGGTCATATATTCATGCTTATACACTCCCTAATAGTGCCTTCGTAATAGCAATCTGATTTACGATTAGTGGCACAGCAGTACATGCAGGTACATTTGCATTCATCACGATTAACTTACTTAGCTGTTCCGATTGTTCTGGTCTCGTGGGTAATACAGGAACGGCTGAAATCTGCTGATGAGTCCTGACGAGGTTAAGGCCTAGATTTTGTCATGGAAAATTAGTGTGTGTTGCATTAGCTGCTGTGATTGGATTGAATTAATTATCAACTACCGATCGTTTTACTTGACTACGCGCTCGAACTTGGAATGACGAATTTGGTCGGTCCGTACCAAGTTCGAGTGTAACTCAGGGTGGACTTGGGCCATCGTATTAAGTTCGAGCATGTCTTCATCATCATGTCAGCCGAGCGACGCCCACTGCTGGGCATAGGCCTCTCCCAAGGATCTCCACAACGATCGGTCCTGTGCTGTCCGCATCCAGCGGCTTCCCGCGACCTTCACCAGATCGTCGGTCCACCTTGTAGGGGGCCTGCCTGCCTGCGGTCGCCATTCGAGAACCTTTCCGCCCCAACGGCCATCGGTTCTCCGCGCTATGTGTCCCGCCCACTGCCACTTCAGCGATGCAATCCTTCGAGCGATGTCGGTTGATTTCGTTCTCCTGCGGATCTCATCATTCCTGATTCGATCAAGCAGGGAAATACCAAGCATCGCTCTCTCCATTGCTCGCTGGGTGACCTTGAGCCTTCTTAAGAGACCCATAGTAAGCGACGACGTCTCACTACCGTAAGTCATCACTGGCAACACGCACTGGTCAAAGACTTTTGTCTTGAGACACTGAGGTATTTCGGACGCGAATATATGCCGGAGCTTCCCGAACGCTGCCCATCCGAGTTGGATTCGACGAGAGATCTCTTTCTCGAAGTTGGACTTACCTAACTGGATTGTCTGTCCCAGGTAAACATAGTGGTCAACAACTTCGAGTGTAATGTTCCCAACGTTAACTGGAGCGGGTGCAACATGGGCATTTAACATGATTTTCGTCTTGTCCATGTTCATGTAGTAATTATGAGCATGTCTTAGTATTAATTAATCTTATTGTATTGAGTTCTGTGACACCAAACATTTTTTTAGAAACTAGGGTTGTTTTTTTTTTACTTCTGCTGCTCCAGGGTAAAGAGAAAGAGCGTGTCTGACTTTTACTAACTAGTATAGGTCCTGCTGAATCTGAATGGTTTTTCTCACATCTGTATCAGGCGCATGAAACACCCGGTTACCTTACCTCGACCTACGCATTGTTCATCAACCACAAAGTCACACCTATAGTGGCTGGAAATAGGGGTTAAGATTGCAGCTGCTGGGGCGTGAGAAAATCCAGTAGGGAACGGATTTACTCACGCCCCACGCCCAAATTTTGAATGTTTATATTAAAAAAAAATTAATTTGTTTTCATGTGACGTAAAGGAAATAATAATAACAAAACATAAATTATAAATAATATATTTTATTTTATAAAATAGTAACAACATAAGCTGAAAAGTTTGTTTGTTTAATCGTACTTATTTCAGAACTGCTACACCGAATCGAAAAGTTAATTCAGTGTTTAATAGCCCATTTACTGAGAAAGGCTGTCAGATATATATCATCACCGTATCCTTCATCAACCGGGGGTTGTCCTTAGATGCACTAGCATAGCGCGTACATTAGCTTCTGCGAGTTAGTTGCTAACCCTCGTACGCCTTACAAAGGTCCAGGACCTCAGGGTCCTGAGATAAATAAATATATTTAATATCAGCATTGCGCCCGTGTAAAGCTGGGACGAGCCACTAGTTTATAATAAATTACTCCAAGCAGAAATAACCTTTGAAACTATTTATTTTAAGGCGATGTCTCGTTAACTTATTCGCTTCGTTGATCCGAAGAATTGCCGTCAGATCTTGTCATTTTGCTTATACCTGCACAGACTAAAGACACTTTTCTGATTAATTATTTTGTAATAGAACGTGAAATAGATACAGAAGGCCAGCTCCGTACTTGGAGTGAGAAAGTTTTTTTATGGTGAGAAAAATCAACGAATGATGAATCCCGCCCTAGGGCGAAGCGGGAGACAGTGTCAGATTTTAACTGACTAAACGACCTACCGTTCCTTCTTACATTAGTTCCAGTGCCCGGGTGTTCTGCTTTCGCATCAACTCTTGGCCCCAGAAGGCTTCAACTCTGCTGGGCCCCTACAGTTGCTGTCAACTCCTTGAGGTTCGCGGGAACAATGTGCGCCGTCGACAACTTAGGCTCGATCCGGACTGTTATCGGATGGGCGAACAGCGAGTTTTGAGAAGGTTAACAAAACCAAATATTAAACAGTCAATCAACGTTAATTTTAATGCTTTTAACCAATGATATAGATCCTGGTAACCCAAAATCAAACCCTAAGTCTAGTTAAGGCACAAGTGTCCGTCCAGTATGAAGTAATAAACAATAAATCGGCCAAGATCATGTCGGGCTACGCTCAGTGTAGGGTTCCGTAGTGTCCCGTCCGTCACAAATTTCTCACAATGAAACAGAACCCAGTAGCCCATTTAAAAATTAGTAACCCATTTTATTATTGCCTTTGTAAATATTTCCTAAAACAAAAAAAAAAAATCATTTAAAAATATAAAAAAAAAATAGAAGTCCGCCGGTGTCGGGAGCAGGGTCCAAGCTACTGGTGGTTAGGGTTCCAGGACAGGAACCTCCTCACAATACGGGCCGTGTCGAGGTACTAAGGCAGTACCTCGACACGGCTCGTATTATAAACAGAAGGCTGTTTTAGGCCCTTGATCCAACCGCGCAATGACAGCTTCGACAGATTATCGTCAAAGCTTTTGGCTATAAGGCCATTGGCTGTCACAATAATCGGCACAATGACACCGAGCCCACATTTATTGCCACGGCGCCAGTACACTTGCACTCACTGTACGTGAAGTGTATCTACGTGGGCGTGGAATTTACTCGATATATGGAGCTGACCTTATTTCTTTTCATGTTTTTATCCTATACCAATTTGTTTAGGTTCGACACAACATATCTTTTGAAAGTGTAAACTTCTTTAGGTACAGTAACCTCTTTATTAAGTGGGTACTGAATTATTCGATCACTCACAATATAAAAAGATGGTACAGACATTTATAAATAGTCATTGCCTTTTGGAAAGAGTTTGGTCACTTTCGCACCACCCGGACCCATATGATACTAGTGCGCCGTAAAGGGCCATAGACTGCACGATCCCTTAAAGCTCCTGGTAAAAAGTGCTCCTTTCTAATGGGCCTCTTAAGAAGACTAAAGTCTCCCAAAGGGCATTACAAACGGCTAATGCTCAGAGTTAATCCCACCAGAAATGAAGATATCCGCAGGTTACCAATATAGCACCTAACTTAAGTGGCGACAAGAAATAGGAGAACACGTTGAAGCACATGGTAGAATTGGCTGGAGTTTAATATAACGCATACTATCGCATCAAATTTAAGCGGGGCTTCCCCACTCATCTATTTTCATAGTATCAAATCTTGTTCTAACGCAATCCAACGTGATGTTTGGTGAAAAGGCTATGTGACAAAAAAATAACGCCTACAAACTCTCTTGGCAATTTGTTATTCCTGGATTTAGATACTCGAATATTTCAAAAACCTGGTTTCAGGGAATACATGTTTTTTTTTTTAATCCCTAAGAGCTTTTGAGAAAAAATTTTGTTATTCAGAATTTTTATTAAATGTTTCAGGAATAGAAGTACTTTTTTATATTTTTAATTAACGAGTTCATTGGGTCCAAATTCATGTACTCGTAAAATAGCAAATGTTCTTTTATTATATTTTTATATTCTTCTATTATTATATTACTTTTACAATGATTTTTTTTTATTTCTTGATAATATCCACAAGACATCTGTGTATCCAATATATCTAGAGATAGATGTCCACACTGATGTGGATCCATCCGCACTGGGCCCGCGCGGTGGATTACGGCTAGAGAATTAGAGGCCTGTGTCCCAGCAGTGGCGAACATTAAAAAGGCTGATGATGATGATAATGAGATGTATAATACCATCATAATCAGATAAGAGCGGTTTTTTTTTAATGGTGAGCATAAATCATCCAATAACGAATCCCGCTCTTGAGTGGAGTGGAAAACAGTGTCAGATTCTTACTGACTAAACTCTCCACCCCATTCCTTCTTTACTCTTTGCACTGGGGCCAAGCCATCCTTTCAGAAAGAGAGCTTAGGCCCTAGTAGGCTTCGACCCTTTTGCAGAATCCCTACGGTATCATATCCATCGGACATTCCGGCGTACGGCAAATGTCTACCCTTACGTTGTTGAGACATCTACGATCCGGACTAAGCGTGTTGCCTCGTCATTTATACCGCGTCGAGGGACTGGAATAGTTTGCCAGCTGCAGTCTTTCCGTCCGATTATAATTTAGGTGTCGTCAAGGCTAGAGTGAATAGGCTCTTAATAAACTATTGCGCCTCACCATCAACGATTGCATCGCTGCTTACTACTACTTCAGGTGTGGTCGTAGTCAAGCACTAGTTTATAGCAATAAAAAAAAATTCTGGATTGATCGTTCTTAATTACGTTTATAAAGGGGATCCATAGCCCTTTTAAATCGAATGTCCTAGCCGGTCACTTCTCTCGTTCCTCCACACGCAACCGCTGCACCTTTGAGGAAGCCTACCTTCTGCTTATTCCTGTGTAGTTTGTTCTTGGAAGTTGTTAGTTGCGGACGTTTCATCGCCTCCGTTTTCCGTAGTGTTTTTAATCAGCTTCATGCCTTTAAGCAGCTCTGTCTAATTGCAGTGTTGCTGAGATTTTTTGTTTATAATTGGCTCTGGTTTTTAATGTCCATTTGTGGATAGTAGTGTTTTAAGTTGACGCTTTCTTTTTCTTAGTTTTGTTTCGTTTGCAGAATCTATTTCTGTTTTATTTTTTTGAATTTAAACGCGAAATTAAATGTAATGTTTTTCGTTTCTAGTCAGTAAACTGACATTTGCTCGAGCTCCACTCTGCGGGTTTTCATAAGTTATACAGGAGAATGACTACTTGAAAGTTTTGGGATCTCTCGTCAAAGTAAGACATTTTGAGCTCTTATACTCGTAGACAATGTCATTGCTTGATGTGATTTTTAACATAATTTTAGGATCGAACTAGTCAAGAGACCTGATGGTCTCTCTAGTAACTTTTGACGCAAGTAGAGAAAGTTGTTCATTGCAATCAATATGGTATTTGCCCGAGCTGTGGGTGAGGGGGATATGAAGCCGAGAGCTGAAGTGACAAATTTGTATCAAATGAACACTACACTACACTTATATTAACTTTGGTTTGGTGTGAAACTTAGGGTCGCCTAGCTTGATACAGTAAATGTAATAAAGTTGTGAGCGAGTTACTAAGGTTTATTTCCCCAAACTGCAAGCTTGCTAGATTTTTATTTGGCACAGTTCAAAACTGCTTAACTCTCGAATCAAAGCGAGCGTGCAAAACCGAAAAAAGAAAAATAGAATAAAAACGCAATCACAACGCACAGCGTTGAAAAAATGGCTCCCATCTAGTTCGGATCATACAATCTATTCCGAACTATTGCACTGCGAAATCAAACTCATCACACGGAAACAAAAACTGGTTGCACCCGGTCCTCAATTTTTCTTTCATTAGTCTGTTCAGATATTCGAATACTTGTATTGATTACTAACATTATACCAGCGGCTTCGTTCGTGGAATTATTCAGTTTCATAAGAATTTACTCGTCACGTATTATACCAGCGGCTTCGTTCGCAGAATTATCCATAGTGATTAGAATTTATTCATTACGTGAGCAGCCACAGAGTAGAATTCTCTGCCGGAGTCCCCTGTTGGACAAAGGCCTCCTCAAGTGTCACTATAACGACCGCTCCTGTGCGCCTTGCATCCATCGGATTCCTGCAACCCTTACCGTGTCATAAGCTCACCTTGTAGGGACCCTTCCAACGCAAGGTTGTATAGGATCTTATTCCATGGATTAATAAATTTAAAACATGGCATTTTTTTTATTATAATGTAGTTATAGGCTCATGTTTGATCACTATCTCACTTCTGGTGAGCGATGATATGGGCGACCATGAAACACACTGAGCAAAGAAAGAAAGAAAAAAGAATTAAAAAAAAATTACAATCGATAGCATTTAAATACGATTGCGATATTGTTTTATTACAAAAGCTATCACAGTCTGATTACAAATAGTCTTGACTCGTCTCCTCTCATACTAAGTCCACTCGTTCACTACCGACCCAACGCTTCACACGGCTGCAAGTAAAACAAGCTTTTGCAAATTCTGCAATATATCACTTTCATCATCATCAAAAGTTATCAGAAAAAAAAACAACGAAGAAAAAAACAAAAAAAGCATTTGTAACAGTCAATAGTATTTAAATACGAAAAGCTGTCACAGTCTGATTACAAATAGTCTTGACTCGTCTCCTCGCAGACTAAGCCCACTCGTTCACTACTAAGCCAACGCTTCACACGGCTGCAAGAAAAAAAAACCGATTGCAAGTTCTGCAATATATTACTTTGATCACCATCAAAAGTTATCAGAAAAAAAAAAACAACTAAGAAAAAAGCATTTGTAACAGTCAATAGTATTTAAATACGAAAAGCTATCACAGTCTGATTACAAATAGTCTTGACTGAAGTCTCCTCACAGACTAAGCCCACTCGTTCACTGCCGAGCCAACACTTCACACGGCTGCAAGAAAAAAAAACCGATTGCAAGTTCTGCAATATATTACTTTCACCATCATCAAAAGTTATCAGAAATCAAAACCGGTGGACAAAAAACATTTGGAACAGTCGATAGCATTTAAATACGAAAAGCTATCACAGTCTGATTACAAATAGTCTTGACTCAAGTCTCCTCACAGACTAAGCCCACTCGTTCACTGCCGAGCCAACACTTCACACGGCTGCAAGAAAAAAAACCGATTGCAAGTTCTGCAATATATTACTTTCACGCCACTCAGGCTCTCTAATCGTTTCGCTTGTTTATTCTTTTGTGATACGACTGTGCAAGGTTGGAGTTGACAGCGGGTGATTTATATCCTTTCAGATTTCAAAAGGGGTCGTTTTGTTTCTTACAATTTGTCAGCTTCAATGTTGAGGAATGGAAGTATGTTAAGGTTGTAGACAAAGCTTTAAGTTTCTACCATTTTGGCTTTATGTTAAGTATCTGTTCATTTTTATAATGATTTACCTACTCATAGATTATTTCGGTGTTATGGAATTCAATGTCATGTCATTATTTTGAATGACTCTTATCTTCGTTTCGCATATAGGTTTTCCTATGCTGGGAAAATTCATCCAATGACAAATCCCGCCTTTGGGAGGAGCGGCAATTAATCTCAAACTTTTAGTAACTAAACGGCATTCTGTTCCTTCTTTGCCTTGATCCCAAGTCCCTGATCTGGCCCTGGACCGTCATCTACACATAGACGAAGTTTATCTTACTGAAGAACACATCTGGGTAGGTGTGCATAATATACAGTTTTATGACTTGTTTCCGGTTTTATGCGACTAGTAAGACAAAACACTATTTGTTCTAATCAGGCAACAAAGTTAACCTAATCCTTTATTTTATATAGTTGATTGTACAGTATTATGTCAGACTAGGGTCTGCTCTACGCTGACAGAATACTGTTGAATTTTAGCAGTTTATACGAAGTAGCTGCCTATCTGATTATCATAACCCAGAAATTGGTCTTAAAAGTCTGGTGTCAGATTTTCTGTCTTCTCATTCTTTTTTTTTTTTTACTTGCAATAAACTAGTGCTTGACTGCGATCCCACCTGATGGTAAGCGGTGATGCAATCGTTGGTGGTAAGGCGCACTAGTTTATTAAGAGCCTATTCACTCTAGCCTTGAAGACACCCAAATTATATTCTCATTGTCCATAACTATAACTGTTTAAGAACTACAAATAATGCTGTTCAACTAGTCAACTCAACTAGTATAGTACAACCCTACCAGTATCAGAACGGTTATTCTATAGATGTTTATTTAGTGCAAAAACCACTAAGATTGGTATGGTCCAAAAATCTTTTTCTATAACGATCAGGCTAATGAAAACAATTGACAACCAAGCGCAACCAAAATTTCTGACTACCAAGCGCAACCAAAATTTCTGACGACTAATGACACGTGGCAAAAATCGCGACCTGGAAGATCATCAATACTTTAAGATGATCCCTCCCAATAAGGGTTACGAGTTGCTTAACCTTACAAATCGCATTGTGAACAAAAAAATTATGAAATAATTGGTAAGAACAAATTTCCCACCTGCAGGGCATAGATTATCTCTCCCTTTTTCCACTCAAATCTACTATCTACTGGATGAAATCACATACAGAAAGGCGCAAGATTGTTTCGTCGGCAAGTCAATAGTATATTTTCATACTATCAGGACCCACCCTACCATGTAATGCAGGGAAAATAAAAAGACAAAAGCTATTGCCTTGCACCTCACATAGGTTGCCGACATTTTGTTCCTTATCGTAGCGAAGCCGGGATTAAGGGGAATTCCTTTAAAGGAATACTATGTCCAAGGTGCTTTTGATTTAGAAGCCGGAAAAAATATACGCGAATTTCGTTTCCAAGTTCCTTCTAAGAATTTTTGCCCTAGCTAGAGGCGAATAAAATAATATTTAAGTGGTTTTTAGTATTACAACCATTATTATTGTTCGAATTAATAGCTAGTAATTTTTACATTGAAGGACTGAAACGATTTGCCTTCTGCAGTCTTCTCGCCCGATTATAATTCAGTAGGTGTCTTCAAGGCAAGAATATTCACTCGTACTAAACAATTCACAATCGCGCCTCACAATTTAGGATTGTATCACTGTTTACCAGTAGTTGGCAGTCAAGCACTAGTTTATATAATTTAAAAAATGCTCAACTGTAACTAAGTTGATTCGGGTCGACGATGAAGTACCTGGGACTTGTCCTCGACAGCCGATGGAATTTCGAGGAGCACTTCCGACGTCTGGCTCCCAAACTCAATCGGACGGGGGCTGCTCTCTAGCGGCTCCTGCCGAACCTTGGGGGTCCAGACGCCTTCTGCCGGAGGCTCTACGCCAGCATCGTTCGGTCCAGGCTCCCAAACTCAATCGGACGGGGGCTGCTCTCTAGCGGCTCCTGCCGAACCTTGGGGGTCCAGACGCCTTCTGCCGGAGGCTCTACGCCAGCATCGTTCGGTCCATGGCCCTTTATGGGGCACCAGTGTGGGCGCCGTCGCTGCGTAAACACCCGGCGGCCCAGCTGAACGCCTGCCAGAGGGTCATGGTCATCCGGATGGTGCGGGGATACCGCACGGTGTCCCACGAGGCGGCGAGGCTGGCCTACCACCATGAGATTTGAAGGCAACAGTCCTTGCACGAATGCACGACCAGCGCGTGGAGATGCAACGCCGGGGCGAAACTCTGCTGCCCGAACATCTCGAGGCGTGGCGGAAGGAGCTCCGGCGGGATCTCATGGTGAAGTGGAAACAGCGACTGTCACAACCCAGCGCTGGGCACACCGTAATCTCAGCGGTAGTGCCCCTCTTTGAGGCGTGGATGGATAGACCTCACGGCGTCCTCACCTTCCGCATGACGCAGGTTCTCACCGGACATGGGAAGTTCGGGAGATTCCTGCACCGGATTCGTGCAGAAGAGACGTCCGGGTGACGCCACTGTGAGGCGAGCCCGGAGGATACGGTGAAGCACACGGTGGAGGTGTGCCCTGCTTGGGAAGAGCATCGCCGTGTCCTCGTGGGGGTGATCGGCGGCGGCGACCTCTCGCGCCGAGCTCTGGTTCAGGCCATGGTCCGCAGCGAAGAGGAATGGCAGGCGGTCGCCTCCTTCTGCGAAGCAGTAATGCTCGTAAAGGAGGAGGCCGACCGCATAAGGCAAAGGCAACAGCGCCCTCGCCGTAGCCGTCGCCGCCGCGATCCTGCCGATATCCGGCCACCGTAGACACTGGCTCGCGGACGGTGAGCAATGGGTAGCTCGCCCTCCGGTCGTCTGGTAAGACCGAGTCCAAGTCGTCAACGGCACGCACGGTTCCCGCGCGCCTCAAGGAGTTGTCAGCAACATGCAGGGGCCCTTCAGGGTCGAAGCCTCCTGGAGCCTAGAGGGTGGTGCAAACTGTTACCTCGACTCCAGGAATAAGGCAAGGAAGGTACGGGGTAGGTTTTTTAGTCAGTAAGAGTCTGACACTGGTCTCCCGCTCCGCCCAAGAGCGGGTTTCGTCATTGGATGATTTTCACCTACCATAAAAAAAAAAGTTGATATCGCTAGATACCAGCTAATAGTCATGAAAATTCGATAGATGCGAGGCCCACAATACCAGTCATTGTGCAGGCAAATACTGTTTGACATTGGGATTCCGATCCCGATTTCCGGCCATCGTAGGCGCCGGCTTGCGGACGGCGAGCAATGAATAGCTTGCCGTCCGGTTGTCTATTAAGAGTCCAGATTAAGCCCAAGTCGTCGACGGCGCGCTCTGTTCCCGTACGCCTCAAGAAGTTGTCAGCAAAACCGTAGGGACTCTGCAAAAGGGTCGAAGCCTACTGGGGCCCAGAGTCTCTTTCTGAAAGGAAGGCTTAGTTAGTACGAAGAGCAAAGAAGGAACGGAGTGGGTGAGGTTCAATCAACAGTCCAGCCTCCTATTATATCATCATCATTTCAGGCGAAAAACGTCAACTATTGTAGCTGTCGCTACAATAACTGGTTCTGTGTGTTTTGATATCCACGATCCTCACCAGGTCATCAGTCCACCTTTTGGGAGACCTATCAATACTTCCTCTGAATTCTTTCTTAGTAAATAAATGAAGGTAAACTGGCTGAAAGTGGTCGGTGAAGGTAGTATTATTATTATGCACCATATAAAACATTACAGTTTCCGTTCCTTTGGATAACACAAACATAAATGTACAAGTTCTAGTATGTTTTGTACCAGCTTATGTCGGCGGCTTCGCCCACAAAAAAGGTCATTAATTATCCCAAGGGCAAAATACTTTATATCCTTTCCTCAAGGACAAGGTCCACTGCAGCTATTTGAACGTAAAGCAGAAACAAATATACACATACATATGAACTTTAGCTTCTATAATATTATTGTACTAATCTCTTAATGGAGCAGTAGTGGCCGAGTGAAAACGGCCCGACTTACAAATTGTAGGTTGCAGGTCAAACCCAGCTAGGCGCATTACTTTGTGTAATTTTATCATCACCACTGCTCTCGAAACGGTGAAGGAAAACATCGTGAGGAAACCGGCATGTCCTAGAACCAAAAATTCGAAGATGTGTGATATCCACCAACCCACACTGGGCCTGCGTGGTGGATTACGGCCCGTTTCCTCTGCTAGAGAAGACGCCTGTGTCCTAGCAGTGAGAACATTAAAAAAGCTGATGATGATGAGATGAGAATCCATTAAACCTATAATTAAATTCTAATGAGCCAATTACATTAAAGTAAAGTACCAAAGAATCACAACCCTTTTAATTACTAAAACCAACTCCAACACTGATTGTTATTCTGAATACATTCGAAATAATACCACAGACCGCGGACAAGCCTTTAAAAATACATTTTTACGAAACAAATTAACGTCGTACCCAATTTTTCGCTTCTGAATAGTCTTGTTAATGTTTATTAAGCTTCTTTGTTTGAAGACAAAAGGTTTTTTACAAAAAACTGAGGTATTTTTTACTTGGAAAACAAATTGCTGGAGATTTTTCTGCTTGGATGTTGTATTCATTTAATTGTAGTGTTACGATCTGGAGTTTAGACGGGTGCATAGTTGTAATTTGTAATAGAATAGGTCTTTATTTAGCTGTGTTATTGTTAGTTTCTTTTGTTTTCATTTAAAATGTGGCGGTTTTTTCAACCCTTGTGCTGCCTTCACTAAAGAATAATTTAATCCTACTGTAAATGTAGGTTTAAAATAAGATTTATAATATGTTTTCCTTCACCGTTTTGCGAGCAGTGATGATGAAATAAATTACGCTAAGTAATGTGCCTTCTGAGTTTGAACCCATGACCTACAACCTGTAAGTCGGGGGCCGTTACCACTCGGCCACCATTGCTCTCTGTTTACAAGCATTCCCACAATTCATTAGTTATGTTTTGAGACTATGCTATACTTATAAGAAACACCCTAAAGTAATCCTGAGGGGAATACGAACGTAAAATTTATTTTCCATCTTAAAAATAATAATGTAATTGTAAGTACTTAGCCTAAAAAAGAAATCTCTTTCGAAATAAAACTTGTAAGCACTAAAATTGTTTCATGTCCCAAAAGTATTAAGTTTTAAAACTATTTCTGTGTCATCCAAATCTTTTGTCATAAAAAGCAATGTCTGTATTCCACACTAATGAAAATTGTCTTCAAGGAGAATAGTTAAGTAAAAGAATTTCTTAGAAATGGTTAAGTTCGGTTTTATAGAACGAAAGAATAAAATCTCAGTCCTGGGGTTATTCGAAAATTGTTTAAATTGAAAAAATAAGGCGTGTTTTTAATAATTTTTTCCTGGAGGGGTGTTTTTGTTTATGTGTGCTTTTTTCTGTGTATTTTATAAACTGTTGATGGGCGTGGATTTTTTCCTATAGAGGTGTTATTTTGAGCTGCCGGAGCGTTTAAAAGAGAGCTACTGTAACGCAAAGAACAACAGACTGAAAGTCAGGGTTTTAGATCATAAAAGTATGCATGTCAAACTTTTACTGTTTAGCCCTTCGATTGCCGTAGTTACAGACACGATTTAAAGACAGTAATAGGTGTGCGAACACCGATGTCCTCTTGGGGTTTAATGAATAATAATTCATGTTTGATTTATATATATGGGAGAAGTAATTTGATGTTTTTGTACCTCAAAAACGGGGGTGCTATTTTTAGTGATGGCTTGGAAATCTTCCATTTATTTTTTCTTAAAATTTCTCCCATTAGAGGCAGAGCAAGAGGAGTGTCAGTCTCTTACAGAGTTACAGAGACTCTTACTTTGCTATCCAGAGCTGTGATGAGTCTTTTGAATAATTCTGCATCCCTAGCAGGAAAGGGATTTAGTGGACATCATCAACTATTACTCCTTTTATTGATTTGGTTTTTTCATCAATTTCAGAAAATCCTGAGTTTTCAAGTATTACCTTGAAATATCCTGATGGTGCCTTTCAGTCCTTTAAAAGTAGCCTTAATTCTACTGTTCAATATTTACAGTTTGAAAAAAATTATAAACGAAACTAAATGTTCAAATTAAAATAATAAGTAAAAGTCGTTAACTTAGCCGTACCAAAAGTAAATTGCTTGCGTGAGTTACAACCAAAATTCATTTCATTTTGAACCCGAACATATTGTAATATACGCTGAACTGTTGTTAAGATATTAATCAATACCAAAATTACTGTAATAGTGTTCATGCGTATAATTTATTTTGAATATTATGCCTTCATTTGACGTTCTTAGAATGTATTGTTAACAATTTTGGTTAAGACAAGATGAGAAGAATTTACATACAACTATGAACTCTTAGGCGTCGTCCTAATTAACAGCGATCGTACGATGACACGATGTGTTCTCGTCGTGCGATGAGTTCAAACATACAGATTTCATCAGAGTGTCCTATTTGAACCTCGCAAGTAATCGTGCGAGCACATGAAATGCTTAATAACGATCGTACGATGCGTTTGATCGTGCGACCATGTAATCAAAGCAACAGATCTCTTTTGAGTGTCGACGCGCAAGGGGCGCGGGACGCAAGGGGCAAGGGCCAACACCAGTGACACACAGTAGGTACTCGGCTCTCAAAGCAATATTGCCCGACAGCAAAAACTGTGCATCTCTATAAAGAGCCATCGTTAGTGGCGTAAGCGCGACGCCAGCCATCGAGCGACGGCATCGCACGATAGACATCGCGCGATCTATTAGGACACCTGTTAGGTCATCGTACGACCACTTTGATCGTGAGAGGAAAAACGCATCGCGCCATCGTACTATCGCTCCCAATTAGGACGACGCCTTAGTGTCTTGATTCACCCACATCTCCACATGAAACAGATGGTATCGTTACAATACTGTGATTATGACACGGAAATAGTAATTGGATTTCATGGCTGGTTGCTTTAACTTTATTAGTGAATTTCTGAGGAGTATTATTTGTGACAAAATATACATTATATTGTAAACTAGCTTTTGTCAGCGGCTTTGCCCGCGTACATAAAATAGCCTATGTCACTCAGGAGTAAAGCAGCTTTCTATTGTTGCTAAATTTTTTCCAATCGGACCAGTAGTTCCAAAGATTACCTCCTACAAACAAAGAAGCAAACTTTACCTCTTTATTATATTAGTGTAGATGTAGAAGTGTAGATTATGCTGCCACTCAAAGGTTCAAGTAAAATTTCCTGAATTGTAGGCTTTATTAAAGCAACTGAAAAATGTTGTGCTTCACAGAAGCTATGATTAAAAAGAAGAAAGAAAATAAATAAGTGAACTTATTTTTTTTATTAAAGAAAAAACCATTGCAAAGAACTTTCCTTGGACAAGTTTGTTTTTGGTACATTTATAGATAGCGCGCTTTGCAAGCATGTATATGCACGAAGTTCAAACTTTAATTAGTTTAATCTTAGAACTCACTGTTGCAGATGAAAATTTTGAAGCTATGAATAGAAAATAAATATCCTAATATATCATCATTACTCAAACGTAGGACGTCCTTGGTCCACCTGAGAATACCCCGATATATGAACCAATGCTGACCCAATCAGGATATTGGTTCATTATCGTAATTGACATCTTGTACTTCATGCAAACTGCAGTTTTAAAGTAGGATTATGTGATTCAGCATGATTTTATCTGTCCTGTATTTAACTGGTGATCTGATGTGATTATCAGATCATCAGTTTACAGTGACTTTGATTTTGTTGTTTCATTTCTGATTCTTTGGCTTTAGTTTTAATGTATAGTCGTTAAATTCTAGAGCCACGGTCTAAAATGTAGGAATATTTCCTGAATTCTGGGTTCTCGATTTATTATAATAATCAAAACGACAATAGGTACATGCCTGTGGTACAGAATTTGTAGATGTGACAAGTCATAGTTAGTATGAAAACGGTAATAGCTTGGATTTTAGGCAGAAGCTCAAGACACACACACAGATATTTTTTTACACTTCTGAATTTTTTAACAGTCCTGTTTTGTTGCATAACAAAAACTCGTCTTAAAAACAATATATCTTATAGAATTTAAATCAACTCTTTAAAAGTATATTATTTTGTTTTATTAACTAGCATTAACAAGGACAATATTTTTCATAATATCTCCATGGATAACAAAATAGCTGACATGGGATTATAGACCTTACGTCACAATGTGGAATTTAAAAAAAAAGGACGTAAGGTAAAAATAAGCAAGGTAAAAATTGTACCTTATTTAGGTATTACAATTTGGAAACTTATATCCTATACTTTCTAAATTATTGTAATTGTAATTTGCTAACACAGACCAAACCCTATCCAGACAAGCAGACCAATTAAAAGTTGTTGCAAGATTTGTATTACTTAAATTAATCATAATATTTTGTTTCCTCACTAACAAATTGGGAAAGTTTCTGCTATAAATAGCTGTAAAATTATTTTTATCGCTACAATAAATTGATTTTAATTACTTCTTTGAAGTGGCCTGTTCAGTAAGAAATAAGTCTATGATGATCAGATTTCTATTTATGTTTATGTAAGTTTACATGCAATGAATACAAAAACGCAGTTTCCTATAGAAAATCTTTTTATTTTCATGCTATTTTCTTTCGGTTAACAATTTTTTTTCGTAGTGCGTGAAACTAAAAACTAAATATACATTGAAATGCTTAACAAAAAATATGAATTCTACAAAAACGTCAAAAGCTTAGTATAATTGTTTATAATTGGTCTCATAAATAGTAGTCGTTTGTATGTTTGTGCTTTTAATTCTGGTATTTTGTGTGCTACTCTTTTAGATGGTGGTCTTTTGTGAGTTGGTAGTCTGTGTAAAGCTTCTATAGATATCGGTTTTACGTACATAGTATCATTGTGTGTTGGTATTGAGAAAATTGTCTTGTTGTATGATGGTCTCCGAGACGGCTGTTTCATAAATATTGGTATTTTGTACATTGTTCCATTTTGTTTTGGTACTGTGTAAGTTGTTTCATTGTGTGTTGGTATCGTGTATATAGTATCATTCTGTGTTGGTATTGGGTATATTGATCTTGAAAATGCGGTTTCCACAGGGGTCGGTTTTATGTACAAATTTTCATTGTATGTTTGTAATGAGAATATTGTCTTGTTATATGATGGTCTCCGAAATGGCTGTTTCATAAATATTGGTATTTTATACATTGTCCCATTTTGTTTTGGTTCTGTATAAGTTGTTTCGTTGTATGTTGGTACATTTTGTACGACGTCATTCGGAGTCGGTGTCGGGTCTACTGTTTTTGTAGTTATGGTTTCCATGGTGGTTGGTTTTATGTTCATAGTTTCATTGCTTTCTGGTAAAGATAGGATTGTCTTGTTATATGATGGCCTCCGGGATGGTTGTTTCATAAATATTGGTAGTTTAAACGTTGTTCCATTTTGTTTTGGTACTGTGTAAGTTATTTCATTGTGTGTTGGTATTGTGTATACGGTATCATTCGATGTTGGTACTGGATATACTGATCTTGTAAATACTGAACTTGGTTTTGTGGATCCAGTTTTCTCTTGTTTTGGTGTTATTTCTAAAGTTTTATCTTGTGTCGGTATAGTGTAGTTTATTTCGTCATGAGTGAGTTTTATGTCAGTGGTATTCTCATTAGGTGGTATTGTATAAACTGTTACGTATTGTATTGGAACTGTGTCAGTTTTTTCACTTTCTTTTGGTAATGAATTGTATATTAACCCGTTGTTCAGAGATTTTTTTAAAATTAGTTTTTCGTATGAAGGTATTCTCTGCATTGTTCCGTTTTGTTTTAGAATTATATATATTGTTTCATTAAATATTTTTATTTTATGGGTTGGTATTGTGTCAATTGATTCTTCATACGTTGGCAATATATCTATAAATTCATTCTGCATTGGTGTCACGCCATGTGTTGTTAATATAGGAGTTGATTTATTATATGCTGGTATTAAGTACTTGGTTTCATTATTTATTGGTTCTTTTTGCAGAGGTATTGTGTCTAATATATTGTTATATGTTGGAAGGGTGGTCATTGTAGGTTCCGATTTTATTGGTGGTGGCATTGTGTTTGTAGTTTCAGTATATGTTGGTAACGTGTCTATAAATTCTATTTGAGGCGGTGCTGTGTAGATTTTCATGTATTGTATCGGTTTTAAGTTTATTTTTATTTTTTTATGTGTGGGTATTGTATATGGTGCTTCGTTGTTGATCGATTTCTTGACGACTAGTTTCTTTTTTGGTGTTTCGTTTCTTGAATATGATTTCGTTGTCTTTAGAGCTGATGGCTGTGAAGTTACTGGTTTTTCGATAAACATTGTCCCATTTTTTTTATCAATCAGTATCGCAGTTAATAAAGGTGAATAATCTGAAAGAATAATAGAAAATCAATATTAGTAGGTGCCCGAATCAAATACCAGCTTAGAATATTAGAGTTCTGCAATAGGAAGAATGAAACCACTTTATAATTAAGAAAGAAAAAAGAGCACCCATCGTTTGTCAGCCGGCTATAATTTACAAACCATAAAAGGCAGTTGAAATATTCAGAACATATTCATTACCATTACCGTTATGACAAAACAGAAAACTGCGATGTTTCTGAACATTATGTTAAAGTCAGTTTTCAGTTCGACCAGAATCAGCTGAACAATATTATTTTATAGGAAGTGTCTGCCAGTTACTTCCTAACTTTTTAATTAGTGGAAAAATCATCCATAACATTTCCGAACCCGTGGACGGGGCGGAAGATAGTGTCAGACTAACTATTAACTAAAACTCACTCTTGCCCCTTCTTTGCCTTCGGTCCTGGACATTTTCACATTCCCTATGATCCCAGTAGGCTTCGACCCTGCTGGGCCTGGGATTGAATGGGAATTTGACGCAAGAACCTCCCGAACTTACTGTGTCCGGTGAGAACCTGCGTCATGCCAAAGATGAGGACGCCATGTGGCTGGAACGATCTCCGTCCACTCTTTAAAGACAAGACTTATCGCCTTAATTATGACGTATTCAGCACTGAGTTACGACCGTGGCTGTCATCATTTCACTATAAGATCCAACAGAAATTCTGTCCGTCCTGGAGCAGCAGAGCTTTGGCCCGGTGATCCCCTAACTTGGAAACACAATACCCATCAAAAAAACTAGCGTCAGCTTTCCTTTTCGACTGGGTTATCGAAAACTAGTCAAAAACATCATTCTACAAACAGCCAACACGATTAGGTTAATATGCTACAAATATCTAAGACATCTATGAATCAACCTCGGTAAGCGTTGCTTAACTTTGAACTTCAACTCGAGTGACTGTGATTTAATCATGTGCTCGTTATAAGTAGCTTTAAACTATTACTACTAATATTTGCTATAAACAACTGTGCATCAAAGTGCAATGAGAATACATAATTGTGCTCATATCGGCGCTCATGATGATACACAGGTCACATCTACAAAATAACGAAAAAGTACAAACTTGCTGCATAAATGAAGGATAAATTATAAAATGGAGCGATTGTGATAGTAAAATAAAAGTTATGAAGATTAGACAATTAGATACTACGATCAAAATATAAAAATAGTTACTTTGTCCTGCATCCCGAAAGATTTTCATCCATCTTCGTTCCAGTGCACTGTATTGTGAACTTGCTAATGCGAACGCAAAAATTGAAGACAGAATAAAATTTATTATCATTTTTGCACTAAAATCCATGTTCACTTGTGAAAAAGATGAGTGCATATGGTTTAAAAACGATACCACCCAAGAATATATAGCATTTGTTGGAGTTGACGGAGTTCATAGAGCGATGTCATCTAAATTATGTAAACAACAACGCGAATTGTTCTATACCGCAGAACAAAGGCAAAAGGACTGTTGAAATTCTAAATGAGACAATAGTTTAAATCACAGTCGATATTATTGAAATTATTGTCGAAGAGAATGAATAGGGATTTGAATCATAATAATTTGGGAAACGTCATAATAAATTTCTTGATTGAATTTTGATCGCAGATGCCAATTTTAATAGAGATAGTAAAACACGCAGGAGACAATAAACAGAAGTGTTTGTAAATACCGATAACCTCTATACCGCTACTGTCATAGTCTAATTTGACAGCAGTCCAACAAAATTGCCGAGAGAACAAGCGTGGGACCAAAAACTGAATCGACCGAGGCACGGGCGTGTCATCTACCGAGTTTACTACTCCGGGTTGCTATAGTATGTTGCGGTATGATCAGTGCTGGGGTAGGAACATATAAATCAAATAATTTCACCCATTTGGGTAGATTTTTTAACGCTAGCTATATTATGGAACATAATGTGTGTCAGTCACATAATATTAAATGGCTACCATTAAAAATATAACGAAAAATGTGCAATCTTTAAATTGTACTTTATAACCCAGCGCTGATTTTACCCCAACGCATCTTACTGATTCTTATTTTTTCAGATAATACAAATAAATATATAATTTTTTGTACGGCTTGGGAATCAACGCTTAGTAATCGATCATGAGAAGTCATAAGTGCTATTTGTCCAAACAGTTGAAGATATCGATATCGAGTCTACGAAGTTCTTTGGTAAGACCGTTATCAAACAATTATAAAATTGTATTTTTTCCAAATAGTTACGATACTGATATTAATATATAATCTATTAAGTAATATTATGTTTATACACACAAAAAGAGGGATATTGAGGAAACATAAAAAAATGGAAATCGAAAAAAAAAGATACCACAATTCTATTGATAAACAAATGAAACAAAATAAGAAGTACAAAGAAATAAGAAAACTAAATTGAAACATTCTAAAACGATAGTAGAAGAAGACAAAAAAGTTTTAATAAACCAATTACACTCAAACACAAGACATAACATTTTATTCGAAGAGGCATTGCTATAAAACAGCGGTATCATAGGCGCCTTAACTAGCAACGAAACGCTCAAGTTTGGAGGGCCTGAGGAAGTTTGTCAGTAATTTGACAAGTTTTAACAAAGGTTAGGAGCTTACCTCAGCTCACCTTGCATTTGCATATATATGAGCTATCATTATAGCATCCCCTCCGAAATTAGGTAAATGTGCTCTTGAAGATAGAAAATAAAACCCGAAAAGTGGGACTTGGAAGATGTGAATGCTGTTAGGTTAAATAAGACGTAAGGCAGTGTAGGGCGTAGTTAACTACTATTTTGTAATCAGATTACTAATTACGATTAAAAGTAGTTAACTACATGTAGTTACGATTACTTTTAACTTAACTAAAGTAATCAAACTACATGAAGTAGTTACTAATTTGATTGCTGTAGTCTAGTAGTTATAACTACTGATTATTTGACTTCTAAGAACTTGTATTTTGCATTTAAATAAAATATAATGTGTTGGAATTATAAGAAGATTTTGAAAAACGGAATTGGGCACTAAAATTTAATGAAAAAAAAAAATGGAATCCGACTGTATAAAAAAAACTTCAGTTTATTTCACGTATGTTTATTTTTCGAATGACTGAATACAAAGCTGGAAGCTGTAAATATGTTTATATTTATTCGATACTATTATTGAGCCGATTGAGTAATAAAAAAAATCAACTTTACTCAGCAAAAATCAAATTAATCCAAATTATTTACGAATAAAATAAAATAAAAAAAATGTCGATTGGGCTAATCATTCAAATTAGCCTTCAATACTACTCGTTTTTCGAACATTTCATCGGACAGCTTGTGGGATTTCGGATGATTTATCACTTTTTTAAAATAGTCTTTCCACTGGAGCCGAAGAAGGTAAAGGGGTATTGTATTTTATAAATACTTTTTTCACTTCTGGGTATCTATGAAGAGCATTTAAATCTTGTTCCATATCTGATAAATAATAGGAAACTATCAGATCGGCTTTTGACCTCTGCACTCGGTATACGTCTTCCTCAGTATCAGAAGAGCTATCAAATTAAAAAAAAATCATTTTTATTTTGATTTTTCATTGCTGAACTCGAATCAGTATTTTCCGAAACTTCTTTTGCAATAGCTGCTTTGAAAAATGTTTTCAATCTTTGATGCTCTTCTGTGGGAATACTTACACGAAAACCATTTTGTTTTAAATCGTGGTAAATACATTGCAGCGATCGCTGCATTCTGTGCTTTGGTGGTACAAAAATCAAAAATGTCATTAAACCGGTTATTTACGCTTTCCAAGTGCGTTCTTGCCAAACTGTTACAGTAAACAAAGTTTTCATTGCACAGTTTTTGTCATTTTCTTCTCAGAGATAATAAACAAGGAAGTAGTAAACCATAATACATTATCCTTTTCACCTTGCAAAATGTTAAGTGTCTCTGCTATTGGTTTAGAACATTTTAAGTATTCTTGGATGTAATGGAATTCGTTTTGCCGCAACTGACTACTGCCACTGATTTTAAAGTTTCATACAGCAGAATGCTTTTATCTTTTATAGCATATATTTGTCCTATTGCGTCGTAAGTACTATTCCACCTAGTATCTCCTGGCCTTGATAACGTGTGTCCCAAAACCGTTTCAATTATTTCTGCTGATTTTGGCCGACCAGCAGCATTCCATAGTTTGTTGCATTTATTTATTACTCGCTCATGCGTTTTGGATAGGATAACTAGCAAAAGACATGTCGGTACATGAACGCGCGTTTGATTATTTAAAATGTTTAGGTAGTTATAAAAAGTAATCTCGTAATCGTGATTGCAACTACAATTTGTAGTTAGTAATCAAAATTTTTAACTACTTTTTACGATTATTTAATGTAATTTGTAGTTTTGATTACTAACTACAATATGTAGTTGTAGTTAGTAATCAGTAGTTAGATTTCATTTTGCCCAACACTGACGTAAGGAGACCTTTTTACCTGAATTCTGAGAAGAACTATTTATGATAATGACTTCGGTAGGGTTTGTATATGTTTATGTAGGTAACTGTTTTCAACTCTTAATATAGCTTATGGAATTTGGGTTTGTGGGATTTTCTCTCAATTTCTGTGTCAGTTTTTGTTCCAAATTTTGTTTATTTTGTGTATTTCATAGTGTACGTTGATACGATGCTTACGAGAATATATGAATGACTGTGTAATGTGATAGATGTTGTAAACAATGTGAAACTAGGTACCGCAAAACGGGGTGAATAAAAACAAATCGGGGGTGAATAGAAACAACATTGTGTTTTTTATTTAAAAATTGTTAGCAGAAATGCTTTATTAAAACTAAAAACATGAAATCAAATTAATAATCCTAATAAAAATTTTGTTTCTATTCGCCCCCTGAGTCTATTCACCTCATACCCGTTACGTATAATTTGAGTAACTGCTAAAATGTTTTGGAAGCATTACCTCAGCTGTGAGATGCAAAGGATAACTGGAGTTAATTCAAGTAGTTTTTAGCCGGTAAAAGACTGGTGCTCGATCTACCCAGAGTTTGAGAAGTAATATGATGCGTGCTAACTTAAAAAAAAAAACAGATCTTACTTCACGCCAAATTTCAGGATTCTGGGCCATGAATTTTGATTCCCTTGTCGAAAAATACGACGTTTTTCGACATAAATGTTAATTTTTGTAAATTTTCCTTAAACTCAGAAAATTGATTATTTCACAGTTTCAAGTGACGGCAAAAATAAATGTATAATTTTAATTTCAACTTGATACCTCTACGCGATCTCGAGATAAAAGGTCTTGACCGACAGGCAGAAAGACGATAATTTTTTTTTTCTGACGTCATATTTTAGCTTTAAATGTATGTACAGTTTTAATAAGTTTAGTGTTTTATTTATTTTTCTTATTTTACCTAAAAAGTTGTTCTAGAAATTACTCTTTTACTTAGTTAAAAACTTTTCCATACTTGTAGTGCTCTTACAAAAATTTTCTACTACCACGCGATCAATGCCACTGGGTATGGCAAGTAACCAAATTAAAAGTTTTAAAAGTACATCAATATTTACAAAAGACTTACAATGAGGATACACCTACGTACTATTATTTAGGTAAAACTGTCCAATCAGTTAAAAAAAATTAGCCAAGTACGAGTCGAATTCGTGTTCTGACGGTTCCATCCTTCTCTATGCAAATACTTAGCTCGATTCCCATGTAGAGCCTTGGAAGACTTTTATTGTGACGTAACAACGTGGCATCTGGGGCGTGAGCGCCATTGCCTTATGCAGTCAGCCTCCTCCTTTGCTAACATTACTGCTTCGCAAAGAGGTGACCGCCTGCCACTCCACCTCGCTCCAAACCATGGCGTCTACCATGGCCTGGCGCGAGAGATCGCTTCGTTTTGTTTTTTCCTTTTGAGATACGATACCCTAAAAAGCAAAATAGACTTAAATTTCGGAAATTCCGTGGTTTAATTAAGTAATAAAACTACCTCCTTTTTGTGTACCACCCATGCTGATATTGGGACCATGTTAAAACAAATCTTTGTCACTGGTCTCGCTGAAGAAATGGAGCTTAATAACACTACAAGGATAAAAAGTTTGAAAGCAAAGTATATTTCTTAATTCATGTAGGTACACTTTTACTACATAAAACCTCACCAATATTAAACACAGCGGTCTTTGTTTTGTACACACAACATTTATTTTGTGGTGGGTTAACATTATCGACACCCGCCCTTGGGTTTTTTTTTATGGTAGGTAAAAATCATCAAATGACGAATCCCACTCTTGGGCGGAGCGGGAAACAGTGTCAGACTCTTACTGACTAAAGAACCTACCCCGTGCTTTCCTTGCCTTATTCCCAGAGCCCCGGTGTAACGCTTTCGCATGAACCCTCAGCTCCGGGAGGCTTCGACCCTGTAGGGCCCCTACGGTTTGCTGACAACTCCTTGAGGCGCGCGGGAATGGAGCGCGCCGTCGACGACTTGGGCTCGGTCTGGACTGCTACCAGACGACCGGACGGCGAGCTACCCATTGCTCACCGTCCGCAAGCCAGTGTCTACGGTGGCCGGATATCGGCAGGATCGCGGCGGCGACGGCTACGGCGAGTGCGCCGACTACGGCGAGTACGCCGCGCCCTTGGGTGGAGCAGGGATAATATCTGACTTTACTGACTATAAAACCCACCCTGTTCCATCTTAGCCTTTCATACCGGACCTTCCATTCAGAAGCTGGTCCATGGCTCCAGTAGGCTTCGTCCCTACCCTACCGAGCTACCCATTGCTTGCTGGAAATTGGGATGAGAATTCTGATGGCGATTCTCTAGCATTATTGCTTCGCTGAAGGAAGCGACCGCCTGCCACTCCTTCTAGCTTCGGACCATGGCCTGTACCAAGGTACAGCGCGAGAGATCACTCTGAGTTAGTATTGGGTTAGTACGAATTATGATTTACATATCATGTCTCTGGCATGTTATCTAAAAATATTATGTGGATTAAATTCAAAGTAATATTGGATGTCAAAAAGATGAGAAATATCAAAATTTATACGACCCTAATGATGACATATTTAAAACTTGCAAGCACAGAATATCTTAGCCAAACGGGTGCCTTAAGACCCATAAGTATTCTAACTTAAGACAAATTACGTAACGCATCCCCAGTTTTCTTGTTAACCAGGCCAACTAAGCTAATTTAAGTTACGCTAAAAGTGGATTTAGTATAATAGCTATACAAACCGAGGACTTTACGGTACAAGAATTTTTGTTTGGAGGACCATTTTACTAGATTTTTGAGGCCTCTCTTCAAGCTTAATAAAATTATTTTATTTGAATATAAGATCAATTATTAAACCTTTTAAAGATAAGGGTTTTACTTAATTTTTTTTCCAAGATATGTCTACATCGAAAGTATTAAGTACACCAAATATAGGTTTCTAGGAAAAAAAAGAATTTTCTGTCATAGTACTATTTCTATAAATTAAATTCTCTGTTTTTTTTTTGTCAATTCATTACTCTTCATAGACATAAAGGATTTAGATTAAACATAACACACATCAAAAAGTATGAGATTACTTAGATAATATGAAATCGTTACCTAATAAAAAATTGAACATCGGACAGTGTCTTCAGAAGTCAAGCCGTTATTCAAGAATGGGACAGGTCACCGCAATAAATGCTGGGTAACTTACACCCGTATTCACAAACAATACTTTCCTCAGTGAAGTAGCAACGCTATGCGAAGTAAGGCATTTCTCACAGCGTTGCATCTGGCAAGCCTTTCAATTCATAAACAATACTCAAACGACCCTTGGCCAAGCAAACGCACAGCGTTGAATACAGCTCTGTGATTGGTTCGTTTGTGTTGCGTAGTTCACGTCGCTGCTTGACGTTCGTTTAATTTGTCATAAAATAACCTCAAAACATAAAGGTGACAGGTGTTCAAGAACACTTTTTTTTTTAAAAAGAGACCCTTTTCACAATTATTGATACTGTTGGTTGTCTCACATTTAAAAGATCTCTAGTAATCATCTATAAAATATTAAAAAAGTTAACAAATTCATCCAAATAATCAAAAGAAAAAATAAAAGAATAAAAAATAATCAAAAGGGTTTAGGAACACTATTATAATCTATTGTAAAAGGACGCTATATAATCACAAACAATAAAATCGAACCCAATTTTTTTTCTCGTAACTTTTTTTCATGTTGTCTATTGTCCACAGAGACTGACAATAGCTATGCGTTGCTTAAAACAGCCCGCAGGCTACCTTAGCTGTGTGTTCATTGTAAGGGACGCATAGTGCTAGACGTCACTCAAGTATTGTTTATGAATTAGTTTTAGGGGCCCTGTGCGCTCGCGAGCACTGTGAGACCGCATAGTAACGTTTGTGAATACGGGTGTTAATCTCAGCATGCCACGAAGGATTGCCGCATGTGTTTGAGCCAGGCGAGAAGTTATTTTGTAAGACTACTACTACTGCTTCTACTCTTTGGATGACTGATGGTGAAGAATTTGATAAAGATCACAAAAATCTGCAAGATACAAAAAGTAGTTATAAGCCCGATGTCAATATTTCAACAAAACTATTTGACAAAAACAATTCGAATACTTTCAACCATTTCCCAAAACCGCAGTTACTTTACACGATCAACATACAATTACACTTCAAATGAGCGTAAAAATTTAAATAAAACCTCCCTTTCAAGGCAATAAACGTTAAGAGCATCCTGTACATGAAAATAAACAAGCATACTGTACCCCTAACAACTTAATTACATGTAATGAGCGAACATTTTTAACCGAACGATGCGGTGTGGAATAATTTTATGATATTCTGCAGACTCTATCGTATTAATGTGAGGAAAGTTGAGCTTGTTACTGAATTTTTATACTCACTCTACGTTTTGACCCTTTTTTTACGTGGGAAAGTTATCCAATGACGTCTTCTGCCCTTACTGCTTCTCAGAAGAAGGAGACCACCTGCCACTCTGCTTCGGACTATGGTCTGTACCCTTGGAGAGATCACTGCCGCCGATCGCTCCTATGAAGCCACGGTGGTGCTGCCAAGTGAGATACACCTCCACCATGTCTCCTGGGTGATACCCGCAGTGGTGATAACCTATCTCCTTTCGTTTTAGTTCACCCTAAGGTTGTCTGTACGACAAGACTGCGCATAGTACACTTACTTTGTAAATATTTATCCTGTCCACATTATATGGTGTTTAATAAAGTTTAGAATAATTAAATAACCAGCTCTGCATCCCGTGCAGGGAATTTCTGAACTGACCATGTTTGATGAGAACCTTGATCATGCGGAAGGTGAGAACGCCGTTAGATCTTTCCAGCCACTTCTCAAAGAAGGGACTTACCGCCATAATAATCGCGTGGCCAAAGTTCTGATCTGTTGGATTGTATATTATTTTCAGAAATTATACGGAAGAACAAACCATTATCCCACAAAATAAATACAACAAAATGTAAACAGATATCCGCCTCATCTACTAGGTAATAATAAGTTTTTAATAACAGGCTCATCAAAGGCATTCTTAGTGTTTCTCGTACGGTATTCCGTCGCTAAAGACACGGGGTTCATTACACGGTAATTAAGACTGCATCTGTGAACATCCTCGGATTAGTAATAGCGCCGGCAGCCTCTTGCATGGGACATACTGCTGGAATGTGTGGCTAACTTTACTTAACGTTGAAAAAAAATTGGTTTAAATAAATTTCCATTTAAGGTCGGCCTTCCCGACTCGTGTATCGTCTACGTCGAGCATGGTGTAAAAGCTTGTTGCTTCATCTAAAGCAATCCAATGTGAAGTTTGATGCAAAAGTAATGCGAAAAAAAGAGAGATAACACCTGAAAACTCCGTTGGCATTCAATAATTCTACGATTTACTCGAATGTTTCACAAAACTTGTTCCAGGAAATACCTGTTTTATTAAACTCTTAATGATTTTTGAAAAAAAAAATACAACGTTTAGAATCTCGATGCGCTAGGCAGTACTTTTTTATATTTTTAATTAAAGTAAGTAATAAAGTAAATCTTTAGTTTGGTTTCTCTCTCTCTCTCTCTCTCTCTCTCGCTCTCTCACACACTCACACACACATAAACACATACATAGCTACATGAACATTTACACATACATTTTTTTTTAAAGCTCTCAATTTCATAAAAATTGAATAAAATAAGTATAATATCTGTTGCTGTTGTTAATATTATAAGTACACTGTGCTCGTCTTATGACTTTAAGTAATGTTAAAATGTTGGGCGAAGATGCTGGCACCCTAAATACAAGTTAAATCTTACCTTGGGTGCCAGAGTTCATCGAAAACGTATCTATCACCATAAATCATAGTTGTAAATAGTGTTGTTGGTTCAAATTTATGTAATAAATATCTTTTTTTTTTACAAAACCTATTTCATGCTCACCGGCCTGGTCGCCAGTATTCTCCGCGTAGAAGAATGTAGGTATAGTAAGTAGTACATATTGCATTATATAATTAACCGAGCAGCGTTCAACGTGTTTACATGCAGGCGTTCACACGAATTTAATTTCAGGGAATTCGATTTTGATCTTGTCATCTTTGGATCTTGTAATCTTATTTGTGAATAAGTAAAAGATCGTCGTTCAAATATACACCGTTAAATTTTGATCGATTTAATCCCATAAAGGGTCGATCCGGTTCATGAAACACTATCGACTTGTAAAGATTGAATTAAAAAATTAAGTACCTACTTTTTTTCTAAAACTAAACAACATATATAACATATGGGCTGGTGCTGCAAAATGTCACCTAGCGGCTTTGGATTCGGTGGAAAGGCGTGCAAAGAGGCTGGTTGGTGATCCAGATTTGGTTGAGTCCAATCTTCAAAGCCTCGAGCACAGGCGCAGAGTAGCCAGCCTTGCGGTTTTCTACAGGATGCATTTTCTCGTCGTTTATACCGCGTACATCGAGGGACTGGAATAGTTTGCCGGCTGCAGTCTTTCCGTCCGATTATAATTTAGGTGTCTTCAAGGCTAGAGTGAATAGGCTCTTAATAAACTAGTGCGCCTTACCATCAACGATTGCATCACTGCTTACCATCAGGTGGGATCGCAGTCAAGCACTAGTTTATAGCAATTAAAAAAAAAAAAACTTACGCGTGCACGAAAAAATCGTCAGTATGTATAGACACTGTCTGATTCTTTCTGATTGAAAAACCCACCTAACCCCGATATGAAAGGCAAACTTTCATACCGAGCCGAGCTTTCGTTTCATATAGCAGATTTCAGACCTTTGGCCCCAGTAAGGTTTTGACCCTTTTGAAAAATTGAGAACGTGTCTCTTTTGTCTGGCTCACTATTTTCTTTACAATCTACATCTACACTAATATAATAAAGAGGTAAAATTTGATTTTTTTTTATTTTTTTGTTTGTAGGAGGTAATCTCTGGAACTACTGGTCCGATTGGAGAAATTTTAGCAATAACAGAAAGCTGCTTTACTCCTGAGTGACATAGGCTATATTTTATGTACGCGGGCGAAGCCGCTGAAAAGCTAGTTTGATAAAATTGTATGCATATTAGCTTTTTTCGATCACTAAATATATCAAAGACACTTATTTGCCCCCAGTAGCTTATGACACAAAATATATAGGTACGATAGCTATGCTTACACATTTTCTCGATTTCAAAGAAAATCTTTCACGTAAGACCGTGCAGTATAACATATTAATTGCATTTAAATAGAGCACCAGCATTCAATAGAGACCCTAATGAGCTCATACCAACTAATGAACTGCAATGTGTTTACTTGCTCGCGTTCACATGAATTCACTTCAATGCAATCTGATTTGAATCCTCTAATCTTTGTGTTTGAAACATTATTGCTATTCAGTAATTAGTAATCTGTGTAAGTGCAGGTCCCAGTAAAAAAAAAAAACTGGGTGCAAGTCGAACTTGCATATTGAGGGTTTCGTACAAATTAATTTATGTAATTAGTTCAATTCCCAAATCAAGGCTCAAAGATTTTTCCGAATAGATTAAAGGTATTATTTACGTGATTTTTTTTTTAATTTTCAGATTTACTCTCAATTTTGAATCCCTTGACTGTCGAAATATGGGTTTTTTTGCGACATAAATAGCCGTAGCATTGTTTTCAATAATTTAGAGTTAAACTTAGAACTTTTTTTGTTTTTTTTTTTCACAACTTAAAAAGTCTGCAGACTTGAGTGTATGGTTTAAATTTTAATCCGATACCTTTACGCGTTCTCGAGATAAAATATCTTCGGGACAGACAGACCGACAAACAAACCATCAGTAAAGTGTTCCAATAAGGATTTCGTTTTTTTTCCTTTTAAGGCAATTGCACCATATATTACGGTTCACAATTATTTGATAGCTTACAATCTCGCGAGACAGATTATAATCTAACAGTATTTAAAATTTTGCGGTGACACATACTAAGTTGAAACGATGTTTTAGAGCGAAACATTTAAGGTAAGGGGATCTTTATCACACACGCACGTCTCCCATTCACGTCTACAGTTACTGATAAACATGTAGCCCCCAAAAAGAACAACGGGAGATCTTGGGGGGATAATATTTCCTTTCCGAGAGACCCCACGTCATTGTCCTAAGATATGGGGCATGGGGCTTTAGTCGTAAGCGGTAAGCGTTCCATATTACCCTTCGTTTCACTACGCGTGTAAACGAGGAACTTTTACTTATGTAGATAGTTTATTATATGCTTGAAGATGAGACAGGTTTGCAATGTTATTACTTCGTATTGCAACTAAATAGTCTATAATGTAATGTAACACACTTTTTTTATTGATTATAGGTCCGCGCTTGTCCGCTATCTCACCTGATGGAAAGCGATGATGCAGTCGACATTCGTAAAGTGAACTCATATAAGTTACAATCGTATAATTTCAAAATTACTTCTTTAAGTGCACGTAAATCGTCGTCTCGGTGAACCGGTCAACTAGTGTAGTGCTTGACTGCGATCCCATCTGATGTTAAGCAGTGATGCTATCGTTGATGGTGAAGCGCTCTAGTTTATTAAGAGCCTATCACACTAGCCTTGAAGACGCATTATAATCGATCGAGGATGGGAAGATTGCAGCTGGCAAACTGTTCCAGTCCCTCGATGCACGCGGTATAAATGACGAAGCAAAATGCTTGGTCCGGACCGTAGAATTCTCAACAACGTAAGGGTGGATATTTGCTGTACGTTGGATTGTCCAATGTTAAAATAGAGATCGTGCAAATCGTGCTATTCCCGTGCACACTCTTCAAAATGCATCCTGTAGAAAACCGAAAGGCTGGCTACTTTACGCTCGTGCGACTTTGAAGATTAGACTCAACCAAATCTGGATTACCAATTAGCCTGCCCCCTAGCCAAGTTTCACTAACGTCGAACGCTTGAAATAAGCCACGCTTTCAATTCCTTTGTTTTGAATATGTGACTGAGCGTTGAGATAACGTCAGAACAACAGAAAGTGTGGCCAACACAAAGGGTTCGACGTTAATAACGATTATAAATTGGCCAAGGGCAGGTTTGCAATGTCTCTTTAGAACAACAGCATCCAACAGCCCTAAATAAGTATTTAAGTTCCAAATAACATGAACAGCGTTAGCCAAAATCTAATTTGAGAACAATTTAAAGTTTTAATAACACTCCTATCCACACAAATTAATTGCGAAGTCGAGTTAAAGTCGACATTTCTCTGGGGATTTTTACGGTTTGGACTGAAAATGTGGTGGTAGAGAATCTATCTCAAGGTATACAAGGGCACTGTAAACCAGAATACTTATTATAAAACATTGCTTCTAAATAACAAAGAATATCGTCATAGCACCAACTGTCCACTATATTCTCTTTTTTCTTTCATTCTTTCTTGTTTGAGTAAATATAGGTACCTATATTATATTGCAATTATAATATATAGGTGTATATTTTGTGTAAAACATATTATTATATGTTACAAAATAGTAATACACCTACATAACTTGTCTCTGCATTACCCAAAGGTTGGCTGGTAGAAAATGCCTTAAGGCATTAAGTCCGCCTCTGTACAGTAACTCTTGTGTGTATGAAGAATTAAATAAATAAAAGAAGCGACTTAATAAAGAAAGTAGCACAGTGGAGGTATGCCAGTCCCCCTTTGGTAGAGCACTGCCGTGTCCTCGAGGGAGCTATTGGCGGTGGCGACTTTTCACACCGAGCTCTTGTATGGTCTCCATGGGCGAAGGAAAATGGGCAGCAAATTTTCTACGAAGCAGTAATGCTACAGAAGAAGGCGGCTGCAGCCTGATGGAACGGACATTCTCACTTCCTGACACTTCAGTCACTGAAACCCCGACCCTGACTACCAGCCAGCATCAGCGTTGGCTTGCGGATCTGGTTTTCCTGTAAACCCCAAGTCGTCCAAATTGCGTAATATTTCACGCATGCATCAAGGAGATGCCAGTAAAACCGTGAGATCCTTCAGAGCTGTGGCCCATGATTCTACCCCATAAAGAAAACCCGTGAACCACCCATAAAAAAATGTATATTCTAATATTATAAACTAATAACAACTATAAAACCTTTTAAGCAAATAATATCAGAAATATCATCACTATACGACATTTAATAATCCCCAACAACAAAATAATTTCACTTTTCCTTGAAATTCCCTGTTAATTAAAATAGCTGCAGCTAAGCGAGCGAGCGCAAGATCACAATACGCTAAGACGCTAACAACTTTAGTTCGTATAGGCCGATTATCATGCAACGGTAAGGCAATTACATGCCTTTTCAACTGCACGAAATTAGCTGCGACGCGCGATACACACGGTTGATTAGTTTGGAAAACCTGCGATTTTGTAAGTACATTACTTTTCAGTTTTTTTTTTTTGTATTTTATTCGTTAACTTTTTATTTACATTAAAACGGTTATACATAACTATAACGAACTTTTATACTAAACCTATGTACCTACATATAATACAAAAACACTGTTTTTTATGGTAGGTAAAAATCATCCAATGACGAATCCCGCCCTTGGGCGGAGCAGGAAACAGTGTCAGACTTACTGACTAAACAATCTACCCCGTTCCTACATCGCCATCTATACCAGGGCTAGAGCCTTCCTTTCAGACACGAACCCCTGGCCCCAGTTGTCTTCAACCCTTACACTTTTTGTGTTTTTGTATAATAGAGTCTGACAATGTTTCTTGCTCTGCCCAAGAGCGGGATTCGTAATTGGATGATTTTGCCCACCATAAGAAAAAAACATTAATTTCAGCAGAACATCTCCTTGTGCTCCTGAGAATAAGTATCTAAACAAATGAACAACAAAGTGTTCCAATCACTTTAACAATAAAAACTTTAATGTAACCGCTATCCTATCAAGAGCTCTGTATGTCCTCTTAATCGAAGTTCACGGCGGAACCACTTAAAAAGAAAATCTTTTTGTTCAGAAGCAAATTACAAATTAAACAACTACATTGTCTACTCTACAGGGATCGTTGCACGAACCTCAGTTTTACCATGTCTCTTTTTTTTAGTTAAAAATAATGTAATGAAAATTCTCACACTGAAGTGGAGCATGAAGGTGTGTTTACTTTAAGAGCGCCTTCAAATTAGCCGCAGCGTGACGCGCGACACGTTATGCCTAAATTTGACGGCTCGGCTGGCGCAGTGGTTGAGCGATTGACTGCTGAACTGAGGGCCGTGGGTTCGATTCCCGCACGGAATAAATATTTGTATGGGCTACAGATAGGTGTTCCTGGGTATCTTGTGTGTGTTGGTTGCTGTGTGGTATTTGTTTGTGAACGACGGCAAAGTTAAAAAAAATAAATTAAGATGCCCTTACTAACGAAAAGCACACCTTTTCTCTTTAGTTGCTTTTTGCGTTTAAGAACCAGCAAGTACTCCTTCTATACTTACCCATGGCGATAGCCATGGCTCTAATAGGCACCTAAGGTTTACTGAAGTCTCTTTGATGTGTGTGTGGGACATACATTGCTACTGAGGCACGGAACTCTAAGAAGATACCGTCCATCTTGTTTTAAATCTCCATTTCTTAATACCTGAAGCAGCAGACTTGAAAAATAGAACAAAGATCGATCGTTTCACAATACATTTTAAAATGTATACATTTTTTTTCTTAAATATATAATTAAGAGGAATTAATCTAACAGGATATACAATTTTCATGATGTTGAAAATTTGAAAATTGTATATCCCCATCCATATTGACATTCTGCCAAAATACGTCCACTTAGGCCTCCAAGCGTCGCTACAATGACTGGTCTTGTGCATCTGGCATCCATCAGATTTTATCAACCCTGACCAGGTCATCGGTCCACCTTTTGGAGGTTTTCCTTCAATTTATTGTTTTTTTTATGAAGTCCAAAAAAATCTTTAGAATAAAACCAGTTTTTATGTTAGGTAAAAATCATCCAATGACGAATCCTGCCCTTGGGCAGAGCGGAAAACAAAGTCAGACTCTTACTGACTAAACAACCTACTCCATTCCTACGTTGCAATACATACCAGGGCCAGAGCCTTCCTTTCAGACGCGAACCCTTAGCCCCAGTTGGCTTCGACCCTTCTGCAGGGTCCCTACATTTTAAATTTTCAGTTGCTATACGAAATTACAACTTTCTGTGTTTTAAAGCATACATTTTCATAATACAAGAATATAATCTGTTACATAAAAAAAATTTTGATTGGCCTGTTAGTCTAGTAGTTAGAGACCCTGACTGCTATGCCAGAGGTCGTGAGTTCGATTCCCACCTAGGACAATAATGTTTGTGTGATGAACACGATCATTTGTTCTGTATCTGGGAGTAAATTATCTATTATATGTATGTTTTTAGAAATATAATAGTATGTTTATCAGTTGTCTAGTACTCATAACACAAGCTCTGCTTACCTTGAGACTAGACGGCGTCGTGTGATAGTGGTCGAATATTACTATTATTACTATTTAAGCTTAAATTCACTAATGTGTCTATTTAAACTGCCATTTAAAAATCAGCAAAAATTCTGATAATACTTTGCTTAACTATTTTACGAAACATAAAGTATTTAATACAGTTTTAAATTATATTTTAATACTGTAATGAAATTGTTACTTTGAAAAGTTTCTTTTGTGTTCGCTGCATGTTCTCGGAATTATTTCATTTAATTACAGTCATGCTTAAATACATTTTGTTAAAAGTACAAGTTGCTTAAATGTTTCTCTTCTCATAGAATAGAAAATTATTTATATTATTATAGAAATGTATACGTGCCTGGTAAGATTGGCTGACTGTTGGTTTTTTTTTTTGGTTCTAATAACCTCCGCTTGCTCACGATTTTTTCCTTCACGTTTAAATTACACAAAGTAATGCCTGATGGAAAAACCTGGATGGGTTTGAACCCGCGACCAACAGCACTGCTCTTATAATATATGATATAATATATTTCACAGTTATCACTCAACGTCGTCTAGTCCCAAGCTAAGCAGAGCTTGTGTTATGGGTACTAGACAACTGATTAACATACTTCTATATTTCTAAATACATACATATTATACATATATTACACCCAGACACAGAACAAATAATCGTGCTAACAAACTAATAACTAACAAATAATAACACAAACATTTGTCCTGAGTGGAAATCGATCCCCCGACCCCCGGCATAGCAGTCAAGGCCTCTAAACACTTGACCAACAGGCCAGTCTAATTAATTACAATTAAAAGTAAAAAATAAACACGTACTTCTATAACTCTTGTAAAATTACTCTCCATTATTACAACTGCTCGAACTTTCGAACAAAATGAAAGACCATGGAAATACTCGGCGCATTCATATTAAATAAAATTTTACAAGTATGCTCAACAAAAATCAAATCTCAAAGGTCATATGTAACTATCGTCAAGCGTATTATTTAATACTGAGTACCCTCAAAATTAATTTGAACTTTACCCTGTTAATGTTAAAGTGCTATTTGCAATAAAACTGGAAATGAAATGTAAGTTCAAAAAATATTGTGAAAAAGTACACTATTAGTTGCTCTTTTTCTGTTTACTAACATTTTGTTTGGCAACGTATGTGAAATTGAAATTGAGTTTTACATGAATAAAAATGAAGTTTTTTAAATCAATGTTTGATACAAATTGGTTTATGTTTAACTAGTGATCCGCCCCAGCTTCGCACGGGCGCAATGCTGATATCAAATATATGATGCTTGTATTATACATATAAACCTTCTTCTTGAATCACTCTATATATTAAAAAAACACATTAAATTCTTAAGCATAGTTTCAAAAATCTAAGCATACATAGCGACAGACAGCGGGTAGCGACTTTGTTTTATTCTATGTAGTGATATTTCGTATTCAAAGTCATTACCAGTAAGAATTGCGACATATCGCTTTTGTTTTTAGATGGTTGATAATTATGATTGTATCTAACAGACACTACAGGGATTCCAATTACATACACAAGATTTTATGATTTTAATTTTTTTTTTTTTATTGGTTATAGATTTGCGCTTGACCGCTATCTCACCTGATAGAAAGCGACGATGCGGTCGACGATGGAGCGCGCTTACCTAGAAGTAACCTATTCACTCTTGACTTAAAGATACCCGGATTGTAGCTATCAGGAAACACTGACTCCGGCAAGGAATTCCACTCCCTGGCTGTACGCACAATGAATGAGTTCCCAAAACGTTTTGTACGTATATGTGGGATATCCACCATGTACCGGTGGCGCATTTTATTCTTATAAGAGCTCGTTTGATAAGTTATAAAAGCTCCTTGTTATAGGAATGCATACTCAAATTTTGGTTTATTTTTTAGGTTAAGAGACCACGAAAATTTTATTACTATTCAAGATTTCACCTAGAATGGGCTCCTGTCTCCCATTTGTATTTTTTCAATGTAGGGGAAAAAAAAAACAAATATAATATTTTTATAGATTGTAAGGCTTCAAAGGGAAGAGTAACGGGGCCGTTGAACTTGGCTTTGTACTGTGTTGGCAGAAACGACGAGCATTGAAAAGAAATGGAGCGAACAAAACTGTGGAGCTCGAGATCAGTCGTGATTGAGGACTGTTTTAGACACCTCTGTTTCAACTATGAGAAAAAGTTGCAGCAGTTGTAACTGTCGCCTCCTTCTACGAGGCAGTAATGCTAGCAAAGAAGGAGGCCGACCACATTAGGCAAAGGCAACGGCGCTCTCGCCGCAAGCGTTGTCGCCGCGATTCCGATCCCGATTTCTGGCCACCGTAAGCGCGTGCTTGCGGACGGCGAGCAATAGGTAGCCCGCCGTCCGGTCGCCATTCGGACCGAGCCCAAGTCGTCGACGGTGCGCACTGTTCCCGTACGCCACAAGGAGTGGTCAGCAAACTGAAGGGGTCGAAGCCTCCTGGGAATAAGAGTTGCGAAAGCGTATTACCAGAGCCCTGGAGTCAAGACTAGGAAGGAAAGGGGTAGGCTGTTTAGTCAATAAGAGTCTGACTGTTGCTCGGTCCGCCCAAGAGTGGAATTCGTCATTGGATGATTTTTACGTACCATAAAAAAGCAGTTGTCACTGTTGCCAGCAAAGTGCAGCTTGTCTGCAAGTACTCGTAGCCTTAGGTGTCCCTTACACGATGAAGATTTGATGAGGTTTTGCTATCAGTTTTGCCAGTCAATATTTTGGTTGATGAATGACGTACCGTGTATTGCGATGATTGATGTAGCATAGTACGGTGGCAGGCGCTAACTACTATAAAAGTTCTTTGCTATTACGATTTATGCTATATTGTTAAATAAGCCGTTTGTTACATTAATTAATAATATATGAATAATATATATGTCCACAACTATCACAGAACGCCATCTAGTCCCAAGCTAAGCAGAGCTTGTGTTATGGGTACTAGACAACTGATAAACATACTTATATATTTCTAAATACATACATATTGTAAATAAATTACACCCAGACACCGAACAAACGATCGTGCTCATCACACAAACATTTGCCCTGGATGGGAATCGAACCCACGACCTCCCGCGCAGCAGGAGCAGTCAGGGTCACTAACTACTAGACTGACAGACTAGTCGATTGCATGTAGATTTCTACACGCATTTTAAAAAGATGTCAGATTTGATACATATATGTGGATTCAAAAAGATACGTGTGACGCTGCGTGAGCGAGCATACGTAACCCACTGCCGCGCGCCGCGCCTGATCTCTGGGATGAAGGCAAGGAAAGTACGGGGTAGGTTGTTTAGACAAATATAATATTTTTAATTGCAAAACATTTTTTTAAATTTCTTATTCCCATTCACTTATTGACGTTTTGTCAATTCCTATATTAGTTTTTTGCCATAAACCTTAAAAGTAAGACAATTTGCCAGCATCCACGATTTACCTATGACTTGCGTGCATAGTCACCACAGTACTTACTGACGAAAACCATCATTCACGATTGAGGGTAATGATTGACGCTTGCATGATCGTGTTATGGTGGTAGCCTTAAGCAATAACATTGGCTTAGGCCGTGTTTGATGTAATATCAAATGGGTTGTAAATAGAAATTTTATTTGCCCTGGTCAGGGTTGCTGGAAGCCGATGGATGCAAGATGTACAGGACCGGTTTTTGTGGCGGCGCTTGGGGGAGGCCTATGTCCAATAGTGGACGTCTTTCGGCTGAAATGATGATGATGATGAGAAATTTTATTAGAGTAATGATTTAGTACGTATTTTTGAAGTAAAGTTTTATTTTGCTGTCATTTTATAAGGTTACAATTTCTCTATTCTTATAGTACCTAATCAATACAGTTTTAATAAGATAGAGTATTTATTTGATGCAACAGAAACTAGAAAATAAATAAAAATACACAAAAAGCACAACAATATTTCAAAACTAAGTATATAACCAGAAACAATAAATAAAAAAAATATAATTCAGAAAAAATATACAATCACAAACATCTATAATAAAAAAAACACATTAAAAACAAGAAAATCAAGCAAACTAATAAGTGACTTAAAAAATCACAAATTTTTTAGACTTATCCCTCAAACCGTTGAGTACGTTTGAAAGTTAAAAATTTTGAATAAAAAAAAGCTTGTCTGGAAATATGTTCCTATAAATGTTATTTGTTAGAGTTCTGATTTGGCTATCTGCCACATTGCATATGGCCAGAAGGTTAGCGGATCACTAAAGTTATGCTGATTTCTGTTCGCAGCGAAGTTTAAAAACAATACTTTCTCCTTTTTGAAGACTGACAGTTCTTCTCTCTGTAACTACTATCGTAATTCATATTTGGTGGTAAGTGGTACTAAGAGTAAAGTCCCACATTTCTCCATTGAAAAGGGAAGATCCTCCGACCAGACAGGTGTTATATTCTGGTAAGTTACTGCCCAGTAGTCGATTTCGGGATGTCGTATATATTCAAATCGTGCGGAGAACTTTGATTGCGCGATGCAGGATTCTTGTAGTTCTTATGTGACGCCGTAGATGGCGATACACATCACTCAGGTTCAGTGTTCAGTTCAGGTTCAGTGTGGGTTGGTAGATGTCATAATTACCTATGTCTTTCATTTGTTTTCTTCTAAAAATTCGGGTTTCCGCATGGTTTTTAAAGAGGAACACAGAAGAGATATAAAGTTTCACATGCCTTTATTAAAAAGGAGGATACTTGTTATGATGATTTCGGGCTGTTGTATATGTCGCAGCCATTTGGTTAAATTAGCCATCCAGTTGGACGCCTTGGGAGTTCGTTAAACGCCGGCATCCCATTGAAAAATCCTAAAATCACTCAACGTCTATCACTTTCGAAATGACTAATCAAGACTCAGTCAAGTAATTTAAATTTACCCTACTAAACTAAATGAATAAACAACGTTCAGCCATCTGGTTAAACGTTGTGATTGAATAGATGCCGCCGGCGTTTAACAAATGCCCTAGATGTCTGATTGGATGGCTAATTTAACCAGATGGCTGCGACATACATACAATAGATAGGTACATACTACTTAGGCACATTGTGGTAGACTGGTTCATAAAATAGGCTTGGGGCTACCTTACATTTATTAACATTTTTGATTTACTAAAGCTCTAACAAATTGGATGCAATTTTTAACAATTACATTGTAAATTATATGAATTGCATGTGGGTTTATTTTAATAGATCTCGATAATGTATTCATTGTTTTTTTTTTATGTAAATTATTATTCATTCCGCAAATAAATAATTTTTCTTTCTTACTTTATTTCTATTCTTCTGAAATATATATTTCACCATTTTTTCAAGCTATATTTTCTAAGCAGTCTTCATAAGCTTCCTCTTAGAAAGGGGAAAATAGTTTTACCCTGGTTTAAGCTAACACACCAAGTTGTGTTAAGCCCGCAACTTCCATAATTCAGCCCAGAATTATTACACTGCATGCGCAAAATTGCATTTTAAATCCTGTTACCGTTATTTTTTTAGGGCCGCGAGTTTAGAAGCCGCATATCGCGAATAGCTGTGAAAATGCAGATAGCGTTCGAGCCTTACAAAATATTTTTAGAACAAATAAATCCAAAAGTGTGGTAAAGTATTTAATACGAATAATATCTAGTGAAATACGTCGTTTTCTCAAACACTAATTCTGATTATAGGATCCATGAAGAATTGAAGGAAATGATAATGATGATGGTGATTTCTAAAATATTTTAGAAATCATCATGATCATTTCAGCCGAAAGAAGCCCACTGCTGGACATAGGCCTCCCCAATGCGCCGCGTGTGTCTTGCATCCATCGGATTCCAGCAACCCTGCTCAAGTCATTGGTCCACCTTGTGGGAAACCATCCAACGCTGTGTCTTCTTGTACGCGGGTGCCACTCCAAAAACTTTAGGCCCCAGCGACCATCTGTTCTGCGTACAATGTGCCCTGCCCATTGCTTAACAATGATTTTATATGAAATTTAAGTTTGGCGATTTTTTTCGCTATGACAGTTTTAGGAATATGTATGGTAATTTTACGACCGTCTTGAAATGAACTCTGGCTATAGATTGATATACTTTATCATCTTCACCATTTCAGCCCAGAGACGTCCACTGTTGGACATAGGCTTCCCCTAAATGTCGCCATAACAAACGATCCTGTGTGTTTCACATCCAACATATTCCTGCAATCTTTACCAGGACATCGGTTAACCTCATAGTTTAGTATAGTATAGGTCTTCGAACGCTACGTCTTCCGATACGTGGTCATCAGCGATAAAAAAAAATACAAGCAAACTTTATGCAAGAAATGATATTAATATTATGCAATAGTACATTTTGATACAAGTGCAGGAAGTTTGTCATTGCAACCGAGGCGGAATTTGTTATGGAGCCGAGGGCTGCAATGACAAATCTGCACGTGTGTCAAACGACATTTTTCAATACACTTACGACATGTGAAATAAAGAAAGAAAGAAAAAACGTTTAATCCTATCTCAAACATACAGTAGAATAGTACATTTTGATACAAGTGCAGGAAGTTTGTCATTGCGACCGAGGCGAAATTCGCACGAGCCGTAGGCGAGTCTGTTATGGAGCCGAGGGCTGCAATGACAAATCTGCACGTGTGTCAAACGACGTTTTTCAATACACTTACGACTTGTGAAATAAAGAAAGAAAGAAAAAAAAATTAATCGTATCTCAAACATACAGTAGACATTTAAGAAATATATAAGTATAGCATTCACCAGAGCAGATTGCTCTGGTCAATTTCTAATTTCGTGGGGTCGTCCAGCGACTCTGGGGGACGCCTCGCGCCTGGTTCGATAAACTAAGTAAAACAAAATAATCACCCATGACCGTGACGATAAGGAAGGAATAAAAAAGCCCTTGTTGTGATAAACTCAAAAAAGCACTTGGGTGATATACATGCTATATTGAACCTAATAGGAGTGCGATATGAGGCAGTTTTCGAGTAAGTGTATTGAAAATATAATAATAGCATTCAAATCTGCTCTGGTCAGTTTCTAATTTCGTGGGGTCGTCCAGCGCCTCGTGGGGACGCCTCGCGCCTGGTACGATAAACAATATAAAAAATAAATAATCACCGTTGACCGTGACGATAAGGAGGGAATAAAAAAGCCCTTGTTGTGATAAACTTAAAAAAGCACATGGGTGATATACATGCTATATTAAACCTAATAGGAGTGTGATAAGAGGAAGTTTTCGAGTAAGTGTATTGAAAACAATAGTTTCAGAGTTCTTTATTAATGTAATTTATATTTATCACTAGCGGATCAATGGAGTGAGAAGGCACATTCATAACATTGAAGGGCGGGCAAACCGCAGTGCTCGCTGGGTTGCGGCTACCGGCGGCGTTACGGCCGACAGAGCATTAAGCCGATATTAGAAATGGCATTGTTAACAATTTCTGTACAAAACCAAGAGAAGAGAAAGAAAGTGGATGTCTCCAGTTGCTTTAATAATAGAGTCTTAGATAATATATATTTATTTGCTCAAAACGACAGTTTTTTTTTTTTTGTAAACACGAAAAAAGCTGATTTCATCATTCACTAAAAAAACTCAGTTCAACTAAACTTACCATCAACTTTTGCATCACTGCTTACCATCAGGTGGGATCGCAGTCAAACACGAGTTTATATAAATTAAAAATACAATTAATAAAAAACTAAGCTTAACGTAATTTAAAGAAACGTGTTGAAAATAATAGAATTAAACTAGTTTAGCGTAAACTAGATTCAATTCATAGCGGTGAAACACAAAATTAACCTATAATATTCATTAGGCGCTCAAAACAAAACAGTTTTTGTTTTATTTAAAGTAATCATGATTAGTTTTATTCCTAAATTTGGCCTAAAACTTTAAGCTGCTGCCTATTATTTTTTATTAGCACACACAAAAGTGGCTAAGATTCAGACCGGCTATTTTTATTGGCTCGTTTAGGGCCAATTTTACCGACAAAACTAAAAATAAGCAATTATTTAAAACAAAAGCGTCTAATTGAGATTATAGTTTAATTTTATGTTCAAAACAAAACACAGTAAAGTTTGTGTTTTGTTATAAAAAAATACGATTAGTTTTATTAGTGAATTTGGCCGTCTGCAATTTTTAAAAGCAATGTAGATTTATAAAGACAAATAAATACTTCTAGTAGATATAGATACTCTAGCAGCATCTCATTTTAGTGGCGTGCTTGAGTTATTAAGTTAATTAATCCTTAAAATATAAATCCAAATTATTCGTAGACGGAGAAACACCATGTACGGAAACACCGTCCGAATATAACACATTTAAAATTCGATTTTAAACTTAGAATTCAACTTTGTAATCACATCTATTGCAGTAACTGCTCTACTAAAGGCATCTAATTCACTACCTCGGAGGTCATTCCATGGTCTGTGCAATAGGCCTACCTCAACGCGCCATGGCATGCGGGGTCGAGCAAGGTCTAACCGCTAGGCCACAGCGCTGAATGGCGGTGAACCATTACATACCTTAGATCTTGTGGTGTCTGCTGATTTAGTTGCTTTGTGAAGGGTTTTGCAATACTAGTCACTCTTGCCTTCCTAGCCAAGTTACGATAGTTTTGCTTATGTGAAACGCTTGAAATTACTCACGCTTTCAATTCTTTTGTTTTGAGCACGTGACTGAAGAATGTGGCTGTTGGGATGAAGTCAGAACAAAGGTCTTGGGGCCGTGAGTAACTCAAAGCGTTCGGCATTAGCGAAACGATCGTAACGGCGTCCTAGCTAGACTGGTTTTTCATAGCAAGCGGTACAGTTTCAGCAGAACTCTTTTAAATTATATTTTTCTTTGAAAACAGATCTAAATTTCAGTTTCGTTATCCTGTAGGATGCATTTTAGAGAATATGTGCGGGAAATAGATCCTACATTTATTTCGCCACTGCGTTTCTGCCATCGGAGAGGAAGAGGGAGGCCGAAGAAGAGATGGATGGACTGTGTGAAGAGTTATATGAAAGAAAAGGGAGTTAGTGATAGTGAAACGGGTGACAGGACAGAGTGGAAGAAAAAAACATGTTGCACCGACCCAAGTAAATGGGATAAGGGTAGGATGATGATGATGATGATGTTTCTGCCATCGGAGAGTGTCCAACCTTGCATTGTTTATCCGTCATTGGATTGGGTATCCGATTGATGCGATATGCACAAGACCGTTCATTACGGCGACAATATGGACATCTTTCGGCTGAAAAGATGATGATGAAAGTATTATCAACAGATAGATTCACAACTGTCGCTTAAAAAAAAAAAACATTAAACCCAAGGTAAGCAGCTAATAAATCAATTCATATTTTTAAACCCGCCACCGTGTCAAAGCTTTAAACGTATAAGTGACATACAGCTCCCTTTAAACGTAAACCGGGGCTGGCATGAACTCTGATTGTAGTTGCCGCTTTCAAAATAGAATAGAAAAACGTCCACGTCATCCGTAACGAGGGCCCAGTCCGCACAGTTATTGGTTTTAGTTCCTGAATTCAGCTTCAGTTTTGTTCGGACTTCGTGCTATTTTCTGTTGAAGAGATTGACAAATATAGTGTGTATGGCATTTATGCTGCGAGAAGTTAACAAGGACAGAAGGGTAATTAAACTATATCTGCACCTTATTTCAAAACGCGGCCTAAAGTAATTCTAGTTTTCATTGGCAATAAACCAAGTAATAGACACTGAAATACATTTAGATTGTTTTTAATCGGTATTGAAACAAGTAATAGGTACCTGAACTTTATTTGTGTCGCAGCCACCTAGTTAAATTAGCCATCCAATTGGACGCCTAGGACTTATGTTAAACGCAAGCATGCAATTGAATGAGGTTTCTGAAGGGAAGGTCCGACCCCGATATGAAGGCTAAGAAGGAACGGGGTAGGTCGTTTAGTCAGTAAGAGTCTGACACGGTTTCCCGCTTCACGATGATTTTTTACACCATAAAAAAACCATAGCAAGTGGTTCTACTTATTGGTCGCACACTATACCTATCGTTTCATTTGATTCTTTATATAACAAGCTATTTATTGGTAGTCGTTATCGATATAACTATGACTATCAGTTCCCCTAGTCAAGTTAATAAACTACAATTGTTAATGCTAGTAAACAACTAATCAAATGTATGGTTTCAGTCATCTTTGACTTTATTCCAACAAAATAAGTAGCCAAGTTGAAGTGACAGAATGAAATACACCGTGAAATTTAAATGGTTGTTTTCCCGCGGCAGAATGACTTGCCATAAGGAGTACTTTTGAAGCATACAGTAAAAATTAAAAAATTAAAATTTTTTTTTTTTATAAATAATTATTAAAAATATTCATCAACTCAAAAAAGCGAAAACAATAGTAACATTAGACGTAATTTGTAGATACTACTAGAGTCGCATGAGCAGCACGCCGTCAAAGGAAACCGATTCATTAAATATTTGAACCAAAATAAACTCTCGCACGTTGTGATACGTCATAAATTAACTTGCACTCTACAGGTCCATTTTTTGTTTTTAATATTTCATTTTTTTATCAGACGTTTGTATTACCGAGACACAACCATTTCGCTGAGGGAAAACAACCATTAAAATTTCACTTTGTATAATCGTTTCTACAATGATCACCGCTAAATCCTGCAGATTTTTGATATAATTGATGCTTACGTCTGTTAGGTTAGTTATTAGTTATTGGGTTGCCAAAGGAAACTCGGGGTTAAGGATTTCAATAATAACTATTTATTTCTTTATATAATGGAAGGTGTGGTGTGTGGAAGTGGCGCCAGTGACTGAAAAGTTGAAAGGAAATCGTTTGTCTTGGTATGGTCATGTGAAGAGGAGAGATGAAACGCATGTCACAAAAAGGGTTTTGAGTTTACACGTAGATGGATCGAGAGGAAAGGGGAGACCAAAGAAGAGATGGATGGATTGTGTGAGGAGGGATATGAAAGAAAAGGGAGTTACTGATATTGTGACGGGTGACAGGACAGAGTGGAAGAAAAAAACATGTTGCACCGACCCCAAATAAAATGGGATAAGGGTAGGATGATGATGAATGGAAGGTGTGTTTCAGTAATATTCGGCGTTTCGATTACAGAAAGAGATTTGTCACAAAACGATTGTAACTTGGCTTGGGGGCTGAAATTATCTGAAAGTCAAACGAATTATAATTATTTCATAGCCAAGAGTCTGAGAGTCTTCTCAATAAAATGATATACTTTACAAAGTTTAAAATATTTGCGATTTACCACCATGTATTTCGGTGACCCGTGTCAATACCACACGCCCTTCGGTCGAATAAATTAAATACTTGTAACTCAAAAAGTAAATGTATACTTACGTTATAAAAAGGTTAAATTCGTTTTTTTTTTTTTGTTTGTTTGTAGGAGGTAGCCTCTGAAAATAACGGTCTTATTTATCATCATTATCATTTCAGTCTGAAGACATTCACTGTTGGACATAGGCCTCCCCTCTTTTCAACACAATGAACAATCCTGTGCGTCTCTTACCCATCGGATTGCCGCAACCCTTACCAGGTGATCGAAAGAAAAAAAAGAAAGACAGAAAAATATTTTATTTCACACACAATGCAGAAACCACATGTAGACATATCAGTCCCCTCAAGGAGTTGTCAGCTAACTGTAGGGGCCCAGCAGGGTCGAAGCCTGCGAAAGTGTATTACCAAGGCCCTGGAGTCAAGGCAAGAAAGGAACCGGGTAGGTTGTTTAGTCAGTAAAAGTCTGAAACTGTTTTCCGTTCCACCCAAGAGCGGTATTTGTCATTGGATCATTTTTACCTACTACCATAAACAAAACCAGGTCAACGGTCCACCTTGTAGGAGGTCTTCCAACGCTACGTGTTCCGGTATATGGTCGCCATTCCAGAACCTTTCGGCTCCAATGACCATCATCATCATCATCAGCCTTTTTAATGTTCCCACTGCAGGGACAAAGACCTCCTCTCTAAGAGACGGAAATGGGCAGTAATCCATCACGTGGGCCTAGTATGTGTTGGTGGATGTCACATGTCTTCGAATTTTTGGTTCTAGGACATGCCGGTTTCCTCACGATGTTTTCCTTCACCGTTTTGAGAGCAGTGGTGATGAAATAAATTACACAAAGTAATGCGCCAGGCTGGGTTTGAACCCGCGACCTATAACACGTAAGTCAGGGCCGTTACCACTCGGCCACCACTGCTCCTAATGACCATCAGTTCTGCGAGAAGGAAAGGGATGGGTCGTTTAGTCAGTAAGAGTCTGACACTGTTGCCCGCTCCGCCCAAGGGCGGGATTCGTCATTAGATGATTTCACCCACCATAAAAAAACCGTGTAGAAAGGCAAAGCTGTAGGCAAACGCTAGTAAAAATATAAATTGTTATTTTAACACATAACAATACTAAACAAATACCTATGCGAAAGCTTTTAGTGTTAAAAACTTTAACATAAATAATCCAGCCCGTTTACTTTATGATTTGGGCCTTAAAATATTTTGGGATGCCTGCGCTCATTTTAACGCCTTCAATATTTTTTTATCACACACGTTTAACTTTTCAAACTTCATTTTCATTTTAACTTGTAAAGGTTTTAGAGTAACGTTAATTTAAATATTTTTTCCGATAACTTAGAAGTTAAAGTTTTTTTACCAAAAATATGGTTTAAATTTCAACTTTACTCCTCTACGCGTTCCTGGGATAAAGAACCTTGACCGACAGACAGTTAACAAAGTGTTTATAAGGGTTCTCTTTTTCCTTTTGACATAAGAAACTGGCTCACTATGGAATGGTTAATTAGTTATATTGTTTGTAGCTTTAAGTTTGCGTCAATACGCGTAAATAAACTGTTTTTCTTTCTTTCTAAAAAAGAAAAAAAACCAAAACCTGCAGCAATCGAAGTGTTGGAACCATTCGAAATCTGTGGCAATAGTGCCCTCAATATTTTTCAATTTGTACCTAAACACGCCGTTTGCTGAAGATATGGCGTAACTTACGGGTCCTGGACGCAATTTATTGCTCCAGATAGGTGAAGTTGGACTTACGTTTTGTATTTCGTTGGGTATTTTGTCCTGGTTAATAGGTTTGTGTGTCAGCAGTTTTTGGGGACAACTATAAAGTTCTTTCACACATCAGCTAATAGTTTGTTTTTGAATTGTTTTTTTTTTAGTACATATCGGGTTGGATTTCATATATTACTCTAGACATATACATTATTTTTATTCACATTCACAAATCAAATGAAAAAAGGAATGTTTTTTTCTAATGGTAAGTAAAAGTAATAAAAAAAAAACAATAAAATGTGGGTCTCAAAAGAAAATTATATATTTAATACGCATTTTCTCTTATCTACTACTTAACCCATAGATATCATCATCATTATGTGATTGATAATGGAGTACGCCTATTACGTATTCACTTAAACAAACCCTTAGGTTATCTTTTTCGTCACTCCCATCCTGATTTTGCCGTCCTCATAGAAATACACCTCTCTTTTTTCGTGTCAATTTATTTAGTGCTTTACGGTTTTCTGACAACTCGTCGACGACTAGGTTTGGTCTGGACGATTACCAGACGACCGGACGGAGCCATTGCTAGCCGTCCGCAAGCACGCTCCGATGGTGGCCAGAAATCCCGGCGTCGACTGGGGTGTGAGCGCTGTTGCCTTATGCGGTCGGCCTCCTCCTTTGCTAGCATTACTGCTTTTTGCGAAAAAGGAAGCGACCGCCTGCGTCACTACCAAGGCTGGGCACGAGAGATCGCCCCCACGAGGACACGGCGATGAAGTTATACCTATTACAAATGAATTTAAAATGATATATATTCTGAAAATGGTTTTAAAAAATATGAACGCCTGAAATTGCATATCGATGTCAGTACTTTCAAGATTTATGTGTACATACAAATCTCGAAACTTATAACAGTGAACATGTATCGTGGATTCCACTAAACCCCGGTACCCACATAACATAAATCGAGCGCGAACTGATTTTATGCTCCACTGTTCACGGATATTCCTTTCAGGGCTACTACCCAAGTCTACGTACTTATTTACATAGATATACTCCTGTTACGGTTGAGATCTCAAGTTTTTGTTATGCGCCATGTTGAGTCCTCAGCTTATGAATGAAAGTTGGGTGCGGACGTTGAAATTTAGTTCTGAATACAGTTGAAATGGAATGGTAGAAAGGTTGACCGGAAATATGGAGTATCTATTCAGAGAGATCATAATAACATATTGACGAATTCGTAGCTTTCAGTCATCTTTGTCAGATAAAGTAAAATTAATACAGTATGATTCTAATGACTTGTTTTTTTTTTTATTCAGATGACAGTGCAATTCAGATGATAAACAGTGTAAGGATTGCTTCTTCAGCCTCATTAAGCTCTTAATGACCTATGCGAGGTAAATTCTTTTGTTGACAAGGTTGAAATCGTCAACCTTGTCAAACACAATTAATACCAAGACATCAATCATCATCATCAAGATTAGCCGCGGACGGACAGAGGAACAGACGGACAGACTTGGCGAAACTATAAGGTTTCCTTGTCCTAAAAAAGAACGTAAAAAGAATAATTAATTAAAATTTGACTGGCCTGTCAGCCTAGTAGTTAGTGACCCTGACTGCTATGCCGGAGATCGTGGGTTCGATTCCCACCCAGGACAAATGTTTGTGTGATGAGCACGATCATTTGTTCTTTGTCTGGGTGTAATTTACCTATAATATGTATATATTTAGGAATATATAAGTATATTTATCAGTTGTCTAGTACTCATAACACAAGCTCTGCTTAGCTTGAGACTAAACGGTGTTGTGTAATGGTCGTCGAATATTAAAAAATTAAGCGTTGCGTTGTCGTGACGTAATTATTTACGTCGCTCGACGTCGTTTTCCACGTCACTGTCACGGTGACCGTGCCATGGCACGCTGCGTCGTCATAACGTGTTTATGTGTGTGACCCGTTACACGCTAATAAAAAATCTATCTCATATTTTGTAACACATTTCATATTTCTTTTTTGACTGCAGTTTTCAACACAATCATTCTGTCAACATCCGCGCCGCTGTTTTTGTTTGAAACCGGAACATTGTGAACAAACTCTGAACGTGGAGCTGCTAGTTTCTCGATGGATGTAACTATTTTTAGAGTAAAGAGACTTTATATTTTGATATTTTGTATGTGCTACTTTAGTGCACATCAAGGTAATAAATAATGCAATATAAAGCTTATGCCAAAAAATATATAACACTAGTTTTTTGCCAGCGGCTTTGCCCGCATGAAAATAGGTTTTCGCACAAAGTTTGGACACGCGTTTCATCCCTTTAGGGAGTGAATTTCAGAAAATCCTTTTTAGTGTTAACCTACGTCATAAAAGGAAGCCTCGTGCAAAATTTCACGCTCCTAGTCCCAGTAGTTTTGGCTGTGCGTTGATATGTCAGTCAGTCAGTTTCTCCTTTTATATATATAGATGAATAGGTTGTGAAGATCTTTTCTAAGCATCCTTTTTACGAAGAGAAAATATGAAATGCTTTTTCCTTGGCGAAGCAAGTGGGCTTACAGATTTTTGCTGACTAAAGTCACACTTATGTTCTTTCGGTAGCTACAGTTCCGTTTCAGACTATCTATGGCCACAGTAGATTTTGGTTCTGTTGGGCCTCTTTTATTAAGATGGGAAATGATCTAATTTATCCAATCTGAAGATCAGATCAGATTTGAGCAGTGGTGGCCGAGTGGTAACGCCCTGACTTACGAGTCGTAGGTCGCGAGTTCAAACCCAGCCAGGCACATTACTTTGTGTAATTTATTTCATCACCACTGCTCTCAAAACGGTGAAGGAAAACATCGTGAGGAAACCGGCATGTCCTAGAACCAAAAATTCGAAGACATGTGACATCCACCAATCCGCACTGGGCCCGCGTGGTGGATTATGGCCCATTCCCTCTCCTAGAGAGAGGAGGCCTGTGTCCCTGCAGTGGGAACATTAAAAGGCTGATGATGATGATTCAATCTGAATGGAGCGGGAGGGTTAGACTTTTCCTGACTTTATGCATACTCGTCTTCGGCGTCGACGAATCCCGCCTTTAGGCGGAGCGGGAACTCGTGTCTGACAGTGACAGTGACTCTCTCTGACTAAATAACGTACCTCGCTCCTACGTACGCCCCAACTACCTTCGACCCTTCTGCAAGACCCCTATAGTTTGCTGACATTTCCTTAAGTCACAGTCTATAAGATTGAATTTACGAAACGAACACAAAAAGGACAATGATCACAATTACATACTAAAACACAGTAACAAACTTAAATGGCAGTTCTCTCATTTACATTTAAATAAAGTAACTTCATTTCACACACATATTTTACAGGTCAATACGTGGGTATGGATTCCCAAAACACTAGGTCTAAACAAAATAACTGGAAATACAGAGACGGTCCCGTAATAATAAGTTGTTGTATAAAAGTTTTTCAATGCATATTGTTTTAAATATCGATATATATGTACTACGCACAGTCACTTTGTTTCACTCATGTGATTAGCATGCCACCCATCTTTCATCATCATTTTTGGTTCTAGGACATCCCGGTTTCCTCACGATGTTTTCCTTCACCGATTTAAGAGCAGTGGTGATGAAATAAATTACACAAAGTAATGCGCCTGGCTGGGTTTGAACCCGCGACCTACGACACGTAAGTCGGGGCCGTTACCACTCGGCCACCACTGCTCTCCACCCATCTTTACTGTGACGATATTAGTGCAGTTTTGACGTTAAGAGCGGCCAACCCGAGGCACATATTCATACAACCGCTCTAACGTGACTACTATGTTATTACGCAACTTTCATCGGATATTTTTGATACACAGACATCTTGTGGATATTATCTAGGCTTCTATAGAAATCAAAACATAAATTTGAGTAAGAGTAAATCAGTAAAGACCTCTGAAAATCTGCTTTTTTATGTGAACTACGACACTCCATAATGTACACCTATCTTAAAAATATAAAAAAGTAATTCTATAGAAGCCTAGCGCATTTACTCGAGATTCTAAATTATGTACTTTTTTCTTTCAAAAATCCTTAATGGTTTAATAAAACCACTTTTTTCATGGAACAAGTTTTGTGAAACATTCGAGTAAATCTTAGAATTACTAAGTGCCAACAGAGTTTGCAGGTGTTATCTCTCTTTTTTCGCATTGCTTTTGCATTAAACATCACATTGGATTGCTTTAGATGAAGCAACAAGCTTTTAAACCATGCTCGATGTAGATTAAAGGCGAGTCGGGAAGTCCGAAGTAAAGGTGAGAGCGCGAGAGCACTGTAACTAGTAAAAGTTTTATTATACGACTAGCTTTTGTAAGTGGCTTCGCCCGCGTACATAAAATATAGTCTATGTCACTCAGGAGTAAAGCAGCTTTCTATTGTTGCTAAAATTTTTCCAATCGGACCAGTAGTTCCAGAGATTACCCCTACAAACAAAAAAACATAAAAACAAAAAAACAAACTTTACCTCTTTATTATATTAGTGTAGATATAATGCCAATGAAGCGCTACAGTGAACTTTTGTATTAACTTTTCAGTGTTTTAACTAATATAGTTTTTTAATGCGCTTATCTATCGCTAAGATAATATAAGTCGATGGAAGTTAATAATACTGTCTAAAAGTTTTTCAATGTATATCGTTTAATAGAACAACAAACTAATTGTATCGTCGTAATATAAAAGCCAAGCACAAAGCCTCGTTCACACGAAACAATAGAAGTGAGAAGTGATACTATTAATCATTATTAGTTAGTACTGTCGCTCATTATTGTTATAAATTGATCAACAACACATTGTGTGGAGGTAATAGGGAAAGACAAATTGGATTAATAGCGTGAGTTTTTGTTGATATATGTAACAAGTGATAATATATATTATTGATTGGTTCACATTTGAACGCAAAGATGATGAACTAGAAACCCGTAGAAAAGTTATTAGAAAATTGGTAGAATAAATTAGACTGACTGAATTCATAGTGCCTGGCCTGTTGGTCTAGTAGTTAGTGAACCTGACTGCTATACCAGACATCGTAGGTTCGATTCCCGGCCAGGACAAATGTTTGTGTTATGAGCATGATCATTTCTTCTGTGTCTGGGTGTAATTTATCTGTAATGTGTATCTATTTTGAAATATGTAAGTATATTTATCAGTTGTTTAGTATTCGTAACACAAGTTCTGCTTAGCTTGGGACTTGACGGTGATGTGTGATAGTCGTGGAATATATTATTATATTCTAAAGACACTAAGATTTTTCGAAAGGTTTACCGCAGCCTTGAAACACAATTTTTTTTTCTGGTAACTGATCGGACCGAGCCCAAATCGTCAACAGAGCATACTATTCCCGCGTGCCTTAAGGAAATGTCAGCAAACTGTAAAGACCAATAGGATTTCCTCCTGTTGCCATGACTAAATTGAAAGTAAATACCAGGGTACTGGAACTGGCAAAGAAGGCACGGGGTTTGTCCGTTTAGTCAGTAAAAGTCTGAAACTATCTCCAGCTCTTTTCAAAAAAGTCATTTCACCAGCGTGTATATTTTTGTTAACTTTCGGAAATGTATAATACAAACTTAAACAACCATTATTTTGAATAACATTTAAAGTGATTATTCGCCGCATACAAACTGAACTAACCCTTCCTAAAATAGGCTTTCAACTTTACCAATTCTATTAAAATGTCGAAAGTCCAACAATTGTATGCGGCTTGTTAGAGAATCTTCTATTTTCAGTGTGGTTTAGGATACTTTTTTTTATTCCTGAAACCAAATTTAGTCAATATCCTTTATTACAGTATTTTTACCGCGGAGACTTCTCCTTAACTGTACCGTCATGATATCATACTTTTTACAGCTTCATTTATATAAATATTTTATCCAATAAACAAAATAATTTCATATTTATCATTCAATTGACAATAAGTTACAAATAAGTTATTAAAAGTAAGACAAGTTCACAGTTCAATAACTCAAAATTTCAAAGCATTTATTTCAAATAAACCTTCCAAATAAAGCACTTTTGAAATGTCAAGAAGTCGGTCGAACTGACACTTTGGACACTGTCCAAAATGACAGCCACTTGGTTGATTAACCGACCAATCAGAGCAAAGTAAACCGTACGTAACTAACATATATTAGGTTTTATCTATGTTTAACTACTAGTAAATAATAAATTTTACCAATATTATATTAATTATATCTATACAAAACGAATACATAAATACTAAAACTATAAATTTAATATTATTACTTAATGTCTAATGTTTATGTGACCAGTAGCGCCATCTATCGCTTATAAATAGAAGTCGAACGATTTTGAATATTTTCTTTTAAAATTATTACAGTAGGTACGCATAATGGGAGTAAGTATTGCCATTTGTTATTAATGTTTTCTAATTTATTTATTTTTACTTTTTTGTTTTGTTTTCTTTGTCTTATCAGTTTTATTTTGTATTTGTGTTATAATGTAATTTTTATTATTATTTTATTATACTTGTAGGTATACTATAATTATTGTAGTTTGGTAATATATTAATGACTCTCAGCACATGTTGGTTTCGACTTTTAGTGCAGAGGGTACCTGCCCAGAAATAAATAATTAAAGTTTTGAATTTGTGTCCTTTTTCAACATGCCCTGGTAAAAAAAACAAAGCCTACTACAGAAACTAGTTTGTAAGTTGTAAACATTGCACGTGTACTAGTGCAATCAATCACGTTACTGCACATAAAACGAAATTACGAACAGTTTACGAGCGATACTTACAGTAGTGCAATATCGTTAGTCGACACAGGCTAAACTGTGCGACATGGTATAACACAGAGAAAAAGATCATAGAAGTCCCCTGAGTGTGTTTCGGTGTTTCTTCTTAGGATAGTCAGCTAGGAAACATCGGCCTCATCTAGTATTAAAAGACGAATAAAAAAAATGATGTGTAAAAGAGTTTGTAAAAACTTCCTTACAAAATAAAATCATTTATCATTATCATTTATCAGAATTCACTTTGTTTATATGTAAGACTATGTAGATGTCTCCTAGAGAGGAGGCCTGTGTCCCAGCAGTGGGAACATTAGAAAGGCTGATGATGATGATGATGAAGACTAGCGCGATTAGTTGAAATTACATTCTGTCACCTTCTTCATAATTATTCACAGCCCAACTTTGCCTATAGAAGTGGACATAGTCCTTTATTTTTGGAGCAAATTTCAAGTGTCACAGTCAAAATTAAGAATAGTGTTAATAATGAAACGTGTGAAAGCTCTTTTCCCTTGGCAAACGCCCGTCTTCGCGCGGTTATTAAAAGTTGCTTCTATTCCAAATTTTTTTACTCTAAGTTTTATGTTTGCTCTAAAATATTGTTATTAGGTTAAGCTATGTCGAACTGAAATAAAGGCTATTATTATTATTGTTTATGTTCCTGTTTTTTCTTCTCAGCTCTTAGGCTGGTGTTTAACTACATTTACGGGACAAGTCAAGTAAATGTAGCGTATGGTGAGTATTATTATTATTTTCCAAATTAAAATATATTTGTCTATAAAACTTTTTATTTACGTTCTTGGATAAATATCGAAATGCCCTATAAAAAAAATCTCGAATATTGTATAATTTATTTTTGAAAATTTGACAACTGAATGGCGCGAAATCATGCGCGATCCGGCGCGCTCGTTTCGGTTTTGAGTGACGAGACATAAAATGTCAGAATTAGTTATGTCAGATAATTGTCAGTTACGCTATGCTAGCGTAACCAACCGGGGTGAAAACTATTATTATTATAATTATACTATTATTATTTTGGGGTGATTTTCAAAAAATACTAGAGACAGCCGTATATTAATAATTATCTTGATTATTTGTGCCAAGATTCAAGTAGTTTATTAACTTAAGATAGGAATCCTATATACAAAGATAGGAATCTACACTAATATAATAAAGAGGTAAAGTTTGTTTTTTTGTTTGTAGGAAGTAATCTCTGGAACTACTGGTCCGATTGGGAAAATTTTAGCAATAATAGAAAGCTGCTTTACTCCTGAGTGACATAGGCTATATTTTATGTACGCGGGCGAAGCCGCTGACAAAAGCTAGTCCTATATACAAATAAAAAAAAACCGCCTAAATCATTTCGAATACATTTTGTCGAGTTATGTGAATATATGCTATCATATGGAGCAGCGGTTTTATTTTTAGGCATGTCTCATAGTAAAAGTTGTTCATATTGGTGTGTACAATGATCCTTTTTAAGAGCGGCCAACCCGACGTACATTTTCATACAACCGCTCTTACGTGATTATGATGTTATTACACATCTTCCTTCAGATATTTTGGATACACAGATATCTTGTGGATATTATCTAGGCTTTTATAGAAACCAAAACTTAAATTTGTGTAAGAGTAATTCAGTAAAGACTTCTGAAAACCTGCTATTTTACGTGAACGTTGACTCTCCATAATGTGCTCCTATATTAAAAATATAAAAAAGTACTTCTATAGAAGCCTAACGCATTTAATCAAGATTCTAAATGTATTCCAGTTTTTTCAAAAATCATTAAGGGTTTAATAAAAACACGTATATCCTTGAACAAGTTTTGTGAAATATTCGAGTAAATCGTAGAATTACTGAATGCCAACAGAGTTTTGAGGTGTAATCTCTCTTTTTTGGCATTACTTTAGCATCAAACATCACATTTGATTGTTTTAGATGAAGCAACAAGCTTTTAAACCATGCTCGACATAGACGATAAGCGAATGCTCGACATAGACGATAAGCGAGTCGGAAAGGCCCACCTTAAGGAAAGCTCATCTGTCGTAACAACTTTGCATTATTATTAACTACGAATTTTGTGTCTTTCAATGGTCTCCACCCTTTACTATATAACAGAGTTATAATTTGATTGAGGGAGGAGTCTCGCGGAAAGACCGCATTAAAAACTCCCGCATCCGGGGCTGCCTTCAGGTCTGTGACATAGCGGAAAAACTGCAGGAGGGTCGCTTACGTTGGTATAGCCACGTTTTACGAAAACCGGCAGACTACGTGGGTAACAGATGCCTCGCCATGCCGCCTCCGCCGGGACCCGGAAAACGAGGAAGGCCTAAGAGGCGTTGGATCGACGTCGTAAGGGACGATATGCGTGCCAATGGGCTTACGGCAAAAGACGCGAAAGACCGAGCGAAGTGGAGGCGTCTTATTAGGAAAGCGGACCCCGGGCACCGAGGTGAAAGCCAAGGTTGGCAACCGGGACTACCGCTAGGATGATGATGATGATGAGAGTTATAATTTGATTGAAGAGACAGATGGCGCTGCCGTCGCGTAAACACTAAGTTTGTGTCAAAAAATATAATTATTTGATTTAAATTAGAAATTATAAGTTTACCACCTCTTTTTAAGCTTCAAAGTGATCATTATCTCCTAAATATATAATACGAGTGTTATCTTCAAGTCATATTCAATCTGGGATAGTAATGTTAAATTGACAAGTGATTGTGGACATAAACAAACAAGGTCAAAACTACGATTGTTTTGAAGCAAGGTACGATAATGAATTTTCAAATTAACCAGTGACCGTTGTTTTATTGATGTAACATCATAATAAAGTGCATTTTGTGTGATAAAATAAATCTAAAGACGGTTATTTTTCACATATTTAAAAAGCGCGCAGTGATAGCGCCACAGGTGGCCAGTAGCCGCACCAAGATTTTGAGCTGTTTTACCGACTGATTCGTTAAATTTGAAACTGTTTTATCGACCGACAATACGCCATCTAGCGTCGAGTAGTTGAACTAATAATTTTTGTTTTCAACATATTGAGCATACGCTTCGCGATTGTAACAGACTTAGCATACGTTACATGAGCAAAATAGTAAACAATATTTTCAGAAGGCAAAATTACTAGACAAGATGGACAATATAACCGTACGCAATAAATTGATAAGATCACAATCTCAAATAGACTTATCGTCTTCAACTAGCAAAGACCTATTGAATTCTACCATGTTTGATTCTACTATGATGAGCATCCAGAGTGATACGCAAAACTACGATCACTCATATTCGGAAGATCTGAGACGAGAAATTAATGATATTAAAGAAAAATTAAAGATTGCTAATAATGAAATTGATAATCTTAACTGCGAAAATACTAAGCTGATGCAGGTCACACAGGATCAACAACGACAAATAGAACTTCTAAAGAAAATTACCTGCACTACCCCACAGCGCAAAATCATCTCATCTCCCATCTCGAAACGAATACTAAGTATGAGAGTAAATAGTCCCCGCCACTCTCCTCTGCGACTTGCTAGAAGCTCATATCCATATTATAATAGCCCCAGCCCTCGTTCGATCCAGCACGATAATATAGATTGCATAAAAGCAGTTCAATCGGAAAACCAACCTTGCAATGTAGACAAAAAAGTTTGCAGAAAACTACACTGCGCTATGAGTACGCCACCAGTTGTGTCTCAAAATAACAAACACAAGGTAATTATCCTAGGTGATGGGCAAGGTCGGGGACTCCGCACTATTTTACAAAACCTACTTGGATCAGAATACGACGTGGTATCTTACATAAAACCAGGTGCTGCATTGAGTAAGATCCTAGAGTACTCGAATACCGAAATAAGTACACTAACAAAAAGCGACTACGTAGTTATATTGGGAGGATGCTGCGATAAAAATCCTCTTGATATCGATATAAATTTACATCGTTGGCTATCGTCAACTGCAAATACAAATGTCATTATAAGTGAAGTACCCAGTAACAGGTTTCTTAATGAATCAAAGATCAACTATTTATTACGATTTATCTGTAAGAAATATAAAAATGTACTATTCATGGACATGAATTATGCTAGGTTCTCATCTGGTAGACGCAATCATGTACTAAATCTTGCAAGGTCGTTATTAAAAGAAATTTTATTTATTTATTTATTTATTTATTTATTTATTCTTAGGAAAGCTTACAGACTAATGATAATAATAATAACTTAATATATGTCTAATTTGCTAACAACAAGCTTCCGCCGTTAAGTGACTACATAAAATTATATTACTATCGTAGGCTGACCCAAAAACCTCACTGGGGCCTACAGAAAAGGTAAACATAGATAATATCTCAAATATTACACATTTAAAAAAAATTATTACAAATTTATTACAAATTTATGTATTCATTATCATTTCAAAGCATCGCAGTACGAACTGATGTGTCAATTTAAAAGTAGAAAGTGTTTTGAAAGTAAATACGTGCAAGTTAATTTAAATCTAGACCAAAGTGTAATAAATAGTATTAATAAAGACTGTATAAATGAATCGACTAATGAGCATGGTGCATCAGAATGTAACAAAATTGTAAACCCAAACTCGAATAATTTATTTCGTTTATAAATTTGTGTCTATCCTTCATCAGAACATTAATGGATTGATTAATAAATCTGACATGCTATCTGTTTGTATTAACGATTTGGCTACCCAGAACACTCCTGTTGACATACTCTGTATCACTGAACACAACATGATTGACGGTGACGAAGTGTACCTAACAATACCAAATTATAAACTTGCGTCTTACTTTATGAGACAGAAAAGACACGGCGGGTCCTGTATATTAATTAAAAATAATTTGAAATTCAGAATTCTTAATGATATCACTAAACTTTCCATATGTAACACAATAGAATGTTCTGCAATTGAGCTGTTGGAACATCAAATAGTTGTTCTATGCATTTACAGGCCACCTAATAACTCCGCAGGCTCTATAGACAGCTTTTTCACAACTCTTAATAAAATATTAAATAACGTCTGCAAACACGGTAGAAAGATCATAATGTGCGGAGATTTCAACATAGATACTTTGAAGCATACAAAACTTTCCATCGAATTCACAGAAATCTTAACCAGATATAATTTAAAACTAAAATTCAATCAAGTAACGAGATTTGCTAATAAAACATGCATAGACAACATAGCCCATAACATAAGAGCTTGTAAAGGCTCTATAAAGGAATTAGCGCTATCAGACCATTATGCACAAATAGTGAAGGTTCCAGTTAAAAAGACTTGCAACATAAAATACTGGTTTATATTAAAACGGGATTACTCTCAAGGCAACAGAGCAATATTTATAAAATACTTAAATCAGCTAACCAATAGTGATGTCTATAGTTCCCTGGATGCGAATACTGCCTATAACATATTTCATGATAATTTCATTATGTTATATAATCTCTGTTTTCCTATTAAGAAAGTCAAGATGCATAACAGATCTAGACCGAAATGGATTTCACGTGGATTAAAAATATGTAGCAAACGTAAATGTCAACTACTGTGGCAATATAGGCATAATCCAAATCAAACCACTAAAACTACTTTCAAAGCATATGCAAAGAAATACAAAACTATAATTAGGCTTACTAAAAAATCTCAAAACGACTACTTTATTAAATCTGCTCTAAATAAAAACAAAGCTACTTGGAAAGTAATAAATGACATCAAAGGGAAGTACCCAAATGAAGGTGTGGCTCAATTAATTATAAATGACGTAACAATAAATAATCCTCAAGACATTGCTAATTCGTTTAATGACTTCTTTCTTGACATCAACAAAAATAATACTAGTGTTCCCCATGAATCATCCAATAAATTGACATACAATTCTAATTCAATCTTTATGAGACCGACTACCCCTGATGACATTAATAAAATAATAATTTCTCTAAAAAATAAAAACAGTGCCGGTTTTGATAACGTTACGACAAATATTGTCAAAGATGTAGCTCATATTATATCAGAACCACTTAGCTTCATTATCAATTTATGTATAGAAGAAGGCACTTTCCCAGATAAACTAAAAATATCGGTTATAAAGCCAGTGTTCAAAAAAGGAGACAAAACTAACATGAGTAATTACAGGCCCATTGCATTAATACCTATTTTTGGAAAAATCTTCGAAAAGGTGATGTTCAACTGTCTTTATAATTTCTTTGAGGCAAAGAACATCTTAGCGCCCAATCAATATGGTTTTAGGAAAAACAAATCCATAAATGTGGCAGTTTATAACTTCTTACAGAAGGTAATGATTAATTTGGATAAAGGGTTGTCAGCTGTCGCATTGTACATGGACATGTCGAAAGCTTTCGACCGTGTCGATCACAAAATCCTCTTAAGAAAGTTGTATGCATGTGGTGTAAGAGGAAATGTGTACAAACTCGTAGAATCATACCTCAGCAATAGACAACAATTCACAGAAGTACGGAGGATAAATCTTAGTACTAAAACAGAAGAACTATACGTATCTGAGTCTAGAATAGTAGAATTCGGTGTTCCTCAAGGAACTATTGTCGGCCCTCTGTTCTTTCTTATCTATATAAATGACATGCCTTCGGTAACAACTCACGACATTACACTGTTTGCTGATGATAGCACCGTCTTATTTACTAATGATAATTCAACTGATTTAGAAACTGACATTAACCAAACAATATTATTGATTATAGATTGGCTTAGAATGAATAATTTAATGATTAATATTGATAAAACTAAAATAATGGATTTTAGAATACGAACCCGACGTACAGGTACTTTAAAAATTCATTACCTTGATAGTGACATTGAGGAAACGGAAGTAACGAAATTTCTAGGACTACATATTGACCACAAACTTAACTGGAAATTTCATATTGAGCATGTCTGCAAAAAGCTGGGACAGTTTTCATATGCATTGTATAGATTAGGGAGAATAGCAAATCGGAGTACTTTGCTAGCAGCTTACCATGGTTATGTTGGCTCTATTCTGCGATACGGTGTAATATTTTGGGGCAACAGTACAGAAAGAGAGCGCGCTTTCATTGCTCAAAAACGCTGCATCAGGGCTATATTCAACTTGCGCGAAACTGACTCCTGTAAGCCATTCTTTAAAAATAATAAATTATTAACACTACCATGCATTTATATACTTGAGGCTGCAGTATTTGTTAAAAACAATATTCACATGTTTAACTACTACACGCGTATACGGCGTAAGGATCAATTACGCACAACGGCCAGTAAAACTCACCTGATGCATGAGAGCATCTTTTGTTCAGCTTCTCGCATCTATAATAATATACCGGGGCCTATCAGAACAATTATGAAAAATGATAATTTTAAAAGGACTCTCCATGATCTGTTAGTAAACAGGAGTTATTACTCTGTAAAAGAATTTCTGTCTGACAAATCTTTACTAAAATATAGTCCCACCGAGTCATGATGTGTTCAATGACCTGAATTATTATAATTATATTTTATGTTATGATTTTGCAAATTCTCATTTTAGTGTTGTGATTAATTTTATTTTTTTAATTTTATGTGTATATTTTGACATCTTACCTGGTTCAATTTGTTATGATTTTATTCTTTTTAATTTTTTGACCTTATATGCAATTAATTTTAATTTCTATATCTAAATTTGACATTTCAATTAATGTTTTATTATTGTGTTAAATGAAAAAATGTATCTTGTAATAATTTAATTTAATATTAATTTATTGTTTATCCAGATGTAATTATTGTATGCCCTACGGGCGGGACATAGCTGATCTAAATTTTTATATATTTAAGAACTGTACTGTACATACCTATGATCCACAATAAAATTTGATTGATTGATTGATTGATTGATTGATTGATTGATTGAATTTTAAAATGCTTTAAGCTGTGGTATTCCCAGGTGTCTTTTTGTACGGCTCCATTAAAATTCTCAACTTATTTTATTAAATAGCTCTTTAATGCCTTAAATGGTTTCTAGTATTACCTAATAAAGTGCCTATCTACATTATCTTTTCCTCAGTATCTTCATATTCAAAAGGTGTTACAATAATTTTAGTACCTGTAATAAATGTTTTAAACGTAATAAAATTTCTTAAATTGCTGATCTTAGTCATAAAGATTATCCCGTAACGCTTTGGTTTATGTTTTATTGTATTATCTAGGATCTAGGATTATTTATTGGTTAATTTAACGTTAAATCTTCTTGCAATGTCTGTAAGGTTTTACCGTTTTAAATTTATGGATTATTTTTATTTGTAGGATCTTTATTATTTTTGATAGGTATACGTTTGTTTACTGCAACAATAATCAATATAAGCTCACCAAATAGCAGCCGCAGTACTGAGCCGTCAAGTCCAGGCAACTGTCGTAACTCAAATGTCAATGACATTAGTTTGACAATATCAACATCAAACATTAGACCTCAACATCAGTCATATGTTTTCAAAAGTACCTTTCGACTAAGTGGCACCAATTGCTTGCAGCATATTTTGATTTAAAGTGGTTATACGTCGTGGTAAGCACATTTGTGGTGAAACCTAGACCACTGCTTATGAAGTAAACTGATACATACTGAAACACACTTGTAGAATATCTATTTTTTCTAAAATATTGAGCATTATTTATAGCCTAATTTATATGTTTTTTTTTTTAGAAATTCTAAATCTTTGCCGTTTTAAATTGACAATTTATTTTATTGTAACAGTTACTTCTAGAAAGAACTGTTATAATTCCTAAAAACTTTCACAACAAGCCAAAGAAACGTAACTGGGGACAAGAAGACCTTATTAAAATAAATATAGACTTTTGTTATTAGTTATTACAAAAAAACGTTGTATTATCTATTAAACAGACAACCAATTTCAAAATCACTAATTGAACCCTTAATTTGGCAATGTACTCCACTGATCACATAAACTTTGAAAAAATTTAATGACCCAAAAATTAGAAAAAAATAGCATTTTTCATTTTTAATAAGTATCAATGGTTGTCAATTGTAGTAGAAATTTATTTTATATTTTAATAACATAAAAAATAATTTGTCAAATTCAATATGTCTTCGAAACGGTCTGGTGTCTCTGCGACCTGGGCAAGTTTTTTATTTTTTTCCTTAGGTTTTCGTTTGGGAGTTCTGGGTTTTTAGCTTTGGAGCGCATGAGAGCCTTACAAGTAATATAACACAATCGCTATTTTTGCTGTAATTTACGTAATAACAATTTTATAAGCTAGAAACAATGTATGTACTCCGTGAATCACGTTGCCACAAAGACACAAAATAAACTTTGGTATACACGAAGTACATTGCCAAATGCATAGTGTTATTCAATATGGCTTTATTTCTATGTTTCATATATAGGAGGGGCGTAGATTTGACCGATATGCTTATGTAGCAAACTTCATGTAGGTACTTAATCAAAATAAAAAGAAAAATATATGATCTGTCATTAGGTTGATGTAACTTGTCATGCATGTTTTCTTGTGGTAAATATCCATAACCAGGCAATAAAAACATCTTTCCTGCCACTCCTTCTTCTTATTAGTGGGACCGTTGATGTTGCAGTCTACAATCACTCTGACAGCGTCAGGTACGACGCTACTAGTCGTTTTCCAAAATCGGCAAGTAAACAATCTCGTAGATTTTGCAAAGCGGGAAGGACTAAAGATTTATACGTGAAGTGCAAAACGCATCGTGTTTTGTGGTAGGAGAAAGCAACAGGTGAACTACTTCCGTCAATTTCACTCTAAATATATTTTGTGTGTGATGTTTTTTTAATAAATAAAGTAATAAATTAACTAAATGAGAATTATTGATATCTTGGCACTGTACTACACGTAGTACAAACATAGGAGGACGTAGTTTACACTATAGTTGGCAATGTACTCTCTGGAGTACACAGGTTTTCGCGAAAACTGTAATATACAGTTTTTTTTCACTATTTTTTTCATTCGTCTGGGATCATAATAAATACGAAAAAAACAATAAAATGTCAAATTTAAGAAAAAAAAATCCTTGCCAATTTAAGGGTTAATATCTCAAGAAATTAATAAAAAACAGTGGTCCTAAGCTCGTCCCCTGCGGTACACTTCCAATGGCAATAAATACCAGATGATCCTTCATCTCTTGGGCGACAGTAAATATAAAACAAATTGGGGGCAGGTCACTAAAATATTTTTTATTAAGAACATAAACACAGGAACCATGTCAGTGTGTCGTGTCAACGAAAACCTCCTGTACGAGTCTCCCATAAAACTTTACGTGGAAGAATTATTGTAGATATAAATTTGGGTTGGGCGTTCTTTACATTTTTCTTTTGGTTATCGGTTTTACTAAAAGTTAAGTGTAGATTGAATTTTATTTTTCCTTGCAGGATAGGAATAGTAATAAGCTAGTTAGCTTACCTGTGAAAACAATCATATCAGAATTGTATAAAATTAACAACGACTTTCCGTGTTTATACATAGCTTGGCTTGTTACCTAGGCTTGTCAGCTAAATCAAAAAATATTTTCATCAATTCGCATTAAACCTTTTTACATATACATATATACTCGTACACATTTGAGTTAGTTACCAGCTAAATTAGAATTGCATTCGTCATAGTCGTGCTCGTTTCCTATATTTGGCCGTTGACGCAAGATAATTTATTATGACTGTAGATAGAATAAAAATTCTTGTTCAATACTTAATAAACCTATATAAATTGAAAATATTTATTATTTATTTATTTGTTAAATTTATAACAAAAAAGTACATATACACACAGATACGACACAATCACAACAAAAAATAAAGAGAAGCACTGATTTTACGAACCAAGGTAAATAAAACATAAACTTAAACTTAATTATGATCTTTGTATACTTAAATAATAATGATATTAAAATAATAAGAAAATATTATACAACATACACTAAACCGACCGCAATAACAAAAAAAAACCGCGTATATAATATTATTGTATTAGCCGAAGCTACAATAATCAAGATATACACCGACACACATTTAAAATCCAGTGCAATATTATTACCAATAACAGCTTCCTTTCTTATAGCTCCACCAACTACTTGGATTGCTGCCCAAACAACATTTCCATGTATAAAACCAATATTTATGGTCCGCCACAAACTTGGAAGCTCACATTTTGTATTAATATCAAGAATCTCGTATAACAGGAGTGAGGTTGAGCCAAAAATCGGTGGTAAATCTGAGACTTAACGTTGTGAATGAATCTAAACCACCAGACCGCATGAACCTCCTTAGTAAGCTTTGCTTTTAGTACTTTCATAAGTTATGTGATGTTTCATGGGCTTGGAATGATTGTTTGTTTTATTTGGTTAGGGTTTTAGAGCCCTGTTCAATGTGGAATAATTTTACTTTTTAGTACAAATTTTCTTGATATTTATTATGCTTTATTAAAATTTAGTTGCAAATATTGATACATAGATGTCGTCATAAGATAACGTATTCGTATTTTCAAATGGTGTGGCATTAATTCAAATAAAAATATTTGTCAATGTTAAAAATCATTTAATTAGAAATCAAAAATAAGATAATTATACATAGGTAAGAGAAAAACAGACTATAATAGATATTATAGATTAAGACCTAATAATTTATAAAAAAAAAAATTGTTATAGATCATACAAAGCATGTGAAGATGTTAAATAACTTTATCAATAACAAATTTTGATAATAAGAATTATTATCTAGATAGTAATAATCATAGTTTGAAAACAATATTTTGCTTGCCTTATTGGGCGACTCTGCTGCAGTGTATGTCGCGTTTCCTATATGGAACAAATATTTGTATAATCTACAGATCTTCCGGGTTTACTCGTTTTATCGTAGACTATCCCCATAACAGTACAACAGGCAAAATGAAGACCAAAAATTGGCTCTTTATGAACCAAAAATTACACAAAATGTATGCGGCATAAACTGTTCCTTTATACACGAAAACTTCCACCAATGACACAACTTTATCGCCACCTAAAAAAAAATTTCCTCAAAAATTGCGCAAAACATTTTCGAACCATCAAGCAATAAATTTAACAACCCAAATGGCCCTGAGAATTAAAAATCACTCGTATAATGCATTTCTTCATAAATAAATACGACTTGGAGGAAGAGGTCCACACTTTTTTATCACTTGAAAGGTTCATAAACGCATACCGCGCTATAAAGATTTGATGTCTCCATAAAAGACATGAAAAGTATTATGATGTTCAGTAAAATATTTTTTTATTCGAGTCTGAAGTAGGCCAGTCATAATGTAAGAAATAGATTACTATACGAAGTACTTTAGGTCAGCAGTTGTAACTCCTATAACAGACGATGTCAGGATGAATGGCTTATCGAAAAGCCAAGTTTAGTCGTCATGAGAATAAGAGGAATTGGATTTTTGTTCTGAATTGGATCAGTTTTGCTCGCTTCCCGATCGAACCCTGGCTTTCTTTAAGTTGGTTGATATTGAGGGCGAAATGTTAGGATTTTTTAAACCAAGTTGAGGTTTGGTCTTTCATTGTTTAGAAATTAAAGTCCAAATTCAAAATTTATCGAAGAAAAAAATCACATTAGAAACATAACGCCGCGCTCCATAACTGAAGTAGCAGATGTCGGGGAAAAAACATTTAGGCTGAAATGGGATTTGGATGGCAACATGACAGATGGGTGTGGATTGTTACTCACTGGTCACCTGAGGAAGGTCGACTCCGTCGAGGACGTTCACGGCAAAGGTGGAGTGACGATCTAATCATGTTTTCCTAGCGGTTTCCAACAACCCCGACCTGGTCAGGGCTAACGCTGCGTCTCCATTCCAGACTTCCTAGATTCCTAGCCGTTACACAATAATCTATATACAAATAAAATGAAGTTTTAATTTTCTGTCCAACCACATTAAATTAGATTGAAATGTGGTTGTTGATCTAAATAACAGTATTTTTCAATTTATATAAAGTATCTACGTATTTTACTTGTGTCGGAGTCCAGTTTCTAGCTCCCGTAACGACTACTAAGGTCCAGTGAAATAATGGCAGCCATCAGGATCAATGGCCTAATGTACTTATTGAGGTACTAAGAGAATTTGATATGTATTGGTTTTGTTACCTTTCCATCGACCAGCGTCCACAAATTTAGTTTAAACCTTCAATAGTTACATGTGGATGTCACTATATATCTCTTATATCTTATTTCTCTTTATTTTATTTTTTTACAATTAGTGCACACAATGTAGCTCACTCGCCGTAGCCGTCGCCGCCGCGATCCTGCTGATATCCGGCCACCGTAGACACTGGCTTGCGGACGGTGAGCAATGGGTAGCTCGCCGTCCGGTCGTCTGGTAGCAGTCCAGACCGAGCCCAAGTCGTCAACGGCGCGCTCCGTTCCCGCGCGCCTCAAGGAGTTGTCAGCACACTGTAGGGGCCCTACAGGGTCGAAGCCTCCCGGAGCTGAGGGTTGGTGAGAAAGCGTTACACCGGGGCTCTGGGAATAAGGCAAGGAAGGCACGGGGTAGGTTCTTTAGTCAGTAAGAGTCTGACACTGTTTCCCGCTCCGCCCAAGAGTGGGATTCGTCATTCGATGATTTTTACCTACCATAAAAACAAAAACACAATGTAGCTATTTGTAGTTACGGTTTTAAGTCGTTTGGAATCGTAACGCTTGTAGTGATCGGATATAAATACGCTTGTCCTTTTCAAGGAAATTTCGACACTCTCCATGTCATAATAATCATTGGAATTCAACATGTCAATACTACTAAAGGCTAGTTCAATGTCAACGATTTCAGATGGGTATGTTTTCAGATTTCAGTTGATGTGGAGGAGTACTTTGTGTATGTAGGTAGTTAGGTTTAAGTAGTAAATAGAAAATATTGAAATTTCATAATTATGTACTTGATATGATACTAGCTTTTATTAGCGGCTTCGCCCGCGCATATAAAATATAGCCTATGCCACTCAGGAATAAAGCAGCTTTCTATTGTTGCAAATTATTTTCAACAAACAAAAAAAAACAAAAATTTGCTTCTTTACTATATTACTGTAGATGACAGGTGTATAATAAACTGGGCCAAGTCTGCTATTACAATAGTGTCAGAATAGTCGATCATTGATTTCAAAATTGTTGATTTTGATAAGTTTTGTAATCTACTAATATGATGGCATCATTATAACTTTCCAATGATCAGTGACACTTGAAATTTTTTAGAATGGTAATCTCGTACATAATGACAAATTATATTTGACATAAGCGGTAAATTAATAAAATTTTGACAGTTCCTTTAATCAGTGACTAACGATTAGAATGTGCAGTTATTGTTTTTAATTCTTTACGATACAGCTTGTACCACAATTATATTACGACACCACTGACCGCTAATGATCAGCCATTATAAATTAACAGATTACGAAATTTTAGCAAAATGACAATGGAATTGTATTGGAATAACAATATTTTGAAAATAGCATACTTTGGCCCCAGATATGAAAAAAGAAACAGAAAAATGCGTACAAAGGCTTTGCTTATTTCTGAATATTTACTGAATATTTCTTCCAGCACACTTGTAAAAGAAGAGTCTAAAAAAGTTCCAGACATCGTGCTTAAGTAGAATCAAAACGATACCTTAAAACAAGGACAAAGAAATCACAGCACTGGCAAAGAATTTTCCATTATCGAAACTAGAAGCTGCAATATAATAACTCAACCCCACTACTACATAAGGCGCAGTAAGTCAGCGCGGGGAGGCGACGCGAAGTGTGAACACCGATAACAGGCTACAGAGATTCTGCTTTAGGTTCCGTATACATTAGATGGGAGTATTTTAGCCATTGCATTTACCACTGTTAATGTTTTAGAAAATTCAAATACTTGATAGTAATAAAAAACTTAAAAAAAAAGTTGATATGAGGTTGAAGTCTGTCAGAAATTGCCCTGTGCGATAAAACTGCCCATTGTACACTTCGTTTTATAAATGTATATCCTGTCCACATTATGAGGTGTACAATAAAGCTTATCTACACTAATATAATAAAGAGGTAAAGTTTGTTTTTTTGTTAATTTGTTTTTTGTTTGTAGGGGGTAATCTCTGGAACTACTGGTCCGATTGGAAAATTTTTAGCAACAACAGAAAGCTGCTTTACTCCTGAGTGACATAGGCTATAAATAATTTATATAACATGGATATTGATCGAGCTATCACAACTTTTGTCTCACAAATTTTCCGCGGACGAAGTCGCAGGCAGAAGCTAGTAATAAATAAATACGACAGATGAGCTTTCCTTAAAAAGAATCATTGTATACACCAATATGAACAACTTTTACTATAAAGCCAATCCAATAGTCACGAAAAAAAACCCACTGCTCCATAGTCTTATATTCACATAACTCGACAAAATGTATGGAACAGCGATTTATTTTGTCGTGATATTGCTCTCTAATAACGAAAAACCACAAAAATAAAACACAAAAGTTTTTGTGATTAATTTGTGTGGACTTATAAATTCTTGCGAAATAAAATAGAATGTTATATGTATATGTCTAAAGAGTAGTAAAAACTTAAAGGGGGATCATTTTTTTAATGTGAATTAAGCATGACGAAATAGGCCCTAAATTTAGACGCTTGATTAAAGAGGTAGTCATAGGTATTTTTATTTAGGAATTTTGTTGAAATTTTCTTAAACATTTAAAAAGAAAATGCTCTAATCTGTAAAATGTTGAAGGAAAAATTACAAAAATAGGGTAAAATGACGCGCCGTATATTTTTTATAAATATTATTGAATTACGATTATACGTTACGAATTTTCTATCAAACCCAGCCAAGCGCATTACTTTGTGTAATTTATTTCACCACAACTGCTCTCAAAACGGTGAAAGAAAACATCGTGCGTTTTCTAGAGATAGGAGATTTGAGTCTCAGCCGCGGGAATACTAATAGCTTAAATTAAAAGAAAATCTTTTTCAAAATATTTTACTTAATAAAAAATCAGTATCTCGTAGAATACAGATTATCAAACAACTACTAAACTTAGTATAACAACTGTATGCAATACCCCTAACCCAGCGTAAGTAAATTTAGCGAAACGTGGCGTCCGCTTTAGTGAGCCGTATACCACAACACATCTAGCTAATTGTGGCGGCTTGCGAACAACTCAGACCATTCATTAATATTACAACTAACTAATTGTGAACATTGGCCAGGAGTTAGTGGGAGACGTTGAGCTTTTGAACGTGGTAATCATATAGATACAGATAGCTGCATCACCGTTAACTTTGATCATTTTAATCCCTTGGAGGGTCAATTTGGTATATGAAACACTCATCATCATCATCACCAGCCCTTTTAATGTTCCCACTGCTGGGACACAGGCCTCCTCTCTAGGAGAGGAAATGGACCATAATCCACCACGCGGGCCCATTGCAGATTGGTGGATGTCACATGTCTTCGAATTATTGGTTCTAGGACATGCCGGTTTCCTCACGATGTTTTCCTTCAGCATTTTGAAAGCAGTGGTGATGAAATAAATTACACAAAGTAATGCGCGTGGCTGGGTTTGAGCCCGTGACCAACAACTCGTAAGTCGAGGCCTTTACCACTCGGCCACCACTGCTCAAATATGAAACATTATCGATTTGTAGAGATAAAATTTAAAAATAACATTGGCAGCCTTGGATCTTTCCATTGCCCTTTTGGTGACTTTGAGTCTTCTTATGTGGCCCATAGTAAGCGACCATGTTGCGGAGCCATAAGTCACACTGGTCGCAACTTTATCGCAAGGTATTTGACGATTTTCTATATAAAAAAAATACTTTCATCCATTCTGGAATTGCAAGCATGATGTAATATCCACCACACAGGGCAGAACTAATCGTTAATCAAAGTAGGGGCGACGGCGACGTTGCAACGCGGGGACCCGAGTGGAGTGTGCTGTTCCACGAGTACCAAATGCTAATAAATCTAACGGTGTTCTATCAATTCACGGTTTTAATTTTAGCTTTATTTTATTTTATAGTTACATAGCTACAATCCGGGAATCTTTAAGTCAAGAGTGACTAGGTTATTTCTAGGTAAGCGCGCTTCATCGTCGACTGCATCGTTGATCGATTTCCATCAGGTGAGATAGCGGTCAAGCGCGATAAATAAAAAAATATAGTGGAACAGTCTTTCCAGTCTGTATACAATTGACATGTCTTTAAGGCTAGAGTTAATAGGCTCTTAATAAACTAGTGCGCATCGCAATAAACTATTGCGTCACTGGCTTAACATTAAGTTTTTTTTTTAAGTGGGAAAATCATCCAATGACAAATCCCACTATTGGGCGGAGCGGATAATAGTGTCAGACTTTTACTGACTAAACGACCCACCCCATTTCTTCTTTGCCTTAGTCCTAGGGTCCCAACGACTGACAAACGTCACATGTTCACCAATCACCTTGAACAACGACTGACAAACGTCACATAGGTAGTGTGCGACAGAGATAACGATCTATGAAGCCGAAATTAGCCGATTGTATCTTTCCAAAGGTCGATGTGCAATATTTATTGCCGGGTACTGTACTTAGACACCATCCACCAATCCGCGCTGGGCCCGCGTGGTGGATTATGGCCCATTCCCTCTCCCAGAGAGAGGAGGCCTGTGTCCCTGCTGTGGGAACATTAAAAAGGCTGATGATGATGACTGTACTTAGATAGATAGATATATTCACACCAAAAATTAAACAACAGTGGGAACTTAAAATTAATAGAGTGTCACAATGGGCGATCTTATCGTTAAAAGCGATTTTTTTAAGACAGCTTACTTACTTATCCTGTTCTCTCATTTTAAAGATGCATATTTTCGTCCTGCTGTCATCCTACCCATTTAAATAAGCTCATATGACCCATTTAAGCAAAACAAGTGAACTTCAACTAAATAGTTCGACAAACATTTACCACATACCCACTCAATCTCCATAAGGATCTGAGTTGCAACATTTCCTCACAACTACTTAGCATTTTCCTCCTCTTAGGAACCGCAAGCAAGAGGACACGGAACCACGACCCTCTATTAATAAGCCCGCGCCAGATTTACACGAAGTAACGAACACATCTGTCGTCCCCTTGGATGCCGCTCTTTGCGCTAGGGTTGGCACGTTTTTTGACGAAATAAAGTATGTATACTTTGATTCCAATCCCAATTTCTGGCCACCATAGGTGCGGGCTTGCGGACGGCGAGCAATGGGTAGCTCGCTGTCCGGTTGTCTGGTAACAGTCCAGAACGAGCCCAAGTCGTCGACGGCGCGCTCTGTTACCGCGCGCCTCAGCAAAGCCGTAGGCACTCTGCAATAATGCCGAAGCCTACTGCGGCCCAGGGTCTCTTTCTGAAAGGAAGGCTTGACCCCAGTGCAAAGAGCAGAGAAATAACGGGGTGGGGTGTTTAGTCAGTAAGATTCTGACACTGTTTCGCGCTCCGCGATTCGATACTAGATGATTTTTACCCAACATAAAAAAAATCCAAAACAAAACACAACCAAAATTTGACGATGTATATTTATGTCCGCACTTACGACACTGACAGCTATTATTCCTATTGTTATGTAACTCAAAAAAAAGGGAAGATATTATAATAAACAAACATGTAGTCGACAACCCTACCCAACACCCCACCACATATTTGAATCACAAATTACAAAGTATAGCTAATGTTGTGTGTAATTGTATGATTCTTTCCATTCGGGAAGCAGGGATTGCAAGGGATTAACTATATGGATGGGGGACTGGACTAGTTAAATGGACAGGAGAAGTACCTTTCAAGTTAGTTTATGGGTTGTGTTTAATTTAATTAGATGTTGAGAAGAAAATTATGGGGCAAACAAAATTGTTTTTTTTGTTAATGCACGCAGTATATAAAAAGACAGAAGGCTATTTTACATATTTGAAGAGTGTTTAACTCTGGTAACCAAATTAAGATACAAATTGTGTTAAGAGTACCAGGGCTCTCACTCTTATTGATCTTACTAATTATTTTACAAATATAATTGCTTAGCAAGTAAATGAAACATGCCATGCATGCATATGCACAATAAATAATTTATTTTCACACAAAAACAGCATTTGCATCATAAAACCATGAACATATATAGACTTTTTAAGGTAGGGACTCTGACTCCTAAACTAGGTGTAGCTTAGGAGTCAGTGCTGAACAAAGCCATGAACCAATTAAAAAGAGGACAATTCAAAATTAAGCAAGTTGTGACTAAAAAACAGAAAATAAAACAAATATGATGGAAAAAAATAAAGTAAAAACTAAACTATATGGTGAGTGTGTGTAGGTGTATGTGAAGAGGGTATGTGAGTATATAGTGAGTAAATGTAAGTGTAAATAATGCATTTCCAGTCTATGGACAAGATTAGGATAAGAGTATCAGCATCGTGAGATACCCAGCAAAATATCCTCAGTCTTTTCATAATTTAAGGTTAGAAGCTACCTTCTAACCTTTAATTCAGTTTTTGCACTGGCATTTAAGGCATTAAGATATTTTTAGTTTTTTGTTTAACAGGTTATACATGGGTTATACATTATAGTGCATTATGTGAAAATTTGCCCCGAAGTCAAAGGCATAAAAGAACATAAGTGGGATTTTAATATAGAGTTTAAAGTTTGACACTATCTTCCGCTACGCCTAAGAGCGCGGAGATAGATAAATAGATAGATGGATAAAACATTTATTGGTTACTACACAAAACATACACACACAATTAAACTGCAAAATTAAGCACCTATATAAATAAAATCAACATCAATAAGAGAAAGAAAAAGCACATGTGGGTACTTAGGAAAACAAAGAAAATACAAAGATTAGAACCATAGTGCGGTGTGTATCTCAGTGCTGCACCAAATGGGAGTCCAGCTCAGCATGTGCCAGGCACACGTACCTGACGCTGATGTCATTGGACATTTATTTTTTCGGAGTGTTTTCACTCTCACTTCAATTATGTAATGGTGTGTATGTGTGTAAATATAATATAGGACGAGTTGCAGTGTATGATAATGTAAGTTTTTTTTATGGTAAGTAAAAATCATCCAATAACGAATCCCGCCCAGTGGGCGTAGCGAGAAACAGTGTCAGACTCTTACTGACGAGACAACCTACCCCGTTCCTTCCGTCCTTGCCTAAATCTCTGGGCCCCGGTAATACGCTTTCGCATCAACCCTTGTTCCCAGAAGGATGATAATGTAGGGTAGTGAATGTAATGATTCAATAAAATCTTCATAGTTTAAGTGGAAAATTATTTAGTAATTCATCATCATCATCAGCCTTTTTTGATGTTGTCCCACTGCTGGGACAGAGGCCTCTTCTCTAGGAATGGGGAAGAACCAGTGCGGATTGGTGGATGTCACATGTCTCCGATTTTTTTGTTCCAGGACATGCCAGTTTCTTCGCGATCTTTTCTTTCACCGTTTTGAGAGCAGTGGTGGTGAAATAAATTACACAAAGAAAAGCGCTTGGCTGAGTTTGAAGCCGCGACCTTCAACTGGTAATTCAGAGCCGTTACCAATCGGCCACCACTGCTCTCCAAATTCATTAAAAAGAGAATTATATGAGGATGATTTTATGACACTATGAGTAAAAAAATCCATTACACTTTTTAGCACACACCGGGAATCCACTAGGATTCCCGGTGTGTGCTAAAAAGTGTAATGGATTTAATTCTATTTTTAACTAGTGTTAAAAATAGAATAAAATCATCAAGCATATTAACTTCGCTACCTACGTAATTAAAGTTGACTTTGAAATGACCATTTGTTTTAAAAATATCCTATCAAAAGTAAGGGTTACATTGTAATTTGAACCCTGTTTTAAATTAAATAGAGTTTATTATTCTAAAATTACATAGTTATCTCGAAATTCGAATTCAAATGTAGGATTGTTGGAGCAAATTAATTTGATTTATGTATCGTAAATAATATCTTTACAGCTAAAATTCGCGAATGCTAGCGTAAAAGCTGAAAATTATCCCAAGAGAAGACATACGGACAACAAAGTGATCCTAGAGTTTCGCTTTTTCTTTTGAGGAACCCTAAAAAATAACAATGATTTATGTTACAATTAAATACCAAAAGCAAATTCGTAATCTACCTTAAACAATCTGACATAGGTACCTACTTTTCGTAGAAACTCTGCAAAAGGGTTGAGGCCTACTGAGGCCCCAGTGCGAAAGAAAAACAAGGAACGGGGTGGGGCGTTTAGTCAGTAAGAGTTTGACACTGTTTCCAGGTACGCTCAAGACCGAGATTCGTCATTGGATGATTTTTACCCACCACAAAAAAAAACATACCTCCTTTTCAAAGTCTACAAATGTCATCATTTCATCGAGCTATTAAACGAGCGATCATTTAACTCCACATTCCGTTGGACCAGTTCCAAAGTGAGAATGTTAATTGATTAGAGGATTAGATTAGTCCAATTGTATTGGTCAATGGACCAAAGTTTCCGAGACGAGGTGGATTTATTTGGGTCACGGCTGATTTGCCGTTTACAGCTCAAGGGGTGAAACGGTATTTGTTAACACGTTCGAGAGAACTTCAAGTGTATTTGTATTGATGATCAAGGGTCGTTTAGAGTTGTTGGCTACTATTTTGGGTCTCTTGTTTAAAGTTCACTTAAGTTATTAGATCTTATCAATCGTATATTAATTTATTCGCAAGAATGTGACGCTGGCAGAAGTACTGTACCACCGTTCCATCTGCTTGAACTTAGGTCTTACTATGCAAAAGACCCCAGTTTGAATATATTTGAATATTCCTTTTGAAGGTCCGTACCTCAAAAAGAAAAACAGAACCCTTTAAGATCACTTTGTTTATCCCTTTATCTCGTATACTCGTATATCCCATATTTTTAGGCCTGCGGCCTTTTGAAGCTGTAAAAAAATATTAAACTTTTTTTTCGGCGTTTATATTGCAAAAAACCAGACCAGACGACTGGACGTTGGGCCAACTACCGCTCGCCGTCCTCAAGCCCGCGCCTAGGTTGTCTGGAAATCGGGATCGGTATCGCGGTAGCAGCGGCTGCGGCGAAAGCGCCTTTACCTTTGCCTGAAGCGGTCGGCCTACTCCTTTGCTAGCATTACTGCCTCGCAGGAGGCGACCACCTGCCACTCCTCTTCGCTGCGTACCATGGCCTGAACCAAGGCCCAACGATCTTCCACACGAAGACACAGTTCCTAAGCGGGACACACCTCTACCTTGTGCTTCATCATGTCCTCCAGGTGGGAGCTTTTGAAATCATGTATTTCTCAAACTACACTTTAACCTGAAAACCTCTTTGAGACGATTCAAAATGATCAATTCAGAAACCCACCCAAAATGTATCTGAAGTTAGCCAAGTGAACACAAACTTGTTTCGATGTGTGTATATTGTTTTGATCAAGTGTTTTCGAGAGTTTTCGGTGACTGTTCGGGTTTCTTGATTATATTAATTTGCGTTATAACTGTTGTACCGCCGTTTATGTAGAACAACTAACCCCTTAGCAAACTTTTGCTTGATTGGTTTATAGTATAACTTGATTTGATAACTTAGCGCCTCTTTGACCTTTAAGTTTGTCTAGAAATATCAGCTTCCAAAAGTTATTAATAGTAAACTCAATCTGGAAAGGCAAATTTACTCTAGAGGTACCTTCCTATTACAAGTAAAGTCTGTTTTTCCTTGAGAGCTACAGCCTACGGGTATTTTAGTTAAGAGTGCCAATTTATTTCTAAGGCAAGCGTGCTTGTTTTAAAAAGATGAAGTTAAATATAGTGTCTGACATGTGACAAAACCAAAAATTCAAAGATATGCTACATTTACCGATCCGCACGGGGCCCGTGTGGGGTATAACGGTCAATTTAGCTTTCTAGAGAATAGGTTTGGTAAATTGCACTAGTTTATTAAGAGCCTGATCACTATTTTTTATTGCCATTAATACACACAGCATATACACTGACAAAAAACTGTTTTAAATATATCAAGTTTTTTTTTAATTTATAATTATAAACTTAGCTGGAAATTGCCTAAGACAGAGAAGTTTGCAACAAAAAATGGGAAGCCTTTGCCCAGCAGTACAGCCAAGGGATACAAAGTAGGCTATAAAAAAAAAACTAATGCTTGACTGCAATCTCAAAAACAAAAAACCTGATGATAAGCAGTGATGCAATCGTTGATGGTGGGGCGCACTAGTTTTAGAACCTATTTACTTTAATCTTGTAGACACCTAAATTATAATCAAACAAGAAAACCTCGGCAGGCAAATTGTTCGTATCCTTCAATAAACGCGGTATAAACGTTGAACTAAAACGTTTTAGTCCGGACCATAGAAGTGTCAACAACGTAGGTGTCGCTCGTCGAAAAGAAGATCTTTCTAGTTTATGCAAATACTCTTCTGTAAAGCTTCCTGGAACTATATAGATAGATATTCGCGAATGAAGATATCCGCAGGAAACCTAAGGTTGCCGACATAGCCCCAAGAATCGCCAAACTCAAGTGGCAATGGGCAGGGCACATATTTGCTCGCAGAACGGATGGGCGTTGGGGTCGAACGGTTCTGGAGTGGCGACCGCAAACCGGAAGACGCAGTGTTGGAAGGCCTCCAACAAGATGGACCGATGACCTGGCAAGGGTTGCGGGTATCCGATGGATGCGACATGTACAGGACCGTTCATTGTGGCGACAATTGGAGGAAGCCTATGTCTAGCAGTGGTCATCTTTTCGCTGAAATGATGATGATGATGATATATAGATATAATCTTTATTGTAGGTACACTATAAATACAATTTAGTATATAAGGAGCTTAAAATTACTAAGGTGTTACAATGAGCAATGGTCTTATCGCTAAAAACGATTTCTTAAAGACAACCTTTGAATGGATTTGACTGAGGAGAAAGATACAGGGGTAGTTAGTGGCGTTTTTTTTATGGTGGGAAAATTCATTGATGAAAAATCCCGCCCTTGGGCGGAGCGGAAGACCCCATAAGGCTTTGACCCTACTGGGCCCCTACAGTTGCTGTTGTCTCGAACTCGTTGAGGCGCGCGGGAACAGTGCGCGCCGTCGACGACTTGGGCTCGGTGTGGACGCTTACCGGATTGGCGGACAGCGAGCTACGCATTGCACGCCGTCCGCAAGCTCGCGTCTACGGTAGTCGGAAATGGGGATCGGAGACACGGCGGTGGCAGCAGTGGCGTGAGCGCCGTTGCCTTTGCCTGATACGGTCGGCCTCCTCTTTTGCTAGCATTACTGCTTCGCAGAAAGACGCGACCGCCTGCCACTCTTCCTCGCAGTTTGTGGCATACTACCACCCCTACTAACCAGCTCTAGTATAAACCAACAAAACATAATGAAAAAAAGATACATTTTGCGTGAGATATATAAGAAAATAATGTATAAACGTCACAAAATGATAACGTCTGGCAACCAGAAAGTTCAGCCAAGAAATAACTCTTCTGAAAGGCATCATTATTCAAATATAAGTTTGGGACGAAGTCAATTGTGTATCTCTACGTGAGGAGCGGAGTTAGTTTCGGATTTATATAAAAAGCCATCTTGATTGACAGTATTGAGATGATGTGAATGTTTTTCTAGGGCACGGGAAAGTTGTCGGATGGTTACAAGTGAAATTGATTGATCTGAATTTACTTGTTATCAATTTATGCGATGGATAGGTACTGGTATTGGTTTCGCCTATATAAAAATAAAGAAAAAGTAGGTATTTATTAACGCAAAAAAATATGGCAAATACTTTTTTTTTTGTTAGCCTATTCTGTCCCACTCCTGGGCAAAGGCCTCCCTCCACTCCTTCCATCCATCGTAGGCCCGCGCTGCCTCTTGCCAGTTCGGAAGGAATCTGTCTAGCTCATCCCACCATCTCCTTCGTGGTCTACCGCGACCCGGTCGCACAGTCTCAGTGCACCCACTTTATGTTACTTTGGCCCACAGTTTGACGGACAAGCGGCAGACGTACACATACCATTATATAAAATAAAACGAAAACAATTATATAGTAAGGTGCAAAATATGCGACACATCTGCGCAAAACGGCCAGATTTTTAGCACCAGCCGACTTTGGCGATAAAATGCTTAACGGTTATCATAATTAAATATATGATTATTACAGTACATAAACTATAAAACAATAAACCACTTAACATAAACATAATATACAGTAATAACAAATAAAAACAAAATACAGTAAACGAACAAACATTAAAATAGTGAATTGATAGAAATCGAAGTAGATATCTCTGTGAAAACTTTGAACCCCCGTTTCAACAATGGAAGTGAATTTTATTAACTCCTATGTTATTTCAGAGTTCCAACTCCTTGGGGTTGGTTTGGGCGTTAATGAATCAATTAACGAGTCAAGACTGCCTCTGATTTGACCATTATATGTTAGTGTGTGAACTTTAAAAAAGACTTACACCCCTGAGTGTGTTATACTCGTTGTGTTTCTTAACAAGTAGTTGGCTTCAACTAGTTCAAAATGCAGGGAATGCTTACAAAGCCACTAGCAGTTGCCGCGATACATTCGCGCTGTGGCCGCGCAAGAAAGACGCGCGTCTTTTATGTATATGAAATAACAAAACAGCGTGGCTACAGCGTTGCCGTCACACAGCACTGCAACTAATTTAAAGGCGCCCTTAACCTGCGCAAAAGTCCTGTCAAAATCCGTCCAGCTTTTGAGGAGCTGGAACAAACCGACAGATAAACAGTTTTTTTTTTTAATTGATTTTTTTTAGGTTTCGATATATTTTCATATGCACAATGTTATTTTGTTTCATATACACATTATATATATATGCACATTATAGATGTGAATCTATACAGCACATACATGTATATGTATGTGGTGTATAGATTCACAAAATCTATACATATAATAAAATCGTAGAGAAGTCAAAACTGTACATTGAATATTTTTTTATTAAAACAATACTTGGGGCGTGATCTACAATCGATACCGAAGTCAAAAATATAGTTTTTAGAATTTTTGTCTGTTTGTCTGTATGTATGTAATTAATAAGGTATATCTATCCCTTACCTTATATTTTTCAAATATGTCCATTTTATACTAGATAATTCTAATCTCCCATATTTCTTTTCCATCTTATTTATAGTAACAACTACGTCATCCCTTTCGAAACACAATTCACCATTTCATATTAACCCAACTCACATCGTACAATAGTACGTAGGTACGGTAAATCCTTTCATTTGACTTCACTACAGTCGCATGTTTACCCTCCCCTGGGCCTCCAGTCCGGTCCAACAAGGTCTTTATTAAGTCCAACCATATGAGAATTTAGTTTATTTTGCTTTTACAATCGAATAATGTTTAGGTGTAAATGAGAATTTGTATTTTTTTGCTTTAGTTGAGATAGATTTTCAGTAAAACTTGTAGTTTTCGATACTATCTTTCTCTTTATTATTTATAGTTCACAAAAACATTTAATAAACACACACAGTATTTTGACAATTCATATGTAAAGGCGAGCTAAACTCAACAATGAGTTAAGCTCGCCAGATGCCACCGAGATTCCGATCCTAATTTCCGGACATAGTAGGCGCTGGCTTGTTGTCTGGTAACAGTCCGGACCAATCCAAGTCGTCGACGGTGCGCTCTGTTCTCGCGCGCCTCAAGGAGTTGTCAGCAAATGTAGAAGCCCAACTGCACGGCCGAAGCCTACTGAGACTCCGGTCCGGTTTTTGAAACGAATGTTCGACCCCGGTTCTGTTTAGTCAGTAAGTATCTAACACTTTTTCCCGCTCCGCTCAAGAGCGGTATTCGTCATTGAAAGATTTTTACCTACCTTAAAAAAGAAGGGGTAGAAGTCATTGGATGATTTTTGACATTGCTCTAAAATATACAATCATGAAAAATCAAGAAAATCATTAAAGAGTTACAAAAGAAGCTTTATTTTAATTAAATAAAAAAAGCAAAACAAAACCTCATAAAAAAAAATACTAAAAACAAACGAAAACCCATCGGCCCGTACTGTTAATCAAATTCTAGTTCGGTGTCCAAATTCGTATAACAGACGAACAGTGACATCTATCGGGAGTGACACGCATCAGGTGTGCGTAAGTAGTTGTTCCTTCGAGCGTGATATGCGCTTCGACGGGCTGTCCGAAAGCTGTGTTCAGTACTGCGGTACCTATATGTTTAAACCTAGCGCCTAATGTTAACGTTATGTTATGTCTGAGTATGGTTTCCGCACTTAGTCATATGCAGATCATTGTACGTGAGTCATGGCGGCCATAAACTTTGGTGGGCTATCTTTTATTTAGTGAAACTTTTACAAAAATATACCTCTTGGTTTTTGCTTAATGTTCGCTTTTTTGTCTGTGTTAGATATAACATTGAAATTAAATTACACCTAGTTTTTTTTCAATATATGTAGATATTCGCATATCAAATTATTGGGTTAAATAGTCTAGTTCAGGGTAGGCGAACCAATGGCACGCGTGCCATTGACGGCACGCGACTTAATATTTTGGGCACGTCGCGTCGTCGATCATAAAACATGTGCAGCTACAAAAATCACACTAATTTAACAGTAATTTAATTTATGCATGTAAAAAGACCATCCAAAATGTACCTCTTTCGTTTACTTTATTTCATAGAGAGTTTTGATAGTATTAATTATTATATATTATTTTCCAAATAATAATCAGTAAGTCAAAATTATTTGATGGCATCTCAAAGAAAAAATGGCATGTTGATGAATAAAGGTTTGCCTACCCTGGTCTAGTTTAACATATTTTTTTTTTTTTAAAACGTACGGAATAAGATCTAGGATTTAACTCGTATGAATATGAATAAATAAAGTAAATTAAATAATATGTATATAGGAATTACGCTAGGGGTACAAATTTGTACCGATACTCTCGCAAATGAGAAACTAACTGACAGAACGACGTGAACTTTAGCCAGAAAAATCTGACAATCCATCACACTCTACAGAAAGCAAAAAAGCCATTTAATTAAATTCTCTCCAGTGTTTGAAAGTCTATTTATAGTTCGCACGTGCTATTGACAATGGAAAGGGCTATGCTCGGAGTATCCTTGTGTGATAGAATCAGAAATGAGGATATCCGCAAGAGAACCAAGGTTGGCGACATAGCGAAAAGAATCGCCAAACTTAAGTGGCAATGGGCAGGGCACATTGCACCCAGAACGGATGGCCGTTGGGGCCCAAAGGTTCTGGAGTGGCGACCGCGTACCGGAAGACGTAGCGTTGGAAGGCCTCCCACAAGGTGGACCGAAGACCTGGTCAGGGTTGCTGGAAGCCGATGGATGCAAGACGCACAGGACCGGTCTTTGTGGCGGCGCTTGGGGGAGACCTATGTCCAGCAGTGGGTGTCTTTCGGTTGAAATGATGATGATGATGATTGACAAAATTGTGGCTGTCTCTTCCTCAAATGCCATTAGTGTAATAATAATGAAGTATTTATTTAACAAAAATAAAACATGGTACTGTGTACTGTATGTATTGTTTGAAAATAATATTAAATTATGATGGAGGAAGAGACGCTATCTTTTAAACTAGGCACTTACCTGTATCTTAAAATATAGGGTTTAGCCAAATAGATTCTATTAAGAGCAGCCAACCCGACGTATATTTTCATACAACCGCTCTTAGGTGATTATGATGTTATTACACACCTTTCTTCAGATATTTTGTATACACAGATATCTTGTGAATATTATCTAGACTTTTATAGAAATCAAAACATGAATTTGTGTAAGAGTAGTCCAATAAAAAACTTTTTTTTTCAAAAATTCTTAAGGGTTTAATAAAAATACATATTTCCTGGAAAAAGTTTTGTGAAACACTTGAATAAATTGTAGAATTATTAAATGCCAACAAAGTTTTCAGTTGTTATCTCTCCATTTTCGCATTTCTTTTGCATCAAACATAACTTTGGATTAAGTTAAATGAAACAACAAGCTGTGTGACGTTGACGATAGGTGAGTGAGGATGTTGTATGTTCACAAATGAAAACAGTATCAATGATTTGTACAAACAACTGTACAGAAAAATAATGGAGTTGTTGTAGAAGTAATGTTAAAAACTTTTGTTTTTTGCCTATCCCGAACTAAATACCCGATTACTATTTACACGAGTCTCACACTTAGTCAAAATTTCAAGTATTTACTTCAACTAAAGCTAACGAACGTTAAGTTAAAGCAAACGACTTTGACAGTACTTAAAACTTACTTATGCCCCAACTTGTGTTACGTATTACAGTACATAGGTATTTAATACAAGTTAAACAGTTCTCTTGGAACTTAATTAGGGGTCTTTGGAATAGAGTAAAGCGCCTCTCAAGATGATTAGGTAGGTGTATAGTTTTGAGGAAGGTGCGTCGCTTTGTGGGGTCTTGGTAGTTGCAAGGCAATTTGTAACGTAGACATGGGAGAAATCCCATGTCTACGTTACGATGACGAGTAATGGGTAGTACGCTGTCAAGCAAGAAGCGCTGTATTAATCTTTTTTATGGTGAAAAAAATCAAATGACGAATCCCGCCCTTGGGCGGAAGGGGATAGTGACAGACTTCTACTGACTAAACGACCCACTGATGGGACACAGGCCTCCTCTCTAGAAGAGGTTGTATAGAAAGAAATGGGCCGTAATCCACCACGCGGGCCCGCTGCGTGTTAGTGGATGTGACATGTCTTCGAATTTTTGGTTCTAGGACATTGCGGTTTCCTCACGATATTTTCCTTCACCGTTTTGAGAGCAGTGGTGATGAAATAAATTACACAAAGTATTGCGCCTGTCTGGGTTTGAACCTGCGACGTATCACTCGTATTCGGGGCTGTTACCACTCGGCCACCATTGCTCTATGAAAAATATAATGAAATCTAATTCAAATACAAAATATATATATATATATGCTTTACTACCTGATTAATGATTGTAGTCACGATAAAAAAGATCTTTTACTATGGGACCAAACTTGAAGTAGCTAAAAATAGTTTTTTTTTCAAACCGTACTTTTCACTCTACATTTGACAGATTGAGGTTATTACCTTTCCTATTCTCATATCAAACGCACAGTACAATCCGTCCAAAACCAAAATAAAAAGCCAAACAGTAGACAAACTCGAGTACGTACCAATGCATCACAACTTCCCTTCCACTACATGTCGTCCATTATTCAAAACTAAGGCGAAACAACCAAAACTATACAACGATGTAACGAATAGTTATTAGTTGTTGAAAATTTAATAGAAAACAATTCGTACGTTAAACCTTCAGTTATTTATGAGCTATGTACGTATTCAGTTGAGCTATTAAGCATGGAGTACACTTAGTTTTAAGAATAAATATTATTTTTGCTATTAACAGTTTTCTAAAATTTCACCGTCCGGACCGAGCTCAAGTTGTCAACGACGGCGCGTGTTCCAAGCCCGCGCTTACGGCTTCTTCTTGAGGCACGATTGAATAGTGCGCGCCGTCGACGACTGGGCTTGGTCCAAACGGTTACCAAAGGACTGGACGGCGAGCTACCCATTGCTTTCCATCCACAAGCCCGCGCCTACGGTGGCCGGATATCATTAAAATTAAATTAAAAGCATTTATTTCAGGCAATTAAAAAAAAAAACCCATACAGTGATCATAAAAACAAGAAAATATATAAAGAAAACACATACACTATCGGACACAGCCAGCAACATGCCTGCTACAACAATGTCCGATATAAGGGCAATCCAATCTGCCGGCAATCATCGCCAGAACAGTATTGGAGCTGCCCCGGGATCGGGATCAGAATTCCGATAGCGGCTGAGGTGTGACCATTGACGGTCGTTGCCTGACGCGTGCGACTTTGCTAGCATTACTGCTTCGCAGAAGGAGGCGACCACCTGCAGCTCCTTCTCGCTTCAAACCATGACCTGTATCAAGGCCCTGCGTGAGAGATCGCTGCCACCGGGTAGCCAGACGCCGCTCCAGACGCCATTTCCGGTCACCGTAGGCGTGGGCTTGCAGACGATGAGCAATGGGTAGCTCGCCACCGGTTGTCTGGTAAGAGTTCATTTACTGGAGCCCCGGTCCAGTTTCTAAAATGATGGTCCTACCCTGGTATGAAGGCTAAGAAGGATGGGGTGAGTCATATATTCAGTAAGTGTCTGACACTGTTTCCCGCTCCACCCAAGGGCGGTATTCGTCCTTGGATGATTTTTGACAAAAAAAAAAACCAGCACACTTTGACCATGTACTTCACCGTGTCCTCCGAGCAGTCCACATAGTGGAGACACCCGGGCATTCTAAAAAAGAGGTTGCGTTAGAAGAAATACTTTAAGTCAACTTGATAAATTGTCTGTACGGCTAGTGCAGCGGATGAGCGAATGGCTGCAGCTGTACGTGTCACGGGTTCTGATTCTTGCACAAAACAAACATTTGTATGCCCTATAGAATTATATTGCTGTCTGATCTTGGTGATGTCTGGTGTATGTGGGTGTATCACATTATTTACAGGATCGTAATCGCCGCCATGATATGGGAGTGATTATAATTTAGGTGTCTTCAAGGCTAAAGTGAATAAGGCTCTTTGTTTCATCATCAACGATTACATCACGGCTTAACATCAAGCGGAATCGCAGTCAAGCACTACCTAGTATTTTTTTTAATATCTTAGTGTAGGGTTTTGATTTCTTTAAAGGCAGAGCAAAAGTTTTGTTAACCAAAAAAAAAAAATACGGGCAAAGTGCGAGTCAGACGCATATATCGAGAGTTCCGTAAAACTGATTTATATAAATATTCCAATGGTCGAATCGGATATCGAAGATTCTTCCGACATAAACTGTCATACTGTCTAAGAAACTTGATTTTATATTAATAATACTTTGACTTTGGGTAATCATTTGACATTACTTTTGACATTATTATCTGACATTTGACATTAGATTTATTTTAAAACATTTTAAAAAAGTTGACTCATTATTGTGTGTCATTCTATATTACATTTAATTCTGATTATTTTGCATGTGCCTATTTTAATATAATTTTACGTTATAATTATTTAATATTCACCACAATGTTTATTGTTTTGAATGAATAAATAATAACTCATACCAGTGTAAATGATTTTATTTTATTTTTTTATTTTAACTTAATACCTCCACGAGTTCCTGATAAAAGACCATAGAGAGACAGACGAACAACAAAGTGATCTTAAAACGATTCCCTTTTTTCTTTTTGGGGTACGAAACCCAAAAACCTACCAGTTTGAACAAAACACCTTCATACATCGATTCTAAACATTTACACCTACGTTTTATATTGGCTGTGATATGTAGATATGTATGTGCCTCCATACTTCGGTTGGCGTCTGGCCGCCAAAGCTGTGCTCATTTCCTGAGCGAGGAAACGGGATGCGAGGCACTTCCCCAAGGTCGACAGTTAGTGAATTTCGTTCGCATAGACTAAGATTATTATGCAGTAGTGACAGTCCTTTACAAAGAAAGAGAAGAGAAAGAAAGAAAAACATTTATTTTGACTCGCACAGGACAAACAAAAATAAAAAATGACTACTTAAATCTAACTTACATTTTAACTTACAACAAAACAGAAAACTAAAATTAAAATAGGAAAAACAAAAACAACTATGATCTGTGCGAGGCCAAAAAGGCTCCTATCTCAGCATATGCTGCGATATAATACAAATGTATAAAACAAAGCGAAGTAGTACAAAGTGTTTGTGCATTAAACAACTAGCGACCTGCCCCAGCTTTGCACGGGTATATTTAATGCATGTTACACAGCGATAAGCAACTTTGTTTTATACTATAACAATATAATGATGATCGTGTTCTAAAATGCTGAATTTTTACAAACACCCCCATTGATGTCATTTAAATTCATAAGACTATTAGTGCACGTCAAAATAGGCGGTCAACAGTTGTATTTAGCTTTGCAATTGTGCCAAACAGGCCTCCTCTCTGGGAAAGGGAATGGGCCATAATCCACCATAAGATTCCAGTGCGGATTGATGGATATTACATGTCTTCGGTTCTAGGACATGCTGGTTTCCCCACGATGTTTTCCTTCACTATTTTGAGAGCAGTGGTGGTAAAATAAATTACACAAATTGATGCACCTGGCTGCATTTGAACCCACGACCTACAATTCGTAAGTTGGGGCAGTTATCTTTTGACTGCTCCCCCTCGATAGGTACCTACTAGGTTAAAATCAACTGCTTCCAGATAGAAGACCAGAAAAGCAGATAAATATCAATATAAAGAAAGAAGCTGACCCCAAAATTGTTGGTTATGAACTGAAACGTTACTGTACCGTCTGCACTAACTAGTCTTTGCCGCAATCCCATCTATTTGGATGAAATATTTTCTTGGCATCCTTAGCACTTCAGTGGCCAGTTTGTGGAACGATTTAGTGTTTGAAAATTATTTCTCGTATAACTGCACGATAATTCAAGTACCAAAAGTTATAAAGAGAAAAGTTTGTGTACTTATTTAGTAACTAGCTTTTGTCTGTAACTTCACTTCTGTCAATTAACTATTTTACACTACTGTAACCTAGTTAGTTACCTACACTACACTACCTATCTACCCTACGCTATGTCGCTATACACCGTGAAATTTAAATGGTTGTTTTCCCGCGGCAGAATGATTTGCCATAAGGAGTACTTTTGAAGCATACAGTAAAAATAAAAAAATAAAAAGTTTTTTTTTAATAAATAATTATTAAAAATATTTATCAACTCAAAAAAGTGAATACAATAGTAACATTAGACGTAATTTGTAGGTACTACTAGAGTCGCATGCGCAACACACCGTCAAAGGAAACCGATTCATTAAATATTTAAACCAAAATAAGCTCTCGCACGTTGTGATACGTCATAATTAGCTTGCACTCTACAGGTCCATTTTTTGTTTTTAATATTTTATTTTTTCATCAAACGTTTGTATTACCAAGACACAACCATTTCGCTGAGGGAAAACAACCAACCTTACGCTACTTTAAAAGGCGAATAAGAATAGAATAGAAATAAAATTATTCGAGACAGATACAGCACAAGAGTTACAAAAAACATAGGTAAAAAATGACAAAAAGAAACAGTATGCTGAGCGTGCCCGAACCGAAACGGTTATACAGCGCTGGTTTTCAGTTGGGACCACGTAGTGACACATGTACGAGGGTAAATATAAATAATAATAATTGAAATAAAATACATAAATAAAACTTTTCGATACATAAAAACATTATAAAATAAAATTTGTACCACATTACAGAAAAAAAAATATTAAAATAACATTTTTTTTCTTTTTTGTACACACGTAAATATTTCATTACGTCTTACTGCAATTATATAAAAGAAATACTTCTACTTAGAATCTTTTAATTAGAAGTATGTCATTTACATAAAATTACCTACAGATATTATTATAAAAGAGCGTTCATTGACTTCAATAATAATTCAAATCCTTTTGCAGTAGAAATATTATCATTTGTATTTACAAAATTAGTTCTCAGAAGTGTGGGTAAACTTTTGAATGATAAATCAAACTTCATTTTGAAGAAAATAATTTTAAAAAGCTTATTAAAATTTATTAAATATTTGAATGTTAAAAGTAGATAATAGGTACTTATTTTGGTAATCATTTTACAAAATATATGTAGCACAATGATAATTTTTCTTAGGTATATTATGAAGTCGTAACATTCAAAAGACACTCAATTTACAGACATATAAAGAAAGAAAGTAAAATATTTTGTTTTACATACACAGTGCAGAAACAATATGAAGAAACATAAGAAAAAAAATAAATAGCATTGTGTGCTTCATTGTACCTACATGTCATGGTTGAGCCAAACAGGTCCAGATTAGCAAAAATACCAGATAACTACGTGGTAGTTGCGTTACACTGGTTTACCACAGAACTTTACAACAGCTAGATTCACCAGTAACTCACGACCAAATCTCGTTGCATTTTGCGTGTGAAGAAGCACTACACTAAACTATTAATACTTTTTTTCCAAAATATTTTTATATTCTTTTATTAGTTTGCGTCTTTTCCCGATGTAAAATATTTTTCAAAAAAAAAAATACCAATACGTACTTATATTATTAGACAATAATATAAATAGGCGTATTGGTATTTTTTTTAGAACTTAATAAACCAATACTTGACAGCTATTTCACCTGATGGTAAGCAATGATTCAATCGATGATGATCTTAATACCTATAGCAATAAGGCTGTCTACAATAACAACATGGAATCCTAAACCTTAATATAATATCGTCATCAGCAATTCAAGTTCGACACGATGTTCATGAGAGCTGCAACCCGTGCAATACATTCGGCCATGTTGGAATATTGCTCGCGAATTGAATTCTCTTGTATTCCTGTCGATGCGGTCTGTTTCTAGTTCAGTGCTTGTAATACTGTATTACAGGGCTATATAATTTTGTAATAGACAAGACGAACTTGATTTAAGTTACCTTGATCAAAAACATTATAATTTAGGTGTCTTCAAGGCTAGAGTGAATAGTCTCTTAATACACTAGTGCCCCTCACCATCAAAGATTGCATCACTGCTTACTATCAGGTAGGAGCGTAGTCAAGTACTAGTTTATAGCACTTAAAAAAAGTCCAATATTAATACGGACTGAATCTGTGACCCTGCAGAAGGGTCGAAGCCAACTGGGGCAAAAGTTCGCGTCTAAAAGAAGGCTCTGGCCCTCTGGCAACAAAGGAATGGAGTAGGTTGATTAGTCAGTAAGAGTCTGACCCTGTTTCCCGCTCTACATAAGGGCGAGATTCGTCATTGGATGATTTTTACCTTCCACAAAAAACCATTACAGTGTCATTTTGTTGATCCTCTGTCTATCCGAACAACGAACACGCACGGTAAGAAATTTACCACTTACGGTTCTGCCGGAGGGGTCCAGACGCCTTCTGCCGGAGGCTCTACGCCGGCATCGTTCGGTCCATGGCCCTTTATGGGGCACCAGTGTGGGCGCCGACGCTGCGTAAACGCCCGGCGGCCCAGCTGAACGCCTGCCAGAGGGTCATGGCCATCCGGATGGTGCGGGGATACCGCACGGTGTCCCGCGAGGCGGCGAGCCTCCTTGCTGGCCTACCACCATGGGATTTGGAGGCAACAGTCCTTGCACGCATGCACGACCAGCGCGTGGAGATGCAACGCCGGGGCGAAGATCCGCTGCCCGAACATGTCGAGGCGTGGCGGAAGGAGCTCCGGCGAGATCTCATGGTGAAGTGGAAACAGCGACTGTCGCAACCCAGCGCTGGGCACACCGTAATCTCAGCGGTAGTGCCCCTCTTTGAGGCGTGGCTGGATAGACCTCACGGCGTCCTCACTTTCCGCATGACGCAGGTTCTCACCGGACATGGGAAGTTCGGGAGATTCCTGCACCGGATTCGTGCGGAAGAGACGTCCGGGTGTCGCCACTGTGAGGCGAGCCCGGAGGACGCGGTGGAGCACACGGTGGAGGTGTGCCCTGCTTGGGAAGAGCATCGCCGTGTCCTCGTAGGGGTGATCGGCGGCGGCGACCTCTCGCGCCGGGCCCTGGTTCAGGCCATGGTCCGCAGCGAAGAGGAATGGCAGGCGGTCGCCTCCTTCTGCGAAGCAGTAATGCTCGTAAAGGAGGAGGCCGACCGCATAAGGCAAAGGCAACGGCGTACTCGCCGTAGCCGTCGCCGCCGCGATCCTGCCGATATCCGGCCACCGTAGACACTGGCTTGCGGACGGTGAGCAATGGGTAGCTCGCCGTCCGATCGTCTGGTAAGACCGAGTCCAAGTCGTCAACGGCGCGCACCGTTCCCGCGCGCCTCAAGGAGTTGTCAGCAAACTGCAGGGGCCCTTCAGGGGCCCTTCTGGAGCCTAGAGGGTATGTGCAAACTGTTACCTCGACTCCAGAAATAAGGCAAGGAAGGTACGGGGTAGGTGTTTTAGTCAGTAAGAGTCTGACACTGGTCTCCCGCTCCGCCCAAGAGCGGGTTTCGTCATTGGATGATTTTCACCTACCATAAAAAAAAAAAAACGGTGCTGTACATATATTATGTTTAAAAAATGTAGCGCCACGATTTGAGTTCATTAGGAAGCATAAATTAAACAAAGTCACATTGGACACCTACTTCAGAAGTGGCCAATGAGCTTTATAAATTTTATTTTCAATTAATCCATAAGAGCCTTAGTTTACTATCTAGTGTAAGACACAAGTGTAAGTTATAATGCATCTGCCATAGTAAAAAAATCAGCTCCATGTCATGATAATATTGCTTTGTCATGCGATTTACACTTACATGCAAAATTGCAGCTTAATCGGTTGAAGATATCTGCTTCAAAATTGAGTTGCATGATTCGAGCCGAACATACATAGTTACATTGCAAGCTACTAAAAAGCTTATAAAAAAGAACACGCACGGTTTGGTTTCCCATCCAAAAGAAATTTCAGCGCGAAAGTTATTAAAGGGATAGGAAACTGGGCTCGGGTGACGAAACAGCAAATCACTAAGTGATTGATTCTCCATCCGCTAGTCATGGGGTTCAATCAAAGGCCGTGCGAAGTAAAACCTATTGGATTTTTTATAGGAATTTATCTTGCGTTCTTTGGAAATTAAACTGCCTATATGTAATTAGTTTTTTATGGTAGGTAAAAATCACCCAATGATGAATCGGTAATAGTGTCAGACTCTTACTGACTAAACAAATAACCCCATTCCTACGTCGCCATCTATACCAGGGCTAGAGCCTTCCTTTCAGATACGAACTCTTGGCCCCAGTTGGCTTCTGCAGGATCCCTATCATGTCCCTATGGTTTGCTGACAACTCCTTGTCTCCATTTGTCACCGATACTTAAACACGGGATTGTAGTCATAATAACAAACAACTTTACTATGGGATCTAAAATCGCGAAAGAAAATCTGCTGGTCAGTACATTTATGTTCGCCTAATTGTTCAAAATGCAACTGAACTTGCTAATTTTTTTTCCCGATTTCCAGTCAAGTCCCGTACTGAAAATTGTTTTTTATCATGTCATTATTTACCAGCCATATTTACGCTTAAATAAGTAAATTTTAAAATAGGTACAAATATTATTTTTACACAGTAATTACATACGTTATTAAAAAACCTAACGATCTGTGAACAAACTTTACTAAATCAAAATCGTTCTCCATTCATTTAAAAGTAATTTGAGATATTAAATTAAAAATACTCATACTTAATAGAAAACATGTACTGTGTTTATATTATAATAGTTTTGTAAATTGCACGGCTATTTTAAATTACCTATGAATCAACTTTATATACTCGTAAATGATTTGCAACTGATTTTGAATTCATTTTAATATCTAAGTAAACCTCTATTTAAAATATCAAAGCCATTCCTTTTCGTCATGCGAAGTGTAAGCATAGGATCTGCCCTTTGATGTTCTTACTGCTGGGACTCAAGCCTTCTCTATAGGAAAGGGAATGGGCCGTAATCCACCACGCAGACCCAGTGCGAGTTGGATGGATGTCACATGTGTTCGGTTTTTTTGTTTCTAGGACTTTTTTATGATAGGAAAAAATCATTTTCAATAAAGATTCCCGCCCTTAGGCGGAGCGAGAAACAGTGTCAGACTCTTACTGACTAAATAACCCACTCTGTTCCTATGTTGCCATATATACCAGGGTCAGAGCCTTCCTTTCAGACACGAACCCTTGGCCCCAGTTTTCTTCGATCCTTTTGCAGGGTCCTTTCGGTTCGCTGACAACTCCTCGAGGCGCGCGGAAACAATGCGCAACGTCGACGACTAGGCTTGTTCCGATTACCGGTTTTGAGAACAGTGGTGATTAATAAATTACACAAAGTAATGGTTCAAACCCAGCCAGACGGGTTTGAACCCGCGTGTTACAACTCGTAAGTCATCGTGCACTCGATCACCCCTGCTCTCGAAGTGTTGGATAAATCTATTTCTAATCCGATCAATTCAAATAAAACTTCAAGTAAATAGACCTGAATAGTTCACTTAAATATTTATCGACTTCGAACGTGTTAAGTGAAGGAGTTTCTAAGAAAATTTCTCCCAGTGCACTTTAATCATAAGCACCTCTCCAACACCGTTAAGGATTTTCTGAGCTTAAATACTTGCATTATTCTTTGAAGCTCTTTTTATTAAATACCAATTTGATGAAGGGAAAAAAGGTGTAGACTAAATAAGAACTATAATAAAGTTAATTTCTTATTTGGTTTATTTTCAAAGTAATAATAAACGGGGTTGGTGGGTGAGGGTTTTTTATTAAGATAAGCGTGGCTTTCCGAGGTTAAATCTGTGGATGGGTGGCTAGTATTCAGCTGCATCCGGACAGACTAGAAGTCTCCCTAACATAGTTTGGAGACGTAGGCTTGAGGCTCTGGTGAAGGAAACCGACGATGCCAGGAAGGTCGACGTCCGCTAAGGCACCTGGAAATTTCTGTAAAGAATGCCGTTGTCCTGGAACGTCATTCTAATGTCGGCCAGCTTTTTACCTTACCGCTGTTAATACTGCCAAGATCCCCACTAATGTTTACCTTCTGAATAACAAAGCATGGCATCAGCATTGTAATGTTCCCACTGGACTGGGACTCAGACCTCCTCTCAAGGATAAGAATGGCCTATAATCCACCACGCGGGCCTAGTGCGTTTTGGTGAATATCACATGTATTCGAATTTTTGGTTTCCAGAACTTGTCGGTTCCCTCACGATGTTTTCCTTCACCGTTTTGAGAGCAGTGAAATAAATTGCATTACATTACATACAATTATGAAATAAATTACACAAAGTAATGTGCCTGGCTAGGTTTGAACTCGGGACCTACACACCAAACCCGTAAGTCAGAGCCGCATTGCAATCTCATCATTATCGTCATCATTTCAGCCAAAAGACGTCCACAGCTGGACATAGGCCTCTCCCAAGCGCCGCCACAAAGATCGGTCCTGTGCCTCTTGCATCCATCAGATTCCAGCAACCCTGACCAGGTCATCGGTCCACCATGTGGGAGACCTTCCAACGCTGCGTTTTCCGGTAAGCGGTCGCCACTCCAGAACCTTTCGGCGCTATCGGCCATCTGTTCTACGTGCAATGTGTCCTGCCCATTGCCACTTAAGTTTGGCATTGCAATCTGAATACGAGAATTTATTTTCAACTCAAAGAACATTTATCAACAATTTAAATCAATTTACTGCTCTCCATCCGATTCCCTCAACCGTCCGCCATTACCGAATGATTAAAGAATCGTTTGAAATGATCTGCTGCCGTCAGTACACGTGGATTCGATTGATCAATCAATTTGCTGCTGCACAATGTATTGTGTGGGGATTAATGTGATGTGCTTGAAGGGTGGGACACATGGTTCTGAAGTGTGACGAACAATGCTTATTAATGTGAGTTTTTCGACGTTTTCAAAGATATGAAGTTATGTACATCTGTACAAACCTAGTGCACATCTACACAGATGCATAAATTTGGAGATGAAGAAAGGCACTTCCTGAATTACAGTACTAAGTAGTACAATTTATCATGTCTACTACCTAAAACTGACCTTTGTTCTGTTGTTACCTTTTGCGTTTTTGGACCATGGTTACTTTTACGAATGTTCCATTGTCCACTTCAATTAAGTAGATTCTTGATTTAACTTGAATTAGTAAATTATTTAAATTTATCTATATTATAATATGTCATTGTACTAGGCGTACCGTACTGTCACTTCTCTGCAGGCATAATTTTACATTGATGACAATAGTGCAGTTTTGACGTTCATGCAGTGTGAGAGTGCTGTAAGTTAAAAGTTTTGTTAGACGACATAATACCAATGAAGCGCTGAAGTAGAATTTTGTATTCACCTTTTAATATTTTGACAAATAGTTGCTATGAATGTGCTTGTCTATCTCTAGGATACAAGTTGATGCATAAATATTAATTATAACATTACTTTCTGTACATTCTGAACACCCATAGCTGTCTATATTCCAAAGCAGTGTATCACTGGTTTTACGATTTAATCCCAAATACGAAATTATATGGATTACGAGATGAGGTTAAGAGCACACTTAAAACTTATTGATGAGTCCCGAAGAGTGTTTAGTAGCCAATCAAGGCGTGAACCGATTTAAGGGCTATTACGTGTATTCTTAATGCAATGAGGGGCTATCAATGTTATTTATATTATGAGAATTATCGGATAATGAGCATAATAAAATGTGGATAAAAAAGATGTGGTTTTTTCAGACGTTATTGGTTGAGTTGAGTGTAGTCCTGAGTTCTAGGTACACGAATGCTGACAAATGCTTGCACTTAGTAGACAAGTTTACTCAAATCTGTGTTATTAGGGTTCCTTACTATATTAACAAAAAAAGAACCCTTATAAGATCACTTAATTTGTTGTTTTTTTGTCAAGACCCTTTATCTTGGAAACGCGTGAAGATATTCGACACCATTTACTCTAGTTGGCAGTCCCAAAAAGTTGTAAAAAAATCAAACTTGTATGTTATCAGAAAAAATAATACAACAGTTGCAAAAATATATCTTTTTTGATACTCTCGAGGAAATTAAAATTCATAGAGAGTAATTCCCGTTGACGTAGTTTTTTAAAAGAGTAACCATGAAGATTGTTGCTTTATTTTTCTGTCAATAACTATCAATTGGAACCGAGTGCTAGCTTCTGAAGTTTTATATCTTACTAGCTTTTGTCAGCGGCTTCGCCCGCGTACATAAAATATTATAGCCTATGTCACTCAGGAGTAAAGCAGCTTTCTATTGTTACTAATTTTTTTCCAATCGAACCAGTAGTTCCAGAGATTACCCCCTACAAACAAAAAAACAAACTAACAAAAAAACAAACTTTACCTCTTTATTATATTAGTGTAGATAGTGTAGACTAATATTATAAATGCGAAAGTTATGATGTTTGAATGTTTGTTACTCAAACACGCCAAAACGGCTAAACGGATCTGGATGAAATTTGGCACAGGCATAGGATACACCCCGGAATAGGACATGGGCTACTTTTTATCCCGGAAACCCCAACCCCGACCCGAGGCGAAGCGACGCCGCGGGCAAAAGCTAGTGCGAGATAAATAATTTTAACTTGTGTTGAAATAAATACCATTTATCATTACAGCTTTTCACTCAGTTAGATGTAATTTCCCACAGTGCCACTAACGTAGTCATTACGTGACCTACAAACAGACCGCACGCGACTAATACAAGGGATCTCACTCCAACTGACATTAACACAATGTGCATAGTTACATGTATGACGTCACTGTTACATCTTGCTAAATTACGACGTGCTACAATACATGTTTCTAACTAAAGAACGAATTAAGTGAAACATATTTTATGGGCAGAGATGGGAAAAATAATACAGAAACTTATTATCTGTTGGAGTATTTTGCTGTTGACAATCCATCAGTAGTTTTTGTAGGTTATATAGGATTAACACCAAACCAGATCGAGTAGCATTCCTTCCATTGTTTCCAGCTCTAGGTCACATCTAGGCAATTGCTAATTAAAATATATCTGTGTCGTATCTTTCATCACCACTGTTCTCAAAACGGTGAAGGAAAACATCGTGAGGAAACCGGTATGTCCTAGAACAGAAAATTCGAAGATATGTGACGTCCACCAAACCGCACTGGGTCCGTGTGGTAGATTACAGCCCATGTCTTCACCTAAAGAGGAAGCTTGAAGCTCTACTGATCCTGGGGCCCTTCAATCAGTTCAGTCTAGCTTCTAGTTGAAATATTTTTGAGGCACACCTGGTAGATACACCACGCGTCGTTGACTCGAGCCTTCCAATCCAACTCATTACAATCTTTATATTAGTTTTACTTGACCGATGTTTTTGATCAAATCAGCGTTGCGTCGACGCAGCGCTGCCGTTGCGTTGTTTTACATACAAATAACCAAGGTGTTCACACGGCGCGCTGCGTCGTCGCAACGCACACATGACGGACAGCAGCCCCCGAGACGAAGCGGGAGGGGGTGTACTCATTGCGGCGACGGAGAGGCTGCGCTCAGTTGCTTGTGCGTTGATAGGGAGGATACAGCCAAGCTCATTTCATTTTTTACCTACGTACTTGTCGATTTCGGCGGTGACGTAGTAATAGGAGCAATGCTAGGCATCTTTTCCGATCCATGCTTTCCTATAGACTGACGGCGATATTTTTACAAAAATGCTTGCCGCAACTGTGCGTCACCGCTGCGTCGACCGAACGTTAGGACTGCGTCGTAGTAATGCTACGACGACGCAACGCGCCGTGTGGACTGGCTCTAAGGCATTAATCTTTCGACTTTGGTAATTACAGACACAATTAACACTCAACGATCGGTGTTAATCAACAACGTTCGAAGCGTTCGCTTGAACTCAAAATTTTAAGTCCGCCTTTGAACAGTGTTATGTGCATAAAGTTTGAATAAACAATTAAATTGCGTGACAATGTAATATTATGATGAAATGTAGCTGATCTGACGATGGAGCTGGAAGGTGACCATAAGAACTCGGAAATTAAACGACTCAACCCCATCGAGTTAGGGCTCATGTGATTCGTCTTGACAAGTATTTTGGTGCTACATGATAACCAAGGTCTAATGATGAAACTGGAAGATGGGTACTCGGCAATACAATAAGAAAACCCTATTTTTCGGAAAGGTCTTGATGAGTTTTAATTACAAAGGTATTTTACCAAGCTATTAAAACTTGTTATGAAAAAAATATTTTCGTTTAACAGTTGTTAAGAAGAAGAATCGACAAAGAACTCTAAATGGTCACTCTTTTGAAACAAAATGTTTTTGCAATTCAAACAATAATGTAAATATAATATCACTAGCTTTTGCCCGCGGCATCGCCCGCGTACATAAAATATAGCCTATGTCACTCAGGATTAAAGCAGCTTTCTATTGTTGCTAAAATTTTTCCAATCAGACCAGTAGTTCCAGAGATTACCCCCTACAAACAAAAAAACATAAAAACAAACTTTACCTCTTTATTATATTAGTGTAGATAATATTATGTAGGGCCAGTGAATACCAGTTAACACAGTACTAAATACAAAGCAATATACTTAAGTAGAAAATAATATTTTTACTCAACATCGATGCTACTACCGTGCTATCTCAATCACCTAGATACAAGACGGACGACACTAGGACCCCCTGGGCTGATTCTCTATTCTATCTCAGAAATGGGAAATAAAATGAAAAAATAATATCACAACGAAGACGTTATTTGCTAGGACATGTTTGTAATGTCTAAACATGTCATGTGACGATATTACGTTTGTCTGATTTGGAACGAGTTTGTTATAGAACCTCGTCTTCAATTGCGCGAATGCGGTAATTCCGCGAAAAATAGTATCTGCGTATACTCAATTTAATATATAATCTTGAATTTCAGACTTCTTCTTTTCGAGTCGATGATAAACTCTTTAAACCGTTGGGGCCTAGTAGGTGGCTACGTTAACAGCAGCATCGGTGGCACTTATTAAATACAGCATAGTGCAGGTATATGGGCACTTAGGGTACTCCAACAAGTGGCACATGTTTTGAACAGGGGCACCACACTCACAATGAGTATCCGACGGGTCTATAAAACCCCATTTCGCCAAGTTGTATTTACAGCGGCGTACCTGGATACGCCGCTGTAAATATAATTTCAGACTAGTGTTCATATAGTGTTAGTAAAAATACTTAAAAAATAAACTTAGGAATAAAAATGTAGTAAATGATAATTGATATTTATTTTTGCAAATAGGATTCAATTTTATTTTGTCAGTTTAACCTTTTGAATAGCTTATTTAGAGACATAATAGAAAAAAAACAATAGATGTACGCTTAGGCCTCACTTTTTAAATTAGGTGACTCCGTCGTTTTTCGGTACACACAACACCATCTACCGGAACGGCGCGTGAACCAACGCACTGCAGCGATGAAGACAGTGGCGACATCTGTCCGCTATAAACGACGTGTACTGCGCGTGATTCAATCGCGAACAAAATGAATCTCGGGTCACTTGTTCAAATGTACATTTCTACGTTGTAGTTCATAATTTTTAATAATATTCTTTTTTCAATCTTCAAACTGAAGTCTCTTGAGTAAACGCTTTATACAATTAATTTAATTTTCAGTTTTATTTCAAATCCAAATAGACGCCCAAACTCCGGTGTTTATTAGCTGACTATCCTATTATAGTAATTGCACTATTACGTATATTAAAATTATTTTATATCGATATTAACACGGAGGATATTTATATCTTTGTTTATCAATTGCTTGTTATACTTGCAGTATGCACCCCAGCTTATAGCATGGTACCATGAAGCTGTAAAAAAAAAACAATTTCTAAAAAAAAGGTTATGTTGCAAAAATGCAAAGGGTATTTAGGTTTCATAGTACAAGTATAGGACAAAATTTAAAGCTGTTTTGTAGTTACGTAACAAAAAACAAACTTTACGGAATCTTTACTACACGAGAACTGTAAAACTGTATAAAAAGGTTTTTTTTATATAATATTAACTAGTGCTTGATCGTGATTTCACCTGATGGTAAGAGCCCGGGCCTAGGTTGAGGCCATGGTCCGGAGCGAGGAGAAGTGGCAAGCGGTTGCTTCCTTTTGCGAAACAGTAATGCTAGCAAAGGAGGAGGCCGACCGCATAAGGCAACAGCGCTCACGCCCCAGACGCCCCAGGTATTCCGATCTCAACTTCCAGCCACCGCTGGGGCGGGCTTGTGGATGGCGAGCTATGGGTAGTTCGCCGTTAAATCGTCTGGTAACCGTTCGAACCAAGCCCAGTCGTCGACGGCGCGCACTGTTTCCGCGCGCCTCAAGGAGTTGTCAGCAAACCGTAGGGCCCCAGCAGAAGTGTCGAAGCCAACTAGGGCCAAGGGTTCATGTCTGAAAGGAAGGTTCTGGCCGTGGTGTATACGTAGGAATGGGGTAGGTTTTTTTTTTTTTTTTTAACTTGCAATAAACTAGTGCTTGACTGCGATCCCACCTGATGGTAAGCAGTGATGCAATCGTTGATGGTAAGGCGCACTAGTTTATTAAGAGCCTATTCACTCTAGCCTTGAAGACACCCAAATTATATTCGGACGGAAAGACTGCAGTCGGTAAACTGTTCCAGGTTGTTTAGTCAGTAAGAGTCTGACACTGTTTCCCGCTCCGCCAAAGGCGGGATTCATCAATGGATGATTTTAACATTAAGTTTTTTTTTAAAAAAAAACTTAATGTTAAGAGCGATGCAATCATTGATGATCAGACTTAGGCATTGGAACCCAGAAATATTTTTCTTAAACTCAAGACGCTGAACTTAAATCCAGGCTACATTAACATTCATTAATATTAAAAAGTTAATCTTAATCAAACTAAATCAAAAGCAAATAAACAGTAACTCATGTATATAAGTGGCAATTATTCAAATAAACACAAATTTAACGACACACGTAGAAATAAACACTTTAATGGGAACACTTAGAATATTAGAGATTCCAGTAATTTTATTAGTTCAAGTTTTGAGATCCATATCTCATCATATATAAACATTTTAAATTATGCGAGAAATTTAGGTGGATTAACAAATGTCTTAGTCAAAACTATTAATTAGTCATTACTAGTTTTGACTGGGTATCCGGTCTTCGTATGTGCGGTTTTGTGGATAACAAGCAATAGGTAACTCACCGTCCAATTTTATGTGTAGCATTTTAAGCACACCTGAATGAGATAAAAGCAAATCAGTAGACACGGCGTAACCCAGCAGAGTTGACCTGCAAAGACCATGGGAATTTTTTAAACGGGTAGTGACGTTGGAACTCAAAAGGCACACTAGGGGCACAGGTTGGTTTTTAGTCACTAAAAGACTGACACACCCTTTCACTATACCCAGAAGAGAAGGTATTAAATAATCAAAAGTTATTTGATGATTTTCCAACTCAAAAAAATTATACTGAAAAGTTTCGTATTTTTTTAAATACAACAAACACGTTTATAACTTGTTATGAATGTTGACAGAAGACAGTCAAATCTAGTTTTGTCTAATTTGAGAGTTATGACAGTAACATTTCCAAACTTTTGCAACCTAGTAAATTATTTGTAATGAGTGAATTTCAAATTGAAATTACTAGTTTAAAATATGAAAATCATCTCCTTTGATATTGATATGATACGTCTTAATTTAGATTAGGTACTTTTAGTTGGTTCATAAGGGTATTTTACAAGCTTTTTTATTAGCTTGCATTGTATGTAACTATTAATAAACTAGCATTTGTCAGCGGCTTCGCCCACGTACATTGAATATAGCCTGTGTCACTCAGGAGTAAAGCAGCTTTCTGTTTTTACAATTTTTTTTTTTCAATTGGACTACCTAGTAGTTCCAGAGATTACCTCCTACAAACAAAAAAAAAACAAAGAAACAAAAAAACAAACTTTACTTCTTTATTTTATCAGTGTAGCAATGTAGATTATGTTTGGCTCAAATCTTGCAACTCTATTTTGAAGCACATACCTTCCACCGATTAAGCTGAAATTTTGCATTCATGTGTAAATGACGTGATAATGTAATATGTTGATAACATGAAGTTGATGATGATTGAGCTGAAAGGTGGCCATAGGAACTCAGCAATAAAATAACAAAACCCTATCGAGCTGGGCTCGTGTGATTCGTCTAAACGAGTTTTATTTATATAAGTATATACAGTGCTCTAAAAGCTTGCTATGAAAAGAATATTTTCATTGAAAACTTGATTAAAAATTATATATGTATAAAAGGATGGTAGGGCTGAAAACTATTGGGACCATTATTTGACTTCCAAAAGAGACAATTGAGGTCCTGAAACGCAATGCGAAGAAGGAATATAGGAGTGATTTTAAACAATAACCAAATACGCTCTTTCACTCCACTCTGGAGTAGATAAAATAAATCTTAAAAAAAACAAAGTTGACTGATGAAAAAAAAAAACAGAATAAAGCAACACTTATTATGTCATGTTTTGAGTGCCAAACTATCTCAACATATTCTTCTTTGTATATACTAAAAGATTAGACTACAAAAGAAATAGTTTGTATACCTTCAAACGTTTTATGGTTTTACTTCTAGGAAAGTATTCACAAAGGCACCGTTCACTTGAGCGCTATGTGAAATTAATATTTTTAAGATAGACAGCCTTCATACACGGTATACATCATAGGTATATGCTTTTAATCATCTTTTTGATGCCAGGCCGAATTTCTTAGAATCAATCGCACGTGTTTTGGTTCTACACGAGCAACTTTCTCTTGTTGCCATCCCCTGTTATTTTATTTATATTGTCGCTCAGAATTTAGATAGTTTAAATATGACAAAACATATAGCAATTTACTATCTTACAGTTTTTTTATGGAGGGCAAAAATCATCCAATGACAACTCCCGTCCTTGGGTAGAACGGGAGATAGTGTCAGACTTTTAATGACTAAAAACTCACCTCGTTCCTTTTTTTGCCTTAGTTCTAGGGTAGGTAGGTGGAGATAGACTATCTTACTGTACGAGTATAGCTAGGAATTTTGCATAAAACACGTTTTGAAAATATATTTATCTCATGTGTACAGCTAGGTAGCAGTATACTATAAAAGAGTCGTGTTTTTCAAATGTAAGCCCTTCTAATCTATAAATAACTAGCTTTTGTCCGCGGCTTCGCCCGCGTACATAAAATATAGCCTAAATATCCCACTCAGGAGTAAAGCAGCTTTCTATTGTTGCTAAATTTTTTCCAATCGGACCAGTAGTTCCAGAGATTACCTCCTACAAACAAAAAAATAAAAAAAACAAACTTTACCTCTTTATTATATTAGTGTAGATAAATAGATATATAGTTCACACATAATCGCATTATGTTTACATTAGGTACTTGAGGTGACGATCAAGTGCGAGCTCCTCAACTAAGTGGACTAACTGGCTTATAATGTTAACACAGACTTCGCCTCTGTTAGAAGAAGGGATTCACATTCTACTACATGGCCCATTATGATCTGAATTTCAGTTCCTCTAAAACATAAAAAAAAAACTCTTTTTAATAACTATTGAGCGAGATGGAATAATTTTGTAAGATCATGGCTCCGGTAGCTGTTGCCAACAATAGTTGCTGAAAAGTTGCCCGTATAGAAGTATCAAGAGTATTAAAAAACATGATTTCCAAGAAATAATCTCAATTATTCGTTACCATGTAGAATTGAAATACGGCTACCAGAAATTCGAATACATGTGACATTTATCAATCCGCATTGAGTCCGCATAGTAAATTATGACCCTTTCCCTCTCCTAGAGAGAAGGTCTGTGTCTCAGCAGTGGGAACATCCGAAAAGCTGATCATGAAGATGATGATGAGTTTCCCAAAGTGTATACAACTAGCATGAAACATGGTTGGTTGGAAATACAGCAGTTGTTAACGCACAATTGAAAAAACTGCTTAGAAACTGTTTTCTTTTTTTTTCTCTTATTGATGAATTTTCCTGACTTACCGGCTTGTATGGCCTTATGACTTCAGGTCGGCAAGTAGACTCGACTCTTCGCGGAAGACTGTGCCTTATCCCCGAACCATACGGATGGCCATAACCCTGTGGGATGCGTTCGGCTTGGCCACCGGTTGCTTAAAACCTCCGGCATCACTCTAGCTTCACTTATGGTGGTTATTTTTTTTTTATGGTAGGTAAAAATCATCCAATGACGAATCCCGCTCGTGGGCAGAGCGGAAAACAGTGTCAGACTCATACTGACTAAATAACGTACCCCGTTCCTCCCTTTCCTTCTTCTCAGAGCCCCGGTATAACGCTTTTGCACCAACCCTCGGCTCCAGCCCCTACAGTTTGCTGACAACTCCACCTTGAGGCGCAGTGGGGAACAGTGCGCGCCGTCGGCGACTTGGGCTCGGTCTGGACCGCTACCAGACGACCGGACGGCGAGCTACCCATTGCTCGCCGTCCGCAAGCCAGTGTCACTGCCACTTATGGTGGTAGAATTTATATAATGATTTCTCACTTCAAATAAAGACCAGAGCTAGACCAAACTATGAATGTTTTTCTCTAGAATAAATACATTTTAGAAGTATCTCTAGGTACTCTACAATAAATTACTCGAGCTGAGCACTGTCGGTGTAATTTCTCCGCGTTATATTTCCGTTGGGTGGGACGTCAAAAAAAATGTCCGCCAGTCGAGACTGCGGGCGCGTACATTTATCACCGCATATCCGTACATTTTATACAAAAGGCGGTCAAGTGCGAGGTCTCTGTACGCAGGGTTCCGGATAATTTCACAGTCCTTGTCTTTTGCGAAGTACTGGGTTTTGTGAGTATTTTTGTTTTATACCTTAGTGTTAATAATAGTTAATAGCAAATAAACTATTATGTGGCATCGGGAACAAGGTCCAAGCTACTAAGCTTGGACTTTGTTCCCGATGGCGATGGGCTACTATTTTTTATATTTTTAAATGTTTTTTTTTTTAATAAATACACCGTGAAATTTTAATGGTTGTTTTCCCTCAGCGAAATGGTTGTGTCTTGGTAATACAAACGTTTGATAAAAAAAATAAATATTAAAAACAAAAAATGGACCTGTAGAGTGCAAGCTAATTATGACGTATCACAACGTGCGAGAGCTTATTTTGGTTTCAATATTTAATGAATCGGTTTCCTTTGACGGCGTGCTGCTCATGCGACTCTAGTAGTACCTACAAATTACGTCAAATGTTACTATTGTTTTCGCTTTTTTGAGTTGATGAATATTTTTAATAATTATTTATAAAAAAAAAATACTTTTTATTTTTTTATTTTTACTGTATGCTTCAAAAGTACTCCTTATGGCAAGTCATTCTGCCGCGGGAAAACAACTATTTAAATTTCACGGTGTATTTGAAAATGTAAAACAATATGTATATGCCCCAGTTTCGCAGTGGGGCATATACATGGCATATACATATTGTAGGCAGAGAAGGAACGTTGTGAGGGGTTTAGTCAGTATGAGTCTGACACTGCTTCCTGCTCCGCCCAAGAGCGGGATTCGTCATTGGATGATTTTTGTCCACAATAAAAAAAAACAATATGTATATAAAAATAAATAAATTGGATAATAATAATACCGACACTTAAACATGTGATCGTAGTCATGATATCAACCAACTTTTTTATGGAACCAAAACTGAAATCGGACAAAATCAGCAAGGTGAGTACAATTTGACCGGTTAGCAAACATAAAAATGTACTGACCAGCAGATATTCCCTAACGTGCAAGCTTCTTACTAGTAGTTTACTTATAATGCGGAACACTCACATTTGCACAGGACGACATTTGCAAGTGATTTTGCAAAGTTTTCGCTGCATTCACGGTTTTCCAAGCTGTGTTGGTTTTTTAACGAACATCAAAGTGCGCGAAACTTGATCCGCCTCCGATCGGCATCCTCCGCACAGAGGACTATCCGTGATATTCATTGTGAAGCAGTGTTTGTTCAAGGAGCAGTGTCCGGCAATGGTCCCCATAACCAGGCGCAGGCTACCTAAACATAAAAATATTATTTTTAACGTCTGATTATTTTACCATACGGCTACGGGAAACCAACTTTATTCAGTTCAACTAAAAATTGATTGATTGGATTCTTTTCCAGGCTATAAAAGGGTACATAGCCTGGAAAAGAATTCAATCAATCTGACATAGATTGGTTGTACACAAGGATCCCTAAAAGTGATGTAAAAGTTCTGACGAAAGCGGAATTCAGGAACCCGGGGAAACGGCCAGATTTATCGGATCTGCTCGACGTGTGATAAAACAATGACGCAAATTGGACCGGCACTGGTATATTGAATGTTAATTGGATTTAAATTGCAACTCATATTGTATACGTCGACCGATTCGTGATTTTGTAACCTTGGCTTACGTTCATCAAATTGGGTCACAGAGTTTATGCGGGATTCGTAGAATTTAGCGGTGTATGATTTAATTGGAAGCGTAACATGGAATAATTTCGAGAATACAGGCAATACAGTGGTCAGATTCCGTCACAGAAGACGCCCTGAGAGTCAATTGTGAGCTGCAGAACGATTTCTGGCTACCGTACTATATGGCCTTGCAGGCAACTACGAATAGGTAGTTCAGAATTCTGCGACCAGGTAAAGACCAAGCCCTAGTTGACGTATAATACCATTAACTATTTTAAATCTGTTCAAAATTAAGTTAGAAAACATCTATTGATCACGTCATAACCCCATTAGGTTACGCATATAGAAAAGAGATAGCGAGAAGTTACCATTACTCAGTAGGCAAAGGCAACAGTGCCCTCGCCGGAGTCGTCACCGCCGCGATCCTGCCGATATCCGGCCACCGTAGACACTGGCTCGCGGATGTTGAGTAATGTGTAGCTCGCCGTCCGGTCGTCTGGAACTGTCCAGACCGAGTCCAAGTCGTCAACGGTGCGCAACGTTCCCGCGTGCCTCAAGGAGTTGTCAGCAAATTGTAGGGGCCCTTCAGGGTCGAAGCCTCCTGGAGCCGAGGGTGGAGTGAAACTGTTACCGCGGCTCTAGGAATAAGGCAAGGAAGGTACGGGGTAGGTTTTTTAGTCAGTAAGAGTCTAACACTGGTCTCCCACTCCGCTCAAGAGCGAGTTTTGTCATTCGATGATTTTCACCTACCATAAAAAAAAAACACTCGGTAAGTTTTAGTTAGTAAAATTCTATCACTCGCTCAAACAGAGCTATAGAACTTATTTAATTATTTGCTAATTATAGCATAGCATCAATTTTATAATATTCCCACTGCGCAAACTCGTGGAAATGTGCCACAATTCACCGCAGGCCCAGTTGATGTCACATGTCTTCGAATTTAATTCTAGAGCATGCCGGTTTCCTCACGATGTTTTCTTTCACCGTTTTGAGAGCTGTGATGGCGATGGTGATAAAATAAATTACACAAAGCAATGCACCTGACTTGGTTCGAACGTAAGTTTCTCGTAAGTCGGGGCCGTTGCCCCTCAGCCACAACTGCTCTGATTTCCCACTTAAAAAAGATTTTTGTCCACATTTACCTAAACTATTTAATTTAAAATCAGATGCAAGTTTTTCATTGTGCATATGTGATTTCTAAAATGTTTCTGGCTTAGTTCTTACAGCTTGCGGGCAACTGCAATGCAGTGGGTTTCGTGTACTCTTAAATAATTGATGCAACTTAGAAAATGTCAGCTGGTTATATGAGAATGAAACTGACACAAATTCTTGTAGTGAAGAAAAATCGTATATTTTAAACTAGCGATCCGCCCAGTTTCGCACGGGTACTGATATTGAATACATTATGCATGTATTATACATATAAACCTTCCTCTTGATTCACTCTATCTATAAAAAAACCGTATCAAAATCCGTTGCGTACTTTTAAAGATCTAAGCACAGGGACAGCCGAGCGGTAAGCATCTTTGTTTTATACTATGTATTGATGCAAAAGTTCACATCTTTGAAACACATTTCAATACCTGAATAGACTCTGTTGTTGTAAAAAAGACTAAATACTATTTTTTTATGGTAAGTAAAAATCATTGATTAACAAATCCCACCCTTGGGCGGAACGGGAAACAGTGTCAGACTCTTGCTGACTAAACCACCAGAGCCTTCCTTTCTGACATAAACCCTTCGTCCCAGTTGGCTTTGAGCCTTCTGCAGGGTCCTTAAGGTTTGCTGACAACTCCTTGAGGCATACGAGAATTTGTAACGACGTTTGAAGGTCTTCAATTGACAACCAGGACTATTTTCAAAGCTCGAGATATCAGTAATGTCCTAGACAAATTTAGAAGAAATAAAACTAAGAAAGTATCTAATCCATCAGACTTCCAAAAACTCATTCTACAAACATTAATATTCGCTACGATTTGCAAATGTAATACATAAAGCTGTCAGCTCGAATATGCCATCAACATTTCGTGTGATACTATTTGACATATGCCCATACTCTTGCGACATTCTATGCATATGCAATCGGCTTATTTGGCGTATTATTACGTTTATATTTGGCTGAAACTACATTACGTGTCTTGACTTTATCTCTGTTTGCTGTTGGGAATAGAGCAATATTCAAGAGGATAGTCGCAGACACCAAAAGTGTTTAAATTTCTAAAAGGATGTTTACATAAAAGTAAAAACATTTTTTTTAAGTGTACCTACTTAATTAAAGCTTTTTTAACAGGAATAATTGTATCTATATAGTTAGTACTAAAAAAGTGGATCTTTGTCGACTTAATGTTTAAAAAAATTGTCATAATTCAGTTTCAAAGATATACATATATCTTTGTTAGCAACTGTGATTTTATTACTTCCAAATGTCTCCCACCCATCAAGAAATATTAAAAGCTCTTCCTAACCTCTTCGCTTTCAACAATTCCTTAGTAACAAATTACAAAATACCAGAAACGTCACTCAAACGAAAATGATATATGAAATGTTGTGAAATGCAATCTGTGTGAATCAGTGGGAATATTGCGGGAGGGACACCGCATTGGGACTTACTCTGGGTCTGAATGGCGCATTCAATGCTGCGGGATTGGAGAGGCGGTCGGAGGAAGTTTAATCTCAAAGTCTCCGCTAGCTTGAATTATTAGGATGCTGGGAATATTGTGTTTTGGATTTAGCACATAGGTTTTTATAAGATGGGTTTAAATTAAATGAGAAATTTAGCGAAATCTAGTAGTAAGATTTTCGTTTCGACATCTCTAGGTTTATCCAGGACACATTCCGCTAAAGAACTTTGCTTACCTCATGCGTTAAACTGACTCCCCTAACTGTGAGGTAGGTGCAGAGAAAGACATACAGCATGTGTTGGTGGAATGTATCCGATACAAGGACAAAATGTATTTTTGTTAAAATCATTAAAGTTGTCTGCAATGGATGTAGAAGTTTTTAATGGCATCTTAGCCAAGCCTCATTGTAATGCAGCAAAACTTTTATATCCCTTTCTTGATTTTAGAAATAAGTTAGGTTTTTGATTGTTGGTAATATGATAGTAGCTACGGTGGCATCGTCACAGTGCACAAAAATCCCTTAAAATAAAAATAAAAAAGGTCACAACAAATTCCGGAAGAAAGCTTTTTCTTGAATAACATCAATCTTTTAATGTTCCCACTGCTGGAACTCAAACTTCCTTCTATAAATGTACACGACGGATTATTTTCAGGATTTCAGGTTTGATCCCATAGTAAAAGTTGTTGGTTATCTTGACTCCAATAGTGACCTTTCGAGTACCGTAATTAGAGACAGAATATAATAAAATAGAATCATACTTCATTGTACACTAAAAAAGTAACGATTTCACAGAAACTTATATGAATGGGTACAAAGGCGGTCTTATCGCTGACAGCGATATCTACCAGACAACCTACAAAACACAATACGACAACACACTAACACAAGACATACGCCGGCATTCGCTCGGGGCTCAATAGTTTATGTATCGGTCACTAATACCAGTTACTCTATACGAAAAAACACCGATGAGATCAATTGAAACGGCCTCAACAGTACTCACGTCGGAGTGAGGTGAAGTGCAAGAGATATATCGCGAGCCGTTATTGCCGAACGAACAATGGCGCGGAGAGTAGCAGATGCACAATTATAGTTTAACATGCCGCTATAAGTGTGAATACTGTGACGGAATAGAGTTAGTATTGACGTTATGTTGATTGTATTTCATCATCAGAGTGCCTAGTGTGAGTTGTTTTACGCTAATGCGATCGTCGCGTTTACGACGTTCGGCGCTCCGATTGCCCTGCTCCAAGCTCTTTAAACAATCAGAGAGCCAAACGCGCTAAACGTTTCGATCACGTCAACGTAAAAACAACTCGGACTCAATACACAGACCACCAGACGTACGGCGTTGCGCCACCAGTACACGGTGGACATTTACGTAAAAAACGTTTTGGGAACACATTCAATATGCGTACAACCAAGGAGTGGAATTCCTTGCCGGAGTCTGTGTTTCCTGATGGCTACAATCCGGGAATCTTGAATTCAAGAGTGAAATGTTACTTCTAAGTAAGCGCGCTTCATCGTCGACTGCATCGTTGCTCTCCATAAGGTGACATAGAGGTCAAGCGAGACCCTATAATCAATTTTTTTTCTTTAGTCTCAAGTCTTACAGACCTACTCTCCACTCATAGCCTTAGAAGTTCTTTGGCGATATTGTAGCTCAAAAAAAAAAAAAACGAAAATAATTATAAATGAACTTTCATAAAGCACTCTTATTTTAATTTCATGTTTTCAGACCCAGCAATTTAGCACTGTTTCCGCTAACAAAACAAACACAAAATAAAAATAACATTAGACGTTTAACTCCTAGACCCATTGATTTAAGAAAACATTTTTACTGTTCGTTTATTCAATTTTGAGTTTATAACGTTGGTGGAATGACAAATAGCAGCAGCTGCAGTACTTAACTAGTGGTTTTTTAACGACTTTTTTTGCTTTTAATGCCAATCTTACGCCTACGTATAGAAGTTAAAATCGATTGAACCGACAGCAGAAAAGATTTCTTTGAATATTTAATCTTAACACAAATCAATATCAATAAATTAATCAATATTATTACATAGTATAAAACAAAGTCGCTTCCTACCTATGTATGCTTAAATCTTTAAAACTACGCAACGGATTCTGATGCGGCTTGTTTTTAATAAGAAAAGTGATTCAAGAGAAAGGTTTCTATTTATGGTTTCTATGTACAGGGTTTTTTTTTTTTTTTTTTTATGGTAGGTGAAAATCATCCAATGACGAAACCCGCTCTTGGGTGGAGCGGGAGACTAGTGTCAGACTCTTACTGACTAAAAAACCTACCCCGTACCTTCCTTGCCCTATTCCTGGAGTCGAGGTAACAGTTTCCCACCACCCTCTAGACTCCGGGAGGCTTCGACCCTGAAGGGCCCCTGCAGTTCTATGTACAGGGTGTCCCGTAAATAATGGATCAAACGTAACGGGTAGGTAGCTTATCTGCTAAAAGCTAAAAGCTATTCAGAAATGTTACATAAAAATTATAACAAAAAATGTTATAATTTGCAGCGACAGCATTAAAAAATCTAAATTCTGGTAGAGAAAATGGTAAAATTCGAAAAAAAAAAATATCTTGGTTATCATAACGGTTTTTTTTAAACTATTCAAATTAGTTGTTGGAAATCAGATAAGCTACCTACCCGTTACGTTTGATCCATTATTTACGGGACACCCTGTATAATACATGCATAATATCAACATTGCACCCGTGATGGTTTATGTGAAGTTTGCACAAAATCCGTCCAGCGGTTCTTCATTTATCACATTTTTCTGTTGCCAGGAGCGAAACCGCGGGCAAAAGCTAGTAGGGTAGGTAGGTAGTGTAGGTAGGGAGAAAATAGATGTCTGTCCGGCTTTGTCATTTTTTACTACCTATTCCTATTTCGTCAATAGCTCTTTTCAAGTTCGTATTACCTGACTGTTTAGCAGGAAAATTAGTTCCTTCGTAAACGTGAATGAAATCAGTACAGAAATCCGTTAATTTTGGTGACGGAAAATCTCATTAAATTTATTGTATGTAACCCCTAAAATACTCTAAAATAATGTCGTTATGTGAACCACTAACCCTTTCAAGAAATACACACACAATGGTATGTAATTAAAATCACTTAAACCCTTAATTAACGTTCCCAAAACGATTACGTAAGACATTTACTTCAAGTAGAAAGTAATAAAAACTTTTACAGGCGTATTGTTGCAAAGTTACAAGCATAAAGACTACATATATGGCGCATTGCTCAAAATTGCTCAAGTTTGTGAGGCAGGGTATGATTACACGAGCTACTAAAAGTTGCTGATCTCGTCGATGTTATGTTGACGTTCGTTGCTGGTAATGGTTAGGTTAGCTGGTTTGGAATTATTGGTATTGATCTTATCGACATGATCGGTTACTTATACGAACTATAAAAGTTTTATCTTGGGATTTGCCATAGAGAAAGAACAGTAGTACTATAGGTACAAATAGAATAGATCCAATACACCAACACATGCTGCTCTCTAATACGAGTATAACAGACGATGTCAAAAAGGCTACAGCCACAGAGCAGGGGCCAGCTATACAAGCTTCGAAATGCAATGGGAACCCATTGCGTTGCGAGACAGAGCAGAGAGAAAGCATCGTTGAAGCCGGCGTAAAATGGAGCGGCGAGATGATCTAGATGCGTATCATGTGAATTGGTTTAAAATAGCGCAAGACAAAAAAGGTATGGAAACATTTGGGAAAGTCTTTAATCCACAAAGAAACAGTAAGGTTTAGAAAAAAAGATACAAACAACTTACCTATTTTTAAGCGAATTTTAACTTGTTGCTTTCCAGAACTAGTGCTTGACACCTGATGGTAAGTAGTGATACAATCGTTGATGGTGAGGCGCACTAGTTTATCAGGAGCCTATTCACTCTAGCCTTAAAGGCATCTAAATTATAACAAAATGGAAAGACCACAGCTGGCAAACTATCCCTCAATGTACGCGGTATAAACGACGAGCCAAAACATTGTAAGTAGTTAACTATTTCATGTAGTAATGTGGCAGTTTTGAACAGCTTAAGTTGCCCGTCTATGCACTGTTTTAGGTTTTTAGGAGAAAGCTCACGTTTAATAGACCAGGGAATTTCGAATAGGGCAAACGTTTCTGGTTGAGAATAAATGTTTTATGAACGAATTTCTGTACGTTTTTGTTTTAATTTGATTATTTCTGTACATTCCATTTTTTTTATGGTACATACGCGCACGCCCTTGGACGGAGCGGAAAACAGTGTCTGACTCTTACTGACTAAACAACCTACCCCGTTCCTACATCACCATCTATACCAGGGCTAGAGCCTTCTTTTCAGATGAAACCTTGGCCTCAGTTTGGCTTCGACCCCTCTGTAGGGTCACTATGGTTTGCTAACAACTCCTTAAGGCACCGTCGACTACAAGGCTTGGTCTGGACGATTACCAGACGACCGGACGGCGAGCTACCCATTGCTCGCTATTCCCCATCCTGTGCCTACGGTGGCTGGAAATCGGGATCGGAATCCCGGCGGCGTCTGGGGCATGAGCGCCAGGGCCGAGCATAGAGAATCTAATGGCAACGAATAAATTAAAATCCTTTTTTTATAATTGATATCTATAAACTAGTGTTTTCCCGAAGTAATTGGGTAGCAATCCCACCGGAAGGTAAATAGCTATGCAATCGGTAATTTGACCACGAAAGAGATGGCGCGATGAGCTAGACAGATTCGTCCCGAACTGGCAAGAAAAAGCGCAGGCCCGCGATGGGTGGAGGAAGTGGAAGGAGGCCTTTGCCCAGGAGTGGGACAGAACAGGCTAAAAAAAAAATCGGTGATGGTGAAGTGCACTAGTTTCGTAAGAGCCTATTCACTCTAGTCTTAAAGGTACCTAAATTATAATCGGAAAGGAAGACGGAAGTATTCAAATTGTTCTAGTCCTTTGATATATACAGAATAAACGTCAAGACGAAACACTTAGTCCGGACTGCAGAGGTTTCAACAACGTAAGGGTACTACGTTCGCTCGAGCACACCTCTACCGTGTGTTCCACCGTGTCAGTGCGAGTTGAGCCTTAGGTAGCTAAATAGACTAAATGTCACGTTTTTTATATAATTTATCGATTTATTTCTGATACAAAAACAATAGTTCTAACAACCCAACTGTTTAGCCAAAAAGATCCATCAAAAAGCCGTTGCCTCCATATTCCTCATTGTAAATGAGTCATCATTTCACATCGAACTTAATTTTAATAAGGAGAATTTTCACGTCATTACGTCAACTAATCGAGTGGCTAAAACCTTACTGTGTTTCAATAATAAGCCGAAATTAGGTAACGTCTTGAACGATCCACTGAACTTGAAGTAGGTCGTATCCGGTCACAGACTAAATTAAATACAGAGGCGACAAAAGACTGCGAATTCTTTATATAGGCTTTGTACAGTATGTCTTTTGTTTCGTTTAATGTCCATTTGCCGTTATTTCAATATTAATCTTTGGTGTATGGAAATAAATTACAAAAACCATCATAGCATTGCATCAGCACTATAATGTTCCGAGTTCGTACTGCTGACACTCAGGCCTTCTCTCTAGGAGAAGACATGGGCCGTAATCTGCCACGCAGGCCCATCGCGAGTACTAGCTCGCATCCACTAAGATGACTTCACATTTTTGGTCCGTAAGTCTAGACCACTCGGCCACTGTTCTAATAAAATATTAATAAATATTTTTTATACGATCCACATTATTTGATGTTCCCTTATTACTTCTTGGCATTCAAATTTCAATTCAATTTACTCAGAAATTTTCTAAAGTTCCTCCGAATTTGAACGTATGCGATTTTTATGAGCATAAGTTTTTGCTCCTCAAAATCGAAATTCAATCATGAGCTTTCGGATTTTCATTACAGCTTTATATTAAACTAGCTTTTGTCAGCGGCTTCGCCCGCGTACATAAAGTATAGCCCATGTCACTCAGGAGTGAAGCAGCTTTCTATTGTTGCTAATTTTTTTTCAATCGGACCAGTAGTTCCAGAGATTACCTCCTACAAATAAAAAAACAAAAAAATAAAAAAACAAAAAAACAAACTTTACCTCTTTATTATATTAGTGTAGAAGATTTGTACTCTATAATACATTACAAATATTGTTTATGAATACAAGCAAAATTAATATTTTAATATCTGCGTACTGGTTGAACAGTTAGCAAGCAGCCTACCTTTTTTATAAGCCCATACTTTTTCCGGAGTCTCCATTATGGTAAACTATGCGACAGTCGCCAAAAATATCAAGGGATTGAAAAGTCTGCTTAGGATAAAACCTCTGTTTAGACATACTCTATGGCTTTAATAACAAAATAATATAGTACTCTCCATTATAATAGAAATTAATGTTGTTGTTAAATTACAAGTACAATTACTTATCTGCTCGATGTTAGTATAGTTTTATAAGCAGTCTATTTTTGGAAGTTATTTTTTTATTCCGGGGATTCAATTATTGTAGTACAGTGACAAATCCATAGATGTTGCTGTACTACAATTAAGTCCTTTGTGAGCATGACTCCACAAAGGACTACCAAATCGTGCAAGTAGAGTTTTTGTGCGATTTGAATACATAAAAAATCATCTACATAAACATAAATCTGTCTGGCGGGACTTTAAATCGTCTACCGCATACGTTTAAATTAAACTATTGCCAAACGACCTGACGGCGGGCTAACCATTGCTCGCCGTCTGCAAGCCCGATACTGCCGTGAATCCACAAAACACACCTAGTGAGTAAAAAACCTGCACGATGATGCAGATCTGCAATCCTTCAAGTACACGCGTAGGAGTGTGGAAACGCAACATGCAGTGTGATGCGGGGCAGTGTGAGATCAGCCTATCAGACTGAAGCCCGACATAAAACCTCTGTTTCTTCTTACTCTGTGGCGCTAATTGTAAGACTGGAGCTGCATAGTCTAAGCTTATGTAAACTAGTTAAATAATCTCATTAAAACGTGCCGCGGGCAGTACGAGCTTCACAAACGTGTCTTGTTTTTTAACTTCATTCATTAGTTCGTTTTTACGTCCGTGGAGAACTAAGGGTCAGTGTGTTCTTAGCTCCTTTTTACTGTACATTTTCTTTGTATATACGAGTATATGGGCCTATTTTTGTATTATGGCGGAAGAAGGAAGGACGTCTCGCTGCAAGGATGTGTCTGATGTGTTTTTGTTTTGTTTTATTGTTGTATAGTGGAATCCTTTTTTTCTGCTCTTTCCTTTCCTTTGTCATCTGTTTTTGGAATTACGTACCTTAGTTGGTAAAAACGGAACCCGTATAAGATCTCTTTGCTGTCCTAATTATTGTCTGTCCGTTCAAACTGTAGTTTTTAGAAACGTGTGAAAATGAAAAGCTGAAATTAATAAAGAATACTAAGGTCTGTTATTCGATTAAATTATTTGATGTAAATAATTCGTGAATATATCTAAAGATAATATCGATTCTGGCTTTGCTTATGCAATATCCTGTCCTTGATGCTCGTCTAATTCATAAAAGGGAACTTCGAGCAAAATTTCACACTCCTAGTCCCAGTAGTATCGACTGTGCGTAGATGTGTCAGTTTCTCATTTTACGCATACAGAAAGATTATAAACGTTTGAGCTTTTTCTAGACCGACGACCTAGTCAAGGTTCCTGGAATTCGATGGATGCGAGACGCACGGGACAGGTCGTCGTAACGACCTTTGGGGGAGGTCTATGTCCAGCAGTGGATGTCTTTCGGCTGAATTGATGATGATGATGAGCTTTTGATAACCAGTTAATGTATAAATATGAAGTTACAAGTATGTAACTTATCATTTTGTTTATTTTAACTATAACATAAAAATTATAGAGGAATGTAAAACGGGATGGCCAGTTTGGAAAACCTCCAATGAGAAGGAAAAAACCTGACCAAGCTAACGGGTGTTTTGTCTGAACCAAACCACTGTACTGTAGTTGTTTCTTCTTAACTGTTGAACGGTCACGGTCGATCGTCATTCTGGCTCAACTTAAATTTTGCTGAAAGCAGTGGTGGCCCCGACTTACGAGTTGTAGGTTGCGGGTTCAAACTCAGCAAGGCGCATTACTTTGAGTAATTTATTTCATCACTATTGCTCTCAAAACGGGGAAGGAAAACATCGTGAGGAAACCGTCATGTCCTAGAACCAAAAATTCGAAGACATGTGACATCCACTAATCCGCACTGGGCCCGCATGGTGGATGATGGCCCATTTCCTCTCCTAGAGAGGAGGCCTGTGTCCCAGCAGTGGGAACGTTAAAAGGCTGATGATGAGTTGTTGCTTCTGGATTGTTGAAGTTACCTTTAAGAGCAGAAGATTTAGGTTTAATTTGGTTCAACTTACATTTCGCAGCATGCAGGCTGCATTGACGTTCTTAGTCACGAGTCACCAGTAAAGAGGTCATGACTAGACAACTAGGTAGCATAGACAATCTTACAGCATAACATTAATTAGTGCAATGTGCTCAAACACAGCGGCGCTTCCGGACACACATATTAACCGCAGTTGCCAATCAAAGGCTTTTGACGCTCTGTTTACTTGGCTAAGCAATATATGAACTAGGTTCGAAAGGTATGTAGGTACATTGTTGTACTAGTTTATAATCCAAAGTTTTCTTCTTTGGTTTTATCTGCAAATATCTAGTATGTTTTTGTGTTACTAGTTCTGCAATAGGAAAAATTACCGTCGATATCATGGTCAGTTGTTCATCAACAACTTTTCAGCGGGAAGTTGTCCACTGTTGGACATAGGCCTCTCAGCTATCGCAGCGATCACATTCCCGCAACCCTCACCAGGTGCTAGATGCTTGGTGCAGGTGCTAGAAGCAGATGCCAGATGCAGGTGTTGTCTAAAAGGAGAATAGAATAGAATACAACTTTTTTGTACACCAAAAGTCACTCCTTATTAAATTTAAAGAACCCCAGATTGTAGGTCTACAAAAAAAATAAATTTGACAGGCACTTCCGTTTCTTAAATATTTGACTACCGCCAGATGATATCATTTTTTAAATCCGAAAAGACTTTTATTTAAACTGTTTATAATCAAACATTCAAGAACTCAGAACAATGGTTTATTGACATTTGGCTCAGCACCATAAAGCTATTTAGTACCATATAATTTCATTACATACTTCCGTGACGTATAATATAAATTATACGTTTACTGATAGCTGCCATCGTGTATCGCACGCGAAGACGTCTTTTGTATTATAAGTTATAAGAACTTCGCAAAGTAACTTATAAAAGTTCGAAATAATAGGATTGACGAGCGCTGCCTGTGTGTCACATAAGAACTTGCATAACCCTAAATTGTTTTCGTTGCTGGAATTCTGGCCTTCTCTCTAAGAGCCAATGAGCTGTACTTTATCTCGCAGGCCCAGTGTAAGACGGTAGATGTTTCTTGTCTTCGAAGTGTAATATTTCTTTCTCCGTTTTGAACACAGTGGTGATGAACTAAAGTAAAGCATTTTACCACCATGTTCTTTTTTTTTATGGTGGGCCAAAATCATCCAATGACGAATCCCGCTCTTGTGCGGAGCGGGAAACAGTGTCAGACTCTTACTGACTATACCCCCACCCCATTACTTCTTTGCCCTTCGAACTGGGGCCAAGCTTTCCTTTCAGAAAGAGACCCTGGGCCCCAGTAGGACCACAATGTTCTTATAAGTTAGGGCCTTTATCTATATTTATATATGGCCAATCTCTATTATTTTAGTCTGTCAGATCATATTATTGATAATTGCACGCTGCGATAGTAGTATGTCCAAGACTACTTCTTAGCTCTTTTCAGCCAACCGCATAAACATGAGCTGAGTAGCTCAGGAAGATTTAGAACGCCCCAAGTACCATACAATTTGTAAAATTTAATGACTGCCACCGATGCTGCATCAATCGTAGCCACGTACTGGACCCCAATAGCTTAACTACTTTACATTGATTCAAAAAGAAGAAGAAACCAAATAAAAATAGATATTTTTTTTGTATTTCGTTTATACCTTGTACCAAACATCAAGAATCGCCTGCTGGCAGTACCAGGTCCCATTAAAGCACGCCCCGTAATGGAGCAATAGAATTATGTATCGTTCAGCCTCACCGATGTAAGGGAATTCGATCAGTAGCCATATTCAGTGCTAGCTTCTCTTCCACTCTGCCGTTCGCGTTAGAGGTTGAAATTGTCTTACGGTAACATTTTTTTTTCATCATCATTACATAGTATAAAACAAAGTCGCCCTGTCCCTATGTATGCTTAGATCTATAAAAATAAGCAACGGATTTCGATACGGTTTTTTTCATTAGATAGAGTAATCAAGAGGAAGGTTTGTATGTATTATACATGCATAATATCAACATTGCACCCGTGCGAAGCTGGGGCGGGTCGCTAGTTACATAGTATAAAACAAAGTTGCTTATTCCTTTGTATGCTTAAATCTTTGAAAGTACGCAACGAATTTTGATGCGTTTTTTTTCTATAGATATAGTGATTTCACAGGAAGGTTTATAGGTACAATATATCACCTTTGCAACCGCGCGAAGCTGGGGCGGGTCACTAGTTTGTTATAAAATATTTTTTGACTGCGCTAACACCTGAGGATTGAAGCAATCGTTGATGGTAAGGCGCATTTAGTTTATTAATTTGGTACAAGGCAATGTCATATAGTACAGTTATAGGAAAAAAACTGAAAACAGTAAATTTGTTGTTACATTACAAAAAAAGACGTGTTTTTGAATGGAAGTTGTCTGTCTGTCAAGACCTTAATCTTAAAAGAATTTTTGAGCAACAGTTACTAATTTTAAAATACTTTTTAATTCTTTAGTATCAGCAAATCCTAGAGGGCCAGCAGAACCGAAACTACTCGGATCAGGATCGAAAACAAAGAAGGAAATGTCTACAGCGAGAGAAGTTTTTGGAAGATTTCACCCAAAAACAAGTTTAGTTAGTCTTATTATGTTCCCACTGCTGGAACACAGGCTTCCTCTCTAGGACAGGGAATGGGCCATAATACACCACTCGAGCCCAGTGCGGATTGGTAAATGTCTTCGAATTTTTGGTTTTAAGACATGCCGATTTTCTCACGATGTTTTCCTTCGCCATTTTGAGAGCAGTGGTGATGAAATAAATTACACAAAGTAATGCGCCTGGCTGGGTTTGAACCCGCCATCTACGACTCGTAAGTCGGGGCCGTTGCCACTCAGCCACCACTGCTCTCTAAAGAGAACACAATAATTTTCGATTTATTTAGTTTCCGTTTTATATTAACGACTATTATTGTCCAAACTGTAGTGGTATTATCTTGTAATATATACGTGAACATAGTTTAGTAATGCAATAAGTCCTACGACAACAATATCATAATAATACCTACTTTATGTGGAGGCTTGTTATTAACGATGTTTAAAACAATTTGTTTACCCATATTATGCAATTAGTCTGTAAGCCTTCTTTAAAATTTATAAAAAAAAACAAGTTTATTAGTACTAATTGCGATGATCGGACTAACAAAGCAACGATTGCGTACTCTGCAAATATACAGCTTAATGGCTGAAAGATCACGTTCCACTAATTGGGCCATAAAAACAAAACAGTAAAGTACTAATCAATATCTTTTATATCGCCAATAAAACTCAATTAACCAGACGTTCATAACATGTCCATAATATGTTCATGTATGTATGCATATGCTACGTATGTTTACCAGTTGTCTAGTACCCATAACACAAGCTCTGCTTAGCTTGGGACTAGACGACGTTGTGTGACAGTTGTGGAATGTATATAAATAATCTAAAATAAATATATAATCTAATCTAAATCTTCTTGGTCTCATTCAGAAATACACAAAGGAAATGTTGATAATATTTTGTAAGTAATCGTTTTTGTCTTAGTTTCGTAAGTACTGCATCACTGCGGAGTGCCAACTGAAAACCAATCACTGGCGGATGGTGAGCTATCCATTGCTCGACGTCCGCAAGCCAGCGTTTGCCGTGGCTGGTTGTCAGGGTCGGAATTTCTGGAGCGTGAGGGCTTTCATTGTTACAAGGCCGACCACTTTAATGTCACCACTTTACACAGTTTACACAATAACATAACTTTAGGACATAAAATTTTGCAATATCTCTCTCAAACGTGCTCCCCTAATTAGGGCAGTAGTGTCTTCAAGGCGCCTCACCATCAACGAATGCATTAGATGTGGGATCGCAGTCAAGCAATAGTTTAAAAAAAATAAACTGTTGGTGCAAATATTTGGTCCGTGCAAGAATTGCACCCGTGATACGCAACCAATCGTTTAACCACATCGTAAACTGTGCTGTAGGTTAAAAGCTATGGGGGAGAACCCTTTTCTGCAAAAACATTTATAAGAGTTACTGTCACCTTAGAACGTGAAAGGCAACTAAAGGATCATCAAGGAGATAGAGTCCGACTTTTACTGATAAAAAAACCCACTCTATCAACTCGATGGGTCCATACCGGGGCCGAACCTTCTGAGAGCAATACGGCGAGCAATAGATAGCTGGCCGTCCGCAAGCTCGCACCTACAGTGAGCGTAAATCGAAATCAGAATTCGGTGGCAATCAAAAAGGTGGCTGGGACAGGAGCGCCATTGCCTCGCGCGTGCGGCTCCCTCTTTTGCTAGCATAACTGTTTCGCCGAAGGAGGCCACCACGTATAAGCTAGTCTTAAGATTTACCCATTTTTTTTTTCATAAAAAGTTTTTCTTTATTTTTTATAATTCTTTTTTTTTGCAGTAACAATCGTATCCATAATATATCACTACGCTGTGCCGAAAACGATTGAAAACTACCCTCCTTTCGAAAGTACCCTGAAATGCAATGATTGTCTCCGGATATACTTTCCTGTGTGTGCGTCTGACAACGAGACGTATACTAACGAGTGTCGGTTTAGATGCGTTCAGTCGAAACGGAGGCCTGCAAAAAGAGCCACTATAATAAGGTAAGTTTAAATTTATATCTACACTAATATAATAAAGAGGTAAAGTTTGTTTTTTTGTTTGTAGGAGGTAATCTCTGGAACTACTGGTCCGATTGGAAAAAAATTAGCAGCAATAGAAAGCTGTTGTACTCCTCAGTGACAGGCTATATTTTATGTACGCAGGCGAAGCCGCTGGCAAAAGCTAGTATATATATAAAATTACGCAAGGCTGATCTTCGGGTTGCGCTGTCCCCAGATAACATATTAAAAGGGCAGGATGATGATATTGATGATGTTATTTATTTCCATATAATAAACTTACTAGTAATTGAAACGTTTCATTACAGATACGGTCCATGTATTTTGGGAGCAAGACGAAATGGATTTGATGCGTTGAACTCAACTCAAGAAATAATTACTGAAAAATCCTCCTAAAAATCTAGCTTATGATAGAGAAAACCAAGTATTCCTCCCTTAGAAATTAAAAGACCGTTTTCAGCGATTGTATTATTCGGTTCCTTTCGAGTACCGTAATTAGAGACATAATAGAAAGACAATAGGTAAGCGAGTGCCGGCGCTCGCTCGGGGCTCAAAAGTTTAAAGGTACAATATGTACTTTACAGGCCATGTCCCTGTCATCTTCATCCTGCACTACGTGCCTTATTAAAACTTTTGACCTTCAACACGCTAAGAAGAATCTTAGCGTGTTGATCAAACCTGTTAAACTCCTTACTTGGCCCAGTATTCGGCCACGGCAATGCTGTCCACTGACGCTGTCATTAGGTCCTTACGTGAACAGGTAATAAGGCACGTAGTGCAGGATGAAGATGACAGGGACATGGCCTGTGGAGAGACGCCGCACAAATAGAGCTGAATATTGTGCGGCGAAAATTTTATAAGACTATAACAAATAACGATCAATAAAACTAAAAAAAAAACAATTGATTGAATGTGTCTAGACAAGACAGGCATAAAAAGATATTTTCCAATACATCAAATAGATCTGATGTATAAAAAAATTCTTGTGGACGTGATAGTATTGATAGAAAACAAACTATAGTTCCTGTATGGAACATTTATTAAGGAAAATAATATTTTAAGCCTGTTGATATATCGTGGCTGGATTATAGAAATTGATCACTTCATGAAATAGCCAAGTAAGAGTGGCCAAATCGTTAAACATTAAAATTTGATGATACATATTTGAATCCTCGTTTCGCCTACTTTATTTAAACCCTATAATTGTGTGTACAACGTGTAACAAAATAACCACATACAAAAGAATACAAAGTTAGGTAGCCTAACTAGGCGCATAGATTTACAGAATGTTTCGTAATATTAGCGAGTGTGGGTATGTTATTGACCTCCGTAGTGTCGTGACACGTTTATTATGATTTGAAATCAAGAATCATGCGATACCGAGAATTTGGTATCAATTTTTTTAATAAAATATTTTGTGCTGAAACTTCGTGTAGAGATTTTATTCAACCTGTATTCTTCAGCGCTTCTTGATGTATACGGTTGTTTTGTTACACGTTGTATAGAGAATAGATAGAGAGGAAGAGGGAGACCAAAGAAAACATAGATGGATTGTGTGAGAAGTAATATGAAAGAAAGAGGAGTTAGTGATAGCGTAACGACAGGACAGAATGGTAGAAAAAACCGTATTGCGCCGACCCCAAATAAAACGGGACAATGGCATGATGATGATACTTGTGAAAATCCAGCAGTGTTTATGCAATATAAACTACTGGCCTGTCAGTCTAGTAGTTAGTGACCCTGACTGCTATGCGGGAGGTCGTGGGTTCAATTCCCACCCAGGACAAATGTTTGTGTAATGAGCACGATCATTTGTTCTGTGTCTGGGTGTAATTTATCCATAATATATTTGTATTTAGAAATATATAAGTATGTTTATCAGAGTTCTAGTACTCATAGCAGAAGGTCTGCTTAGCTTGAGACTAAATGGCGTTGTGTGATAGTTGTGGAATATTATATTATATTAAAATCAGGTTTATTATTACTAATTGCGACGATCGGACTAACAAAACAACGATTGCGTTCTCTGCAAATTTACAGTCTTAATGGCTGAAAGAACACGTTCCACTAATTGGGTCATAAAAACAAAACAATAAAGTACTAATTAATATCTTTTATATCATCAATGAAACTCAATTAACCAATCGTTCATAACATGTTCATAATATAACTTCTTGATCTCATTCAGAAATACACAAAGGAAATGTTGATAATATTTTGTAAGTAATCGTTTTTGTCTTAGTTTCGTAAGTACTGTATCACTGTGGAGTGCTTACTGATAAACAATCCTTATCTATATCTATTACATGCCTGAGAATGCCTTGTAGCATTAAGTCCGTCTATGTACCACTACTGTACATGACGATTAAATAAATAAATAAATTACAGCCTACTTTGGCTGGGACGCATCGCCCGCCGTCCGTACTAATCGTTTTTTTTTTTTTTGTAATCAATATCGCTTGGTTTCCGTATAAGGCGTCGTCCACAAGCCCGCGTCTGCCGTGGATAAACTAGCCCTGCTGAGGACGTTCGTACACACACTTGTGGCCTCCTCCTTCCCTAGCATTACCGCTTCGCAGAAGGATAGGACCACCTGCCATTCCTCCTCGCTCCGGACCATACACTAAACCAGGGCCTGGCGCGAAATGTTGTTGCCGCAATCAGATAGCTGGGCCTGCAAGACTTCATTCAGACAATAAATCTGAACTGTCTTTAAACTATGGATATGACACCTAACCCTACGTAGAGACTCTAAAAAAGGGTTGAAGCCTATTGGGGCCCAGGGTCTCTTTCTGAAAGGAAGGCTTGGTCCCAGTGCGAAGGGCAAAAAAGTAACGGGGTGGGGTGTTTAGTCAGTAAGAGTCTGACACTGTTTCCTGCTTCGCCCAAAAGCGGGATTAGTCATTGAATGATTTTTGCCCACCATGGAAAAAAACACCTAACCCTAGGGTTAACCCTAGAGTAAAGCTAGGGCTAGCTTAGCCTTAGCTCAAGCTAAGGCTAAGCTTTCCAATCGTCGACGGCGCGCTGTTCCCGCACGCCTCAAGGAGTTGTCAGCAAATGGAGAGAGCCGAAGCCACTGGGGCCCCGGTCCGGTTTCTGAAAGGAAGGCCCGATCCCAGTATGAAGGCTAAGAAGAAATGGGGTGGATCGTTTAGTCAGTAAAAGTCTAACACTGTTTCCCACTCCGCCCAATGGCGGAATTCGTCATTAGATGTTTTTTCCACCATAAAAAACTCTAACTAAAGCTTAGTCAGGGCGAAATAATATAAAAATAATATTTCACAACTATCACACAACACAATCCCAAGCCAAGCAGAGCTTGTATTATGGGTACTAGACAACTGATAAACATATTTATGTATTTCTAAATACATACATATTATAGATAAATTACACCCAGACACAGAACAAATTATCGTGCTCATCACACAAACGTTTGTCCTGGGTGGGAATCAAACCCACGACCTACGGCATAGCAGTCAGGGCTAACCACTAGACTAACAGACCAGACAAATATGAAGAAAATAGTACCTCTACTGTTTTCTACACTTAATATAATAAAGAGGCAAAGTTTGTTTTTTTGTTTCTTTGTTTTTTTTTTGTTTGTAGGAGGTAATCTTTGGAACTACTGGTCCAATTGGAAAAATTTTAGCAACAATAGAAAGCTGCTTCACTCCTGAGTGACATAGGCTTATTTTATGTACGCGGGTGAAGCTGCTGAAAAAAGCTAGTATTTAATAAAATAATTATGTTTAAATTGCAGTGGTGACAGTCTCTGTGATTTATCACTATGCAGTGCCAAAAACGATTGAATACTATCCTCCCTTCCAAAATAAACTGCCATGCGCCAGATGTCTCAGGATTTACTTTCCTTTGTGTGCTTCTGACAATGAAACTTATACGAACGAGTGCAGGTTTAGATGCGTCCAGTCAAGAAAGAGGCCTGCAAGACGAGCCAAGATTGTCAGGTAGGTACTTTTGTCGTCGACGGCGCGCTCTGATCCAGCGCGCCTCAAGGAGTTGTCAGCAAAGCCGTACGGACTCTGCACAAGAGTCGAAGCCTACTGGGGCCCAGGGTCTCTTTCTGAAAGGAAGGCTAGGCAGAGAAGGATCGTGGTGCGGTGTTTGGTCAATAAGAGTCTGACACTGTTTCCAGCTCGGCCCTAGAACGGGATTCGTCATGAGATGATTTTTGCCCACCATAAAAAGGTAGGTACTTTTTAAGAACCAATACGGCTAGTTTTTTTTCCTTTTTGTTTTTTAGATTTTATCATTTGTCGTTTATCATTTACCTTTTACGTTTGTGCCCGCGACGTTGTCTGCGTGAAGGCTCTACAGCACCAAAAATACCTAAGATGGCAGTGTCGCTATAGCATTATAAGTAAACTACTTTTAAAATAGCATTAAAATGTACTCGTAAGATTTGTTATGCAAGCATAGCAAGTGAAGAGAGTTATATGGAAATCCTGCTGAGTTCTTAATAAATTAGTGCGCCTTACCATCAACGATTGCATCACTGCTTACCATCAGGTGGGATCGCGGTCAAGCACTAGTTTATTGCAAGTAAAAAAAAAAAAAAAAAGTACATTCATAGGATGTAAATGAAGGAAATACAGAGAATAATGCAGGAACACATTCTATAGTTCGTTTTTTAATTCTAGACTACGATTTGACAACTCAGAATGTCACACTCTAGAAACATGTTGCCAATTTTTTGGAGTTTGACATTTTAAGTGATCAAAGGTAACTGTCTACGAAATCCTCAGTACGTAAGTCTAAGACGCATTTACAGTTTTCTCATGTTTGATTACAGAATGGGTCCATGTATTTTGGGGCAAAGAAGAAAGAGAAATGCAATAAACTCCCTCTTCTTTACTGAAGATTTCTCATGAAAGTATTTTATGTTACGACTTTATTGATATTTACTAGAAAATAAAAAAGGTCATCTTGTATCGTGTGTTTTATTTTATTCTTGAGCCTCGAGCAAACAACGGCGTTCGCACACCTAATATTGTCTTTCTATTATGTCTCTAATTACGGCATTCGAAAGGTTAAAACTAGCTTTTGCCAATGGATTCGTCCACCTCAGTGTTGGTTATTGTAGATGAGGAGTTGAAATTGATTTTCAAATTAACTGTAATCAAAAAGTCAGTCATTTGTTTTTTTATTGGGGGAAAAGAAGAGCAGGGGATAGTGTCAGACTCTTACTGACTAAACGACCAATCCAGTCCCTTCTTAGCCTTCATACTGGGGTCGGAAATTCCTTACAGAAACTGGTCCAAGGCCCCAGTTTGGGAACACATTCATTGTGCGTACAGCCAAAGAGTGGAATTCCTTGCCGGAGTCTGTGTTTCCTGATGGCTACAATCCGGGAATCTTTAAGTCAAAAACGAATATATTACTTCTAGGTAAGCGCGCTCCATCGTCGACCGCATCGTCGCTTTCCATCAGGTGAGATAGCAGTCAAACGGGAACCTATAATTTAAAATAAAGTTGATGTCGGCCCTTTAGCTGGTAGGCCTCTATGTTTGGTCACAACTCATTTAGGCGCGTGGGAACAGTCGACTACTTGGGCTTGGTCCGGACTGTTAGCAGACGACCGGACAGAAGTCATTTTGTTTAAGGAGGAGAGGAGGAGTTACCACAAACCCCAAGGTTGAAAAGAATTACCGACGAACTGAAACACGAAGGTTCACAGCCTAGGGGGCTGTGAACCTTCGTGTTTGCCTCGTTTCGTTGACGTCGAAAGCTTGAAGTTGGCAACGCCTACAATAATTCTTTGTTCAGACTACGTGACTTACTGTTGTGTTGAGATGACATCAGAACAAAGAACTGGTGTGGTCAACTCAAAGCGTTCGGTGTTAACTAAACGATAGTAATTTGGTTAAGGGAACAGGTGACTTTTATTCAGTAAAAGTCTAACACCCCCTCTCTTAAGGGGCTCGGGGTCTATTTCAAGAGGGTTTTTTGTGGTGGTAAAAATCATCTCATGACGAATCCATCCCTTGGCCGGAGCGTGAAACAGTATCAGACTCTTACTGACTAAACGACCCACCCCATTCATTCTTAGCCCTCACACCGGGGTCGGACCTTCCTTTCAGAAACCGGATCGGGGCCCCAGAAGGCTTCGGCCTTGCAGTTAGGCCTCTCCAATTACTGACAACTCCTTGAGGCGCGCGGAAACAAAGCGCGTCGTCTACGACTGGCTTGCTCCGGACTATTACCAGACAACCGGACGGCGAGCTACCCCTTGCTCGCCGTCAGCAAGCCCGCGATCGCAAGTCACTCTCAGGAATCTACTGTTTAAGTCACTGTTTCAGCGAGAAGAGATAGCGGTCAAACGCGAACCTATAATCAATTTTTTTTTAAAGTCACCAAGTTCTATAAGTAATAATAATAAAACCAAAACCTTCACGTTTCACAAATTGGACCATAAAAACAAAAAGTTAAATAGTAATTAATGTCTTGTACATCGCCCGTGAAACTCAATTAGCCGAGCGTTCATTAAAAGTCGGTAATTTTAAATGTTCTTCATTATATGCAGAAATAAACGTGCAAAATGTTTATAATTACTTGTGAGTATTTTTTTTTATTTTATTTATTAAGAATTTTATTGTACAACTCTTAATGTTAACAGGATCCTCCTCCTTGCGTCATTTATCCTTAAGCCTGTGTCCTGGCAGTGGGAACATTATACGGCTGATGCAATACAGTGCAATGAAAGGCACAAAGAAAAAGGCACGAAGGAAAAGCACCCCGCTCAAGATCGTAGATATGTCAAAAAGAAGTAATAGGGTCCCGTTTTTGCCTAATATGTCATTTAACTGAAACCAGGGCAACTGTATTCTGATTAGTGTCTATGGTGCAACACATTAATACCTGGTTCACACTTAATAGATTGTTGTATTGTGTGCGTCTATTTTGGGCAAAATAAACACTGTTTTCTTTCTTTCTTAACCTTTTTGGTCCTCCTTGCGTCATTTATTCTCAATGCTGAGGGTCGTGACCTCGACGAATAACTTTTTGATGGACTATATTTCGCCAGTTGCCCTATCTTCGGCGATGTGGATGGCGTCACAGACTGTAGTCTCCAATGTACTACGGATTTGGTCTGACCAACGTAATGATCTCCTGCCCCTTGATCTGAAACAGGATAAACATTTAGAAAACTAAGTGAACAACAGACGTTCTTATCTCGCACAAGAACAATTCATTTTTTACATTGTAATGATAATCATCATCAGCCTTTTCAATGTTCCCACTGCAGGGACACATGCCTCCTCTCTAAGAGAGGGAATGGGCCGTAATCCACCACGCGGGCCCAATGCGTGTTGGTGGATGTCACATGTCTTCGAATTTTTGGTTCTAGGACATGCCGGTTTCCTCACGATGTTTTCCTTCACCGTTTTGAGAGCAGTGGTGATGAAATAAATTACACAAAGTATTGCACCTGGCTGGGTTTGAACCCGCTACCTACAGCACGCAAGTCGGGGCCGTTAGCCACCACTGCTCATGTAATGATAATGCCCAAATTTTTTATTGACAACTGTTTGTTGTAATTTCTTTTTCTTTCATGTGACATTTTCGATTTTAACATTTTTAAGAGCTATTTCTTTTTGACATTATATTTATATTTTTGACATTTGTAATAGTTGAATCTGGATTTATATTGCTTTTATATTTCTTAATAAGGTTACCCGCAAACAACATATGAAAGGGGAAAGTTCCTCAAGCAGTTGTCAGCAACCGTAGGGACCCGGCAGAAGGGTTGAAGCCAATTAGGGCCAAGGGTTTGCGTCTGAAAGGAAGGCTCTGGCCCTGGTATGTGTGGCGATGTAGGAACGGGGTAGGTTGTTTAGTCAGTAAGAGTCTGACACTTGTTTTCCGTTCTGCCCAAGAGTGGGACTCGTCATTGGATGATTTTTACCTAACATAAAAAAGGGTAAGTTCTCAAATTTTAATTTGAAAATGGCGTTAACATTGCCGTTTGGCGTCACCTACAACAGCGCGTCTGCTTAACCCTCTTGCATTTAACTGACCATAGTAACAATGCATGCTCTGCCGAGTAAACTAGTCTTAGTACATTTACATTAGGTTGATGCAAGAGCGAAAAACCAGGGCCGTGCTGCAATAGTACATTTTGATACAAGTGCAGGAAGTTTGTTATTGCGACCAAGGCGAAATTCTATTATGGAGCCGAGGGCTGCAATGACAAATCTGCACGTGTGTCAAACGACGTTTTGCAATACAGTTACGACTTGTGAAATTAAGAAATAAAGAAAAAAAATTAATCGTATCTCAAACAAACAGTAGAAATAGAATAATATCATTTAAATCTGCTCTGGTTAGTTTCTAATTTCGTGGGGTCGCCCAGCGCCCGGGGGGACGCCTCGCACCTGATTCGATAAACTAAGTAAAAAAATAATCATCCTTGACCGTGACAATAAGGAAGGAATAAAAAAGCCCTTGTTGTGATAAACTCAAAAAAGCACTTGGGTGATATGCATGCTATATTGAACCTAAAAGCAGTGTGATAAGAGGCATTTTTTGAGTAAGTGTATTGAAAATACTTTTTTTTAATCATAGTTCTTTTTTTTGCAGTAACAATCGTATCCATACTATATCACTTTGCTGTACCAAAAACGATTAAAAACTCCTCATCTAAAGCTCTGAAATGCCAACATTGTATCTGGGTATATGTTCCTGTATGTGCTTCTAACAACTTAACCTATATAAACGAATGCTGGTTTAATTGCGTCCAGGCGGTAAAGAAACCTAAAGTACGACCCACCATTCTCAGGTAATTTAAAAAATATATATACACCGTGAAATTTAAATGGTTGTTTTCCCGTGGCAGAATGACTTGCCATAAGGAGTACTTTTGAAGTATACAGTAAAAATAAAAAAAAAAAATGTTTTTTTTTATAAATAAATATATAAAATATTCATCAACTCGAAAAAGCGAAAACAATAGTAACATTAGACGTAATTTGTAGGAACTACTAGAGTCGCACGCGCAGCACGCCGTCAAAGGAAACCGATTCATTAAATATTTAAACAAAAATAATCTCTCGCACGTTGTGATACGTCATAATCAGCTTGCACTCTACAGGTCCATTTTTTGTTTTTAATATTTTTTTTTTTTATCAAACGTTTGTATTACCAAGACACAACCATTTCGCTGAGGGAACACAACCATTAAAATTTCACGATGTATATACCAGCTGCTGCCCGCGACGTTGTCTGCTTGAAGGCTCTACAGCACTAAAAACACCTAAGATGCCAGTGTCGCTTTAGTATTTATACCTAAACAATTTTTAAAATAGCATTAATTTTTTTTGCAAGTGAAGAGAGTTATATGGGAATCCTGCTGAGTTTAGTCATAAGATGAGACTAATGAAAATAGAGAAAATAATGCAGGAATACAGGACATGAAATACGTACAACACTTCCCTATAAACTACGATGGTAGTTATGCTGCCAGGAGACAAAATGTAAACAGAGTCAGGACTGGTGACGCGGGAGCTAGCGACGTACAGTTGCCCGTGTGAGAAGCAACTCGTCCTGAGGTTAACACCCGCTGTCCTCAGTGTCTGCCCATAAGTCACAGGACTTATTGATGATCATCATGAAGCCCACACTCGCAGGGAACTGTACACGCTTGAACTGGACCGTGAAGTCATGAGGTATATATGATACTGCTTCGCCGACGGAATCGAAACAATTCGTAAGAATTTCCGCTTCAACGGTGTGTCTGAGGAGCGAGATGACTTTAAGGTGGGTCCCGTTACATAACTTCGGAGGAGATAGAAGACCCGAAGATGAATAATCGGGACACCGACCTTCAGCTTGAAGATATGCTCTGAAAGTTCACCTGCTGGCAGGGAGTTCAGAATTTCCACGGGATAATGTGCGGCGTCATCTTGCTCGATGACAGTGTTTATCAAGGTGTAGACCACTGCAATTTCCGAGATAATGCATTCGTTAATTGCAGCAGCCTGATCATTTTTTGGGTATCAAAATGGCCCTCTCACACAAGATTTGTCCTGTAATTATTAAACACAATGAATAAAAATAATAATCAAAAGATTTAACAAAGTTATCTTTTAGTTTCTGAAAGTTAAAAAAAAAATACACGCTATAGTTTTTGGTTGATCTTTGCTTTTTTGTCTGTGTTAGATAGACATTACTTTGAAAATAAATCACACCAAGTTCTTTGAAAAAATTAATAAATATTCCTATATCAAATCATTACGCAAATAGTTAAATTTAACATTTTTTTCAAAACATACCGATTGGCCTGTTTGACGTGATGTTCAATTTGACTGGCCTGTCAGCATAGTAGTTAGTGACCCTGACTGCTATGCGGGAGGTCGTGGGTTCGATTCCCACCCAAGACAAATGTTTGTGTGATGAGCACGATCATTTGTTCTGTGTCTGGGTGTAATTTATCTATAATATGTATGTATTTAGAAATATATAAGTATGTTTATCAGTTGTCTAGTACCCATAACACAAGCTCTGCTTAGCTTGGGACTAGATGGCGTTGTGTGATAGTTGTGGACAATATACAATATACATATATACAATATATACAATTTAAAATCATCAAAAATAATACATCTGCCCTTAAGACCTGGGTCTTAAGGGGACACTCGGAGCGTTTTCTCCGACTGTAAGAAGTCGCAAGGGAATTCCCATTCACCATAGCTGCGGGCTTGTGGACGATGAGCAATAGGTGACCCACCTTTCAGCCATTCGGTAATCGTACCTACCGAAAACGAGAAATGGACATTGCGTAATATTCCACACGTGTATATGAGTCATCAGCAAAAACCAAAAAACGTAAAGGCTCAGCAGGCCCAAAGCAACTGTAGCTGTGGTTTGGAATCCTGGAATCATCATCAGCCTTTTTAATGTTCCCACTGTCTCAGTGCGGATTGGTGGATGTCACATGTCTTCGAATTTTTGGTTCTAGGACATGCCGGTTTCCTCACAATGTTTTCCTTCACCGTTTTGAGAGCAGTGGTAATGAAATAAATTACACAAAGTAATGTGCCTGGCTGGGTTCGAACCCGTGACCTACAGCTTGTAAGTCGGGGCCTTTACCACTCGGCCACCACTGCTCTTTAATCCTGGATCCTGGAATACGAGATAAAAAAGGAAAATAGGTGTGGATTTTTACCAGTAAAAGTCGGAACCGCCCTCCTGCTTCACTCAAAATAAAATGATGATTTGTGATTATCTGTTCGGGGAATCATTTCTCTCGGGGTGGTGATGTAAAGAGGAGGAATGAAACACATGGGTCAAAGGGTTATGAGAATACATGTTGATGGATGGAGAAGGATAGATAAGCCAAAGAATAGACGGATGGAATGTCCAGGAGTGATATGAAGGAAAAGGAAATTAGTGGTAGCAAGATGGGTGACAGGGCAGAATGGAAGAAGAAAACGTATTGCGCCGACCCGAAATAACATGGCAAAAGGGCAGGAAAACGATGATAATATTTTTAATTACCGTATAATAAACCTTTTAGTAATTTAAATTTTTGATTACAGCCATGGCCCATGTAAACGTAATATACGAGACAAGAAATTAATACATGCGTTGAACTCAACTCAAGAATTAATTACTGGAAAATCCTCCTAAAAATAGCTTATGAACACTATGTATTCATCGCTTGATAATAAAGATACCGTATTCAGCAATCGTATTATTTAATTAAAGGTACAATATATGCAGAGATGTGATGGCCGAGTGGTAACAGCCCCGACTTACGAGTCGTAGGTCGCGGGTTCAAACTCAGCCAGGCGCATTACTTTAACATAGATATAAGTAATACTAACACATAATGTGGGCCAAAAGTTGTCTTAATTGAATAAATTATTATTATTATTATTTGTGTAATTTATTTCATCACCAGTGCTCTCAAAACGGTGAAGGAAAACATCGTGAGGAAACCGGGCGGCATGTCCTAGAACCAAAAATAGGAAGACATGTGACATCCACCAAACCGCACTGGGCCCGCGTGGTGGATTACGGCCCATTCCCTCTCCTAGAGAGAGGAGGCCTGTGTCCCAGCAGTAGGAACATTAAGAGGCTGATGATGATGATGATGACAATACATGTGCTAAAATTTTATAAGATCATAATAAATAACGGTTTATAAAACTAAAAAAAAAAACAATTGATTGAATGTGTCTTGACAAGACAGACATAAAAAAATATTTTCAACAAGCTTGAAAGCTTGAAAGCTGACATTTTTTTTCGGTAATAATCATTACATTGAATAAAACAAAGTTATTTAGTCCCTATGTATGCATAGATCTTTAAAAGTACGGAAAGGATTTTGATGCGGTTTTTTTAATAGATAGAGTGTTTCAAGAGGAAGGTTTATGTGTATAATACACGCATAATAAATTCAATATCAGTACCCGTGCGAAGCTGGGGCGGTTCTTTAGTATATTTCTAAATTACTTAAGTTTCCATTATAATATAGGCTTAAGAATGAATAACCAATTGCTTAGACCAAACCATTACCTACAATCAATCTACCTTTTAGCATTGTAATTTTAGCACTAAATTGCTTTCAGTACTATTAGTCAGGGGTGAAGGTCGTGACCTCTAATGTCTAGAATGTGACTTGGCAAATTACATTAATTTCAAACAAAAAGAACTGTGGAAGGGTGACCGGCGACTTTGCTTCCTGTAGTCGTATAATATATGTCATCTACACTAATATTATAAAGAGGAAAACTTTGTTTGTTTGTTTGGTTGTAATGAATAGGCTCAAAAACTCATCATCATCATCATCATCTCAGCGTTAGTCCCGGTTGCTTCCTTGGCTTTCACCTCGGTGCCCGGGGTCCGCTTTCCAACTTAAACGCCTCCACTTCGCTCGGTCTTTCGCGTCCTTTGCCGTAAGCCCATTGGCACGCATATCGTCCCTTACGACGTCGATCCAACGCCTCTTAGGCCTTCCTCGTTTTCCGGGTCCCGGCGGAGGCGGCATGGCGAGGCATCTGTTACCAACGTAGTCTGCCGGTTTTCGTAGTAATAATAGGCTCAAAAACTACTGGACCGTTTTTAAAAATTCTTTCACCATTTGAAAGCTACATTATCCACGAGTAACATAGGCTAAATTTTATTTTGGAAATAATAGGGTTCCGTAAAATATTTTGGTTTTTCGAACACAAGGTGTAAAAAATCAACATGTATTATACACATAAACCTTTTTCTTGAATCACTCTACCTATTGAACACACACACTACCACCATATGGTAATTAAAGTTCTGCCACAAGGAGTTCGATCCCGATTGCCAACGCCGTAGGCACCCGTCTCCATATCTACATTATCTACACTAACATAATAAAGAGGTTTGTTTTTTTGTTTGTAGGAGGTAATCTCTTAAACTACTGGGCCGATTGAAAAAAATTTAGCAACAATAGAAAGCTGCTTTACTCCTGAGTGACATAGACTATATTTTATGTACGCGGGCGAAGCCGCTGACAAAAGCTAGTATTTTATATGGAAACTACATTCTTTGAACTACAATTGACCTACACCCTGGAATGCTTCGGGTATCCTAAGAGTTTTGTTTCCATACCTATAAAATGAATGGAGATTGACACGCCTACATCGGCGACTGTGACGATTGTCCACGCAGTTTAGGGCTTGCTTCAATGTCCATGACATCTTTTTTAAATCTTATTTTAAATAGTCGTTTAAAATAAGATTTTAAAATTAAAAAAAAAATCATTTCTATTAGCTTTATCATTACATAGTATAAAACAAAGTTGCTTAGATCCTATGTATGCTTCGATCTTTAAAAGTACGCAACAGATTTTGATGTAGTTTTTTTGTAATAGTTGATCCAAGAGGAAGGTTTATGTGTATAATACAATATATTTGTCGTCTCGTGTCCAGGATGGTGTTCGAGCTCTGGTCTATCAGATCTATCATGTGGGCGTATGTGGGTATCGTGCAATGAATAACAACGGGTAGGAGTTGAATCGGTTTACTTCTCAATACATTTCGGTACAGTGCACTGTTATCACTTTACAAATTACAACAAAAACGGACAGTTTCAGAACGTCTTGACTCTGCGACGGGCTGGCCGAGAGTCCGCGTCCGCTCCCCGGGCGGATTCCCTCCTCCGCAAGCTCGCAGCAAAGCAAAAATGTCACCGACTCTGTCAGGCGCGCCATCTTTATTTAGTTCTTCTAGTTGCCACTAGATGGCGTGCCTTGTCTTGTTGTCAACAAATCGAAGCCGTTTCCGACACGGCCATCCTGCAAGACACACGTCCTCGTGTGTTAGTCGTCATCGCCATCTCAGCTGGAAGATGTCCACTGATGAAATGTTCCAACAAATCATCCATCGCTGTGTGTTACTCTGAAACAAAACACATCTCGCAGTATCATATAGCTCGGTCACTCCTGACAAACACTAGGAATCGCTCTCGCATCGCGAGTGCATTCCCAAACACCAAGTTTGAGTTTACGTGTCACTCACACAAAATTAACAATTCACATCTTGACCATGAGCGACCATTTACAGGCCACACAAATGTCTGCTTCGTGCGGGAATCGAACTCGCAACACGAAGTCAATCGCTCAATGTGTCAACAAAACTTTACTCAACAAACCAAATCAAAATTTTGGGTAATAGAAATTGTCATTCAGTCATGTACCAACGTTCATTGTTCTCATCTTAAAGCCTTAGGAACCCCCACAAGCAAGCCACTAACGCCACGGCACTCATTGCCGAACTGCAATCACAATTGCTTTTCCACATGTGCATCCACCACCTGTGGATCACATTGGGTAGGCTAGTCACCGACTTCCGTCAAAGCTCAACGCGCATCGCTTACTTGCGTGTTCCCCACAACATAGGCTACTACTACTAGTATCACCATGTACTTCGGCTGGTACATGACTTTCTGGCTTCTTTCTTAACCTGTCGTGATAAATTTACAGTACACACAACTAATCAAACTAATCCAAAACACTAATCATTAAGCTGTACATTACACTTGTTCGGTCATGCCTGACCAAGATAGGTCAGCTCAACCAGGACATCGATTAACCAGCAGCATCGCTTAACCAGCGGCATCGCTTAACCAGCGGCATCGCTTAACCAGCGGCATCGCTTAACCAGCGGCATCGCTTAACCAGCGGCATCGCTTAACCAGCGGCATCACTTAACCAGCGGCATCACTTAACCAGCGGCATCGCTTAACCAGCGGCATCACTTAACCAGCGGCATCGCTTAACCAGCGGCATCCCTTAACCAGCGGCATCACTTAACCAGCGGCATCACTTAACCAGTGGCATTAAAGATTCGTGGACAGAGTTTATAACTGACCAGCGTAAGGCTCTGGGTACAATTGGTAGCCAATGAGATCGGTTGTTGCGATGCACTTTTCGGTACGGTATTGTTATTTAGTCTTCGATAATCTTTAAACGTTTCATTTGACGCGTCGTATTTTTAACTAAAAGACTAGTTCAGGTCTTTTTTTTGCAATTAATAATTACACGGTCGCACCATAATTCATTTACCCGCTTACGAATTATTTTTAATTCATCCGCGCAAAACTACTATTGTCATCTTTATACAGTCAAAAATTAGTCGAACGATTAAGATCACTTTTTGTTGCACGCGTTTGTAGCATACCGATAGTAAAATAGTCCAATTACTAACGAAACGACAAAGAAATAATCTAGGTCACGTCGGTGTAAACAACGTCAACATTATTTCGGAGAACTGTCACCGTCATAAAAAGATCGAAACGGTTATTATCGGATCTACTGAGGGTACTTTGTAATTACAATTATTTAAGCCATGAACCTAAGCTATTTTCAAAAAAATGTTTCACGGTCACTAATTTAACTGAACCTTTGCAACAACATTTCACGGCCTAAGACTTAATTTCGCAAATAAATGTTGGTTCACGTAATAAAATAGCGATTTAGCCCCTATTATCAATTTCAACCACACAAGTAATGATCTGTACCGAGCACCGTCATATGTCACCTACACTTGTCAATGTAACCTTTTACTTTAAATCTACCCCAAAATTTACTGACAACCTACACTGTCTCCCGCTCCGTCCAAGAGCGGGTTTCGTCATTGGATGATTTTCACCCACCATAAAAAAATCTTTGACGAATGAGAACTCAACTTTAGAATAAAAGTGGAATGAGAATACCTGACCTTTTTCTGATGAAAGATCGGCGATCACGACGTCAACCCATCGCTCGCTGTCACAACGGTACCGTCACAGTTACCACCGCGCGGCTTCTTTCAGGGGTCCAGATCTCCATCAAGAACTCTGCTCTCCAAAGCCGATCCAGGCCTATCTTGCTACCTTATTGTCGGGGTCTCGAATATTCTTGTTTTCAGCTTGCCTTTGTTCAATTTTTCCATAGTGATTTCTGAATTGCTCTCGTCTCTCCGGGTCGAATTTGGGTAGATTCACAATCTGGGTAGAACGTTGTAGTTTGCGCTCTGGGGGCACAACGTCACCATGGTCCAACATTCGTTGCTCAGGATTAGGGAAAAACCCCAGTAAAAACTTAATCAAACCATTCAAGTCCATGCTTCGATCCGAGTCTTCATTTTCGAATTTCGAATAATAACCGCCAACTGTCTTTATTCTCGCCATTTTCTTCAGTGTTGCGTGATTATTGCTCACATAGCTTTTCGATTCATTTGCACGATTGAATCCCACTTATGATGTCGTCTCGTGTCCAGGATGGTGTTCGAGCTCTGGTCTATCAGATCTATCATGTGTTCGTATGTGGGTATCGTGCAATGAATAACAACGGGTAGGAGTTGAATTGGTTTACTTCTCAATACATTTCGGTACAGTGCACTGTTATCACTTTACAAATTACAACAAAAACGGACAGTTTCAGAAAATCTTGACTCTGCGACGGGCTGGCCGAGAGTCCGCGTCCGCTCCCCGGGCGGGTTCCCTCCTCCGCAAGCTCGCAGCAAAGCAAAAATGTCACCGACTCTGTCAGGCGCGCCATCTTTATTTAGTTCTTCTAGTTGCCACTAGATGGCGTGCCTTGTCTTGTTGTCAACAAATCGAAGCCGTTTCCGACATATTTAATATCACCAGTGCACCCGTGCGAAGCTGGGACGGGTCGTTAGTTTATATATAAAAGGAGAAACCACGGAGAAACTGACTGACTGAAATATCAACGCACAGCCGAAACTACTGGGACCACAAGCGTGAAATTTTACACAAAACTTCCTTCTATGACGTAGGCAAACACTAAGAAAGGGTTTTTCAAAAATCACCCCCTAAAGGTATGAAAGGCATGTCCAAACTTTGTGCGAATACCTATTTTCACGCGGATGAAGCCGCTGGCAGAAAGCTAGTTTATTTATATAGTCTAATAGCGGACCAATTTAGCTGTTGACAAAGTTTTACTTTCAGACTTTTTCTGGAATCTGGTAAAGTCGAAGTTATTAATAGGGTGTTGGTAGAAGAGTCGGACAAGTTCTCGTCCGATGAATAAAAAAAGCCAAAGTTTTGCTGAATACAAGAGAAGCTTGAAGTTCAATGATTGGCTGCTTCTTAGCATTCATTTTTATTTAGGTCGCGGGACGAATTGTTATGATTTTTAGACTTCTGTACCATAAAAATTGGTGCTTAGGTACAGGAAAAGTAGATGGGAAACGATCAAGGGGCAGGAGTCCATTACGTTGGTCAGACCAAATCCGTAGTACACTGGACACCACAGCCTGCGACGCCATCCACATCGCCGAAGATAGGGCAACATGGCGAAATATAGTCCATCAAAAAGTTATTCGTCGAGGTCACGACCCTCAGCATTGAGGATAAATGACGCAAGGAGGACCAAAAAGGGTAAAGAAAGAAAGAAAGAAAACAGTGTTTATTTTGCCCAAAAATAGACGCACATTATACAACAATCTGTTAGGTGGGAACCAGGTATTATTGTATTGCACCATAGACACTAGACAGAATACAGTTGCCTTGGTTTCAGTTAAATGACATATTAAGCAAAAACGGAACCCTATTACTTCTTTTTGACATATCTACGATCTTGGGCGGGGTGACTTTCCTTCGTGCCTTTTCTTTGTGGCTTTCATTGCATTAGCTTTTGGTATTGCATTAGCCTTATAATGTTCCCACTGCCAGGACACAGGTCTCCTCTCTAGGAGAAAGAATGGGCCATATTCCAACACGCGGGCAAGGTACGGATTAGTGTATGTCACATGTCTTCGATTTTTTGGTTCTAGGACATGTCGGTTCTATCACGATGTTTTCCTTCACCGTTTTGAGAGCAGTGGTGATGAAATAAATCATACAAAGTAATGCGGCTGGCTGGGTTTGGCAGACGACCGTCCGGACTAAGTCGAGTCATTGACGGCGCGCACTGTTACGTGCGGGAAACCCACGCGCCTCAGGAAGTTGTCACCGCGCGCCTCAAGGAGTTGTCAGCAAATTGTAATGACGAATCCCGCCCTTAGGCGAAGCGGGAAACAGTGTCAGATTCTGACTAAACAACCTACCCCGTTCCTTCCTTGCCTTGATCCCAGGGTTCTGGTTTGAATCAACCCTTGGTCCCAGGATGTTTCGACCCTGACCCTACAGTTTGCTGACAACTCCTTTTGCTTCAGCACGCGAGTTTCGCATGTACTAAAAATTTGGTTGCATAAAAAACAAATTCAATCAACTTAATTCACTTTACATGTTGTTGTTTTTTTGTCTAATTCTTCCAAACTACGCCAAAACTACAACCCAGTCGGTCTACCACATGCAATTTATCCCTATCTATCTTTTACAGTGGTCGTTCCATCAATCTAAAGGGCATCCATCGCTTCGCCCGCCGAGACTTTCCACTAAACAAAATGCTATTTACATTTTTTTTTTCTAATTAAGAACTTTGCAGGCTGCCACCACATGGCCAGTATTACATTTTGAACTCAATTCGTATGCCACACTTGCCGGCGAGAAGTTAGACGCGGCCAATTTTGTTCCCAGAGAAACTTTGCGAATTTTCTTATTTGCCCTGGGATGCCAACAAGTTTGTTTCGTGAACTATCTAAAAGTGTCTTAATAGAATGTTCCTGTACATGTGTTTTAGACATTATTGGGAAAATAATTATCTAGTATTTACTTCTTGTTTTCGAATTGATGATAAACTCTTTTATAAACTTTTCTTCTTTTTGTGTGAGAACAACATAAATAAAAAATATAGCAAAAAAAACTGCTCGTGATAATTAATGACTATCAATGACTGGCAATTTCATGACAATAATTTTAAAATCAAGATTTTAGAGGATATGTAGAACTGACAGTAAAGTCTCAGATACCTCCTTCGAAAAGGGAGTATCCTCCGACCAGACTGGTATTATAGTCTGGTGAGCTACTCCCCGATAGTCAACTTCGGGCTGTCGTATATGTTCTAATTGCGCGGCAAACTTTGATTGCGCGATGCAGGATTCTTGCAGTTCCTTCCTATTTAACGCCATAGATGGCGCTACAAAGATATATGGTTTTAAATAGATTTACCGCATAAACTACGCCCCGGTCCGGCTTCTGAAAGGAAGGTCCGACCCTGGTATGAAGTCTAAGAAGGAAAGGGGTGGGTCGTTTAGTCAGTAAGAGTCTGACACTGTTTCCCGCTCCACCCAAGGGCGGGATTCGTCATTAGATGATTTTTTCCCACCAAAACAAAACTGGACAAACTACATATCCAAAAAAGACACAGATTTTTTTTGTGTATTGTGACAATTCAATGTTTTCAATGGAACGATCGAATGGACACCAATTGGGCGTTTCAATCACCTCTGAATGTGTCAATATGCGATTTATGAAATAGCTGTATTCATGCAAAAAAAATATCTCAGTAAAGACTAAACTAATCCGAACACGGTTGAAGGGATTGATAAACGTATAAAAACGTTTTTAATTTTTATTGGTGTGAAAACTTCAGAATACACCTTGGACCAGGTAACTGAATTGGCATGCTTTTTCAAAAAACCCTTATTGAAATACTCAATGTTTTATTGCAAGCCATATGTGTATTATTATAACTTCTACGGTCCGGACTAAGCATTATGCCTTGTCGTTTACACTGCGTACATATATATATATAAGGACTGGAACAGTTTGTTTATCGCGGTCGTCTCGTCTGATTACAATTTAAGTGTCTTCAAAGCTAGAGTGAATAGGCTTTTAATAAACTGTTGCGCCTCACCATCAACGATTGCATCACTGCTTACTATTAGGTGGGATTGCAGTCAGTCACTAATTTATATCAAATAAAAAAAAAAAACTGGAGTCTGTGTTTCCTGATAGCTAAAACCTAGGGGCCTCGAAGTCAAGAGTGAATAGGTTACTTCTAGGCAAGCGTCCTGCATCGTCGGTCATATTATCGCTTACTAGAGAGTGAGATTAAAACAAGTACCAAATATTTTACTAGTTCCCTTAATTTAAACCACAAGTCATACTCGTAATATGAAATACGTGACTAAAATACCAAATAATCCTAATTCGATCACAGATCTACAACAAAGAACGAACAAAGAAAATATTTGTCGAAAAACTATTTCCTCGTATTTCATCTTAATTTCATTTGCCTTATAGCTTAACAAGTAATATTTATGTAGGAAGAAACGTAATTTATGAGAAATTCGGTCGATAACTTATAACGCTGAATAATTAGTTCAGGTATTGCTCAGCCGTTTCAGAGATATTAAAATAAATTTCACTTAACTGCAGTAAGCAAATTTTGTAGATCACCGTCATAGCCCGAAGAATCGCTGAATTGTAAAAATACATCACATTTTAAAACTTGACTGAAACATACAAAGCGCTCCACAGTGTATTTTTTCCCCAAAAAATCGGACATGCCTTTTTTTTTGTGAAATCTTATACATAAATGTTTTATGAATTAATTAATAGAACACTCGTGCACCTATTTCTCATTATGGAGAAATAAAACCACTTTATTCTTTTTTATAGTGAAATAGTAAATCATCCATAACTTTTGAAATATTTCACAAATTTTCTTCTTGGTTTTTCTGATCCACAATAATCTCAAAACACATAATACTAATTGATTTATATATTTTTTAATTGAGTTTTAAGAGATTTATTTACAATTTAAGCATTTTTTATTTTATTTTTTTATGGTCGTATTTTCAATTATTTGGATTTTATTTTTCTTTAGAATTGTTAATAAAATGTGTTAGAAGCTTAGAAAAAAAAATCAGATCCAAATAATGAAGGATCTCTAACTTAGAGGCTTCTAAAGTTTTCTATGGTAATTATGGTTTTAGGGTTGTCAATATTTCTTTTGAAATTTATTTTCTTTTGAATTAAAAAATGGTGGTTAGGGTAACAATTATTATTCTTCATCCTGATCGGCCGAAAGAATTTCTGTTATGTTGTCGCTATCGGTATGACCTTCAATAATTTCAATTTCATTTTCTGTTGCCGCCTCAAAATCGTCTTCAGCTGAGATTTCATACGGTTTCAGTAACTCCACTACCTTGGATGGTAAAGGCAAAGATTTGAGTTTTTTCAACCTATTCTGAAGCCTAATGTAGGAAATTTCTGGATCTGACGATTCCAGTGCCCTGTGAAATAGGTCCAACATTGTTTTTTCACGGTCGGATTTTCGGCTATGGTGTTCTCTGTCATAACGCCAGAACTTATTCCGCGCTTCACCGGCTTGTTCTGATAATAGACCCACTGGAAGAGCTGAGCTATTAATAATATCTTTGCCGTGAATGAGGATTTTGTGCATAGTTACTGTCATTGGGTACCAACCATATTCTGCCACGTATTTAGATGCTACGGTTTTGCAAAAATCTCCAAACTTATCAGCATCTACAGGTAGACTACAAGATAAGGTGACCAGAATCGTGTGAAGATCGTCCAACAACCACTGACTAAGGCCTAATATTTCTGCAAACACTGCACGATTTTGATCAGATAGAACGGTTCGGGCTGTGTTGCCGTCATTTGTTGTTCCAGCATTGGGTCTCACAACATCAACCAGCACTTTCAGTTCTTTTCGCACTCTCTCTTGCACACGTTTCTTTGTTTCCTCTACAGTGTTTGATTCCAGTGAACATTTGCTTACCCTCCATTTCTTAACAGGAAGCTTGTAGCCCAAATGAAGTAAAAACTCCAATACCCGAATCCATGCATGCAAGGGGCTTATTCCGTATTTGAAAACCGACACATCTATTGGCCGCGAATAAATAATATCTAATTTGTTGAATTGTGTAGAGGTTGCTTTGCAAAACGGACATTTAAGTTGAGAAGAAGTCTCTGTTATTGTATTCAGAACTTTGCCATCTATGCATGTCAAATACAGTTGTGGTTTTGCCCTTATTGTCTTCTTGTTAGATGTCGTTGCTTCTAATGTAGTTAAATCCTTAATTTGGTCATCTATCCACTTCTGTTCATTGAGTATTAAATCTTTCGTCTCTTTTCGATATTGGATATGAATCGGGCGGCAAAACCTGTATGATTGTGGAGTTGGGTTTAACCAAAGAACAAAGTCTTTTTTTGTTTTTATCCGCAATGGAATGAATGTAGTGGCAAATAAACTGTTTTCAGGGTCTTGATTATCAGACAAATTTTGTTTATACAATGATTGACCCGAACTACCATCAAACCCCCAACTACCTTCAAAAATACAATCTACAGTATCAAGGTTTTTTTGTTCACAATATGCTGATATAATTTCGTCGCATGAGTGTACTAACCTTTGAAGAGTGTGAGAAAGTAAACTAGCTAATGGGACAAAGGCTTCTCTCTCTGTTACTTGAACTGCACTATCCGGATAACATTTTTGTTTTGCGTCGAATACTTTTTTATATGTAGGAAATGCTGGAAAACCTCTTGATTTTAAATCATGTTGCAAAAAATTGTATGTAGCTACTGTAAATTTTCTGTCTATAAATACTGCTAAAGCTTCCTCTGGAGAATAAGGACGGGGGTCTTCGCGAAGTTTGGTTGCTAGCTTAGTCGGTCGTGTTGGACTTTCAAGACAAGAATTTATAACAAATTGCAAATCTTTTGATGCATTGGTTTTTAATTTTTGACCTTTTGCTTCTAATGCACTAGAAACAGCTTTGATAACTTTTGCCGGTGGTTCACTTTCTAAAGAATACTGGAGGTCTTTGCACACCCTTCGTTTTTGTCTGCCACTAAGTGATTCATAGACCAAACATGAAGAAGTCGAAGGAATGGCATCGATTGTGGGCGACACGGCAATATCAAAAATATTTTGTTCAGGGACTATATGTAAATCTTGAACACTATGATTTGGATCAGTATTGGACTCTGAAATTTGTTGCTGATGATGAGGTGCAAATTCATATCTGTCAAGCGATTGGCTCATAATATTAATTTCAGAGTCAGGAATAACCACAGAGTCGGAAAGTGACGCATCTTGTAAAGTTGGATGTTCGCTAATTAAAAATTTATTCAAATCATTTTGTATCGATTCTTTAAGCCACGTGTTATTCTTCTTTGCAAAAAAGGTCATATTATATTTACAGTTTTTGTAGAGGATTTCACATTTAGACGTGAATTTAGCTATTGCTTCTTTGAATCTTTTCTTATCATTGACATCAGTTTCGGAAAATCCTAAAATATTCAAAATAAGGTTTGACCTTTCTTGTAAAGGCAGGTCAGTAGGGCGAATTTTCAATCCCATTTCTTTTGATTTGGTGATCAACATCTTATAGGCATCGAGCCTACTAATTACGTCTCCTTGTGTACTTGCGAATACTCCCGGAGGATGAAGAGTACCGGCTGTGGCGTTATCCTCAACTCCATCAACTGCCACTCGTGGACCAACATGAGGGTTGGCGCCCTCATGCCCTCCTTGCAGTAAGTCAGCCGGTCGGAGCCCGGACAGACATCCCTCAACAGGCCGGGTCAGGTCCTGTTGAGGCAAAGTGGCGCCATGGGTCTTTGACGGCTCCATGGTGCCTCACCCCCGTTCCTCCAGGAAATATGTGTTGGTGCAAGGTTTTAGCCGTAGCCTAACGAGGGCGGACCCCTTCCCTGAACCACATATCACCTTTCATTGGATTTTAAACTGAAGATTTTAAAACTTTATTTAATTACTAGCTTTTGCCCGCGGCTTCGCCCGCGTGGTATTGGGGTTGCCTAATAAGAAGTTGTATATCCCACGGGAACCTTATGTTTTCCAGGATAAAAAGTAACATATGTGCTATTATGAAGTATACGCTATCCTTGGGCCAAATTTCATACAGATTCATCAGGCCGTTTTGGCGTGATTGAGTAACCAAACCAAAATAAGAAGTTATATAAGGTGCTTTTAAAATATATGCCAGGCTTTTTGGGAGGTGTACTGTTGTGTTTATAGATTACAATAGTGAAGAGCTTTCGTGCCCAGGAACAGTTAATCCAGTTTGAGAAAATAAAGTAGTTAAATAAATATTGACTCTATTCTGCACAACGTGGTTCACAAATTACGCGCGATGTTTCTCTTCGTCAATGAAACAGCTGCTATCTCTTTCCATTCGTTCTACGAATGAAAACTAAAATCAGCTGACTAGCTTTTCCCTACCTAATTCACTAGGTACGCAATAATACGTAGGCAAACAAGTGTTTTAAAGTGCAATTACTTACCAGTAGTTACCAGTTACGATGATAAACTTCACATCACACTTAAACAGTTCAGTTTAAGTTAGTTTAAACAATAGGTACTTAGATTAACCTTTCGACTTTTGTAATTACAGACACAATTAAAGAACAAAACGCCGGCGTTCGCTTAGGGCTCAAAAGTGTAATATCAAATAACGATAAATTACAGGAACTTGGCGTATTTAAAGTTATCCGACACCAACGTATTTAAAAGTTATTTACACACTCCCTACCGATTTTGAAACTGTTGCACAAGTCCATCTCTGCGTTGCACACAAATGGGTTTTCACTTTGTTCAATGTGTCCGTTTTACTGTTCACTTGGCTAAATGTTTTTAATAAAAACGCGCGCGATAATAATAAAACTAAATCCCGTGGCGGGCGGGAGGCGACTGGCAAGCGGGTGGTCGGCCAGCGCGTGCGGCGAACGGGGTAGTGCGCGCGGGGGCGGGAAGGGGGGGGGGGGGGGGTTGCTGTGCAGTAACGACCGAGTGGCCGGCGCGCAGGCGGCATTCGTTTGAAATGAATGACAATCGTAGTATGAATGGCGCCGGTGTTTTGCGGCGCGGAGCGGCAACAGCGTATCGTAATATCGTAACACCGGAGGATGGTTTTATGCGAAAAAAGAATAACACAAATTATCAACATTTTATCTTTACTATTGTAATCTATAAACATAATACTATACTTCATAAAAAGCCTGGCATATATTTTAAAAGCACCTTATATATCCCACAGGAACCTTGTGTTTTTCCGGGATAAAAAGTTGCCTATGTCCTATTCCGGAGTGTATCCTATGCTTGTGCCAAATTTCATCCAGATGCGTCCAGCCGCTTTGGCGTGATTGAGTAACAAACATCCAAACATTGTAACTTTCGCATTCATAATATTCGTAAGATATATTTTTTTTTTATTGTTGTTGATATGTTTCAATAAGTAAATAAGACCAAGATAATTTATTCAGATAATATTGTAAACTGCGTTGGAAAAACTGACATTTAAAAAAATTACTTCAAATATTATGTTTATTAAATTATGAGGCGACAACCCTATCCAGAAAAATCTGAATTTTAACAACTCCGAGATCCTGCATAATTAGGATCCAAGAATTTGTAGGATCATAAGCATAAATAAAAAGAACATTTCGATCCTAGTTACAAATCCAAATATGTAATAATATGGCGGTAAAAAAAAGAAAACATAAATTTACAAAATCAGCCATAAATCTGTTATCTTGAATAAATAAAGCCTAGATGTTTTTTGTTATAGGAGGGATTTTAAGACACTATTTAATGCCGTCAATAGATTCTTAAAAAGAAGTCAAACTTTTAAGTTATAACTGTTTCTATGGTTTTTCTGGAAACCATAGACATTTTTTTCAAGTACTAATTTTCAATATTTTATAGCAAAAGGGCAATCAGGAGTTTTCGTCTCGCATTTATAATCACAAATCCTATGAAATTAGATAGTAAAAATGCCATGTCCGATTTTTTGGGCGAAAAATACACTGTGCGCTCAGTCGTCGACGGCGCGTACTGTCCCCGCGCGCCTCAAGGAGTTGTCAGCAAATATAGAGGCCCAACTGCAGAGCCGAAGCCTACTGAGGTCCCGGACCGGTTTCTGAAAGGAAAGTTCGACTCCAGTATTAGGGCTAAGAAGGAATGGGGTGGGTCGTTTAGTCAGTAAGAGTCTGACACTCACTCCGGGATTCGTTATTAGATGATTTTTCCCATCATAAAAAATAACATACAAAACGCTTAAACAATTGGTGTTTCATGGTCTACCCTAACCCTTTCACATTAAAAAAAAAATAAACAAAACAGCTAACAGAAAAAAAAAAACAACGGAAAAAAAACTTTAAACCGCCGTCCAGTAATCTAAGCGATCTACGCTCGATTACACAAAAGGTTCAGAGGTTAGGATAAATAATTTCCTACAGCACGTTACCCTAATTGCCGTTTAATTATGATTTAAAGTTAACTCGCGATTAACTTTGTCTAAACTCTAGAATCATGGGGTTAGCATCGTTAGCAGGTAAACAGTAATTAATCAAAACGTTTGGTTTGTTTTAGCCCAAACCGTGTTTGCTAATTGTCCGTTGAATTAACTTTTGATTTGGAGAGAAAATTTTGCTTGTAATCGAAGCTGTTCATTGACTTTTTTGATACTGTGTTTTAGCAAATGGATGAATCAGCATGTAACTAATTAAACTATCGCTTAACTTTCGGTTAACTCGACCTACAGCGAGTATTTATCCTAACGTTGTTGAAACCTATACGATATTTTTTGTAGATGGGTAAATATTATCCGAAGACAGCTCCGCGCCCTTAAGGAGGGAAATGATGTAAGATTGCTACTGACTAAAAAACTTTTCTTTGCCTTTGTTCCAAGACCATTTTCCCTACTAGGAATCCTACTGCTTAAAGCCTACTGGGGTCCTGGGGCACTCCTCAGAACCCCAGTAGGCTAGGAAAAGTAGGCTAGGATCCAGCACGTGGTACTATACGCGGCGCCAACGACTTAGACCTGGGGGCTTAGACAAAGTCACATTCTCACTAACGATAACGAAATTCGAAACTCAGAAATGTATGGAACTGACATATGCCTTCGAAAAGTCACGTGGTCAAACGTTTTCGATTCGCTAATTGTTATTAGTTGTTTATACGTCAAATTGGACGTTTTAATTCGATAATCATAGTCAAGAAGTTGTTATTTTATCGAACCAACACTTCGACTTATCGATATGTTAGTCGATGTCACTTTGTCTACCATTTTGTAGTCGACATCGTTAAGGTGCAATCGAACTTAGAAATGGATTCGACAAGGAGCGATTGCCACTTGTCTAGGGCCCCTGAACCTCTATGGTAACTGGACTAAGCGTTTCGCATCGTGGTATACGCCACATATATCGATGAACTGAAACATTTTGCTTGCTTCGGTTTTCCAGTCAGACTTTAATTTAGGGGTCTTCAAGGTTAGAGTGAATAAGCACTTAACTAGTCTGTCTCACCATCAACGATTGCATGCGATGGGCCACAGCGCTGGTTTTAAACGTGGGCCGTGGTGGCCGTGGTGGTGGTGGTAGTGTGTGGTGGTGAATTTGTCTTATTACATAATGTACCAGCGCTGAATTTTCCACTAGTTGCCGCTAGCACTAGCGTTGCGCTGGTACATTATGTAATAAGACAAATTGATTCTCAATATACAGGGTTATTGGTAAAATACTGACAACCACTTAAGAGGTCATTGCACTCATCATTATTTAACAACTTTTACTTAGGTCATAAAAAATCAGCTGTTCCCTACATTTATGTTTGTTTATCTTGTCAAAATGTAGGGAAAATCTGTTTTTTTTCGCGATTTGAGTCAATGACCTCTTAAGTCAATGTAGTATAAAAAAATTGTTTACCACCTAAAAAACCGTAGCAGCCAAACATGGCTGGTGCGACGACGATTTTGAAAAGAAAACCCATAGTCCTAGACCGCAACAGGCAACTGGAGAACTCAGGTGTAGTTTAGTCAGTAAAATCCTGATACGCCCTTCCACTCTCCTCAAAAAGAGCAGCCTTTAGATGATTAAAAAAAAAATGTCTCTTCTTCCAACTTGCGTCACGTACTGGTAGGTACCTGTTAACGTAAGAATCTAACAACGGTGGGAAAAGAATTTAATTAAGAAAATTTACTATTTCTCGCATCGATACGGTAATACAAATTACTTGCTTGAAAACGTACGTGACCTGAATTTGAAAAGAAATATCCAAACAACTTGAGAGCATAGAAAAATAAAAAAGTCTATCCCAAATGGAAGACAAGTCAGTGTTATGTAATTTTGTTTTTTTTTTTATTCTAGATAGGCTTGCGTTTGACCACAATCTCACCTGATGGTAAGCGATGTTGTGGTCGACAATGGAGCACGCTTGCCTAGAAGTAACCTATTCTGGGATAGGATTTGACAAAAGAAAAAGATACACGGGCAGTTTGTGGCGTACCATTTACATAAATACACCGTGAAATTTTAATGGTTGTTCTCCCTCAGCGAAATGGTTGTGTCTTGGTAATACAAACATTTGATAAAAAAAATAAAATATTAAAAACAAAAATGGACCTGTAGAGTGCAAGCTAATTATGACGTATCACAACGTGCGAGAGCTTATTGTGGTTTAAATATTTAATGAATCGGTTTCCTTTGACGGCGTACTGCTCTTGCGACTCTAGTAGTCCCTACAAATTACGTCTAATGTTACTATTGTTTTCGCTTTTTTGAGTTGATGAATATTTTAAATAATTATTTATAAAAAAAAAACTTTTTATTTTTTTATAATTACTGTATGCTTCAAAAGTACTCCTTATGGCAAGTCATTCTGCCGCGGGAAAACAACCATTTAAATTTCACGGTGTATACATGAAATGAATGAAATTAATATACTACAAATAATATATACGTATATAAATATATTTACATATGAAAGCAGACAAAATTATGTACTTAAAGACTATCAAGACAGTTACTAGTTTCGTGTAAACAAAGTCACTGGCAACAGCTAGTACTTGAATAAAAAGTCTTTCACCATGTTCTCTCTCCACTACCTTTGGTTGACTGGTTGAAAAAGCCTAAAGCATTAAGTCCGCCTTTATTCCTTTGTGTTGCATGAAAATTTAAATAAATAGAATCCCAGTTATACGTATGTGCACTGGTTATAAAAGTTTTCAGGAACGGGGCGAACTCAACGGGCTCTCGAGACAGGTCTAGTGGGTTTCCACTCCATGTGTACTTCTACCGTCTTTTAATTTCAAACTGTTTCCGTGAACTGATGAATATTTTAAATGCAATTTTTGTGAAAGAACTCTTGAAAGTTGAAAATGTGGCATTTAGTTAAGTATTTTGGAAGCATAGCTTCTTTTTTAATAGGGTAATCATCCGAGGACTTTTTGCACTCTAGGATGAAGCGGAAGGATCTGTCAGACTTTTGCTGATTTCAACTATGTACCTTCACAACTGAAGAGCCTTTATTTATGGTGGGAAAAATCATCTAATGACGAAACCCGTCCATGGGTGGAGCTGGAAACAGTGTGAGACTTTTACTGACTAAACGACCCACCCCATTCCTTCTGAGCCATCATACCAGTCGGGCTTTTCTTTCAGAAACCGGGCCGGAGCCCCAGTAGGTTTCGGCCCTGCAATTGGCCCTTTCCATGCAGTTGGGCTTCTCCAAACCATTTACTATGATTACTCGCAGCTCCCTACTTATTTTTTGCCTTGGAAAACAAACGTTTTTGGCTTGGCAAAACTACGAAACGGGAACCGAATAATCCGGCAGTATATCCGGTTTGGTAAGAACTTAAGCCGTTCAGTTGAAACCCGAAAATTGGTTATAATTCTCGTCTCAAAAGTAAAACCATCATGACGGTCAACCTTGAATGCACAGTAACCGATTTTTGGCACATAGCCTGCAAATGATTTTTTTTTTTTATTTGTTATAAACTAATGCTTGACTGCGATCCCACCTGATGTTAAGTAGTGATGCAATCCTTGATGGTGAGGCACCCTCCTCTCCAGTCGTTTATTCTCAATGCTGAGGGTAGTGACCTCGACGAATAACTTTATGACTATATTTCACCATGTGTCCCTATTTTCGGTGACGTGGATGGCATCGCAGACTGTGGTCTCCAGTGTAGTACGGATTTGATCTGACCAACGTTTCGGATTTCTGCCCCTTCATCTTTTCCTATCTACTTTTCCTGTAAACAACAACTTTTCCAGGTTATCACCTCTCTTCCTGGCAATGTGGCCAAAGAAATCAAAAATTCTTCTTTGGGTGGGGAGCCTCACTGGTGACTTGAGTTCGGCTGTTATAGAGTGATGAGGTGCATTGGTTTATTAAAAACAATAATTCAACTTATTTGCCGCCTGCAGAGTGTTATAATAAAATATAAATTCCATAAATAATTTATGAAAAGGGGACATCTAATCACCACTGGCTAGTTGGAACTGGCCCAAGAGAGCTTCCTGCCTGTGACAGTTCAATTTTCCGTAGCTTCCGAGCAAAACTCGGCCATGTGCACTTATCATGATTTTTAGTTGGAATTCCGAAAATTAGACGTTTATGTTGGAAACGCAATAATTATTGCTTTATACTCTTGTATTTCTATTATATCTCTAGTTATGAACAGTGGTGGCCGAGTGCTATACGCCCTGACTTACGAGTTGTAGATCGAGGGTTCAAACTCAGCCGAAACAATGGTAAGTTGGTTAAAAGGGCTGAAATGATCTATCCGGGATGTTTTTCGGTTGGAATTATAATGATGATGTAAAAAGAATGACTAGTAAAATATTAAATACTAGCTTTTGCCCGCGGCTTCGCCCGCGTGGTATTATGGTTGGGGTTTCCGGGATAAAAAGTAGCCTATGTCCTATTCCGGAGTGTATCCTATGCCTGTGCCAAATTTCATCCAGATCCGTCCATCCGTTTTGGCGTGATTGAGTAACAAACATCCAAACATCGTAACTTTCGAATTTATTATATTAGTAAGATACTCTTGTATTTCTTTAATATTTTTAGTTATGAGTAGTGGTGGCCGAGTGCTATACGCCCTGACTTACGAGTTGTAGGTCGAGGGTTCATACTCAGCCGAAACGATTGTAAGTTGGTTAGAAGGGCTGAAATCATCTATCCAGGACAGAAAGAGAGATAGTGATGCGACAGCTAAAGGTTAATAGGTATGATATTGGGGCTTTTATTAAGATATTATCTTCACCAAATTCAAAAGAAGCGAAACTGATTTATGAAATGGTTGCTGCATCACTATCCCCCTCGCTTACGCAATAATACGTTTGTTAATTAGTTAAGTCACGTGACATACCTTTGTAAGGTATAAGCTTTAAAATAAATAAAGATTAAAAATCTATCCGGGATGTTTTTCGGCTGGAATTATAATGATGATGTAAAAAAAAAACTAGTAAAATATTTAATATAGTAGAGAGAACATTTTGCCAAATACCAAACCTTACAAGTAGAGGTGTGATATTACAAAATCGTTGAAAAAATTAAACAAAGAAAAAAGACTGCATTTCAGACCACAACAGCATTAAAGAGACCTAGCCTCGAAATACCTTTCATGCGTGGAGCATTCTTAGCGTGTTCCGTAATTTTCTACAAACTCGAGAGTGCAGTCACATGCTTTAGATTGTTCTTTTGTACATGCGTCATAAAAGCTGTAAGTTAAAATGCCTAAAGTAGACACAAACAGCTCTTTTTGTAAAAAATTTATATAAGTACACTGTAACTGCCACGACAAGAAATAATAATAAATGAGAAATGAGTATATTAGAGGAAGTCTGAAAGTGGCGCCAGTGACTGAAAAGTTAAAAGGAAATCGTTTATCTTGGTATGGTCATGTGAAGAGAAGAAATGAAACGCATGTTACGAAAAGAGTTCTGAGTTTACAAGTACATGGATGGAGAGGAAGAAGGAGGCCGAAGAAGAGATGGATGGATTGTGTGAGGAGTGATATGAAAGAAAAGGAAGTTAGTGATAGTGTGACGGGTGACAGGACAGAGTGGAAAAAAAAACATGTTGCGCCGACCCCAAGTATGGGATGAGGGCAGGATGATGATGAACTACCACATACGTGTTATCATAGTTTGAAACCCTTCTCTTAAAACTGAAGGTCCTGCTCTTAAAACGATGAAGGAAAATATTTTGAGTAAAGCGGTGTGTCCTAAAACCAAAAAAGAACAAAGACATGATTATGTCACATCTATAGACCCTCTCTGAGCTCGGGAGGTGACTTACGGCCCATTCCTTCTTTTAAACAGTAACAGTCCACTAACAAAACATAACTTATGTTTAATTTCTGAAAAAAAGACAAAAGCCATATCAATATTTAGTACATTGCGATAATTTCTAACTTTAACGCAGGCAAAACCGCTGGCAAAACTAGTGTTAAAATAAAGACACCCACAACCATAATAAAAATTCACGACCCCAGAAAAGATAATACGCCTTATTTCGTTAGTCGTGTAAAAAGCTTTTAATTAAAGTTTTTCCAGCCATCAATCGACGGGACCCTTAAATCCCTTTCAAATTAAAACGTAAATTGGTTACGTAAATAATGTTACGAACGAAGGAATAATTCGGTTACGTTTATAAATTGCCTATCCAGACAATACCTATATTTCCTGCGAAGTGGGCACTTTGTTTTAACAAGGTACGATTTAAATGAAGATTTTTGCTGAAACCGTTTCGAAATCTAGAAATCTCTTTTAATTTTGTTGGTAAAAATAAATTAAATGATGTAAGAATGGTGAAGATGCTGTAACTTTTACTGAAATAAAAATCGTGCAGTTTTGTTATTGTGTATTTTTTTTTACTTTCAATTTTTTTTTTTTTGATCAACTACCAAGTTATTTTCGTATGGAGTATTTGCACTTTAACTTCCACTCATCATCATCATTCTACCCTTATCCCATATTACTTAGGGTCTGCGCAACATGTTTTTTTCTTCCACTCTGTCCTGTCACCCGTCATACTATCACTAACTCCCTTTTTATAATGCGAATATAACATTATATTTTTGTTGCATATTTGGAAGCAAACTTCTTAACAAGTTATGCTGATAATACAATGCTCAGATGGCTTGCTGAGAAGACCAAAGGCATTCTAATAGAAGAATAATTTACTGTATTATGTACAAAAAATTAAATACTTTTCAAAACTGACAAAATCTTTCTCTAAAAAATTATAATCAATTACACAAGAAAACTAAATCTAGTACACAAAAAAATACCTGGCAAGATAGTTAAAACGTATGAACATGAACAGCTAATCATTTTTATTTATAGATTTACAAAAAATCCTAACTTCAGAAAAAGCCTGTCTGGCAACAAAGTATGCTACAAAAACTACAAAAGTTGAAATAAACAAGCAAACCGCACAACGTTGCCACAGCGTCCAGTCAATGCCTTAGAAAAGACAATAGACAGAACAAAAACAAATAAACATCGAACTGAATGAATACTTTATAGAAAGCGCTGTGACTGCTTGTGGGTTTACAATTCTATTACCATGGCGATTTGCTTTTTTTCTACACTCGTGATAGAAATAAAATCCAATAGGGAATATAGATGAAAATAGTACATTTTGGTATAAGAGAACTGATGGTCGATGGTAGAGATGTTACGGTGGTCGTTTTATCTGAACCGAAGCCAAAACCGAAAATTTGGAATTTGTTTTAACGGAACCGAAATCGGAACCAGAGGTGAGCCTTGGAGGGCTTTGGGGAGAAATGATGACCTATGTTAAGGCAGGATAAGATACATACAAATACACTGATTTGTGACTGTGACACATAAAAAAAAAACCAGCCGGTATAACCTCTGCAAAAGACTCTAAAATTAATGGGAACCGAAGCTGGAACCGAAGCAGAAACTGAAGGTGTGAAATCAACCGAAAGTTTCGGCATATTGGAACCAAAGCTGGAACTCCATAACATCTCTAGTCAATGGGGCCAAAAGGTTCTAAAAGTGACCACTGCGCTACGAAAAACGCAGTGTGGCCAACACTGCGTAATGCCTGGCCACCCAGACCAAACGTTTGTGTGATGGGTATGATCATTTGTCCTATATGTGGGTGTAATTTATGTATAACTAGCAACCCGCCCCAGATTTGCACGGGTACTGATATTGAATATATTATGCATGTATTATAAATATAAACCTTCCTCTTGAATTACTATATTTAAAAAAAACCGCATCAAAATCCGTTGCGAAATTTTAAAGATCTAAGCATACATACTATGTTATGATATGTATTTTTTTAGAAATATTTATGTATGTTTATCAGTTGTCTAGTACCCATAACACAATCTCTGCTTAGCTTGGGACTAGACGACGTTGTGTGATAGTTGTGGAAAAAAAAAATAGTTCCAGTTTCTCATTAGATAAATTATATAGTAAAAATAGAAAATTTTCTATACTTATTATTTAAATCTATGTCCGGAACCTCGCCAGTCTGAATACAATAAATATACAGAGGGTTATTAAGTTAATTAAAATGTACGGGTTGATGTAATGAGGCTACCATTAAATGAGTTGGTCTTATTTCCAGTACATTTAGATTTATTTGGACGAAAGCTAATTATCATATAATGTGTGCCGGAAAATATTATTTGGACGAATTATTTCTTGCTGAGAAATTCTTTCAGCTTAAGCTAATTATAATAAACTTCTGTCTGCACATTCATAGTAATAATCAATCAACATCATCAGCCTTTTTAATGTTCCCACTACTCGGACACGGGCCTCCCCTCTAGGAGAGGGCATGGGCCGTAATCCACGACCTACAACTTTTTTTTTTATTGATTATAGGTTTGCGCTTGACCGCTATCTCACCTGATGGAAAGCGACGATGCGGTCGACGATGGAGCGCGCTTACCTAGAAGTAACCTATTCACTCTTGACTTAAAGATACCCGGATTGTAGCTATCAGGAAACACTGACTCTGGCAAAAAATTCCACTCCTTGGCTGTACGCATAATGAATGTGTTCCCAAAACGTTTTGTACGTATATGTGGGATATCCACCATGTACCGGTGGCGCAATGCCGTACGTCTGGATGATGGAACAACTTGTAAATCGGGGCCGTTACCACTCGGCCACCACTGCTTTGTAATAATCAATACATAATATAAAACAAAGTCGCTTCCAGCTGTCTGTCCCGATATACGAGTACCTATGTTTAGATCTTCAAAACTACGCAGCGGATTTAGATGTTTTTTTAATAAATAGACGGATTTAAGTTGATCCGCCCCATTTGAGAAAAACTTAGTGAAACTCGACTCAGATGGTATGTTCATGTAATGAGAAGGTCTAAAGAACATATGACTAGCCAAGCCAATCTCTCCAACAAGCCAAGCTCTTGGCTGGAGCCAAGAGTTGATGCGAAAGCGTTACACTAGAGCTCTGGGATCAAGGCAAGGAAGGAACGGGGTAGGTTGTTTATAAGAGTCTGACACTGTTTCTCGCGCCACCGAATGGCGAGATTCATCATTGGATGATTTTTACCTACCAAAAAAAAAGTCCAAACAATAAAAAAAAAATCAAAGATTAATGTAACTGGTGATAGATTAACAAAATGCCTATCTCGGACGTCCTCAAATCGTTAGGCCGCGTCAGCAGCCCGTAAAATTCGATTATTGCCTAAATCGGTTCTGTTAAAAAAACTTTCAATAAAATTCTAAGGTAGAAGCAAGATAGACCATTACCATTAAATAAGCGTTACGTGATTACTATAGAATTAGAAGATTTTCTTTATTGTCTTCAGTAATGGGTTGATTCAATAAATTAATCTCACTGATATAATGAAGTTGAAATTTTGTAAATATGTATGTAAGCAAATGTGTATGTATTGCTGGCAAAACAGATATAAAAACTTAGTAGTGAGGTGGAATTCGCACGAGGCCATCCGTTGGGTAGCTCGCCGTCCAGTGGTAACAGTCCGGACCAAGCCAAATCGTCGACGGCACGCTCTGTTCCCTCGCGCCTCAAGGAGTTGTCAGCAAAACCGTAGGAATTTTGCAAAAGGGTTGAAGCCTGCTGGGGCCCAGGATCTCTTTCTGAAAGGAAGGCTTGGCAACAGTGTGAAGGGGAAAGAAAGCATGGAGTAGAGTGTTTAGTAAGTAAGAGTGAAGACACTATTTCCCGCGCCGCCCAAGAGCGGGGTTCGTCTTTGGGTGATTTTTGGCCACCATTAAAAAAAATTTCGTAGACAAGTGTTCCTATTATACAGCCGAGGGCTGCAGTGATTAATTTTCATGGTTCGTGTTGACTCGCCTCATAGGAGCCGACGTGCCCAGCCTAATACGATAAACTATTTTATAACAATAAAAAATTTCTGAGGACAGCATGCTCACTTTTCCCCCCAAGTGTGGAAAACAGACCATTACGTGCCTGTAAGCGGTAGGATAATAACCTGTTATTATCCTACCGCTTACAGGCATATCTCATATTATATATATCATATTTATACTCAAAAATACTTACTCAAAAACAGGTTTTTGAGTAAGTATTTTTGAGTATAAATAAAATCAATTAAAGCTATACGTTCCTTTGAGTAAGTGTATTTAAAATAATATTTTCAAATGTTACTGTTCAACCCTTACGAAAAACCCTACAAAAACCTAAATTAAGACATATAATACCTATTTATCTCCCGTCCAGCCCCAACTCATTAAAACCTTATCTATCTGATCCTCACCTCACATAAACACTGGGCTTAAGAATACAAAGGCAAGGGTACAGAAGGTTGCCACAAATAAATCGCCAGACTAAGAAAAAAAGTTGCTTAAGCTTGAATGATAACTTCATAAGGCTGCTGTGTTCTTTACAAATACTAATACACCGACTTCTATGTGTTGGTATAAGTTATAAACTTACTAGCGACCCGCCCCAGCTTTGCACGGCTACTGATATTGAATTTATTATGCATGTATTATACACATAAACCTTCCTCTTGAATCACTATATCTATTAAAAAAAAGCGCATCAAAATCCGTTCCGTTCCTTTTAAAGATCTAAGCATATATAGGGACTAAGCAACTTTGTTTTATACTATGTTACTAGCGACCCGCCCCAGCTTTGCACGGCTACTGATATTGAATTTATTATGCATGTATTATACACATAAACCTTCCTCTTGAATCACTATATCTATTAAAAAAACCGCATCAAAATCCGTTCCGTTCCTTTTAAAGATCTAAGCATATACAGGGACTAAGCAACTTTGTTTTATACTATGTAACTAGCGACCCGCCCCAGCTTTGCACGGCTACTGATATTGAATTTATTATGCATGTATTATACACACAAACCTTCCTCTTGAATCACTATATCTATTAAAAAAAGCACATCAAAATCCGTTCCGTTCCTTTTAAAGATCTAAGCATATATAGGGACTAAGCAACTTTGTTTTATACTATGTAACTAGCGACCCGCCCCAGCTTCGCACGGGTACTGACATTGAATATATTATGCATGTATTAAAGACACAAATCTTTCTCTTGAATCACTCTATCTATTAAAAAAAACGCATCAAAATCCGTTGCGTAGTTTTAAAGATATAAGCATACATAGGGACTAAGCAACTTTGTTTTATACTATGTAATGAAATGATGATAAGTAGTAGACATCGACTTATATCCTAGCGATAGACTAACACATTCATAGAAAATATTTTTCAAAATACTGAAAAGTTTAGAACAAAAGTCTGCTGCAGCGCTTCATTGGCATTATGGCGTCTAACAAAACTTTTAAGACTTACAGCGCTCTCGTACTGCGTCAACGTCTGAACTGCACTAATTTCATCAATGTAAAGGTGTATGGCTTGTCAAGTAAAGCTAGTGTACGGTACGCCTAATGTAGTGCGTAGTTCATATATCGATGAATCAGGTACATCTAAACTGCTCTAATGTCAACAATATAAAGGTGTTAGACCTGCAGATAATTTATGTGGCACTAATCTAGTAAGTTGTACATGTATATCAATGGTTTTTTTTTATGATAAGTAAAAATCATTCAATGACATATCCTATGAAATCCCTTGGCCGGAGCGGGAGATAGTGACTCTTGCTGATTAAACAACCTACCCTGTACATTCTCAGTCGGTACACTATTGTCAGAGTGGTCGTGGTCATCACTGTGGCTCACGATGAGTGATCATCTTGGTCATAGCGCGCCATTCATCGCGGACTGCAGCTTTCCGCGTGTATTCGTAAACTCAGCATTTAGTTGCGGCCGTGATCTGGCCTGTCCATCTCATTGCTGATCAACCACGTGGCCTGGTACCTTCAACTTTGCCCTGCACTACGAGATGCTCTATGGAGTCATTACCACGCCACGATACATGGCCGACGAAGGTCAAAATGCACGACTGCAGTGTGGATGATAGACGCTGTCTGATGCAGAGTTCTTTTAGTATGGAATCATTCGTACGAAATTCTGTCTATGATACTCCTAGCATCCGTCTCCAGCACCACATTTCCAACGTGTTTCAACCTTCTTCTTCTCAAATTCTCGAAGTGTCCATGTCCCCGACGCGTAGAGGAAAATGGGGAATATCAGACAGTAGACGAGCCTGGTTTTCGTGGACTTGGTAATGTTTCTATTATGCCAGATTTTTTAATTTTATCCATAGCATATCTAGTGATTGCCATGCGTCGCTTGATGTTTGTCTATGTACCCGCCTTTGTTGGATATTAGCGCTCCTAGGTAAACATATGATTACACGACCGCGCAATTCTCTGTGTGTGATCCCTGGTAAGTTGTTATTAGCGCGGTCGACAATAATACCTTGGTTTTTGTGCGATTTATTTTCAGTCATCAATTCCTAATACAATTACAAACAATACTTTACTATTCAATATACATTATCCACAGAATAATAATTCTCTGAATTCAAAATGTCAACAATGCAAATACTTGAGAATCTAATAAATAATATATTATGACTTTCTGATAAATTATTCTGAGTAATGTTTACATTAAAACATTTGGAATCTAAAGTTATTACCCGACTGCCAAAGAAGGAGGGTAATGTTTTTCGAGTGTATGTAAGTATGTATGTATGTCTTTTCCTTTGTGACCTCCTGTAGCCTAAACGGCTTGATGGATTTTGATGTATGAGGTATCGTTAGATTTGTCTTGATTACGGGAGTGTCATAGGATACATTTTATCCTAAAAGTCCCACGGGATAAAGACATAATAATATTTTTTCTAAATTTCCCTTTAAAAAAATATGTACTCGTAATCTAAAGCCAAATGTCGTCGAAATAATTTAAAATGGTACTTACATATACATAGTCTTCTACATCTACAACATTTTCGTTAAATAAAAACAGCTAAAAAGTTATAAATAAAAAAATTATTATTAAAAAAACAAAATACCCGACTGCACACTAAAAAAAGAGTAAAACAAGCCCCACAATACAAATTTACTGAATATAATTTATAAATGTTGATGGAAAGCATCGCAGGCGGGGACCACCTTGACCGCCACCAACGAAAATTCTGCTAAATGGTGCACAACAGAAATGACTATAAATAAGCCTCTGTTGGTCCCCGCCTGCGATGCTTTCCATCAACATTTATAAATTATATTCAGTAAATTTGTATTGTGGGGCTTGTTTTACTCTTTTTTTTTTACATTAATATATTATAATGTTAATCGATATCTACAGTTTATAGTTATTTCATTTTAATTTTTTATACAAAATAGCCCTCTTGTTAAAAGGCAAAACAAAAACAAGTTTAGTTTCCAAAACTACATAGTTTACAAGATATGATTACCTGCAAGTCACTATATTCTTTTTATAAAATAACTTGTATTTTATTTTTATAATATAACTAGCTTTTTCCCGTGGCTTCGCTCCCGGCAACAGAAAAATATTGTGATAAATGAAAAACAACTCGACCTCGATTATACGCAAACTTCACAAAACCCATCTACTAAATAGTCCGAACAGAACCTAAACATTTGGTTCGGATAGGTGAGCCCGTTGTTGAGTTATAAAATTACAACGAAAAGTGGCATTGATTTTTATATATATTGATGTAAATTTATATATTAAGCACGCGTGTATTAATATCATTAATCATTTGTAATTAAATTATCATTTTCATATTATTCAGTTTCCATAATATTTAATTATTATACATTTTTAATCAATTAGTGAGCATTCCATATCGAATAAATACAATTATTTACAAAGTAATTAATATATTAATTTTATTTTCACATTGAATACATTTCGTCAAACTATTAAAACAGTTTTTCTGTAACCAATCTGAAATTCCCTCAGTCTTTTGTTCCCTCTTAGTATCAATAATTATTTTTTATTACACTGGCCTGTCAGTCTAGTAGTTAGTGATCCTGACTACTATGCCGGAGGCCGTGGGTTCGATTTCCACACAGGACAAATGTTTTTGAGTTGTAATATTTTTTTCTGTGTCTGAATTTATCTATAGTATTTATTTATTTATAAATATACACACAAAAAGAAAAGAACACATACAGATAGAAGAGTACAAAGGTACTGCTTAATTCTAACGAAATTTCTTTCAGCAGACCTGTGACAGGAGAGTTGGATGAGAAATGTAGACACAGTGTGTATAAATAATTCATAAAAGTGAAAGTACACTAATATGTATGTATTTAGAAATATATATGTATGTTTATCGGTTTCTAGTACTCATAACACAAGCTCTGCTTAGCTTGGGACTAGAAGGTGTTGTGTGGTAGTTGTGGAATACATTACATTATTACAGTATTAATATCATTAACATTAAAAGAACGACTGATTTAGCTCCGCTAATATTTGCAACCCTCGTCCCCGCTACCATCTCTGTCTAGGCCGTGGCCTCCTCTCTTTAGGATTCCACTCACGTGCATGCCCCAAGTAATGATTGTACGCATTAGCGAACGTCCATTTTTGCTGTCATCTCATTATGGTCACGTGATCCGTATTCAAGTAATTTGTTGTGTGTTCTGGGTATATTTATTTATTTGTTTAGATATCATGGCATTGTATGTTAGAGATGTTTCTTTTTTATGATAGGTAAATCAATCAAGGTCATCCATTGATGAATATCACCCTCGGGCGTAGCGGGAAACAGTGTCAAACTCTTACTCAAAGTCAAAATCTTTTTATTTCACTTAGGCCTACATGGGAACTTGTAAAACGTCAGAAGCTATAATTACCATAATTGAAAAGAGTGTCCATGGAGTTTCTTGCACATTCTTCTCCATAGAGATCTACGCTTTGGAATGTGCAATTAGCATCATTTTTTTTTAGGACAGATAGACTTGACGTTTCAAAAGTGCCTGTAAATGGTTTATTTGGAATAGAACGATTTTGACTTTGACTTTGAGTGCACGGTTCCAAACAATAGCTTGTTTAGTCAGTAAGAGTCTGACACTATTTCCCGAGGAACGGGGTAGGCCCCATTCCTATATTGCCATACATACTAGGGCCAGAGCCGTCCTTTCAGACACGAACCCTTGGCCCCAGTTGGCTTCGATCCTACTGCAAAGTATAAAAATAGATGCTAGCGATTTTTATACTTTGTTACATATACTATTGTTATTTTCTGTATTAGCAACAGGATCGACGTCGTAAGGGACGACATGCGTGCCAATGGGCTTAAGGCAGAGGACGCGAAAGACCGAGCCAAGTGTAGGCGACTGTGTAGAAAAGCGGACCCCGGGCACCGAGGTGACAGCCAAGGTGAGCAACCGGGACGGTCGCTAAGATGATGATGATGATTTTCTGTATTAGCAACACTAAAATGTATTTGTTACACTGTCAACTATAATGGAATAAGACGGATAAAAGTATGCTAACATTGACATTGTCTTTAATATAATTTCCCACATTGATCTGCCTATTCTATTTTTGTAGCAACATCTCAATAAGTTTAGCTGTTTATTAATAGTACGTACCTAATTGATTGATGAATACTGTGATATGGTTTGAGGAGAGACGCCGCTCAAACAATGAAGTAAGTAGGTAAGTTTACTGGTCTCGGCGTCATAATGTCGACGCCGACCAACACTGAAAATCAGCGCTGTGAGCTATTTGCATTATGATGAGAACACAGCATTATGCTGAGCATTTGGCTGTTTTGCGTGAATGTGACGCATTCTTTCCTATAAAAGAATAATGACAATATTTGTTCGTATTGCGTCATTTCGCGTGAATAAAATTATTTTCTATCTTTAATTCTGTATTTTCTTGTCCGGTGGAATGAAAATAAAATTTAAAATTTGCAGTCTATTCTGCTTTAGTGAAAATTAAATTTTCTAATTCGACCAACCTCAACCAAACTTACTTGATCAAATTTTCAAATAACCAAAGTTCAGTTACCTAAGAGCAAAATTTGTAAACGACAATTTATTTCCAAACTTTGACTTTCTAGCCGAAACACCAATACTAATTTTAGCGACCAAGAGCCTCCGTAAACAAAATAGGCCTCATTTCAAATGCAATAACACAACCTCGTTGGTGGAAGTTTAAGGAAGATTTACTACTTTGATCAGGCGTTTATTTTCATCGAGACAGTACGTGACCTTTGAGCTAAATTTAGAAGAATCTAATATAGCTAAATATTTTAACTATGGTACCAAAAAACAAAATACCTACAAAAAAAATCTGCTGGTCTGTACATTTATGTTCGCCTAACTGGTCAAAGGAGAGCAGTGGTAGCCGAGTGGTAAAGGCCCTAATTTACGTGCTGTAGGTCGCGGGTTCAAACCCAGCCAGGCGCATTACTTTGTGTAATTTATTTCATCACCACTGCTCTCAAAACGGTGAAGAAAAACATCGTGAGGAAACCGGCATGTCCTAGAACCAAAATTTCGAAGACATGTGACATCCACCAACCCGCACTGGGCCCGCGTGGTGGATTACGGCCTATTCCACTCTCTTAGAGAGGAGGCCTGTGTCCCTGCAGTGGGAACATTAAAAAGGCTGTTGATGATGATGATGAACTGGTCAAAATGCTGATTTTTTGCGATTTCACGTTTGCTCCCGAAGTAAACGTGGTTTGTTATCATGACTGTACTCACGTGATTAAGTATCGTTCTCTAGTTACCAGTACCTATAAAAGGAGAACATGATCGACATAGGTCTAACACCCGTATTCACAAACAATACTCAAACGATCCTTGACTAAGCAAACGCACAGCGTTGAAATAGAGCTCTGTGATTGGTTCGTTTGTGTTGCATAGTTCACAAACCCTGCCCTGTGCGCTCGCGAGCACTGTGAGACCGCATAGTAACGTTTGTGAATACGGGTGTAAGTCTTTCGAGATGTGAGCCAAGCGGGTAAAAAGTCGAAATAAGGTGTTATTTTTAAAGAGAATTGACTGCCAATAGTGTAATAAATTTCTTATTTTTTTAAGTATATGGCTTCCTCGAACGAACGTCCGATGATTTAACCTATGTCAAGGTAAAAATAGCTAAAGTATCAAAGAAATCAAATCAAAACAAACATTAAAAAAAAAACATAAAAACAAAATGTCCGTCCTAAAGTCCGAATCTTCTCGAAGTCTTAACGCACCGTAATGTATTTTATTAATAAAAAACAAGTAATGCAAATCACGCATTTATTTGCCACCTGATATTAGGGAACATGCATACACAATAATGTTAAAGATACACTTCAGACTTAATGGAGGTTTAGGCATGTCTACGTTTAGATTACGATAAATAAAGTTCAGTTGGCATTAGAACGTCGAGTGTTTCAGTTGTCTTCACACACTTTCCATACCTACACACAACACGAAGCCGCTCAGGCATAACAGTGTACGTCTTTCAACTGAAATAACGATTACCAGGAAACTATAAGTTGCCCGGAGGCTCGTTAGTTACAGAAACCTAGTATTTACGGCTACGCAATTAATGCTTAATCACATTTGCATGTCTAAAGGTTGTGACACACTGTTAGAGCGTTAAGAGGGCCGTTTCTGATCCATCAGCCTAATACTTGACCATGTAATGCAAGCCTATGCAATCTGTGATAAAGAGGAAGCGCGATAAAATAAAGTTAACGCCTAAATTCTCTGTTGGCATTCGACAATTCTGTCACTCATTAGATATTTTTACAATAATTGTCGAAGTTTAAACTAAAGCGGTATATGCCCAGAGAAATACAAAAGTTTTTTTTTTAAACACGCTGCTTGTCCTAAGTAGTGCGTTGATACGTCAAATGGTCAATTTCTCCTTTAATATAATATATTAAAGGAGAAATTGACCATTTGACGTATCATTACATATATGTACATTGCTAAATTTTGATCACACAACATCAGAACATCAGCGGAGCAAGTCAATGACTTTAACTAACTATGAGTCATTAAACTCGCTTATTTCATGTTTACTTAAAGAAATTAATTCGCATATGTGTTTCGAGTTAAAAAAAAAAACTTTATTTCTTAAATTTATCTTTACAAATCGATAGTGTTTCATATATCATTCTCGCCCAAAATCGCACTAAGAACAGACGTGTGACTCTTTGCTCCGCTTTAATAAGTAGCTTACTTTACCCGATAATAGTACATAACTTCGACAGCTTAATTATCATTCTCGCGTACACCTACCATCTACGCAGCGGAGGTGCGCCCGCGTACCCGCGACCCGCGAGGGAAAAGGAACCACCACCTCATAATTGCTGTCCTGCTCCTGCGCCGCCTGCGCTCTGCACTGGACGTGTGACGTCGTCACTCACACTACACGGTAATCGGTCATCGGGTGTAGTATACGCAAGGAATCCAGATAAAATGCAACGTTCACCGATTAAGGCTTCGTCGCATCCAGGTCTTACCCTTGAAAATGTATCACAAAACCAAGAAAGTATACGAAACATAAACACAAGAAAACGGAGAAATCCTGACGAACAACAACTTGAAGACTTAAAAAGTGACCTCTTAAAGTCCTTCAAGGAAATGATGACTACTGAGATTGCTGTAATTAAGCTGCAAAATAGCGAGATACTTCAGTCCAACCTCGAAATAAAAAAACAACTTGAAGAAAATGCTGCCAATTACAAGGATATCCGTGACAGGCTGCTAACCCTTGAAACCAAGCATGAAGCAGCTATAGAGCGTATTAATCTATTGGAAACTCAGGTAAACGTTTTACAAAAACAATTTCTGAAAAATACAATAGAAATAAGAAATATTCCACAACACGACAATGAAGATGTACAGAATATTGTTAAAAATGTATATAAAACTCTACAAATACCGGTAATTGATGAACATGCGGCTATTTACAGAAGAGGTAAGAAGAAGGGACCTATTGTGATTGAGTACCAGAACGCTAAAAATAAAGAATTACTGCTAAAAGCTGTGAAAAAATACAACTCTGCCAACAAAGATAAACCATTAAGTACGGATAACTTAGGATTTACTGGAGCTTTCTCACGGGTTTATATATCGGAATCTCTTACTTTTATGTCCAAAAAGATTTTGGCTGCCGCTCGAGAACTCACGAAAAATGGTTCGTATAAGTATTGCTGGGCCTCAAGAGGTAACATACTCCTACGTAAGGAAGACGGACAGCCTGCCATAGTCATCAATTCTCTAAATCAACTTAAGGATTTCGCCTCTGAATGACTAGCCGTTGTTGAAGACCATGTGAAAATTTGGTACTTTTTCTCTTTATTTAATATTTTTTATCTTTTTCTAAAGTCTCACAAAAATATTGTATGCATTATATTTATCGTATATTATCTGATAATATTTTTGTACTGCTATTATACTTTTTTATATATATTATATTTAGAAATCTATATGACATTATTATTAACAGTCCAATATCCAAACTTCATGTCCGACAATAATAAAACTAACTTGCTGATCTCAGAAACTACAATCGTCGACCAAAAATATAATTTTACTACTAATAGTGTTATATATGGTTGTTATGGGTAACAACATAGATGAAGTTGTCACCGAGGTTGATAGTACTATCAACGTTGGTGATTCGTTTTTGGTCGAGGATCCGGAAGCGTTTCTGTAATACGAACTTGGAACGGAATCGTCTCTTAAAATTATTGTTCAAAATATACGAAGCGTACATAAAAATCTTGAAGATTTCAAAGTTTTTATTGCTAGGAGTAAAATAGACTATGACATTATTATTCTCACCGAATGTTGGCTACAAAATTCAGACTTGATACCTAAACTAGAGCAATTTGATTCGTTTCATACTAGAAACCACATTAACCAGAACAGTGGTGTAGTTGTCTATATAAGAAGCTATTTACCACATGTCACAGTATATGAGCCAAATTTTGCCGATGCTGACTGCTTAGTGATAAGAATAGGTAAAAGCCATGCTTTTATTTGTATATACAGATCACCATCGTTTGCTTCTCTCGCCAATTTTGTTGGATCCTTGGAAGAACTTTTAATAGACATTAAAAACGTACCTTATATTTGTCTAACCGGGGACTTAAATGTTGACGTGAGTTGCAATACTACTGACCCAAAATCCGATGAGTACTTGAATCTTCTTGCCACGTACGGTCTACTACCTAGCCATCAATTTCCTACACGTTTCAATAAATGTATTGATCACTGTTTCGCAAAGCCTAATTCTAAAATGCTGACAATAGTCTGTGAATCATCAGTTACTGACCACAGTAGTATATATTGTATTATTCCTTTAACACAAAAAAGTAAATATAGAACACCAGAAAAGACACTGCTACAACTAAATTATGAGAAAGCCTTTAAACTTGTGAAGGACTTTGATTGGACTATGATAACAACTTTGCAAGATCCCAATAAAGCGACTGAATTACTCATCGAAACTTTATCTGAAATTAGACAAAAAAGTAGTTACCACGTTACCGTGCCCAACAGGCGACAGACTTTTCAACCATGGGTAACACCTGGTCTATTGCGTTGCATTAGGTTCAGAGATACGTTGCACAGAAGATATAAAAAGTCACCTAATGATAAAGATCTGGAGCTTACCTACAGGCGTTACAGAAATCATTGTAACAGTATCCTCCATAATCTGAAAAATGAGCACGATAAAGCCGATTTAAATGCTGTCAAGAGTGATATTAAAAAAACCTGGAAGGTCATAAAGCGTGTATGTAATTTAGATAATTCTGAAAAATCCCAAGGGCCTTGGGAATTATTAAAAATAAAATCAACTCCTCAAGAATCAGTCGATTTTGTAAATGATTTTTTTACTAATATGGCATCCAAACTATCAACTGACATCTTACAAAAGTTAAAACTTACAGAAAATGATCTTGTGAAAAAGTTCAAATGTAACCACAGCCCGATGAACTCTTTTGTGTTATTGGAAACTGATGAAACAGAAGTTTATAAAATTATTATGTCCTTAAAAAGTACCAATTCTACAGGCTGGGATGGAATATCTTCTATGTTCTTAAAAAGAACTGTAAACCTTCTCAGTAAACCTTTGACACACATATTCAACTTATGTTTCACGTGTGGAAAGTTTCCTAATGTGTTAAAGCACTCAATTGTTATACCAGTTTTCAAGTCGGGGGAAAGAGACAGTATCGCTAATTATCGTCCAATATCACTTCTACCTACTATGGCTAAAATCCTGGAGAAGCTAATAAACGTAAGGCTTGTTAATTATATGGAGAAGAACAGTGTTCTTTCTAATAATCAATTTGGTTTTAGAAGGAACAAATCAACAACAGATGCAGTTGAACATCTAGTTACCAATGTAGCTAGTAATCTCGACCACAAGAATAAATGTGTTGGTGTGTTCCTAGATTTAGCCAAAGCCTTTGATACTGTCTCAATCCCTCTGCTAATTTGCAAGTTGGAGGCTATGGGTATTCGAGGTGTACCACTTGATCTTTTTAAAAACTATCTCACTAATAGGACACAAGCTGTAAAAATTGGTAATAACCTTAGCGCTAAGCTTAATGTTGGTTTCGGTGTGCCGCAAGGCTCAGTACTTGGACCAACATTATTCTTGATCTATGTAAATAACCTTTGCAACATTGAACTACCCGATTCAAAAGTGATCACTTTTGCTGACGATACTGTAATCTTATTTCAACAAAAAACATGGAGTGGTGTCAAATCGTCAGCCGAGGTTGGTCTTAAAAATATAATTGAATGGCTTGATTACAATCTCCTTACATTAAATCTTAAAAAAACCAAATTAATAACATTTAGTATAAGAAATAATTTGCTACCTGCCGACTTTAATTTAAAAGCTCATTCTTCTAATTGTTCTGCTGCGAGTATTTGCGTGTGCCCTGTCTTGTCTCCTAGTAAAAGTATAAAATACCTTGGAGTTGAGATCGATGAAAACTTAAATTGGAAACATCATATTCAAAATCTAAAATCTCGCATTCGTAAATTAATACCGATTTTTAAAAAAATAAGAAACTTGAAAGACAAAGCTACGAACAAAACTGTCTATTTTGGTTTGTGCCAATCGATAGTAACCTATGGTATCTCTGCTTGGGGTGGTGCTAGGAAAAGTACTCTTATAAAAATAGAAAGGGCCCATAGATGTATTTTGAAAGTGATTATGTTCAAAAAATTCATATATCCTACAACTGCGTTGTACAAAGAGTTTGAAGTTCTAAATATTCGCCAATTATTTATAACAAAAATAGTCCTGAGACAACATTTCTATGAGAAACCTATATCTAAATCTCTCAGAAGAGTGCATGAGGTATATGACGTCCCAGCATGCAAGACCACTTTTGCACATTGTTTCTCTTATTTCTTGGCTCCTCTATTGTACAATCGCATAAGTAAAATTAAACCTCTTAAAGATTTGACAAGATTCGTGTGTAGAAGGGCTCTGGATGAGTTTCTGAGTAACCTGGATTATGAACAGACTGAAAAACTTTTACAAATATGTCATTAATTATTTATTTATAAATATATATTTTATTGAATATCTATGATTACTAATAGGTTTATGTAAACAATATAAAATATTTTATGAAGTAATATATATACAGGTATATATGTATATATATATATGATATTATAATATATATAATAAAGTTGAAGATAAGTATTCGAACACTATTTGAATTATAAATATAAACATATACACACGTACAGTAAATACGTATACGTTAGCATGTACGTTAGCATATATGTAGTAATACGTTTGACATTGGGACTTGTAACGTATTTCTATACGAAATAAATATGAGTACCAAATGCATTACATATCATTATAGTGTTATTTTTAAACGATATATATATATATATATGAATGTATATATATGTATATAATAATATATGAAAGAGAAGGGAAAGAAGTACAAAAAAAAAAAGGTTAGTTACAATTTTAGTTATGTTTTTACTTTTAATTTTATAATTTTAGTTTTAGAAACACCTTTTTATTATTTTATTTTAACACGCTTGTCAAATTCTAAACAAAAATTGTTTGTGAAAAAAAAAACTTTGTTTACATTGAAATAACGTTTGTAGTTGCGTTGTCTGATTCCTTTGCGTATACTACTTGTTTACGCTAGGCTTGTAACTCGTTATCGCAATCTATGATTCACAGCAAAACAAATGTATTTGGTAAAAAGTATCTTAATATGTTTACATTATGTCTACTATTCAATGAGCGAGAATCTTACCTTGCCGTAACTCAGTCTTTGACTAGCACGGGAGGTAAAGAACTTTTCTCTGTATACCGTCATTGGGCATTAATATAAATATTTTATCAATTATGTGAACCATTGCTTTACTTGTGATAGCATTATTGTAATTTAACTGTAATGTAATGTAATTTAACTGTTCCTGTAATCCCCTTGCTATTTGTTATACCTACATAAGTTCTAACTTGTTGTAGTTGAACGTAACCGAGTGTGCCCTATACTATGTACCTACTATGGAAATATGTATTACCGGTGTACTGTAACCTAAACTTATGGTCAATAAACTATATTATTATTATTATATCGGAATGACCTTCCACGATCAAAAATTTAACGATGTATACAGAATGTGATCTTCAATTTCCGTTCCATATTGTATCCTATATATTTATTGCCCGGGTCATGACCTCACAATAAAAAAAAATAAAGCTTTTCGTGCATTTAGCGTTCATTCGCCCACGACTGTGTGTACTTATATAAATCGCAAAGAGATTCCTTGAGAGAGCCAATGAATTATTCATGTCACTATCCGCTTCAAAGGGCGATCGTCGGCAGGATGCATGTTTTTAATATATAATTATCTTTATCTCGTAGCAAACAGATGTTCGCTACATGTTTAATTTATAAAGAGATGTTTTTTGACTATAAAGAGAAGATACTATAAAGCAATTAATGTAAGAAAATTTATTACAAAGGCAAATGCTTATTCAGTCTTTGTTGTCTGTTCCAGCAGCCGTAGGCATGGGCTTCTACATTACAAGTATTTGGTAGCTTGCTGTCCGGCCGTCCGGTTATTGTCCGGGTCGTCGATGGCGCGTAGTACTCCAGGTGCGCCTCAAAAAGTTGTCAGCAAACTGCAAGGGCCCAGTCGGATCGGAACCTACTGAAGCCATAGGTTGGGCGAAAGAGAACCCTAGGGTTCTGTAACGAAGGGAATGAAGTGATAGAAGTGGATTTTAGACGGTACAAGGTACAAGTTGTCGACAGCGCGCTCTGTAACCGCGCGCCTCAAGAAGTTGTCAGCAACTGTAGGGGCCAGCAGGGTCTAAGCCTTCTGGGGCCAAGGGTTGAAGCGAAAATGGAACAGGGCCCTGGAACTAAAGCAAGAAGGAACGGCGGGTCGATTAGTCAGTAGGAGTCTGACACTGTCGCTCCGCCCAAGGGCGGGATTCGCAATTCGATGATTTTTTACACCAAAGAGAAAGGAGTCAAAAGACGACAGCCCACCTGAAAAAAAATCTCCTTTACTCGAATACCAGAACAATTATGGAAAAAAGGGCTCATCAAGAAAATTAAAACACTTCATCAAAATAAAAACCTCAATATTATCTTGTTACTTAAAAGCTTACGTTCAATAAATTGAGGACTTTCACATTCACTGGAACGAATGAAAATAAGGCTGCTAATGTATTTTTAAGTAACCTTCCGTAATTCGAACTTTATCAATATTCCAAATCAAATGAATTCCAATTTACATTTAAAAATCGGATCCATTTAAAAGCAATTGCCTTAAGTGTGCGAACAAAACAGAGCATACAGAATACGAAAGAGGGATAAAGCTGTATTTTATCAGTAGACAGATTAATTTATACACTACTTATAACTACATATTAAGTTTTACACTACCTAGAATTACATATTAATTTTTACACACTGTTTATCTTTCTTACACTTCAATGTGTTGATAGACAATGCAGACCCAGAACAAAAATCACCAAATTTTTACCCCTGAGTTCATTATTAGAGTTCCGTAACCAAAGGGTAAAACGAGACACTATTATACTTCGCTGCTCGTCCGGTGGGACAGGTGAGATCACAGTTAAGCATTAGTTTATAATAATTTAAAAAAAAAGAGTATAAAACAGTGTTCAAAGTTTAGGTATATCTAGAAACGTATTTTCACGCAAGCGAAGTAGACGCTAGTCTACTTATAAACAGATAAAAAAACCAAACAATTAATGATTATCACTTTATTACATTATCAAAAAAGCACCAAAAAATCACATATATCATAACGGTATTATTCATCACAATAACATATTTAGAGAAAATTTTGACAGTAGTTACGGATAGCCAGTACATTCAAAACCAATGTCGTTTGTAGAAGTAACGTAGGTAGTTTCTTCATAGTATAGACCCGCAGAGGTAGTCAAAGTCAAAGTCAAAATCTTATAAAACGTCAGAAGCTAGTGCACGGTTCCAAATTGCTCGTCAACATAGTCTTTCCCGACTATGTTGAGGTTATCTTTCGAACTAGCGGTATTTGGACGACATACTAGAAAAATATTGATAGATGAAGTAGCTTTCTTTTATTACTAATAGGCATGCCTTTTACCACTATTTCGCCTGATGCTAAGCGATGATGTGATCGACAATGAAGCGCTCTTTTCTAGAAGTAAGCTGTTACTTATTCACTCTTGACTTCAACACCTCTAAGTTGTAGCTCTCAGAAAACACGCGACTCCGGTATAGAATTCCAATCAGCTGTACGCATACTGAATGTTATCAAAATATTTATGCATATTGGTAGAATGTCCATTATGTTCTTGGTATTAAATATTATATCATTCTTCACATATCACTTGAATGTTGCATGTCCTTCCATTTTTAGTTTGATGAAATAATCATTTTTAAGTAGATAAATTATTACGAGGGTAAAAACGGTCGTACCTAATAGAATTAGTGCGAGTGGTCCTGCAGTGGGAAGCTGAGATCCAATTAGTTTTGGATAATAAGTTATCCAGTTTGAAACTATATTTATAATGTCATCATTCGTATACATTCTTGTATCTTCTACGAATAATTTTTTTTGTCAATCATCTCAGTGTAGACAGTCAAAGATGGTCTTTGCTTTACTGTGATCTCCAACTGAATCGTTTGAAATAATAATGTAGAGCGTATTTTTTACAATTGTAGTAAATTCAGATTTTGTGCAAGAGACGCCACAATTTTGCCAACGTGTGAACTAATGTAACATCAAATGCTGGAGAGTATTTAGCGTGAATTAACAGTCAAGTATATAAATCTTTCTTTTTAAATACAATTTAAGTAATTTAGTATTTAATTTACACAAGAATTTTAATTGTTTTGACTTATCATGTCAGATTTTGATAAAAATTTTACTTTGTGATCATAGAGAATTTATGGACCATAGATTTGGATCTATGGATTATAAGTGTCATATTCACGGTTATTTTTAAGAAAAAAAATGATTCATCCAACAATGAATCCCGCCATTGGGCGAAGTGGGAAACAGCGTCAGACTCTTACTGACTAAACTATCCATCCTATTCCGTCCTTGCTTGATCCCAGGGTCCTGGTGTTATGCTTTCTCATCAATCCTTTTCCCCAGGGCCATATTGGCGTCCGAGTGGTGGCCGAATGGTAACGGCCCCGACTTTCAAGCAGTATTTTCTTTGGGTTCAAACTCAGTCAAGGCGCATTACTTTATGTAATTATTTAATCAGCACTGCCCGCAAAACGGTGAAGGAAAACATCGTAAGGGAACCAGTAATGCAAGAAGGCTTTCTATACCAGGTAACCTTAGGGTTAAAAAGACAATACTGTGGTAAGTGAACACAATAAATAAAAACTATAATAATTGTACCAAGTACTTACGCGGGGGCCATTAATTCTTATACAAAGAACTAGCATTCTGCCAGCGGATTCGTCCACGTGAAAATAGGTTTTCGCACAAACATTTGACACGCGTTTCTTCCCTCTAGAGGGTGAATTTTAAAAAATTCTTTATTAATGTTCACTTACATCATAAAAGAAAGCCCTGTGCACAATTTCACTCTCCTAGTCCCAGGACTAGGAGAGTGAAATTTTGCATAAGGCTGACTGACTGACATATCAATGACTGACAGCCGAAACTACCAGTAGTTTCGGCTGTCAGTCAGTCAGTTTTTCCTTTTACATATATTTATATAGATAAGGAACGAGTACGTGAAGCACAGTAATTTCGAACCATCTGGGAATTTCCTTCAATTTAACTGTTCATCGTAAACCTCCAGAAATCATTATTTGAACTGAAAAGTCGCCCAGACTTTTTGCCATCGAAGAGTTTGTACAGATATATTTTAAAGTTCCAAGTAATTTCGAGCAATAAATCTCGGAAACGAACGAGTTTGGAAACTCATTACACGGTTTCGGCAACTCAAAATGTTACGATTGGGAAGAAATTATTAACATTCGCCAAGAAACAATTCCTACTGGTATTTCATGCAAGAATTTGTGGCTTAAAGCTAAAACTGGCTTTTGTGTGTGCAGATTTTGGAGGTTTCAGGTTTTTTTATGGTGGGTATAAATCATTAATGCCACATCCATTCTTGGGCGGAGCGATAAATAATATCAGACTCTTGCTGACTAAACAACCCACCCCATTCTTACGTTGCCTTTATACCAGGGCTAAAGCCTTACTTTTAGTCGCGAACCATTGGCCCCAGTAGGATTTAGCCCTACGGTGTGCTGACAATTCCTTGAGGCGCGTAGGAACAGTACGCGCCGTCGATGACGCGCTCTGTTCCCGTGCGCCTAAAAGAGTTGTCAGCAAATGTAGAGGCCCAACTGCAAGGCCGAAGCCTACTGGGGCCCCAGTCCGGGTTTGAAAGAAAGGTTCGACCCCAGTATGAAGGCTAAGAAGGAATGGGGTGGTAAGGTCACCTCGCTGGGACGTTGGTTTTCAGCCATCTGGTCAACCCTTTACAGACTTGTAAATGCTATGAACATAATATATTGTTAACTATATCAGATCAATAGTGAAGCAATTGTTTTTCTGCTATTTTAAATGTATGTGATGTGGAAATCCAAATAAACATTTTTAAAGGTATGCGGAACAGAGAACAAAGTCCCACATACCTCCTTTGAAAAGGGATCATCCTCCGAACAGACTTTAATTGCTCGATGCAGGTTTTGTTGTTTTTAGTTCCATTGTGACGTCATAGATGTTGCTACACATATAAGCTGACTAGCCTTCTGCCAGCGGCTTTGCCCGCGTGAAGGTAGGGTTTTCCATACAAACTTTAGAACTCCATAACATTCCTTTAGGAGCTTAATTTTGAAAAACCCTTTCTTAGTGTTTGTCTACGTCATAAAAGGAAGCTTTCTGCAAAATTTCACGCTCCTAGGCCCAGTAGTTTTGGCTGTGCGTTGATATGTCCGTCAGTCTGTTTCTTCTTTTATATATATAGATAAACGCATTTCCACGCACAGCTGGGTAAAAAGATGCAAAAAATTGGATAGATGAATCTTCTTTTCTAATTTCTAAAAAATTCTCAGAGGCATAGCTTATACCTACGTACTATAAACTTGAAACTTCTTAAGGTCAACAGATGTTAATTAAAATTTAAACAAAACTTATCTGTTATTATTTAGATAACAAAGAAGTCTTTGCAAGTAATGTTCATAAATTGTTATAATATTATACGAAACACTCTTGGTGAATTTAAATGAAAATGGCCACTATTTTCATATCGTTCGATATTTTTTGGCTCGAACGCCCCACTGTACTTTAAATTAAGAAAAAAAAACCGACTTATTTCAGACAAGTTAAAAACTAGTATTTGTAATTTAATGTTTACTTTAGTGCTTTTAACAGATACCAAAAAAAAAATACCAATACAGTGCAGTGGTATGTAGACTTAATGTTCCAGTATGCAGCAATAACTTTGTGTGTACTTTTATAGTGCTAAAAAGAAAGAAAAACGTTTGTTGGTGCCTCACAATTTCGTATAAATTTACTTTAACATTTTTTTTTTGCGTTGCCTCCTGTTCTAACATTTTTTTGGGTTGTGTTTAATGAAATAGCAAGCTTTTAAACCATAATCACATCGACGATAGACCAGAGGAGAGACGGGTCCTCTCAAGCAAAAGTTTTCTACTCCAACATTAATATTATGTCAAATAATTCTGCGTACATACTCAGTATTGAATCTTTAAGAATTTAAAATTGTCCACTCATTTACTGATATTGAGTCAAAAGCTCTAATTAAACACTCAATTATACACAAGTTTGAATCAAAAATTCGCCGAAGATACTAGATACAATTTTCAATTCAAAAGCCAATCTCCTGACTATGAATATGTCAAGAAAAAACTTTGTAAACCTTTATAAAAACATACCTACGTAATTCCAAAATTCCTAAAAATATACCATACTACATTTCACAAAAACAAATATTGAAAATCCTTAAAAGATTTGCCAACATTTTCACCAAGAGATATTTGCAAACCTATCCCTATTTTGTAGAAAATCTTAACATAGTCAAAAGTCATAAAAAAGACTGCAACAACATTTTTTTAACTAATTTACGAACGTTTTTCTACTACATGTCGCGCACTAGTAAACACTTATCGCACGATGTTCAGAATAAGAGACCATTTTCACCTCTAAAAACACCTCACCTTTTCATATGCAAATACTTATATTATAAAGAGACCAGGGGTACGGAACTGAAGTAGAATAGTTGGTCTCTTCGTACATAGGAACACAGAACTTTTTACTTTTATGGTCCCGCATAAAATAAGCTACCTGTATTAAGAAACAAAGGACTTGTCTATCTCAAAACTTTATATTTTCTTTGACAAAGTTTTGGCATTATTCGTTTTATAATAAATTGCCGAGTTTGTTGTTTTATTATGTAAGTGTTACATTTACATGACAAAGGGGGAAAATAAATATGATGAATAGAGTGTTAGAAGAACGAAGATTTTGATGGAAGACGTGGTTGTTTCTCGGTAATAATTTTAAAACCGACTTTGTTGTGAAAATTTGTGCAAGACATTGCCAAGCCATTTTTTATATAAGCTAGTGCTTGACTACGATCCCACCTGACGGTAAGCAGTAATGCAATCGTTGATAGTGAGGCGCACCAGATTATTAAGAGTCTTTTCTCTGTAGCGTACTCGTTTATTAAATCTTTCCACTGTAGCCTTAAAGACACCGAAATTATAATTGGATGGAAAGACCACAGCAGGCAAATTGTTTTAGTCCTTTGATGTACGTGGTATAAACAACTAAGCGAAATGTCTGGTCCGGGCCGTAAAGAGTAATGGCAGGCGGTTGCCTTTCTCTGCAAAGCAATGCTATGCTAGCGCAGGAGGCGTATGCTTGAGGAACCTTCGCACGCCCCTGCCCCTGAGATCCCGACCCTGATTTTCAGCCACAAGCGTAGGCTTGCGGACGACATGCAATTGGTTGCTTGTAGTCCGCCGGCCGGTAACTGTCCAAGCCGAGCCTGAGTTGTCGACGACCCGTAATGTTTCACGCACGAGATGTCAGCAAAACCATAGGGGCTCAAGCAGAGCCAAAGCCTACTAAAATAGGTTGGCTTCCGAAAGGGAAACCCGGGGTTTTGGGGTGCAAGATTCACGCTCCGCCATAAAGCGCAAAAAAGACAAAAAAAAAGGATTGTAGAGCTACATTAGATTCACGCAACGCGTCGCTACGTACAAATCGCGTCCACGTGGGCATCAGCCTTATGTAGTTCCCGCTACACTTTCGTTACAAGAGAAAAATATTTAATGAATTTTCTGCCTCAAAAAAATTAATGTATCTATATATCTACACATTTAGTACTAAACGTCAGATGATTTCCGAATGTCCCGGCCTGAACTAGCTAATAAATCTCTGTCGGGCTAACAATGCTCACCGGAACTCAGTGACACTGAGACCGTGACTTCGTAATGTGAATTTGCGTGATATGGTACTCTGTGAATACGGCTGTTTATCAAATGTTCAGGTGCCTACGAGATTAAAGCTCTAGAGCCTAAATCTGTCTAGACAGACGGACTGCATTTTAACTGCAATCCAACCGCACATTGCAGTCCGGATGCAGTTTGAATTCAGTTGACACGACTGCAATAGAACTGCAAACCAACCATGCAGTTCGATTGCAGTTGGTGTGCAGTTTACACGATTGCACTGAACCGCCGACTGCAATTGAACTGCAGTCCAACTGCATGTTTAGTTTGCAGTTCTATTGCAGTTGTGTATAACAGCAAAATAGATAATGAGGTTGCTAAACGTAGGTTTTTTAATTTGTTATCAACTAATGCATAACAGTCAACTATCCCACCTGGTGTTAAACAGTGATGCAATCGTTGATGGCGAGGCGCACTAGTTTATCTACACTAATATAATAAAGAGGTAAAGTTTGTTTTTTTGTTTTTTTGTTTGTAGGGGGTAATCTCTGGAACTACTGGTCCGATTGCAAAAATTTTAGCAACAATAGAAAGCTGCTTTACTCCTGAGTGACATAGGCTATATTTTATGTACGCGGGCGAAGCCGCGGGCAAAAGCTAGTTATAAATAGATTTGGATATGACATCGTCTATCAAGTGAGCTAGTTATCCTATCTATGTGGTCTGGTTTCTGTAGCCTTGGTGGCCCGTTGTGCGTGGGCATGGAGTTCATTCTTTATTCCAACTAGCCCACTTCTCCAGAAGCAAATGAGATTTTTAATTTACTCAGGGCGTCTGAAGTGAATTTGGTGCTCCCAGAGTCCACGTTTTTATTGCACTGACGGCAGCAGACTCGAGGATCACGTGCGTGACTGTTTCCTCTGACTCCATGCACGTTTTTAATTGAGTACAATCTGTAACTCACTGTGAAGAAAGTTCACGTTGCAAATTATTAATTGGGACTGCTAGAGACATCTCTTGGTTAAAACAACAATGGAAACCTCATTGGTTCGTTTTAAGCCAATAGATGGCGCATTTATACATTGGTATGCGTTTGTTATTATTTCTAGCGTTCTGTAGTCAACTAAGAACCTTTATAGATTCGCCATGTCTGTCTGTTTGGCCATCCGCGCATAATCTCGGTGGCCATTAGCACTAGAAAGCTGAAATTTGGTACAAATACGTGTACCGACAAAATGGTAAAATAAAAAAATGTATTATTAGGTGAGCCCCCTAGACGTAAAGTGGGGATTATTTATTTATTTTCATTTTAATCCTATCATGTGATATATTGTTTAACTTTTGGAGCAATTATTTATTGATAAAAATAATTTCTCCCAAAAGTTAGTCCATAATAAAGATGATTTGATTAGTTCTCTGGTCCACTTCGGTACGCAGACGAACTAAGTCTGAATATTAACGCAGCGGTTAAAGTGTGAGTAGAAAAATTTGGCAACCCTTTGTATTGCAATTTAAGTACCCACATATTGGGGTGGTTGAATAACAAATTGTGTAATGTACTCAAGTGTACTTGTTTCATTTTAACTTATCCTGTAGTCAATTAATCTTCATAAATTTAAGGCTAGGGTTTCCCTCAAAGCCCAGGAGCCGGATAACAAGTTATAATTATGTATGTAAATACACCGTTAAGTTTTGGTCGTTTTACTCCCGTGGAGGGTGTACAGATCTGTACAAACGGTACAAAACTCAAACTGAAACTCAAAATCATTTATTTCAAATAGACCATTTACAGGCACTTTTGGAATGTCAAAATTGAAGCTAATTTGCACAAAACCATAGAACACTATCGATTTGTAAAGATAAAATTAAGAAGTACTTATTTTTCTCAAACTAAAATTAGTTTAAATTAGTTTTTATTAGTTTTACGTTTTAATTCATATCTTTAAGTAAAGAACAACTGAGCGGGTTCAACGGCGTAGGTAGTTAGTACGCGTCGACCGATACCTACCTACGGTCATTGACCCCTTTGAACTTCGTATACGCGTAAATTAATTTTAGTTTTAGAAACAAAGTACTTTATCTTTACACATACGATAGGGTTTCATCTACCGGATCGACCTTCCACGGGATCAAAACGACCAAAATTTAACGGTGTATAAGAATGGTTCACTATCTTTGAATGCTGCTGAAATAGCTAATACCTACACGTAGGAAAAGAACACAATTAAAAAGATAAGGTAGTGCCTCAAAAGACAACTCGAGGTACAAGGTAAAACCGGGGCGGTAAATTATTCGTTCTCGCCGTGTTATCCGGCGGACTCGCCGGTTATCCGGGCCGTGTCCGCTACGAGGCCGGTTGACTGATGCTTTCCGGACCGTTCAACTTAATTGTGGTCTGCGGTCCGTTCGAAATGTGGAGGGCCTGGAATACAATTCTTTTTGGTGATGAAATGTTTTCACGAAGGCATAAATTTTTCGCGCGGACGTTTAAATTTTTCGTGAGGACCTGTCAGCGCTTCGGTTGTATGTTCACTTTTTTTTCTAATAAAAAAAAATCGTTGCTCCATACTAGGAGTTACTCCTGTATCGTGGGTGCGTTTACAAACATGTAAAGTCACATACACAAGATACCCAGACCCGGAACACCTATCTGTAGGCCATACAAATATTTGTTCCGTGCGGGAATCGAACCCGGGACCTTCACCGCAGCAGTCAAAGTCGCAAAGTTCATCCCTTAATGGGAGGCAACGGATGTTCAAAATTTGTATAAATAAACCTATTTTCACGCGGGCGAAGCCGCTGGCAGAAGCTGGTTTTTATAAATATAAATAGCTATCCCAGCAAACTTCGTACTGCCAATTTTTATTTTTTGTTCTCACCGTTTGAACCTTCCCTGAGAACATTTACAAATATTTCAAGACCAAAAATAGCCAAAGTGGTCCACCGGTTGTCGAGTATTAGCGAGAGTAACAAACAACTAATATAATAATAATAATTTTTATATCCAAAAAGACTAAAACCATGATAATACTAAATTCGTCTTTTTTTGACAAAAGTTTTTTTCTAAATATTTTTACTATATGGCCCAGCGCACACCGCTGGAGGCGCGGCGGAGCGCAATTTAAGACAACAATTTAATCTAAACTTTAACTACCTTAACATACGGTCTACAAGAGAGAGAATAAAAAGAATAAATTCGCTATCCTATCTTACCATCTTGTATGGTCAATGTCGCTTATATATTTTTGTCTTTCAAACGTCGATATGTTTTTTGTTTCCTCTTAGAAATATCTATAGAAATAAGTGCTTTCTTTGTAGTCATATTTGTACCTAATATATCTGCCGTGCTGACGCTAAAACGCAGTAATAGGCTTTTTTAGGTATTTGGGTTTTTTATTGATTCCGAACCAACGTTTTATAAGGAACATATTCGTCTAACCTAGGTTTTGATTCGATAATTAACTTGGCAGAAAAACGAAATTTACTAATGCAGTAACTCAAAATTTTATGCCAAAATTCATTGTTATTCTAACTAAAATGCAGTTAAAGCTTTTACGGCTAAATCGACTCATTACTTTATCAACTTAAACGCAGTAAATGTCTCTATTACCTCATAAAATCTGTAATCCACAACAAAAGAAATATGACGGAATATAAATTAAAACGCAGTAAGCCCTTTTTGCACGGAAAATGTTAATACTGCATTGATGACGACTGATTGAAAACCAACGAAATTGCAGTAAGTTGTTATGTTTACTGCACTATAGTCGGTATCGTTCTAAAGTTGAAAAATAAGTATTTTTTTATAAAATGGCAGTATAAGTCACTGTTACTGCATTATAATTAGTAACTCAAACTAAGGTACTAAATTTCACATTTATTTATTTTATTTATCATTTATATCAGGCATTACAGACCCATAGCAACATCATTAAATTACATACAATAAATGGATTGAATTAAATACATTATAGAATATAAAAACATTGATAAAATTATTGAATTACATTAATAAATTAAGTAAAAATAAACACATTGTAAATTATATTGAATTGCAAATTAGTAAATTTATAAAATTAAAAAGATATTAATTACAGCGTCTAAGAAGGTACACAGCATGGAACACTTCAGTCACTAAATCATTGTTACAGTGCGTTAGTCGAGACAGGAAAGTTGCCTTGAGTCTTCTTAAGAGCCCATGAAAATCAGTAACTCTGTTCTCTGTTGTATACTGCGCTCTAGTCAGGAATTATCTCTCATTTAAACTGTTCTGTTCTGTATTAACTTCGAGATTTTAAGACAACTTAATTAAAAAAGATATTAAATAGTAAACTGATTCTACAAGCTCATCAGTACAGTCGAAAGACGTCCACTGTTGTCCAATGACCTCTCCCAAATGTCGCCATAATGACCATCATTCAGTAGAATGATGAGAATGGTAGTGACCAAGATGACGGAAGAAAATTTCGAGCATAGCTCTTTCCATTGTCTTATAGGTGTCTTTAAACCTTCTGATGAAGCCTTACTGGTCATAGACTTTTCTCTTGAGACTTTGTGGTATATTTAACAAGAAAATAATATGGCGCAGCTTCCTGAACGCTGCCCAGTCGCGCTAGATTCGATGATTGAGTTTCGAAGCTAGACATTTTAACCGTCCAAGGCTTTAAGATTAAAATAATTACCTACTAACTGTTTATCCGAGATGGTTGTTGATAGATACAAAATAACATCACGACAAAGTTTTGCAAATTAATTTAAGTTTGCCATCCAAGTTAACCATGGGTTTTACCATGACGTGTAAAAATGACAGGCATGCAAGCGAGAAGGAGGAAATATACATTCTATGTAGCAGTTATATAATAGTTCAGTTTAGGTCGTAAAATAGATCGTGGTAGGGCCTAAGGTCTGACTTAAGATGCAAATTGGGGCTGCTACGGGAGGAAACATACACATTAAAGTGAACGGCTAGTATTTTATCTCTTATTGGAAAAAAATGTAAGGTAATAATACCTGCCTATTTTCCACATTAGAATATCACTTTAAAAGCATTTATGCCAGTATTATCGCATCCAAACATTAGTAATAATCTACACTAATATAATAAAGAGGTAAAGTTTGTTTTTTTGTTTGTAGGGGGTAATCTCTGGAACTACTGGTCCGATTGGAAAAATTTAAGCAACAATAGAAAGCTGCTTTACTCCTGAGTGACATAGGCTATATTTTATGTACGCGGGCGAAGCTGCGGGCAAAAGCTAGTAGATTATATAGCAGTTTTAATACTGTTCATCAACTCGTGGCCTGTACAGATATATGTATATACATTATATAGCAGTTTTAATACTGTTCATCAACTCGTGGCCTGTACAGATATATATATATATATATACATATATACAGTGTAATTTGCTTTATTGAGTGGCATCGACACAATGTAAAAAAACTTAACAATAAGAAGTCCAGCGGAAGGTGAGAACGCTGTGAAGTCTGTAAAGGCTTTTCGCCATAATTATGGTGGTAGGTCCCCTCTTTGAAAGGAGGCTGGAAAGACTTCACAGCGTCTTCACCATTCGTATGACCCAGATCTTCACCGGAAATTCGGGAGATAACTGCACCCAATCAGTGCAAAAAAGCCCGAGTATCACCATTGTGTGGACCGCCCGGAGAACACGGTGGAGCATACAGTGAAGGTGTGCCCTGCTTAGGAGTTGGTACTCCACACGAGTAAGGAGGTCCTTGTACCCGTGTGGACGATTTGCGGCAACGGCCTCTCACGCTGGGTCCTAATCCGGAGTAAGGCGGCGGCATCCGCGTACAAAACAGTAATGCTTACAAATCAGGCGGCTGCAAGCGTGTTAATATCACTGAGACTAATGTTAGGCCACGATTACATTTATTACCGAGACACGGGTAGTGTTGAAGACTCAGATGTTTCGGTAGCAAACAGAAGAGATCTTTAATCTCAAATAATACAATAGCCAATACCATACCACAGAAGTAATCTACAATAAAGGATAAAGTAAAACAAAGAAAACCTGCAAATATTGTACAAAAATCTGCAAAAAAGGTAATAAACCAGGCAAGTGCGAATCGGAGTCGCTTACACTACGTTGCACTATTATTTAAACAAGATTAGACATTACATGTATGCGGAAAAATCACGTTCGTTGCATGGAATCCCTCCTTAAATGTGTTTTTATTAATCAATAAAATTACAGGTTTTTAAAGTAAATATACAGTTATATGTACTGTAAGCATTTCAAGCTATGTAGTCTTCGTGTTGCCGTTATTAATATCAAGAAAAATGGTAAAAAATCACGTGAACAAAATAAATATTTAAGTGGGTGTCCACTTAAATATTTATTTTGTTGTTTTTAGCTTTTTTGAAAAAGTTTAAATTTGCTCAAATAGTAAAAAATAAAGGTTCTACATAACAAAATACAAACAAAAATGTCTTCTTTTCTTTATAAATCCCTACACAACCTAATCATTTTCAAAATTTGTTACATACTGCAGGTACAATTAGTTCAACGTTCTAATTAAAATGCAGTAAAAAAGACTTATACTGCAAATTATTCTGTAAAATCTGTTAATACGACTATTAACCGATGAGTTTTGTAGTATCAAGTATGTGTTACTGTATTTTAACCTGTATTCTAAACTTTTTCGCAAGCAGTAATAGACATGATTTTCGAAAAATCCATTTAATTTTAAATTTTATGGACTTAATAACACTCTTTTTTTCAAAATTCATTCTTTGTAATTGCCTTAATCCTCTAGGCAAAAAAATATCTACCATAAAACATTACTACTATAAAAAATAAGACGTCAAAGTGATTTTTGCGTTTTTCTCGAAACTGCTTTTTTGCTCTTACTGCGTTTTAGGGTAAGCAGGGCAGATATCAAGTTAAAGTTAATAAACTATCTGTTATCGTTAATAATGGAAATAAAACATTAAGAAAGAAAAAGAGTTTATTTGTGTAGAAAATACGAAAAAACGTAAAAAACTCATTGTGCTACGTCACGAGTTTGATTTGACACTAAAACAGCAAAATTCTAACATAAACATCGCATTCTAGAAAACAATCAAATTCGTGAGATTACTTATTCCATTTACTAAGTCATAAAAGTTTGTAAAATTTATTTGTAGCTCCTCCGGCACACTTCGTACAGCCGATTCTTTTTTTTTACCTTTCTTGAACTATTCCGAATATTTCAAGACCAATAATTATAATCAGCCAGCAACCAGCCTTTGACAAGTTTTAGCGAGGTTAATAAACACCTATTCATTTTTGTATATAAGAAGATTAAAAAAAAAAAGAAATTTATCTCAAATATGCATAATAAGAAAAAATTACAGTCAATTTTCAAAACAATTCTTCCTCGCTCATGAAAATGCCTAATATTTGTACCATTTTCAAAAACAGATCAACGATGGAAGTATAGAGCATATAGGCTCCCAACGGGTACTCATCCTCACTGAGTTGTACGGCTTTACCACCAAGTATCATCTGTAGTTCCATTATAAGGACCTGGAAATCATAATCAAGTATTAAGTAAAAGTTAATACCATACAATGTGTTATAAAAATTCCGCCTAGTGGCTTTGGATTCGATGGAAAGGCGTGCAAAAAGGCTGATTGATGACCCAGATTTGGTTGAGTCCAATCTTCAAAGTCTCGAGCACAGGTGCAGAGTAGCCAGCGTTGCGGTTTTCTACAGGATCCATTTTGGAGAGTATGCGCAATAATTGCAACGATTTGATTCCGCTAGCTCAATTTTACCATCGGATATCCCGGCGCACGACAAATATCCACCCTTACGTTGTTGAGACAACTGCAGCCCATACTAAGCGTTTTACATCGAGGAACTGTAACAGTTTGCCTTCTGCAGTCTTTCCGTCCGATTATATTTTAGTTGTCTTCAAGGCTAGAGTGAATAGGCTCTTAACAAACTAGTGCGCCTCACCATCAACGATTGCATCACTGCTTAGCCAGATGGGATCGCAGTCAAGCACTAGTTTATTGCAATTTAAAAAATGTGGCTATACTTGACTTACACGTATTTAAATGCGAAATTCTTCGCCTACCTAAAGGTCCTTGGAAACGAGCTAGTTTTTTGGCAATTTATTGCTGCAAATATATATAACACCAAAGTTTCCCATCACAAAGCAAGGATTGCAGCAATTTAGCAGCCTAGCCAAGATATTTTAAACAAAGGAAAGAACAAAATTCGTGCAATTCAATTAGCGAATCTTCTGGCTATATTGGGCAATCAATATTGCGCAATAAAAATTGCCAACAAAATACAATTTTTATAGCCCGTTTACAGGGATCTTTACGAGACAAAGTTCAAATTCAACAACAACGTATTATTTTTTAGGGATACTTTAATACACATGATCACTTAAAAAGCAACTTTAAAATACACTACATAAAGTCAATGATTGAGTTGTTGGTAATAATGTTACGCCGTGAAAATAGAACACGCCGTTCCTTCGACAAAGCTGAAAGTATCACCGAATAAGTAAAACGCATTGCTAGTCGAAACCTCCAGAATAGAAGTACGTACCAGGGCCTAGCAAATTCTAGAAAAATCCGACACGTATAAGTAGGTACTCAATAATTCTGAGAACTTTTGTAGGTACTTAAGTAACTTGGTAAAGGAATTTGTACCTTCAGTCTTTTACTATAGAGTCGAAATTCGTATGAGTCGTGGGGTCGAGTAGTTACCTACCGGTTGGTAATAAGAATAATTTATTGCTTCGCGGAAACGGTTTCTTTTGTTCTGGTGTGGCCTCGAACCTTCGGTATCTAGAATTTTCTTGGCTCTGAGTATAAATACGTGTCTACTGGCCGGACGTCAGTCAGTTTTGATTTCGACAGCGATCAAGAGCGAACTACCCAAGTCAAGTGAAGATTGTTTCATCCATACGACGACCTAAGCGATATTTTTACGGATCTCTAGAGTGCATTACGAAGTGGTTTATTGACGATTGGACTAAGTTTGTGTTTTGTTTGTGGACAATAAATCTCTCTATTAGTAAACCGGCATTTGATTACTCACGTTCGTAACAACTGGTGTCAGAAGTGAGATGCCATTACTACAGAGGGACGACGAACAGCGACCACGAACAAGGAGACAAACGGAGATGGATGCTGCGCGTCACCGACTGGAGGAAGAAGATCCGGCTGGTGTCGGAGCAACGGCAGCTGCTGAGATGCCAACAGGACCAACTTCAGAAATGAGCCTCGCTGCGGTGTTGGCTGCCATGCAAGCTAGTATGGAAGCCGTTCGCCGCGAACAGGAAGCTAACCAGCGCCAGCTCCAGGACCTAATCGCGGCTAACCAGGAAGAAGCTCGCCGCGAACAGGAAGCCGCTCGCCGCGAACAGGAAGCCGCTCGCCGCGAACAGGAAGCCGCTCGCCGCGATCAAGAGGCTAAGCAGAACCTTATCCTCGAGAAAATCGATCACGGCCTCGTCACGCTGGGCGAGAAAGTAAAGAATCTCACCTTAGAGGTCAAGGAGGTTTCCGCCCGAACTGATACTTTGGAAACCCGAATAGATGGCCATGAAGATCGCCTGCTGGACATCAATAGAAAAATTGTCAAGCTGGAAGCACGCGAACCCATTGCCATTGGCTCATCAGCGCACACCCACTGTACGTCGGCCGCAAAGTTTGATGTGCCACGTTTTGACGGCACGTCGTCATGGACTGCCTTCAAATACCAATTCGAAACGTTGGTGAAGACAAACCGCTGGGATGATGAGCAGTCTTTCGCGGCATTAACCTTGGCACTACGAGGAGATGCATTACTGGTTCTAGAGAACCTTCCTTCAGACGGCAGGACCTTGGAGCGCCTAATGGAAGGGTTAGACACCCGCTATGGTGACAAGCACCTCGAGCACGTGTTCCGCGCGCAGCTCCGCGACAGAACGCAGAGGCCTGACGAGAGCCTCCAGCAGTGGGGTGTCGAGGTTGAACGGCTGGTGCGGCGCGCATATAGGTCGATGACATCGGAGACTGTGGAAGTTAACCTGGTGCAGGCATTCATCGATGGACTACGGGATTCTGAAGTGAGAGCTACGGTGCGACTTGGGCACCACCAAACTCTGAAAAGTGCAATGGCTCACGCTTTGGAAGTGGAAGCCGTACGACAGGATTCACGCACGCACAGAGTTCGAGAAGTAGTGGTTTCGCCTTCAGTGCAGCCGCGTCACCGCGAAGGGGTGGTTTCTTCTTCGGCAACGTCCCGCTATATTCCGACGTGTTACGGGTGCAGAGAAAAAGGGCACATTCGTACCGATTGTCCCAAGAGGAAGAGGGCAAGTGTGGACTCCGCAACCCAAGTTAACGAGAAGACGATAAAACTTAATGTCGCTAGGGCTGCGGGGTGCGTGCCAGCTGGTCAATTAAAGGCCTCAGTCATCACCATCAATCAAGTCCATAACGGAAATAGTTTAACCATTGAAGGAACATTGAATGAACGTGCTTGCAATTTCACCGTTGACACCGGGGCGTCACGGACTATTATAAGACCCGAGTTGCTGAAACGCACAATCTTGTGGCAAAGAAAGTCTCCATCCTGCCGACTTCAGACAGCAACCGGCCAGCCAGTCTCCGTCCTCGGTGATACAGATATCGAGTTAAAAATTGGTGATCAAGTGTACACACATTCCGTATTAATTGCGAATATTACCGACGATTGCATTCTGGGTTTGGACTTCTTGCGGAAGTACCGGTGTGTTTTGGACATTGATAGGGGCGTATTGAAGTTTCCAGACCAAGAAGTGTTTCTGCGAGGAGTAAACACATGTAACCTCTATTGTTTAAAAGATACTACATTGGCTCCGAGAACAGAAACTTTAGTTGAAGTAAAATTCCCTAAAAAAATCAGGCAACAAAGATGCGTAATAGTTGAGGATACTGGCCGGCACCCGGAACTCATCACTGCGAGGACATTAGTAATGACGAAGGGAAAATCTAAAGTGAGAATTGTAAATCTTGGGAAAAGGGAGGTCCATTTGAAGAAAAACAGTGTTGTTGGAAGATGTGAAGAAGTGAAGTATCTCCGCCAAATCGATACATCTTCAGTGAAGCAAGACTTAACGAGAGATGAACCTGATCACATCCAGCAACTTCTGGAAAGTTCTAAGAAGAATTTGTCGACCTCAGAACTACAGCAAGCCAGGGAATTTCTGCTACGGTTTCAGGATATTTTTGCTACGGGAAAGGACTGCGGAAGAACAGGTCTCGTCAAGCATGAGATAGACACAGGTGATGCTAGACCAATTAAACAGAGACCGCGTCGCATACCCTGGGCTAAAGAAACTGAAGTGGCAGAAATGGTAAAGGACATGGCTGACAGCGGAATAATTGAGCCTTCTACGAGCCCATGGTCTTCTCCAGTCGTTCTGGTGAAGAAGAAGGATGGCAGTACAAGATTCTGTGTAGACTACAGAATGCTGAATAACGTCACGAAGAAGGACAGTTATCCCTTGCCGAGGATCGACGATACACTGGATATGCTCAGTGGTATGAGGTGGTTTTCAACCATTGATTTGAAAAGTGGCTACTGGCAAGTGGAAATCAGCGAGAAGGATAAAGAAAAGACAGCGTTCAGTACGGGCATTGGCAATGGCCTGTGGCAATTTAACGTCATGCCTTTTGGGTTGTGCAATGCTCCAGCGACTTTTGAACGCCTCATGGAACGAGTCATGGTTGGTCTTCTTGGTGACGTCTGTCTAGTATATTTGGATGACGTCATTATAATGGGCCGCACTTTCGAGGAAAACCTAAGGAACATGGAAAAAGTGTTCACCAGAATACGAGGGGCTAACCTAAAACTTAGCCCAAAGAAGTGTGCCCTGTTCAAGAAGGAGGTCAGCTACCTAGGACATGTGATTTCCGCCGACGGAGTAAGAACCGACCCTGAGAAGATAAAGGCTGTGCAACAGTGGCCAGTTCCGAAGAACAAAACAGAAGTACGTGCATTTCTAGGGCTATGCACATACTACAGAAGGTTTGTTATGAGTTTCTCGGACATTGCAAAACCTCTGCATCAACTGACCGAGGATAAAAGAGATTTTATCTGGGACAACAACTGCGAGTCAGCGTTCAACGAGCTGAAGCAGCGGCTATGTGAAGCACCTATACTGGGGTATCCGAGCAGAAATGGAAGATTTGTCGTTGACACTGATGCCAGCAATACGGGAATTGGTGGCGTATTGTCACAGGTGCAAGGTGACCGACAGATCGTGATCGCTTACTTCAGTAAGGCACTTTCAAAGCCCGAGAGGAACTACTGTGTTACTCGACGAGAACTGCTGGCTGTAGTAAAAACCTTGCAGCACTTCCATAAGTACCTCATAGGAAGGCAGTTCACGTTAAGGACCGACCACGCTGCACTGAAATGGCTGCTACAGTTTAAAAACCCGGAGGGTCAAGTTGCAAGATGGCTCGAGCAGCTGCAGGAGTTCAATTTCGTGACGGAACATCGGAGTGGAAAAGGGCATAACAATGCTGATGCCCTGTCGCGACGTCCGTGTGATGAAGACTGCAGACATTGCCAGCAAAACGAAGCCAGAGAACACGTGAACTTGATTAGAACTGAAGGCAACTTCAAGAAATCCCAGGAAGAAGATGACGATATTCGACCGGTACTGGACTGGTTGCGTAGTGGAGCTAGGCCCCAATGGAGTGAAGTATCGTCACTTAGTCCCGTCACAAAGAGCTACTGGGCGCAGTGGGACAGTTTAGTCCTAGAAAATGACGTGCTCTGTAGGAAATGGGAATCGAATGATGGCAAGGAGGTAACCACACAAGTGATAGTACCACGAAGTGAAGTGGTCCCCCTGCTACAGGAAATACACGATGGTGCTTCTGGTGGACACCTGGGGATTAAGAAAACTCTACTGAAAGTGAGACAGCGGTATTACTGGCTCAATTGTAGAGATGACATAGAGCAATGGTGTCGGAAATGTACAGCGTGTGCATCTGTGAAAGGACCACAGACTAGAAGCAGGGGCAAACTTCAGCTGTACAACGTGGGAGCCCCTTGGGAACGAATTGCCATCGACGTCGCTGGACCATTTCCAATTACAAATGACGGAAACAAATACATAGTGGTGATCCAGGACTATTTCACAAAGTGGCCCGAAGTTTTCGCCATACCCAACCAGGAAGCGACGACAGTGGCAAAGAAGGTGGTTGAAGAAGTAGTGTGTCGGTATGGCGTACCTTTGGAGATCCATTCCGATCAAGGCCGAAACTTCGAATCTGCGCTGTTCCAGGAAATGTGTACCCTTCTGGGGATTTACAAAACACGCACAACACCTGCGCATCCACAGTCGGACGGAATGGTGGAAAGATTTAACCAGACCCTGGAGAATCACCTGGCTAAGGTGGTCGATGACCACCAGAAGGACTGGGACCGGTATATTCCACTATTTCTGATGTCTTATCGATCGGCAGTGCACGATAGCACGGGATATACTCCAGCAAGAGTGAATTTCGGCAGAGAGATGAGACTTCCAGTCGATGCTATAACTGGCGTGCCACCTGACAAGACCAAGCCAGTTACGGACTATGTCAGTGACCTTCAAGATCAATTGGACGAAGTGCATAAACGAGTACGTGAGAATAGCATGAACACCAGCTCCAAAATGAAAACTAGGTACGACCGTAATGCCAACACCAAGGGATTTGAAGAAGGTGCACTAGTCTGGCTCCACAACCCGCTCCGACGAAAAGGGAAGTCACCGAAACTTCAAGCTCGATGGGAGGGACCTTACACCGTGATGAAAAGGATTAACGACGTAACCTACCGCATCAAGAAAGGGCTGAGAGGGAAGCCTAAGGTGGTCCACGTGGATAGACTGGCGCCGTATCAAGGATCTAATAATGCTCGGGACGAGCATGACTAAGAGGGGGGCACTGTTACGCCGTGAAAATAGAACACGCCGTTCCTTCGACAAAGCTGAAAGTATCACCGAATAAGTAAAACGCATTGCTAGTCGAAACCTCCAGAATAGAAGTACGTACCAGGGCCTAGCAAATTCTAGAAAAATCCGACACGTATAAGTAGGTACTCAATAATTCTGAGAACTTTTGTAGGTACTTAAGTAACTTGGTAAAGGAATTTGTACCTTCAGTCTTTTACTATAGAGTCGAAATTCGTATGAGTCGTGGGGTCGAGTAGTTACCTACCGGTTGGTAATAAGAATAATTTATTGCTTCGCGGAAACGGTTTCTTTTGTTCTGGTGTGGCCTCGAACCTTCGGTATCTAGAATTTTCTTGGCTCTGAGTATAAATACGTGTCTACTGGCCGGACGTCAGTCAGTTTTGATTTCGACAGCGATCAAGAGCGAACTACCCAAGTCAAGTGAAGATTGTTTCATCCATACGACGACCTAAGCGATATTTTTACGGATCTCTAGAGTGCATTACGAAGTGGTTTATTGACGATTGGACTAAGTTTGTGTTTTGTTTGTGGACAATAAATCTCTCTATTAGTAAACCGGCATTTGATTACTCACGTTCGTAACAATAAATTAAAATAATTCTAATTTATAGTCTAAGGGCTAACGCTACGTAAAGTTGGAGCCCGCGCAGACTACAATGCGTTCCAAACAAGAATAGGATCGATTAACAGGATGAGAAGTCACGCCGTACTGTCAAATCGAAGATATTTTTACAAAATGGAAGAAATCAGATATGAGTAAAATTTAAAAACTGGATTCTGATTAATGTTTTTTCGTTCACAGTTCGTAAATAAATTAATATTTTCGGAAATACATTGAGTTTAAAAAATATCTTGCCTCGATTTGATAAGTAAATCGTACATTTGGAACGCATTGTACATAATTGCTCCTTCCGAGCTGGCCACACGGACCCGTCGCAGGCAGCCGCGCTTCGCGACCTTGCCGCTACGTAATAATATACTAAAGTTCCCCAAAGTCGAACTAACGATCATCATCATCATCCTACCCTTATCCCATGTTACTTGGGGTCGGTGCAACATGTTTTTTTCATCCACTGTGTCCTGTCACCCGTCACAATATCACTAACTACCTTTTCTTTCATATCACTCACACAATCCATCTATCTCTTCTTCGGCCTCCCTCTTCCTCTCCATCCATCCCATTCCATCTCATTCTCGTGTGTAACGATATTATGCAAAAATAACCCGGTTTCCGCTACGAGGATCGCGGGAACATACGCGGACGTCCACGCGGGCACCCGTCGCATGTCATCGCGCGTGTACAATATGCGGTAGTCTCCGCAGCGGAAACCGGATAATTACCTGCGCAGTATCATAGTGTACATGTAGTCGTACTGATATATTTATTTCGTAGCGGAATGGGCGTGAGGCGCAGTTGCCCGCGATGAGTCCCCGTGCAGTGAGCCTGGACGGAGTACTTCAGAATGGAACGCGCGGGCTTCCGCTTTACGCAAAGTTAGCCTTAAGAATACTTCGCTCGCTTCTACCCGTGTAGCAGATATTACATGAGACTCGTTCGTAAACGCTAAATCTGCCTAGGAAGATAAATGATTATTTTTTTTACCGCTTAGCTGCCTCACTCATCTCGTGAAAAAGCAACCTAATGGCACATTGTGTGTGTAATACAAAAATAATCAACATGAAAACCATATGAAACAATTTGAAATAAATAAGTAATTTGGTTTCAACATGGCCTTGTTCCATAGTTCAAGTTATTTTTTAAGTGATCGTTTATAACTTAAAATGACTGTAAATGAGGATTGCATCTGAACAAAACTTTGTCAAAATGTCACAAAGTTTATTATTCTAAACTTATTTAAAATCGCACTAATTAAATAGATGAGTGATCTGTGCCCTAATTCACGTAAAATCAAACAATCCCAATTCCATTATCGTTCGATCGTAGTCCTATCCAAAATCGGTATTCACGTGTTCCTTGATGGGGATTCGATAGAATGACAATCGAACGACTTCTAAACGACCTCTCTTCGATCGAACGAGTTCAAAATCGGTGTCGTTCAAACTCGATTGATGGATGGGAATACGAATATGTCAAAGTCGGTAGGATCGCTACGGTTTTCATTACGAGAATTAGGCTACTAAAAGTCAGCAGTATAGGATAAAAATGTAAAATACCAAAAAGTACTTACGATCACATTAAGGATTGTTGCAACAAAAAGTAAAACTAGGTGTACCAATGGCATTCTAATCCCTAGGGCGACTGATGCCACACTGACTGATACGCTCAGCACCATAAATGCTATTCCGATAACAAAGACATACAGTATATACGCTGTGAAGTCAAACTAAAAAAGAAAAACATTATTTAAAAATTGTATTTTTTTCCAATAAAAAAAGATTTATTAAAATCGTTTCTCGCAATCCAAAATTACCACCAACAAGTTTTCAATGAAAATATTTTTTCATAACAAGCTTTTATAGCTCTTTATATACCTTTATTATTACTACTCTTCAAGAAATTCCGAAAACTAAAAACACGTTAGAGTTATCTAATTATATTACGGAGTTCCTATGGCCACCTTCCAACTACACCATCAGACCCTGGCTACCATATAGGACCAAAGTACTCGTCAATACAAATCCAATGAGCCCAAACACGATAAGGTTAAGTAGTTTTATTGCTGAACTCCTATGGCTACCTTCCAGCTCCATCATCAGATCAGCTCCACGTCATCATAATATTGCATTGTCATGCGATTAAAACCTGCATGCAATATTGCAGCTCAATCCGGTGAAGAAATCTGCTTTAAAATTGAGTTGCAAGATTTGAGCCGAACATACATATTTACATTGCAAGCTAATAAAAAGCTTGTAAAAACCCAACATACAAAACCGTCTAATTTCTTCAATTATTAGATAAGAGATAAACCATCCAAGACTTGACCTTGCCAATGATTGCTCTTTCTATTTTTTTTCTGCTTTATCTGTGTATGTTTAAATATGCGCTTTTATAAACGTCAAAACCTTGTTCAATTTACACGCAACCTACTGTGCTGTTTTTCTCGGCTCTTTTACCCGTACTGTAATACTTACACTCGTCATTGCCAAGAGCAGGCATGCAAATACAGTAACTGCTGTAGCTATCAAAGCATAAACGATGACTTGGGTATCGTAATGAGCTGTTATATATGCTGATATGATACTCATGCAACCGACCTGAAAATAAGGGAACATTCATAAAACCTTCAATTATTTAATTTACTTGATTTTCAAGGTAAACATTTCAGCAGAGGATTTCGTGGAGTTGAACGTGATACACGATTGCGCAATCAAGTCATGCAATTCCCACTCATTTCTCCACTCTTTTAGTCGGTAAAAGTCCGACACTGATTCCAGCTCCACCCTAGGGCGGGATTCGTCATTCGATGATTTTTACCTACCATAAAAAAAAACATAAAAAACAATGCATCCTGTAAAATACCTTTTAAATGATAAGAATAAGAAGATGATGACGACATTATAAAAAATAAATAAGAAGTTTTATACGTTATGATTAATTTCCAAAAACGTTGTACCTGTTTGAGCAAGTTACGCCAGATATGAATGGACAAAATTATATTAATGTGATAGTCCGGATAATGCCGTGACGATCCATTCTTAGTGGCTGGAAAGAACTCACGGCGTTCTCACTTTCCGCATGACGCAGGTCCTCACCGGACATGGTAAGTTCGGGAGGTATGCTGCATGGAGAGGCTGCATCGGATTCGTGCGGAAGAGACGCCCGGGTGTCGCCACTGTGTGGACCGCCCGGAGGACACGGTGGAGCACACGGTTGAGGTGTGCCCCGCTTGGGCAGAGCATCGCTGTGTCCTCGTGGGAGCGATCGGTGGCGGCGATCTCTCGCGCCGGGCCGTGGTAGAAGCCATGGTCCATCGCCTCCTTCTGCAAAGCAGTAAAGCTAACAAAGGAGGAGGCGGACCGCATAAGGCAACGGCGTTTGCGCCCCAGACGCCGCCGGGATTCCGATCCTGACTTCCGGCCACCGTAGGCGCGGGCTTGCGGACGGTGAGCATTGGGTAGCTCACCGTCCGGTCGTCTGGTAATCGTCCGGATCAAGCCCAGTCGTCGACGGCGCGCACTGTTCCCGCGCGCCTCAAGGAGTTGTCAGCAACCGTAGGGACCCTGCAGAAGGGTCGAAGCCAATCAGGGCCACGGGTTTGTGTCTGAAAAGGAAGGCTCTGGCCCTGGTATGTAAGGCGATGTAGGAACTGCGTAGGTTGTTTAGTCAGTAAGAGTCTGACACTTGTTTTCCGCTCCGCCCAAGAACGGGACTCGTCATTGGATGATTTTTACCTACCATAAAAAAAAAAAACGATCCATTCTTATAAACACAATAATTCAAGTAGTGAAACTTACCGCAATGAATAACATTAAAAAATTGCATGGAAACATCCTCATGCATGGGCTACATATTAAATAATAATTTAGTATTATCATTATAATTCTGGAAAATAAAAACAATTGTATATTAGATGTAACGGTATGACCCAGTTTCCACCAATGTGGATAATTAAGGAGACCAGAGGAGATATTTTTCAGCGAAAGTAAGTAGATTTCAAAATCAAAGTCAAAATTACATAGGCCTACATGGGCACTTGTAAAACGTCAGAAGCTAGTGCACAGTTCCAAATTAGTCGTTTCCTATGGAGAAGAACCGGCAAGAAACTCCATGGCTACTCTTTAAAAAAAATGTTTTTTTTTACAATATTTACTTAAGTAAATAGAGGCTGCATAGATACAAGTGCCATAAGCCTTAAAGCCGAAAAACCACTTATTTAGTTGTATCTACCAATATAAAAATTGATAACATTCATTCGGATGAAAGTGTTTAACGTAAACGAGTAAGTTTTTATAAGAATTTAGATTTGGCAGGTCTAATGTACAAGGGGATAAGCCAAGCTTTAGTGGGCGTAATATTGTAGATTGTGCTATCAATCGCCCTCAATTAGCTCCTGCATTTCAATAAACCCATACGTGTGGAGTATCCATGGGTAGGTATTCAAAAATTATATTGAGGTTTGTGTTTTTATTTTATTTTGTTAAATGGAATAGTTTGACGAGAGATACTTCCAAAGCGTTGTCCCGCCCTGTAAAAAAAATATATGATGTACACTAAACTGTAAAAGTGCTTGGGTAGTTCAGAATAAAAATCGTGTGAAACGCGAAATGTTATCGATAACATTACATTTTATTGTTACTAGATGGCGTTGCTGTGCCTTAATTGCTTTGTTAATACTTCTTTTTATAGTTTCGTTTTGTTTCTACAAAGATTGAAATAATTTATAGTTTATTTTTAAAAGAAATTAATTCATTAAAAATATTAAAATTGAATATCATTTTACAAATATCTGATTATCTATTCGTTAGTTTTCAAACTTGAGAGGGTAGTTGAATATGAATTTATGATTAATAATTAGTAGGTAGTTTCAATAATACTTAGACCTAAGACTTCATTTCGATTATATCGTTCGAGTTCTTTTTGTTATTAGATTTTATTTTTAATCACGTCATTTTATAAACTTGTTTATAATGAGTATGAATTCACAATAAATATATAGTGACAAGAGTAACAAGATAAAAACATGTCAAAAATAGCCAGAGGGACCGGTGTAAACGTAAGTAGTTTTATTTGTAATATTTTATATAAAAAACTCCTACAATATTATATTATTTTGTTAGCCTTTTGGGTGCATATGGGGCCCCACCACGATCTTCGGGGCCCAAGTCAACCTCCCCTGCAAGTTGGGGCACCTGCCGAACAGCGGACGTGGCTCTGGCGCTGGCTTTCTCTCTTAGGGTTGGGAGGTCAGACGGCAGTCGCTCCCGTAAAGGCCACAAAAGCTAATCAACAATGAACAGGACAGAAAAGTCATTTGCCACGGATAGGGCGCCACCGCAAAACGGTGCGCAGGAGATTCGCCCGACTCCTGTGGCAAGTGGGCGAGGGCTACCGTGTCAGGGGCGAACACGGCTAAAGACGCGAGCCCCAACCCGTAAACTCCGCTTCGCCAGCCTAAACATTGGCACGCTGACCGGACGCGCGAGAGAGTTAGCCGATGTACTTCTTAGGCGAAGGGTGGCCGTGGCATTCCTGCAGGAGACTCGGTGGAAAGGCCGCAGGTCCCGGCTCATCGGGAATGGCTACAAGCTGATTTACACGGGTGTAGCCGGTGGGGAGAACGGGGTGGCCGTTGTACTATCCGAGGAGTTTCAAGACGCAGTCCTGGAAGTGAAACGCTACAGTGATCGGCTTATGGTCGTGGGTGTGCTTATTGATGGGGTTATAACCCACTTGATAAGTGCCTACGCGCCTCAGGTCGGTTGCAGCGATGCTGAAAAGGCTGCGTTTTGGGATCAACTCGGTGGGGTGCTTCGTGGCATCCCGTTGTCACAGGGAATCGTTTTGGGTGGTGATATGAACGGTCATGTGGGTGACAGGTGCAAGGAGTTTGAGCATGTTCACGGTGGCTTTGGATACGGTAGCCGTAACGCTGAAGGGGAGAATATCCTCCAAACGTGTGAGGCTGCCGGCCTTGCCATCGTGAACACGTATTTCAAAAAGAAATCCGAACACCTGATTACCTACAAGAAGGGAAGTACGCTACCCAAATCAATTTTTTATTCATACGGAGGCACCATATCAGTAAGGTGGCCAACTTCAAAGTCATACCCGGCGAGAGTCTCACTGCACAACACTGTCTCCTTGTCATGGACTTGCGCGTCAAGCCTAGGGTCAAGTTTGTTGAGCGCCAACAACGCCGAATACGGTGGTGGCGACTGAATGAAGCCACGTCCCAGTCGTTCGCGTCGCCATCTAGTTTAATATTAGAAAACTTGAGCTCTTCGGTGCTTCGCTAATATGCAAAGGAATATAGGTACTAAGGTACCCAGGTACTTTTGCAGTTCCTTGTAGATTACCATACAAACTTCCACCGAAAACTGGTTTGAACGAAATCTACCTAGTAAGTAGCTTCGTTTTTATACTTCATAAATCGCAAACCACAATTGGTATGGATCCCTTAGTGTCTAAACACACTATGCCGAACGTACGCGACCGAAGTTCCGCGGCTGATTGTACGTTCCAACGTATTCGCCTGATATGACACACCATAAGTGTCGAACTTACGCGGCAGAAATGCAGTTAAGTCAGTTACGTCCGTAATTTTGTGTGTATATTCAGTGTAAACACTACGGGCGGACACACGGGGCGCGGGCGGGGGCATGCCTGCCTCCCGCTGCTCCCCGCTCCCGATCTCCGTCGGCAATCGAACCGAACTTCGGTCGCGTATAATGTGTGTTCTACAGAATACGTTGCCGCCGAATTTCCGCTGAACTTACGCCCGACTGAAATTCGGCTGTACGCTATAACGCAACGTTATTTCGGCATAATGTGTCGCCAGTAATTCAAATAGCATTGCAGGCGTAATCATGCCGAACTTCCGTCGCGTATCCTCGGCATAGTGTGTTTAGACACTTAGTGTGCGAGTCCGACTCGCACTCGCCTTAAGCAAAACTGTAAAAACATAAATACTATTTGTCCATGAAAAAAGGTATATTATTGTATCGCAAGATCACAAAATGTTAAATTAAAAGCAAGGTAACAAAATCTTTGTATTCAAAGGGAAAAAAATAATTTTTCCGCAGGCAACTTTACATCTACTTTCAGAGTATGAGTATACTCTGAAAGTAGGTGTAAAGTTGCCTGCGGACAGGGTTGGAAGAAGTACTTTCAGAGTATGAGTATACTCTGAAAGTAGGTGTAAAGTTGCCTGCGGACAGGGTAGGAAGAAGTACTTTTACTCCCTAGGGAGTTTTACTTTACAACTGACAGTTGTTTTTTTTTAATATTCGGACAGCAAATATTAAAAAAAAAACTTGTTCTATTTTGACATTTCTATTGAACCATGACCCGAATTTTTATACTGCCAGTACAATTAAAATGACATAGTGATAGAAATAATTTAAGAATACTTTTTTTTAATGACTTTATTTCAACTATTTCATTAAAACTAATATTATATTTGAGAAAAATGTTGACCTGACCAATTTTTACAATGATAAAATGAAAAATATTGACTGAATAGCCAGACGACGACTAAAAAAAAAATGGCGGGTAAAGTCTCTCTATAATCTGTGGCCGATTTGGTCTTGATTTTTTTTTTCGAGGTGTAGAGTTTTGTTTACATTTTGCTAAATCTCTGTTATAAGAAATTGGTATTAACACGATAAGTTCATCAGCTTCAGTTATAAATTTAACGCAAGATTCTTTGAGGAGAAAACCGCTTACCGCCTAAAAGCCTAAATCAAAAGAAATATACCTATAAACATACGAAGACATTTGACGACGATTCAGGTTTTTATTATTATTTTTATTTTCCTCGTATTCGTAATGAAAAGCACAATGTTTACCTCGGGTTAAAGAGTTATTTAGTCCCTCGTATAACAATGTACTATTTCGTGACTAAGGAGAATAGTTATATTTTTACTTACGCTGCAACTAAACACAAGAGCGCCCCGAGTATTGTCTCTGCAAATAATTCCCGCATATCGTCCCTGTAAATAAACAACGATTTATTTATAATAAGCACACCAACTTCAACTAAATCAAACAAACAGCAATTCAACTTTTCTTCACCCTGAACAAAAAAACTAAATGTATTAAGTTTAACAATTATTATGCTAGGCAATTATAGAAACTAGCGTGCTAATTAAATGTGTTGAGTCTTAAAAAAACCACAGTATTCTTGGGCAAAAGTCTAGATATCAAGCTTCAGTGGAGCCAACGTAAAGACAAACTATCGAAAAAACTCTAGCTCTGCAGAGCATCCAAGGTTTTTTTCATTTCGTTCGTCAGCCCTGCATTGTCCCCACGTACCGTCAACTCGTACATTATGTGGAGGTTGTCCTTGTGGTCTGCGATGGGCGCTGAAAATGAACCGGGCGCTCCTTTTGAAAGCCGCGGCTGTACAGGCCTGACGACATCGACGGCGAAACGGAGTTGTTCTGGGAGGCAATATCGGAAATCTTCGTCGAGGCAATTACCGTGTACCTCCAAGCCGTGCTAGACTTCTGCAAGAGACTGCAGCACTGCACAATGCGTGCAATCACGCGCGACGCTGGAGACGCCAAATATTGCAGGAGCTGCAGAACACGGAGCTATACGAGGAATACAGAATGGGGAAGCGCACTCTCCGAGCGGAGAGTGCTGAAAGCCAAGAATGCTACCCCAGTACCCGACGGTTTGCCTGGGAAAACCTGAGTCCCGGCCATGGAAATACTCAGGGTACAATTAAGGGGTCTACTTCAGCACATGGAGTGGGGCTAGTTTCCGCTTCACTGGAAGACGGGAAAACTGGTCCCCACTAAGAAGCCGGGGCGCCCTGCAGACTCGCCGCCCGCGTACCGGCGTAGCGGCGTTTAATTGAAACTGGCAATGCTTTTCTTAGACGAGCAGTTTGAATAGTGAAGGAGTTATGTAGGAATGTAGTGGAATGCATCCGCATTTTGAGTTTCAATTTATCTAATGACTTAAAAGATTTCGTATGCGGGTCACAAAGAAATTCAAACTGTTTCTTGAGATAAAGAATGTTGAAAAGGGAAATTAGCACGTTATAAAAGGGAAAATGAGCATTCCGGCGATGGCGAATTCGGAAGTTGAACTGTTATCATGGATAAGCTTGTATGGAACCCTCAGTATGCGAGTCTAATTCGCACTTGCCCTGTTATTACAATTGTATACCCTAAGAGCCTGCAGATACTTGAGACAAGACTGTCTCAGACAGACTTATCTAAGACGTGACAGACTTGTCTACGACACTGCAGACTTGTCTGCGACACTGCAGACTTGTCTGCGACAAGACTGTTACTACTAGCCTACTAGAGACCAAGTATGCATACACCGCTAGACAATTTTATGTTGATGGTGTGCACGGTGTCATAGACCAAAACTGCCTTGTCGCAGACAAGATTACATTGCCGTAGACCAGTATGTCTAAGACAGTCTTGTCTCAAGTGAGCGCTCAGTCTAAAAGGCAAAGAAAGGGTTTAATGTACTTACGAAAGAACTACGAAGCCAACAAAAGCGGCGGTAACAATAAGCATGATAAAAGTAATAAGAAAAACTTTTGCGACGAATGAATTTCTATCTGGAGTATAATCCAATGGTTCTTCAACTTCACCATCTGCATCAATTTATACTTTAAGCATAACATATTAGAAACCATACATTATGTATACATAAGGCTCATCAAATACACAAAGCACCTTAGCTACTTGATAGAAGTTTAATTTTTGATTAACTTCGACTTGAATACAAGTATTTCCTCTATATTTTTTACGTTTGATCAATATCTCACTGGATGGTAAAGGATGATGTGGCTGACGATGAAGCACCCTTGCTTTGAAGCAACCTATTCTAAACTCGTGACTTAAACATACCTAGCTTATAGCTTACACAAACTCCAGCAGGGAACTCCACTTCTTAGTTATACGCATCATCTTCATTCGATGATTGTTCCCACCATAAAAAAAGCTATACGCATAATAAACGTGTTCCCAAAAAGTGTGGGTGAAATTTCTATCATATGCCGATGGCGCAAAGCCGTACATTTTGAGGTCTAATGTCGAAACGGACTTCGTAAATTTAAGTTATCCAATTCCAATTTGAGTTATTTTCCTCGATGTAGGAATCGAAATGGAGGGAAAATAGTAGCGTTAACCCCAAAAAGATCAAGGTGGTTGAACATTGGCACGGTCATACCCCGGAAACATGGTACTCGGTGGAATTAGCTCCGTCTAGCAGAAAAAAGATACGTCTGAATTTTAATAGATCCAATCACACAAACCTCACTCAATAAGGCAATATGGTTGAGGCGGTCAATAAGGCTTTCGTTCCAGAGCTTATTAAAAGCTTTCGAAATGTCGAGGGATACGGCAAGCAGTTCCCTATGCTTCTCAATGGCCTCGCTCCAGATGTGAATGGCGCTAGAGAATTCCTAGTAGACCAATTTCAGTGAAAACCTTCTTCCCAGTCCAACTTCCAGGTAAACCAGAAGCTTCCTGTTAAGCACTCCTTCCGAGCTTTTACAGAGGGTAGACGGCGGTAGTTTGCCGGGTTAGCTCGACTACCCTTCTTAGATAAAAACTACACGTTATCTTGCTTCTAAGCCATCGGCACTTTTCCAGTCTCGTATGAGAGGCGATTTGTGAATAGAACTAACACTGACCAATTTTCGCACTGACAAAGTAGGTCTACTCTAATCTATCAAGAGTTTTCCTCAAAAGATTTTTTCGGACACTAATCTTCACTTTTGCGTTTATAGAGTAAACAACCATATATATGCGAAATTATTGTTTACTATAATATAAATGGCAAAGTTAACTTTGACCTTAACTTTGATCTATTTTAAATGAATGTGTAAAAAATTGTCATTTGTAACTAATCTTCTAAATAATTTATCATGTGTATGCTTACCATTAAACTGCACCCAGAAATCTGTTGGGTAAAACAGTGGTTTCTTCTTTTTAGAATTACGCTTGCCTTTCTTGATTTTTGTATCACCCATTTCCATTTTGTAAACATTTGTAGATGTAAACAATTTCCCACATACTTGTACGTTGGCGACACTTGCATTTCCATCCACACCTTTAGTTATTTCTGCACTCCTTGTACATTCTTTAGCATTATCTTGTCTTAGTAATTCACTATATTTCACAGGTGTTATTAAACTATTTGTAGTTTTTTTACTTTGAGTAGTTTTGATTTCATTTTCTACTTCAATTTTGGTAATGTGTGTTTCAGAATTTAGTGTATTAGGATTCATTTTATTTCTTCACATTCTCATAATGCTTTGACTGTTTAAAATTTCTCAACTTCGACTTATCATTTACTAAGGTTTTTAAAGTAAATCTGATCTAAAAAATCATTCTAAAGTTTCAACAACATTGACAACATACTTTTAGAAGTAGTGACAGGTAACGACGACATATACTGTCAGGCATGCTGTCAACAATTTTGAAATGATTGTGAAAAACAAAGGAGTTTGTTCAATCAAACTGTAGTCCAGTGCCTGGATCCTTAGGATGAATTGAGAGATACAATACAGCCCTCTGAAAAAATGTCTTAGAAAAACTGTCATCTTATACTTACTATGCGAATTAAAGTCATTTACATAATAAGTTTTCATGCTACGTTTCCAAGCCAGTCCAGCGCCATCTACCGTCTAAAGTTCTAGAGCCACCACAAACGCTCGGTTGCCATTCACACGCTTGTGAGTACTAAAGTGTATTTTTATTGTTAAATCTCACACATCTTTACACATACGGGACCTGCATACTAATAAAAAAATCATAACAAACAGCATACAATCAAATTTACAATTACATAAAAAAACAATATCGCACAACCTAAGAAATAAACACAAACTACATCGGAGACAAGCTCGGACAAACTACGGTAAAAAAACCATATTGTTCGAAGGAGCACAGCTGTTTAACGACCTACCAAATAACATAAAAGATTGTGATAGTATCAATATTTTTAAAAGAAGACTGAGAAATCATGTCTGTGAAATGTAATGTAATTATACGACAGAACAAGGTATATCTACCTAATTGTTAGTTTGTAGAACTTCACCAACACGCAACGAAGGCAAAAAATTTATTTATATAGATTAATAACCTACTGTTCTTATGAGAATAAATTCTTTAAATCTATTTCGGACAAACAGGCAAGACAAATTTTAAACACTCGGATTTTAAAATAGCGATAATATCAAATTTTAAGGCACTGGCCGTCGCTGGGCTAGTGTGTACAACTGTTCAGCATAATAGTTTGTAAATTATCTATAACTATTTGTAAATAATATTAAATTCCAATTAATTACTGAGTGCCTAATCAAATAAGGCGTCAGTGCTTTGTCCTTTAGGTACTTTTAGTAAGTTCATAAGTTCTACCATCGGAAAATTGTACGGCATACACACAGACAATTTGTCAATTTGTGTTTGGGTGATGGTACTACCCTAAGAGCGTCACTTATTACAGTAGAGAGAAGAGTCCCTCAGATAACAACTTGCGTTAAATTTTCTGGAATGTTACGCTTTAACTTTTAACAAAGCTTACTGTTTCAGGAATGAATTAGCAATTAACGAAGTTAACTAATAGGTTAAGGGTGCCCAGCCTGTTGTGTAGATTTATTTGATACTTAAGATTAAGACTTCATAGACTCTTTCTTTTACAGGTTCTCTGGAAGAAATTTCTTCGTCATAATATTATATATTTTTTTGTGTTTTTCAAATAAAAATAAAAAAATAAAGAAAGTAAAACAGTTTATTTGTGGTTCAGGTATGCAATATGCGTACCTGGAAAACACGAAAAAAAGACGAAAATCTCATTGCCCCACATCACGGATTTGCCCAACACTTTGCTGCCCGATTGCAAAATGTATAACTCATAAAAAAAAACTCTGAATCCAACATTCTTTCACAAATCATCAAAAATAAAAAATGCAAATTTAGCAGTGTTCACCAGTCATCTTCACCGTCATCTAAGACCATGCCTATTATTTGTAAAAGTTTCAAAAACATATCAATGATAGAAGTATAGAGCATAAAAGCACCATAAGCGTAATCATTCTCATTGAGTGATACGAATCTACCGCCTATTATCATCTGTAGTTCCATTATTAAAACCTGGAAATCATAATAAGGTATTAGATAATACAATGTGGCTATAGTACTCTTACGGCTCAAATACGTACCTCACGGCAATGTGACGATGACGTGAAAACCGACGTCAACTAACGTGGTACGTTACGTTGTCGTAACGTCACTATTTACGTTTTTCGACGTCGATTTCCACCTCACCGTCACTTTGCCATGACGTCAAGTCTGCATTTTATAAAATATGATAATATACCAAAAAGTACTTACGATACTATTAATTAATGTTCCAATGAAAAGTATAACCAGTTGTACAGTTTGATACCTAAACCCAAGGATGACAGACGTCATGAAAATTAAAGGGCTCAACACTGCAAATGCTACTCCAATAACCATGAGGTATATCGAGTACTGTGTGAAGTCAAACTAAAAAGAAAAATAATCTTTAACAATTCTACAATAAACGGGCATAATCATTGTATATATGAGACTGTACAGGGTCACTAACTACTAGACTGGCCTGTCAGTCTAGTAGTTAGTGACCCTGACCGCTATGCCGGAGGTCGTGGGTTCGATTCCCACCCAGGCAAATGTTTGTGTGATGAGCACATTCATTTGTTCTGTCTGGGTGTAATTTATCTATAATATGTATATACTTAGGAATATATTAGTATGATTATCAGTTGTCTAGTACTCATAGCACAAGCTCTGTTTAGCTTGAGACTAGACGGCGTTGTGTGACAAATATCGAAAAAAATAATTACTGACGTCTCGGTACATATACCGCTTGGTGACGCTTCTTCCTTAGTCATTCAAGCTATAAAAACAATAGAGACGCTGGATTAACCGAGTGTTATACTACTAAACAACATAATAAACATGTACGAACAACATTGATAAATTGATTTTCAGGAAAATATAGCGTTGATGTTGATGGCTCAAAAAATTCTCTCGATAATTCCACGTGACACGAACATTGATTTGTGCCACCTTTCTATCATACCGTTGGCTTGTGGATGATTGGCAGTGGTATGTATTCAACCTAATACTGTTTGGTCGAATCCAGCTTAACCAAATGTATAAAAATATCAGTTTTTCATTAAGCCTGTCTGATCTTCTGCTCTTAATAATCAGCTAACTTGATACACCTTGGTAAGACTAATGTCAGATATTCTATTTTCTGACTATTCGTAATAGTCGTCAGGAATAAAAAAAATGCACATACATTAAATCCGAGATACGAAGGAGTCACGGCATATAACCATTGATCACCCATCCACGATTTGACCTTACCAATTATTACTTTATCAGCTTATGCTTAAACACTTTTTTAAACGGCAAAACCTTGTTAAATTACATACAACTTAACTATTGTGCTGTTAACAAAAGTCATCATATCAAATCAAATACTTACACTCGTCATTGCCAAACCCAGGCATACTAATACAGTGACTGCCGTAGCTATCAGTGCATAGAAGATGATAATAGTTTTGTAAGAAGCTGTTATGTATGATGTTATCACACTCATGCAAATGACCTGAAAACAAAGAGAAAATCATGAATTCTTCGACCTTAAAACTTGATTTATAAAGTAGACATTTCAGCACAGGATTTCGTGGGCGATAGCGTGCTCATTCTTATCGAGGGCCTCGCCACACAAGTGGGGAGTAAACATTGGTTGGTCCTAGTAAACAGGTTGTTGCTTCACCCGCGTGATAGTAGGATTCTCCATACAATCTTTAGACCTTTTGAAAAATCCGTGCGCCTATGTCATGAAAGGGAGCCCTGTGCAAAATTTCAGTCTCCTGGTCCAAGTAGTTTCGGCTGTGCATTGATATGTCAGTCAGTCATTTTTTCCTTTTATGTATATAGATATGCATGAACAATTTGATAATAATTAATGTGATAGTTTGAGTAAAGCCGTCCATACAAAAACCTACATAATGATACTTACCGTCATGAATAAAACTACGAAATTGCACGGAAACGCCCTCATGCATTGGCTACACATTAAAAAATAATTTAGTACTAGTATTCCTCCCCTGTAAAATAAAAAATAATTTTATGTCAGATCCTAAAACTATTTGTTTCTTTTTATAATACACTAGCATTTGTCAACGGCTTTACCCGCGTACTTAAAATATAGCCTATGTCACTCAGGAGTAAAGCAGCTTTCTATTGTTGCAAAAAAAAATCCAATCAGACAAGTAGTTCCAGAGATTACCTCCTACAAACAAAAAAACAAAGTTTACCTTTTAATTATATTATATTTTAGTGTAGATCATTTTGATCCAGGTTCCACTAAGATGGAAAATGTAAAAGGCAAAAAGAGATGTTTTTCTTCGAAAATAGATACACAGAGGCTGAAGTTTTGTGCGGAAATTCTTATGCAAATTGCACAAAAAAAGATTTTCTGTTATTATTATCGAATGCAAAATGACGCTTATTTAGTTGTATCCATCCGTGTAATAGACACATTGTGGCGTCGAAGATAACAATTTCAGATTGTTGAAAGCAAAAAAATATAGGTAAGTTTTATTTTTTGTAACTTTGAGCCAATCGAGATTGTTTTGAAGCTCACGTGACCGTAATTATAGATTATATTATCAGCTTATAAATTAAATTAAAATCAACAAAAGTCATACAGGATGATATCAACCGCCACTTCACAACCTCCTGTAGTTTGGATTCACAAATATTGCCTCAAGACGGTTCATTTCATTTCTAGCTCATCAACTCCTATCAAATCATTGAATCCTTCCACTTTTGTCCAACTACCTTAGATGAAATCAAACAGATGACACCCTGTCGATAAAACCTAAAGCTGTGGGTCTCGACATCAAACCAACACTGCAGAACACACAAAAAACAGTTGTACGATTACCTTGGTCCTCGAATTTCTTCTTTTACCGAATAAATTATTAGTATTAATTTTAAGTGTTCTGGTCCCTTGATTCTGGACGATTCCCATCTCTATTTCGTATGGCTTAAGTGCGTCCACATCCTACAATCTATAATCCTTCTCTACCTTACCATTTTTGTCTAATTTCTATTCTTTCTTTCTTGTTCAAAGTACTTTAGGTCTGCATCCACAAGCAGTTTTCAGGATTTGTTCACTGGATTAATTTTGTTCATTCCAATCCAGATTGAGGCCTGGCCACATAACTGCTTCTACTCACCTTAAAGTGACTGGTGGCATTGGAGAAGCCATGACACCAATATGTTACTGTTTTGGTATTAATTGATCACTTCTATTTATCCTTTCACATCTTTTAAGATTATTCAAATTAAAATAAGATCACAATTTTTTTTCTCCAAAGGAATAAAAAAAAATTTTTTAACTGTTAATTTACCTTCGGACACTAACGTCTCTATCCGTTCCCATTATAAGAAGTTTTTGTTGTGACTACGACTAATAATCGCAACAATGACACATGATTTACGTCACAGTTGGTCTTGACAAATTAATATCGGTTTATAACTGTCGTGCCAGGCCTTCGCACTATAAGGACAATCTGTTGTCACCGCAAAAATGTCGTAGACGTCACTAAATTGAATCATGCAATTTATAAACACTTCCAACTATCTGTCGTCACAACAAAGTGCAAACGCAGCCAAAGTAGGATAGTCACGTTTTACTTACATTCCCATTATGAAGAGTGCTTTCCCAAAATATGACTCTACATATATTCTATGCATGAGGTTCCTGTAAATAAACAATGATATATTTATAATGAGCACACCAGAACACTACAAAATATCATTATATTAATATTAATATTTATGAATTATCTATTACCCGACGTAATAGATAATTATGGTGGCAAGTCCATCTTTGAGGCTTGGCAGGAAAGACCTCACGGTGACCTCACCTTTTGCTTGACACAGGTTTTCACCAGACTTGTTTAGTTTCGGAAGGTACCTGCACCGGATTCGTATGGAAGAGACACCGGGGTGCCTCCACTGTGTGAACCGCCTGAAGAAAACGGTGGTACACACGGTAAAGGTATGCTTCGCTTGGGCAGAATATCACCGTATGCTTGTAAGCGACGGCGTCCTAGAGTTAAAATAGTTATAAAACGCGGCAAATAAGTTGAACCATTTGCTCATTACACAAGCTAAACCATCATGACAGTTGACCTTGAATGTGCAGTACCCGATTTTTGCCTCTCAATCGAAGTAGGAGGCTGCGTGTAACCTTGTATAGCATATATGTTATATGTTTTAGTATTAGGGTAGGTACAATAAATAAATAATAGTTCAACTTATTTGCCAGTTACAATTTTAACTATCTAATATAGCAAGTGACATCATCGCATCAATTGCCTACGTTTATCTTCTACGTTTAAATATCACCTCTAATATATCAGAGAAGACATATGCTTTTCTTAGACACTGCAAAAAAGACGCACGCGGCGTATTAGATATACGCCTTGTATTATGAAAAATCACATAATTATAACAAAATAAAGATGAATAGGGCAATGTGTAACACGTTTAGTGCGAAAAGAGAATAAAACACATGCAAACTCGCTGACTATAACATAGAGGAGCTTACACGACCGAGGGGAATTATGGGCAAGGAGATGTGAGTTGAAATCATACATTATGACGCATACATATATGCATACTCTGAAACCAACGATTCAAGAACTGATTCAAATACATTGAAGTAATCAACAGTAGAGGGATAAAAGATAACACCAAGAATGGAAAATAAATTCCGTCCAAAGGAGTTTTGGCTTCTCTGACGCAAACTTCAAGAGAGAGAAATTCAGCTGAGGCAGAATTATTTGAAAAAGAAGAAGCCAGTAGCCTTCATAAGGTAAGTCACTGCGAAAATATATGACCATACCATCCCGTCCCTTACCAATCCAATCATTTCGAATAAGAACTATAGTTTAGTTAGGGGATAAGTAGTGGACAGAAGATGCGGTTTGAACCACGTTTCAGATTTCAGAATGGCATGAACATTGCTATTATTAAATGCAACGTACAACTCACTTTAGTGACTTGTAACGCTTCGAGCGTTAATTTGACATGCATTCAACATACGACAGGATTCATCACTAAAACAACAAAGCTCGAAATAACCGAGAGTGACACCGAAACAACAAAAGGTTGTGTTGTTTCAAAAATTCAAGATGCAGCAGATTCAGCTGAAAAAAAGATTCATGGTCTGACATAAACAGCACATAAAGAAACACTAAACCAGAATAAGATAAATAAAAATATAGAGAAACGTTGGTTGTACTTACGAGCTGTATGAATGTAAAACAAAAGCAGCCGTAACAGATAACATAATGAAAGTAAGAGACAACATTTTCACAAGAAATAAACTGTCGAGGGCTGTAACAAAAATCATTTTGTTATTATATTCTTACTGGAGTCATACTAAGCCATTAATGTATTGATTCGTAAACAAAGAGTTCTTGCTCGGTTTAGGCTAAATTTAAGTAATCTTACGATTCCATGGTTCCCTGATTGCTGGGTCGTCTTCTGGTTCCTTGCTTTCCTGGATTTGCTCCATTTTATTTGCCTTATCGGCTTGACCCTTTTTGCTATCAACTGTCTGACTCGATTTTTTGCTTTTTTCAGATTTCTTGCTGGATTTTTTGCTTTCTGCTTTCCCTTCCTCTTTCCCTTCCTCTTTCTTAATGTTCTCTGTTTCCATTTTGTAAACATTTTTATATGTAAACCACTGGCCATATCTTCGCACATTGTCGACCGTTGTATTACCATATATAACTCTTATGATTTCATCACTGCTGTTACACTTCTTTACATCTTTATGACAGAGTAATTCGTTATAGTTTACTGAAGGTATATTGGTATTATCGGGTATTTTAGTTTTAGTAACTTTGGCTTCATTTTGTATGTGAATTTGGGTAACATATATTTCTGAATTGAGTGTACTAGGAAACATTTTATTTCTTCACTTTGTCAAATTACTTTGATTGTTTAAATTTCTTAATTGCAACTTTCCATTGAGGGCTCTTATGTTATAAAATATTTCTAAAAATGTTTGGTTTCAATTCAAGTGTCGATAACACTGACAGGGCTCCAAGGTGACAGCCGCAAGGATCTTGTTTAACCTACAGACGAACTGGATTAAATTTATATATAAAAACTCTAAAGTGTTATCAGCATAAAGGCGCGGGCCCACCAAGACGCACGCAGAGGCTACGCACGAGTATTAAAGAAACGAGCATGCTCAAAAGGAAATCGCAACTGTCTCGGCAGACATCACAGACAAGAGCTGCTCGAGTACGCCGTACGGAAGAATTTGCCCCTGAAAATCAGCAGCGCCTCTTGAGAAATAGAAAATATATTTCGCAAGCACGCGTTACAGAATCTAGCTCCGAGCGCTCACAGTGGCCTGCTAGCCAAAAATGAGAACATCGAGGGCCGTGCTTGAGAAACTAACGCTGAACATGAGCAGCGTCTCTCTGATTTAAGGCAGCATGTCTTTCGAACAAGGGATAGGGAGACTAGTGCTGAGCGCTCGCAGCGGCTCGCTAGCCAAATTGTAATAACAAAAAAATCGCAGGCCCGTGCTTGGGAATCTAGCGCTGAACGTGCGCAGCGTCTATCTGATTTAAGGCAGCACATCCATCATTTGTCCTGACTATTAACAAGTCCCAGGGCTAAATATTCTCCTTGGTTGGAATTGACCTACGAAAATAATATTTTTCCCATGGCCAAATATCATCATCCGAAAAGCAGGAAAATAAAGCGACCTCAAACATTGTATATAAACTTAAAATTATGTTTAAATTAAATATTAAATAGATACCTAAATTAAATTATGTTATGATATACGATACTCAGACCTCAGCTCAGACCAGGCCGCGGCAGACCACGAAGGAGATGGCGCGATGAGCTAGACAGATTCCTTCCGAAAAGGCAAGAGGAAGCGCGGGCCTGCGGTGAATGGAAGGAGGGAGGCCTTTGCCCAGGAGTGGGACAGAATAGGCTAACAAAAAAAATAAAAACAATGGGAAGCTACAGTAGTGCCGAGTGTAAGCTTAAACCCAGAAATTTACCGCAAACGAATTTGCGGGCAGAAGCTAGTATGTGTAAACAATGAATAAAGGAAATAATAATAAAATGACAGACAGTATATATATTGTATATCTACATACAAATGAATAGAAATTGTATGAAACCATTTTCAGTTCTAATAACTTGGTTTCATTAAGTAAGCTTTTTTGTTACATGAAAATGTTATTACTATTTTATCTTTTATTGAAAATAAATAGCAAAAAAACCCAAAACCCTGTTGTTTTTTTCAAAGTAATCTAATAAAATCTTTTTTTATACAAAGTTTACGAGCACATTACCGAAACCTTTCAATAATATCATTTGTTGGAATCGTTGTGTATCTAAGTCAGTAAAACATTCGCCGGTGAAGTTGAGTTTTATTACGATACCACCCCTTTGATTATGTCAAGCACGGATGGGAATCCGTGCCGTCTTGCAGCACAATCGCCAGTGTCAGGGTCGGTCGCTCCATCAGGACATCCCTCAGTTTGTTCTCTTCTAGTTCCTTTTTTTAATCTGCCTGGATTAAGAAGAGAAGCTGCAAGTGCATCTAGGTAATCGCCGCCGTCCTGACATTTCAGTTGGTCCACGATTGTTATCAAAACAAGGAAAAAGAGCAACTTGTTCATTTTTGCTTGGATGATTAGTAATGTTGACGGCTGTGTATGAGTATTTATAGGACGAGTTTTACTTGAAATTAATCAATCTTTCACACCATACAACTAAAATTATAATTGGAACAATTATTTTTATCTGACCATAATTTATTTTTTATTTCTAGCTCGTTAAATAAAAATAATTGTTGCAATTTGAACAATTATTTTTATCTGGCCATAATATATTTTTATTTCTAGCTCGTTAAAAAATAGTTATTTTGATAGGCACTAATCAATTGATCAGCGTTTAATGGATTAACGCTTAAATTAGATATTTTCTGGCTATGGTTAGTTATATCGTTAGTTGTTAACGATACTGTCGCAGTTATACTCAGTCCTAACTCAATTTCGATCACTTTATATTATAACGAGGACACTTCGTGGATGGTTTAAAAGCTTATTGCTACATCTAAAGCAATCCAATGTGAAGTTTGATGCAAAAGTAATGCGAAAAAAGAGACATAACACCTGAAAACTCTGTTGGCATTCAGTAAGTCTAAGATTTTCCCGAATATTTCACAAAACTTGTTCCAGGAAATACGTGTTTATATTAAACCCTTAAGGATTAAAAAAAAATAACATCATTTAGAATCTCGAATAAATGCGTTAGGCTTCTATAGAAATACTTTTTTATATTTTTAACATAGGAGTATATTATGGAGAGTCAAAGTTCACGTAAAATAGCAGATCTTTAGAGGTCTTTACTGAATTACTCTTACACAAATTTACGTTTTGATTTCTATAGAAGCCTACATAATATCCACAAGATATCTGTGTATCCAAAATATCTGAAGAAAGATGTTTCATAACATCACAATCACGTAAGAGCGGTTGTATGAAAATGTACGTCGGGTTGGCCGCTCTTAATCACAATTATTGTAAGACCGGGATATTGTTTGTATGAGGTAATCTCTGGAACTACTGGTCCGATTGGAAAATTTTTAGCAACAATAGAAAGCTGCTTTACTCCTGAGTGACAAAGGCTATATTTTATGTAAGCGGGCGAAGCCGCTGACAAAAGCAAGTATTGAATTATTTATGCATGTATTATACACATAAACCTTCCTCATGAATCAATCTATCTATTAAAAAAACCGCATCAAAATCGTTGCGTAGTTTTAAAGATTTAAGCATACATAGGGACAGCGACTTTGTTTTATACTATGTAATGATATGTATGTATTTAGAAATATATAAGTATGTTTATTAGTTGTCTAGTACCCAAAACACAAGCTCTGCTTAGCTTGGGACTAGATGGCGTTGTGTGATAGTTGTGGACATATATATATGTATATATTGTTGCTCCATTCGTATTTGTCATGTTGCAAAAATGGATTTGGCTACTGTTTTACAGCCGGCCGCCTGCCTGACGTATTTGACATGTTGCTCCGACCCCAAGTAAAATGGGATAAGGGTAGGATGATGATGATGATGATATTGTTGCTCCATTCGAAATTTCTGTATTTCAAAGCGATTTCCAATCGTGCACTTTAAAGGTTCGCTTTGTAAGAGATTATATGTGGTTGCGTCCACTGCAACCCACGGAGTGGCTACGCGTGAATTGACGTCATTGATACATGCGTGGCTTGCTCGAAAAGGTTTTTTCATAGGTCGACGCTGTCGACGTGGGTCTACGTTTCCACTGGAGTACACGAATATAGAGCAGTGGTGGCCGAGTGGTAACGGCCCCGAAGAGTTGTAGATCGCAGGTTCGAACCCAGCCAGCCGCATTACTTTGTGTAATTTATTTCATCACCACTGCTCTCAAAACGGTGAAGGAAAACATCGTGAGGAAACCGGCATGTCCTAGAACCAAAAATCCGAAGACATGTGACATCCACCAATCCGCACTGGGCCCGCGTGGTGGATTATGGCCCTTTCAATCTCCTAGAGAGGAGGTCTGTGTCCCAGCAGTGGGAACATTGAAAGGCTGATGATGACAATGAAAAATTATAATTGAATATTTTTTTTTTATTATCTATTAATTCAAAATGACCTCTGTAAAGTTAGACGGGAGAATATTGTTTCTACCGCCAATAAACTAGAAAACTTGGCCCAAAGTCGAACCAAAATGAATAATAATAAAAACTGACATTATTTTTTTTACAAAACTACCCTCAAAATAGAGATCAAGGGTTAAGTTTTTATAAAAACATTCTCGCGAATGCCGTTGCAGACCAAGTGATGGTTAAAAATAACAATAAAAATGACATCATATATTATTAATTTATTGGTCCAACGTTTTTTTTAAAGCACTCCAGTCACAGGTTAAGATTTTTTTGATGTTTTAAAACACAATCGTCCTTCTTCTTCTTCTTCTACTTCTACCGGTTAATTGGACGTAAATTATGAATAATACGACGAATGTTGTAATAAGCATTATTGCAGTATATACGTAGATTTCGTCCTCATATTCTTCAAAGTTACCGCTTAACACATTTTGCAGTAGGTATACGAAAAACTGAAAAACAAAATCAGATATAAGAGCAGCAATTTTTTTTTTTTTGTATTTACATTGTTCTACTGCTAGCTAGAGGTAGCCTTTCGAACTAAGCGGCACTGACGCAGCGTCTATAGCATCTATGAACAAAATAATTTTGATAACATATAGGGGTCTGTTATAAAATGATATCATTATATAATGCCAACCGTTGAAAAGTAACTGGTAAATGGCCGGCATTGTATGACGACAGCATTTTATACCGGTGCCTTATATGTTATTTATACATAGACGCTACAAACGCTGCGTCTGTGACGCTTAGTTCGAAAGGCTACCTTAAACGTGTCAAATCCCAGTGTCTTCCACCCCACTTCCTAAACACTTGAAAGTGGAGTTGAACAGTGGAAGACTTTCTTGAGAGTCTAACACCCGTATTCACAAACAATACTCAAACGACCCTTGACTAAGCAAACGCACAGTGTTGAAATAGAGCTCTGTGATTGGTTCGTTTGTGTTGCGTAGTTCACAAACCCTGCCCTGTGCGCTCGCGAGCACTGTGAGACCGCATAGTAACATTTGTGAATACGGGTGTTAGTTGGAGTCTACTCCGGCTTGCAAATCTTTCTCAGAAAAAAACAGGTTATTGTAAACTGGTCACATTGCCTGTTTTTCACACTTTTATAATTAGCATACATTTATTGTAAACTCGTCACAGCCATGAAAAACTTTGTTATAGATAGATACAAGTTATTGTAAAGTTGTCACACTTATTTTATACCATTTTAAAGAATGTAACGTTAGCTAAGTAATTTGACTGGCCTGTTGGTTTAGTGGCTAGTGGCCCTGACTGCTATGCTTAGAGGTCTTGGGTTCGATTCCCACCCAGGACATATCGCTTGTCCGGAAGAATACAGTATCATGTCAAAATTTGGCACTAACTGACTTAATAATACAGTTCGACTAAAAAAACGTACTACCTTTTAAATTAGGTCGAAAATCGCTTTCACCTTGAATGAACGAATTTTGGAATGAATTTTTTTTAAATAAATAATTTAAAAGGTAGTACGTACTTTTTTTAGTCGAACTGTATTATTAAGTCACTTAGTGCCAAATTTTGACATGATACTGTATTCTTCCGGACAAGCGATATGTTTGTGTAATGACCTCAATCATCATTTTTTCTGTGTCTGGGTGTAATTTATCTATACTATGTATGTATTTAGAAATATAGAAGTATGTTTATCAGTTGTCTAGTATCCATAACACATGCTCTGCTTAGCTTGGGACTAGATGGCGTTGTGTGATAGTTGTCGAATATATTATATTAATTAAGACAAAAAAAAGACTCCTAACATTACGCGTAACGGTAAAACTTCAGATACATTAGGGGCAAAACGTCTCTCAACTTGACACGCAACGCTTATTCTACGTGACGCTTCAAAGTTGTCCAGTGTCCCGCAACTTATCCCCAAACATTACATCATATTCACGTGACGAAGGACGTGTTAGACAATTTTAAGAGTTGCGCGTTATATTGGAGGACACTTTGTCCCCTAATGTATCTAAGGCTTAAATATTGAACAAAAACTTACGCCACAATTGAATAACATTATAATGAAGATTAGACCGAGTTCAATCTTCCCATATTGGACTAGTAGGAGTTTAGAGACCATTCCAAGCAAGGCAGCAAATACGCCGAGACTTATGACGGGCACTAGGGCATACATGCTCCAAGAGTTGAAATCGAACTGTTGAAAAACAATAAATACAATTAGCACCTCATGGATAAATGATATATATTTTGTAAATAGGTTTCAAAAGGACACTTTTACATGTTTTTCTTTTCGTCAGTTTAAACTTGATGAGTCTGGTGTTTCCTAGCTGACTACCCTGAGAAGAAACACCGAAACAAACTCAAGGGTCACTACAAGTAAACATGTATTGGTTAAATCATATGAGAACCGTGCAGATTAATATCTCAAATGGTCTTTTGAAGAAAGAACCATACAGATTTGAGTGGTCCTGTCCAGTCAGTGCAAGTATTTGTTAGTATTCATGTAACTCAGTCTTAAGACTATTAAGAAGCTTAACGCCTTGACGGACAATACCAAAGAAAGGATATTTATGTAGGCCGCCTCAAATACTCAAAACTGTCAGACATCATAGTAAAATTAGGTACAAAAAAGGAAAAGTAATCAACATAGTCCCCACATTCACAATAATTAAATAAAAATGACAAAAATGTAACGCTTTACAAACTAAATAATTGAAAGTCGAAAAATATTAAACAAATAAAATAAAAAGTTGATTATCACTGTCAAATAGTAATCCATACTAATATTATAAATGCGAAAGTAACTCTGTCTGTCTGTCTGTTACGCTTTCCCGCTTAAACCTCTCAAACGATTTTGATGAAATTTGGTACAGAAAATCTTTAGACCCTGAGAAAGGACATGGGATACCTTTTATTGCGAAAAAAAGGGATGAGGAGGTTGAAACAATCAAAGCATTAGGCGTTGAATATACCAGTATTATTATTCTTTGAAAATCTCAACAAATACAATTTAAAAAAATAACGCAATGCAGACACAACTACAGACTTGCTGTATTTTTGAAATCAAATAAAACCTAAAAAAATAATAATAATAAATAAGCTTTGTAAGGGATGGACTTCTGTTCCTTCGTTTCGGACCCACTGTTGGTCGCCAGTGCAGCAGGTTGACAGTGTTTATAGATAATAAGACATTTTGCACCAGGCCTTTTCCCAGTGTATGACAAAGGCGGCACGAAGTCTTTAAAATCCAAAAAGAAAATATTGACAAAACTAAGCTAGTGAAGTCCCGAAAAGCTATTCCTCACGGGATGTAACCCACGGATGCGACACTAGGTTAGTCATCAAAAAAACTTAAAACTACGGCGGAGGTCATTGACTCACGGAGAATCTTAACACCGCGATTCAGAATAGTGACGTATTTGTTCAACGCCATCTAGTATCGAGTTGTGGAAGTAGTTGTGCGGGTGGTTGTAAAAAGTGTTTTGTTACAGCTTATATTTTTAACACGCAGTTTTTCATCACTAAAAGTAGTAAAAATTAAGCGATAAACGAATTGTAAAAATACGCGTTAGTGCTACTATTTAATGCGTACACACCATAAATACCGAATCCAAAATAAAAATAACGGGTGATAAAAAGCTTATAGCAATCTACTAAAATATCCTCTAACTTCGTTTGGTAGACATAATCCTTTTTGCTATTGATTTCTCGTAGTACAGTCCTTTAGAAATGTCAGCAATGTATGGCAAGTTTTGTTCCTCTTTGGTTATCGCTCTTTCTTGTACACTTAACTAGCGACCCGCCCCAGCTTCGCGCGGATGCTGATATCCAATATATTATGGATGTATTATACACATAAACCTTCGTCTTGAACCATTCTGTCTATTAAAAAAAACCGGAACAAAATCCGTTGCGTAGTTTTAAAGATTTAAGCATACATAGGGACGAAGCAACTTTGTTTTATACTATGTAAGTTTATTAGTTACCATAGATAAATGTGTTTGTGCCACAGACAAAATATCTTTAAATCGATCGTTTATCGATCGATTTAATCGACTATTTTAAGTTTTTAACTGTGATTTTTTGTAATTTTATATTTTTCTTTTTTAATTTTATTATTTTATTTTCTCTTTAGTATTGTGTACCTGTATGTTACGTTTTTTTTTTTGTTTTTATTTTGTTTATTAGTTTATTTATATAAGTTTACGTTAGCCGTGCAGCGTCTACCGTCAAAGTCTGCTGGTGCTGAAAATCAGCGCTGTGGCTCTGTTTTACACATAAGCCCCAGCTTTTGCTGGGCACTGGCCGTTTTGTGCAGGTGTGTCGCATATTTTTATTATTTAGTTGTTTTTGTTTTTTTTATTGTATGCGGCCATACTCTTGCGCAAATAATTGTTTTTTCTTTCTATCTTTCTTTCTAGATTTCCCGCTACAACTAGGTGGAATCTCTCTCTTCAAGCTCGCCCCTTTACGCCTGACTCAGTCATGACACAACACCTCTAGTACTCTCAGTTGTCACTAGATGGCGTGCATCGTTTTGTTGTAAACAAATTAATGCCGGATCCGATATAAATTTAAATTATTATCGTTAGGTTTGCATTTGAATTTGCTTAACCTGAACTTAAGCGATGGTGAGGTTGAAGATGGAACACTTACCTAAATAATTATATAATGATAAATTATTGTAATAATGTATATATCGACGTCGTAAGGGACGACATGCGTGCTAATGGGCTTGAAGCAAGGGACGCAAAAGACCGAGCGAAGTAGAGGCGACTAGGAAGGAAAGCGGACCCCGGGCACCAAGGTGAAAGCCAAGGTAGCAACCGGGACGGGCGCTAGGTTGATGATGAATTTTAATAGTGTATAATAAATAGTGAAATAATCTAAAATTATTTTAAAAATAAGCAGACTTGATAATTTTAAATTCAATAACGACACAAATGTTTGCATGCCTAATTTATGGTAGATTGTACGAAGCTCACTCAATTATTATTGTAATACCTCATATTATGTACCTACAATCTATGCAAATAAATGTTTACTTTACTTTACTAAAACAAGGGGCCCTTCAGGGTCGAAGCCTCCTGGAGCCTAGAGGGTATGTGAAAATTGTAACCTCGACTCCAGAAATAAGGCAAGGAAGGTACGGGGTAGGTTTTTTAGTCAGTAAGAGTCTGACACTGGTCTCCCGCTCCGCCCAAGAGCGGGTTTCGTCATTGGATGATTTTCACCTACCATAAAAAAAAAAAAATAAAAAAAACTTTACTAAAACATATTGACTCAACCTCAAACAGACATACCTACATAACTTATGAACGTTGTAAACGATATTTGGGTCAGGACCAAATTTTTGACGCGACGAAATGTGTCACACTGGAAAATAAATGTAGCACAACAGAATTGCTGTGCTTCATTTATTTTCCAGTGTGACACATTTTGTTGTGATTTCCGTTGTGCGATTACGTCAAAAATTTGGTCCTGACCCATTTTACTTTTACGAAGGTGAAGCCGCAGAAGCTAGCTACAGTAATATTTTTCGTACTATATTTACCTTTGTAAATGTCAATGCCATCAACAGAGCACAAGTTAGCGTCATTGCCATTGACGCTAGTATGATCACATATGTCTCAAGAAAAACTGTCATAAATGTAAAAAACACACTCAAGCATGCCATCTGAAAAACAAACAACAATTGTTATGGTGTTACATTGCCGTTAGAAAATGTTTAGTAACGTTAGTAAACATTTGTTAGCAAACATTTTAATCACGAATATAAAAAATCTTTTCATGTTAGAAATTGTTTAGTAACGTTAGTTAACAATTTATAACAATGTCTTTATATTTAATAAATAATATATATAATATTTAATAAACAAAAAAGATATTAAACTGCGAGCCAATACCAGATTTAAATGTTATAAAATGTTAGTAGACATTTTCTATTAGTGTAGGAGCACTTATGTAACAGATCCTAAAATGTAACAATTGACAACATTATTGTTAGAAAATGTTTACAAACATTTTATAACATTTAAATCTAGTATTGGCTCGCAGTTTGGTTTGCGTAAATGTTTACAAACATTTTCTAGCGGGAATGTGGGAGCACCTTTATGGAACTTTTACGTGAGTATCTCCAAAGAGTAACCAAGATTTTTATACCCTAAAGGTGCTTTATCCCAATTAGGTATGTTGACCACCTGCAAAAGCGTCGTCATCGTTAAGACTGATCTCGATAAGATGATCATTTTTGGGGTTCCGTAGTCGACTAGGAACACTTAATAGTTTCGCCAAGTCTGTCTGTCTGTCCGCGGATAATCTCAGTGACTGTGCACTAGAAAACTGAAATTTGGTAACAATTCACATCGACGAAGTGATAAAAAATGTTTTATTAGGCCCCTACACGTAAAGTGGAGACTGAATTTTTTTTGTTTATTTCAACCCATTATTTTTGGGAATTACTAAAATAATTTTTGATAACGTTTCTATATTTTTGGATATAATCGCTCCAAAAGTTAAAAAAAAATTAATCCCTCTAAGTTTTTAACCTAAATATAGATAATATGAAAAAAATTGAGTTTGCTTATTGACGCTACTGGTGGCGATCTAGTGGCGAGCTTGCGGCGAGTAATCTGCTAAAGCGACGCTCCCCCGGCGAATGCTCTGCGTGAACGGGAACGTGAACTAATGGCGGTGCATTGCGAAGAAAACGTCACGCTTCACTTCGAGTGAGCGGTGAGAACGTCATTTCTCGCTGCTAGTGGTCTGCGAAAGCGACGTGTCTTGAGGCGAGCGCTCTGCGAGAACGTCACTACTTGTGGCGAATTCGCTGCGAAAACGCTGCGTCTCACGTCGGGCACGCAGTTAAACCGTAACGTCTTTCAATGAGTGCATTACTGGAGCAACGCTCATTGCGGGAACTGCGTGACAAATCAATGACATTTTACTCATTATTGATAATCATCGCATAGCCATGTGGAAATAGTTTATATCAACGATTCTTGCACGTGACTTGCTCGTGAAGGTGCCGTCATCTTAATTGATTTGATTCAAACGAACACTGTGTAGCATAATTTTAACGGAGCATATCGGCTCAATTATACTTGACTTTTGAGTAGTGGTGGCCGAGTGATAACAGTCCCGACCACGGAGTAAATATAAAGAGGAGATGGCCTAAACGTCTGTGCACTGTGATTCTCAGCACGGTCCTGACGTCATCATGGTGGGCGTGGCTTAAGTCAGTGTATTGTTGGCGTTCGTCCTGTGCACAACTTCGTAAACGTAAACAGACCGCCATCTATCGTCAACAAAAAAAAACGGAACCCGGAGGTCCGTAATTAGATTCCAATTATTTTACGTAGGTACGTAGGCTGTCTCATCTAAGACAATAAATACGCTGGATATCAAAATCTATAAATAAAATATGGTATATTATAATAAATCTGTAGAAAAGTCACTTTTGTACATCGAAAATACAACGGTACGGAACCCTGTACTTAGCGACATCTAGTTATGGATAGTTACGTGACATCAACACAAAATTGACAGAACGAGCAAGTAGTTTGGCTATTGACCGGCAGATGGAAATTAAAGAAATGGGCGGAGTGTAACACCCCCTCACCCCGCAAAATGTCACGCGCTGTTTCTTAGGACAATCTTGATACAACAACTCCTCTTTATATGTACTCCGTGGTCCCGACTTATGAGTTGTAGGTCGCGGGTTTGAACCCAGCCAGGCGCATTACTTTGAGTAATTTATTTCATTACCACTGCTCTCAAAACGGTGAAGGAAAACATCGTGAGGAAACCGGCATGTACTACCAAAAATTCGAAGACATGTGACATCCACCAATCCGCACTGGGCCCGCGTGGTGGATTATGGCCCATTCCCTCTTCTAGAGAGGAGGCCTGTGTCCCAGCAGTGGGAACATTGAAAGGCTGATGATGTATACTTGACTTTTGGGATTCTATCTACCCATAATAGTCAACCACAGCCTGGTGACACGTACAATATGTATGTACAATACTGTGAGGCTTTCCAAAGTATGAAAATTAATGTCACCACCTATCTAGCAAAAAAGTTCGAATAATTATTCATTCGAACTTTCACCTTAAGTATGACGCAGATTCTTACGGACATGGTAGTTTCGGAATGTACCTGCACCGGATACGTGTGAAAGACACGCCCGGGTGTCACCACTTTGTGGACCGCGCCCGGAGGACACGGTAGAGCACACGGTAGAAGTATGCCCCGCTTGGGCAGAGTATGACCGTGCCTTCGTGAAGGAGATGTGCGGCAGCGGTCCCTCGCGCCGGGCCTTGGTCCAAAGCGAGGAGGGACGGTAAGCGATCGCCTCTTTCTGCAAAGCAGTAATGCTAGCAAAGGAGGAGGCTGACCACATAAGGCAACGGCGCTCAGCCCCAGACGCCGCAGGGATTCCGATACCTATTTCGGATCACTGTAAGGGCGGGCTTACGGACAATGACCAATGGATAGTTCGCCGTCCGATCGTTCAGACTAAACACAAGTCGTTGACGCCGCGCACGGTTCCCGCGCTCCTCATGGAGTTGCCAGGATATCGAAGGGAATCATAGGCGTACAGAAGGATCGAAACCTACTAGGGCTCCCATCTGAAAAGAAGGCTCGGCCCTGGTATGAAACGCAACGTAGGAACGGCGTGGGTTGTTTAGTTATTAAGAGTCTGACACTATTTTGCGCTGCGCCTTAGGACCGGATTTGTCACTAGATGACTTTTCCCACCATAGAAAAAGTTGTAAGGAGAAACCAATTTTCACGTAGATAAAACCGCATGCAGAAGTTTTTAATATAAAGAGTACATTATGTGAGGCCAAAGTTCGCATAAATTAGCAGAAAAAAAAACATCAATATGAACTTGAACTTACACCTATAATAAGAATGAAGAAAGCTGGAGGAGGTAAAATGGCCATATGGCACGCCGACTGAGCGAAGTGTATGATTACCAGGAGCAAACTAGAAAACAAAAACTTTGGTTAGATCAATATACAAGGTGTCATTGACATGTTAACGCAATCGAATACCATAGATCCAGTACATGATTCTGGACACCCTAGTGGTGGAATTCTTCGTCGGATTTTTTTCAAATTTTTGAAAAAAAGTTTTGTTTTGTTTTATTTTTTACCTGTATAAAATCGTTATTCTAACCAATCCCAATGATATTTTTAGAAGAAAAAATTTTTTTTACAAAAAAAAATTAATAAAAAAATCATCGAGGCAAATAAAGTCGTTATTCTAATCAAACCCGATGACATTATTAATTTAGAATGTTATTTTTACTTATATTAAAAAATTGTTTAAAAACAATAAGAAAAAACCGACAAAAAATTCCACCACTGGGGGGTCTAGAATCATGTACTGGATTTATGGTATTCGTTTGCGTTAACATGTCAATAACACCCTATATTCTACAATATTCCACAACTTTCACACAACGCCATCTAGTCCCAAGCTAAGCAGAGCTTGTGTTATGGATTTTCGTGATCTCACCGGGTCAACTAGTAGGATATATAAGAGTCTATAACATACAATGATAATGTATATATTTGACTGGCCTGTTGGTCTAGTAGTTAGTGGCCCTGTCTGCTACACCGGAGGTCGTGGGTTCGATTCCCACCCAGGACAAATGTTTGTGTGATGAGCACGATCATTTGTTCTGTGTCTGGGTGTAATTTATCTATAATATGTATATAATATTTTTAAAATATATGTTTATTTAAGTGTGTTTATCAGTTGTTTAGTACTCATAACACAAGCTCTGCTTAGCTTGAGACTAGACGTGTGATAGTTGTAAAAAAACAACAACAAAAAATAATCTTCTTCAAAAATTTCAAAATTTCTTTAATAACGCTTTACGGTTTGCTGTAAGAAAACCCAATTGTGGGTTAAGCTCGCCTATGTACATCACCTGTTTTGTAAATTTGTGTTTTGAAAAATAACAGTGTACAATCTATACTAATATAATAAAGAGGTAAAGTTTTTTTTTTTTTTTTTTTTTGTTTGTAGGAGATCATCTCTGGAACTACTGGTCCGATTGGAAAGATTTTAGCAACAATAGACAGCTGCTTTACTCCTGAGTGACATATGCTATATTTTATGTACGCGGGCGAAGCCGCGGACAAAAGCTAGTAAAGAATATAAGAAGAAGAAGAAGAATAATCCCTCAAAATTACAGGCTTTGTAAAAGTATGTTATGAATTAGTACCCCATAACTTTACTGTGGGTTGGCATGTACTTGCAACTCTCAAAATCGACTGGCAATTTTTTTTTATTATTATTATTATAGCTAGCCCGTGCTGTCCCACTGCTGGGCAAAGGCCTCCCTCCATTCCTTCCAGTTATCTCGGTTACTCGCTTTATCGTTCCAATTCCCAAGGAAGACATCCAGGTCGGTTACATTTAAACTTTTTTTTTTTTAATAACCTACTTTGTATCCCACTGCTCCACTTTTTTCTTACAGACTTCTCTGTCTTGGGCGATCTCTGGCCAAGTTAATCCGGCGAACGTGATCAGATCGTCACACCACCTTCGCTGAGGAGGCCGACCGCATAAGGTAAAGGCGCACACGCCCTAGGCGCCGCCGAGATTCCGATCCCGATTTCCGGCCATCGTAGGCGCAGGCTTGCGGACGGCGAGCAATGGGTAGCTCGCCGTCCGGTCGTCTGGTAACAGTCCGAACCAAGCCAAGTCGTCGACGGCGCGCTCTGTTCCCGCGCGCCTCAAGGAGCTTTCAGCAACCGTAGGGACTCTGTAAAAGGGTTGAAGCCTATTGGGGCCCAGGGTCTCTTTCTGAAAGGAAGGCTTGGCCCCAGTGCTAAGGGCAAAGAAGGAAAGGGGTCTGACACTTTTTCCTGTTCCGCCCAAGAGCGGGATTCGTCATTGGATGATTTTTGCCCACCATAAAAAAAAACACCACCTTCGCTGCGGTCGGCCTTATCGAAATATAATTATGTAAATTAAAACATTTTTGCCTTGTAAAAGTATTTTATTTATTGGTAAATTTTCAAAAATGTAGGAGATTATAATGACGCAACCGCGGGATGCCGGCCGAAATGATAATCACACAAAAGTACCATTACTAAAAGATTATTTTACAAAGTTCTAGCTTTATGTCAAACAGGTAGCTCGATCGACCTCTTAAGGTCTCTGCACACAGCGAGCGCGGCGCGGCGGTACCGGACGGCGACGCGATGACGCCATACAGATCCGAGGTTACCGTCGCGTCGAGCGGGACGGCTCTGTGTGGCGTCGTCCGTAATATCTAGTACATTACAACTGCTCAGCGTCGCGTCGCCGTCACGTCCCGCCGCGCCGCGCCCGCTTTCTGCACAGACCTTTAGTGGTCAGATTTTAGTCTTTAAAGCTTGCTATTATACTTACAGACAAACAGCTGCTACAATGGCTGATTTTACATTTGTTTTGGCTTCAAATTGAGGTCCCAACACTTCACTGTAAACAAAAAATTTGTAATTTGACTTTTATTTTGAAAAAAAAATACAATAAATAAATAAATAATAATTTATTTAGCGAACAGAGTTTACTAATATACTAACAATAGTCTTAAATATTAGCAAGAATTTTCCAAAATTATATTGTTGTTTATTTAACACCCCTTATCTCCAAAATAAAATATTATGAAGCCACAATCAGGATTTCAGCCGAAATGAAAACTCAAGTGGAAATGTTCACTGCCCTATTAATGTCCCTCATTTTAGCCAAAAGATGTCCACTGTTGGACAAAGGCCTCTCGATCTCTTTCTCGAAATTAGATCTACCTGACTGAACTGTCTTATCTGCTATAAACGTAGTCTTCGATTTTGATGAGAGTTCGTGCTGCGTTCTGCACATGGCTATTTAAAACGAATTTGTTTTTTTTTTATTATCATTTTATTTTATTTATTCGAAGGAGAACCAACAGCTATAACTAAACAATAACAATTGTATAAGAAACATTGAGCCAATTACAGGTTCTCACGGGTAGAAACTGAAAAAGTAGCAGAAAACTTAGGATCACTAACAAGCACAATAAAAAAGAATACAATAAAATATCACTTATTACAATCAGCACGTTTGAAAAAGTCCGCATTCAGCTAAGTGCCCGCAGTACATGTTTTAGTAGTAAATGGGTCAAATGAGAAGTCTTTACAAAAAACATTAAAGTTTTTACTCGCTCGCACCGTGTAAGAGTTTCGCCTATAGTTAGAAGAGGTTACAGTTTCATATTCATTTTAAAAGGCTTTCTTTCAGATGCTCTACTGAGGTAATTGAATATTGCGATGAGCTCCTCCGAAGCCTCAGCCATGACTACTAAGTCGTTCACAAACCAAAGGTGCCAGTGACATTAATGCCTAGTCCAGGGTAGGCGAACCTTTTTACATCAACGTGCCATTTTTTCCAAAAAAAAGTTTAATGGGGTCATTGAGGTGCCGTCAAATACCAAATTTTGACTTACTGATTATTTGGCAAATAATAATAATGAATACTATCAAAACTCTCTATGAAAGAAAATAAACAAAAGAGATACATTTTAGATTGTTTTCGATTTTGATTTTTGTTGCTGCAAATGTTTTATGATCGACGACGTGCCCAAAATATTAAGTCGCGTGCCGTCAATGGCACGCGTGCCATTGGTTCGCCAACCCTGGCCTAGTTCATTCCAGTTCATGACCTCAAAGACATCCTAGATTATGGTTTTAGAGAAATGATATCTCCCTGAGGTGGTTTTCCTGGCTTCAAGTTCTGGTCCTTAAGTCGGTCTAATGTAGTGGCGTTTTTATACAAACTTTTCAGCACTTCTATGTGTTGATAGTCAGTCTGGCATCGTTGGAGAGATTTCTCCACAGTCCAAGCCTTTGATTCGATTGAATCGAATCTTTCTCGCAATAATAATAATATATAATAAATTCCACAACTATCACACAACGTCGTCAAGCCTTAAGCTAAGCAGAGCTTGTGTTATGAGTACTAAGCAACTGATAAACATACTTATATATTTCTAAATACATACATATTATAGATAAATTACATTCAGACACAGAACAAATGATCGTGCTCATCACACAAACATTTGTCCTGGGTGGGAATCGAACCCACGACCTACGGCATAGCAGTCAGGGTCACTAACTACTAGACTGACAGGCCAATCCAAAAATACTAGCCAGAGAGGTTGATTATAGTGCTTGGTCTTTTAAATAACTTGTCGTAGTGTACGTATGTAGTCTACGGTACTGAATCCTTTTTGGAATCTGGTTTGTTCAGGAGGATGGACGCTCAATGTCATTCTTGAGCAGGGCTTTTTTCATCTTTCTTAAAGAAGAGTACCACCACAACTCCGCTCCTTACATGAGATGTTTTTCCCTCGCATATGACGGAATTAAACAGCTTAATTAAAAAAGGGCATTACTGAGCTTACGTCATATAATCGTCTAGAATGGCCGGTTGGTCTCAAGGTTAGTAGCTCTGACTGCTATGCTAGAGGTCATGAGTTCGATTCCCACCCAAGGCAAATGTTTGTGTGATGAGCACAATCATTTGTTCTGTGTCTGGGTTTTATTTATCATATGTATGTATTTAGAAGTATGTTTATCAGTTGTCTAGTACCCATAACACAAGCTCTACATAGCTTGAAGCTAAACGACGTTTTGTGATAGTTGAAAAAAAAAATGTCAGGTGTGCGAGCGAGGAAGAGCCATAAAAAAACCTACATCAAAGTACATATTCTACGACAAAGCAGTAAGTAAGCTACTATTTATTATATTTGGTTTACTTACTCCATAACCAAAACAGCAATAGTCACTATTAGATACGCGCCGGTCGCAAGACCGAACACTTTCCTGAGCCAACGATTTTTTGTTTCTGGTGTATACTCCCAAGTAGCTTCAGAACTACTAGAACTACTACTATCTGTAACAGAATACCGTATTCATTAATAATGTTTATTGTATGAGGGCTCTTACTAATACAAAAAAGAAATACAAATACAAAATGTTTTTTTTTTACTTGTAATAAACTAGTGCTTGACGGCGATCCCACCTGATGGTAAGCAGTGATGCAATCGTTGATGGTAAGGCGCACTAGTTTATTTTCAGAACAAAAATGTATAACAATTGTTTGTGATTGGAGCCTCCTTTTAAACAACTTATGCCTGTATTAGGAGACTTCGCTCTTCCATAACTAAACAATATAGCAATAGTTTTTGGATTTACTATTTATGGTTTATAATTAAAATTTATTTTAATTCTAAAATTTATGTGTGATGGTGTGTCGGTGTATGTGTATGATGGTGTGTGTGTGGCGTTTTTTTGTTACTACAAGGTGTCATAGGAATGTACTCATTTTTAGGCTGCGCTTCTACTGAGGCGGAGCAGAGCGAAGACGAGCTGTGCTGCGATTCACCAATCACATGGCTTGAAATCCACATCTCTTCTCCACACTACTTCAAAGGAAACAGTGTTGGCGGAAAGGAGCGAAATTGTATAAAATATCGGGAAAATTGGCGAGATGAGACTAGCGCTAAGGGCCTTATCACACTAGCGGATTGCCAACGTCCTCAAAGCGGAGCGGGTGCGCAACGAATTCGTCGCGAACACGTCGCGGTTGCTTTAAATTCGTCGATGCTTTCGTTTTCGTCTCCGGCGTCTTCGAAGCAATAAAGCCAACAACAGTGTTTCCTCGTCGGAATCCATTTTGTTACTGAGTGTATTGTCCGGCGATAATTTTCTACAAACACGCCACGATAATGTAATGCATTCGCCATGCGTCCGCGACGTCTTCGCTGCGCAGCCGCGACGTGTTCGCGACGCATTCGTTGCGCGCCCGTTCCGCTTGGAAGACGCTCGCAATCCGCTAGTATGATAAGGCCCTAAGAGACAAGTAATGCAGATCGAATAGAGGCAGGGCGGGGCAATGCGGAACTGGGCGGCTTACTCGTGCGCATATTTATTCATTTCAGTTAGCGTTATGACGTCATCAACAGCTTCGCTCCACTCCACTCCGCTTCGCACCGCTCCACTTCGCCTCAGTGGAACCGCCTTAGGATTTACTATATTTTTTTATTGAATGATTCAAAATTATAAACATAAAAAAACTATGACTCTAAAAACCTGTTCAGACCAGCGCGGTATTTGCTAAATAAATAAAAAATGATTGAATTTGCTATAATTTGCTAGGCATGTAATTTCGCCAACTATTCTATTCTAGACTCTAAGAGTTCCGCAACTATAGCAAAACCATTACTTATCACCAAACCACCCATGTAGTACTTTTTCTGTTAGTTTACGAAACAGGTTTTGCCGCAGTGACTTTGGGTCACTGGTCACACGGTCACAAAATAAAAAGGTACAGAAGTCAATCTCATGTATGTACTTCACTTTTCATACCTACGCACGGCGGTCGCGCGCGCTAGGGATGTCAACTGAATTATGCACAACAAATTATCGTGGTAGTTGCAAAATTTCACAGACGCGCGTCTCAAACGTGACGCCCTCGCGGTCGTAATGATCCTCGTTGAGCCCGGTTTTGGCGTCGGTGAACGGTGTCTATGTGTGCATTGGTCGAGCGCGCTTTGTACGTAAATTGACATCTGTACCTTTATAATTTGTGCCCAAACGCCCAAAGCGGTATCAATATTTGTTTGGATTTAAACAGCAACATAACTACATTATTTTCTTTAGCTGCTACTCTAGGTAATAATAATAATAAAATCTTTATTGACACTAATTATAAACTCTGCGTTTTGTGAATTCCCTAGCTCCTGCACTAGTATGAACTGTATGACAGGAGCTAAAAGCTACATTAGGTCTAAACAAGGTTTTATGAGGTTCTCAGCATTGCTTCAAACAAAAGAATCGTAACCTGATGACTCTTGATTGGCTTGATTTCTTCCACGAGCACGTCCTCTAGGTCCTCCCCCGCCTGTTGCCGGAGCTGGAGGGGGAGGGGGCGGGGGCGGCCTTGGACCTCCACCTCCACCTGGGTATGCATGTGCTTGTGGTCTGCCAGTACCCCCAGGGTAGCCTTGTGCTGTTTTAGCTGGTAATTCATTTTGTGGAAACACAAACCCTTCTGGACCTAGAGGATAATCCGGGATCGGGGGACGATAACTTGGACCTGAATAAAGTTTTATAATTATTTAGTAGTGGATCATAGTTCGCTACTCAAATAACAGCATAAACTTTTTTTACTAAACTATGCTATCTACCTGCCTGCTTGGTTCATCATCATCATCATCATCAGCCCTTTTAATGTTCCCACTGCTGGGGCACAGGCTTCCTCTATAGGAGAGGGAATGGGCCATAATCCACCACGCGGGCCCAGTGCGGATTGGTGGATGTGACATGTCTTCGAATTTTTGGGTCTAGGATATACCGGTTTCCTCGGCCACCACTGCTCTGCTTGGTACAAGTAACTCCTAGTGTCAACATAATTTTTTTAAGTTCCATGGATTCAACAGCTAGACTTTTACCAATGTCCTAACTACACGTACTCATCCTTGAATTCAGCCCTGGAACTTATTTGTTTATTGAATACTTTGTTTATTGCTTAATACCCTATCGCCCACAAAACAGAATCTCTGGACAGAGCTTCTATGATGATCGATATGTTCCGCTGACATCATTACATAGTATAAAACAAAGTTGCTTATCCCTATGTATGCTTAGATCTTTAAAAGTACGCAACGGATTTTGATGCGGTTTTTTTAATAGATATAGTGATTCAAGAGGATGGTTTATGTGTATAATACTTGAATAATATATTCAATATCAGTACCCGTGCGAAGCTGGGGTGGGTCGCTAGTTTTATATAAAACTTAATTCAAAATTGACTTATCATTTAATTTTATTGAATATTTTAATGACGGATCACTATATACAACACAAATAATAACGGGTAAAGAAAAAATTTACCTACTCATGTTATACTACATGTATCACTCTGTCTATAAAAAAAACCGCATCGAAATCCGTTGCTTAGTTTAAAGATCTAAGCATACAGACACAGACAGACGGGAAGCGATTTTGTTTTGTACTAATGTACTGTAATGATATTGATAGTCATAGTCTGTCTGTTTATTATAATTTTTCGCCCATCACTAATGTATAGTATATCGGGCTGGTATCCGTAACTCCACGTCTAAAGCGCGTATTTTGCGTACTACCCACTCATATAACATTCATTCCTTCCGACAACTTTGGGTTTCGGGAGAAGACACGCAACGAACGCGAAATTTTTTTTAAATCCTCACTACCCTAGGAATGTCAGTTTGGCATATGTCGCAGAGTTCAAGCTATCTTAAACTAGCTAGCTCATCAAAATAATGTTGGTGCATACATATGCACCAACATTTGATGTTGATGTTTATAGTTTGCACAAAAATTGTGTTATTGAAAAAGTTGTGGTGTCTCTTCCACTATTGAGACCATTGAATGAAGAGTCGAAGAAAACATTTGAAGTCTCGGTTGTTCCAAATCGTTGATTTTTGTGGAGACGAACAGGCAATATCATTATTTTCTTTAAGGACTCCTAGTAAACGGGCTATAAAAATTGTATTTTGTTTACAATTTTTGTTTCCCAATATTGATCAATATGTATATAGCGAGTGAGGGTAATTCCCTTGCTGAAATTTTATTATGCAATATATTTCCGAATGTAGTTCATCAAAATTCTGCAATTGAATTGCTGACTAGGAATATCGCTCAAGATAAAGCAATAATTGCAGCAATTTTGAAGAGTAGGTCAATCAGCAAAGCGGCTATAGAACAGTAATTGTCACAAAACTAGTCAGTCTCCAAATGTGTTTAACGAACGAAGAAACAAAATTTGTCAGTAATTCAATTGCAGAATCTTGCAGGACTATATTTGTAAATATATTGCACAATACCTTTAGAATAGTAGATCTTGCTACACAAACTTAAAGAATTCAAGAACACACGATACATACCGTACTGCGTCCAAACTGCTAGATCAGCAGCATGATCTTTATCCATATTATCGCTCAATATTTCTCTACTCTTTCCTAGATTTACCGGTCTCTCTGTAACTGCTTCTTTTTCGACCAAATCCATATCAACGGCATTATCAGATTTTTTCTGGTTAGTAGAATTACTGTTCTCACATTCATTTTGTATCTTTGTTGTTGTATTGGGCCCTGAAATACTCATAGAGCATATATAAAAAAAATATTCGAAAAATATATGAATACTAAGGAATAAAAGTCATACTTTGAAGCTTTAAAATACTTATTTTTTTGAAATTGTCAAAACAATATTAGTTTCAACTGTAACTGTAACAAAGGTAAGAACTTCTTTGAGAGATCGCATAGGTACTACTGCGGTAATTTCTGCTTGATCAGTTAAAAAAATTCGCTTGAATCCTGCACGGCGCCAAACCAAACCTACAGGCTGACGACAGACGGACTGCATCACAGCGACCGCACGCCGCCGATATATTTATCTGCTTGCAGTTGTATCCGCATACTGTCCAACGCCGTTTGGATGTAGTTAGTCCTGGATTCGAAAGCTCGTCGGTTACGTCGAACGGTTTGCAAAATAGATTTCGACACCAACTTCTTTATTTCTTTAATAAAAAGTAAAGTCAGCTTAAGGAATTATAAAACTTAAGAATATCTCCTACTAGGGGCTCTACGCAGGTATCGTCCGATCCATGTCCCTTTACGGGGCGCCTATTTGAGCACCGTGAAGGGCCGTACTCCAGACGCAACCGAGGGCTCATTTGAATGCATGTCAGAGGGTCATGGCAATACGAATCATCCGGGAATACCGCACGTTATCACTCGAAGCGGCGAGCCTCCTTGCTTGCCTGGAGGAAACAGTCCTTGCACGCATGCATGGTTTGAGCATGCAGGTCCAACGCGGGGTCAAAAGTCCTTTGGTAGAATGGCGTCTCCTCTTTGAGGGGTGGCTAGACCTCTCGACCCCTCACTTTCCGCATGATACAGGTACTCACCGGACATGGTAAATTCGAGAGGTACCTGCATCGGATTCGTGCGGAAGAGACGCTCTGGTGTCGCCACTATGTGGGCCGCCCAGAGGGCACGATGGAGGACACAGTAGAGGCGTGCCCCGCTTGGGAAGAGCATCGCCGTGTCCTCGTCGGGACGATCTGCGGACGATCTACACAGAATCAGTAGCAAAGTACGAAAAGTAAATCTAGTTTTATTTCTAGGCACAAAAGTCGACCAATGTAAAACACTGGGCCAATATTACACGACAGTAATAGTTTTTTCATTACTCATACTCTGAAAGTAATATTGTCTACGGTAAGAGTTGAAAGTAACACTAACGCACTTTTTCTGCGTCTCCTGTAAAGTTGCATTTTCGGACTTATATCCCATAAGTCCAAAAATGCAACTTTACAGGAGACGCCAAAAACGCTTCGTGCGCTTCAAATTCATGTTTGACCTCGTGTATCATTTGAACCGCCATCTAATAAAATACATGTGATTTTTTTTTATGGTAGGTGAAAATCATCAAATGACGAAACCCGCTCTTGGGCGGAGCGGGAGACCAGTGTCAGACTCTTACGGACTAAAAAACCTACCCCGTACCTTGCTTGCCTTATTCCTAGAGCCGCGGTAAAAGTTTCACACCACCCTCGGCTCCAGGAGGTTTCGACCCTGAAGGGCCCCTACAGTTTGCTGACAACTTCTTGAGGCGCGCGGGAACGGTGCGCACCGTTGACGACTTGGACTCGGTCTGGATAGTTACCAGACGACCGGACGGCGAGCTACCCATTGCTCGCCGTCCGCAAGCCAGTGTCTACGGTGGCCGGATATCGGCAGGATCGCGGCGGCGACGGCTACGGCGAGGGCGCTGTTGCCTTTGCCTTATGCGGTCGGCCTCCTCCTTTACGAGCATTACTGCTTCGCAGAAGGAGGCGACCGCCTGCCATTTCTCTTCGCTGCGGACCATGGCCTAAACCAAGGCCCGGCGCGAGAGGTCGCCGCCGCCGATCACCCCCACGAAGACACGGCGATGCTCTTCCCAAGCAGGGCACACCTCCACCGTGTGTTCCACCGTGTCCTCCGGGCTCGCCTCACAGTGGCGACACCCGGTCGTCTCTTCCACACGAATCCGGTGCAGGAACCTCCCAAACTTGCCATGTCCGGTGAGGACCTGCCTCATGCGGAAGGTGAGGACGCCGTGAGGTCTATCCAGCCACGCCTCAAAGAGGGGCACTACCGCCGAGATTATGTGTGTGCCCAGAGCTGGGTTGCGACAGTCGCTGTTTCCACTTCACCATGAGATCCCGCCGGAGCTCTTTCCGCCACGCCTCGACATGTTCGGGTAGCGGAGTTTCGCCCCGGCGTTGCATCTCCACGCGAAAATACATGTGATGGTTTTTATAGGTAAACAAATTATGATCTTTATTGTTATTGGGTTATTTTTATGTTAAGTTAATAGTTTTGAAGATAGTGACTTATACCAACCACAAAATGAATTCCTTGAGAGTCTAAAATAAGTTATGCCCTATATATTCACATAACTTAAATGTCAATTCAATTCGCTGGTTTTCTTAATATCACTTCCACTCCAATGTTGTCTCCTAATTCTCATTTTCTCCAGAGACCGTCCCCTGAGATCCTCAAAACTTAAGCTGACATTCAGTTGATGGCTGTGATGGAGTCAACCGAACTACGTCTCTAAAAAGCAATGGCCTTTCTGAGTTCGAGATTAACGGTCTTAGTATTTTTATTTCATCAATGTTTCCCACGGCTGGCATAAAAGGATGTCCTTCTTCTGATTCTTTCTACTAAATCTTTTACTCCTGTTGCTGGTTCACAGAAAAAGGTGACTTATTTCCATTTCCTCTCGCTTTAGACCAGGATGTGAACCATTGCCAAACGCGAGAAGTTACCAACCCTACCAAGGATTTGTTTTGATAATTGAATGCAGATGAGACATCGTAACAGGGCTTTCCGACTTTATAGACGAGATAGCTCTAAAGAGAACTGTTACCTAGCTAAAAACTAACATAATCATATGGTAAGTACTTCTCCTGGCTACTAGCTTGATTTTTGTTTTCAAATCACTCTGTATAAGCTATCCCTCTTTCATGTTTTCTTTCTAATATACCTTTGAATGACTTGAATAAAGATTTTTCATCATCATCTTTGCGGCTACTGTTAAATCTATTACTATTCTTAATATAATTTTCACACCAATGTTATCTCCTAATTTTCATTTTCTCCATAGACCCCCTGAGATCTTCAGAACATAAGCTGCAATTAAGTCCAAGGCTATCATCGGCTGTATTGGAGTCTAGAAAGTTCGAGATTAACGGTGTTAGTTTTTTTTATTTCATCAATACTTTTAATATCATTGATCACGACATCGTGTGGCTATCTTGTTTCAAGTTTGATTTTCTTTCTTATCATTTGATAGGTTTTCATCACATATACGTGAAAGTCAGTGAATGCTAAATACTGATTAAATATTGTCTAACTGACGTGAGTTACAAACTGGCTTTCCACAAGGCAGTATACTTTGTCCACTTTTATTTGTGCATTCTATTACTACTATCCTGGAATGTTCTTTTTTAGTTTCATGCTATGTTTTTAATAACCTGCTCTTTACCGCGCAATTGGATATAAACAACCTCAATGAATGCATTTGATTATTTGAATCATTACCTTGAACAATCTAATTTGGGGTTACTGTCTATGTTAGTAAATACCAGGCTATCCTTATTTGGTCTGTAATATCAGTATCCTTCTCGGACTTTACTTTGAAGACTTTGACTTATATAATTATAGACAAAAGGCTAAGCTAGAATCAGCACATTGCTTAAGTTTGCCAACATATAAATTCACACAGATTCACACTACGTATCTCTATAGATAAAAGATTTTTTTCCATTGAAGCACTAATTCCAATTTGATCCAATCACTTTGTCCTGCCTTCGTTTTTGCTGATGTTTCTTTCTCTGGTCTATCCTGATATTATGCTGATTTATTCTAGGAACTCCTAAACATATTGAATTAACGCCTTAACAACTGCATTCGCTTCATTTTTGGCCTTCGCAAAAAAGGCTAAATTTCTCCCTTCCGTTCTTAAAGAGATTTTTATCTGTCATAAGAAATCCTCAAATTCCTGTGCACCCTCTTCACTATAATGCTCGAACTTTGTTTGTGTTTTGTTTTCCTGATTGTTTTAAAGTGTTGAAAAATTCTTACATTTCTCATAGTCCAAAAACATATTCCTTCATATTTCTTCTTAAGTTTATTATTGTTTATACCAACTTCAGGTCAGGGAATATAAGCGAATTTATGGGTAATTTAAATGAACATAAATAAATAAAATTCGTGTATTGTCAACGACATCACTGTACCACCACCATTGAGGTGTTGTTTAATATTTTTTTTTGTAGTCAATCTGCTGACTGAATAAAACAATTCGTTAAGTTTTAATTTTTAATTATAAGAAGTAAAAATTTACAAAAGATTCGTATAAAGTCCATTACAACAAAAACAGCACAATTATTAAAAAAAACTGGATCTTTTATGATCCAATAATAATTATTTTTTTTAGTAATACCAATAAATTAACATCGTTTTCCCAGGAAAAAATAATAAATGCAGAAAGAGATCAAAGTATAATTATCATGGTTATGATCTTACCAATGATGACATTTTGATACAAATGAATTCTCTGCTATGGAGCCGAGGGCTGCAATAACGAATTTGCACGTGTATCAAACTACTTTTTCCAAAAAACTTACGGCTCCTGGAAGGTGACACGCGCCTCGTGGAGTCGACGAGCGGCCATCCTGATGCGATAAACAATTTTATTACAATAAAATTGTCAAACTAAGTTATTACCATACAAATATATAAACAATTTTGCAAAAAGAATCGCCAAACTTAAGTGGCAATAGGCAGGACACATTGCACGCAAAATTGATGGCCGTTGGGGCCTCTGGAGTGGTGACCGCGTACCGGAAAACGCAGCGTTGGAAGGCCTCCTACAAGGTGGACCGATAACCTGGCCAAGGTTGCTGAAATCTGATCGATGCAAAAGGCATAGGACCGGTCGTTGTGGTGGCGCTTGGGGGAGACCTATGTTCAACAACGGGAGGCTTTCGCCTGAAATGATGTATGATGATGATGAAAATTATGGCAGGGGCGAGCACGCGCATTAGTATGAAAACAGTCCATTGCATGCCTGTAAGCAGATTTTCTACCCGCTCTTATCCGCACCGTAGGTGTATTGAAAAATAAATTGATATCGACGATGCATACGTTTCCTGCCAGAACTTCATTTCGATGGTCTGGTTACTACAAAAAATTATAAACGACTATCCAATGGTGTGGTGAAGGTATGTGGTAGTGTTAAAAATTACATAATTTACCTTTATTTCAGGTTCATAATACAATGCCCCCATTGTAGTGAAGAAGTCAGACCGTGACGACTCAGGTATGCTATTTATTAATGAACTATGTTCTGTTGTAGCATAAAATGGATATAGTAGGGCAGAGCCCACCGTATCTTGTCGTAAAGGCTTCAAAATTTTTATTCGCAATTTAGTATCGAAAAATTTACTAAAAAAAAAAGAACATGTTTGTCACATTGAAATGACAAAATCATCAAAAAAAAAAATTAAACAGTAGTAAAAAAATAAAACCACTAACACTGGATTGGTAAACAATCAAACATAATATTAGCTGTCAAATAGTCCCAATAATTGAACCATTTTTAGGAATATATCGATTATGGAAGTGTACAGCATCCAAGCTGCTAGGGCGTAGTCTGTCTCGCTTATCTCAATGGCTCGACCGCCCAGCACCATTTGCAGCTCCATTATTAATACCTGGAAATAAATAATTATAATTTTAACCTTTCGAGTACCGTAATTAGAGACATAATAGAAAGACAATAGTTATGCGAACAATAGGTAGATACTCGAACGCCGGCGTTCACTCGGGGCTCGAGTTAAGAACGCTCCTATGAAAATTTTCAAGCACTTGTAGCGACATCTATTTCGCCATATAGAAACTTAATTTCAAAATTCTGATTCACGGTTCAAGAATTCTTCGGGGATTAGGACAAATAAAATAGGTTGAAAATGAAACTTGAAATAAACCTTTAGAATCCATCATCATCAATCGCTTTTAGCGATAAGACCGCCCATTGTGACACTCTTTTAATTTTAAGTTCCTATTGTTAATTTTATTTTTGGTATGCAATAAAGAATATATATCTGTCATCAACTCCCTATCCCAACTTGCTTGAGGTCAGCTTTTAGCCTAATCGAGAGCCTCCAGAACCCAGTTACTGGTATAATCTTTGAATAAACTGATAATCTATATATATAAAAATCAATTCCACTTTTCGTTGTAATTCCATAACTCAAGAACGGCTGGACCGATTTGGCTGATTTTGGTCTTGAAATATTCGTGATAGTTCAGGGAAGGTTTAAACGGTGAGAACGAAAAAAAAAAAATAGGCGAAACGAAGTTTGCCGGGACAGCTAGAACCGATTTAGCTGAAAATTGGCAGGGAGGTAGTTTAGAGCCAGAAGAGTGACATAGGATACATTTTTTTTTTTTTTTTTAGAGTAGGGTAGAGTAGGGTAGAGTAGGGTAGAGTAGGGTAGAGTAGGGTAGAGTAGGGTAGAGTAGGGTAGAGTAGGGTAGAGTAGGGTAGAGTAGGGTAGAGTAGGGTAGAGTAGGGTAGAGTAGGGTAGAGTAGGGTAGAGTAGGGTAGAGTAGGGTAGAGTAGGGTAGAGTAGGGTAGAGTAGGGTAGAGTAGGGTAGAGTAGGGTAGAGTAGGGTAGAGTAGGGTAGAGTAGGGTAGAGTAGGGTAGAGTAGGGTAGAGTAGGGTAGAGTAGGGTAGAGTAGGGTAGAGTAGGGTAGAGTAGGGTAGAGTAGGGTAGAGTAGGGTAGAGTAGGGTAGAGTAGGGTAGAGTAGGGTAGAGTAGGGTAGAGTAGGGTAGAGTAGGGTAGAGTAGGGTAGAGTAGGGTAGAGTAGGGTAGAGTAGGGTAGAGTAGGGTAGAGTAGGGTAGAGTAGGGTAGAGTAGGGTAGAGTAGGGTAGAGTAGGGTAGAGTAGGGTAGAGTAGGGTAGAGTAGGGTAGAGTAGGGTAGAGTAGGGTAGAGTAGGGTAGAGTAGGGTAGAGTAGGGTAGAGTAGGGTAGAGTAGGGTAGAGTAGGGTAGAGTAGGGTAGAGTAGGGTAGAGTAGGGTAGAGTAGGGTAAAGTAGAATAATCTGTTGCCGGGAGCGAAGCCGCGGGCAAAAGCTAGTAATGTATATTTATCGATCCATAAAATACCCCGTTCAAAACATGAGAACTAAAGCTGAAGTACTGGGTAAAATGGGATGAATAGAAACACAGGGGGTGAATAGAAACAAAATTTTTATTAGGATTATTACTTTGATTTCATATTTTCTGTTGTAATATTGAATTTATAAAAATATATAAATGCTGCAAAACATCTTTAAATAACGTGAAAAAACAACAAAATGTTGGTTCTATTCACCCCCGATTTGTGTCTATTCACCCCGTTTTACGGTAGCTCAAATGCCTTCACCTATACTTTAGGGAGGACTGTGCAGGGGAGAAACGCTAATATGACTGCAATTTATGTGACTAAAAAGATTTAAAATGATAATCATAGACTCGAAAAAAGAAGCGGAACAAGGGTATATGCCTGCGCCAGAACAATCTTTCACAATCGACTCGAGGAGTTGACCGCGCGCCTCAAGATGTTGCCAGCAATTTGTAGGAGCCTAGCAGAGTCGAAGCCTCCTGGAGCAGTGGGTTAGTGTGAAACTGTCACACCGGGGCCCCGGGGTCAAAGCAAATAAGGAATGGGGTGGGTAGTTTAGTCAGTAAAATGCTGACACTATTTCCCGCTCTGCGGGATTTGCCATTGGATGATTTTTCCTGCCACAAAAAATGAAAAATAATCCTGGGTTGTAATTTTTGAGAAAGGAGGCCTGTGTCCCAGCAGTGGGAACATTAAAAAAGGCTGATGATGATTAAGAAGAATACATGATTATGTTTTCCAGGTTCTAATAATGTTCCACGTCACGGCACCGTGTCGTGGAACATTATTTGCCTCTATAAATTACGTGAATGTTCTTCGATGCAATAAACTTCGAACGATCGGGACGGTTGCCATTGTTCGTCGAAAAAATAAAAAACAAAATTTATTACAATTTAAACTGTTTAATTTATAATAATAATATTTGGAACAATAAATAAGGTATCAAGTGATCTTAATCTCTTTGTAGTAGCTTTCCTGGTTAGCTTTTCGGTCCTGTGTGTCTAGCATCCATCGGATTCCCACGACCCTCAACAGTTCATCAGTCTACCTTGCGGGAGGCATCTATTCTGCGAGTTAAATGCCGTGTACAATGCCCCTTAAGTTTACGTTTCTTCGGGCTATATCGGTAACCTTGTTTCTGTTGATAATATTTTCGGTAGGTTATAGGATTTCTTATTTTGATGGGCCAGGTTTTGGAAAACCAATTTTTTTTTTCAGAGTGCCATATTTTAATTTTGATTCTTTTGCTTTCAAATTTTATTCTGAATCTGAATCATCGTGTTCATTAATATATGTATGGTAATCGTACACTATCTCAAACACGCTACGCTTGTTGGAATATTTGAAGACCTGCATATAGCAATATTTTATTACTTACCATGTACAATGCATTCCAAATGCGATGGATCGATTGCCATCTTGTGACGTCACGTCACACTGTCAAATCGAAGAATTATTAGGGTGAGCAAAACAAGAAACTTTAAAAAAAATATTTTTTTTATGAACTGTGAACGACAACATTTTTATCAGAATCTACGTTTAAAATTTTTCTCATCTCCAAGTTTTTTGCCAATTTTTTTAGATTTGACAGTAGGACGTAACGTCACAACATGATAATCGATCCAATTCATGTTTGGAACTAAGCCTTCTCATGCATATGTAAATTAATATGATCAGAAATATATGAAAGAGACAGAAAAACCGGTAAGCCAATAATAACCATATATACGGGGTGTCATTGACATGTTAACGCTGACGAATACCTTAGATCCAGTACATGATTCTGGATTTAGATTTATTAAGGGTTTTATTTTTTTAATTTTTGAATAAAAAAGTTTTGTTTTTTTATTTTTTACCTGTATAAAATCGTTATTCTACCCAATCCCAATAATATTTTTACAAAAAAAAAAGAAAACAATTTTTTTTTTTAATTAGGTATAAAAAATTCATCGAAGCAAATAAAGTCGTTATTCTAATCACATCCGATGACATCTTTCATTTGGAATGTAATTCACTCATTTTTTTCGCAAAAATAATAAAACCCAGCAAAAAATTCCACCACTGGGGGTTCTAGAATCATGTACTGGATCTATGGTATTCGTTTGCGTTAACATGTCAATGACACACTGTATAGAAAAATGAAATGAATGTTATTATCAAGCTATGAAGTGAATACCATCAGGACTGCATTTTTTGAGGATGGATTTAACTCTGATGACGTCATTAGGTTTTTTTAATGGTAGGTGAAAATCATCGAATGACGAATCCCGCTCTTGGGCGAAGCGGGAGACAGTGTCAGACTCTTACTGACTAAAAAACCTACCCCATTCCTTCCTTGCCATTATTCTTAGAGCCGTGGTAACACTTTCACACCAACCAGCGGCTTCAGAAGGCTTCGACCCTGAAGGGCCCCTACAACGTCATTAGGGTAGATACCCTACACTCTCATTTTTAACGCAAATATTTCGTTACGTTCATTTACAGTTTAAGGGCCTGGTTTTTTTGCTATTAATTTCTTGTATTGTCCTCTAACACTAAACTGAGTTTCATTAGCAGCAAAAACAAAAAAGTTAATATTCCAAAAAGTTTGCTTTGACTTTTGGTTTCAGCTTTGCAAATCACCTGACCCGCCATCAAGGTCGTAGTTACTAACCCACGCAGGCTACAACAACGTGACTGCTACGCCGATGGTCGTGGGTTCGATTCCCACCCAGGACAAATAATAAGAATAATAATATATGTCCACAACTATCACACAACGCCATCTAGTCCCCAAGCTAAGCAGAGCTTGTGTTATGAGTACTAGACAACTGATAAACATACTTATATATTTCTAAATACATACATATTATGGATAAATTACACCCAGACACAGAACAAATGATCGTGCTCATCACGCAAACATTTGTCCTGGGTGGGAATCGATCCCACGACTTCCCGCATAGCATTCAGGGTCACTAACTACTAGACTGACAGGTCAGTCTAAATTAATTATACGCCAGTCGCAATAAATTTTATTGTGACTGGCGTATAGCGACATCTACGGCGTTAGATAGGTATAAAAAAAATCTCAGTTGCACAGTTACAATTTTACGTGCGATTTGGACACATAGGACAGGCCGAAATCATCTACCGGGCAGTTGCCCATCGTCGAAGCAGATAAAACTACCTTCTGGTCCAAGGATTCTCCCTTTTTGACGGCGTTATGTATAAATTTGCACTATGTACTGGTCTTTTAAAAAAATTGTAGACAGGAATATATGGTGAAACATCATAAGAGCGAAAGTGATGATGCAGGGTGATTTGACCCTATTGATGCCCTCACACTCTACCAATGGTCCAGGCGGTGCGTTTGTGGAACGCACTGCCGTTAGCAATTAGACAAGCCCGGTCACTAAATTCTTTTAAAAATTTAGTTAGGTGGTCTCTAACTAAATTTTTAACGGTAGGTACTTCGTAATTTAATGTCTTCCTTTTCTTTGTCCTTTTCAATGAAATTGTGTAACATATTATAATATGTATATACAGGGTGTTTGGTGCATCGTTTGCCAAATTGGTTTGGCCGACAGGATAGATCATTTGCTATATCTTCAGCCCCAAGAAATCATTCCTTGCCACACCCATTTTTTTTTAAACATGTTTTTAACTTTTATTCTGAAAAACACCGGATTTCAGCATTTGAGCCTACATAAATAAAAAAGTTATTAGTCTATCCAACAAAATTTATTTTTATATTTAATTGTACTGTTGTATGGTTCTATAAAATTCAAAATTACTTGCTAGTAACGTCTAGTTTTTCTATAAAAAACCTACAAAGTGTAAGGGAAATGACAAAATAATTTTAAAACTCAACTTTAAATTTCTATTAAAAAAAAAGTAAAAGCGTTGGAGATCTTCGAATTCTTTTAAAAAGTTCTCTACTTTATGCCCTTTCCAATGGTGTGCAATATGCTAAAAAAACCTTGTATGCACCAAACACCCTGTATATATATATATATGTGTGTGTAAATGTAGTTATGTTTTGTTTTATACTCGTATTTATAGTTTAATTAATTCATTAGTAGTACACCGCAGACTACCCCCTTATTCATTTTCTTACGATCCATCCTAAGGTTGTCTGGTAGATATCGCTGTTAGCGATAAGACCGCCTTTAAACCCATACGAGTAGATTTAAGTTTCTGTATAAGTTCTGTAACTTTTTGGTGTACAATAAAGTTTAATCTATCTATCTATCTATCACGACTCTCAGCATTGAGGAAAGGGAAAAAGGCGGGGGGAAATTGTTTAACTACACTGGGGACTCCAGTCTCGTCTTAGAAGTTGTTGTTATTGATTTCAAGGTACATTCAAATTAAAACTCACCACTACTTGTATTAGGGTTCCTACTAACAATAATCCTATATGCACCGGTTTCATCATTGTTCCTGTTATTGCGGATCCAATGTAAATTAGACAGGCGATCACGCTAAACGCAACAGCTATTCCGATAATGTACAGCGCGTAACTTGTAAAATCGAACTGAAACAAAAATTAAAAAAATAGATACTCAATACTCAATATTTTATTGCAATCCATATGTCTACATAGATTGTGTTTAAAATTGTCACAGATCAATATGGACCCTGTCGGGCACAGCAAAAATTAGGAGAGAGGAAGACGGCTAAGAGTAATTTATGGAATCCAATAATTTTGCAAATCTAGTAAGTTCAATAATATTGTATGTAAACATTATATAATATGTCAAATTATTAGTGTAAATTAGATTATGCCACATTTTTTTGTTTATTTTATGTCGTCATCACTATTTAATTACGTGTGTATTATAATATATTATGTCTGGATATGGGTAGGTAGATCAATCGCGTACACACATATCGTATCCTAGCGATATACCTACAAGTACGTTCATAGAAACTTCTTGTTAATATACTGAATAGTTAATACAAATGTCTGCTGCACCCATCCATACTAATATTATAAATGCGAAAGTAACTCTGTCTGTCTTAAACCTCTCAAACGATTTTGATGAAATTTGGCACAGACAATCTTTAGACCCTGAGAAAGGACATGGACTACATTTTATTGCGAAAAAAAGGACGCAGACGAACTCGCAGGTACCAGCTAGTTTTTAATAAATATAGGGCATTTTTATGGCGATAAAAAGGAATGAAGAGGTTTTTTTTTTTTTTTTCCTTTATTGTTCAATAAGTTTACAATTTTACATAAATAAAAACCAATTAGACACTTGTCTGAAACCTTTGAAATAGGGGTTGAAAGTTTGTATGGAATTTTTTTATTAAAAGGACGCAGACGAAGTCGCGGGTACCAGCTAGTCGATATATATGTACTACGCACTAGATGAGGCGTGTCGTACAGTGACTTTACTCCACTTGAGTGGTCAACATGCCATTCACTTTTATTTTGATGACATTAGTGCAGTTTTGACGTATCAGCGCTGTAAGTTTTAAAAATTTTGAAAGACCGCAATACCAATGAAGCGCTGTAGCGGACTTCGGTATTAACTTTTCAGTATTTTGACAAATTGTTTCTTTGAACGTGCTTGTCTAACGCTAAAATATACGTCGTAAGTATTATGTCGTCTAAACCCGGCCGCACACCAGGCATACAATTGTTTCTCCACAATTGTAGCGCCACATTTGAAATGCGACACAAAAAACGAACCGGTTCGATCTTGAATTATTGTAGCGCGGATGACGTCTCGCCTCAAAGTGCGCCCGCTACAAATGTTTCCTCGGTGTGCGGGCTCACGTAGGAATATATGGGGGCGTTAAATGTGTCGCGTTTCAAATGTGGCGCTACAATTGTGGAGAAACAATTGTATTGCTGGTGTGCGGCCGGGTTTACAAAACTATTAAATCTTTTAAAAACAAAAATTACCACACCACAAAAAGCGACGGTGTAATATTTGTCTTTTTGCTGATATACAAATTGATGAAGGTACCATGAAGTGGCTGAATTCGAAAAAAAGTTCTCTCCAAAGGCTGAGTTTGAGGTTCTATAGTCACACAAAACTTTCATCTCTTTTACACTTTTTTGCCGTCTTCATTTTATGTAAAGACAGGAAACGCTCAGTCTATTCTCTACGACTATGACAAAACTAATGCAATATTACATACATTACTTTTGTACTACTCCAGCACATGATTTACCAATGTGCTAAATTCTATCTAAATGCGTACTTCATCTCGAAGATGAAGTAATATACACTCATATCCACAATCATCATCATCATCATTTCAGGTGAAAAACGTCCACTGTTGGACATAGCCCTCCCCCATGTGTCGCCATAATGAACGGTTCTGTGCATCTGGCATCCATCGGATGCCTTCCAACACAGCGTCTACCAGTACGCGGTCGCCATTCCAGAACCTTTTGGCCCCAACAGCCATCTGTTTTGCGAGCAATGTACCTTGCCGGCAACCTTTATTTTCCTGCGGATATCTTCAATTTTGATACGCTGATCACGCAAGGAAACTCCGAGCACAGCCCTTTCCTGTTTTTATGCCTTTCGACTACGTTCCGGAGCCATATGACATCACTTGCAACATACACGGGGATTTTTAGCTCCCCAGGATTGCGGCTACGCACACGCCCGTCCACGCCAACACAACCGCTGGAGTCGCGGGGACTTGGGGTCTACTTTTTGACATTGTGTTCATCGGGACGTTTGGACCATAACCCGCCACGCAGGCCGAATGCGTGTTGGCAGGTCACCAGAGCCTCGTCCGCTTCCCAGCAGGGTGGCTACATGCAAGTGAGGATGGCTTGATTCCCGATAGATATTGATTAGAATCCCGTATACACCCCACACACACAAACACTCACAAATTTACACATTTATAATTATCCAGGACAGTGTAATTTTAAAGTCGATAGCAACAAAATTAAAATATATATAAATGGCAGACTTACAGATGAACAAGCAAGAAGAAGGCAAACCAGTACCATTGCAGCCGTCGCAATGAACGCATACAATATTATCTGCGTTCTGTAGCGGCATGTTATTAATGCAGCTATTAGAGAATATCCTACCACCTGAAAAAAAAAACAAGTTGATTACATTCTGCCATCGGACCACCCGACATACGATGAGTATCCACTCTCACAAAAGACCATCTTTCTTCAAAAGACCATCTCAGACAAATCTGCATGGTTCTTATGTGATTTGACCAATACATATTTTCTGTATGGACTTTAAAAGAGACTTTGACCCCTGAGTTTGTTTCGGTGTTTCTTCTCAGGGTAGTCCGCTAGGAAACACCGGACTCATCTAGCATAAAAAATAATGACGTGTAAAAGTGTTTTTTAAACCTACTTGCAAAATAAAAATCATTTATCATTTATCACGTCGCCGAAACCTCTACGGTCAGGTTGCCTGCTGCGGTCTGAATACCACTATTATAATGTAGGTGTCTTCAAGGCTAGAGTGAATAGGCTCATAATAAACAAGTACGCTTCACTATTAACCTTTTGACCACCAATGCGAACGCCGGCGTTCTCGGGTATTAACGGAAAGTTATTTATCTATAAAACTTTTAATTTACGTTCTTGGATAAATATCAAAATACCCTATAAAAAAATGCTCAAATATTGTACATTCTATTTTTTTAAATTTGACAACGGCGCGCGGCGCGAAATCATACCACGAGCGCCGGCGCTCGCTTGGGTGTCGACCGGTACGTTTGCATTACGGGATCGCAATAAATGGGTTAAAATTTAAATAAAAACTTGTCATTATTTTTTTTTAATTCATTCAAAAATTTACGTGAAACTTGCCATGTGATTCCTATAGGCTTCTATTCGCTGAAAGTTCGTTTCTCCATACATACTTCATTTTGCCCCCCGTTTTGCCCAATAAATAAAAATAAATAAGGATAGAGTTTATATAGATAGATATAGATTAAATATAGATGAAATCCATCAGGCTGGACAAACGAACTTAGCTTTTTAAGTAGTCAAATTCCCGAATGGACTCTAGAAGATTTTTCCGAACCTTTTACTAACGTAATAACAAATAATTACTGATTATTGTTTTTAGGATCTTTGCGCTATAAACCTTTTTATGACAAAATTTCAAGATTCTGGGTGTAAGGTCGAAATATTCTTTAAATCTTTATACAATGATTGAACAATTCTTGAATAATTAAATTTTTTAATAATTAAGTTTTTTAATATATTTTTTTTTTTCAATTTTGAAATATGCGTTTTTCGCGACAATAACTGCCATATCCTTTTTTTTCGTTAATTTAGAAATTTGTTTTCTTTACAGTATCATAGGATTATTATCGAGAGTAGATATAAAGAGTAGTAAGTAAGAGTTGGTAAGAGATAAAATAGAAGAAGTACCATCCCTAAGGCTCGGCGTAAATGGGCCACCTACTACAGCCACCGGTGGCTGTCGCGCACTACCGCCACTTTTCTAAGAGTGTCAGAAGCAAGCGACAGCTACCGGTGTCTGAAAGCCGCCACATTTTATAACCCTAAATAGCGGGACATGAATGGATTTCCGATATGAATGTATCAACATCCATTGAAACGTCACGATCCATGATGGTACGCGTGCGATACGTAGAACGTCGGACGCTTAACTTCGCGGGTGGTGGAGCAGTGCGACAGTGGCGGGTGTCGGCGTTTTGTCACAAAATAAATAGGCACAGACACAAAATAAATAGGCACAGAAGTCAATCTCATGTATGTACTTCACTTTTTATACCTACGCACGGCGGCCGCGCGCGCTAGGGTTGTCAACTGGATTATGCACAACAAATTATTGTGGTACCTAGTTGCACTCAATTCAGCTGATTGAGTTATTGTTGGGAATGAAATAGAAAAATCTATATAGCATTAAGAAACATTTCAATTTTATTGTTATATTACAAACAAGCTACCCATCCCAGCCTTACCTGGTTGCAATTATATAGGTTTCTTGCATCTTAAAAAACGTCAATTCACTGTTTAATGTTGAATTTAAACAACCGTACCCTGAACAGTTATTATAGGGTTTTAGTTTTTGTGGATCCATTTTTTTTTTACGAAAATTTCACAGGCGCGCGTCTCAAACGTAGTAATGATCCTCGTTGAGCCCGGTTTTCGCGTCGGTGAACGGTGTCTATGTGTGCGTTACTCGAGGGCGCTTTGTACTTAGATTGACAATTGTACCTACTGACCACTAGTGGCGAGTCGCGGACACTACTGTAGCAAGTGGTCGCCACCGGATACACGAGTGCGGCGCGTCCATACAAAATATATTTGTGTTAATTCGCCGTCGCTAGCCACCGGCGGCTGTGTTCGGTGGCCCATTTGCGCTGAGCCTAATACTACATGATAGATAACGCATTCATTAATACATTGTGAAGGTTGTATAAATTTAGTGCCAATGATGTTAAGATTTAGTAGTTAGTTACTACATTTTTGTCGTCAACTACCCTGATTTATTATTTCAAAAATCAAGCATCAGATTAAAGAATATGCCCCAAGGAACTAAAAAAATTCTGGTTGCCCACTTTTCCTCGGTGCAACTATGGTGGTTGCCTCATGTAAAGGGGTAGGTAAATGGTCATAATTTACGCTCATCTGTTATTTGAAGTCTGCTCATTCTGCTCCGACGACCTGAACTTGAAACTGATAAGGGTGAAAACCTATAGGCGAGTTTCACGTGGTATGGTCGCCCTGTGTACTTATCCTTGAGTATAAGTTTGTGTATATATACAGTTTGTAGCGTCTTACCGTAAAAATTAAACAAATCATGTTTCCCGGACACACCCTGCCACACGGTGAACAAACCAAGCAGTAGTACGATATGAGTATCAAGACCCTAGAAAAAAAAGCATTATACAAGAATTTGGCAAATTTATGCTTAATAATATAAAACGAAGCAGACAATATACTTGTTCTTGTTTTTTCAATACACTTGTTCAGTCTCAATCTCAATTTCACTCTACCCTACTCTACCCCACTCTACCCCACTCTACCCCACTCTACCCCACTCTACCCCACTCTACCCCACTCTACCCCACTCTATCCCACTCTACCCTACTCGGTGGGAGAGTAGAGTTCAGAATTAGCAAATATACTACATAAAAAAAAAATAAAAAAAGTACAATCCGTTCCAAATGAGAATAGGATCGATGGCAATATTTTGACGTCACGTCGAACTGTCAAATTGAAGAAATTAGGTAGAGTGAACAAAAAAAGATGTTTTAAAAAAATTATTTACGTACGAATCGTGAATGAAAAAATTTTTATTAGAATACAGTTTTTCAATTTTGTTTATCTCTGTGTCACTGTGTGATGTGTCTGAGTAGTGGTAAATAGAAATAAAGGCGAATTGTTTCTAACAATGAAAATAAGACAGAAAATAGTTTTTCTTGTAAACTATTTATGACTTAAAACAATATATTTGACAAATATATATTAAACCTTAACGTTTTTACTTCAACTAGAATTAACTAAAATTTAGTAATTAAAAACTTTTTATTGCTACGCAAATAAGATTTTTTTGCAAACCGTACTTTTCACTCAAAATTTGACAGATCGAGGTTATTGACTTTCCTGTTCATATTTGGAACGCATAATACCCTATGTCCTTCTACTGGCTCTAAACTACCTCCCTGCCAATTTTCAGCTAAATCGGTTCAGCCGTTTTTGAGTTATAAGTGAAGTAACTAACACGACTTTCTTTTATATATATAGATAAAAAAAAACATTAATATATAGTCGCTCTTCAAATAAAAATTGTTTTTTTTCTTTGTGGTCTATGGCCGCCATTTTAAGATGAGAGGCGTGACTGTGATGTGAAACGAAATTCATTGGCTGTATTAATTAAATAAAATCAAATACTACCATAACCAATTGTTTAACTTCTCAAGTGTATTTAAAAACGTCGTATGATACACGTGAGTGATGAAGGATTACCGTTCTTGGCTCTCTTAGTACCGCCTCGATGGCAACCTCCTAGATTACACACTCGTATCATAATGTGACTTAATGAAAGTATAGGCACTATTGTCAAGATTCACGAACATTCAAAATCAGGTAGATTTTGAGACAACTCTAAATCTACCTTTTGACTAAGTTCATTAAAATGAAATGTCCATTATTCGTCAATATATTTCTTGACTTAATAAAAGTTGCATAATATATACTAAGGAAAATAAATTTATTTTAGCTCCATCTAGCGGGGATGTGACCTTAACGGCCTCATCGAAAATCAGCTACTTATCTCAAAAATGTATTTTCGTAGGAGATGTAGTACTTCAGTCTTACACGTCATGCCTCAAGGTGAGTAGCAATAGGAAGCAAAACTTCTTCTGTAAAACGATGAAAGCGATGAACTTGGCGAAAACCGAGAGGCAGAGGATATCCCCTCAAACGCGGCCACAGAAGATGCCGCGCTCATTGGGAGGGGTGATAAGTCGATTCCTGACCACAACAGGCACGAGTTTAGACGAACAATAAGTAGCCTCACTACTCAGCTACTCAGCTGTCCGCTAAAGAACAAACCCGAGTCGAAGGGGTATCAGCAAAGTGGACGGGGCCCGCTATAGACGGAGCCCGCTATGGCCGGTGCCTGGCACAGCTTCAAAAATGTTTAAAAAAGCTACAGGCTGTGATCACGAAACGCAAAAAGCAACTGAAAGAACCTTCCAGTAGGTACCGGAAACTAAGGTAAGAAGAGCAAAAAATAAGTTAAAAATTGACTTACAATGCGGGTATAAGTACTTCATAAGTTGATCGTAGGAACCATATTGCCAAATTGGGGCTGAAAAAAACAATCATGTAATTCTCAAGGAAGGTGTTGCATATGCATAATATGTTACAGGTATGTAGTAATAGAAGTATGGCGACTGCGACATCACGATCTCGACCGCCGACCGAGGCGGACGTGTCTTCTAGTTAAGGTACTGACAGACGTGCTCAAAAAAAGCATGCTAATAAGCTTGCTTAAAATTAGCATGCTCTGCAAACTGTTCACATTTGCCAGAAATAAGCATGCTTGTTTTAAAGCATACTCATAAATAGGCATGCTCAAAGCATGTTCAAACGTGCTCGGAGTTCGCCCCCACCTACCCGCGCCTCAGGTAGCATGCTCGAAAATCAAACGTCGTTTGATTTTTGAGCACGCTCTAAATAAGCATGCTCATTACATCTGTCCGCACCTTTAAGTATACTTACTGAGATTTGTAATTTTTTACATACAGAATTATCTAAATACAATAGAAGGGACTTCAATTTTAGCTTCCATTTTAGATTTTTAACTGATTTAAAATTGAGGTCCAGGTTTAACCCACACTTTCACAATAACTATAATAGTGCCTTTTTTAACTTGAATGTGTAAATACTAGCTTTTAATAATAACAATCGTTTAATTCAGGCATAAACACCCAATATAGGATTTTTTTTTTATGGTAGGTAAAAATCATCGAATGACTAAACAACCTACCCCATGCCTTCCTTGCCTTATTCCCAGAACCCCGGTGTAACGCTTTCGCACCAACCTTCAGCTCCGGGAGGCTTCGACCCTAGGGCCCCTACAGTTTGCTGACCGCTTCTTGAGGCGCGCGGGAACGGTGCGCGCCGTCAACGACTTGAGCTCGGTCTGGACTGTTACCAGACGCTTGCAGACGGCGAGCAATGGGTAGCTCGCCGTCCGCAAGCCAGTGTCTACGGTGGCCGGATATCGGCGAGATCGCGGTGGCGATGGCTACGGCGAATGTGCCGTTGCCTTTGCCTTATGCGGTCGGCCTCCTCCTTCACTAGCATTACTGCCTTGCAGAAGGAGGCGACCGCCTGCCACACCTCCTCTCTGCGGACCATGGCCTGAACCAAGGCCCGGCGCGAGAGGTCACCGCCGCAGATCACCCTCACGACAGCACAGCGTTGGCCTTCCCAAGCGGGGCACACTTCGATCGTATGCTCCACCGTGTAATCCGGGCTGGCCACACAGTGGCGACAACAGAGCGTCTCTTCTTCACGAATCCGGTGCAGGAACCTCCCGAACTTGCCATGTCCGGTGAGAAACTGCGTCATGCAAAAGGTGAGGACGCTGTGAGGTCTATCCAGCCACGCCTCAAAGAGGACCTATATATAGTAGAAATCAGTGCCATAATTTTTGAAAGGGAATAAAATAGTAGTAGGATGAAACTCATTGGAAAAGGAAGAGAATAAAACAAAAATTAAATGAAAATAAATTACGGTCGATCTGAAGTCGGGAGGTGGATGGGTGTGCGGTTTTAAGGGTAAAACACGGTTTAACTCGATTTCCGAAAAACTACTGGTTCTAGGGCAAAGAGCAAAATGAAAAACTTGTAGGTCATAAAAAGATCTACAACTTGGTGGATGTCGCATGTCTTCGAATTTTTGGTTCAAGAACACTGGTATTCTCACTATGTTTTCTTTAACCGTTTTGAGAGCAGTGGTGATAAAATAAATTACATAAATTAATGCGCCTGGCTGGGTTTGAACCCGCGATCTGCAATTTGTAGGTTGGGGCCTTTACCACTCGGCCAACATTGCTCTGATCATGTGCCATAGGTCAAAACAAAAATAGAAATTGAAATAAAAACTTAAAAATATCAAAAAGAAACTACTTACGTTGTGTAAACATAAGCTACGAAGCCAGCGGTGAGCGCTAACATAAGAAACACTAAACCCATGACCAGTCTAACAAAACTGTTCCTCTCTTTCGGGTCGTATTCCAGCAATTCTCCTGCTGATTGTGCCTCTCCTGGCATGCGATGTCTACGGGGCGGCGGCTCGTCGTCATAACCTGAGTCTGGATAACCTTGCCCATACCCCTGGTTCCCCCCGCCATATCCTTGTTGTTGGTAATACCCTTGTTGTTGCTGGGGATACCCTCCACCCCCGCCATATCCTCCTCCTCCTTGGTAATATCCTCCTTGTGCTTGTGTTATTTTTGTACCGGGAGTTTGCACTGGATCTTGAACCTTTGGTAGGTCATGAAGAGGATTTTGAAGAGGATTGTGAAGAGTATTTTGAGGAGGAACTTGAAGTTGAGTCGGACCTAAAACCAGAAAATATATTTTTTTACTTCTTTAGGTACATAGGTAGCAGGTAGGGTAGGTAGGTAGGATAGGGTAGGCATTTTTGGTAGAGTAGGGTATGGTAGGTAGGTAGGTGAAGCCGTGGGTAAAAGCTAGTAAATTATACTTGAAAATAATAAAGCCATCAGCATAGTACAAGCCAACACTTTAAGATACTGAAATATTATGTATTTTGACTCAATGCATTTCTTGATATTAATTAACTGGCCTAAGGATAGTGACCCTGACTGCCATGCCGAAGGTTGTGGGTTCGATTATCATCCAGAACTGAAAAAAATTGTGTGATGAGCACGAAAATTTGTTCTGTGTTTAAGTGAAAATTTACCTATAACTAGTTGATCCAGCGAACGTTGTACCGCCTAGTAAATAATCTATGAATTTTGCAGTAACAATTTTTTTTTCGTAAATTTTTCTATACCATGGTATTTTCTTATAGTCCGGGAGGTACCGTTGCAAATGAAATAGTCAACGTAAGCCGGCTGAAACATTTTTCATAAACATTTTTCATTATAATAATCTAAAAAAAATTGTCATCTGCATGGAGGGGGATTATACGTCAGTCACTCGCATGAACTTGTAAAAAAATAAGTAAAATAAAGTTATATACTGTGTTTTTTCGACCTTTTCCACTTTAATTTTCGCGTTAATCGAACCCTTTCCGAAGACATATTTATTTATTCTTTCATGAAAATATTACATCAAAATGTTCGTCTTTATCTCTTCTTTAACATAAAGTAATAATATTTCACATACATTAATTTATGAAAAAGTTTTTAGGACATTGACTGCTAATAAAGTCAGTTTAGCTATTTTCATAAACACAAAACAAGTCATATTTTTTTCAAAACGTGTCTAATTGGACTTCTATTGCTTACAATATTATTTTTAAGCTACATCCTAGCGAATTACTTGAGGTTCTTTCTAATTAGTCATCAAATAAAATGTCTCATTATCAAAATCCAATTACGTAAGCTAGCGTAAATCGCGAATATTTCTGATTTTTCGACATTTCCAAATCCATTTGTATTGTTGCTAATAGTTTAAAGTAATAAAAACCACTAATTGCCTTTATTTTTACTTAACGACAGAGAGGGTTATTTTTTTGAGGAGTATTTTTTTAGTTGCTTGGGGCACATTCTTTCAGCTGATGCTTGATTTTTTCAAATAACAGATGAGGGTAAATTAGGTCAAAAATGTAGTAACAAACTTTATTATTTAACATCATTGGCACTAAATTTAGCGAGGCAACCTATTCGCAATGTATTAATAAATGCGTTATCTAGCATGTAATATTTACCATAATCGAATAACATATGAGGGGTCATCCTTGTTCTATGTATCTCGTACTATAAGCACTACATTATACCAATTAAAAAAAAATACATACAACTGAACATAGAATCACCTCCTTTTTGAAGTCAGTTAATAAGTTAAACTGAACTTAATCTATAGTAATCTAAAGCATCATACGGTGGAGCACACGGTCGAGGTGTGCCCCGGTTGGAGAGAACACCGCCATATCCTTGTCCATATCGGCGGCGGCTATCTCTCGCGCCGAGCCTTAGTAGAAGCAATGTTCCGCAGCGAGGAGGAGTGGCAGACGGTCACCTCCTTCTGCGAAGCAGTAATGCTAACAAAAGAGGAGACCGCCCGCATAAGACAATGCCCCAAACACCGCCGGCATTCCGATCACGGACAACGAGCAATGGGTAGCTCGCAGTAGGGCCATGTACTGCAATATTTAAACTATCTCAGACCTGGGTGAATCACATGACTTTTGGATCCACATCGTGCTTCCTTACATCCTTATACCTTCACGCATTCCGCCTCTCAAGTTTTGTTTTGCCCATGAAAAGCTGGAGCAGGTTTTTAGTCAATACGTAGATTAAGTAATTTTAAAACTAGTTTTTTCATCATTCAGACGTCCATTGTTAGACATAGGCCTCCCCAATAATCGCTATAAAGAACGGTCCTGTGTACCACGCAGTCACCGGATACCCGCCATCCTTGCCAGGTCATCGGTCACCTTGTAGGAGGCCTTCCAACACTGCCTCGCGAAGCAGTAATGCTCGTAAAGGAGAAGGCCGACCGCATAAGGCAAAAGCAACTGCGTTCTCGCCGTAGCCGTCGCCGCCGCGATCCTGCCGATATCCGGCCACCGTAGACACTGGCTCGCGGACGGTGAGCAATGGGTAGCTCGCCGTCCGGTCGTCTGGTAAGACCGAGTCCAAGTCGTCAACGGCGCGCACCGTTCCCGCGCGCCTCAAGGAGTTGTCAGCAAACTGCAGGGGCCCTTCAGGGTCGAAGCCTCCTGGAGCCTAGAGGGTGGTGGAAAACTGTTACCTCGACTCCAGGAATAAGGCAAGGAAGGTACGGGGTAGGTTTTTTAGTCAGTAAGAGTCTGACACTGGTATCCCGCTCCGCCCAAGAGCGGGCTTCGTCATTGGATGATTTTCACCTACCACAAAAAAAAAAAAAACACTGCCTCTTTCGGTACGTGGTCGCCACGCCAGAACCTTTCGATCCCTATGGCCATTTGTTCTGCGAGCAAAGTGCCCTATCCATTGCCACTTAAGTTTGGCGAAACCATGTTAGATTTTTTTTTAATCCCACAACACTCACCGTACTGCATCCAAACGGCTTGTTCAGGTTGCAGGGAAGGCTGTTCCACATTCCAAATCGGCCTAGGTGCATGTTGTTGTTTTCCATAACCGAGCATGTATTGGTAAAGCCCCTTCACTGTGAGCTTACGATGCGCAGCTCTCTCACTGATCACATGTGCCGTCAACTCTGAAAGATTTACTATCGGTCCTGGTGGTACTGGATTTTTCACATCAATGCGAGTTTCTACACTATTTTCCATATCAATGCATATTATCTCTTTGCTTTTAGCTACAGTTGCCGAACCTGGTGTAACTGTTTCTTTTTTCTCGGAGTCCATATCAACGGTAGGATTAGAGTTCTCTTTTTTAACAACAATTTCACTGTGTGCACTTTCATTTTTTATAATTATTGCTTTATTTTGCTCTGGAACACTCATAGAGTAGTAAATTATTCGAAAAATATATATGTATCTAAATACTAATAAAAGACATAATTCAAAACTTCAAAATATATTGTTATTTTATTCAGATTGTCAGAACAATAATCGTTTTTATGAAGGAAGATTAAATAGTTATGAATGAGTTTTTAAGCAAAATAGTTCCGACTTATCTGAAATATTCTTTTTCTACACTCCTGGACACATCTATTGGCCCACCTTGTATTTTCAGTTTCGTTTGATCCTAGCTAAAATGTTATATTAAGCCGAGCAAAAAGTTTTATGCAGTTTTGAGCCTGGCACATTCACAATTTCATTCAATAGTCTTTTTTTGAATTTCGAACACAGAATTTAAAGAAACAAAAGACAATTTGGAGCCTGTTTGTTGATATCAAACAATCGAATACTAAGAAAACTTGGTTTTATTGGTTTACTTGGATTTAATTCTTGAAAAAGTGATTGATATCTTTGGTTTTGCAACTATCATTATTTATTCTTAACATTAAGGTGAGGTTCTATCAATAATCTATGGATACTTTACCTGAAGTCGCCGCTCAAGCTGCGGCACTTATTCAGGCCGGACACAGCCAAAGAAACATGAGTGCTCAACCTAATTTAAGTCGATCTGCGGTCCGAAATGTTTATCGGAGGTACCAAGAGACTGGCGGCTTTGTTCGTCGCCAAGGAAGGCCACGATCTCGGGTCACAACTGAAAGGCAGGATCGATTCATCGTGACGACCAGCTTGAGAAATCGTCACCTTACCTCCATTGAGATACAATAGTACATTGTTATACGAGGGATGAAAGAAAGTTATTTAGTCCCGAGAAATTTCTTGGCGACCGAGCGAGAGCGAGGTCGCTAATAGTTCGAGGGACTAAATAACTTTTTAACCCGAGGTAAACACTGTGCTTTTCATTACGAATACGAGGAAAATAATAAAAACCTGAGTCGTCGTCAAAGGCCTGAGTCGTCGTCAAAGGTATGTTTTTAGGTAGGTATATTTCTTTTGATTTAGGCGGTAAGCGGTTTTCTCCTCTTAAGAATCTTGCGTTAAATTTATAACTGAAGCTGACTAACTAAAACTTATCGTGTTAATAAAAATTTCTTGTAACAGAGATTTAGCAAAATGTAAACAAAACTTTACACCTCGAAAAAAAAAGGAAGATCAAATCGGCCACAGATTATAGACAGTCTACCATTTATCCGCCAATTCTTTTTTTCAGTGTTCGGCTCCCTGGCTTTTCAGTCAATATTTTTCATTTTGTCATTGTAAAAATGGGTCTGGTCAAATTTTTTCTCAAATATATATTAGTTTTAATGAAATAATTGAAAGTAAATTAAAATAAAGTCATTAAAAAAAAGTATTCTTGAATTATTTCTATCTCTATGTCATTTTAATTCAGTATAAAGTTTCGGGTCACGGTTCAATAGAAATGTCAAAATAGAACTAGTTTTTTTTTAATATTTGCTGCCTAAATATTAAAAAAACAACTGTCAGTTGTAAAGTAAAACTCCCTAGGGAGTAAAAGTACTTCTTCCAACCCTGTCCGCAGGCAACTTTACACCTACTTTCAGAGTATGAGTAATGAAAAACCAATTTCGCGACTTCCACGGAGTATCTGTGAGCGCTTAAACTGTTCGGAGAAGGTTAAAAGAACGCGGTATGGTACCACACAAGCCAGCCAGCTAATGGGCCCAAACTAACGCGAGCCCACCAAACAGCGCGCCTTCATTTCGCACGCAGTCATTTAAATTGGACACAGCAAGATTAGAGCCGTGTACTCTTTTCTGATGAGTCTAAAATTGTGTTACATGGCAATGATGGAAGGAAGAAGGTCTACCGACGTAAGGGAGAGCGTTTCGCACAATGCTGCTTTGAAGAGAGGGTTGCATGCTTATGGCGGTGGCTCATGGACTGTCTGGGGCGGTATATCCGCGAGCGGCAAAACTCAACTTGAGGTTGTTACAGGACCACGGCTGCCAACATTAAATGCTGAAAGGTACATTCGTGAGTGCTTAGAACCTCACGTGATACCATACGCGGACTATGTGGGCCCAAATTTCCTTTTTAAGCATGATAATGCAAGAGCCCATGCGGCCGGCATCGTCAAGGAATATCTTCGGGATGTGAACATCACAGTTATGGACTGGCCAGCCAGAAGCCCAGACATGAACCCCATTGATCACATGTGGGACGAGCTAAAAAGACGTGTTAGGGCTCGTCAGCCAGTTGGCCAGACGATGCAGGAGTTGAAAACTGCCATAGAAGAGGAATGGGAGATGATCCCTCAAAATTTCATAGAGCGGTTGATAAACTCTATGCCTAATCGTATGAGAGCTGTGGTAGATGCCCATGGAGGCAACACACGTTATTAAATTAAACCTTTATTTGATAAAACATGTTTTTTATTCAAAAATCAATTGCCTTTAACAAGGCGCATATCCCAAATTTGGTAGGCGTATACCAAGGCATATATCAGATTTGGTAGGCGTAGCTCTATGTCGTATGGTATTCTGAATTCAAATTTAAAACAATACGATCGAAAAAGATGGTAAAATGTATCAGGTTTAAAACTGCATCAACAGTTTTTGTTCAATCTAGCAATCATATTTCGGTAGGGGCCATCGAAACCTAAACTATAAGGTGGGCCAATAGATGTGTCCAGAAGTGTATTATTCTAGTACTCTTAAGGCAGTGATCCGACTGTAGGCGAGAAAACGACTAACTATCGGCGATTTTATCTCTCAAGAAACGCACAATAAATGTACATTCCGTATAAACGAAAGAAATGCATATATCTGTTCACACTGGCGGCAACGACTCGCTTTACTAGTTTTGTCGCTGAGCGACGAGCTTCCAAAAATAAACTCGCTTAGCGATGCTCGCTCGCTTGATCATTTTAGTGCGCAGGTTTGCAAAGGACTGAGCGTCCGTGGGCGCGAGTAATCGCTCGTCGAACTTGCATACTCGCTTATAGCCCGGCGACAAAACTAAGTTACACGAAAGAGAACCCTGGAATAAAAAAACAGGAATGGGTATTAGTCAGTAAAAGTCCGACAACTCTCCCGCCCAAATCAGAAGTCATTCACAACAACACTCTAACGTTATTGCAAAAAAGGAGGGCTTTAAAAAAAAAGCATGGCTTTTAAATCTCTCAAGTTGTGCACAATCCAGTATGTCACCAGATAATGGATATTAAACCGTACGTATTCACACATCGGCTCGGCACAAAGGCGGGCTAAGTAAACGGTAACCCGACAAGCAATAAGCTGAAATAGATTGCTATTCCATTCCTTTTTCCATTTGCAATTGTCGGTTATTTCGAATAATGACCCCGGTTTGTGTTAAGGGTGCGTGTATAGTGAAACGAGTTCTACCTATACCAAGTTTATATTTCTATTTCTGGACTTTGAAGTGCGCAACTGTGCGACCATTTAAAGTCAAAGTCAAAATATTTTATTTCATATAGGCCTACATGGGCACTTATAAAACGTCAGAAGCTAGTGCACGGTTCCAAATTGGTCATTTCCTATGGAGAAAAACCGGCAAGAAACTACACTGAGCGTGGCCAAACACGTTCACGGATTTATTTAATTTTATCTTTAGGTACTAATACTGTTTCATGTACCGCATCGACCCTGTACGTGATTGTAACTATCAAAACACGGTGTATACGTCGCAGATTAAATTAGGTTTTTGATCAAAAACCTAATTTTGTGAAAAACCTGCGACGTATAGATGAAAAGATGTCTGCTCAGCTTAAGTGGGACTGGGCATTACATGTTTGCCGCATGCCAGTCGAGCGGTGGGCCAGTAAAACACAAAGTTGGTGCCCTAAAACCACTCGAAGGGGTCGCGACAGACCATGAGGGAGATAACGGGGAGACTTAGATACCTTCCTTGAGAATTGGCAAGAAGTCGCTCAAAACCGAGAACACTGGAAAGAATGGAGGGAGGCCTTTGACAAACAATGGGACAGTATGGGCTAGAAATAATAATGATGATGATGATCATATTCTATTGGGACCGATCTATCATCACTGACAGGACTTTTGTTGCTAATAAGCCTGACATAGTGGTGATAGATCGTCTGGAGCGTCGCACAATTTGATATAGCGATCCCTCATGACGAGAATCTCGTGAAAGCTGAGAAGGATAAACAAACTAAATATCTTGACTTGGCTCGCAAGGTTGTCAACATTTTGTGGGAAGTGAACACAACAGTCGGCCAATGGCTTAATAGCCAAGAACCTCCCCCAACATCTTAGGAGGCTCTCGTTAGGTAGCTGGATCAAGGGCATGATTCAGAAGGTAGTACTCTTGGACACGGCTCGTATTGTCTGGAGGTTCCGGGTATGGGCAACTATTTTTAAAAATGTATTTAATCATTACATAGTATAAAACAAAGTTGCTTAGATCCTATGTATGCTTAGATCTTTAAAAGTACGCAACGGATTTTGATGCGGTTTTTTTAATAAATAGAGTGATTCAAGATGAAGGTTTATTGTATAATACATGCATAATATATTCAATATCAGTACCCGTGCGAAGCTGGGGCGGGTCGCTAGTATGTTTATAAAATTTAAATAAATGGTATAATAGATGAAAAGTCATACAAAACGCTCTGTTTATCACTATGTCTCCTCTCTGTTCAACTGGATGCCTTCCCAAGCGATGTCACAACGGGTACCGCTCAAATCTTTTTTGTAAAAGGAATGTTTTCTCGACAATATGACACAACTTTAAGTGGTTCCAGCAATAAATACACGGAACGAGTAGTCGTCGAAAAAAAAGCTTTTTAGAGTAAGTGCATTTTGGAATAATAAAGTGCAATGGTAAACTACGCACAATGTGTAATTTATTTCATCACCACTGCTCTCAAAACGGTGAGGGAAAACATCGTGAGGAAACCGGCATGTCCTAGAATCAAAAATTCGAAGACATGTGACATACGGGTTTGCGTCTGAAAAGGAAGGCTCTGGCCCTGGTATGTATGGCGATGTAGGAACGGGGTAGGTTGTTTAGTCAGTAAGAGTCTAACACTTGTTTTCCGCTCCGCCCAAGAGCGGGACTCGTCATTGGATGAATTTTACCTACCATAAAAAAAAGACATGTGATATCCACCAATCCGCACTGGGCTCGCGTGGTGGATTATGGCCCATTCCCTCTCCTAGAGAGGAAGGATGCTTATTATACTAACGTTTCCTGCAACCATATTCGAAGACAAATACGAAAAAAATTGTATTGTTTTTGCCTAATATCGCTTGAACCGTGCGGCGCGGCGTCAAACCAAACTTCTTGAAGTTTTCGTTTCGAGTGCAAGCAAAGTTGGACTTTACGGTGTTGTTACTAACATGACTGTGTATATGACAAGTGGCTGAGGATATATCGTTTGTCTGTGTGTGTATGTAGGAGGTGTGACGTCACAGCGGATGCGACGAGCGGCCGGCGCCGCATCCTCGAGCGGTTTCCGCCTTCTTAGACTGTGGTACAAGTCATCCGCGATATCATCATCAGCCTTTTTAATGTTCCCACTGCAGGGACACAGGCCTCCTGTCCAAGAGACGGAATGGGCCGTAATCCACCACGCGGGCCCAGTGCGGGTTGGTGGATGTCACATGTCTTCGAATTTTTGGTTCTAGAACATGCTCGTTTCCTCAAGATGTTTTCCTTAACCGTTTTGAGAGCAGTGGTGATGAAATTAATTGCACAAAGTAATACGCCTGGTTGGGTTTGAACCTGCGACCTACACACGTAAGTCGGGGCCGTTACTACTCGGCCACCACTGCTCTCAAATCCGCGATATAGTAGTCTAAAAATTAAAGGAACTCTTTGACATTTGATGTTTTTTATTATTTACTAACGACCCGCCCTGGCTTCGCACGGGTGCAATGTTGATATTATGCATATATTATAAACATAAACTTTCTTCCTGAATCACTATATCTAATAAAAAAATCGCATCGAAATCCGTTACTAAGTTTTATAGATCTAAGCATACATAGGGACAGCTGGAAGCGACCTTGTTTTTGTACTATGTAATGATGTTATTTACAGTACGTGTCTGAAGTTAGGCTCTGCGAATTTTAGTGCTTGAAAACTCGTAGAATAGAATAGAATAGAATAGAATAGAATAGACTAGAATAGAATAGAATAGAATAGAATAGAATAGAATAGAATAGAATAGAATAGAATAGAATAGAATAGAATAGAATAGAATAGAATAGAATAGAATAGAATAGAATAGAATAGAATAGAATAGAATAGAATAGAATAGAATAGAATAGAATAGAATAGAATAGAATAGAATAGAATAGAATAGAATAGAATAGAATAGAATAGAATAGAATAGAATAGAATAGAATAGAATAGAATAGAATAGAATAGAATAGAATAGAATAGAATAGAATAGAATAGAATAGAATAGAATAGAATAGAATAGAATAGAATAGAATAGAATAGAATAGAATAGAATAGAATAGAATAGAATAGAATAGAATAGAATAATACTTTATTGTACACCAAAAATGCCAAGAACAGATTTTAACAGCATTAACAACTGCAAATTCTTCAATTTGCAGTTGTTAATGCTGTTTAAACATACTACTTATATGTTTAAACCATTTATTTTTGTATAAGATTTCATGTGCTAAAATTCGCAGAGCCTAACTTCAGACTCGCCAAGATCCGACGGCCATACTGTAACCGTCTAATTTACTGTGACTTGACTTGGTCTGGACTGTTACCAGACGACCGAACGAAGAATTACCCATTGCTCGCCGTCCGCATGCCCGCGCTTATGAGGCCTGAAAACGGGATTGGAATCCCGGCGGCGTCTGGGGCGTGAGTGCCGATGCCTTAAGCGGTCGACCTCCTCCATTGCTAGCATTACAGCTTCGCAGAAGGAGGCGACCGCCTGCCACTTCTCCTCGCTCCAGACCGTGGCTTCTCCCAAGGCCCGGAGCAATACTTCGCTGAAAGTCATCCTATAAGAGTTCCGTTTACTTTTCTTAAGGTACAGAACCCTAAAAACACGTAAATAAAACCGTCCACTAACACAACAATCGACAATACCATCACGCAACTTTCATCTCCAAACAATGTCGTGTAGACAGAAAGTTCTAAATCGTCTTAACTATTCCATTAGTCTAAGTGAAGCCACATCAGCGAATTATTTGCAATAGAAACGACACGCAAACGCTGTGGTCGTGGGTCACTGGCCTGTTCTTTTGAAGGACGATTGTAGACTCCATTACACTGCATAATATTGAAAAGAAAAAATATTCGCAGAAATGCCACTTTTCATATACGTAAGAGCGGCCAACCTGACGTATATTTTCATACAACCGCTCTTGCGTGATTAAGATGTTATTACACAACTTTCTTCAGATATTATGGATACACAGATACTCGTATCTTATGAATAGGTGTTATCTAGACTTCGTTATTAGAATAGATACTTGATAGACAATTTTATGTTCCTATTTGAAGCGCCACTCGCGAGCGTCCAGAGAATTAATTTGACATTTTTTTTAATTTTAGTACCGTAGACACTCGCTACAGTTACTGAGACCGACAGCGCCAATATGGCGAATATCAAAAGGGAACAAAAGTACTTTGACAGTAGCTAGTCCACACTCGGCCACAACTGCAATATCCACCTACGTACCAGACCACGCCTTGTACCAACAAAAGCGGTATTTTTTTTGTTAGGTAAAATGCATCGAATGACGAATCCCACTCTTGGGCGGAGCGGGAAACAGTGTCAGACTATTACTGACTGAACAACCTACTCCGTGCCTTCCTTGCCTTATTCCCAGAGTCCCGGTGTAACGCTTTCGCACCAACGCTCAGCTCCGGAAGGCTTCGACCCTGTAGGGCCCTACAGTTTGCTGACAACTCCTAGAGGCGCGCGGGAACGGTGCGCGCCGTCGACGACTTGGGCTCGGTCTGAACTGTTACCAGACGACCGACCTGGCTTGCGGATGGCGAGCAATGGGTAGCTCACCGTCCGTGGTCGGATATCGACGGAATAGCGGCGGCGACGGCTACGGCGAGTGCGCCGTTGCCTTTGCCACCAACAAAAGCAGTGAGCCTTCTGACTTTACCTCTTGAGAGAACATTACTATAGCGTTACTTTAATCGTGTGGAAGACGCAAGCAATTCTGTTAAGATTGTGTAAATTGTAGTGTTTAGCTGTTATTGCGTCTTTGCTTCGGTAAACACATATATGAAGAATATATTTCAGCTTAGCTTCTGCCAGTGGCTTTGCCCGCGTGAAAGAAGGACAAAATCTAAGAGAAAATCCGCCTACTCCTATAATAAAAAGTACGGTATTTCTTACTCTTGGTCGGGGCCTTTACCACTCGGCCACCACTGCTCTAAATTAAGATGGATCAACTAAATGAAATTGAAAAAATAATTCCAACAGTCAATTTTCACACTTCATTTTCATTACAAAACGAAGTCGATTGATTACTCACGCAAACGCAGTTTCCAACTTTAACTTAGATTTACACTCGAATAGTAAATGTGTGTACATTTCTCAGCGTTCGAACTAACTAATATCTACCAGGATCACATGTTTGTTCAGCAAGTTTGGGGCGTTTGAGTATTGATGACGTCACATAAATTTGGGAGAAGTTTGACTGTATTAGGAGTGTATTGCAGATTTGTATTTCGAGAGTTTAGCGTAGACCCCGTACCTTCCTTGCCTTATTTCCAGAGCCGCGGTGACAGTTTCACACAAACCGGCAGCTCCAGATGACTTCGACCCTGAAGGGCCCCACAGTTTGCTGACAACTCCTTGAGGCGCGCGGGAACGGTGCGTGCCGTTGACGACTTGGACTCGGTCTGGACAGTCACCCGACGACCGGACGGCGAGCTACCCATTGCTCACCGTCCGCGAGCCAGTGTCTACGGTGGCTGGATATCGGCAGGATCGCGGCGGCGACGGCTACGGCGAGGGCGCTGTTGCCTTTGCCTTATGCGGTCGGCCTCCTCCTTTACGAGCATTACTGCTTCGCAGAAGGAGGCGACCGCCTGCCATTCCTCTTCGCTGCGGACCATGGCCTGAACCAAGGCCCGGCGCGAGAGGTCGCCGCCGCCGATCACGATGCTCTTCCCAAGCAGGGCACACCTCCACCGTGTGCTCCACCGTGTCCTTCGGGCTCGCCTCACAGTGGCGACACCCGGACGTCTCTTGCGCACGAATCCGGTGCAGGAATCTCCCGAACTTCCCATGTCCGGTGAGAACCTGCGTCATGCGGAAGGTGAGGACGCCGTGAGGTCTATCCAGCCACGCCTCAAAGAGGGGCACTACCGCCGAGATTATGGTGTGCCCAGCGTTGGGTTGCACTTCACCATGAGATCCCGCCGTAGCTCTTTCCGCCACGCCTCGACATGTTCGGGCAGCGGAGTTTCGCCCCGGACCTCCACGCACTAATCGTGCATGTGTGCAAGGACTGTTGCCTCCAAATCCCATGATGGTAGGCCAGCAAGGAGCCTCGCTGCCTCGCGGGACACCGTGTGGTATCCCCGCACCATCCGGATGGCCATGACCCTCTGGCTGGCGTTCAGCTGGGCCGCCGGGCGTTTACGCAGCGATGGCGCCCACACTGGTGCCCCAAGGACCGAACGATGCCGGCGTAGAGCCTCCGGCAGAAGGCGTCTGGACCCCCAAGGTTCGGCAGGAGCCGCTTGAGAGCAGCCCCCGTCCGATTGAGTTTGGGGGCCAGACGTCGGAAGTGCTCCTCGAAATTCCATCGGCTGTCGAGGACAAGTCCCAGGTACTTCATCGTCGACCCGACGCCGATGTGAACTCCTCCTACCGATAGTTGGGAACCCGTTGGTGGCGCGTTCCGAGGGCTCCGAAAGCACATGGCCTCGGACTTGTGCAGTGCCACCCTGAGTCCCAACTGCTGGATCCTCTCAACGACTGTCGCAACCCCACGTGTCGCTAGTTCGACCGCCGCCTGGTACGACTCTCCCCGCGCTAGGACCAGCGTGTCGTCTGCGTAGCAGACCACGTTGACCCCGACGGGGAGGTCGGCGCACAGCACGTAGTCGTACTCGATGTTCCACAAGGGCGGTCCTAGTACCGATCCTAGTGGGACACCGCACGACATCTCTCGCCGTTTCCAATCTCCTTGGTGACCGGGGTAGATTATTTACCTGTCGGACAGGTAGGCCTCGATTACACGACAGAGGTAGTCGGACACCCGGTGATACCGGAGTGCCGTCCTATTGCAACTTCAGAGCAGAGAATTAAAGGCATTGGCAAGGTCCAATGACACCGCCAAGACACACCTGCCCCGGGACACCGCATTCCCCGTCGTGAGGGCTCGCACACATATGATGGCGTCCACCATGGAGCGACTCCTGCGAAAGCCGAACTGGTCGCCCGCGAGATCATCTTGCCACCTCTTCCGAGGTCGACCTCAGCGTCGTCGTTCATCTTGCCTAAAGGAAAAAGAAAAAAGAAAATAAGGTGTCACTAATGTTCTAAGTAAATAAAAACATATACATGTTACCCGAATACATAACAACATTTTTTGTCCATTGTACCTGTTTACACATGTATGTATTCATGTGTACATATTCTGCCTTTCAATTTATTTCCCGATTAATAATTCATGTAATCAGTTTATGAGCACGAAGCCATGTTTATGTTTCATAGGCTTAGGGTACGTTTTCACTGACGCGGCCCAGCTCCGGCGTAGAGCAGCCAAATATTTTGTCGGCTTGTCTGGCGCAATGGTTGAGCGATTGACTGCTGCTCTGAGGGTCGTAAGTTCGATTCCCGCACAGAACAAATATTTGTATGGCCTGCAGATAGGTGTTGCTGGTCTGGGTATCTTGTGTATGTGAATTTATATTTTTGTGAACGCAACCACAACACAAAAAAAAATCACAACACAGGAAGTAATTCCTAGTGTGGGGCAACGTTTTTTTTTTCAATATTTTTAAATAATTATGTCGGATCCGGCGTAAATTTCTTGTCAGTTGTCAACAAGAGAAAGCACGCCATCTATTGGCAACTAGATGAACTAAACAAAGATGGCGCGTTTGACAGATTCCAACTTTTTGAGTTTAGAACCCCACAACCCCAAAGACGAGAGTCATTCACAGTTGTCTAAATCTCAACGCTGCTTCAATGGATATAGTTTGAAATGTGTGGAGTAGAGAGCTGACGGAATTTCAAATTAAAACAAATAAAACACATTTGGATTGTTGACACTTTATGGTCTGGATTAAGCATTTCACTTCGTCGTTTATATTGCACACACATCGAAGGTTAAAATAATTTGCCTGCAACGATCTTCCCATCCGATTATAATTTAGATGTCTATGCTAAAGTGAATACTCTTTTTATAAACTCAACCAATTGCATATCTGATTACCATCAGGTGGAATCGCAATATAATCGCTAGGAAACACCAGCCTCATCTAGTTTTAATGGACGAAAAAAAAGTTGAAGTGTAAAAGTGTTTTTAAAAAACCTATTTACAAAATAAAAATAATTTATCATCAAGCAAGTTGTAATTTTTTTTTAAGTTTGTAGGTACATAATTAAAAAAAATGAAAACGTAACGAACTGAGCGGAGATCACGAAACGGAAGATGGTGCAACTCCACTCTGCGTCACCCTGCATTAATTTAAAAGCCACTTTTCACTTTCACAGCTCATCTCCACTCCAGACCACCAAGCTTCTCCTGGGCCAAGGGTTGATGTGATAGCGTAACACCAGAACCTGGGAATAAGGCAAGGAAAGAATGGGGTAGGTTTTTTAGTCAGTATGTGTCTAACACTGTTTCCCGTTCTGCAGTGGCGGGATTCGTCATTCGATGATTTTTACCTACCATAAAAAAAAAACTCAGTGTCACCATGCATCAATTGAAAAGCGACTTTTCACAGCTCATCTCCGATCGACACAAGCTTGGCTTCAGTGTATACGCACCCTTAAGTAGATGTGTGTATAACGGGGCATTTGTGAAAACAAGCGGTGATTTTATTGTCAGATCTTGTGTTTAATTTTGAACAAACACAAAACATTACACCTGTGAATCCTTTTTGGGGTAACGTAGTCAACAAGGAACCCTAAATAGTTTCGTCAAGTCTGTCTGTGTCGGTCTGTCCGCGAATAATCTCAGCGACCGTTAGCACTAAAAATCTGAAATTTGGTACCAATATATTTATCAATCACGCGTTATGGTAGAAATGAAAAAAAATCACTTCCCACTTTACGTGTGAGGGAGGTACCCTATTGATACCAAAGGACATTGCTCTTCGTCCATACATAGTTCGCCTAAGAACCAACAGGGATGTATATTTACTTTTTGGGTTTTAGATAATGTATATATTCGACTGAACCTAAATTAAAACAACGGACACTTTTGAGTATTCTAAAAAACTCAAAACACTTTCGGATTTTTAGGTTATAATTACGTCAATAAAAACATTCGTATTCAAGTAGGTAACGTTTTATTGCCACAGTATTAGTCATTAGTGCCAGCAAACAAGAGAAACAGCCTTTGCCAGGGTTCATAATAAATAAAAGAAATCAATTTAGATAGGTATTTCATACATTAAAACAATGTTTTACTTTAGAAAATATTTAGTTTTATTGAAGGTATCATCATCCGCCAAGTGACATTACTACCAAATGTCATCTGTCAATTCATCAACTGTCAGTGTCGATTTTAATACTCGTTTCAAACAGCGCTTTCAATCGAGTTTTTTGATAAGCCGTATTATGGTTCCGCGACATCATACCGGACTGTTTATAACTAAAAATAATTATTTTTTATCAAGTATTGAGAATATTGACGCTTGTCTGTGTCAAACTCTTAATAAGAGTGCTGTTACAAAGACTTGGCTGTATGATTTATAATACCTTTGCATATTAAAAACCTCAAATTGAACCAAAAAATAATAGAACTGTCACCGAAGATTATGACGGAAGCTAAGGACGGAAGTGAATACTTTTTAAAATGTTTTCGAAATTATGAAGTGTCCGTTCTATAGAAATATTCGTAATGTATATTATTAAAATAACTAAGAATTATAGTAAATGTTTCATGCGTGTTGATTCATAGGCCATCTTTTACCATGTCCTTTCATCTTTTGACTGGCCTGTTGGTCTAGTGGTTAGTGACCCTGACTGCTATGCCAGAGGTCGTGGGTTCGATTCCCACCCAGGACAAATGTTTGTGTGATGAGCACGATCATTTGTTCTGTGTCTGGGTGTAATTTATCTATAATATGTATGTATTTAGAAATATTTAAGTATGTTTATCAGTTGTCTAGTACCCATAACACAAGCTCTGCTTAGCTTGGGACTAGACGGCGTAGTGTGATAGTTGTGAAAAAAAAAAAAAAAAAAAAAAAGATTATCCGCAGACAGACAGACAGACATGGCGGAACTTTATAGTTCCGTAGTCGGGTTCCTTGTTGACTACGGAACCCTAAAAACAATGCCACAATAGAAATATATATATATATATTATGGAACTTCATAAAAAAATAAAATAAAAAAATGATAGAGCGTCTATTAACTACCGCAAACCGCAATTGCTGAAGCAGTAATTTAGCAACGTCTTCAAAACTCTTTTTTCGTAATTAAGGGACAGATATACGTCAGTGACCTTGAACGCACACACGAGGAGCTAGCGTCACATCTTGCGCATCAAGATTATTCGAATAATAATTTGTCCTTCATTTGTTAAACACAATATGAATAAAAGCCGTATATCAAAAGATTGGTAATTAAATTATCTTATAGTTTTTAGTTTCTGAAAGTTCAAGTATAAAAATACACCCAATGGTTTTTGTCTGAACTTCGCTTTTTTGTCTGTGTTAGACATAACTTTGGAAAGAAATTACCCCAATTACAATGAAAAAAAAAATACATATATTAGTAGTAAGTAGAAAACCAAATAAGGAAAATATATTAGTTAAACATTTTTATTTTTTCAAAGAATGTACCGTCTAGCCGCGAAAACGAGATATTGGATTTAAAATCATGAAATTTCGTATATCTCCCCCTTAAATCGTCAAATTATAATTATCATTTCTTTTCTAAACCCCTGTACAAAGTGGGGCGTCACTCAGAACACGTCTCGAGCAAAAGGGGTGAGTTCAAAGAAAGGGGTGACTTATCTCGCATTATAGTGTCAGCCAGATAAGACAAGGGAATACCAGGTATAAAAAGGCTTATAGAGGAGGAGACAAATTGCACAGTTGAGGAGGAAAATGAATGCTACACTTAGAACTAAATTAACTTTCGCTTATTTAGACCGACTAATAATAATGATTAAATATAAACTCAGATCAAGGAGGTTATGAGTTCAGTTTAAGTGCCGCTAATAATAGCTTCGCTTTTAGGGTGCTTAGACGTTTGTAGTCAAATAAATTCATTGTATAATATATTACTAGCAAACCGCCCCAGCTTAGCACGGGCTTCGCCCGCGTGGTATTGGGGTTGGGGTTGGGGTTTCCGGGATAAAAAGTATCCTATGCCTGTGTCAAATTTCATCTAGATCCGTCCAGCCGTTTTGGCGTGATTGAGGAACAAACATCCAAACATCGAAACATCGTAACTTTCGCAATTATAATATTAGTAAGATGTATTATACACATAAACCTTTCTCTTGAATCACTCTATCTAATAATAAAAACCTATCTAATATCAAAATCTGTTGCGTACTTTTAAAGATCTAAAAGCATACATAAGGAAAGCCAACTTTGTTTTATACTATGTAATCTACACTATCTACACTAATATAATAAAGAGGGAAAGTTTGTTTTTTTTTGTTTTTTTATTTTTTTTGTTCGTAGGAGGTAATCTCTGGAACTACTGGTCCGATTAGAAAAAATTTAGCAACAATAGAAAGCTGCTTTACTCCTGAGTAACATAGGCTATATTTTATGTACGCGGGCGAAGCAGCGGGCAAAAGCTAGTGATATATAAACTACGTACGACAAACGCACAACGCTTCCCGCAACTCTAATGCAAAATGCACTAACGGCATCAACACCGCAGCTGGTCGTCAAAAAACGCATAAATTGTAAATGCCTTTAGTGTGCAAACAGCTTTAATTCAGTTAATATTATGCAGGTTTCACTGACCAATGTGGTTAAGTTTATAACAATTGTTTTAATAAAATTACTTTTTATTACGATTTTAATTGCATGAATTATGGTCGCTGAGGTTTATCGCAGAAGATCGAATCTGTGATTCATAAAATAAATTAATGAATAAATTATTTGTTTGCACGATCATTCGTTCTGTGTCTGGGTGTAATTTATTTATAACTAGCGACCCGCCCCAGCTTTGCACGGATGCAATGGTGAAATTAAATATATTATGAATGTTTTATACATGTAAATCTTGCTCTTAAATTATAATTAACAACAAACAAACTAGTTTTGCCTAGGCTAAACTAGTTCTTCTTATATGAGATAGGATTAACTAGTATAGCCTAGTTCAAACTTATTTGTACCAAGCCCGATAGGATAAACCAGTTTAGGCTAAGCCAAACTAATTGATCCTGATATAAATACACTCACTCTAGTATAAACTGGTATGACCTAGTCTATATATTCTTATATATCTAGAAAGGCCGGTAACATATACATCACATGCATGCAATAGAGAAAACCGAAGATATTTTAATGATTTATAACACCCGTGCTAAGCTAGAGCGGATCACTATTTTAAAATATCCATGGGATAAAATTATTAAAATACCTGTAACATATAACCGCCCTTCGAACAATAAATTCAACACAACTCAGAACTCATCCCACAAGGTAAATACAATCCGGGTATCTTTAAATCAAGAGTAAATAGGTTACTTCTAGGTAAGCGCGTTCCATCGTCGACCGCATCGTCGCTTTCCATCAGGTGAGATAGCGGTCAAGCGCGAACCTATAATCAATAAAAAAAGGTAAATTCAAAGTCGTTTCGTTACCCAAGACTATCTATCTCTTCATAAGTTTTTGTTACATGTCGGCGCATTACTGGGTGGCCACAGGAAAGTGCATATGGGAAGATACACGATGGGATATCCATCTCAACATATATTAAGGCCGAGGGTTGGTGCGAAAGCGTTATACCGGGGCCTTAGTCAGAAACAGTCAGACATTCTCTCCCGCTCCGCCCAAGAGCGGGATTCGTCATTCGATGATTTTTAAGTAACAAAAAAAAATCTCAACATCTATTTTACAAAAAGGTATTTTGCAAAAATGTTGAGAATTTAGTATTTTAATCTCGCTATGTTATAGGACCGACTCATATCCTCTAGTGTTTTTACTGTGAAAACTTACTTTGACTAATTTAGATCACAGAGGGAGGATACAAAGTGACAGCGAAGCTTCCGAACTTGTTTATTATTATAAAAACTATCCTCTGTACTTTTCCAGGAATTACCTCTACCCGTATGCCAAACATAGTATTTTTTTTTTGTTCGCTCTCAAACTGTCTCTATTTTTTTTTTTTAATATCTTCAACAACAACATAGTAATAAAGTAAAGTAAAGTAAATGTTTATTGTTCATTGTTACAATAAAAACATAATATCTTAAAACTAATGCATAATCTAAAATATCACTTGTAACTATTTTATATTTATTATACATTTTTGGATGATGATCCCCAAACTAGGTAGGACCTGTATGTTATAAGACTTCAAAGTTCCAATAAAAATGAGAAGTCCGGCGTGAAGTCTTAATATTTATGTAGGATAGTCGAAGTAATCTATCATCATCATCATCATCATCAGCCTTTTTTTTTAATGTTCCTGGGACACAGGCCTCCTCTCTGGGAGAGGGAACGGGCCGTAATCCACCACGCGGGCCCAGTGCGGGTTGGTGGATGTCACATGTCTTCGAATTTTTGGTTCTAGGACATGTCGGTTTCCTCACAATGTTTTCCTTCACCAAAGTAATCTATAATTAGTCAAAACTATTTTCCGCTGTGCCAACTTTCACATACAGTAGGTAGGTATGGCTGTCGGATCTTAAAGAGTCTGAAGTTAAGCTCTGCGAATTTTGTCATTACAATGTATTATTTAATATGCGATAATTTACAAAATCGGAAACTAAAACCTGAGAAAATTACCTTTTGTAAACATTAATCAGATGTCTCTACTCGTGACTCTAGCACTCCTCAAAGCTATCTCTAACTTTTACAAAAGTTCCACGAAATTTCCAGATTGGTCACTCTAATTCGTTTCCAGGCGGGGAAGGTATTCCGATAAGGTGATGCTAGGGGATTCATCGTTCGATGATTTTTCCCACCATAAAAAAGAACAAGTCAAAAAAAAAATTGAGAGTTACAAATTGAGATACGAAGAAGTTCTGAATTGAAAGAAAACAGAAACCTCAGGAGTTTCCTGATGGCTACAACCCGGGAATCTTTAATTCAAGAGTGAATAGGTTACTTCTAGGTAAGCGCGCTCCATCGTCGACTGCATCGTCGCTTTCCATCAGGGGTGATAGCGGTCAAAACCAAACCTATAAACGATTAAAAAAAAAAACATTAGATAAAAATAATACCTAATATCAAGCCAAAAGAAAAGAACATTCATAAACAATAAATATCTCTAACCAAGTTAATGTAAAACACTTCCACAACCCACAGATCTTAAACATTTGTTAACCTAATGATCTAATAACTCTTATTAAACGTGCAAAACATGGTTAATCTGCGTTTAACTAACTCCTTGTTTAACGTTAGTTAACTCGGTTAAAATATGTGTTACTAAGTTATCTGTCCCAAGATTTATTATACGCACAGACCATGGAACTACATGCAGCGTACAAACTTGTCAAAGAAATAAAAGACCTGTTTTGAAATATCATGTTTTTATTATTTATGTTATATAATATATAATACTAGCGACCCGCCCCAGCTTCGCACGGGTGCAATGCTGATACATGCATGTATTATATACACAAACCTTCCTCTTGAATCGCTCTATCTATTAAAACAAACCGCATCAAAATCCGTTAAGTAGCTTTAAAGATATAAGCATACATAGGGAGAAGCGACTTTGTTTTATACTATGTAATAATTTATAATAACAATTAAGTTATTAAATTTAAAAAAGAAGAAAGAAAGAAAAACTTTTTAATTACGGCACGTACACATATACAATCATTTTTTATAAAAAACCATATACAAAACAGAATACTGCGCACGTCCGCGCAAAACTCAGCATCAAGCCGAGGACACACACATTGCGACGAGTCCACAGCGCTGGTTTTCAGGGTGGAACGATGACTTAATCGACAGAAAGACGTCGGAGCGGTATGACGTGTCAATAGATTCAATAACAAAAAAATATATATATTAAACACTTCATGCAGTTGTTTAGATTCTTTAAATATCATTATTAGAGACACATCATCATTAGCCTTTTTAATGTTCCCATTGCTGGGACACAGGCAGGTAGAGAGGACTCTAAGAAAGGGAATGGGCCGTAATACACCACGCGGGCCCAGTGTGGATTTGTGGCTGTCACATGTCTTTGAATTTTTGGTTCTAGGACATGCTGGTTTCCTCACGATGTTTTCCTTCACCGTTTTGAGAGCAGTGGTGATGAAATAAATTACACGAAGTAATGCACATGGCACTTGTCAGTCGGGGCCGTTACCACTTGATCCAACCCGCACTGGGCCCGCGTAGTGGATTACGGCCCATTCCCTCTCGCAGAGAGAAAGCTTGTGTCCCAGCAGTTCGAACATTAAAAAGGCTGATGATGAATTATAATTGTATAATTAGACAAATTATTCCAGCTCTTCTTTCTTCTGTCAAAAATATGTACAACAATGCAGCCAGGACCAACCAGACGCGTAAAGGAATCCCAGTCTCCGAGGTCTGTGATTTCATAGTAGATTATTCTGCAATTTTCAACTAAGTACTGCACTAGACGTGAAAGAAATACTGCTCATTATGCATTGCGAGTTATTAGTTTAAACTCATGAGAAATGGTCTAGCATCTGTGCTTCTGCATAATTATGAGCTTAACTGCTTTATACCGTTTTATTATAGTCTTAAACCTATTTAGTTTGACTAATGAGACATTATTAGTTGCTTCTCTAGGTACTTGATCAGCTGACCGGCTCCTAATCTTTTTAATTACAACACAATACGAAAAAAAACGAGTTGCAGCGGCAGTGGTTTTTTTATGGTGGAAAAAGTCATCTAATTTTCTTCTTATCCTTCTTACCAGGGTCGAACCTTCCTTTCAGAAACCAGACGAGGGCCCTAGTAGCAGCAGTGGTGAGTCGCGGGACCCAGCCAGGCGCATTACTTTGTGTAATTTATTTCATCACTGCTGCTATTAAAACGGTAAAGGAAAACATCCTGAGGAAACCGGCATGTCCTAGAACCAAAAATTCAAAGACATTTTACATGCAACACCCCGAACTGGCCCCGCGTGCTGGATTACGGCCCATTTCCTTTCCTAGAGAGGAGCTGGAACATTAAAAGGCTGAATATGCTATCATACTATGTTATATTAATATCCACACACTCCCAGTGTGGAGTGCAAGGCCCGCGTGGTGGCTAACGGCCCATTCCCTTGGGCCTTGGGCAGATTGGGAGAGATTTTCAGACTTTTACTGACTAAAAATCCCACCTCGTTCCTACTCAGACCTTCATACCGGGGCCGGACCTTCTTTTCATAAGCCAGTAGGCTTCGGCCCTGCTGAGCCCCTACGGAATAAGTCTTAACTTATAAAATTGGCGTTTTCAGAACGAGTTAGAGAAGAGAGAGAGTTAGCTTTTTACAAAAAAAGAAATAACACTTCAAGTAACCTGACCTTTAGAAAAAAAGCAAATTCATTTATGTATTTTGATAATATTTTTCGTTAACATTTAATAGGCGTTTTTTTTTTATGGTAGGTAAAAATCATCCAATGACGAGTCCCGCTCTTGGGCGGAGCGGAAAACAACTGTCAGACTCTTACTGACTGAACAACCTACCCCGTTCCTACATCGCCATACATACCAGGGCCAGAGCCTTCCTTTTCAGACACAAACCCGTGGCCCTGATTGGCTTCGACCCTTCTGCAGGGTCCCTACAGTTACTGACACATTTAATAGGCGTTGCGTTTGATCATTTCTTACAGTTCAGCCGTTCTAACTTGCCGAACTTAATGTTAGGCTCTGCGAACTTTAGCGCTTATAAAAAAAATGGTTTAAAAAATAAATGCCTTTCGCATTTTGTTATAGCTGTAAACAAAAAATATTGTTATTGAGTTCAAAAGTCGCCAAGTCAAAACGGCTGCACTGTACCTAATGGTAAGCAATTATTTTTACCTCTATTGGAGCACATTAGGTTATAACTAACTTAGTCCATTAAAATTAAGAAAACCACCATTAGCCCTTCAGGCTCTATAATAGGAACTTTCCTGTTAGTAATGGCTTTTACAAATCCTAAAAGACTAATGGAGGTAGTCTTATTTTTATTTACGGAGAAGTCTCCATTAAAAATAACACTACCATAAGTCCTTCAGGGTCTAAACAATAGTAAACTACTCCATTAAACTCTTGAGCCCCAAGCGAACGCCGGCATTCATACACCTATTACCTTTATATTGCGTCTCTTATTACAGTACCTATTAGAAAAGTTAAAAAACATAACACTACCATTAGTCCTTCAGGCTAAATAGTAACTTCTCCATTAAAAAAATAACACTACCATTAGTCCTTCAAGAGCCATAATAGTCGTCAAAACAAGTAGCATCGCATTAGGTCCGGTGCCCTAATGTGTTTGCCTCCTAATTGCTCGTTACTGCCCTAAACAACGTTTAAACGGTCGTCTAATGCTTACTTAAACGTTCAGGTGAACATTTCAAACAGCTGTCGCGTGCCGTTAATTTTAAATTAGAACGAAATATGTTTTTCTTGTCTTTTCGAGTTATGGAGGTGGTATTAGGTTATTTATTTTTTTATTAAGTAAACTAGTGTTTGATTGTGTAACAGCGCTAATCGTTGATGGTGAAGCGCAGTAATTCACTCGTTAATACCCACGCGAACGTCGGCGTTCGCTCAAGATCCACGAATTAAGAACAAAAAGCATTTCAAAAACCACCCCCCCTAACGGGGTTCGCCGGGCCCTGGTTCAGGCCATGGTCCGCAGCGAAGAGGAATGGCAGGCGGTCGCCTCCTTCTGCGAAGCAGTAATGCTCGTAAAGGAGGAGGCCGACCGCATAAGGCAAAGGCAACAGCGCCCTCGCCGTAGCCGTCGCCGCCGCGATCCTGCCGATATCCGGCCACGGTAGACACTGGCTCGCGGACGGTGAGCAATGGGTAGCTCGCCGTCCGGTCGTCTGGTAAGACCGAGTCCAAGTCGTCAACGGCGCGCACCGTTCCCGCGCGCCTCAAGGAGTTGTCAGCAAACTGTAGGGGCCCTTCAGGGTCGAAGCCTCCTGGAGCCTAGAGGGTGGTGAAAACTGTTACCTCGACTCCAGGAATAAGGCAAGGAAGGTACGGGGTAGGTTTTTTAGTCAGTAAGAGTCTGACACTGGTCTCCCGCTCCGCCCAAGAGCGGGTTTCGTCATTGGATGATTTTCACCTACCATAAAAAAAAAAACCCCTAATGGGGTTAACCGACTTCCTCGCGGGCAAAGTCACTGGCAAAAGCTAGTCATCATTATATAAGTATTATAAATCAACGATTCACGCATCGGATCAACGCAGGATGGATGAAATGCGACAGGTCACGGGAACAACTTGCGACCCACGGATACCCCTGAAGTTGAAGGGTAAAATTTACAAGTCCGTGATAAGACCTGTCCTACTGTATGGATCAGAATGTTGGGCTGTGAAAAAGATGGATAAAAAAAGACTGTATGTAATGAAAATGAGAATGTTGAGATGGATGTGTGGTGTGACGAGAATGGATAAAGTGAGAAATAAGTATATTAGGGGAAGTCTAAAAGTGGCGCCAGTGAGTGAAAAGTTGAAAGGAAATCATTTGTCTTGGTATGGTTATGTGAAGAGGAAAGATGAAACGCATGTCACAAAAAGAGTTCTAAGTTTACACGTAGATGGATGGAGAGGAAGTGGGAGGCCGAAGAAGAGATGGATGGATTGTGTGAGGAGTGATATGAAAGAAAAGGGAGTTAGTGATAGTGCGACGGGTGACAAGACATGTTGCACCGACCCCAAGTAACATGGGATAAGGGTAGGATGATGATAATGCAAGTCAACGATTCAAAACAATAACATGAAATAAAAACACTTTCAAAACAATCTATTACCGATGTAATTCAAAACTAATGCCTTTATACCCCGTGCCATAAACTCCAAGGGAAAAGAAATCACACATGAGTCCGTTCGTGTATTAATGCAGTAGAAAATCCTACAAAGCATGAAACATTTCTTCGACTTAGTTGAAGTCGTAGCAACGACGAAGCCCCTATATTATTTTCATGAGGCAACATTTTTTAGAGTTCCGTGGGAAGATGAAAAACCCTTTTGTACTTTTTGCTTCTGACTCACTTTCTTCTTATATCCAACATCTTTCTAGACTTTCTTACAACAAACAATTAATTTTTGAAACGAAAAATTAAAAAGACATTTTGTGCCGACTTTAAATTCTTTGGAGTAATAAAAAATGATGAAAAGTACGATTTTTCCAAAATGTGTGATTTAAAAATTGTAATGTACGACTCACATTTTTTTTTTTTGCAGTGAAAAATCAACAAAGAACTTCTCTCGTTGTGGGATTGTTTAAAAGAATGGATGAACTGAAGGAAGACGGGAGAGTTTAAGTCAACAAAACTCTGACACTCCCTCTCGTCCCCTAAGTGAAAAGAGTTTTTAATTAATTAAGCCCCATACGGACGCCGGCATTCGCACACCTGTTGATCTTTAATTGCAACTGTAATTATAAGATCGAAAGGTTAATGTATTAATTATTATTATTATTATTATATTAATTTTCCGGGGGGGCTCGGGCGTCCCCGCAGTCTCCAGACTAGTACCCCAATGATGCTGTCCCACCGGTGCGTGACCGAAGGTTGGCAGCATAGGACTCCATCTCACTTCCTTCTCCTCATACCTTCTTCACTCTTAATATGCCAAGGTCCAAGAAAAAGAGAAACGGTATACAGCGGCTGCACTCCCTCTCACTTAAAGTGCACCTCAGCAATATTCGAGGTCTGCACTCAAATCTCTCAGCAGTCCATCACCACCTTGAGACGGAAAAACCATCCCTCTTTTTTCTTTCGGAGACGCAGATTAGAAGTCCATCAGATGTGTCGTACCTGTCTTACCCAGGGTTTATCCTGGAGCACAATTTTAAACCACACGCTGGCGTGTGCTTGTACGCTCGGGACGACATCTGCTATCTGCGTCTCCGCAACCTTGAGGATCCCAAGTTTTCAACGCTTTGGGCTCTGGTGGACACAGGCATCGATAAAATTATCTATGCTTGTGTCTACCGCTCGCACAGTGGAGATCAGGAGGTGACCAGGCTCACACAGTACCTCAGTGAGGCGGCGGATGCGGCTCAGCAGAGGTACCCTTCCGCTCAATTGGTGCTACTGGGGGACTTTAATGCCCACCATCAGGAGTGGCTCTTCCCATACCAGTGTACAGACCATGCTGGTCGAGAGATGCGAAAGCTTGCGCTGGCATTCAATCTCACTCAGCTGGTCCAGGGAGCTACAAGGGTGCCGGATGTTGATTCGCACACGGCCAATTGCTTGGACCTTCTGCTGACAACAGATCCAGACCGCTACTCAGTGTCGATATCATCACCGTTAGGTAGTTCCGACCACTGTCTGGTGAAATCTGTATCAGTCTATTCTCCGCCTGATCTCTGCCCTAGAGGCATCAGGCGGATTTGGCGATACAGGTCAGCAGATTGGGATGGCATGCGATCTTTCTTCGCATGTTATCCTTGGCAGCCTACTTGCTTTTCTTCGGATGATCCGTCGTCATGCGCAGATGCTGTGGCGGATGTGCTGCGGCGGGGGATGGAGTACTACATTCCATTCTCCGACGTGACAATGTCTAGCCAAGCTCGTCCATGGTTTGGTGCTGAGTGTGATCGCGCTAATGCGCTTAAACACGAAGCATACCGGGCCTGGGCCGACGCTCGCATGCACAAGGCGAGTGACGTAAGTCAGAAGAAGAGAGCCTTCAACAGTGCTGCCAAGTCTTGCAAGAAGGCAATGCGGAGGTCTCGATTCGACCACATCAGCCGCATCGGGAACAAACTCGCTTCATACCCCGCTGGTAGCAAAGCGTTTTGGTCCCTGGCTAAGTCGGTTGAATCGAACTTCTGCCGCCCCTCACTACCGCCATTGCTGAGGCCCGACGGTTCGCTGGCCCACACCGCTGAGGAGAAAGCAAATCTGTTTGCCTCCCTCTTCGCGGAATCTTCGCGTCTAGATCCCGGTGACGCGCGGCCCCCTGCATATCCTGATGGATGTGGGACGAGTATGTCAGATATTCGCATCCATCAGAAGGACGTCCGTAGGGTGCTACGTAACCTAGATGTGAACAAGGCTAGCGGTCCTGACGGGATACCGGCAATCGTGCTGAAAACGTGTGCGCCAGAATTGACTCCAATCCTGACACGCCTGTTTAGGCTTTCATTTGAGGCTGGAAAAGTGCCGAATGCATGGAAGCAAGCTAACGTACAGCCCGTGCCCAAAAAGGGTAGTCGGGCTGACCCAGCTAACTACAGGCCCATTTCAGTAACGTCCATTCTCTGTAAGACAATGGAACGTGTACTGAATACTAAACTCCTGGCATACCTAGAAGCTAATGACATCTTGAGTGACCGACAATACGGGTTTCGCCGAAATCGGTCAACAGGTGATCTTCTAGCGTATGCCATCCACATCTGGAGCGAGGCCATCGAGAAACACGGGGAAGCGCTTGCCGTCTCCCTTGACATCTCGAAGGCTTTCGATAGGGTCTGGCACGAAAGCCTTATTAGTAAGCTTCCTTCATTCGGTTTACCTACTGGATTGTGTGTTTGGATTGCAGACTTTCTGAGGGACCGGTCCATCCGTGTGGTCATCGATGGTTGCTCGTCGAGCCAAATGACCATCAATGCCGGGGTCCCTCAGGGGTCAGTGCTCTCGGCAACATTGTTCTTGTTGCACATAAACGACCTGCTTAAGCCCGGTACCTTTGGGTATGCAGACGACAGCACTGTTGCTGAGAGTTACACATCCGGCGCACGAGCTAGTGGGTCACAGGTCCAGTCTCTTCGTGAGGCTATGGTTGGGCGCTTGAACTTGTCCTTGGAGGCTGTCTCTGAATGGGGCGATGCCAACATGGTCAGGTTCAATGCTGCTAAAACTCAGGCGTGTCTATTTTCCGCTAAAAGGAGTCAATTTAGCCCTGCTCCAACTTTCCGGGGTGTATCCGTGCCGATAACTGACCATCTTGATCTTCTTGGTATAACGCTGACATCTACTCTCAATTTTGGGCCATACATCGAAGCAAAGGCTCAACTGGCTGCAAAAAAGTTGAGAATCCTCGCAAAGGTTAGACAGTACTTCACGCCGGAACAGCTGCTTAAACTTTATCAGGCGCAAGTTCGATCGGTTATGGAGTACTGCTCTCATCTTTGGGACGGATCTGCCCGATACCAACTTGATGCGCTTGAGTCTATTGAGAGGCGAGCCAAGAGGATCATTGGCGATGATGCACTTGTCGAGTCGAGACTTCAAAGTCTTGAGCATCGACGCCGAGTTGCTAGCCTGTCGGTTTTCTACCGGTTGCATTTCGGGGAGTGTGCGTCGGAATTACATAATTTAATTCCGCCTAGCCCGTTCCATCATCGGACCACCAGACGTACGGCATTGCGCCACCGGTACATGGTGGATATCCCACATATACGTACAAAACGTTTTGGGAACACATTCATTATGCGTACAGCCAAGGAGTGGAATTCCTTGCCGGAGTCGGTGTTTCCTGATAGCTACAATCCGGGTATCTTTAAGTCAAGAGTGAATAGGTTACTTCTAGGTAAGCGCGTTCCATCGTCGACTGCATCGTCGCTTTCCATCAGGTGAGATAGTGGTCAAGCGCGAACCTATAATCAATAAAAAAAAAAAAAAAAAATTAATATCAGAGAGCAAGTGATATGATAGGAAATTAGTAAATAAATATCTTTTTCAATACACTTACTCGAAAACTGCCTCTTATCGCACTCTCATTAGGTTCAATATAGCATGTATATCACCCAAGTGTTTTTTTGAGTTTATCACAACAAGGGCTTTTTTATTTCTTCCTTACCGTCACGGTCAAGGGTGATTATTTCGTTTTACTTAGTTTATCGAATCAGGTGCGAGGCGTCCCCCAGAGTCGCTGGGCGACCCCCACGAAATTGGAAACTGACCAGAGCAGATTTTTTGAATGATGCTATACTTATATAATTATTTCTTATATTTCTACTGTATGTTTCAGATACGATTAATTTTTTTTCTTTCTTTCTTTATTTCACAAGTCGTAAGTGTATTGAAAAACGTCGTTTGACACACGTGCAGATTTGTCATTGCAGCCCTCGGCTCCATAACACACTCGCCTACGGCACGTGCGAATTTCGCCTCGGTCGCAATGACTTCCTGCACTTGTATCAAAATGTACTATTTTAGGCTGTCATCTGTACACCGTTAAATCTTGATCGTTTTAATCCCTTGGAGGATCGATTCAGTACATGAAACACTATCGATTGGTAAAGTTAGAATAAAAAAACAAAGTACTTTTTTTTTAAACTCGAATTAATTTAGGCATGTTCTAAATTGATTTTTTTAAGTAAACGTCAGCTGAGCGAGTTCAATGACCTGTAGGTAGTTAGTACGCAACGACTGACAACTACCTACAAGGTCAATGACTCGTTTACTTAAAGAAATTATTTTCGTAAATGCGTATATCAATAAGAAAAAAAGTACGTTATTTTTTTATTTTATCTTCACAAATCGATAGTGTTTCATGTACTGGATCGACCCTCTTCGGGATTAAAACGACTAAAATTTAACGGTGTATATTCAGATGAAGGGGTCCAAATTTGTTTTGAGGCGCGTTACTCCACCCTAGGAAATACTTACGTATCGTGGTAATTACGTTCAGGAACATGTACTGGGAACTACAGGCCATATAAAAATTTAATTCACGACACGATTATGGTGGGAAAAACCATTTAATGACGAATCCCGCCCTTGGGCGTAGCGGAAAACAGTGTCAGACTCTTACAAACTAAACGACTCACCCTCTCCTTCTTAGACTTCATGCCGGGGTCGGACCTTCCTTTCAGAAGCCGGATCGGGACCCTAGTAGGCTTCGGTCCTGCAGTTAGACCTCTTCATTTGCTGACAACTCCTTGATGCGCGCAGGAACAGAGCGCGCAGGAACAGAGCGGGCAGGAACAGAGCGCGCCGTCGACGACTAGCTTGGTTCGGACTATTACCAGACAACCGGACGGCAAGCTACCCATTTCACACCATCTGGTACCCATTGCTCACCGTCCGAAAGTACGGAACCTTAAAGCTCGCACATGCTACACACTCTTACAAGTTTACATAAACCACTGCGTCTCCGAGGGAATCTTTGTTATGTGTATTTTATTTACTTAGTTCTGTTGATATTATTTTTAGGAGCTTGTTGTAAATAACTAGCGTTTATTCTATCCCTTTACTTTTGTTTCACTGAAACTCTTGAACTTTTTCTCAAAACGATAAATAACAGTTTTATAACAACGTTTTTTTACAACGTAAAAACGTTGTAGTAAAAAAAACCCGGTCAACAGTGCGTTGGACAAAATTATACGCATTTAATTAAAATTAGTCTGAATTCGATGTGCACAATATTGATTCAAGAACAAAAAATATTTATACTGGTATATCTCTCTCAATCTTTATAATTGTCATAATTTACAAAGTACTCTCCCAAGGTAATTTTGGGCTTGCGGACGGTGACAAACGGGAAGTTCGACGTCCGCCCGTCCATATCGAGCCCGAATTATGTACGGTACGTACTGTTTCACTGCGCACCTCAAGGAGATAACAGAAAACCATCAGCTATGGTTTTCTGTTATCTCCTAAAATCTCTATAATTCCTTAAAATATGGCACGTAATTAGATGATTTCCCACGAAAAAAGAGGAATATTCAGCCATTATCAACATTTTTTCGGTGTACAGCAAATATCCACCCTTACGTTGTTGAGACATCTTCGGTCCGGACTAAACGTCTTACCTCGTCGTTTATACCACGTACATCGAGGGACTGGAACAGTTAGCCAGCTGCGGTCTTCCCATCCGATTATAATTTAGGTGAAGTGAATAGGCTCTTAATAAACTAATGCGATCATCAACGATTGCATAATTGCTTACCATCAGGTGGTATCGCAGTCAAGCACTAGTTTATAGCAATTATTTATTTTTACAAATCGATGAAGTGTTTCATGTACCGGTTCGACCCTCCACGGGATTAAAACGATCTTAATTTAACCGTGTATAAGAAGATAATGTGAAATATGTATGTATTTAGAAATATATAAGTAGGTAATTATATTTATCAGTTGCCTATTACTGATAGCACAAGCTCTGCTTAATTTAAGACTTGATGTCGTTATGTGTTAGTTGTGGATTATTTTATTACTAGCTTTTGTCAGCGGCTTGGCACTCGTACATAAAATATAGCCTATGTCACTCAGGAGTAAAACAGCTTTCTATTGTTGCAATTTTTTTTCCAATCGGACCAGTAGTTCCAGAGAATACCTCCTACAAACAAAAAAAAAAAACAAACTTTACCTCTTTATTATATCAGTGTAGAAATGTATATGTAGATATGTAGCGTTAAATACTTTTACTATCCAAAAACGCTCTCCCAGATACAAATAATTTGACGAATTAGGGTAATTTAGCAGTAAGTCAAAAGCGTTAGCTAAGAACAGGTGATTAGCAATTAAGGACTCATTGAGAGGGTCTGCCTGACCCTCAATCAATCATTCAGTCCTGGCTCCAGTAATTATGGCATAGGTACGTGTTTTTCATAATATTCGCTGCTCTGAAAAAGAAAGCAGTTGGAGATAAATGTTGTTTTAATTATCATGGGGGAGGTATGTAGTCTTCATAAGATAGGAGATTTCATAAATAAATATTTAATTTGTATATTAAGCAATAAGATCTATTTTTGAAGATTTTTTGACATAACCTGGCAAAATGGGGTATTATAGACCCTTGTGACACAGTGCGAGTACGGTGTTTCTGATCAAACCATGGCCCACCTATGGCCGAGTGCCCAAAATGTCCCTACAAGTGCACGCTGGAGGACCTTAAAAATGCCACTGAAGCTGCTATAAATGTGGCAACCTACTGGGCCCAAAAGCTTTGAGGGAAGCGGAATCCAACGATTCGAGAAGAAGAAGAGGTAGAATTTTTTTTATGACAACTTTCCTATAATGTATTTAGAAATATGCAAATTTACTACAAATGCACTTGGTATTTAAAAAAATCTTAGGTAGTTAAACTTTTATCAAAAGAGGTAACTTTTTCCTAAAATAATTATTGAATATAGCATAGCTATTATCACAATCAGCCTTTTAATATTCCAGCTCCTGCCTAGGAGAAGAAATGGGCCAGTACGGGTTGGCGAATGACACATATCTTTGAATTTTTGGTTCCAGGACATGTCGATTTCCTCACGATGTTTTCCTTCACCGTTTTGAGAGCAGTGGTGATGAAATAAATTACACAAAGTAATACGCCTGGCTGGGTTTGAACTCGCGACCTACAACTCGTAAGTTGAGAGCAATATTCGGCAACTATTGCTCTGTATTAAATAATTATAATCGTAAAAAAAAGCTGAATGCGATTTAGTAGTAGATTTTGAATATTAAATACTACTATCATCAAGACGTGCGTTCATTAAGTTACATGTTCTACAAATATTATGTAAAAACAAATGATAAACAAAAATCTGGATAAAAACACAAATAGCTTACAAAATTTCTATGCAAAACGCGAATTATATCACGTATTCCCATTGAGTGACCTCAAGCAAACTTATTCACTGACCTGACAAACTAATTCTCAAACTAAAATAACTCTTACTGCGTCCTAACAAAGGTGCATGAATTTTGAGTAGTCAGTAAAGGAATTTTGGCGAATCGAAGGCCGCCGACACATACAGGTTTCGATTTCTCTTTCAAATTAAAAGGGGACTCATGATTCCCTGAAGGTCGGGTTCCGTACTTATAATAGACACGTTTTGCGCAAACGGAGGCCAAGCCGTTAGGCCTCCTTTTTCAGTTAAGGCTTAGTACAGAGAGTATTACCAGAATAGTGGCATGTGACCTTTTCAGGTGGTTTCGTTATAAAGGTAGATACCATTTCCAAGGGTAAATTCGAAAACGAAAAATGTATAATGGTCTTCCTTGCAAATTGGTTGGGTCGACTATGGGAACCGGTTTGTTTTCTTTACCGCATAGAGCAAGTAATTTCTAAAGGTTAAATTTTACTATAATAGAGTTCTGTTTTTGTAACATATTCGTACGTGCAGTCCAGTGAAATGGTTTTACCGGTGAGGTGGATAACAAGTGGATAATTTTATTTGAATAGAAAACCTCGGCATTACGAATTGAAAGTCTTCAAGGAGTGTCGTGTCATCCTAAAGCTAGTCAGTGTTATGGAGGTCAGATCGCATTCGTCAGATTCCCACGACCCTCCCTGGTGAGTGTCGTGGTCCTTAGTCCATCTTCTGAAAGGCTAATACTACTAAGGGTTTCGCTTCATCATTCATTCCGCGCACATCAAGGACTAAAACAATTTTTCTGCTGCGGTCTTCTTATCCGATTATAACTTCGGTATCTTCAAGGCTAGAGTGAGAGGCTTTTAATAAATTAATGCGCCTCACAATCAACGATTGCATCACTGCTTACCTTCAGGTGGGATCGCAGTCAAGCATTAGTTTATCTACATCTACACTAATATAATAAAGAGGTGAAGTTTGCTTTTTATTTTTTTGTTTTTTTGTTTGTAGGAGGTAATCTCTGGAACTACTGGTCCGATTGGAAAAATTTTAGCAACAATAGAAAGCTGCTTTACTCTTGAGTGACATAGGCTATATTTTATGTACGCTGGCAGAGCCGCGGACAAAAGCTAGTAGCAAATAAAAAAAGAAGCCACGCGCTGCGTTTTCCAGTACGTGGTCGTTCGTGGGGCTCCAGAACTTTTTGTATCCAACGATCGTCCGTTTCGCGAGAGATGTGCCCTGCCCACTTCCACTTAAGTTTGGCGATTCTTTGGGCTATGTCGGAATCCTTAGTTCTGTACCTTCATTACTGATGTGACCACGAAAGAAAACTCCGAGCATAGCCCTTTACATTGCCCTTTGGGTGGCTTTAAGTCTTCAGATAACGCTCATTGTAAGCGCCTTCGTTTTGGTGCCTTATATCATCACCGATACACACGCAGATCATAGACTTTACTCTTGAGACACTGTGTCATCACTACGTACTCGTATTCATATAAAACAGCGAGTCATGGCCGCGTCCAAGACGCAATCACACCCCACTAGTTTACGAGTGGGGTTTTTTTTATGATAGTAAAAATCATCCAATGACGAATCCACCCCTGGGGCGATCCCGGAGCTGAGGGTTGATGCGAAAGCGTTACACCGGGGCTCTGGGAATAAGGCAAGGAAGGTACGGGGTAGGTTCTTTAGTCAGTAAGAGTCTGACACTGTTTCCCGCTCCGCCCAAGAGTGGGATTCGTCATTCGATGATTTTTACCTACCATAAAAAGAACCCCTGGGGCGAAGCGGGAGACAGTATCAGACTCTTACTGACTAAACAATCTACCCCATTCCTACCTCGCCTTGATCCCAGGGCCCTGGTAATACGGTTCTACTTTTTTATCAGGTTTTGTTTTTAAGGCTTAGACGAAATACAACCCGTCAAAGGGCTTTTTATTTCTAGTCATAGACACCAGCTAAATATAGATGTTGCTGTGTACACAGCTTTATTATCAAATTGAAAAAAAAAAACAAAACGTCATTTACACGTCAAATGACCGAACAAATTGGCTTCGGTCTTATATTTCACAAATATTTATAAGCAAATATGTTTCTGGATTATAATATAAAATGAATAGACGAGTTTCTTATAATGGATACCGGAACGGTACTCATGGTCGCAATTTTTATCTTAGTAATGGCGCTGGTACTATTTTTACTTTACTTGTATTATAGATATACGGGTACAATGATCTTATTAATATAAGTATTCATGATTTACACTGCCTTCGTGTTTTTTTTTAGTTTAATGTTTAATAAACAACCTTATTTTATGTACTTAAAGATGTGTACACAACTGTATTACAACCGCAAATTGCAGTTCGGATGCAGTTTGAATGCAGTCCGACTGTCTAGATCCTAATAATCACCTACCTAGCATATTTCCTGAAGGTAATTTACATTTTTAACTTAAACCCTTTTAAGTACAAAGCGTTTGGGAACACATTCATTGCAATTGCAGTCAAGGAGAGTGGAATTCTTTGTCGGAGTCTGTGTTCCCTGATGGCTACAATCCGGGAATCTTTCACTCAAGAGTTAATAGGTTACTTTTACCTAGAATATAATAGCGCGCTTACCTAAGCGCGCTCTGTCGTCGACACAATCGTCGCTTTCCATCAGGTGAGATAGCGGTCAAGCGCAAACCTATAAACAATAAATATAATAAAGAGGTAAAGTTTGTTTTTATGTTTTTTAATTTTTTTGTTTTTTTGTTTGTAGGAGGTAATCTCTGGAACTACTGGTCCGATTGGAATAATTTTAGCACCAATAGAAACCTGCTTTACTCCTGAGTGACATAGGCTATATTTTGTGTACGCGGGCGAAGCCGCTGACAAGAGCTAGTAAACAATAAAATAAATAAATAAAAAATTCGATGCTTTCGAAATGAATTTGTACAGAATTATTGTATAGTTTTACGAACTTAACGAAAATTCTTTACACTAGAGGTAAAACATTTACCTCGAGTCTCAGGACTCCCGTATGTTACTCGTAACTGGTAAACGCATACGACGTGCAGACATGTGAAAGGTTCTATCTTAAATGAGTGTCTGAGAATTGGTGGTGAGCCGAGATGAATAAAACGCAAACCGCTTGCACCCCACTGAACATCTTGCAAGTATTTAAATCTTAGCGTTCGTATTTCGTATGCAACTGAGAGTGGAAATGGAAGGAGATTGCAGGCTATTTATTACACGTACACGGCAGCGAGAATAGGTTATGAATTTATGATTTATGAACGTGTGTATTCTCTTCTTACACACATTTTTGAATCGATTTTAGGCAATTATACTCTACTAGCTTTCTGTCAGCGACTTCACTCCCATGTAAATACGCTTCTCCATACATATTTTTGATAACCTGTTTTATCACCATAGGGGGAAAAATTCGGAAAATTCTCTTAGCGCTCGCCTACGTCATAAAAGGAAACCTTGTGCAACATGTCACGTTCCTAGTACCAGTAGTTTCGGCTGTGCGTTGATATGTCACTCCGTCAGTTCCTCCTTTTATATATACAGGGTGTTTGGTGCATCGTTTGCCAAATTGATTTGGCCGACAGAATAGACCATTGGCTATATCTTCAGCCCCAATAAATCATTCCTTGCCACACCGGTTTTTTTTAAACACGTTTTTAAGTTTTATTCTGAAAAACACCGGATTTCAGCATTTAAGCTTACATAAATAAAAAAGTTATTAGTCTATCCAACAAAATTTATTTTTATATTTAAGTGTACTGTTGTATGGTTCTATGAAATCCAAAATTACTTGCTACTAACGTGTAGTTTTTCTATAAAAAACCTACAAAGTGTATGGGATATGACGAAATAATTTTAAAACTCAACTTTAAATATCTATTAAAAAAAAACTAAAAGCGTTGGAGATCTTCGAATTTTATAAAAAGTTCTCTAGTTAATGCCCTTTCCAATGGTGTGCAATATGCTAAAAAAAAACCTTTTATTAACTTCACTAACTGGCTAAATGTGCACTCAAATCACTAAAGGCTGATATTTGATATTACGGTAAATGCACTAAGAAGTTAAAGTAAAAAAATAAATAACTTGCTCTAAGTAGGTAGATATTGATATCTCATTTTTACGCCCATTTATTTATATTTTTACAAAGGGTTTCTTTTTTTTACTTTCCTCAAACTTGAAATAAAAAAATTAAACATTTATTTCACAAGCAGGTACTAAAATCACAAATCTTGCTCAAATTGGGTGCCATTGTTTCGTATACACGCGCGACATCTTTCTCTTATGTCGAGTTGTAGTTCGAAGACGAATTTCTGCTTTAATGGTCACATCATCATCAGCCTTTTAATGTTCCCACTGCTGGGACACAGGCCTCCTCTCTAGGAGAGGGAATGGGCCAAGATCCACCACGCGGGCCCAGTGCGGATTGGTGGATGTCACATGTCTTTGAATTTTTAGTTTTAGAACATGCCGGTTTCCTCACGATGTTTTCCTTCACCATTTTGAGAGCAGTGGTGATGAAATAAATTACACAAAGTAATGCGCCTGGCTGAGTTTGAACCCGCGACCTACAAACTCGTAAGTTAGGGCCGTTACCACTCGGCCACCACTGCTCCGTTTAACGGTCACAAATGCCGCCTCAATACGTTACACTTAATCATCTCTCCTCTCAACTTCCGTCGCATAAACCAGTTCTTTGGCCCAACTCCCGACGTAAAAATCCAGCTGAGTTAGGTCTGGTGAACGTGGAGGTCACGGATTAGGGCCTGCCTTACAGTTCATCGCCAGTGAGCGGGGCAACCGTCATGTTGAAAGACAAAAGACCTGTCTTCATTGAAAATTGGCAGCTCAGATAACAATAAGGGCAGCTCTGTTTGAAGAAATTCAAGATAATTATCCCCGTTAAGGTTATCAGGTAAATAGTGCGGTCCAACCACATGATTTGCAATTACTCCTGCCCAAACGTTCACATGAATCGTCTCTGAAATGACCTCTGTCTTTTTACATTTAGCCAGTTAGTGAAGTTAATAAAAGGTTTTTTTTTAGCATATTGCACACCATTGGAAAGGGCATTAACTAGAGAACTTTTTATAAAATTCGAAGATCTCCAACGCTTTTAGTTTTTTTTTAATAGATATTTAAAGTTGAGTTTTAAAATTATTTTGTCATATCCCATACACTTTGTAGGTTTTTTATAGAAAAACTACACGTTAGCAGCAAGTAATTTTGGATTTCATAGAACCATACAACAGTACACTTAAATATAAAAATAAATTTTGTTGGATAGACTAATAACTTTTTTATTTATGTAAGCTTAAATGCTGAAATCCGGTGTTTTTCAGAATAAAACTTAAAAACGTGTTTAAAAAAAACCGGTGTGGCAAGGAATGATTTATTGGGGCTGAAGATATAGCCAAAGGTCTATTCTGTCGGCCAAATCAATTTGGCAAACGATGCACCAAACACCCTGTATATAGAAGAAGATACGCCAATGGGATATGCTTTTTTTATGGTGAGCAAAAATCATCCAATAACGAATCCCGCTCTTGAGCGGAGCGGGAAACAGTGTTAGACTCTTACTGATTAATCACCCTACCCCGTTCCTTCTTTGCCGTTTGCACTGGAGCCAAGCCTTCCTTTCAGATAGAGATCCTGGGCCCCAGTAAGGTTCGACCCTTTTGCAGAATCATGTTTTTCAAAAAGTAAGCTATGCATGGCCATTGAATAAATAAACTTAAGATATTTATTTAGTATATCTACACTAATATAATAAAGAGGTAAAGTTTGTTTTTATGTTTTTTTGTTTGTAGGAGGTAATCTCTGGAACTAATGGTTCGATTGGAAAAATTGAAGCTATAATAGAAAGCTGCTTTACTCCTGAGTGACATAGGCTATAAATTATATATTGTGAACCAACTGTTACGTCAGGATGATCACAGTAAAACAAGGATACTTCTCATTCAACAAGTTTATAATTATAATTGAAATATTACAGCAGCGAGTAATTTTCTCATAATGTTATTTGCTTAGCAACCGTAACTAAGGAGTTTTATATAAGGAAGACTGCCAACACAGCGGCTTTTATAACACACACGAATACATTACTATTAATTTACAATTGAATAATCTAATAAAATGGCTCCTTAAATATTAATTATCTATTAACAATAATATATATCAAAGAATAATGCACAATATAATAACTTTTACTAATTATTTGATGTACCGGAAGCTGACAAGCGGAAGGCGCTATAATCATTTATTTATAATTATTCGCGTCAATAGACCAAGAAGTTACAATGTCAAGTATGTACTAAGGAGTTTTCATGTCGAGCTGGTATATGACGAACCCGAAGTCTGTAACATTCGGCCATCCTGCGAATGCCGTGTCCCAAGGCGATCAGCACCATCAGTTCTATCGCTGCTAATTGGCACCTGGAATACAGAACAATAAGGGCAGTACATTTGTTCATGTAATTTATTGATTTGGTGAAAATGCGAAGCAGCTGCAAACTGCTGTTTCACATAACTTTTACTTGTGTGTTATAAGTTCAATTGTGTTAATGTAATTATTTTCCACGCAATTTTTTAACAGAATCAATTATTATGAAATACAGCAATAAGACCTATGTCCATCAGTAGACGTCTTTCAGCTCAAATGATAATGATGATGATGACAACAATAATTACTAAGTCATGCAGTATTAATTACTTTAAATCCCTGCGGCCTTAATTACTTCTAAGTCACAGAGACGACTGTGAATTCACACAGTTTGATTATTGATGTTTCAGACGATTTTAATTATTGACAAGTTACATAGCTTTGATATAGGGGAGTCACACAGCTTTGATATAGGGGAGTCACACAGCTTTGATATAGGAGAGTCACACAGCTTTGATATTGACGAGTCACACAGCTTTGATATAGGGGAGTCACACAGCTTTGATATAGGGGAGTCACACAGCTTTGATATTGACGAGTCACACAGCTTTGATATTGACGAGTCACACAGCTTTGATATAGGGGGTCACACAGCTTTGATATTGACGAGTCACACAGCTTTGATATAGGGGAGTCACACAGCTTTGATATAGGGGAGTCACACAGCTTTGATATAGACGAGTCACACAGCTTTGATTTAGACGAGTCACACAGCTTTGATATAGACAAGTCACACAGCTTTGATGTTGACAAGTCACACAGCTTTGATGTAGATGAGTTAATTATTACAATATTATCAATTTTAACATTAAAATCGGAAGTTCTCAATGTATTTGAGTATACTCCATCAAACCCGTCACAGTACCTACCTAACCAAAGAAAGCATGATTTATATTTTTTTTTATGCAGTAACATTATTTATTCACAGAGTCTTGTTTGTGTAGGGCTATGAAAATATTGTAGATTGTAAATAAAACGGTACTTCTAGCAGAATAGTTATTCACACAGATTTATCCGTTGCATCACACAGTGTTTACAGCTGATTAATTATTCACACAGATTTATCCGTTGCATCACACAGTGTTTACAGCTGATTAATCATTCTCACAGATTTATCTGTTGCATCACACAGTGTTTACAGCAGATTAATTATTTACACAGATGTATCCGTTGCATCACACAGTGTTTACAGCAGATTAATTATTCACACAGATGGTTGCATCACACAGTGTTTACAGCAGATTAATTATTCACACAGATTTATCCTTTGCATCACACAGTGTGTACAGCAGATTCATTATTCACACAGATTTATCCGTTGCATCATACAGTGTTTACAGCTGATTAATTATTCACACAGATTTATCTGTTTTAAAGAGAATATAATTATTATTATTCTTATAACCATTTATATTTCCTTAGGGTTTTATTTATTGTTTGTGTTACATTTTATTACTTACTTTATTTATGAATCCGTCTTAGTGTAGGAAGTGGAATCAGCCCTTTGAGTGCCCATTTCCTTATTAGTAGGTATAAACTATACTATAAACATATGTCACAGATGTCAAGGTATTTTGCACAAACTTCTTGTGATCCCATGGTGTTTGTTTTAAATTTTAAGAATATTCTCCAAGCTTATGTGAGATGATAAATAAGGCCTTTATTTATATAAAGTCGGTCGGTGTTTACATAAAAATCACATGTATCAATCTCATAATCAGAACCTGTGAAACTGTTTGTCAATAGTTATAGTAGTATTTTCCTGCACTATATTTCCTATATATTATTTAAATATATTTATTCTTAATTATGTCTTTTCTCACAGCCACTTTTTATAACTGCCATAAATCAATGTATGATTTCACATTGCAGCTACACACATTAAGTAATTACTCTTGTGGTCTTGATTTTCATGGAATGATCAATTGCCATTGGAGAGCATGATTCTTATTTATATCCCAGAACAAATCTGGAAGCTGGAACTTTCTCAACCCTGGTATATTTACTTTCAATGGTATTGTTGACACAGTTTACAATAATCCTATTTATTTTATGAACTGGATAGGAAACTATTTATTTATAGAAAAGGGACAATCTTTTGCGGTGTGTCTGTAATTATTTGGAGGTTGAAAGAATATTTCTGAGCTCCATAAATATCCAGGGTACAACTCTTATTTATTTTTATTCTTTTTACCTGGTGACTGGTCAAGCAATTTCAGTAAACTATTCTAGAAATAAATGTTGTTAAAATGTCTCTTAATTAATGCTGATTTTGAACCAAGATAATTTTGATAAAGTTTTAAATTAGTGTGGTGGAAGGTACAACATATTTTTATATAAATTTATACCCACAACTATAAAAATATATATGTATACCTTGTGGTAAGTCGACAATATGATATTGTCAGTTCACAAAGCTATTTCATAATTTATTTTATACAAATGCTAAATTACTGACAAGTTTAGAACCAACTTTTCTTTGCTTAGGTAGAGTATAATTCTCATACCTCATAGGTGTATCACTGATTACAAAATTTCATTCACCATTACCTGTTCGACTCTTTTCCTTAGTTGCATAATCAATAGGTCCTGTATGACTTATAACATAGCATATCTGATGTGGCTGCTATTTCCACTTCTATTAAATCCGTAGAACCAAAACCATTCTTATGCTACTATCAACAATATGTATACCAGGATAGGTATTTATTTAGTACCTAAGTCTAATAATAATTTTATTTAAGATAGCCTTCTTCTAAATCACTAACATAGATATCTAAATGATAAATTCTAATTTTGATGCATGTGAACTGCTTGTTATTGTTATCCCTTGGACTCATATCTATCTACTTTCTCAGACTATTTTGGCATGTTTCGGTATGTTTTTATTTATTAGCCATACATAATACAGTACAATCATGAGTTGGTATCAAATAAGTACCTGTGTTGGTTAGTGGTATCCCAATTATGTGTAGACACATGTGTACCTCTGCGCTTGGACACAATTGAAATTCAATCAAACAAGGATGATGGTAGTTTTGGTCCTGCCTGCTTGACATACTGTTTATATGGGTGATGAAGAATGCATTTATTTAAATTGGTAAAGGAGCATTAGATTTTACTTTGATTTTTCTTCTCCTGTCTCAATTACATATTTGATATTTAATTGTATATTATTTTGTATTGTACCTATGTACATATTCATGTTATTATATTTTATTAGTATTATTTCTAATAATTGTGCACTGATAACTCTATCTCCTCTCATTCAGTCCATCCAAAAGTTGTCAGTAAGAGATTGCAATGTGCGATAAGACTGCATATTGTACCCTTATTTTTAATAATGTTTGTCCTATTTATTGTACTTGTTGTGTGCGGTGTACAATAAAGTATAATAAATATATATTTTCTTGTAATTTTTAATTTATGATTTCACGGTTTGAGTGGTTCTATCAGATTAACACCCAGATAATTAATAACAGGCTGGCTGCAACTAATTAATATTCTGTGAAAGATTATGTTTGTTATCTCAGTCTGGAATTGTATTTGTAACTTTAGATCATCGGTAGTTTAAGAACGTTTTCTCTAATAAGTTTATTATCTGACTATCAAAACCTCTCATAATAATTTAATGGTAACATAGACAAGTACTTAGTCGCGATTATTCGATTGCTATTGTTGTAGTTATAGTAACACACATCAACCTAAATATTCAATCGCCTCAATCTACTAATGAACAGTCGTTCTCGGTGCAAGTCTGATATCGTTTTTGTAGTATTGTAATAAACATGCTGTACCTGTTGACATCTTAGTGGTGGCGCCGGCGCATCCTGCTAGCTACCTGCAGGTATTGGTGGCGTGTACCCATAGAAATATAAAAATATCTATGCGTGTACCCGGCACTGGAAGACCTGGGGCCCAAGTCTGCTATTTTCAAAATATTGTCATTCCAACACGATTCCATTGTCATTTTGTTAAAAGTTCGTAATCTGTTAATATTCATAATGGCTGATCATTGGGCGGTCAGCGGTGTCGTAATAGAATTGTGGTACGAGCTGTCTTGTAACGAATTATAAACAATAACTGCATAATAACATTCAAATCGTAAATCACTGAGTAAAGGAACTGTCAAAATTTTTATAATTTACCGCATTATGTCAAATATTCATTTGTCATTATGTACGAGATTACCATTCTAAAAAACAATCTTTCAATGAAGTGTCAGCTTAGAGCGTTCACTGTTTGATCATTGGAAAGTCATAATGACGCCATCATGTTAGTAGATTACCAAACTTGTCAAAATCATCAATTTTGAAATCAACGATCAACTATTCTGAGTTGACACTATTGTAACTGACTTGGTGTCTTTCTAATCCGCGATTATATGGGCAGTGGAATTCTTCTATCCCACTTCTGACTGTGAACCAACTGTTACGTCAGGATGGTCACAGTAAAACAAGGATACTTCTCATTCAACAAGTTTATAATTATAATTCAAATATTACAGCAGCGAGTAATTTTCTCATAATGTTATTTGCTTAGCAACCGTAACTAAGGAGTTTTATATAAGGAAGACTGTCAACACAGCGGCTTTTATAACACACACGAATACATTACTATTAATTTACAATTGAATAATCTAATAAAATGGCTCCTTAAATATTAATTATCTATTAACAATAATATATATCAAAGAATAATGCACAATATAATAACTTTTACTAATTATTTGATGTACCGGAAGCTGACAAGCGGAAGGCGCTATAATCATTTATTTATAATTATTCGCGTCAATAGACCAAGAAGTTACAATGTCAAGTATGTACTAAGGAGTTTTCATGTCGAGCTGGTATATGACGAACCCGAAGTCTGTAACAATATATAACATGGATATTAACCGAGCTATCACAACTTTTGTCTCATAAATTTTCCGCGGACGAAGTCGCGGGCAGAAACTAGTTAAGTATATTTCGAATAAATATTCTATTCCCGTTACACTAGAAGATATAAAAATGTAAGTACATTAATCAATCGCGGGGTAATCTTGGCTAAGCCGCGCTACTACAGCGGACGGTATTTATCGAGGCGCGGATATTAAAGTGTCCGCTGAAAGGAATGTTTTCGTGGGATTATGTGGAATATACCAGTAAGATGGGATTTCCGGTTGTCCCATATATTATTTTATCAATTTAAGTTACGGAACATCACGTTTGTGTTCCGCGAAGTGGTTGTGTTATGGTTTTTTTTTTCGATTGCCAAAAATCATCCAATGACATCTCCCGCCCTTGGACGTGGCTGGAGATAGTGTTTTTTTATCGTAGGGTAAGACTCCCGTAAAATAATGTTTTAATAATGTAAATATTTTCTTTTATTATAAGTAATATTTTATTTTATAAGTCTTCTGGGGCCAAGGGTTGATGCGAAAGCGGAACACCGGGGCCCTGGAACTGAGGCAAGAAGATCAATAGAAGTCTGACACTGTCTCCCGCTCCGCCCAAGGATGGGATTCGTCATTCGATGTTTTTTCCCACCATAAAAATAACAAAGTTTAATTACAGTTCAGACTTTCTATTCTATCCTATTTTTTTAATGGCAAGTAGAACCGGTGTTGACTATTCTGCCAACGTCAAAAGAGTTCACATCTTAATTTAAGTTTATAGCATTTTAAGTACATACATAAATACCCTGTGTATTTATATATGTACTTAAACAAAACAAAATCAAGATTCATTAAAACTAGGTTAAAAATCATCTAGGTTTTATCTGTCAATGGCTTTCCTAGCAGACTTTGAAAGATACCTACATCTAATTTGTAAAAGCTTGTTGTTGCGGTGCCACCACAGCTCTATAATAAGTAGTAGGTACATTTAACTATTACTTCAGAATCCAATTTTCAGATCAGATGAACCCAATTTTCCACTGAACACCTCCGACACTGCTGTTTGCCCCTGAAAGTTAAAAAGCGAGATGATACAATAGACGAACGGGTTCTCCCTTCGCCGTTCTATTAAGATAGTGTCGGTCAAATGTTCGTTCCTCTGAAGATTTACGAACGTATACCAGCTGCAAATGTATTTATTATGTTTTTAACATGTACCCGGTTTTTATCTGAAGGGGATGTAGCTCAACATGCCAAGATATCGACCGATATTTATATAAAATACTAGCTTTTGCCCGCGGCTTCGCTCCCGGCAACAGATTATTCTACTCTACCCTACTCTACCCTACTCTACCCTACTCTACCCTACTCTACCCTACTCTACCCTACTCTACCCTACTCTACCCTACTCTACCCTACTCTACCCTACTCTACCCTACTCTACCCTACTCTACCCTACTCTACCCTACTCTACCCTACTCTACCCTACTCTACCCTACTCTACCCTACTCTACCCTACTCTACCCTACTCTACCCTACTCTACCCTACTCTACCCTACTCTACCCTACTCTACCCTACTCTACCCTACTCTACCCTACTCTACCCTACTCTACCCTACTCTACCCTACTCTACCCTACTCTACCCTACTCTACCCTACTCTACCCTACTCTACCCTACTCTACCCTACTCTACCCTACTCTACCCTACTCTACCCTACTCTACCCTACTCTACCCTACTCTACCCTACTCTACCCTACTCTACCCTACTCTACCCTACTCTACCCTACTCTACCCTACTCTACCCTACTCTACCCTACTCTACCCTACTCTACCCTACTCTACCCTACTCTACCCTACTCTACCCTACTCTACCCTACTCTACCCTACTCTACCCTACTCTACCCTACTCTACCCTACTCTACCCTACTCTACCCTACTCTACCCTACTCTACCCTACTCTACCCTACTCTACCCTACTCTACCCTACTCTACCCTACTCTACCCTACTCTACCCTACTCTACCCTACTCTACCCTACTCTACCCTACTCTACCCTACTCTACCCTACTCTACCCTACTCTACCCTACTCTACCCTACTCTACCCTACTCTACCCTACTCTACCCTACTCTACCCTACTCTACCCTACTCTACCCTACTCTACCCTACTCTACCCTACTCTACCCTACTCTACCCTACTCTACCCTACTCTACCCTACTCTACCCTACTCTACCCTACTCTACCCTACTCTACCCTACTCTACCCTACTCTACCCTACTCTACCCTACTCTACCCTACTCTACCCTACTCTACCCTACTCTACCCTACTCTACCCTACTCTACCCTACTCTACCCTACTCTACCCTACTCTACCCTACTCTACCCTACTCTAAAAAAAAAAAAAAAAAATGTATCATATGTCATTCTCCTGGCTCTAAACTACCTCCCTGCCAATTTTCAGCTAAATCGGTTCTAGCTGTCCCGGCAAACTTCGTTTCGCCTATTTTATTTTTTTTTCGTTCTCACCGTTTAAACCTTCCCTGAACTATCACGAATATTTCAAGACCAAAATCAGCCAAATCGGTCCAGCCGTTCTCGAGTTTTAGCGAGACTAACGAACAGCAATTGATTTTTATATATATAGATTTAAATCTCTCTCGATAAAGGCTGGACCAATTGGATTCTTTTTTTCCTGAAAAGAAAGACATAAAAAGGAAATATTGTTAATTCGGGAAAAACCTGGGGATTTTAGAACAAATTTTTATGTAGTATGAAATACTAAGGTCAGTAAGGTAAGTAATGTAATGTGGTAAGGTGGGTAATGGTAATCTATCAATATACGTAACTCAAAGTCAAGTCATCTATACTAATATTATAAAGCTGAAGAGTTTGTTTGTTTGTTTGTTTGTTTGTTTGTTTGAACGCGCTAATCTCAGGAACTACTGGTCCGAATTGAAAAATTCTTTTTGTGTTGAATAGATCATTTATTGAGGAAGGCTTTAGGCTATATAACATCACGCTGCGACTAATAAAAGCGAAGAAACAACGGAAAATGTGGAAAAAGCGGGGAAAATTATTCATCTTTGAGGGCTTCCGTTGCGTGCGCTGCCAAAACGGTTTAAGATACCTAAAAAATATGTATGAAAGAATTATTCCTCTTAAAATTATCTAATATGTCTATCTTTTAAGATTAATTTACTAGAACCGTTTTTATGCGAATCAAATTTAGCCAATTTTTACAGATTATTTGTGAGAGTTCTATCAACATAATAATATAATCTTTATCCAAATAAATGTGTTTTTGATTAAGAGTATGTAATTGTAAACAAAATTGTCATTGACATCATTTAATTTCAACGAACATCTTAGAAGATATTACAATTTTAAAATAACTCCGATATAAAATTCACACGCGATGCATGGTGTGCTAAACTTGATGCTGCGCCTGGCCGGCGGACGAGGAGTGGGGTCGCTTGCGGGCGGCGCGGATGGGTTTTTTTTTTCATGGTAGGTAAAAATCATCCAATGACGAATCCCGCTCTTGGGCGGAGCGGGAAACAGTGTCAGACTCTTACTGACTAAACAACCTACCCCGTTTCTCCCTTGCCATATTCCCAGAGCCCCGGTATAACGCTTTCGCACCAACCCTTAGCTGCAGGAGGCTTCGCCCCTGAAGGGCCCCACAGTTTGCTGACAACACCTTGAGGCGCGCGGGAGCAGTGCACGCCGTCGACGACTTGGTCTCGGTCTGGACTGTTACCAGACAACCGGACGGCGAGCTACCCATTGCTCACCGTCCACAAGCCAGCGTCTAAGGAGACCGGATATCGGCGGGATCGCGGCGGTGACGGTGACGGCTACGGCGAGGGCGCTGTTGCCTTTGCCTTATGCGGTCGGCCTCCTCCTTTACGAGCATTACTGCTTTGCAGAAGGAGGCGACCGCTTGCCATTCTTCTTCGCTGCGAACTATGGCCTGAACCAAGGCCCGGCGCGAGAGGTCGCCGCCGCTGATCACCCCCACGAGGACACGGCGATGCTCTTCTCAAGCGGGGCACACCTCCACCGTGTGCTCCACCGTATCCTCCGGGCTGACCATACAGTGGTGACACCCGGGCGTCTCTTCCTTCTTCCCATGTCCGGTGAGAACCTACGTCATGCGGAAGGTGAGGATGCCGTGATAGATATCACGCCTCAAAGAGGGGACTTACCGTCGAGATTATGGCGTGCCCAAGTTGGGGTGTAGCTCTATGAAGTACTTTTAGATAATTCTGTTCTTTTAAAAACTAAATTGTCTAAAATAATAACAGAAATTGACACGGGCAAAGTCGTGGGTAACAGCTATAATTTATAAAGCTGAAGAGGTTGTTTGCAAAAATAAATATGATGCCCAAAATAACTATTCCACGCGGACGAAGTCGCGGGCACAGCTAGTCAAATATATTAACAAACACATCACTAAAGAGCCACCGGAGAGACATGGTTTTTTTAATCATGTCTCAAATCTAAAAAGGAAATCTTTTAGTTACGTATAATAATAATAATAATAATAAATAATAAAATGCTTTATTTGTTTTTTAACGACAATTTTACAAAACAATTATACTTCTGCCAAACTGCATAGCAGTTTGTTGGCAGACGTAGCTCCCGTGTTAACAAATTAATAAATATTTTGCAAACATTGTCATTACACATTAGTACATAGTTATGTTATTCAATCCAGTTGAATCCATTCCATTTGACTACATAAATTAAAATTTTATACAATTTAATTCAATTCAATTTTATTCATTTTATACATTTTAATTCAATTTAATTCAATTCAATTCAATCCAATTCAATTTAATTCAATTTAATTCAATTTAATTCAATTTAATTCAATTTAATTCAATTTAATTCAATTTAATTCAATTTAATTCAATTTAATTCAATTTAATTCAATTTAATTCAATTTAATTCAATTTAATTCAATTTAATTCAATTCAATTCAATTCAATTCAATTCAATTTAATTCAATTCAATTCAATTTAATTCGATTCAATTTAACTTATTTCAATTAAAATTTAATTAGTAACATAAAATTTAATTACGCTTTTATATTTTGGGAATCTATGCTTTCACTGAGTACATTTAGGAAATATCTCGTCGTTTTATATTTAAACACCCGTTTAGAAACTGAAGCACTTTCGATATCTGCAGGTAGACTGTTAAATATTGTTGGAACTAAACTTTTATCACATCTTTGTCCATAATAGTTATTGCAAGTGGGCACTTGGAACGTATTACATTTCTTTGTACTTCGAGGCCTTAATTGTACAGTCCTGACTTTGTACTCTTGGTGGCAGTAGTGATCCAATGCAACTAGTAGCGCTACCCTCTCATGCACCGGCAGGATTTTACATTCAACAAACAATTTTTCATAGTTAGATCTTTTACAAAGTAGTTTGGTTTTATTGTCTGCTAATTTTTTCATAAATCTAATTTGTAAGGCTTTTATCTTATCCAAATACGTTTTAAACGTGCGTCCATAACATGCCAGTCCATAAGAAAGCAGCGAGTCCACCAGTGCATAGTATACAACAAACAAAGTAGCCCTGTCCAGCACCACACTAAGGTGGTGGAATTTCACAAGAACCGACCGTAATTTGTCACAAAGTTTCATAATGTGCGTTTTCCATGAGAAATTAGTGTCTACTATCAGGCCTAAGTACTTGTAATCTTCCACCACCTCGATAGGCGCACAATCACACTGTGAGACGCTGCCGTCGTGCTCGCTATGCAGACATTCATAGCTGTGTCCTATAATGCGCGGCGAGCGTCCAATATTTTTTAAAATAAGGTGACCGTATATGCATACATTTTGTTTTGTTAATGTTAATAATTATTCCGTTGTCGTGTGCCCACCTTATAATATTCGTGAAATCGGTTTGAATTTTATTTTCTATTACATTTAGATCACTATCAGCGTAGACCAGACATGTATCATCTGCATACATATATATATGACAGTTATGCACCACATTGCACATGCTGTTCACATGCATAATAAATCCGACCGGACCGTAGACCGACCCGGTAGGCACACCACAGGTAATAGGTTTGGCTTCCCCGACCACGCCATCGATCACAGTTCTCAGTGTCCGGCCTGTGAGGTACGCATGCAGCCAGGTATTAAGTGGCCCCGCGACCCCACACTCCTCCATAGCTTGAAGCAGCTGGCGGTGCTCCAGAGTCTCAAATGCTTTTTTAAAATCAATATAGACCACCACCACCTGCTTCCGCTGATCTAAGTGCTCATTGATGTCATTAGAGAACTGCGCCAGAGCCGTAGCCGTACTCCTACCACGTCTAAAACCATGTTGGGCATTTGTTAGAATATTATTTTTCTCTAAAAACATACTTATTTGGCCCACAATAAACTTTTCCACAATTTTATTTATTACAGAAAGTATAGCTATCGGTCTATAGTTTGAATAATCTGTGTGTGAACCTTGCTTAAAAATAGGCCTTATCAGTGCAGTCTTTAATAGTTCAGGGTATTGACCTTTTTCTACACATAAGTTGATAAATAAGGCCAACACAGGACTTAATTGAAATTTTAAATGCTTTATTTCCCTAACCCTTATATTATCTACACCTGCAGATTTTTCACAGCTTAGCGAATTGATAATTTTACAAACATCTTCTGGACTAGCTTTCTGAAATCTTATTGACATTTGGCTATTGTTTATATAACTAGATCTTTCTAGAAACTTATGCTGACAAACATGTTTTATCCCTGATATTTCTTGAGTGAAGGTGGTTGAAAATTTATTGCATATATCAAGTCTGCTGTTCATTCTACCTAAGTACTTCATAATGATGTTATCTAAACTACTTTTTTCCCTTCCTATCCATGAGTTTATTTTGCCCCAAATTAGTCTAATATTTTTGTTACATTTTTTTATCTCTTCCTGGCGGTACTTATTTTTAGTTTTAAATATATATTTATTAGTTCTGTTTCTATATTTATTGTATTGTAATCTTAAAGTCATATCATTCGGATTGGATTTCCATTTTTGAAACAGTTTATCTCTGGTATAAATCATTTTTCTAATCGACTCAGTAATCCATGGCTTATTTTTTCTATTGTTACGTGCCGTTATTTGTATTTTTGACCTTTCGTAAACATCACAAAAAATTGAATAAACACTATTATATAATTCAATTGGGCACTTACAGTCTAGAAGGTCCGTCCATGCAACATTTTCTAATAATTCAATAATCTTTTTATCACTTAATATTGTCCGCTGGGATTGTTTATTACTTACGGAATTTATGGCACCGTTACCAAGACACACTCCGATGATATAATGATCTGATACCTTACAGTTCAACACATATGAAGACACACTGCACCGAGTTCGAACCCACACATGGTCAATACACGATCGCGTCACTGTGCCGCCGTACACCTCCTCCCGTGTTACGTCACGGAAGGCGCATTCCATCCCTATCTCACACATGTTGTTTTCAAAGTTACTGATAACGCTGCGGGAACCGGTTCTGCACAAAAGGTCTACGTTCGTGTCGCCGATTAGTAGCAATTCACAACCAGCTGGAATCTCAGATAACAATTTATGCACTTCTTCAACAAATCCCTGTTTATTTGTTTTTGGGGGCCGGTATATGACAAAAATATGCACTGTGGTTCTGCCGTCTTGAAAAAGCTGTCCATGAATTGATTCACAGTAATTAGTATTTAGTACTTTTGCTGTAAAGTTTAGTTTATTGTTAGCATATAGCAATATCCCGCCGCCTCTTCTATTTTCCCTTGTATTTATAAATGTGTCATATCCTTCTATGTTATACTAGCTTTTGCCCCCGGCTTCGCCCGCGTACATAAAATATAGCCTATGTCACTCAGGAGTAAAGCAGCTTTCTATTGTTGCTAAAATTTTTCCAATCGGACCAGTAGTTCCAGAGATTACCTCCTACAAACAAAAAAATAAAAAAACAAAAAAACAAACTTTACCTCTTTATTATATTAGTGTAGATTAGTGTAGATAAAGGTAGTTCTTGCTGTCTTATGTTTATTTCGCTTAATGCAATGAAGTCCAAATGTTCCTTGCTGTTGTTGATGAGAACTTGGAATTGATCAAAGTTTTTTCTAAGTGACCTTATATTTAAGTGTATGATATTCAAGTCTTTGCCACACTGTAGTATTTCCTCTTGCCAGCTATCAATAGATGTAAATTTATTGTGTTTGATATTGTTGTTTATATGTACTGTGTGATCATCGAATTTTGATGTAATTTAACTGACGTACACAGACACGACCCGTCATTTATTGCCCGTGATTTCGTTTATGTACATATTTATGTCACTCAATGTACGGATTGATCTTATTTTTGAATCATTTGGATCATCTTTTCTTAGCAACACCCTACCGTTTTGTATCCAAATATATTTATAGGTGGATTTTAGCTCATTTTTCGCCGTCCAAAGAATGTTCCGCATATGCTTTGTAAGATCCTCATTTACATATATCCTGTGTGTGTTTCCGTTGGCAAAAACATCATCATTGGTTAGTTGATGGGTTTTTCTTGACGCTAACCACTGGTCGCGGGCAGCACGCGTAGATAGTGTGATTGTAACAGGCCGCGGTCTATGCTTCTTGTGGTCAGCGGACTCGCTGCGCACAGAGCTGGCATTGCGAGCGCCTTCCTTCTTCTTTTCTTCACCTACCCTCTTAATTTCACAAATCTTGCCAGCATCTAATCCCAGTTTTCCTGCTAAAACTTTCAATGTTGCATCTAAGTTCTCGTTAGATTTTTCCTCCAACCCACATAGTTCTACATTTCTTTCTTTTTCACGCACCTCCAAGTAGGTTACTCTTTCTTCTAAGGATTTGTTAAGTGTTTCTAAATGCAAATTTTTATGTTCCAATGATTTTATCTTTTTATCAGTTTTTTCCTTCTCTTCCATCAATTCTTGGTACTTCTCTGCATAGAAACTGATATCTTCAGACATAGATTCCAACGTTTTTTTCATGTTGAAAACTATTGTTAGCTTTTGGTTTACTTCGGCTAACAGTTTTTCCGGGGTGGTTTTTGATAGATCCACATCGATGGAAGGTTGATCTGTTTGGGTGATTTGGCATTCGTCACATAAGCCAGTGCGGGCAAATTCCTTGATTTTGACGCCGCACTTTTTGTGATATACCCCCTTGCAGTCACCCTTACACTTCATAATGCTATCATCTTTCACCCTTGCTAGCGATATTTTGCACAAACTGCACTGCACCATCGCAATGTACTTTTTATTAAAAATAGTTCGGTGGTAATTTTAATAATTCGCGTAGGAACTAGGTCACGATTAGCGCAATGACAGGTGTCACGTTCGCACGGTAGGAGCGCGCGCGCCGAACTGATATAAACCTGAGGGTGATAGAAAAAAGTTGGACAGGATCGTTCTAAAAAATCCTCGGCAAAGGACAAAAGAAGAAACACAGATCGGCTTTATTCAATTAAAAGTCCGACACTCCCTCTCATTCCACCCCTCGAAAAGTTATTTGACCATTTCCCCAAGCCAAAAAAATGACTCAACTTTCAGACCTCAGCCCTATAAAGCGTACATTAGGAAGAGAAAAAAATGTACATCCTTAATTACTTAGACTTTTAATGTTTAATGTAATGTGTAAAGTAATTAGTGCTTTGTTTTCCACCATTTATGTTTTGTAACGTCCGTTTCGTTTAGCTTGATGACTCTTGATATGAATAAATTATATACCTTCAGCACCTGGTCGTATTGTAATACATTTTTATATGTATTTTTTTTATGGTAGGTAAAAATCATCCAATGACAAATCCCACCCTTAGACGGAACAGGAAATAGTGTCAGACTTTTCCTGACTAAACGACCCACCCCATTCCTTTTTAGCCCCCATACCGAGGTCAGAACTTCCTTTCAGAAACCGGAAACGGAGCCCCTTCTACGTGTTAATGGTGATCACCGGGATCATTTTAGTGAGGTAAAAAACCACACTCTCTGGAATTATCCCCAAAGTCCGGGCGTCTTTTGAAGGTTTTCACTGTAAAAAAAGGTACTTTAGCTATAAGACTAGTGTTAATATCTTAACATTATTACAAGATTATGAGACTATTGTTACTCCGAAAATCTGTGTGCTCATTCAGTAAGCAAATGTCGTCTCTCGGTTGTATCGATGCGATCATTACGTACGCTTGCACAGACTCACGTAGGCATTTCGATTCAATTCCCAGCAAAACTGACTCGGAATTAGTACGGAATTAAGTTCCTCTCAAGTCAGATTGCCTGAGGACGTGTACCCCTGGATTAGATTTTATACTGCGTCTTAACGAAGAGGCGTAAAGTGTAAGCCGAGAGAGGAGAAAGTGGATGATGACAATTGGCCTGGGCCGAACGGGGTAGGTTGTTTAGTCGGTAAAAATCTGACACTGATTCCCACTCCACCCAAGAGCGAGATTCGTCATTGGATGATTTTTGCCTACCATAAAAAAAAATTCAGCAACCGTTACGTGGGCGTAGCTTTCAGGCGGCGAGCAATATAGCCCAAGTTTGCAACAAGGTTTCCTGCAATGACATAGGCGCTCGCCTGGAAAAACCGTCGTGAAAATTTCATAAAGCCCTCTCTTAGTGCTCACTTAGAGAGGAGTTTATGAAATTTCCCCCCTAAGGAAATAAAACAAGTTATCAAAAAAGTGTATGGAGAAAGAACCCTATTTACATAGCGAAGTAGCTGACAGAAAGCTAGTAGTTACTATTATCTGTAGATCATACAAATATATTTTCAGCGCTACAATTGTATCAGCGACATAATCACATGATGTAAATTGTGAAATCTTTAAAAAATCGCTACAGTTTATATCTTAGACCATATTGATTAAGCGGCGGTACACACACATAGACGAGGTGACGCGAATATCTGGTGATGTAGAGTCGAGCTTTGAACTCGGCTGCAACTGCACCAGGGATGTTATAGAGCTGCTTAAACGACACTACCTAATATCCGAATCCGAAATAAAAAAATATCCGAAACAGACACCAGTAGAAAACCGTGTTTTATTTTTCATTCTAGATAGTCTCGTAGCTTATAGCTATCAGAAAACACAGGCTCCGGCAGGGAATTCCACTCCTTAGCTGTACGCATAGTGAATGTGTTCCCAAAACGCTTTGTAGGTATGGGTGGGATCTCCACCATGTGATTGCTAAAGAGACAACTTATTTTGTTGTATTGGAGTGAATTCATCAAGAATACATTATTTATAGTTAGTTACAAAGAGCAGTGGTGGTCAAATATAATGGTAATGGTCGTCCAGACACATAACTTTGTGTAATTTATTTTATCACCACTTTTTTTTCACATCTCACACAATCTATCCATCTTTGGCCTCCATCTTACTCTCCATTCATCCACAAGCATACTCTTAACTCTTTTGATAATATGTGTTTTATCGCTCCTCTTTACTAGTGTTTAAATACTTCTTTATCATTTTAAAATTGTAATCTCCTAACTTATTTTATTTATGATGTAAAAATTATACCTATTTGTCTAAAACTAGCGGGTTATCTGAAGTTATTGTATATCTGTAACCATATCCGAAACCAGTATAATATTTATCTATTCCTGTATCCGTATTTAGATCCGAAATAATATATCGACAACATCCCTAAACTGCGTCGGGCATGCAACATTACGAAGTTGTTTTTAATCGGCCACCAGGAAATTAGGTTGTTTTAAGGAGGAAAACTGAGTTATTTTAGTTGTAACAAATCTGTAAGCAACTGAAATCCATTTTGAAAATTTTTAACTCTGGATTTAACTCACTGATCTCCAAGTATTTATATACCAGTCTAGTAGTTAGTGGCCCTGACTGCTATGCCGGAGGTCGTGGGTTCGATTCCTACCCAGGACAAATGTTTGTGTGATTAGCACGATCATTTGTTATGTGTCTGGGTGTAATTTATCTATATTATGTATGTATTGAGAAATACTATACAAGTATGTTTATCAGTTGTCTAGTACTCATAACACAAGCTCTGCTTAGCTGAAAACTAGACGGCGTTATGTGATAGTTTTTTTTTTATAGCCTACTTTGTGTCCCACTACTGGGCAAAGGCCTCCCCTTTCTCCTTCCAAACTTCTCTGTCTTGGGAGATCACCGGCCAATTTTGCCCCGCGAATGTGATTAGATCATCACACCACCTTCGCCGCGGTCGACCTCGACGGCGTCGACCTCCCTCAGGCGTCCAGTGAGTGATAATCCTCGCCCATCTGTCCGGGTGCATTCGTGCGACGTGGCCAGCCCACTCCCACTTCAGCCTGGCTGTTTTTTCTCCGACATCTGTTATAGTGTGTGATAGTTATGAAAAAAAATTTGATTGGGTGACTAAATTTTCTATTTGTTCGTAGTCTAATTTACTGACCCAATTTTGTACCCTTTTCCCAAATATGGCGTCACAAATTCCGTAGACACAAACAATGTCTACTACCATTTAAAATTAAATACTTGACTTTCTCGCCCTTGTTTGTCTTCATTCTCTGTCGCTACATATCGATTTATTGGCAAACATAATCCTCGTTCATTTTATAAGGAAAGCCTACTTAATATTCTCATCAAACATCATGAAATGTAAAGAAAAAATAGGTACGTAATGTCAAAACAAACCGGGGGAATTAATATTCGTCGGTGAAGACCGCCCGCGGGGAGTCGAAATATTGGAGGCATAACATAAACATTATTTAACGTTGTCATGTTTTATAGAACTAGGAGACGATGCCTTGGGGCCTGACATGCTACATTTAAAGTACAATCACTGCCCGAGTTTGTGTCTTAGAAGAAAAATCTATTTTACAATACCTTTACTGGATTCCATGGTCCCAGAGCAACTGAGAGTGGTGGTATAGTTTTTTTTTTTAATTGATATAAACTAATGCTTGAATGTGACACCACCTGATGGTAAGCAGTGATGCAATCGTTGAAGGTTAGGCGCATTAGTTTATCAAAAACCTATTCACTCTAGCCTTGAAGACACCCAAATTATGATCGGATGGGAAGACCGCAGCAGGCAATTAGTTCCAGTCCTTTGATGTAAGCGGAATTAAAGATGTAGCGAAATGCTTAATCCGAACCGAAGAGGTTTCAACAACGTAAGGATAGATACTCGCCGTGCGTCGGGTTGTCTGATGATGGCTTCAACAACGAAAGGCTGGCTACCCAACGCCTGAGCTTAAGATTGGACTTAACCAAATCTGGAACACCCGCTTCACACGCCTTTCCACAAAGTCAAAAGCTGCCAGGTGGCATTTTGAAGCACCAGCCCATATGTGGCTGCAGTACTCCACACACGAGTATTGAGCAGTAGAACATATCAAACTTTTACTGACTCCACTCCTATTTACTCATACCCATTTCTGTTCCTTCTTTGCCTTTCATACCAGGGTCGGGATTTCGTTTCAGAAGTGAACCCGTAGCCCCAGAAGGCTTCGGCCCTGCTGAGTTCCTACAGTTTGCTGACATCTCCTTGAGGCGGGCGTGAAATACTTCGCGCCGTCGACGACTTGACCTCGGGCTGCCAGCTGCCTGTTGGTCATCGTCCACAAGCCTGCGCTTACGGTGCGGGTTGCTCATCTCATCGGTGCATTCATCTTAATATGACCGTCCAACGCAATCCCCTGATTGCGTTGGACACATTGTCATACAACCGCTCTTACGAGATTATGACATTCTCCTGGGACCAAGGGTTGATGCAAAAGCGTATTTTCAGGGCCCTGGGGTCATGGCAAGGAAGAAACGGGGTAGGTTGTTTAGTCAGTAAGAGTCTGTTTCCCGCTCCGCTCAAGAGCGGGATTCGTCATTAGATGATTTTTACATACCATAAAAAAACGTTAAACATCATTATCTAGGTTTGTATTGAAATCTAAACATTTGTGTTTTATTAATTCATTGAATACTGTCATAAAAGACACAATAGAAAGACGCGAACGTGTTCGCTTGGGGCTGGAGAGTTTTGTGTAAGTTAATTATGTATGAATCAAAACATATTCAACCCCGATATTTTTGTTATCTCGTAAAATTTGGCTATAAATACATATATAGTCAATGCCACTTTTTGTTGTTATTTTATAACTCAAGAACGGGCTCACCTATCCAAACCATATGTTTAGGCTTTATTCAGACTATTTAGCAGATAGTTTATGTGAAGTTTGCTCAAAATCTGTTGAGTGGTTCTTCATTTATCACATTTTTCTGTTGTACGCAGCAAAGCCACAGGCAAAAGCTAGTAAAATATAACTCTATAGTTATATTTTTATCAATATAGTTACATTTATAACTCTATAGTTATGTTTATAATTCTATAGTTATAATTTGCTAGCTTTTGCCCGGCAAAATGCCATGGCAAAAGGCCACGGTGTATAACACCATGTATGTACATTTAATCAAGATTTTGATTGACCAAATTTTTTTCCCGTTAATAATCTCGTATTTTCTGGAACAAGTTTTATAAAATATTCGAGCGAGTGGTAGAATTACCGAATCCCAACAGAGCGTTCAAGGGATATCTCTTTTTTATAACCTTTTATTTACTCACCTGTCCCAATGTTTCTCTGTAATCAAATCTTGTAAATTAAATTTGATCCAATTCCCGGTTGGCGATTGAGCTGAAATTTTGCATGTTGTAAATCAAAAGACAAAACTATACGACGTGAAGTTGTTGTAACGATGGAACTGGAAGAATTATAATAATATAATAATAATATAACCACAACTATCACACAGCGTCGTCTAGTCCCAAGCTAAGCAGAGCTTGTGTTATGAGTACTAGACAACTGATAAACATACTTATATATTTCTAAATACATACATATTATAGATATATTACACCCAGACACAGAACAAATGATCGTGCTCATCACACAGACATTTGTCCTGGGTGGGAATCGAACCCACGACCTCCGGCATAGCAGTCAGGGTCACTAACTACTAGACTGACAGGCCAGTCAATTCAGTAACTAACGTCACGACCCCATCGAGTTTGGGCTCGTGTGATTCGTCTTGACTAACATTTTGGTACTAGATGGTAACCAGAGTCTGATATAATAGAACATAATAGAATATAATAATACTGACAATGGCCATAGAAATTTGGTAAGGCGCAATAAGAATCCTGTCATGGTTGAACTTTTCGGAATGGTTATAATGACTATTAATTTTATAGATATAATTATACCGCATAAGGCTACCGCGTATCTAAAATCCGATGTTGTGATAATATGACTTATTAATAAATAAACAGGGAAATATTTTTGGAAAAATATTTAAAAAATATCAAAAAGTGGTTAAATTGATTCTACTCTTTATTCTGAGCAATAATTTTTTAGGTTTTGCGCATTTGAAGTTACACGTTGTATAAAATTATAAAGCTAAATAAATTATTTGATTGAACACATTAATCTCTGGAACTAGTAGTTCCTGAAGATTGAATTGATTCTTTCAATTTAACAAGTACTTAATCCCAATTGAAAAATCTTTTAGTGTTAAATGGCTATTACCCGCGACCTCGCCCACGTCAAGGTCGTAAAACTGCACAAAAGTATACAACAATAACTCTGTGCATGCGGAGTTAATTTATTTTATTTTCACATATAAGAATAACTAGCTTCCTGCCAGCGGCTTCGCCCGTGTGAAAATATGTTTTCGCACAAACTTTGGATACGCGTCTCATCCCTTTACGGGGTAAATTTTGGAAAATCCTTTCTTAGTGTTCGCTTACGACATAAAAGGAAGCCCTGTGCAAAATTTCACTCTCCTAGTCCCAGAAGTTTCGCCTGTGCGTTGATATGTAAGTCAGTCAGTTTCTTCTTTTGTATATAGGCCCGAACGCCAATTACCAAACGATCCTCAACACAATGGTTATTTGAAATAAAAGCTTAAATTCTTATTAGGTCAATCATCAAGAAAAGCTAGGTTATAAAACATGCGCTACGTCCATCACAGAAGTAGAGCAGTACCCAAAGAGGCGAGTGAAACCGAGTGGGCTAGCTAGTGATAAATACAGTCCAACCTTACAAAGCGAAATGATTAAATCAGAAAATAACTCTTTGAAACCATATTAGAACATTATGTAACGTCATAAATTACGTACCTATAGTACAGTGGTTCCCAACCTGGGGTGGTAAGTTCAAATCTGGCAATAGAAAGCAGTGGCGTAGTTACGCCACTACTTTTGATTGCCATCTTTGAACCCTATAGTTATAGGGGGCTAGGCTGGTAAAATGCCACGGCCCCCGTTATGACGGGGACCCCAGACTAAGAAGCCATGGGCTCAGAACAAGTATCCCCAAATTACCAAATTTATTAGGTAAAATTCCAACATAATGAGATGATTTTTTTGGGACTCCTTTAAATAAATATGTCACTGATCTCAGTTGATATAGTTACGCCACTGATCGAAAGGGTGCAAAACATTGATTTATATCCTAGCGATAGACAAACCCGTTCTTAGAAACTGTTTGTCAAAATTCTGAAAAGCTAATGACAATAAAGTCACTGCAGCATTTCATTGGCATTATGTCGTCTTAAAAAAACCTTATAAAACTTATAGCGCTGTCACGCTGCGTAAACGTCAAACTGTACTAATGTCATCTATATAAAGATCACTTAAGTCAAGTAAAGTGACTGTACGGTACGCCTAATCTAGTACGTAGTGCATAAGTATTGATGGTGCAAAGCTTAAACTTTTTAAGTGAAAAATAATACTGATACAAACTGAATATAAGCTGAATATTTGAATATTTTTCAAACAATATTGCTCATTATTTTTTATTTAACGAATACATGCATAAATTTGCTAAAAGTTTTGAATTTACGCTAAAAGTTTCTGTTTATTCAAGTATAATTATGTTATTAGATTTTCTTCTAATATTCTGATTCTTGCTACCTACCGTACCTGAATCGGAAGTGGTCCCAACTCAAAAAAGATTGGGAGCCACTGCTACAGAACGAAGTAGGTACATCTGTTTGATATACTTGCCGCCATGTTTCTCGGCTGACATGGGGCTAAAAGAAAAATTGGCGAAGCGCGTGCCAGCTTTGAATTATTATAGAAACTTATGGCAGGGAAAGAAAATAGTTTTCGCAAGTTATAACTTCGTATTTTTAAAAGTAAAAGGGTTTTTTTCCAATCCAATCCAATGATTTCTCCTACTCTAGGCTTGTCAGACTTTTATTGACTAAAACCCATTGTGTTGCACTGCTCGCCAAGAGTAATCTTTTCCTTTACAATTAACTTATGCCTTGATTAATTCTAAATTTCAGAAAGTTGGTCAAAGGAATGATGAATATGATTACTATACTATGAAATTTAATTCCCTCTAAAATGTCAAAATTTTTTGCGACATATTTTTTTTTTCATAAAGTTTAATTTTTTCACAGCTTCAAGGAATTACCATTTTTAGGGTTCCGTAGTCAACAAGGAACCCTTATAGTTTCGCCATGTCTGTCTGTCTGTCTGTCCGCGGATAATCTCAGCGACCGTTAGCACTAGAAAGCTGAAATTTGGTATCAATATGTATATCAATCACGCTGACAAAGTGCAAAAAAACAAAAAGTGGTAAAACATGTTTTATTAGAGTAACCCTGATAAAACATTTAAATTTCACAATAAAACATTGTTCCTTTACAAAAATATTTTTTTCTCGAAACACTCTTTCGTTGAGTTTTCGCATTTTGGCTTAGCAGGGAGGTATTTGTCTGCAGTGCTTTGTGTCGACCACGGTAAACGTGTAGCTATTTGTCTTAAGGGGGCCTTCCCCACTCGCCTATCGTCAACGGAGCGCATGGTTTAAAAGCTTGTTGTTTTATTTTACTAAATCCAAAGTGATGTTTGATGAAAAGTAATGCGAAAAAAAAAGATAACACCTGAAAACTCTGTAGACATTTAGTTATTCTCAAAAACCAAACTTATTCCAGGAAATAGTTACGTGTTTTTTTATTAAATCCTTAAGCATTTTTGTTTGTTGATTAAATGCGCAAGACTTCTATAGAAGTACTTTTTTATATTTTTTAAACAGAAGTACATTATGAAGACTCAAGGTTCACGTAAAGTAGCAGTTTTTCTAGGTGTTTATTGGATTACTCTTACACAAATTTATGTTTTCCCTTCCATAGAAGCCTAGATAATATGTCACACAAGATATCTGTGTATCGAAAATATTTGAGGAAAGATGTATAATAACATCACAATCACGTAAGAGCGGTTGTATGAAAATTTACTTCGGGTTGGCCGCTCTTAAGGGGGCAGATTTATACGCCTTTGTAGATTTTAAATCCAATATCACGTCTAAGCAGTAGAGCAGTACGAGTAGAGCAGTGGTGGCCGAGTGGTAACGGCCCCGACTTACGAGTCGTAGGTCGCGGGTTCAAACCCAGCCAGGCGCATTACTTTGTGTAATTTATTTCATCACCACTGCTCTCAAAACGGTGAAGGAAAACATCGTGAGGAAACCGGCATGTCCTGGAACCAAAAATTCGAAGACATGTGACATCCACCAATCCGCATTGGGCCCGCGTGGTGGATTATGGCCCATTCCCTCTCCTAGAGAGAGGAGGCCTGTGTCCCTGCAGTGGGAACATTAAAAGGCTGATGATGATGATGATGATGATCACGTCTAAACGGCTAGTCGGTATAAGTTAAAAAAAAAAAATGTACATGTTAAACTAGACCACTTTCCTAATAATTTGATTTATAAACATATTTTTTTTTATTGAACTTGGTGTAATTTATTTTCAAAGTTATGTCTAACATTGACAAAAAAGCGAATATCAAGCAAAAACCATTGGGTGCATTTTTCTGGAACTTTCACAAACAAAAGGTAATTGATTTACCAATATTTTGATGTACGGCTTTTATTCATATTGTGTTTAGTAAATTGTTATTCAAATAATCTTGTTGCGCGGGATGTCACGCTAGGTCATCTTTCGTTCGCTCAAGGTCGATGGCGTACATCTACCCCTTAATAAGATGATGTACCTAAGAAGTTGTCGGTATTACAGTGTGTTTGTATGTCACAGGTGCACTATATTGTCGTTTCTTTGTTCTAGTGCATCTTATGTATGTTTTTGTACAATATTTTGCACTGAAGAACAAATTTGAGATAAATCGTGATTGCCCAGTTGTTAATTCTTCCGCCTCTCAATGTGATGTGTGATTTCTTTTTTAATCGGGACTAAGCAACCGAAAAAACCCGACTTACGAGTTGTAGGTCGCGGGTTCAAACCCACCCAGGCGCATTACTTTGTGTAATTTATTAAATCACCTCTGCTCTCAAAACGGTAATTGAAAACATCGTGAGGAAACCGGGATGACATGTGACATCCACCAATCCGCACTGGGCCCGTGTGGTGGATTACGGTCCATTCCCTCTCCTAGAGAGGAGGCCTGAGTCCCAACATTGGGAACATTATAAGGCTGATGCAATACAAAAGTTTTTTTATTAACCACTTTATATTATTTCTAACTTACGTTATTCCAATCGGCAGACAAAATAGCATAATCGATTCACAAAAAAAAACAAATCAACCCTCCCGCTGAAAGGCGAACCAGCCAATTGTCTTTTCAAAAAGATAAAGAATTCAATTAAAGACACCAATAAATTAAGATCTAGAGATAAATTAAATCGAGTCGGCTAACTCGGTGCGATAACGTCTCGATCACGCAGCGATCACGGCGCGATCACGCAGCGATTACGCGGCGATCACGCGGAGATAAGGCAAAGTTTATGCGCGCTTGATCTAACTGGGGTTTAGCACGCAAACATGCTATTTCACTTACGTTAGTGGCGCTAGATTGCACTGTTATGCTCTATTTTAAAGGAGAGTGTGTGTTTCTTTCTTCTTATGCTTTTCTTTTCAGTATAAATTGTAACTTCCCGTCGAGGATAAACTTTAACTGAGTTTACAAACGTTTTTGTTTGTAAGACGTTAATTCAAACACTCATGGACCGATTTTACAATTTTTTTCACTATTATAATGCTGATTTATTACTGAGCAACCTACCGGCGTGTTACCGGCAATTTGTACAATACATGCTTGCGGACGGCGAGCTAAGGGTAGCTCCATCCATCGAATTTCCGCAACCTTTACCAGGTCATCGGTTCACCTTGTAAGAGGCCTTCCAACTTTGCATCGTCCGGTACGCGGTCGCCACTCCAAAGCCTTTCGGCCCCAACGGCCATCTGCTCTGCGAGCAATGTGCCCTGCCCATTGGCACTTTAGTTTGATTCTTTGTCCTATGTCGGCAACGTTGGTTCTACAGCGGATATCTTAATTTCTGCCCTTTGGACAACTTTAAGTCTTCTGATAAGGCTAATTGTAAGCGACCATGTTTCAGAGCCATATTTAGTCAGACTTTCGTTTAATTTGTGGTTCCAGAGTTTGAAAAGATCACAGCAGTAGTCTCACCGCAAAGCGAAAAATGGTTGTAAATATCAGAACTCCAAACATAAACCATATGCTAAGCTCATCATTTGACAATGAAGAAGAAAAACATAAATCTTAACAATCATAGCGTGTCTTAAAAAAGTAATTCGTCACTTTATTTCTCCATACTTCGGTATTCATCCACCGTACAATCAGCTTATACAGAGAAGTTAAATTCATTTTCTTTTACGAGTTTACCATTTAGTTTTTATGAGTTCTCGTCGAAGTTTGTGATCTCTTCATTCTTGGATTTAGAATCTTTAGATCGTAAATACAAGCTGTTTGTATGTTACTGTTGTAGCTTTTAGGTTAACATTTTATGGGGAAAGCTTTATTTTATGAAGATTTTGTGATTTATTACACCAACTTGCTGCAACAATGCTGGGAACTTCGCAAAGGTCAAACAGTATTTCACGCCGGAAAAACTGTTCAAACTTTATCAAGGGCAAGTTCGATCGTGTATGGAGTATTGCTCTCATCTTTGGGATGGATCTGCCTGATACCAGCTTGATGCACTTAAGGCAATTGAGAGGCGAGCCAAGAGGATCATTGGCAATGATGCACTTGTCGGCTTTTGCCAGCCACTATAGACGTGGGCTTATGGAAATCTGAATAGAGTGCCTGACTTTTACGTACTAAAGCCTACTTGGGTTCAATCAATTGCCTAACGGTGCCCAACTGCAGAACCGAAGCCTACTGAGACCCCGGTCCGGTTTCTGTAAGGAAGTTCGGACCTTGGTATGAGGGCTTAGAAGGAATTGGGTGGGTCGTTTAGCCAGTAAGAGGCTGACAGTTTCCCGCAGCGCCCAAGGGTGAGATTCGTCATTAGATGATTTATTCCTCCATAAAAAAAGACAAAGAAGGAACAAGAATGTATTTTACTAATTAAAAGTTTGACACGTCCTCGCGTTCTGTTTGATAACGGGAGAAGTTACGATTCCCACCCAAAAAAAGAAACCTAATACTATTCCGAGACAGTTTATGCGCAGTCATACATCACTATCGGTGTTTTCAGAAATATTATTAAGAGGGTTTGGTCCTGAGAGATGGCTAGAACTAGGAGTAATGCCAGTTATATTATCCACCATTACGCTCAAAAGGATTTATGGTAAGCGTTTAATAACTTTAGTTTTATTGGCTTCCAGTAGTTATTGCCTTGCTGTACTCCAAATATTACGTTTCTCTAGACTTCTACACTAAAGTTTTTGTATTGTGTGTTCTTTATATTATGTTTGTATTATAGTGTAGTATAGTATATCGGGCTGGTGTCCGCAATTCCATGTCTAAAGGGCGTATTTTGCGTACGGGTAGGACAAATGCGTCATTCGATCCACCCGAGGTCCTCGAGTATATTTGTATTATTTACCTACTAGCTTTTGCCCGCGGCTTCGCCCGCGTGGTATTGTGGTTGGGGTTTTCGGGATAAAAAGTAGCCTATGTCCTATTCCGGAGTGTATTCTATGCCTGTGCCAAATTTCATCCAGATCCGTCCAGCCGTTTTGGCGTGATTAAGTAACAAACATCCAAACATCGTAAGTTTCGCATTTATAATATTAGTAAGTAAGTAAGATTAATTATGATAAACTAGCGACCCGCCCCAACTTTGCACTGGTGCGTTGGTGATACTAAATATATTGTGCATGTATACCATAAAAACACATATAACCATCCTCTTGAATTATACTATTAAAAAATCGCATCGAAATCCGTTGCGTAGGTTTAAAGATCTAAGCATACATAGGAACAGACAGTGGGAAGCGACTTTGTTTTACACTATGTAGTGACTAGTCTTCTGCCAGCGGCTTCGCCCTCGTTAAGTAAGGTTCTCCATACAAACTTTAGAGCTCCATTACATCCGTTTAGGAGCTCAATTTTGTTAAACCCTTTCTTATTGTTCGCCTACGTCATAAAAGGAAGCCTTGAGCAAAATTTCACGCTCCTAGGCCCAGTAGTTTTGGCTGTGAGATATGTCAGTCAGTTTCTCCTTTTATACATATTGATTATCGACATCTGACAATAATTTACTAGCCCTCACTTTGACTTATTAAATATCTGACTGTAATTTTGCAATAAAAAGTAATTGACTAACCATTTGGAGACCTGCCTCAAAGGAGAGCTTTGGCCGAAGGGTGTCGTGTATCGACGATTTCGTGGAAGGAGACCGAACTCGCAGCAGAACACGACGCAGTCACTTCATGTCGAATAGTTTATATTTGACTTGCGACCCGCCACAGCTACGCACGGGTACTGATATTAGATATATTACGCATGTATTATTCACATAAACCTTCCTTTTGAATCACTCTATCTATTAAAAAAAACTGCATCAAAATCCGTTGCGTACTTTTAAAAATGTAAGCATACATAGGGACAGCGGTAAGCAACTTTATACTATGTAATGATGACAAAGTTTTTACAGACCGTTTTTTTTATAGTGGAAAAAACCTTTGAATGCTAAATCCCGCCCTTGGGCGGAGTGGGAGGCAATGTCAGACTTTTACTGACTAAACGACCCACCCTTCCATCCTGCCTTAGTTCTAGGGCTCTGGTGTTCCGCTTTCGCATCAACCCTTGGCCCCAGAAGGCTTCGACCCTGCTGGGCCCCTACAGTTGCTGACATCGGTACGGTAACATTCATACGCAAATACGATTCGCACTTAGCCAGTTTTTTTTACTTGTATCACACGAACAAAACCATAGGCAAAAGCTACTCTATTATATAAAAATGAATCGCAAAATGTGTTGTTTTAAAGTGCAAAACTCGACAACAGTTGAACCAATTTCGCTAATTCTTTTTTCGTTGTGTTTGTTATTATTGGCAGAAAGTTTTTATGATAACAAAAATAGGGTATAGTAGGGTAGGGTCGAGTAAGGTAGAGTTGGGTAGACTAGAGTAGGGTAGAGTGGAGTAAAGTAGAATAATCTGTTGCCGGGAGCGATGCCGCGGGCAAAAGCTAGTGTCTACTAAAAAGCAATCAATGCAACTAGTCTCAAAGGTAATAAATGTTATCAGTATCGAATGCATCGGAGCAATACGGACAGTGTCCGATCCTCGGCTACTATGTCCGTATGGTGACACAAGGGAATATCTTTTGTGTAAATTGTAATGTTCATCTAGCTGTAGAAGGAGCAATAAAGGATTTTTATTTTAGGAATAGTTTTTTTACAAACTCTTTTACATGTCAATATTTTTTTCCCGTCAGTTGAAACTAGATGAACCCGGTGTTTCCTAGCGGACTACCCTGAGAAGAAACACCGAAACAAACTCAGAGGTCAAAGTCTCTTTTAAAGTCCATAATATACAAATATGTATTCGGAAATATATTATTTTCATTGGTTGACTTTCTGACCTTAAGGCAGATTTATATTGAGTAAGTAACTGACGTCAGTCCACTGACGAGTCAGTGCTGACCTGGCACTGCTATAGTGTAAATTGGTTTCAAGTCAGTACAGTACTGTCACGTCAGTACTGACTTCAATATTCACGCTGCAATATTTTCGGCGTCAGTCCGCTCCCCCGCCACCCGCGCCAGCGCTACTGACAACATGTAAATTGCCCAAGTCAGTTGCTGCCGCTCTGTTGTACGGTAACCACGATTCGTCGTACCGGATCACAAAATGACACGAAAATTGAGCGACACGGAAAACTTAAAACTTGTACAACTATACCGTGATAATTAATGCCTATGGGATTTCAAATCACAAAATTATAGAAATAAAGAAATGTGTGCAACAGCATTGCAGAATATTGCACAAAATTCTTTGATTCTTTGCTGTTTTTGAGAAATCATTTTTCCGCACTGACTTTACAAACGTGTGTACACCAAAAGAAATATCTTCGACTACTGACTGCTTGTAAATAGTACGCGTCAGTTTTCGGCGCCAGCACTGACGACAGCTACTGACTCAATATAAATCTGCCTTTAGTTTTTATCACACCATCATGATATGACAGTAAATCAATAATTAATTAAATTTAAACCAATATTTTTTACATTTGTACGCCGAAATTAAAGGCAGAATAAGAAATCGATTTTATCTGTGCTTAAACTTATTATACCTTATTTACGCAAATAAATGATTATTATTATTATTTATTATACTTCTGGCCACAAACGCAAAGCGGTTGCGAATATCATATACTACTCAAAACGGAAAACTTATTTCCTGAGAGACCATTAAACAATTTAATTTCATTTGTTTGTACTGCGTACTTTCAGCCCCTCAAAGGCGAAAAACAAATTAAATTTCAGCCCATACACACATACATACGTACAGTCAACTTGTCACCACTCTTGCATGCCCATCAAGTTTCAAGATTACTGATACCAATAATGTTAGTAGTGAAATACGATACTACATAGACGTGCTCCAGATTCCGGATATGGACTTGACAAGTTTGTCGGACAACTTGTCAGGCACATAAAGGACGCATGCAACTTAGTTGTTCACTCAAGTCACACGTAGTTAATTGAATTAACGAAGTAGCTGATGGTAGAATTGAAAGAAGGAATATTGAGCAGTGGAAGCTGGCCAAGACTTACAACTTGCTAGACGCGGGTTCATACCCACTACTCCAAAATGCACTAAAAACACACTACAGCCTTTTTATATTAATGTGATGTAGCAAGAATAGGTCGTATACGTTACGCACACAAGATTTTCCCTGGAAGAAAATTTTCTGTGACAATTTTGTTATAACTTTCTTTCAGTAAAAGGATTTTCTGAATCGGACAAGGGTCAAAAAACTAATAAATTTTAATAAACAATTAGACCGCAATATTGTATTGATTCTTTCGTAAATAGTCTTTATTGCCACACAGACGTAAGGCCATTAGGACAAATTTAGCATCCACACCAAGTAAGATTCAAGACCTTAAAAAGAAACTTATTTCTCTTGGGATGGTAATAAATTAGACTTCCAGGTCACTAACGGGACATCTAACTTTTTCATTGGACATTTATATCCTTGTCTTGAACATAAAACTTGACACTTGATCTAATAAAAACTAAAGACGAATCCTCAAGATTTTATTAGTTCTAAATAGGTGCAGAATTGAGCCTCTGTAATTCAAAGTTCAAAAGCTATAAAGTCAAGCTTTCGAACATTTGGAGAAAACATCAAACATCTTCAGGTCAGCTGATTTAACTGCCGAAGTGCCCCGAGGCGTCCCGAACAGTTCCGAAAGCCAACAAAATGGCGGAATTGCGTCACAAATGAACGCTGTCGTTTGGGATTCCGTGAAACGATATCTAGAGAGTTAATTAATGGGGACTGGACGTGGCTCGGTTTTGTTTGTTTTTGCAGATGTTTAATGTTCTGGAGAAAAGTTTGGGGTGATAATTGAATACTTTTGAGGTTGTATTTACTGTGTGTTGCTGAGAATTTTGTTGCTCAGTAAAAGTTTGACAAACCGTTTTGCTTCACCCAAGCTGGAAGAGGTATTTTTTAGGGTTGAAAAAAACATATGTTGGTTTCAGTTATGATTTATAGATAGATTTCTATCAGTAGTTACAAAACTAGAAGTTAAAGCTTCATAGTTTGGAACAGGGACAGGGAAGCAGAAAAACTTAATTTATGACCCAAAACATATTTAAGGTTTTTCTATCAATAAAATGTCACAACTCGCAGTTTGGAAGTTGGGAAAGAGACAATACAATGTTTTGGACAGCGTATCTGTATTTAGTGATGTTATGCCACCCTATCAGACAATAAATTGGTTGATTTTCAATAACAAAAAAAAATGGAAAGAATTAAAACTAATAAAATAAAATAAAAATAAAAAAGCTTTATTGACACAAAAATATTTGTACAAAGTTGATTTTGATGAACAGTCGGTACAATTCTGCAATTGAACATAATTCGAATGACCACTAACACCTAAACTAGGCCAAGCCTGTACCTTAGGCGTTAGATCTTTCCCGGGTAACTATCTACAGACGTGTACATTGATATCCACTTGCATGATGTAAGCAACTTTTGCATATAAAACCAATACAATAAATAAAAGAAGTAATATAATATAGATTTAAACTGCGAGTACGCTTAGTGCGGGTATAATGTAAAAAGAAAATATTACAACTACTTTGTTGACCTTTGTATTCATTTTAAAATTTTACAAACACCGTCAATTTTGAAAAACAAATAGTTCGACCACTGAATGTATGAACTTGCGACTTTTACTCAGGAGTAACATTAGGAATCTGCGACAGTGACAACGCTATGAGAAGATTACTTAGACTCCTATCTAAAGAAGGTCTAAGCTCAGGTTGCTGTAGAAAAAGAAAAAAAATCAAACGTCTTCAGAACCTATTTTTTTAGAAGTCGGTTAAATCACTACATAGTATAATTGAATAAAGTTGCTTCCCGCTGTCTGTATTTAATCAACATTGCACCCGTACGAAGCTTGAGTGGGTCGCTAGTATACAAATAGAATTAAAAAAAAAGAAGTTATTTCGTGATTGGAATAAAACTGGCAAATAATAATATTAATTAGGTTTTGTAAAAATGCCTTAAAATTAGCGCGCGGCAGCAGCCTGTGCTGCGGCCACGCATTCAATTCCCGCACTAAACATTTATTTTTCGTATGTGTATGTGACTTATATATTAATCAGTAATTCATGAGTAAGTCCTAGGGACAACAAACGATGCCCTTCAGACTTCAGTCACACTTCAAAAATGTATGTGAAATCGTTAAACTGTTTGTGTCTGAAAGGAAGGCTCTGGCCCTGGTAACGGGGTAGGTTGTTTAGTCAGTAAGAGTCTGACACTGTTTTCCACTCCACCCAAGGGCGGGATTCGTCATTGGATGATTTTTACCTACCATAAAAAAACCTAGTTACATACACACACAATTTCAGTTTCTAACACGTTAAAAAACAGTCTTTAAATGTCTATATTATATTAACAATTCGAATCAATCAAGGAATTAATAACATCCTCACACGAAAATCAACTATATTCTTTACAAAATAAGTAACTTTTTTGCTTGACGAAGACCGATCTGGCAGCATAAGCGATTACTCAATGCCTACCGAAGATTGGCGTCATAAACCTACGCATCTTAGTAAGTATCGGTCATTAGTCAGCGAAGTATGTGCGGCCATAGAAAGAGAGCAAGGAAATCGACCTAGACTCATAATTAGGATGTAAATACATACACGAGTTGCCTCAGCATAATCTCATAATATTCCCACAATTGAGACCCAGGCATCTTTTCTCTAAAGAGGGAAAATGCCGTAACCCACCACGGGAATAATATTAGGGGCAACCTTAAGCAGGTATCAGCCCCCCTAGCCAAGTTACAATCGTTTCGTTTAGAGTTAGCGCTTGTAGATAGACACGCCCCCCATTCTTTTGCTGAGATGACGTCCGACAAGGGAATTTGGGGCGTGGCCAACTACAAGCACTAATTCTTAACGATACGATTTATGTTCTTAGCTAGCCGCCAGTGCGAGGAATGAAACATCGACACGTCCGTTCATTAGCTCTGTATTCATAAAAACTGACGAGTACAATATTGGCCAATATGTAGGTAGATACATATATCACACGATTGTAATTTGGCTAGGAAGGCAGGAGAGAAAGCGAATTAAAACCTGGGTTACCTACTTAAACTTTTATAGCTGATTTTTATATGTATTGTAGAATTTTATTCTAAAGTAGTGTCATAAGTTTCAGACACTATCTATAGACCTGAAACTTCTGTCAAGCGCTTTGAAGTAGATATGTTACTGAGTTCCGGCTTCAGTTCCGAATCGAAACTTTCAGTTTATTTTACACTTTCAGTTTCGGCTTCGGATCCGATTGATTTGAAGCGGAGGTTATTGCGGAGGTTATACCGGTTCACAAGTTTTTTATTTGTCTAACACAGACACAAATCAGTGTACCTGACCCGGCAGTGTAACTTAGGTTCTCATTTGTCGCCGGTACTCCTTGGTTTAACTTCGGTTCCGATTTCCGAGGTCTTATTTTACAGGTCTGATTTTTTAATATGTTATTAAGGTAAATATTACAAAGTCATACTTCAATAATCAGAGAAATTGTAGTATTTCTCACTTGGTACCTGCCCAGGCTCCCCAAGGGGGAACACCTCCACAAGCACACATATTCAATGCACATCAGACGCTACTGAGAACCTAAAGTTTCATCCATATGAAAATAAGTTATGTTAGACAAATGGAGATCCCATTTGTCTAACATAACTTATTTTCACAGTCTATAACCACCACCATTACTCCTGAATTTGTTAATTATACAAAGCTATGCACCTAGCCAGATTTGCACTAGTACTTGCATATCGGAACCGTTACCACTAAGCTAGCATCTATTAGGCCGCATGATATACGACCTGTGGATCCTGTCATATAGCAGAGAAAACCGAATACCTAATGCATGCTAAGACAGATGAAAATCATTTAGAAAATTATCAAACGTTGGATAGGTTTGAGCAAGACACAATAGTGGAGACAAGTCCTCTCTTTAAGGAGTGACTGGCTTTCTCCCTTTCCCCCTGAAGTAGGCCTGATTCAGACTATAGCCTGGAATAAAAAAGATAGGAGCAACCAAGATGGCCAGAACCGTCCAGGAACAAACATCTTCACGCCACAGCTGCAGCCGAAAGAGGCACCCTAGGAGTTAGGAGTCACAGGGAAATTTCCGACCACCGTCGAGCTTGTAGATATCACAGCAATAGGTATCCCTGATCAGCTATCTAGTACGAACCGAGCCCGAAACGACGGGACGTGTCTCAATAAGAAGTCAGCAAAAATATATGGGCCCAGAAAGCTAGGACTGCGGGAACGTTAAAAAGAATTACCGTGACCCCAGAATACAAAAAACAGTCTATAGCTACACATCTTGCTAGTTCTCTCTTAAATCGCCTCGAACCGGATTCGGAAAAACAAACAGATTTGATAACCCCTGACTTCCAAGCTACACAGAGCTCGACGGTACGTGTCTCAAAAAGAAAACAGCAAAAATGTAGGGGCCCAGAACACTACGACTGCGGGAACGAATGAAAGAATTACCGTGACCCTACAACACAAAAGACCAGTCTATAGCTACATCTTGCTAGTGCTCTCTCAAATCGCCTCGAACCGGATTTGGAAAAACAATTAAACAGATTTGATAACCCCTGACTTTCGAGCTACACAGAGCCCGACACACGACATAAACTTCGAACGAACCAAGCCCGAAACGACGGTACGTGTCTCAAAAAGAAGTCAGCAAAAATGTAGGGGCCCAGAAAGCTAGGACTGCGGGAACGTTTAAAAGAATTACCGTGACCCTACAACACAAAAGACCAGTCTATAGCTACCCATCTTGCTAGTTCTCTCTCAAATTGCCTCGAACCGGATTCGGAAAAACAATTAAACAGATTTGATAACCCCTGACTTCCGAGCTACACAGAGCTCGACACACGACATAAACTTGGGACTACAATGTCTCCATCATAAAATTGATCCGCCCCTTAATCGAGACTAACGCTCTGATACTATATAGCAAATTGTTTGACAGAAGGTCAGCTTCGTTTAACGAACATAAATAGACGTAAAAAAAAATTTACTGCTTGGGATTAGTTTGCTTGCTGCTACTAATATTATAAATTGCGAAACTTACGATGTTTGGATGTTTGTTACTCAATTACGCCAAAACGGCTTGACGGATCTGGATGAAATTTGGCACAGGCATAGGATACACTCCGGAATAGGACACAGGCTACTTTTTATCCCGGAAACCCCAACCCCAAAACCAAGCGGGCGAAGCCGTGGGCAAAAGCTAGTGCTTAAATAATGCTTGCATTTTTTGTCACTTTCTTTCACAATATATTGGCATCATCATGATCATTTAAGCTGAAAGACGTCTACTGCATGATCAAATTTTATGATCTATGCTACTTACGAGTAAACCGGCATGTCCTAGAAACAAAAACGCGAAGTCATGTGACATCCACCTATCTGCACTGGGTCCGCATGGTCGATTATGGCCAATTCCTTCTTCTAGAAAGGAGTCCTGTGTCCCAGCAGTGGGAGCCCTTTTTACCCGACTACGGCGAAGCAAAAGGAGGGTTATGATTTTGACCTGTATGTATGTATGTATGTATGTATGTGGGTATGGATGTTCATCTGTTCCCTCGTAACTTCTAAACTACACTATCATTAGAAGCGTCTTAATTGTCCGCTGGTTATAGGCTATATGGGATTTCACAAAATCTAATGTGGCGCCCTCTAGCGGACAAAACATACGAAGTAAAAAAATAAAGTTAAGATAAATATGCCGTGTTTGGTATCATTTGAAAGCGCTTTACTTGTACATTTTGAATATATATATATTACTAGCATTTGCTTGTGACTTTACCTGTATTCATGGGCTGAGAAATCAATGAACCCAAGATTAACCTATTTAGAACTCCAAAATATGTTAAATAAAAATAAAGTTTAAAAACTAACACCCGACTACTTAAAAACACGCTCTAAAAAGTACGAAACAAGAAAACAAGAAAGCCGTGGTCGTATGCCATAAGAATAATAAATTAAAAAAAGTGGTATACGACCACGGCTTTCTTGTTTTCTTGTTTCGTACTTTTTAGAGCGTGTTTTTTCATACGTTAGGTGTCGTTTCTATTAAGTATGCAATCGTACACTTCTAGAGTGGTGGGCCGTTTTGCGTGGGCGTGGTGCATTAGAATTCTCTAGAATTAAGATTTTGTTTATGGTTTTAACTTTTTTCCTTGTTGATTGATTGATTTCATTATTATTCATCTTTTTTTATTTGAACTTGTAAATTAGAGTTAAGAGTGCGTCTCACAAGTAAAAAGTTTTTCTTTCTTTCTTTACTTTCTATTTGTAAACGGTCGATGTGTGTACATTTTCGCCAACGAACCTTCTGTAAAAAATTTACATTGCGACAACACGCTCACTATCGCAGAAAACTATTAGACGACGCGAGTAAATCACTACTTTTATTCCTACGACACTCATATTGTTTTATGGGGCACGCAATCTGCTGTAATGGATAGTGTTGGGCTCTTGGTTCACTCGATTATTGAGTACACGATTTATCGAGGCGAGGCGATTAGTGCGGGGTAATCGTTATGGATTACCGAAAGATTGGGTAGTGGTTGGTGTTAATGAAATTAAGTGGGGGGTGAGTGGCTTGTTTTAAATTTTTTGTGGGGTTCTGTGTTTTTACTTTGTTAGGAAGAGTGGTCTCGAATCTACCGATTTTTTGTTTTTGTTTTTTTACGTAAACACAAATATATAGATATAATATGTATGGGAATTTTTTGAGGACTGTTTACCAAGGACTATGTAGCCCGTTTTTATTTTCAAGATGGAAATTCTCATGGATGTCTTCCGCCCAATAGTGGAACGGTTTGTCAGCTTCTGACTAAAACCACCCAATTATTTCCTCGTACACATGTGTCGAGGGCTGCACGTACAATTTGTCTTCCACTGCCCCGGATAACCTGATCCTCGAAGGTCTCCTTTCGTATCGGAGAGTGGCTCTCCCATACGCCTAACAGAGGCGTGCGTGGAACATTACGCGCTACCATCTTGGGTTCGAATTGATGCGCCGACCAATGTAAGTATGTAGCCCCTGTCTAAACACATACCAAACCACACATAAAAGGCACACACATACACACTGAAAAAAAAAATCAGGAAAACAAAACCAGGGGATGACTTGCAACAGGCCCTGTAACTGTGATGTAACAACAAGGGGGCAATATATCCCTAAAAGCATGAGAAATGAAGAGGTGTACCACGGCTATCAAGACGATTCCGAAAGTATGATCAGGATAGCTATCAGCAATTTACTGAATTTTACATCTTAATTCCCGAGCACATTACCAATTTTAGGTACATCTTTATCCCAGGCCCTTATGGTTTGATGTCAGCAAACCGTAGAAGCCCAACAGGATCGAAGATATTGGGGTCAAGAGTTTGCTTCGTTTGAAAGGAAACCCGGCCCTGGTCGGCGCGCACTGTTCCCGCGCGCCTAAAGGAGTTGTCAACAAACCGTAGGGACCCTGCAGAAGGGTCGAAGCCAACTAGGGCCGAGGGTTCGCGTCTGAAAGGGAGGCTCTGGCCCTGGTATATATGGTAACGTACGAACGGGGTAGGTATGTTTAGTCAGTAAGAGTCTGACAATGTTTCCAGCTCCGCCCAAGGGCGGGATTCATCATTATTACCTACCATACAAAACCAAGGACGGGAATTGTCATTGGATGATTATTACCTACCATATTTTTTTTTTAAACCCGGCCCTGATGGTTTTTAGTCAGTAAAAGTTTGACACACCTTCCCGCTCCGTCCAAGAGTTCAGAAACACAGAATAGATGGACCAAAGGACAACAAAGTCATCCTAAAATGTTTCTGTGTTTGCCGACTCATAACGGAATCCTAAAAAGCAAGTATCTACATAGGATTCAATATCGTTTTTGCTGAGATGGCATAATATATAATCCCCACCATATAACAATGATTTTCCATAAATAACACCATAGTTCTCGATATCAAAGTCACGTTTTTCATTTCGTATTCAAATCGTTGGCGTGTACGAGCTGATATAGAAAATCAAATTCCTACGCCTAAGGAAAGACACGAAATATATTTATTACTTTTATTTTCAAGCTTGTTCGCTTTATTCTATATCCATGTGTTATGTTGGGATTTTTTTTCTCCTAAATTGGTTCGAGAATAGATTTGCATTGCTCTTGTACCGCACACAAATCGGTATTGTAAGGAAAAGAGATTTTTTCTGTGAAGTTTTTTTGTCAAATATCATTTCCGCATTTTCGTGGAAATCGAAAGAAACATATTGTTTTCTGTTTTCAAAGAGATGTTGAATATAGTGGGCTTGTATTTATAAAAATCGTGGTTACCAGGAAGAATATCGTGAACAACAGTTCGAGGGGTTTGTTTTTTTGTAGAAAGGCGTTTTTCTATTCGTTATTAAAAAGTATTTATGATAACACCTATAAACCTCCTCGCTGTCGGATGACAGCAACGTGGAGTACTTTCTGGATGGAATTTGGGTACATTTTCTAGACTGTAGGGTTAAACTGGTAGCATTGCGACGTTGCATAGCAATGCTGATTCTTTGAGCAAAGAACGAGCCGGCCCTCTGGTCACGCAAAGTATCGATTAACCGTTGTGAAATTTCCTTAAAAAGGAGACACGCACTCGGATCTCATGACCATAAAACTGTAATTACCAATAAGGTTACAGTATTTGCGCCGTTTAAGGGTCTCAGCTGCCACAGCGGCAGCGCCGACAAAGCCCGCCGAACTATAAACATGGAATGGTTGCATCCAGTGAGATGTGGGATCCTGGCCTTTAGTGTGTCAGAGGCCTACCCATCTTCCAAGGCACCAACGTCATACGATTTGGTCTCCTCCCATCGTCAACACCAAACCATTAGGTTCTAATACGGTAAGTTCACCGGCGGCGATAAGAGCGCGATGAATAATGTCGTCGATGGTAGCATACCGTGGCTACCATGTCGAAAAAAACAGCCTTTATAATTCTCAACAAAATTTGTACATTTCATTCATGCATACAAAACATCAACATATTGATTAATCACGATAAATTAATTAAATTAACTTGCATCATTTCATTTAAAATAAATTATGCAACGATAAATAAAAAAAGAGCAAAAAATTAAAACTAACTATAAGTAGAAATCTACTACTTAATAATAATTTTTGACTTATTTGCACTTGTACTTGACTGAGATACTTTAGCCTTGAAGACACATAAATTTACTATTGAGTAACTATAAGTGGAAATCATATTTTTTCATAATAATCATTATGATGTAGGCGAGTACTAAGAGAGGATTTTCTAAAAATGTATGTACCCCTTAAAGTAATGAAACAGGGTCCAAAATGTCATAGAGAACCCTATTTCAAGTCGCTAGGAGAAGCTAACATTTAATGTCATTGAAGTAGCCTCTTCCGCAATATTTCTTTTTCTGTTCAATCCCCATAAAACCAACATCAGAGGTGTTCAAGCTTATTCCACGAAAAATAATAAAAAGACATAAAAACAATCACGCAAATGTATCCTCATAATACAAGAAGAAACAAAACGTAATCAAACTATGAACGTAAAGGGTTATTCTGTTATACCAACGTTATTGCGTTACAATGGTCCTTCAACCCCTAATTAAGGCAAAGGGTTCCGTTGGCTGCGAAACAAAAGCTATGGTAGTTGTACACACGGGCAATTTTTCCAGCAACTTTATGTGTTCGAGGAAAAGAGTGTGGCAATGTAGGTAGGAGGCAGTAGCCGAGTGCTAACGGCCCCGACTTACGATTTGTAAAATCGCAGTTTAAAACTCAGTCAGGCGCATTACTTTGAGTAAACATATTTATTCAAACTCAAACTCAAAATTCTTTATTTTACATAGTCCTACATGGGCACTTATAAAATGAGAGAAGCCAGCGCATGGTCCCAATTGATCGTTGCCAATGGAAAAGAAATACTGCTGGTAAAGATTATTGAGCGTACGATTCCTTTTTTGATTTGGAAAATCATTATAAGACTTCTTTCGCTCTAGATTCGAGTGAGAAGACGTGTGAGATTTTTACTGGAAATCTCAGTGTGTCTTTCAATTGTCCTTCTTGTTTTAAGACCACGATATCTCTTTCAAAACTACCCATAGCTCTGGCGAGCACCGGGCCATATGGTTTTTCTGACATCTCTTTTAGACGTGCCTGGAATACTATGAGCACGTAAGGCGTACATGTAAATTTTTGTTTCATTGTAATATATTAAAATGTATTATTATTTATTATAATGCAACAAAAAATTACACGTTCGTAACTCTTCAGTGTTTCTCACTATATCTATCTTGATATTAACGCGAAATGCTTAATAGTGCCGAGACGTCATATCGCCCACAGTTGCCGAGAACAGCGACAAAAATTGCCCGTCTGCCCCATCCACAGAGTGGAGTCTGTTGTTGCAAGTGCACAGTTTTCGTATATTTTACAAAGTTATACTACACCTGGAAGAGAAATATGCTGCAATGTTTGTTGTTCTACAGATAAGGTACATGTGTAAACCTGCGCGGCATGCAGTTTGTTTGTGTTTTGGCTTAGAACTGAGTATGTTGGTTTAACGGATATTATACTAGGTACAGTAAAGTTATCACAACTAATACTATAATGATGGAATTGTTTGTTTCTATTCTTTGCAAGTAGGTATGAATATTATTTATCAACATACAACGTGTAACAAAATAACCATATACATCAAGAAGCGCTGAAGAATACAGGTTGAATAGAATGTCTACACGAAGTTAAAGTTCAAAATAGTTTTTTCAAAAAATTTATACCAAATTCTTGGTATCGCATGATTCTGGATTTTAAATTATAACAAACGTGTCACGTCACTACGGGGGTCAATAACTTTCCACGACACTCGCTAATATTACGAAACATTCTGTAAATCTGAGCGCCTATAAGTACCTACCTATCGCGCATCGACGCTTTCCATCAGGTGAGATAGCGGTCAAGCGCGAACCATTAAAAAAGGCCAAAGTTGGATATGCAAGTCACAGGTGCATAACAGAGCAACTACATAATAAAGAAGTCGAGGAATGCGGTTACTGTCGCTGAAATAATCTAGATAATATCATCAATTTATGACCAAATCCTACTCAAAAATATCTGTTAAGTCATTTAGTATTCAAATAACGTATAAACAAGTAATTTAGTTTTTCAATATTTTTTCGGTACCTAAGCTGTAAAAGAAAAAAGAAACCGAAAAGAAATATTTCAGCTTGAACAAAGTTATTGAGGCAAATAATAAGTAGTAACAAAGTTTCTTATGAAATGGTGTTGAATAAATACCTAATAATTTACTGTCGATTACTAAGATTCAGAAAAGATTTTTATGTTACTATGGTATTTAACGAAATCATCTAATCGAGTGAATTTGTTTTATTTTTCAAGTCCAACTTATTTTTCTTAAATAATTTATAAGGGAGTCTGATAAAGGTGGTTAGAAGTTAGTATGAAAGTCCTCTGTTTTTGAAGTAACAGACTTGAAATTTAAACTGTATACTATCTAGATGTTGTGGTGGTGTACTAATAATATACCTATCCTTAGAAATCAATTAGAGGGCTAAGGGGATAAAAGGGGGGGGTTGGAAGTTTGTATGAAAGTCCTATGTGTTTGAAGTTAGAGAGTTGAAATTTAAAATGTATGCTCTATAGATGCTAAGAACGGATTTTACGAAAATCTACCCTAAGGTGGTAAAACGAGGTCCACGCGTACGAAGTCGCGGGTGGCCGCTAGTCTTAAATAATTTATTTCAAATAGATCATTTACAGGCACTTTTGACTAGTTAAAATTGAAGCTAATTTGCATGTGAAGCCAAAACTCCATGAATACTCTTTTAAATCAAATAAAGAGTTATTAGTATTAGAGTTACATACTCTTCTTTTCGAATCGATGATAAACTCGTTAAACTGTTGGGGCAGTAGGTGGCTACGTCAACTGCGGTATCGGTGGCTCTAATTAAATCCTCCATAGTGCAAGTGTATGGGCACTTAGGGAACTCTATCAAGTGACTCAGGTTTTGAACAGGGGCAACCGCATTCAAATTGAGTATCCTATGGGTCTATAAAACCCCATTCCACCAATTTGTATTTTCTGTCCAACTGTCTTCCATACACTAATTATTATTAAAATGGGTAGTGACTGTTTCATTTTAATACAAATACAGCTATAAACTAAATACTTTTTATAGACTTTTCTTTTAGGTGAGAAATCATACAATGATTACCTTCGTTCCGTGGCAAAGTGGGAGGGCGTGTTAGACTTTTACTGATTAAAACCACATTCTTTCAGTTGCCCTTTGCGTTCTAGAACCATGGGTTTACCTTCCAGAAGTCAACCCATGACCCAAGTAGGCTTCGGCTCTGCTGGATCCCTATAGTTTTACTGACATATCTTTGAGATGCGCCTGGAAAACTAAATACTGTTGGCAACTTAAACTCGGTACGGATGGTTACCTGACGACCAGACTGCCCTGTGTCCTTACGCTCCAGTCGGTGTCGAAATCCCGATGCCGATTTTCAACCATCGTAGGCGAGAGCTTGCGAACGGTGAGCAATTGGTAGGTCGCCGTCTGGCTGTCCAGCAACCATCCGGACCGAGAGCAATAAGTCGCCTTTTGGCCATCTGGTAACCATCCGGACCAAGCGCAGTCGTCAACGGCGCGCACTGTCTCCGAGCGCCTCAAGTAGTTGTCAGCAAACCAAAGGAACCATGCAGAAGGGTCTACTACTGGGGCCAAGGGTTTGCGTCTGAAAAGAAGGCTCTGGCCCTAGTATAAAGACAACATCCTATGTTGTATTTTTAATCAATAAGAGTTTGACCGTACTTCTCGCTACGCCCAAGGTCGGGACTTGTCACTGGATGATTTTAGCCCACCATAACAAAACCCCTAAACGTTCGAGAAATCATTACATAGTATAAAACAAAGTTGCTATGCCCTATGTATGCTTATATCTTTCAAAGTACGCAATGTATTTTGATGCGGTTTTTTGTAATAGAGTGATTCAAGAGGGAGGTTTATGTGTAGGTATAATATATGCATAATATATTATATTCATTTCATAATATATTATTACAAGCTTTGCGCCCGCGGCTTCGCCCGCGTGGAAATCGGTTATATCGCGCTTTTTATATTTTCCCGTGAGAATGAGAAGTTCTACCACGGCAAAACATTGCTTATCCAGGACTCAAACTACCTCCATACCAAATGTTATCAAAATCCGTTCAGGCGTTTAGGCCGTTAAGTTGTTAAACCAAAACTGAGTGGTAAACTATATTATATATTTTACTTTGGGGAGCAAAAACATGCAGATTTTGGGCACTGAAACCCGAGAACACGCTACATAGAGCTGACCATGCGAAAAACAATGTTCTTCCAGGTGTGCTCCAGCAACCCTTTGAGTTTGGCCTTTTGCTTTATTAATGGTCATTGCAAATGAAACCCTTATAGGAAACTGAAGTTTTTTAAATTGAAATGGGAGACCTTTTGCTGCGTCAGTCAAAATAGTTGCGGTAATAACATTCCGTCCAAGCTGAGTGACACGCAGCCTTTACACAGTCGTGGGGCATCGAGATTACGCATCAGCATCACTGGAACCCCTACTTTTAATTATACAGCTGCGTTTGAAGAGAAGTCTCATTAGCTCTCAAAATAGTTTGCCTTTCAGCTTGCTCTTCCAAACGTAGCTGCCTTTGAAGAGACGTCTCATTAGCTCTCAAAATAGCTAGTCTTTCAGCTTGCTCTTCCAAACGTAGCTGCGTTTGAAGAGGCGTTTTATTAGCTCTCTAAATAGCTAGTCTTTCAGCTTGCTCTTTCAAACGTAGCTGCGTTTGAAGAGGCGTTTCATTAGCTCTTATAATAGCTAGTCTTTCTGCTTGCTCTTCCAAACGTAGCTGCGTTTGAAGAGACGTCTCATTAGCTCTCAAAATAGCTTGTCTTTCTGCTTGCTCTTCCAAACCTAGCTGCGTTTGAAGAGGTGACTCTAACGCCCTTAGTGCTGTCTGACGTTGAGCCTGTTGCGATAAACGGACTTGAGTACGAATATCATCCTCAGAAACTCTCAAAGAAGCTTGGCGAGTGGCTTGCTCCTCAAATCTTTGCTGGCGCTGAGATGGTAGCTCAGCAGCTCTCAAAGCAGCCTGACAATCTGCTTGATTGCGCCTTCTTAATCCAGCCATGGAGAGACGATTCTTGAGATCGGGTAATTTTCATTGCCCGAGCTAAAATTACCCGAGCTTGAGATGAGGCGCTCGACCAATTAGATATACATTTGCGAGGCATTGTGAAATAATGAGTAAGTAAACTTAAAAACTATAAACCTAAACTAAAGTATAATCCTATAGTAATGTTAGTTCAATGTCCGAAACTATAACAATTTGAATGACGAACAAAGCGAAGTAATTGCCTTTAAATAAACTATACCTAGTGAATCGAATTAAGCTAAGCTATGATAAAACAAAATGGTAGGTAATGAAGTCGAACACTGCACTGAATAAGTATAGGTAGCGTATGAGCTATAGGTTAGGGCGTGAGATATCATACCACTACTTACATATCTTAAAAAACACAACGTTACCACGTTTTAAAATACACCCAGCGCCATCTATCGCTTATATAAAGAATTAGTTGGCGTAAAGACTACTTATACTAAATACCTACTTATACCAATTAGTAATTTCAGTGACTTACAGTTATTTGTTATAACCTGTTTTGATTATTCATAAACGTTGTCAACCTTCTGGAACTATCTGTTATACCTACCAGGATAAAGGGTAGGTAAAAAAGTACTGAAATTTTTGCTTAGCTACGTAAAAACAATACTAAGTACACAGGATAAGCAGATGTAAAAATCAGTTTAGGCGATAAACCAAATTGTACGTCATCCCTCGGGAATTTCTCATTTTCGGGGATAATTTAGCTTTGTTTTAAACGACACACAGCGCCATGTGTCACCAAACTGATACTGACAGCTTCATACGAAGCTAACAATATTTTCGTTTTCCCTAGGGAACATCACATTTTTTCGGGATAAAAAGTAGCCTATTTTTTTTCGTCTGTAAAATTTCAAAGCAAACGGTTCAGTAGTTACGGCGTGAAAGTTTAACAAACAAACAAACTCACTTTCCGATTTATAATATTAGTAAGGATTTCGAAGACATGTGACATCCACCAACCCGCACTGGGCCCGCGTACTGGATTACGGCCCATTCCCCTCTCTCAGAGAGGAGGCCTGTGTCCCTGCAGTGGGAACATTAAAAAGGCTGAAGATGATGATGATGATGAATATATTCAATATCAGTACCCGTGTGAAGCTGGGGCGGGTTGCTAGTATAATATAAAAGAAACACTACCTACACTTTTACATAAACACGCATTATATTATGTTAATTGTTCTAAACTTATCCCAGTTGCATCTTCCCACATTTCAACGTCTTCCCCGTGGTAACAGAAAGTTTTAAGTCGCACTAAGTTGTCCGAGTAATTCTAAAGTTTGCTAACTTCCTGCGAGTTTTACTTACGTTATGTTAGTATGCAGAGTTTAAGTTTAACTTAAGTAAGTGGTGCGCAGTGGTGACCGCGGGTCAAGTGGAAATGGCGACGTAAACTGAGTTATGTGAAGTTAGAACAAGGAATAAAGGGATGTGTGTTTCGTATGCAAATGAATGTTTAAGTATGACTTCCTATTTCACTTATTCAGTTTATAGTGTTCTGTACTTCAAAGGAAAAAACAGAACTCTTAAAGGGTCACTTTGTTTTCCGCCTGTCTGGTTGTCTGTCCAGACACTTTATCTCGGGAACGCATGTCTTATAGTACAAGTAGTAGTAACAACCTTAATTCTTAATCTTTTACTGTACACTGACAACCTTTTTTGCGATTTAAACTTGCTGACCCTGATCGCCAGACGATAAGCGAAGAAGCAGACGATGGACCACGCTTAGAGTTCTAATTTACAATGTTGTAAAGTAGAAAATGAAGCCACGATTGAATGCACGGCTAAATGAAATGTTTCCCATTGCAAGCACGCACTAGACAAGGAATACTAATGAATATAAATTCAAGTAAATAATGTCTGTGCATCTTGCAGCTTTAATTTAGTTCTGTTCTTTACTGTGTATTTACAATTAAGAGCAGAAATAAAGCTAGTTTTATAGAATTTAATCAACAATTATTATTATATAGTTTATATATTATATAATATACTAGCGACCCGTCCCGGCTTCGATCGGGCGCAATGGTGACATAAAATATATTCCTCTTGAATCACTCTATCTATTAAGAAAACCCGCATCAAAATCTGTTGCGTAATTTTAAATATCTAAGCATACATACAAAAATCATTGCCACTTTTCGTTAAAATTTTATAACTCAAGAACGGGCTCACCTATCCAAACCAAATGTTTAGGCTTTGTTCGGACTGTTTACTATATGGTTTAAGTGAAATTGGCACCAAATTGATTAGGCGGTTCTTTGTTTATCACATTTTTCTGTAGCCGGGAGCGAAGCCGGGAGCAAAAGCTTGTAGATTATATAAAGTCACTAAGACCGTATGTCGCATGAGTCGTAATTCAACTATGACATTATTCAGCTTCATTATAACTTAAATTGTGTCTTCAACTAGATACTAAACTAAGGTTCTATTGCATATAAAACTAGCTTTTGTCCGCGGCTTCGCCCGCGTACAGAAAATATAGCCTATGTCACTCAGAAGTAAAGCAGCTTTCTATTGTTGCTAATTTTTTTCCAATCGGACCAGTAGTTCCAGAGATTACCTTCTACAAACAAAAAAATAAACAAACAAACTTTACCTCTTTATTATATTAGTGTAGAAAACAAAATCGCTGTCAGTCCCTATGTATATGTATCTGATTTTGATGCGGTTTTTTTTTTGATAGAGTGATTCAGGAGGAAGGTTTATGTGTACAATATATGCATAATAAATATATTTAATACTAGCTGTTGCCCGCGACGTTGTCTGCGTGAAGGCTCTACAGCACAAAACATACCTAAGGTGGCTTTGTCGCTATAGCATTATAAGTAAACAACTTTTAAAATAGCAATGCATCAGCCTTATAAAGTTTCCGCTGCCGGGACACAGACGTCCTTTCTAGAAGAGGGAATGGGCCATGATCCACCACGCGGGCCCAGTGCGGATTGGTGGATGACACATGTCTTCGAATTTTTGGTTCTAAGACATTCACAGTCTTAGAACCAAAAATTCGATTCGATTCAGTTTCCTCATGATGTTTTCCTTCACCGTTTTAAGAGCAGTGGTTATGAAATAAATTACACAAAGTAATTCGCCTGGCTGGGTTTGAACCCCCGACCTACAATTTGAAAGTCGTATCCTTTACCACTCCGCCACCACTGAGTCGGAGCCTTTACCACTCCGCCACCATACTACGATGGTAGTTATGCTGCCAGGAGCCAAAATGTAAAGAGAGTCAGGACTGATGATGCGGGAGCAAGCGACGTACAGTTGCCCGCGTAAGAGACAACTCGCCCTGAAGTTGATACCCGCTGCACTCAGTGTCTGCCCCTGCGACTTATTTATGGTCATCACGAAGCAAACACTCATGGGGAACTGTACGCGCTTGGACTGGAACGGGAAATTATGAGGTACAAATACTGCCTCGCCGACGCCACAACCCGTAAGAATTTTTGACAGGTCTCTTTACTTTTCTTAGGATATAGGTTCCAAAGATGCATAATCGGGACTCCGACTTTCAGCTTGATGGTATGCGCGGGATAATGTGTGGCGTAATCTTGCTCGACGACAGTGTTTATCGAGGTGTAGACCACTACCTTCCCCTCAATTTCCAAGAGAATGCATTCGTTAATTGCTGCAACCTGATCATTTTTGGACGTCAAAATGGCCCGCTCACACACCCAAGAATTCTGCTGGTTTGATAAACGACTGATGTCCCTGTGCACAGCGAATGAATTCTTCTAAGCTGGATAACACTCTATCGAGAGACTCTGGAAGTACCTCTTGTCCACCTTTCTCGTAGTGGGCTTTGACTTGAACCCAAGTCGTCGACGGCGCGCAGCGCGCTGTTCCCTGCACCTCAAGCAGTCGTCAGCAATTGTAGGAGCCCAGCAAGGTCGAAGCCTTCTGGGGCCAAGGGTAGATGATAAAGCGGAACACCAGGGCCCTGGAACTAAGGCAAGTAGGAACGGTGGGTTGTTTAGTCAATAGAATTCTAACACTGTCTCCCGCTCCACCCAAAGGCGGGATTCGTCATTCATTTATTTTCCCCTTCATAAAAAAGATAAAGTGCCTTCTCCAAGAGTTATACATATTAATGGTCAAGCGCAGCGCACAAACTCGTGACTACAATGAAGATTGTTTCAACGTAGCATTCACCTCGTAAGACTTTGATCCCCGAGTCAAGACGGGAAGCGTGTGCCCGAAACCGCCACTGAACAAACTGTGACACCACCCATCAAAATTTTCGTTCCCGCGGATGTCCTGCAGGGTTCTGTCCTCGGACTCAACTGCGTTCCTATTGGCCACCATACGCTCATTCCATACGATCAGAGAGCAATCCTTAAGCACGTGTCCCTTATCGCTGTAACGTGACACACCACAAACAGGCGTTTTGGCACTCTCTAAATCGATGGGAATTTGAACATGGCATGTGCTGCCTTGCCACCCGGAAGCAGTGTTGCAGCGATTCCCGACGACATTGCTGTTCAATAGCAATATTGCCTTGCCTCTTCAAGTATGCCATGTTTTTTCTGTTCCAACAGGAGCAACCCAAGAAAAACATATTACCCTGGTTTTGCACAACGCTTTCAGGGACGGTGTCATAAATTTGTTTTTGCTCTGAAGACAACAAAGCGACATGGTCATTTCGTATGGTGGTCATTTCGCCCGAATCGTAATTTGTCTCAGCCATAGTCTTGATGCAGTGATGATTGGGGAACTGGTAATTCATATTCGATCAGTGGATTGCCGCCGATAGAAATGTCCACATCTTGAAGTGAATTGAGACAGGTGTTCAGCACACGTTCATCAGTTACATCGACTTCGTCTCCAGTAGCACGCCTCAAAGCTCGCAAAAAATCTTCAGACAGATGATGGCGATATTTCAATGAACATAACTTTTTTGTAATACTTAGCACCGCATTTTTTTTAATAGTCTTCCTCAACTCCGCTTAAGATTTTCAGGGTTGTTTGGAACTTCAACTTTTAGGAAGCTGATTTGATTGATTTTTATCTCTCATAGATGGCGCTGTTTTAAAACTGTCTTTTTACTACTAATAATCATTGAACTATGTTCCTCTGTCCAAGTTACTTAAATGACGTAGTTTTTATAGTGTAAAGCCAGATAACAGCATAGCTTACTGAAAAACATCATTTAAATATGCGTTGTTAGATTAAACACTGTCACAGAATGCGTAAGAAAAAAAAGTATTCACAACTTTCCCGGCCCGTCCTTTATTCATGCAAAATTTGAAGATAATCCATGCAGTATGTTTATATATATATATCCAAGTAAGTTTTTGAGTTTAGCTCAAACATACATACATACAGACAGACAAAAATTCTAATAAAAACGATGCTTTTGGCTTCGATATCGATTGTAGATCACTTCCTAAGTAATCTTTTAAAAAAATAATTAATAAACAGTTTTCACTTTCCTACGATTTTATTATATTTATATGAATAGATTATTCGTAAAACACTTAAGTCCCAAGAGGACACAAATTTCCGCACATCTGTTGTATTTTAATTGTGTCTGTAATGACGGTAGTCGAAAGGTAAAAAATATATTATGTTAAGTTTTCGTTTGTACTAATTTGGGTCGGTAGATGGCGTTATACGTATATAAATAACATTGAAACGTTATTTGAGAATAGGTTGCGTTGCAAAATAAATCCGTTAGACCGTTGGAATAAGAATAACATATTTCATATAAACATGGAGAACGCCATTTAGAGATGAACTATTTTTTTAAATTATATATTAAATATTAACCCACATTTTTTAGTAAAACAAACCAACCACTACCTAAGATATTTCCCTAAAAATAAATAAGTAACATTACCATCTATGAATTTTAAGAATAACTAACTGCTAACTTTGCCAACATGCTCAAATTTAAATTAATAGTTTCCAAAAACTGTTAACATGTAACTTGATTTGATTTTGGTGTAATCTCATAGATGGCGCTGTTTTAAAATTGTCTTTATATATTAATATTCGTTAAACTATGTTGCTTTGCCCAAATTACGTAGTTTTGAAAAACTAATAATGGGAATCTTTATTATTTACCTAAATAACTTTACGTGCCAAGTTTCAAGTTAATTAACCCAAGGAATAAGATTCTCCTATACAAACTTTAACATCCCCTAAATCTTGCATTGGGGGTACTACTGAAAAAATAAATATGCCATCCTTGATAACCACTTCAGGGTAATGTTTGTGCTAAGTTTTGAGTCAATCGGCCCACGGAAAAAAAAGTTGCACCCTTGCATCCATTGCACTATTTAAATTCAATATTGCTTACCTCCCATAACTTAAGGCGTGATAATATGTAGCCTAAAGCCTTCCTTGGTTTACAAGGAACTTTTTAGCTGAATTTCAATTCAATGTATCCAGTAGTTTTGGCGCCAACCCGTACCATAGGCACAGACAAACAGACAAACAGACAAAAATTCTAAAAAGTCACTTTTTGTCATCAGTTACGTTTTTCTAACAAAAGCCACTTAATTTTTCCAGAAAATTCTCAATGTACAGTTTTTCTTTCGTTACTGTTTTATTATATGTATAGATTAATAAGTTCATTGGTCACTTTCGAAGTAGGACTAGATAAAATACTTTGAAACACTCCAATGTCACTTCTGTTTAATTTATGCTTCCTAATGAACTAATCGTGCCGCTTCATTTTTTAAACTTAAGTTCAGTAAGTGGTAAATGTCACAGTTTCATAGTTTTATATGTAAGTTGTAAAAAGGCGAACACCAAGCGTATAATGACGAACTCGCGTCTATGAAGCTACGCCACGTGGACAGGGCTAAAATAAACTTTTGTAGCGATTGCTACGCCGTAGCACGCGTAGCATTCGCTACGACATAGCATTTACTACGACGTAGCAGTTGTAGCAATTACAATACCTTTATTTAGTTGCCAAGATTTTATCTTTCTGGCGAAATCTCATAAAGACAAAGCCACAAAAACAAAGACTCCTCAAACTTACCGAACTTGTTACCATAACAACGTAATCCAAAAACTTATTTATCTCACAGAACTAAAGGAACAATTCTTCCTTCTTTTCTTTGGCCGCTGGGACTCAACATGGACTCAACAGGGACTCAACTTCGCCATTGTTGCCACCTTAGCTTTATAAACTTTGCACAAAGACTTGCATTCAGAGGTTTACTTAGTACGAGTGGTTTAGTACTGGAGCGGGGATGGGGAACTAAAGGAAAGTGATTAAAAAAAACTTAAAAAATCAAAATGAGAATGAAAATTAGAATGCCTTGTAGCATTAAGTCCGCCTATATACCACTACTGTACATGAAGATTAAATAAATAAATAAAATCATCATATTCATATAAGGTGATCAGGACATATTACTTAGTTATTCGAAAATTTAGAAAAAATAATTATTTGTGTTGGAAGGAACATTTTGATGAGAGATCTAAATCAAAAGGAATCTGGTATAAATGTATACAATGTGAGCCTCCTCACATACCTTGGTTCTCTGATGCAAAATTGTGTCGCACCTAAATTATTGCTGCGGATCGGTTGCGATCGGGACACATTCCACAACACAAAAATAAACAACTTTGCTTACCTCGTGAGTAAAACTGACTCCCCTAACTGTAAGGTGTCATCATCATCATCCTAGCGGTATTAGTCCCGGTTGCCAACCTTGGCTTTCGCCTCGGTGCCCGGGGTCCGCTTTCCTGCAAACACGCCTCCACTTCGCTCGGTCTTTTGCGTCCTTTGCCGTAAGCCCATTGGCACGCATATCGTCCCTTACGACGTCGATCCAACGCCCCTTAGGCCTTCCTCGTTTACCGGGTCCCGGCGGAGGCGGCATGGCGAGGCATCTGTTACCCACGTAGTCTGCCGGTTTTCGTAAAACGTGGCCATACCAACGTAAGCGACCCTCCTGCAGTTTATCCGCTATGTCACGGACCTGAAGGCTGCCCCGGATGCGGGAGCTTTTAATGCGGTCTTTCCGCGACACTCCCGACATCCAGCGCAGCATATTCATTTCCGTGACACGCAGGCTTTGCTTATGTCGCTCAAGTACAGGCCACGCTTCACTGCCATACAAAAGGACTCCCCTAACTGTAAGGTGTGTGATGTATGAACTAGGTGTCCGAACGCCGGCGTTCGCATGGGGCTCAAAAATTTAAAATCAAAATGATAAAACAGTTTAAGGTGATTTCGATTTTCAAAGATTTTTTGTACACACTAGCTAGCGGCTTCGCCCGCGAGATAGTAGGAAATAATCCCAAGGGAATATACTCTCGGAATAAGAGTATCCTTAAAAATATTTAAAAATGGTTCACGCAAACATGAACATCAGGCAGCGGCGGGGACATCTATTTTGTAATTTCGCGCGTTTGTAAGTTGTCAGTGAAAGTTGAACGGGGTGACGCGTGATTTAATGGTGGTGGTGGTGATATTGTGTCAAACAAAACAAAATTATCTATTTTCAGATACACTTTGTGGTTTATTTTGAAATCTTCAATAACATATCTTATATAAACATAACTATATTATCTGATTTGCATGGGTTTCTCATCATGTGCTCCAGAAAGGTTTTAAGACACAAACTTAAAACGCCAACCAAATTTGGATATTGTTCTCAAACCTAAGCTACTTTTTATCAGAACAAAAAAATGCAGTTCCGTGAAATACTTCTTGAAATGTGTCTAATTTATATAATGCTGTTTTAAAAGTCAGACGTGGATAAAGTCACGGGCCCCAGCCTAAAAGTTGAACAGAATTTATTTGAGAAAATAAATTCAGTTCAACTTCATAAATATTATTAGAAGTTGTCTGAAACTATGTAGTAATGCCTACTTATTCCCTGAAGGCTCCACAAACTCAGTGTAACGCCGATGGGGGAGTGCTTGCCGAGGGCGACGCGAAATTCGATCAACGTACGTACACAATTTATATAATACTAGCGACCTGTCCCAGCTTCACACGGGTGCAATGGTGTGCAATGGTGATATCAAATATATTATGCTTGTATTATGCCGGTAAACCTTCCTCTTGAATCACTCTATCTATAAAAAAGCCGCCTCAAAATCAGTTGCGTAGTTTTAAAGATTTAAGCATACATACAGATTAAGCGACTTTGTTTTATACTATGTAATGATAATGATACTTGACGATGAAGTAAATATTACGGAAGCTTGCGAACGAATTAACAGCCTTGATCGGCGTACATGACCCGCATTAAGGTAAGAAGGAACGTTTAGTCAGTAGAAGTCTGACACTGTCTCCCGCTCTACTCAAGGGCGGGATTCGTCATTCGATGATTTTTGCCACCATAAAAAAAAGAAAAAGCACATGACCCAATGTAATTTTACCTTTATTATTATTGAATTCATTAAGCCCAAAAAGAACGGTGTTCGTACAACTATTTTTTTCTATTATGTCTCTAATTACGGTATTCGCATGGTAAAGAAATATTTAAAACAGATCTGTCCAGCTCATCGCGCCATCTTCTTCGTGGTCTGCTGCGACCCCGTCGCACTGTCTCAGGGCACCAACTTTGAGGTACTTTGTGGTCTACAGTTTGTTGGGCATGAGGCAGGCGTGTCCTGCAAAATCCCGTTTCAGTTAGCATAAGCAGCCTTTTGAGCCTCTATCACCAGAACTGGCAAGAAAAAGTAGCAACCTGCGAAAAATATAAAGACTGGAGGGAGGGCTTTGCCCATGTGTGGGACAGAACAGGCTAACCAAAACTCCTTTAAGGTGATTGGCACGGTAAGGCACGTGCACACATTCGCAAGGAGGATTCGTTTCTCAAAATAATTTTGACTATTTGTATGTATTTATACACCGTTAACTTTTAATCGTTTTAATCCCGTGGAGGGTCGATCTGGTACATAAAACAATATTGTATAAAAGTGCCTATGGTATTGAGTCCACCTTTGTAAACTAATCATTACATAGTATAAAACAAAGTTGCTTACCGCTGTCCCTATGTATGCTTAGATCATTAAAAGTACGCAACGGATTTTGATGTGGTGTTTTTAATAGAAAGAGTGATTCAAGAGAAAGGTTTATGTGCATAATGCATGCATAATATATTCAATAACCCGTGCGAAGCTGGGGCGGGTCGCTAGATAACAATAATAAAAAAATAGTAAGTTAAAATTATTAAAAAACAAAGTTAAAAGAAAAAGAATTCAAAAATGAAATCGTTGCATACTTAAAAGCGAAGCCAGAATTTTGAACGAAAGCGGGAGAGTTTGAACAAAAACAAAGTTTTAATGTGCCTTATTATGAAGGCTCTACCAAGGGGTTATTATTGTGATAATTAGACAGAATAATTTATTGAGCGCACGTCCAATCCCTTTTGTGTTTTGTGGTAAATAATTATAATCTCAAACTTTAAAGTAAAGGGAAACGTGGAGCCTTGAGGGATAACTTCATTTATTTGTCGCGTTTGTTGCTGAAATGTTCAGGTACAAGAAGGTAAATGATAAATGGTAGGCAGGTGATGTACCTGCAGGGAATGCCAACATGATAGCTTTATAAAGTGTTACCAGGGAGTTAGAATACAAGCAGGAGAAGGCTTATACCTAGACTGCTTCGATTTCCGAACAAACCAAATATATGTATTTACCTATATAGCTAGTTTACACATTTGTTTTTTTTTTAAACAATGCTCTCACACTAGGAATAACTGCTGTATCGTGGATGCGTTCCTAAATATTTAAACTCACGTATTAACACAACAAACCAAGACCCACAATAGCTTCAATGTAATCTTTCATCATAATCATCATATCAACAGAAAGACTATATATACTATTGGACGCAGCATGTCTCGCATCCATCGGGTTACCGCAACCCTTACCAGGTCATCATCATCATCATCAGCCTTTTTAATGTTCCCACTGCAGGGACACAGGCCTCCTCTCTAAGAGAGGGGAGAATTGGCCGTAATCCATTACGCGGGCCCAGTGCGGGTTGGTGGATGTCACATGTCTTCGAATTTTTGGTTCTAGGACATGCCGGTTTCCTCACGATGTTTTCCTTCGCCGTTTTGAGAGCAGTGGTGATGAAATAAATTACACAAAGTAATGCGCCAGGCTGGGTTTGAACCCGAGACCTACAACACGTAAGTCAGGGCCGTTACCACTCGGCCACCACTGCTCTCAACCTACCAGGTCATCGGTCTGTAATCTGTAGGTTATATAAATATCTGTATCGTGGACACACGGTACAGTAGCCTATCACTTAAGCACTACCGAAATTTTGCTATCAGTTATTTCGTTTCTTAGTGGCTTGTTTATGTGAGTTTACGACAGTAAAACTCTAGCCCTTCCTCTCGAGTAGGATTTTAGATAGATATCCAGAGTGGGATAAGTCATTTCATGAATTCATACCGAACAAAACGATAATCATTACATAGTATAAAACAAAGTCGCTGTCAGTCCTTATGTATATGTATCTGATTTTGATGCGGTTTTTTTTTGATAGAGTGATTCAAGAGGAAGGTTTGTGTGTACAATATATGCATAATAAATATATTGAATATCACCATTGCACCAGTGCGAAGCGTGGGTGGGTCGCTAGTTATATATATTATACTCCTACAGCCAGACATTCTAAACTTGTGACCCATCTTTGGACTCTTTCCAACTGTTAATTGGTGCTCTTGTATAAGCCGTTTAATAAAGCGATTCATAGTTTGTCAACAAGGTTTGTTCGACGCCATCTTGGAAGGAATTCCGCGAGACTTAGCTTGTTATCACAGGTATTGTTTGTGACTCAGCGCGCCGTACAAATTAATCTCTTCTACCTCAACTTTGGTTTATTAACTTTGGAGACAATCTCACGTAATTTTGTTTAGGGCTCAACATGATTTTCACTAGCTTCAGCCAGTGACTTTGCTCACGTCGTATTTGTTTTCACCCTCATTGAAAATTACTAGCTTTGTCAGGCGACTTCCCCTGCGTGGAATGAGTACTTTCTCGTATTATTTTAAGTCTATGTTTTTCTAATATATAAAATCTCTTTCTATAGTAAAGTTACGTCGATATCCGTTCATTCATTTGATTCCAATAATTTTCTCCTTCGTGCATTAGAATAGAATAGAATAAAATAATACTTTATTGTACACCAAAAAAAGTAACAATTTCACAGAAACTAAATAATTAAATGCTCCTAATCTAAAGATTAGGTGCTATTTTTCTTAAGGTTTTTTTTAAATTTATATATGTACATGAGGATTTTAAATAAATTATGAGTGTGAACCTATAAAAAAATTATGCTTATAATTATGAAAAGAAAAAATAACAATGTCTTAGGAAAAATTAAATTAATAAATAAATTCATATCGTACGTTTATTAAGGTAATTTTTCGCTTCTTATTTTGTTTCGTATTTGTGATGTTGTGAATTAGATCTTCACTTTTACTAAATTAATAATAATTAATTAATAATGCAATGAGCAATGGGTAGCTCGCCGTCGGATCGTCTGGTAACCAGACGATCGGACGGCGAGCTACCCAGACCAAGCCGATTCGTCAACAGCGCGCACTGTTCCTGTGCACCTCAAGGAGTTGTCAGCAAACCGTAGGGACCATGCAGAAGGGTCGAAGCCGACTAGGGCCAATGGTTCAAAAGAAAAAGAAGAAAGAAAGAAAAAAAGTATGGCGCATACAATAAAAAAACAAAAACAACTAATAAAAATATGCGACACACCCGCACAAAACGGCCGGTGTTCAGCAATAGCGTCCGAGCAAAACGTCTTTGCGTAGCAAAGGCGTTCGCGTCTGACAGGAAGGCTCTCGCCCTGATATATAAGGCAACTTAGGATCGGGGTGAGTTGTTTAGTCAGTAAGAGTCTGACAATAATTCCCACTCCGCAACAACGAATTTGTTATTGGTAGATTTTTCCCTTTTACCCACTATAAAAACCCTTAAATGTTCGAGGAAAAATTGTGATCTCATGTTAACTTGTTCGTCTAAAGATAGCTGTGTAATCACAAAGTAATGATGATTCTAAGTATTGACCGCATTAGGGTCAGGGTACGCCGTACGGGTTACTAGGAAGGGAAACTATGTGTATAGAAGGATTACGTGGAAATGTAATACGGTAATGGCCCTTTCATTAGTAAGCAATGAAGGAATATTATTAGAAAGAAGTAGTAGTAGAAATACGAATATGTGCCACAAAAACATTCGTTAGCGTAGTCATAGTCATAGTTATCATCTGGGTATACATTTTTGACGTGACAACGTCTTAAATTAGGTTGCGGCTGGGAGTCACTTATGAAAAAGTGTAACGCTCGGTAACGTTACGATGAGTCACCGAACGAGAGAGAGGCCCGACTGCATGCAATGTTTTAGTAAACAAAATATATTTCTATAGTTAAAATTTGTGCAATTCTTATTTTCATTCAATTCCTTGTTCCTATTGTGCAATTTAATTATATTCATATCAATAAATATTCTACCGAGAAAAAGACGTTGTCACGTAAAATCTTCGCCCGTAAAACCGACTTTACAGGCAACCATTTTTTTTTAATAATATAGAAACTAGAGCTTAACTGCAATCCCACCAAATGGTAAGTAGTGATGCAATACTTGATGATAAGGCCCACTGGGTAAGTGTATACGGAAGAGACAGAGCGCGATTTTGACTAGAACTTGACCAGTTTTTTTTAATGATCAGAATAAAAACATTAGGCTAATGAATAAGCTCTTAATAAACACACCTTACCATCAACAATTACATCATAGCTTACCATCAGGTGGGATCACAGTTAAGCGCTAGTTTATATAAATTACAAAAAGGTGAGTGAAAACGCCAGAGTAACCCGCTAAATTAAAATTTTCTTAAGTTTGTTTTTTATATTTTCTTCTTCTTTTCGAATTGACGATAAACTCATTAAAAAGTTTAGGCCCAGTAGGTGGCTACGTTAACAGCAGTTGCGGTGGCACTCATTAAGCCTTCCATAGTACAGGTGTATGGGCACTTAGGGTACTCCAGCAATTGGCTCATGTTTTGAACGAAGGCACCGCACTCACAATGAGTATCCGACGGGTCTTTTATATTTTGATATACTTTTATGTTGATTAAAATATAAGGGGGATAGTATTTATTCACGGAATTATACCTAAATATTAAAAACTAGATTCAGTGAATTGAAGTGTTTTCATAATTTTATAGATTGCACGGAAACCGTGCGTGAGTCCAACTCGCATGGTTTTTTTTTTCAAACCTTGTCTATCATATTTACTCGTAGAACCAAAGTAACGTAACGCATGTTTACTGTTGGACTAGAAGCTAACTATTTTCAGCGTCAGAATAAAATTTTACATATCCAGGTGAATTCCTGTTTGCTTTTACACTATCCAATCGCGAGATGGGAGCAACCACAGAGCACGGAAAGCCATTACGGCAGCCATTAAAAACGGCGTCGGTAGTGTCAGTTAAACTTGTCTGGTCTGTGGCAAAGTCTATCTTCATAAACATTACATTGACGGCTCGGTTGGCGCAGGGTCGCGGGTTCGATTCTCGCTCGGAACAAATATTTCTATGGCCTACAGATAAGTGTTCCGGGTCTAGGTATCTTGTGTATGTGACTTTATATATTTGTGAATGCACCCCAAAAAAAAAACTCAATTTTGCATGTTAAAAAAAAATGTTTTTTTTTAACATACAAAAGTTAAAACATATAAAAGCCTCTTAATTTATTAAACCCCAAGAGAACTGCGGTGTCCACACACCTATTTTCTTCCGCTCTTGGCAAAATCTTCCAATGACATCTCCCGCCCTTGCGCGGAGCGAGAGTTGATGTCAGACTTTTACTGACTGAAACCCCACCCCGTTTTGTATTTGCCATAGTTCCAGGGCGTTGGTGTTCACTTTTACATTTGCCCATGGCCCCAGGAGGCTTCGACCCTGCTGGGCTCCTACAGTTTGCTGACGACTCCTTGAGATGCATGGGAACAGTACGCGCCACTAAGTCGCGTGGTTGACGTGGACGGTTTTGCTGCTTCTAGCAATGGCCGCCGAGGTCACCTCATAGTTCTGTAGACGCCATTTAAAAATTGGAATCCATTATCGTTGTGTGTTATCATCAAGTAAATACTTGAGATTGGCCTTGCGTTCCAATAAAACGTCGAAATAATCGTCTCCTTAGTTTTACAATTACTTTGGAAGTATTCAATTTTAGAATTCCTTGTTTTAGAATAGAATAGAAATACATTTATTAGAAACAGACAGCACAACAGTTACAAAACACAACACACGGTAAAATATAACAAAAATAAAGTATATATTATATAAGTTATAATGAAGCTGTCATAGTCGGATTAAGACTCATCATCATCAGCCTTTTTAATGTTCCCACTACTAAAACACAGGACTCCTCTCTAGGAGAGGGAATGGGCCGTAATCCTGTGTGTTTTCTAATCTAAAATCTCTAATCCTAATGTCTTCAAATATTTGGTTCTAGGACATGCCGGTTTCCTCACGATGTTTTCCTCCACCGTTTTGAGAGCAGTGGTGATGAAATAAATTACTCAAAGTAATGTGCCTTGCTGGTTTTGAGCCCGCGACCTACAACTCGTAAGTTGGACCCGTTACCACCTCATCCTTAGATAGCCTATAGACATCCTAGATAATTTCTCACCTTAAAAAAACTAAGAAAAGTCAACTAAAATACTTGTTTTGATTATTTTTTTTAAATCGCGATTTCATTTGAATGTTTTTTTTTTTAAGATTTCCTCGGGCCCATTACCACTCGGCCACCGCTGCTCAACTGTAACCAAAACCTACTCTAACCTTATTGACATACATTAATTGATCACCAGTGTTTTAGAAGTCGAAAGAGTATACAACATTGAATGCGATGTGCCCATTCCATTTGAAATTCATGAAATGAATCTTTGTGTAGGGAACCGGTCCTTTTTTTGCTGGCAATTCAAATTGGAATGTTTTGAATAGCTGGTGAAATCCGGCCACAGGTGCGCACAAAGGGATGCCTTAATAATAAAGCATTTCCGCTGGAAAGTAATATGTAAGGTACGTTTGGAAATAGATGTATTTTTTTGAAGTGTTCAATGTAAAGGCTGTATTTAGATAAGGGTGTTAATTAGTAGAATTGATTTAGGGAGACTGGTGGATGATTTGGAATACCTAAAGGCACTAGTAACTAATTACTGTGTATTTTGTATGATCTTGGCCCGGGCCGTAGAGACTCTGCAAAAGGGTCGAAGCCTACTGGGGCCCAGAGTCTCTTTCTGAAAGGAAGGCTTCCCCCAAAAAAACTTCGCCCGCCTCTGTATCTCTGTATCGCCTTCGTGGCCCTGAAGCTGCAGTTTATTTGCATAAAAAAAAATCAACTATTCAAGATTTTTGTTTTGACGAGGCAATTTTATAAAACAAGCTCTATATATTTTTTATAACTATCAAATATTTCCGTGACGTAATTTCGTAGACACAACATAACATGATTGACATCGTAAATTAGGTAGGTAGGTAATTTTTTATCGAACCAACTAATTTATATTATACTAGCTTTTGTCAGCGGCTTCGCCCGCGTACATAAAATATAGCCTAGCCTATGTCACTCAGGAGTAAAGCAGCTTTCTATTGTTGCTAAAATTTTTCCAATCGGACCAGTAGTTCCTGAGATTACCCCCTACAAACAAAAAAACATAAAAACAAAAAAACAAACTTTACCTCTTTATTATATTAAGTGTAGATTATATATAAATTGGTCATGTAGTCAATTTTGATAAAATATTTTTTTTATGATATTCACTTTTACATTTGTGGATTTCCAGAGAGATTTAAAAAAGTTTAAAATGAGGAGAAACTGGCCTTAAATTATGATTTACTAGCGACCCGCCCCAGCTTCGAACGGGTGCAATATTATTAATATCAATATTATGCATGTATTATACATATAAACCTTCCTCTGGAATCAGTCTATCTATTAAAAAAACTACATCAAAATCCGTTATATAGTTTTAAAGATTTAAGCATACATAGAGTCAGACAGCGGGAAGCGACTTTGTTTTATACTATGTAAAGATAAGTCGTAACAGACATGAGTAATAATGTAATAATGTCAACTTAATACCTCCATGCGTTTCTAATACAAAAGGGCCTAGCCAAACGAACAACAAGCGAACGCCGGCGTTCGCGGATACTACAGCGAACGCCGGCGTTCGCGGGTATTAACGGAAAGTAATTTGTCTATAAAAACTTTTTTTTTACGTTCTTGGATAAATATCAAAATACCCTAAAAAAAAAAAATCAAATATTATACGTTAATAGTTTCCGTTAATACCCGCGAACGCTGGCGTTCGCTATAGTACCCGCGAGCGCCGGCGCTCGCGTATACCGTTTTTTGTTGATTAAGTTACAAGACCCAAAAAAAAATTTATATCTCAGAACAATCGGTTAAACATAGTAGTCACTCCGACTACAATAGTTGACCTCAAAAAATAACACTGTGACCTCTGTAGTCAAGTAAAACAGATCGCATAAAATATTTTCGCTCAAACAGAAAATTTTACAAACCAAACTCATTAAAATTAGAATACAAAAGCACTGTTTTCAACATTATTTATTTATGCAAAACTATTTATTTACGAGAAACAGTCGCTTTACATATTAAACGCTGTACCTGAAGAATTTTTCTCTGAGACTCATGAAAATTAAACATAACTCAGAAATGCGTTTTGCATTGAGTCTTCTAAGAAAATAACCAGGAAAAATTTAGTACCCGTGGGTATTATAGATAGGGTTGTCATACGTCTCTTATATACGGGACTGTCCTTACATAATTTATGTGCTGTAATATGGAAATATTGTAAAGATAACCATTTTTTTAAAAGAGTAACCATGGAGTTTCTTGCCAGTTCTTCTCCATAGGAAACGACCAATTTGGAACCGTGCACTAGCTTCTGACGTTTTATAAGTGCCCATGTAGGCCCATGGGAAATAAAAAATTTTGACTTTAACTTTGGACTGTCTCCGTATTCGATCATCCCGTCCCGTATTACTTCATGTACTGTATTTGTCCCGTATTTCGACAAAATACGATATGATATATTTTTTTTTTGTAATGGGTATCCCTTAATCAAACTTTAATAGATAGATACCTTTCGCCATTCGGTTCCATTATCAAATCATAATTTCTAATCAAAATAAGTACGTACCCGATCAAACTGAGAACTTCCTTTTTTGATGTCGGTTAATCACCAAAACCTTCTTCTAAATGTTATAAAATAAATATACTTCTGAAAACTACGTCGAAAATCGGTTCAGCCAACCGCGAGATAATCGCGGACAAACATACAAACACAGGTCAAACTGAAAATCTCCTTTTTTTGAAGTCTGTTAAAAAAACGTTTGCAGTTTGTTTCCACTCGCCGTGTAGTTAGGTATACATACAAGCGTGCTCATAGCATAGCTAGCTAGCACATGTAGGTTTTTTTTATGGTAGGTAAAATTAATTGAATGACGAATCCCACTCTTGGGCGGAGCGGGAAACAGTGTCAGACTCTTACTGACTAAAGAACCTATCCCGTGCCTTCCTTGCTTTATTCCCAGAGCCCCGGTGTAACGCTTTCGCACCAACCCTCAGCTCCGGGAGGCTTCGGCCCTGTAGGGCCCCTACGGTTTGCTGACAACTCCTTGAGGCGCGCGGTCGACGACTTGGGCTCGGTCTGGACTGCTACCAGACGACCGGACGGCGAGCTACCCATTGCTCACCGTCCGCAAGCCAGTGTCTACGGTGGCCGGATATCGGCAGGATCGCGGCGGCGACGGCTACGGCTAGCACATGTAGGTATGGAGTAGTTGAGAAGCCCCGTGTCGGCATTGAATGTGTGATAAGTATGAATTTAAGTTATGGGTAGGTATCGGAAAAGAGAACGTCCCGTATTGGTTCCCAGAAGTTATGGCAACCCTAAGTATAGACCCCTCAGGAGGAGTGTTAAACGAGGCCGCAAAAGATGTTTATTCGCTTCGTTCGCACCCTTTTTACCTCCAGCAGGTCATTAGGCGTTGTCGCAAAAACACATTAACCAAGGAATTTAAGTGTTTTTCAACCTCACTAATTACTTATTTGGTTCTAACGGCCTTCCCTGATTAGGTTAAATAAATCGTCCGCTCAAGCGAAGGGTTATTTTTTAGCGAGCGTTTGTTTCTCGCTTTCTTTTTAACCGGTTTCAAAAAAGGAGGTTCTAAATGCAGTGGAATGTTTTATTTTATAATAGCTACCCGTTCAAGTTTTACCGGGGCCCTAGGATCAAGGCAAGGAAGAAACGGGGCAGGTTGTTCAGTAAAAGTCTGACACTGTTTTTAAGTAGCAAATAAACCTTACCGCGACCGATGACAACTGTTCCTGTTGAATACAGTTTAACGTTTAAAGAGAATTCTATGTAAGTTTACAAGAACAATGTATTAGACATGTATCTAGTGAAACTGTTATACATAATACTTTATATAAGATTCGAATGATGATTGTTAATTTTTTAGCTGTGCGAACAAAAATAAAAGATATTTTTTTTTTCGTTTCCTGCTTTTTTTTTTTGATGATTTTTACCGATCATAAACCCGTTCAAGTTTCGTTCACCATCTGACCGTCTAGTAGCCGTCCGAATCTAACTTAAACAACTCGTGGTGTTCACTTCTCGAGTGCCTCAATGGGAAGTCAGAAAAACCGTCGAGGTCTGAGCTACCAGGGCTGCGAACGGTTTCGGAAAAAATATATCCTTGATCTTAGAACATTAAAAAGGCAAAAGAACAGTATTTCTGACACGCCCACCACCCAGTAAGGGATAATTCATTAGATAATTTCCCACCTTGAAAAAACTAAGAAATGTCAATTAAAGTAATTGTTTTAATTATTTTTTTTAATCACGGTTTCATTTGAATGTTTGTTTGAAGATTTACTCTTGATCTGAGCTTCTGTTTCCCTTATGGCTCGGCTAACAAAGGGATGTCCCAATTTCGATGCGATTTTAATAATTAAAGTTGTAGAAAACATATATGTACTAAATGTATGATATAAATGTTATAACACCACCCATTGTAACACCTTAGTAATTTCAAGCTCCTAATGTACCAAGTTGTGGTTATGGTGTACCTACAATAAAGAGTATATCTATCTATGTAATATAAAAAAAAATATAGGACAACTCCTGAAAAGAGACTTATAAAAATCTTTGGACCTTATTACAAGTTTCTTTTCTCAAACAAGCCAACCATTTTTTCCTGTGACAGTTGGGTACAACGGACATTGAAGTTAATCTCGTCTCGTGTCGTATTGCAATTTGAGATATGGGTACATAAGTAGCTCTACCTTCATTGAAAGACGGATTGAGCGCGATCCACGCTGCGTGGCGGATTTTCTACCTGATTATGGCATAATATCAGTTTTAGGCAACCATTTTTCAGGCAACCATTTTTATTTGTGTGTAATAGAATTTGAATGTATCATCAATGTATTAATTCAGCCAAAAGACGTACTGTGTTAGATATAGACCTTCAACATGTTTCGCCATAACGACCGGTCCTATGCGTCTTGCATCCATCAGAGGGTCAATGGGGAATAAGGGATGATGATGATGATCGATTCTACCCTAAAACTTTTATTCTGCCAACCTGCACTCTACCACTGCAAAATTCAGCAGACAACCTTTACAGGCCGTCCTTCAGTACAAGCTTGAACCCCTGCAGCATTTATTTAGTGCAGTGCCATACAAAACAGGCACCGGTGGCGATTGTGTTGTTTTTGTAGCCCTCTACACTCACGGCATGCATTTTTCACCGCCTAAGCTGCCTGTTACACCCGAAAGCAATCGTTTAACAAAGTTCGTGTTAGGATAATGCACAGATTTAGATATACCTAGATAACGCAAGAGCAACTACTTCGCATGCCTAGCTTACGTACAAAAATCGTAAGTGGTCACTTTCGCGGTCAGTCTGCATCGGTGTACAGCGCCAGTCGCACTTGAGTTAAACATAAAAATGGTTAGGTAATTGTGCTCGCAAGGCGGGGTTGGAGTTAAGGGGACGCCGCACGCGGCGGCGTCTTTGAATCGATTTTATTTTTCCGTCACAAATAGTGCTTGTGACACCATAATAGGTTGTAAAAAAGTGGCACGCTTGGTTTCCTTACAGATCATGATGCTTGCGTTATTCAGGTATATCTATATCTGTGGGATAATGTCTGTGCCAAAATGACATGTCCTGTCCTGTCAAAACCAATGTCTGTCAGGACTGCGGTAATGATTGAAGAAATCGCGGTGGCGCAGAAGCACAAACGGTAATTGAGAGAACGGTAAAAGAGAGGTAGATTGTGGGCAGAAAAAATGATACCTAAATAGGTGTACTACGTAAGCGGTTCAACGAAGCAATCCGACAGTTTTTCGCGGATTTAATGCAACGCGGTGCGCATGAGTTTTGTCTGTTTAACTGCCATTTATACAAAACAAGCCAAAGCACTGCATGAGTTTGTGCGGAAATATCAAACCATTAACGACCGCTTCGCGTCGCTCATCGTCATACCGCATGCTGTTGATCAACTTGTTGAGCAACAGAGTATAAATATGAACAGGTGAACATAAACAGATCAGTCTCTTAACCTAAATCTCCACGATGACATTTTTCTAAAACTGCTCACCTTTTTTTTTTATTTCTATAAACTAGTGCTTGACTGCGATCCCGGGGCAATACAGGGTCGAAGCCTCCCGGGGCCTATGATTGGTGCGAAAGCGTTACACCGGGACTCAGGGAATAATTCAAGGAAGGCACGGGGTAGGTTGTTTAGTCAGTAAGAGTCTGACACTCTTTCCCGCTCCGCCCAAGAACGGGATTCGTCATTGGATGATTTTTACCTACCATAAAAAAACCTGATGGTAAGCAGTGATGCTATCGTTGACGGTTAGGCTCAGTTACCTGTACACCGTTACACTCCGGTGTGACTGCGCCCACAGTTTTCAATCGTCAATGGAAATGGATGCAACGATTCAGGTCGCCCGCTACGTTCTTTATTTATTTAAACTACAAAAGCTCCATGCAATCGTTTGTGCCTAACGACAGAGCTATTGACTAGTGCTCCGCCAAAAGCTCACTCCTTTAAGCTTTAGACCCAACAAAGCCTGATAAAACTCAAGTTTTAACATGTTTTTTAAACGCCTTTTGTTATTATTTTGGTAGGCTTCATTCAACCAACGTAATCAGTTTATATCTTCTGCACTACTGGGATACACGACGATTCTTTGAAGGATGGAGTGAACCATAATTTACCACACAAGTTTAAAAATGATTGAATGAGGATACATTCTGTCCCCTAATTACAGATTACTGAATAGTTTGCCCTAATGTTAAATACGTACCTATGTATCCGAGATTTTTTATACTTAAAGTCCAAGAGGCCCATAACACAGCTGTACAAGTTGCCAGGTCAGAAAAAATAGTTTAAAGCCCATCAAAAAAAAGAAGATTGTAATTGTAATATAAATTCAACCTAATACGAAGACGAAACCGACCACACAGAAACAAATCCGTAACAAACCAAGCTTCCAGTATCAAGCTAAGAAACCCCTTTAAAAAATATAAACCATCCTTGAAAACACATGAAACAGCCAAACCGCCCCAAACGATGTAGAACATACAAAACAAAAGAAAACAGGTCAAAAAGGTGTAGTTTGAAGCTCCTAAAAGCGGAACAATTGAAGGTAGAAACTGTAGTCGACAACTACGAGGAGTAGGTACGGAACAAGCAAACAACACCGCCTTTAGACAGTTGCACTTCTAACTTCCAACTACATAACTCTATCTTAGTAAACTGGCTGGGGAGAAGTGAATTAGCCTTAGGAGAGGAACCCACGTCTTGCCTGAAATTGGAATATTTTCACAAAGCAACTACCGTACGTAGGTATGACATGTGCCGAGTAATTATTTCGAGGCTCCAGCACTCGCGATTGAGGATATGATGCCTATCTTAATTATTACGTGAAGGTTTGCGTTTCAAAATTATTATGGTTGGCGGAGTGTATTCATGTGAATATGAATAATGGCGTTTGAAATTAATTCAAGCGCAAATCGGTAGCGTGAACTACATTTATGAAGGACAAGTTTATTCATGAGTTGATTTTAGCAGCGTCGCTTCTATCTGATATGTTTATCGTGACCTCATTTAAATTATAGACTATTATTTTATAATTGATTTTCCCTATTATAAAGAAGAATTCAAACGGCTTTGTTAAAAGACTTTGGCATAGTTGAACCTTCCTCTTAGCGAAACGGTTTCTTTTTTTTATTGACACATTTTTCGCCAATGAAGCACAGCATTTTGGGTGTCTATAGAGCCGACAGAATGACGCTCCGTTTAAGGAAGGGGATCAAAGACGAAGGAAAAAAGACTACCTACAAGTCTAAAATAACATTGGGTGGGCCACATCAGCCGCTTGGCCGCTGGGCAAGAATCTCCAGAAACTAGATACCTGAGAATGGATGACGATGCTGTAATTGACCTGAGAAGAGGTGACGGGATAACCTTGGTGCCTATCACAAGAGCTGGTTCGAGGTGGATTGAAAGAAAAACTTGGAAGAAATTGAGAAGGCTTTTTCACAACAGTGTAATAGAGGATAACAAAACTAAATTAGCTATAGGACTACCAATAATGACACCATTGACTCTATCAATTTAGACCTCAGATACCTTAGGCTGTGGGATAGTGTAAAAGAATTATGCTGATCTTGGAACACTTGTACAATGTGACGGAAGTTTTGGTGGGATTTCTTCAAGTGAAGTTCAGACGCCGTTTTAATTATTCGCAAATTGATTACTATTCCTAGATTGCGTTGTAATATTGGTGCAGTTTTGTATCTCAAATGATAAACTTGGCAATATGCAGAATCATTGAAACAGGCGCATCTCGTTAAAATTGTGCTACGAATTTGATTCTAGGGTTAACTATCTTAGCGAAGTTTGCCGGAAAGGTTGACTCGATACATTTACTGTCTAATATTATAAAATCATGTATACATTCATATTCTAATGATAAAAAAATTAAATAGTCAACCGAAAACATGGCATAAAGAACTTGCAAACTAAAAATTTTGTGATAATGGCGCCCAACATGGGACACATTTTTTTTTATGTCAAATTTTACATCTACCCGCCTACATTGCCAGGCCAAAGACAACAAGTGCTTAATCCTAATCTCATACTATTTAATTAGTTAGTGCCTCTTTGTAAACTAAGTGCGTGGGAGTTTCCTTGATTACCAGGCCAACGCCGGCATTCGCACACCTATTGTTCTTTAAATGTCAAAAGTCCGACGGTACTTCACACCGAGTCAGCTTCTAATGTTGTACAAAGCACAGGTCCGATCGTGGGTGGAGTACTGCAGCCACATATGGGCTGGTGCTGCAAAATGTCACCTAGCGGCTTTGGATTCGGTGGAAAGGCGTGCAAAGAGGCTGATTGGTGATCCAGATTTGATTGAGTCCAATCTTCAAAGCCTCGAGCACAGGCGCAGAGTAGCCAGCCTTGCGGTTTTCTACAGGATGCATTTTGGAGAGTGTGCGCAGGAATTGCATGATTTGATTCCGCCATCCCAATTTTACCTTCGGACATCCCGGCGTACGGCAAATATCCACCCTTACGTTGTTGGGACACCTGCGGCCCGGACTAAGCGTTTTGCCTCGTCATTTATACTGCGTACATCGAGGGACTGGAACAGTTTGCCGGCTGTAGTCTTTCCATCCAATTATAATTTAGGTGTCTTCAAGGCTAGAGGCTCTTAATAAACTAGTGTGCCTTACCATCAACGATTGCATCACTGTTTACCATCAGGTGGGATCGCAGTTACGCACTAGTTAAATTACGCTGTTAAATTTGTTCCTTTAACAAATTAAGTTGCGTTGCATGCACACGTTTTAAATCTAAAGATGAATATATGAAGCGCCTGTTTCGTTGAGAAGATTCTGATTCAAAACTTTTTTAAAAGTATTTAATTTTTCCTAAAAAATCATATTGAAAATAAAAATGACATTTAAAACCATTAAAATGATATTAAATGCTTGCGTATCTTTCGAAAGTGTTATCCTGGAACGCAAATACTTATTTATTGTAATGTCCGTTTTACATCGACCCGCTATTTTCCGTGCTCCAAAAACATCAGTGCTTAATCCTAATCTCGTCGTATTTAACTAGTTAGTGCTTCGTTGTGAACTAAGTGCGTGAGTTTCCTTGATCTAAACTACGCTGTTGTTCATTTAACACCTAAAGTTACGGTGTACGTGCACTTTTACTTTAAAATCCGGAGATTCTTAGATGCCTGTCTTGTTGAGATTTAGATTCAATTTTTTTTTAATCTTCTAAAAAGTGGAATCAAAAATGAAAAAGGCGTAACGTTCAAATATTTTGATTTGGTTAGCAGTTATCTAAAAAGTCACTGCGCTAGAATATCTCGTAAATTTAGCTGTCGCAGGTTTTCACTTTGATATTTTTAAGTTTTAAGTTCATGATTTTTTTAGTAGCAGGCTAGGTTTTTTTGGTAAGAATTGGGAAATCATCAAAAGACCAAAACCTAATCCTGTTCTTTCTTTATTTCGTTCCAGGGCCCCAGGGTCCAGGCTCTTTCACACATATAAGTAGGTAATTACTTTTCAAAAACACAAAGTATTATTTTAATTTACTTATTATATTACATTCTTAAATATTTCTTAAAAAAAAAACCAATAAAAAACATTTAAAAATAATAGTCTGCCGGTGTCGGCAAAGTTCCAAGCTACCGGTGGTAAGGGCTCCATGGACAAGAACCTCCTCGCAATGCGAGCCGTGTTATATATTATTATTATAAACACCAAAACACAATTTGATCAAACACATCAACTTCAAAAGTGAACCGTAACCCTTTCAGCTAGGAGATGCCCGTAAACAACAAAGCCGTAACTCTGCCCGATACACAAGCTATCCCAAAGTGTGGATCGTCTCTCGTCTATCAAGTTATGCTCGAACTTGCTAACTAACGGTGTCGATTCAATCCGAGTTACCATTCAACTTGGCACCCAGTTAGTCTGTCTCAGGATATCTTGCAATAGTTTCGATGTTAGATTCAATGTCTTTAGTGCAAAATAATTGGTGGGTAGGAAGTACTTCTTGTATCAGGCACAAGAAAGAAATTGTACATAATATTATTCGTACTATAGATAGTGTGGTATATCTGTCCGATATTGGTCATACTCACAGTCAGATAAACGGATAGATAGATATACTCTTCAAGGTCTCTGCACACAACGGGCGCGGCGCGGCGGGACGTGACGGCGACGCGATGCTGAGCAGTTGTAATGTACTAGATATTACGGACGACGCCACACAGAGCCGTCCCGCTCGACGCGACGGTAACCTCGGATCTGTATGGCGTCGTCGCGTCGCCGTCCGGTCCCGCGGCGCCGCGCCCTCTGTGTGCAAAGACCTTTATTGTAAGTACACCATAAATACAATTTAGTACCGTAGGGACCCTGCAGAAGGGTCAAACCCAACTGGGGCCAAGGGTTCGTGTCTGAAAGGAAGGCTCTAGCCCTGGTATATATGGCGATGTAGAAACGGGGTAGGTTGTTTAGTCAGTAAGAGTCTGACACTGTTTCCCGCTCTGCCCAAAAGCGTGATTCGTCATTGGATGATTTTTATCAACCATCCAAAAAAAAAATACAATTTGATACATTAGGAGCTTAAATTTACTAAGGTGTTACAAGGGACGGTCTTAGCGCTAAAAGTGATTTTTTAAAGACAATCTTTAGATGGATTTAACAGAGGAGAAAGATACTAGCATAGGATACAAGGGTAGTCATAATTAATTAGAATATCCGTTGAACTTTTAAGAAAAATCGTTGTTGCAAAGGGCAGATATATGATTTTTGATGATTATATGTATATCCAATATCACGCCTAAACGGCTAGTCTATGTTTTGAAAAAAAAAATATGTTAAACTAGACTATTTGCCAAATAATATAGTATGATATAGAAATATTATCATTTCGTCTCATAATAGTGTGATTTTTTTTTAAAGTTATATCAAGAACTGCAAAGACCAGGCTAAAACTATTGGGTGTATTTTTATGGAACTTTAATAGACTAGGTACTTAAAAGATGATTTAATTACAAATCTTTTGATATACGGTTTTTATTCATATTGTGGATAATACACGAAGGACATAATATATTATTATTCGAATAATCTTGATGCACGTGGAGTGACACCAGCCTCTATTTGCTCGACCAGATTCGCTAGACTTTAGTGTCACCTTAAGCTGGCTTTAGGTACGTTTGTCTGCGCAAATTTTCCGAACTAAAAACCAATCCTTTAATAAGAATAAGAAGTCCAAAAAGAAAACTAATTCATAAAAACTCGGCCTTTCTAATGAGATTTTCTCAAAATGAATTATAAGATTACTGTCTGCAAACTAAAAGTAGGTAAATACAATGATTACTAACAGAACATTTCTAATTTAAGTCCGTTTTCGAGGAAAAGCCGTAGGGGGAACCTAATTAGAAGGTCTGTCTCTCAACAAATCAACAAAAGGGCCTAACCCACATGTAAGCTAGATAAATACTAATCCTAAGTTTTGTAGAAATTCTTGTAGCGTGAAACCGAGCAAGGACAACATGGATCTACTGAGAGTAAGTTTAAGTAGGTACCTAAACCAAAAAAGGATGACTTCAGATTAGGACTAACTTTTTGTAAGCACCTAACCATTAGGTACATAGTATAAAACAAAGTCACTTCCCGCTGTCCCTATGTATCTGAGATTTTTAAAACTACGCAACGGATTTTTATGCGGTTTTTCTTACAGATAAAGTGATTCAAGAGGAAGGTTTATAGATGCATAATATATTAATTGATATCACCTTTGCACCCGTGCGAAGCTGGGGCGGGTCGCTAGTAAATATATAAAAAGAAAGAAAAGAAAGAAAGAAAGAAAAACATTTATTTTGACACGCACAGGACAAATAAAAATAACTACTTATAGTCCGGTCAATTTAGACATTCGAAGTTACATAAATTCCCACCTAGCTGAAAATCGGTAAGATTGTTTAACATATCATTAAAAACAAAATTTGAAAGTTCCCCATCTTTCCCCTGTAAGAAAAAAATTTTATTCAAGGTCAAAGGTCAAAAAAAAGAGTTTTTCGCGATTTTCAGCAAAACGGTAAGTTTTATCATAAAAATACGTCAGACAAAAATTGTAGATCATAAAATTATCTACAAAAAATGTATTAATATCTACTTTTTTTTCTACGAGCCACCGTTTTTGAGATATAACGATTCTAAAAGTTGCAAAAGTTGTAATCGTCTTAATATGCACATGTTTCCTCGCCACCTATGAGGTAGTGTACTCAGCGCGTTTTTTTTAACGTGATTTCTCCAGTAGGCCTATTCCACCGGTTAGTTTTGATCCTGTTTAATTTGAAACTATTGAAAAATAATGGATATTCGCAGAGATTGAAAAGATAAAAGCAATTTAAGTTAAAAAAAAGTAGAGAAATTTAATCGTCCGAGAACTTTCAAATTCTTCTTCTTGATCTTCTTGATCTTCTTGTTCTTGTTCGTCTTGTTCTTGTTCGTCTTGTTCTTGTTCTTCTCGTTAGGTTAGAATAAACACGTGTTTTCACTAGCAACTGGCATCCAAGACTAACAGTGTTTCATTTATTATAGTAGGTATAAGACCCTAGCCACGCACACAATTGACCAGGGGACAGATGTTTTCTCAAGGTTACAATGGTGTATAAATTAAGGGACTGGGTTTCATTTTACCTGATATTTGTATAGTTATAGCTTATGTATATTTTATATTAGTAGTTTAAGTTACAATGACCGATAGAAAAATATTTTAATATATGTATATTACAACTATAGAGATGTTTATATACGTGGCGTATTCATGCATATTATGACGATTACAACTTTTGCAACTTTTAGAATCGTTATATCTCAAAAACGGTGGCTCGTAGAAAAAAAAGTATTAATACATTTTTTGTAGATAATTTTATGATCTACAATTTTTGTCTGACGTATTTTTATGATAAAACTTACCGTTTTGCTGAAAATCGCGAAAAACTCTTTTTTTTTACCTTTGACCTTGAATAATTTTTTTTCCTTACAGGGGAAAGATGGGGAACTTTCAAATTTTGTTTTTAATGATATTTTAAACAATCTTACCGATTTTCAGCTAGGTGGGAATTTATGTAACTTTACTCTTATTTTTTGGTCTAATTTGACCGGACTATTAATCTATATGTAACTGGAAAAATCAACTATGCTCTGTGCGAGGCCAAAAAGGCTCCTATATAAAAGAAGAAACTGACTAACTGACATATCAACATGAAATTATGCACAAGGTTTCCTTTTAAGACGTAGGTGAGCACTAAGAAAGGATTTTCCTAAATTCGCAAAAAGGAGGAAACGGGGGTTCAAAGTTTGTTTGGAGAAACAGTTCATTATTTTCACGCGGGCGAAGCCACTGGCAGCAGATAGTTTAATAAATATTTTTTTTTCTTAGGACGCCTACGAAACGGTTTGGTTTGTTTTCATGTTTTTTTTTTTAGTGCACCCAATTTTTGTGAACTTTTTTATTAAGTATATTAAATAGGTGACAATAATTTATTTTTGGTAATTTTTAAGTAGCGACCGCGTACTCGAAGACACAGTGTTACAAGACCTCCAACAAGATGGACCGATGACCTGGCAAGGGTTACGGATATCCGATGGATGCGAGATGCACAGGACCATTCTTTATGGCAACAATTGGGGAGGCCTATGTCCAGCAATGCTTTTATTTCGGCTGAAATGATGATGAAGATGAATTTTAAGTAGTATGATGTACAAAGTAAGACTATATTTAAAAATATTGAACTAGCAGATGCCAGCATCTTATACTCAATATTTTAGTAACATGCGTTTCATCCCTTCTCTTCACATGACTAATTCAATTTAAACTTTTCAATCACTATGGGTACTTTCAAACCTCCTCTAATATACCTACTAATTTCCCATTTTATTCATTCTTGTCACTCGATACACCACATTTGGGATGAAACATAAATTGTTATATCGGAAAAGCATTCGGAACCGGAGTTTTTAAATTAGGTTTCATGGAATCAGAACCGGAACAGAAAACGGAATTCGTCGGAATCGGACATTGAGGCAGAAGCATCAAATAAAACTACAAAAAATTTTGTAGTTTAATTAATTAAAAACTCGGAAAGTATAAATAAACAACGATTTCACGGCATTTCAAATACGCAACAAAATGAAAGTGTAAAACTTATCGACAGAAGATAAGGCGAAGTTCCCCCACGTGACAAAATACATCTTTATAAAGAAAATACGATAGATGGGCTTTCCTTAAAAAGGATCATTGTACACACAAATATGAACAACGAAAAAAAACCCGTTGCTCCATACATAATTGTTGATGTATGTGATTATAAATCTATGAAGCAGTGGGTTATTTTTTCGTGATTTTTGAGTTGGTCTCAAAGTTATTCATATTAGTATGTAAATTGATCCTTTTTAACCTTTGGGGGTATGCGGAACAGAGAGTAAAGTCCCACATACCTCCGTTGAAAAGGGAGGATCCTCCGACCAGACAATCGCTTTTTAATTGTGTCTCTAATTACGGCATACAAAAGGTTAATGAAAGCCCATCAGTCATATCAACTTTGTATAAACTTGTGTGAACACATATTTTTTTCTTTGAGGAGATAAATCATCCAATGGCATCTTCCGCCCATTGGCGGTACGTGAGAATTTACTGACTAAAAGCCACTCCTAGTTATTTCGTCGCCATTCATTCCAACCCCGGGGTTGGGGTCATGGGACCACTTTTGAAAGGCAAACTTTCAGAAGTGAACTCATGACCCTAGTAGGCTTTGACTTGGTCCGAGGGTGAAGGGGGGGGGGGGGGTAGAAGGGAACCGTAGGCGGTTTGCTGGCGGTTACTGAACGCTCGGACGGCCAACTACCCATCGTTCGTTATTCGGAAGGGCTGAACGCCGTAAGATCTTTCCAGCCCCACCTCAAAGAAGGTGCTTACCGCCATAATAGGTACTACGACACAAGGTCCAATCTCAACATTCTCATAACCGCTATATGCAATCTTTTTTCAGCCATCTAGTATTACAAATCTTATCACGGACTCTTAGATTTAACAGAGACCCCACAAAATTCTGAACAGACTCCCGAAACCTTTTAAATTATTGCCGTCTCCAAATAAGCTCAATCAGAGCCAGCCTTTAAGACAAGACCAAAAATATTAGATTTATCGGATTTATCAGACTCCACAAAATCTTCTGCTGTTTCTCCTGAAGTTCCTTGGCCTTCTGCCAGCTTCCTAGTAAGTGCTAGGAGTAAGAAAACGTGTTAGCATTCAATACACACAAACTAACTCTCACCTAAATTGGCAAAGTTGTCGCTAAAACAATTTCTGAGCTGTAGGGGTCGTGTCGTGTTGAAACTATCGAAGTTGTGAGGCAGTTTCGATACAGGTAGTTATTAATTTCCATTGCACTTCAACCGTTCAGTTTTGAAGTTAATAGAATACGGGTGATTGGACCACGGAAATTATTGAAAGAATTATCGTGGCTCAGGTATGCAAAGGGCCAAAATGTCGACGGCGCGCACTGTTCCCACGCGCCTCAAGGAATTGTCAGCAACTGTAGGGGCCCCAGCAAAAGCCTTCTGGGGTAAAGGGTTGATGAGAAAAAGGAACACCTGGGCCTTGGATCTAAGGCAGGAAGAAACGGTGGGTCGTTTAGTCAGTAGAAGTCTGACACGGTCTCCCGCATCGCCCATGGGCGGGATTCGTCGTTCGATGATGTTTCCCACCATAAAAAAGGTATGTAAAGGGCAACTGAAGGAACACAGGTGAGTTTTAGTCGGTAATATCTTTACACGCCCTTCCTGCTGCACCCAGAGCAAGAAAAGATATTTGATGATTCTCCATCACAAAAAAAGTAACATCCTTCATCAATGGCGACAATCTTAACACTACGACAAATATATTATAAGACACCCAAATTAAACAGACAGAGGAGAAAGATACACGGGTAGTTTGTGGCATACATAGATATATCAAACAGTAGAGATATGTTATCAATACAATTTTGTTCGAGTTCAGATGTCTCCTAACTACGCCCATTTTTTCACTAACACAAATTCAAAATCTATGCGTACGCCACACGACCTCACATGTCTCACGGACACAGAGATATAAATATCAACATATATGAACTTTTTTATGAAACACACTCAAAAAAGAGGTGGAGCATCCTCTTGTAACTACGGGCTCAGTCTAAACACACATATGCAAATTATACAATTAGTGATGACAAGTAGCCGAGAAAAAAATATCGATAAATTCAGAATTGCAAAATTTGCTCTATCTCACCAAGGCAATCTTTGATGAATTATACGTTAATAACTTTTTATTCCATTTGCAGCACGGAAAACACACACACACACGGAAACTGTGTCATAAAAAATATAACTGATATTTACACAGGAACAATGAGTAATGAGTCTACACACATATCCAGGATTGTCACCATCTTCGTAGGATAGGACCTATTATCTTCTATTTAACTAAAAAATATCTTTACATAAAAAAAAGCTAATTCGAGTTACGAGATATTTAATAGGAACCTAATTCTATACGAGCGAAATTTTTTTATTTATTATTAATTACAATATAAATTAGATTTTGTAAACACTATCTAGAAACTATTCATATGTCAATGCAAGCTTTTGTCAGTATTCACTCATTCATCATTATCATCATCATTTCAGCTGAAAACTTTCGCAGTTGGACGAAATTTATATTCAATTTAGAATAAAAACATACTTGGGACGTTCATGATATTTCCACATAATTTGTCAAAATGTTCTCCAAGTTCAGTGTTGGAGTCGCCCTTTTCAGAGTGAATTCATCCACTTTTATTCTTGGATCCTTCGGATAACTAAAAAATTTAAATTAAAGGACAGTGGATATGATTGATAGTGATAAACATAAAACAAATGATGCAGGAATATCACAAGAAAACATAAAGTAATAGTTTCCTACAACATTTATTTCGTTTTACTAACTATTTCATGCCTGGTTCCGTCAGTTTCCAAAAGTGTATTTTATTACCAATTAGTTTACAACAATTTTGTTGCTAAATATTATTATTTTCAGCCTAAAGACTTTTGAAAAGATATTATAGAAAGCCCAGGATGTGGATTATTTGAAATATTTATTAAAATAAAATATCTATAAGAGGTAATGTAGAGGAAGAAATATACAAACAAAATAATTTTAGATATTTTTCATCCTAATAAAAATATCTAAATCCCAACCACATGAAATTCCGTTCAGTTTATTTTTTTTAGGTTTCTCGCGAATAGACATACGTACATACATAAAAACGGTGATCATGAAAAATATCGATAACCTCAAATATTACTTCACATCCTTAACAAAACAAAAGACTAACGCATGATCTTACGTTAAATACACATCCATTGTGCATCTATGCCAGCTGATTAATTGATCGATCTGTACTAAGCAAGCAATGATATTTGTTCTCAATCCAAAGAATTGTCTCTCCACCTAATTGCGTTTTTTAGTACCGGGAAGAAGTATGCCGGCCTAGTTGTGTTCGCAAGAACCACGCCTCCTTGCCATATCTCTACTGTTTGATATATCTATGGTGGCATACTATTTACATATATACAATACATAACTAATTAAATTCATATACTACAAATAATATATACGTATATATTATTTGTACTAATATACAAACCAAAACAGAGAAACGTGTACCTACTTATTGACGTTCAAAAGGAGAGGTAGTGTTCCTTGACCATGTTTTTAAAAGTTAACGTTTGGGCCCTCCTTACCGTGGGCAACGCATTGCACAGCCGCACTTCTTGAACTGTAAACGACTTACCATAAAAGTTGGTGGAGTGGCTTGGCATCTCCACTCCCAAGTTTTCCGATGACCTAAGATATCTGGTATGTGTGCCATGAAGGAACTTGGAACGTTCTTATACACCGTTAAATTTTGATCGTTTTAATCCCGTGGAGGGTCGATCGGGTACATGAAACACTATCGATTTATGTAGATAAAATAAAAAAATAGAGTAATTTTTTTTCTAAATCTCGTAGTGCTATACGCATTAAAAAAATCATTTCTTTAAGTAAACGAGTCAATGACCGCGTAGGTAGTCTTCGGGTGTTGCGTATTAACTACCTACAGGTCATTGAACTGGCCCAGCTGATATTTACTTTAAAAAATCAATTTCGAAAGTGCATAAACGAATTCGAATTTAAAAAAAAGTGCTTTTTTTTATTTTAACTTTACAAATCGATAGGGTTTCATGTACCGGATCGACCTTTCAAGGGATGAAAACGATCAAAATTTAACGGTGTAGATAAGTAGTTGTTTTGGTATAGGGCACTGCAGAAAAGTGAGTCTCCTTTGGAGACAGTTTGGTAAGAACATAGGTTAAATCAATGTAACGATGATTGGGACGGGTGATGGATGATAATATAGTGATGATGTTAATATTTTTCCGACAATGTACTCACGAACCTACGTGTGAGTGTTTATAATGCCTTGATTATACCTAGGTATCGAACAAACGGGCGAGACAGTGCTCTCGGCCGAATACTCAGTACACATAGTGCTCGGCCGAGCGCTAATCTCAAAAACTCGCTTACATCTCTGTCTCGGCCGAATACTCAGTACACATAGTGCTCGGCCGAGCGCTAATCTCAAAAACTCGCTTACATCTCTGTCTCGGCCGAATACTCAGTACACATAGTGCTCGGCCGAGCGCTAATCTCAAAAACTCGCTTACATCTCTGTCTCGGCCGAGCAACATTTTACTGGCTTGCCCTTTTCCTCGGTACGTGTGATCAAGATTATAAACACGCCAGTACACATTTATTTTTAATTAAATATTTGATATAAACTAATGCCACAGAATAAATAATAGCTAATGTTTAATGCGATCCTACCTGTCAACAATGATGCAATCGTTGATGGTGAGGCGTATTATTTATTACATTATTTCTTACTATGCCCGCAATTTTTACCCAAATACTTACTTACCCAACGGTAGACTGAGAGGCCCCTTTTCAGAAATTGAGGCGTGTGCTCGAACAACGCTGTACGTTACAAATTTTCGAAATCTATCTAACGACGATGGAACAACGTTGTATGGCAATACCGGCACCGTTTGCAATGAACATTGTTATGTCATTCATAATGAGAGTGAAGTTAGCGGCTGTCAAACCTTGGCATACAGATGAACAATGATGTATGTCAAAAAAATGGCGCGCCAGAATGTGCTGAGTTTTATCATCATCATGAGTCATGTGCCATACAGCATTGTTCTACTGCGTAAGATTTAAAATGTTGTTTAAAATTATTACTGTTAAGTTTCTAAAAGTTTTATTACTCATATTGTATGTTCAAGTTCCTAATAATTATAATTTTGTAAGATTTTAACAATAAAACATTATTGTTGCAAATTTATAATGCTTTTTTTATTTTTTTCCAAATTGCAAATTGCTACATACAGCGTTGTTCGAGCACACGCCTCAATTCTCGTAGATGCCCTCAACCCTGGGTTAAGTGAAGAATTCTATCAAATTCTTACCTACTAAGAACCACCCTTGCACACTTGCGTCGGGGACTTCGGATACTTGTGCCTTCGGTTGCCCTAGAGTGCTCGACCACGTTCAGCAGTCTTCGTCCCTTAGGGTAAGAACTCACCAAGCGATTTACAACCGTGCCCGGTAGAGGAAACTGCTAATTTATTTGTGCGGCTACAAGGTATGCCTTTCAAGTTCTGTCAAAGCACTGAAGCTGTGTCAGGCCTCTTCTAAAGTTGTAGAAAATTATTGCTAGAACATGTTCCTAAAGCGGCCATTACACGGTCAATAATATTGCAAAATAACATTGCACAATAAAATTGGAGCTCACTTAAACTTTTGTTAAATCAAATCAATACTATAGGGATAGTATTGATTTGATTTAACAAAAGTTTACGTAGGGACGCATTCAATAATATTGGACAATCAGAAACATTGCACAATATTATTGCAGATGTACGGGCCGCCTTAGAAATATACATTCTCGTACCTAACCAGCCAGATTCCAATCGAAGCTGTGACTACACAATAGCATTAATCCTCCTTTTTAACTGTTTTGACATAAATTTAAATACATTCGAATACAGAAAGGTTCCAAATTCAAAATGGCCGGGACATATGGAAACGATAGAACTTAAAAGGCATGCCTTGAACGCGGCCTTCACGGTTGCGATTTACGCCCACAAACCTGGCGGATTATTGCAAGACGGTCCGCCAATGCAACGGGAGTCACGGCCAACCGCTCATAACATAAAGCGGCCGTAAAACGCATCCTGAAAATGTGCTTAAATCTTTTACATATTACCTATACATTTAGGTATCTGCAACCTACAGAAGCTGCGGGCCGCGGGTGAAAACCGCTTTGTGAGATCTTAGCCTAAGTTGAAAGTGAGGTGGGTATTAGCTCCGACTTCTTAAAAGTCTGACCAGTACAAGACGAAGCTACAGTATAAATATGACAAAGCGAGCTTCGGATATTCAAGTTACTTGGACACTCGTCTTTGCTACCAGTATGACTTACTGTTTCAAAAGCTCAATTTGCCATTACTAATTAAGACCCGGAAGAATGTTTGGAAGGACTTGTGGGAGGCCTTTGCCCAGCAGTGAGACAGAGGTTTAAAAAAAAAAGAAATTAAAGCCTGCAAAGCGGAGAGGAGAAGAGTAGCGGAAAGATGTGAGCTTTGTGTAGCAGAAATTTGAGCTATGAGAAAGGAAGCGGGGAGAAAAGGCAGTGGCTTGCTCGGCAGGCCGACTTGACATTTCTCCGCTCTGCCGCACTAATTTGTATAGAAAAATGAGACATCTCCACTCCTCTCTGCTTGATCCATTTCCACCAAAGCTAAGCAGAGAAGAGATGTGAAAATAATGAAATCGGATTGGTTTATCTTACTAATATTATAAATGCGAAAGTTACGATGTTTGGATATTTGGATGTTTGTTACTCAATCACGCCAAAACGGCTGGACGGATCTGGATGAAATTTGGCACAGGCATAGGATACACTCCGGAATAGGACATAGACTACTTTTTATCCTGAAAACCCCAACCCCAAAACCAATACCACGCGGGCGGAGCCGCGGGTAAAAGCTAGTACAAATATATTTCCTCTCGTCTCCACTCCGCTTTGATGGATACCTACCAGCCCTAACGTACACAATCCGGATTGGCGTGTTTCAAGTTCCTGAACTGGTATGTGTCCCTCATCATCAGGTTGTCTAAAATACCACAATAAAATAGAAACTCGCTGATCTCGCGGTTGATAGTAAATAGTGTTATTCTAGTATTTTTCTCCTTTTTAGATTCGTTGTTTGCTTTCAAATTTATTTAAAAAAAAAAAATACATCCTTAGTAATTTATAAATAGGTCGAATTTATTTTGTTTGCAGGAGTTAGAGGGGCTTAAAATTGGCCGAATCGTGCCACGCGACAGCAGCGCTGCAATGATCCGCGACCATTATTTACTATGCGTTCCAAATGAGAATAGGATCAATAACAAGGATGTGACGTCACGCCGTACTGTCAAATCGAAGATATTTTTGCAAAATTTAAGAACTCGGAGATGAGTAAAATTTAAAAACTAGATTCTGATTGAACTATTTTTCGTTTTGACTGTAAATCGTGACGTCACAACATGACAATCGATCCTATTCTTATTTGGAACGCATGGTATATGAAAAAACCAAAATTATTTAATAATAAAAATTATATGAAAAACATTTATTAAGAAAAAACTGCCGCCTTGCCTCGTTGCGACTAATTTGCAGGCGCCCTAAACTTTTGAGCCCAACGCGAACGCCGTTCACAGACGTATTCCCTAAAAATTTTCATCTGACTACGAATGTAATGAAGAAAATCTGAGCTATTTTTTAGTCCTTCCAAGGACGACGCCAAAAAAATTAATCATTATAGGTAAGTTTCAAACTAAGTGTAGAGGGATAAATAAATTTAAACCCCAAAAACAATAAATCTCTGTATTACCTATTTTAACAAGGACAAGGAGGAAAGGTAGTGTATACCTACTGATAAACTGCATTCCAATTGCGAAATAGTAGGTATGCGGCAATTAAATTGAACCATTTTAGGTGGGCTTTATACGTGTGGCGATTGAGTCCCGAAAATCGGTTACTTTGCATTCAAGGTCGACCGTCCTAATGGTTCAACTTGTGTGACGAAGATTATAACCAGTTTGGAGTCTCAATCGAAGTGGGAAGCTGCGCTTAACCATAGCAAATAATTTCAACTTATTTGCCGCATTTATACCGTATGCCGAACCCGTGCAGTTTTCGATGCACAATTGCAAATTTTCGATGCAACTGCAACTGCTTATAATTTCTGGTTTCTCTTATGTACACGTTCTAATAAAATACTTTAGAGCAGAATAAACTTGCTAAGTTCTTTCAGAGATGTCTTAATACCTTGCATGGCATCGTCCAAGTTCGATTGACCCCTCTAAATGTCTAGATCCAAAGCGATGCCTGGCGACATAAATGTTTAACCAAACTGGACAGTAACAAATTCAAACGACGGACGGTAGTTAAACTTATTTGCCGATTACCTAACTGTCCCATAGGGTAATGCTTAGCTTTGAGATCACAGTAACCATATTTTTCTATGCGGTGATAGTAGATGCTAGAAGCTGATTATTTGAGGTTGTTTTTAGATTGAATCTATAAATTGTGCGTATGGGATTACGGAGGTCAAATGTTAGGTACATCTAAAACCGGGGGTGTATGGCATAAAAAAAAACAATGTGGTAAATTAACTCTAGGCTTTGAAAGCGAATGCACCCGTTCATTAGCCTTTTTAATGTTCAGACTGTTGGAACTCAAGCATCCTCTCTAGAAGAGGGAATGGGCTGCAATACGCCACGCTGGCCCGGTGCGGGTTGGTAGATGTCACAAGTCTTCGATTTTTTGGTTCTAGGACATGCCGGTTTCCTCCCGATGTTTTCCTTCACCGTTTTGAGAGCAGTGGTGATGAATTAAATTACACAAAGTAATGCACCTGGCTGGGTTGAGTCCGCGACCGCGTAAGTCGGGGCCGTTACCACTTGGCCACCACTGCTCTTTATATGCACCCGTTATGTGGTGGGAAATCATATAGACATCTCCCGGTCTGCGTGAAGTGGGACTTACTGACTAAAACCACACCTCTAGCCTTTCGCGTTCTAGGATTACGGGTTTCCTTTTCAGAAAATCCCTGCGGTCCTAGCCTGCTAGGACCAAACAAACCCCACCCACCCACGAGAAATAAACAGTGGGTACTGAGCACCCACGAGAATCCACTTAAGTATTCGCGGTTCTTCGTGGGGACTGACAGCACCTATTCGCCACCAAAATTATACACGTAAACAGACCCGCAGGCACAGGCTTTTAGTCCCCGGCCAACATCTGTTGACTGTCGCTCGATCATTGTGCATTTATCTTCTCTCAGTTCTCCAATTTTCGTGCCATCAAATGAGCATGAGCAACTGTTTGCTGACATCCATTTGAGGAACGCGTGGATCACAATGCGCTGTCAACGAATAGGGCTGGGTCCGATCGATTGCTGGATTTCCGGTCGTCGAGCTACCCAGAGCTCGACGTCCGCATGCCCGCGTCTACCATGGCTGGTAGTTGGGGTCGGGCTCGGCGGCCAGGGCCCGTCACGATAGGTCGCTGCCACCAATTGCCATCATGAGGATACGACAATGTTCCGCCCAAACACAGTACACATCCACCGTATACTCTATCGTGTCCTCTGGGCAGTCCACACTTTAGCGACATTCGGGCGTTTCTTTCGCCTGAATCTTATGCAGGAACATGCCGAACTTACCATGTCCGGTGAAGACCTGCGTCATGCGAAAGGTGAGTCAAAGTGGAGGGTTTACCACCATGCTTACGGCGTGCCCAAAGCCAATGCACCTTTTACATTCAATAAAGTAGGTCTAAGTAAGTACCTACCTACATAAACATAATACTTATGATCGTAATGTAGATGTAAATGTAGTGAGGAAACCGGCATATCCTAAAACCAAAAATTGGAAAACATATGACATCCACCAACACGCACTAGGCCCGCGTGGCGGATTAACGCCATTTTCCCTTTTCTACAGAGGAGGCTTGGGTCCAGCAGTAGAAACATTATAGGGTTGGTTATGCTATACCCAAAAAGGCATAGGATAGACCCAGGAGATCAATATATGTAAAACAATGTAAATATAAAATAACATCGATTAAAATAAACGCATTCCTGAAAGGTCACGTGGTGAGATTGACAAATGTCAATATTTGACATTTACTATCTCTGATAGTCTCACGTGTTATTGGCGAAATTGTGATGTCTCTTCCATAAATGACATTAATAAAGAGTTGAAGTTGAGATTCCTAGAAGGGACGCGAAAGGGCGTCTAAAAAGAAAGCTCCGGCCCTGGTATATATGGCAAAGTAGGAATGGGGTAGGTTGTTTAGTCAGTAAGAGTCTGACACTGTATCCCATTCCGCCCAAGGGCGGGATTCGTCATTGGATGATTTTTACCTACCATAAAAAAATGGTGCATTTTTAAGCATTCAATTAGACAGCCGTTTATAGACATGTACTGTATGTGCCGTGGATTGGATGGGTCTATGAGAATTTCCACATGAATAAAAAGAGACATGAAATATCAGTGCGAAGAACAGGCTTCGTTAGGCCTGATTAAATTGAACGACCAAAATGTGATAGTTTCGTAGGGTTATAGGATAGCTCGACTTCGTTCAACCCCAAGAACATCTGACTGCAAGATATGAGCTGCGGTGGCCTGTGTGGAAAACAATCAATAGACTGCGCACCCAAGTAGAACACAACCTGGCAAAATGGGGGATGGGTGATACAGAATGCGAGTGCGGTGTTTCTGATCAAATAACCCACCTATTAGAGTGCCCAATATGTCCCTACAAATCCACGCCGAAGGACCTTAAATAATGCCACTGAAGCTGCTATTAACGTGGCCACCTACTGGGCCCAAAAACTTTGAGGGAAGCGGAATCCATCGATTCCAGAAGAAGGGTTATAGGATTGAAGCATTTTACCGATACCTACTTGAAAGAACCAGCCTGGTTTTAGCCAGTAATCTGATTGACTCATCCCCATAGGAGCATGGACGAGAGAATTTTATTTGAGCATTTACACAAGGATTAAAATTTATTTTAGTTAAGACCAAATGAAGTTGGAACATTACGTCCAAATTAATCTAAAGATGTCATTAGACTAGATAAGTAGCTGACAGGTAATCTATTATAAAAGGAAAAACTGACTGACTGACATGTCAAAGCACAGCCGAAATTACTGGGACTAGGAGCGTGAAATATTGCACAAAACTTCCTTTTGTGACGAAGTCGAACACTAAGAAAGGATTTTTCTAAATTCACCCCATAAAGGGATGAAACGCGCGTCCAAAGTTTGTGTGAAAATATATTTTCACACGTGCGAAGCCGCTGGCAGAAAGCTAGTCGGATGATACTTAAGAAGGTTATCAGAAGGTGGTGATAAAATTACTCTAGACTCAATGAAATGAAAATGAGTGACCTAAAGCCAGCATTACATATATCAGGACGCATAGCATAAAGTGATATAAAACTTTTATTCGGAAAACTGAATTTGTCAGGAAGACATATTTTTGGGCACGCCTAAATCGCGGGTCTTTGAGGCACGACGTGCTCAGTTTCCACCTGTCGCCGTTCCCCTTTAGACATGCGTGATACGGAAGATACGTGTTTTCTGCAGGCGATCGGTGGCGGTCGGTCACTTCCATTACTGGTTCATACCATGGCCTGGAGCGAGAGACAACGGGAAGCGGTCATCTCCTGCTGCAGTAATGCGAGCTAAGGTAACCGAAACTGGACGTGAAGGAGAACATCCACATGGCCCAGCCACCACCGCCCTCCTGTAGGGCGTCTCCACGCCTTGAGAGTCAGGAGTCGCAGGACGATCCCGGCGCCTGCTTGCGGACGAGCAATGGTTAGTCCGGTAGGTAACAAACCAGAGTTGAAATCGAGTTGCCTAAGAGATGTCAGCAAAACTGAAAGGCTACAGAAATGTTCGAAAGAGTAACCGTGAAAAGGGCTAAGGGCTACTGAATGAACACATGGACTTAAGTCTGACACACCCACCACATGATGACATCCCACCTCAAAAAAAGTTGATTGCGAAAAAGTTATGAGTTTTGAAGGGTGTTGAGTATGAAACCAGGTAAGTTCGAGAGGTACCTGCACCGGATTCGTGAGAAAGCGAAGCCCGTGTGTCACCAGTGTGGGGACACTGTGGAGCACACGATAGAGGTGTGTCCCGCTTAGGCAGAGCATCGCCGTGGCCTTGTGGGGGAGATCAGCAGCGACCTCTCGCACCGGGCCTTGGTTCAGGCCATGGTCCGAAGCGATCAGTGGCAGGAGGTCGCCTCTTTCTACGAAGCAGTATTGCTAGCAAATGAGGCAGACTGTATGATGCAAAGGCGATCCTGATTTCCGGCCACCGTAGGCGTTGTCAGCAAGCTGTAGTAGGGCCCAGCAGGGTCAAAGCCTCTTGGGCCATTGGTAAATACGAAAGCGTATCACCAAGCCCCTAGAACTCAGTCAAAAAAGGAACGAAGAAGGTTTTTAATCAGTAACAGTCTTACACTATCTCTAGCTCCACCCAAGGACGGAATTTGTCATTGGATGATTTAAGCCCACTACAAAAAAAACTGGTTGCCTGTAAAGTCGGTTTTACGGGCGAAGATTTTACGTGACAACGTCTTTTTCTCGGTAGAATATTTATTGATATGAATATAATTAAATTGCACAATAGGAACAAGGAATTGAATGAAAATAAGAATTGCACAAATTTTAACTATAGAAATATATTTTGTTTGCTGCGCGCGCGGCAGACCGATCATAGTTGAGTGGGAGAGAGACGCAAGGCATTCGGCGGGCCTCTCTCTCGTTCGGTGACTCATCGTAACGTTACCGAGCGTTACACTTTTTCATAAGTGACTCCCAGCCGCAACCTAATTTAAGACGTTGTCACGTCAAAAAGGAACCTAGATATTTCCCATACAAAAGGTCAAAATGCAATTTAAGTCCAAAGATAAGTCATAAAATATGATTGAAAGATCAATATCAATAGTATAAAATCTTTGGTCGAATTATTGTTAGTTTGGCTTACTTTGTTCATTCTGAAACATTTCTCTCAGGGGGAGGAGTTTGGGATTAGTTTTAATATCTTAGGCATGTTTAAGGCACTGGTTTCGCCAGCTTTGGGACCGTTTTTTTTTTTATTTGGGCAAAAATCACCCAATGACGCCTTCCCACATCGTTGGACGGAGCAGAAAACAATATCAAACTCTTACTGAATAAACACCCCACCTCGTTAATTCTTTGTCTTTCATACGGGGGCCAAGCCTTCTTTTCAGAAAGAGATCCTGTGCCCCAGTAGGCTTCCACCCATTTGCAGAGTACCTACGAGCTTTGGGACGGTGTAGATTTTGGCTACCTACACTAATATAAAAAAGAGGTAAAGTTTGTTTCTTTGTTTGTAGTAGGTAATCTCTGGAACTACTGGTCTACTATACTACTATATTTTATGTACGCAGGCGAAGCCGCTGACAAAAGCTAGTGTTGAATATACTTGGAAGGGACTGGCTTCGATAGTCGGGTGGACACAAGGTGGTGATAGCCATGTACAACGACTTTAGAGCCGGTTTGCACCGAAAATGTGAAAAAAAGGATGATTTTAATCATTTTAAGTCTATTAATCCTGATATTTCTTACACTGGTTGCACATAAGTGATTATGCATATTTTTACTGTGTAGGATTATAAAAAAAAGCATTGATTTGCAGTTGAAATGCAGTTCCTCCATAAACACTACTTCGAGTATTCCTCTTTTCATTTAACTAACTGAAATTTGATTAATCAAAATATATTTTGTAGGTAGGGTAAACTAATTACTACAACACGAATTTAAAATCTTTTGTCACACAAAGAGTTTATTAAAATAATACGGATATGTTTCATTATTGCAAAACAAGCTAGTACTAACTTTTTTTTTAGACTTTTTTTATTTTTTGTAGCGCCCAGAGACAAAATAACATACAACCTCATTGTTAAGCTTTATTAATAAGCAAAAAGAAAATAGCTATTTATTTTTTAATTCTAACTAGATAACTGTCAACCTACTTTTATATTTATTACGAGACAAAAGCGAGTTTCTATTTTAATGTTTATATTAAGTATTATTTAAAAAAAACAACTTGGCTGTTAATTTTTGTTGTTAACTTTTTTAACGATTATTTTGAGTGATGTGCTAACATATTGTTTTTTAAGGATTTAATTGTATAGCCGTATATATAGACTGGGTTGATACAAATGTTATACAATGTTAGCACACCCATCTTCACTCCAATATTTTACCAAATTCGAGACGGACCAACAGTCAAGTTGCATACTACACATAATAGGATGATTACAGACTAGAAAGAAAAGATTATACAAGTGTGAAACTTCCTTTGTATGATATATCACACAAAATTACATCAGATATCACTATTGTGATTCTATAGATCTTTTTACATATATTAAAAAATACATACAATATAACAAATGTTGCCGACGTGACAAAGGTACTGCGTACGATACGGAACGTGTGCAGTAACTTTGTTATGAGGGCTGTTGTTTTAATATGCATACAGTATACGTATTTATAATTTCTTGTGTCAAATATATTGCCATTAGTTAGTAACTATGGAAGACGTCTTAATCACTACTTTAAGTATTAAAATTGCAAAATGATACAGATTTGTAAGCTTCTGATCTTTGAACCTATCATATTAGTGTTCGGTCAACCACCAAATAACAACTATAGGGTTGAAAACAAATCTCTTAACCATTCAGAGGCCTTACTATGAAGTGTTGTCATGTCAGACAAGCGAGTGGGAAAGAGAAAGAAAGAGAAGATAAAGAGAAGACTATATATAAGTGTGTATAACTCCATATCTATAACAGATTAGTTTAAGTCGTTAATTGGATCGCGTTAAAAGTTCGTAGTAGGGCCTCAGGTTTTCATAAATTGGGATTTCTACGTTGTTCGACTAATATTTTTTCCCCTTTTTCAAAGTAAACAATGGTGCCAACGCTATTTCGTCTCGAAAATAAAAATACCATGTAGCTCTGGTATTTTTATTTTTAGTCTATACATATAAATAGAGCAACTAAAGGGACAAGTCAATTTTGGTCAGTAAAAGTCTGACACTTCCTTTCGCCCCCAGAGCAGAAAAAATCATCTGATAAATTCTATATTTTGCTAACCGATAATGGATTACGAAAATAACGTTTACTGTATGCATTCTAAGTTATTTAGGTTGATAACAAGAAAAACGACGTAGAATTGTGTACCATCATTTTTTTAATCCTAGACTACGATTTCACAACTTAAAATGTCAAACTCCAGAAAATTGGGAACATATTTCTAGAGTGTGACATTCTGAGTTGTCAAATCGTAGTCTAGAATTTAAAAACAAACGGTAGCAACCGGCCATCTTGCCGTATTACACACCGTACTGTACCATCTTATCAGCAAGTCGTGTCTTAGTAATAAAACAAATGCTGTCATTAAGTGAAAGTATTAAAACATTTGAATCACCATTCATTTCATACACGTCACTTTGGAAGTATATTGTTTTTATTATGTAACATTTTTTCTGTACCTGAATGGGTCAGTTCTCATCGAGACAAAACGCGACGCACCGCTAAGGGAAGAGCACCTCATTATTCTAACTTTATTTACTACACGAAAGCAGTGGTGGCCGAATGGTAACGGTCCCGACTTTGACGTAGTAGGACGCGGGTTTTAAACCCAGACAGGTGCATTACTTTGTGCAATTTCATCACCTCTGATATCAAATACAGTGAAGGAAAACATCGTGAGGAAACCGACATGTCCCTAAAACCAAAAATTCGAAGAATTCGAACATCCACCAAATTGCACGGGGCGGCGTGGTGGATTACGGTCCATTTTCTCTCCTAGAGAGAAGGCCTGATTTCCAGCCGTGGGATCCTTATAAGGTTCATGCTATGCTATACGCTATACTACACGAAAATATATACATTTTTGATCGAGATGCTACACGACACAACGTGCTTGGTACGTCGTTTTTTTTCCGCATCATTATAATGAAATGTATTTCTTTTCGTGTAGCACATATATCTACACTAATATAATAAAGAGGTAGAGTTTGTTTTTTTTTTTGTTTGTAGGAGATAAACTCTGGAACTACTGGTCCGATTAGAAAAATTTTAGCAACAATAGAAAGCTGCTTTACTCCTGAGTGACATAGGCTATATTTTATGGCGAAGCCGCTGACAAAAGCTAGTTGTACATATTTTGAGGCGCTCTTAGCGCAACGTCGCGTCGCGTCTAGGCATGAACTGATTCCTACGGCACAAAAAACGTCCAATAAAGTCAACAATAACCGGGGAATAAGCGAAAAATACATAAACGCACCCCAAAATACTGGTTACATCCAGTTATTGTAAACAATAAAGTACTTTTACAAATACAACAGTTGAATGTTCCCTAAATATACCAGTCTAGAACATTCAATCGTTCTTATACTTCGAAATACATTTTATACAAATATTTAAACCACAATTTATTGCAATTCATTCTTCAATATTTGTTACAAATGTTGGACAATAAGTTGGTAGATTTGTCAAGTTGTAAAATCAAAATACTATGCGTTCCAAATAAGAATAGGATCGATTGACAGGATGTGACATCACGCTGCACCGTCAAATCGAAGATATTTTTGCAAAATTGAGGAACTCAGAGATGAGTAAAATTGAAAAACTGGATTCTGTTTAAACATTTTTCATTCACTGTTCGTAAAAAAAATATTTTTTTCGTAAACAAACTGTCTTTTTTTAAATATCTCGCCTCGATTTGACAGTCAATCCTCACGTCACAACATGGTAATCGAACCTATTCTCATTTGGAACGCATTGTACATGAGTGATGTGATGAGAGATGAGTCGTAAGAATACTAAAATCCATTTAGTTAGAATCCCTCTCCTACAGAGGAGGCCTGAGTCCCTGCAGTGGGAACATAAGGCTATGCTATCAATTAGTTTATACTAATTGATAGCATAGCCAACACGATTTTCTACACTTTGAGAGAAGTGGCCACTGTAGATAAGTTTACCTTAGGCCTAATGTCTACGGACGCGTAGATTCATAAACGCGAATTTGTCATTATGCGTTTGGTGTAAGTCTGCTCACAGCTCACATACAAAACTTTCAACAAAGAGACGTCGTGACGTCACAAAGTTGTAGCTTCGTCGGTGTACACCAGCGTACTAAGTGTGATTTGTTTTACGCTAACGCGATCAACACGTTTATGACGTTCAGCGCTGCGATTGGTCCGCTCCAAGCTCATTAACCAATCAGAGAGTCGAACGCGATAAACGTCTCGATAACATTGACGTAAAAACAACTCATACTAAGCACACAGGCGTCTGACAAATACGCGTCTATAAAGCTACGCACCCATAGGCCTTAGTAAACCTCAACAGCGTAATTCTACACTCCGAGATCAATGCCCAAAATTTGTCAACAAATAAAGAACAAACAGCTCAATTTTCTCATTATAGCTGCTACGATCTTCAATATAAAACTGCCATTCGTATTTATACTATCAATTTACATACGAACTATAACTATTGAATACATTGTATAGCTCATATAGAAAAATTGCAGATTAACCCATTCATGACTGACAAACTTACAATACTCATATTTACAAGATTATATCGAAATACTAACCTCAGTAGCTATTTCTAAGAACACAGTCTATATTATAATGACGTTATGGCATTGTTTAGACCAAGCGTATTATCGGCCGCTGATTGTGAGCTCGCGTTATGCAGTTTATCGCTTTTCCATATATATGTATAGGGTGACTGGTAATTAGTGACCGATATTTAATCACGTGATTGTAGTCATGATAACAAACCACTTTTACTATGGGACCAAACCTAAAATCGCGAAAAAAACAGCAATTTCAATACATTTTGACCAGTTAAGCAAACATAAATGTACTGACTAGCAGATTTTTTTTCGTGTTTTCAGGATAGGTCCCATAGTAAAAGTTGTTTGCTATTATGAGTAGAATCACGTGTTTAAATATCAGTCACTAATTACCAGTCACCCTATATATTAACTTCTCATAAACACCCAACCGACTAAGCGATTACGTAATGCTTTGTCGCTGACTCTCGGTGGCCAAATATTATACTACGTAACAAGCGAACTCTTTCGTTCATACAAGTAACGCAGTCTACGCTACAACATATTGCCGGCAGACTGAGTCCACTTTCATACCGGGGCTGACTATGAAGCACACTCACAGTCGGCGGCCGACAGTTCGCTTGGTGTAAATGATGCCGAAAATTCGTCTTTTCGACCATAGTGTCTCATTATACAATGAGACACTATGGTCGAAAAGACGAATTTTACGACGTTACTATACAGTAACGAGTTGATTTTCTTTACATTGTACTAAAACATGAGAATTATCGTGTTATTGCAGTTGCCTACGATATTAAAAGTAAGAAAGTATATTGAGAACTAAATTGCTGGACAAAAAATTCTCAGAGGAGCGTTTTCTTGCGAAGGGGTCTATGTAAAGGGATCAAAATGACTTAACTATTGATATGAAGCCTATTACGTCCTTCATGGAAACTGGGAGACTACAGGGTAAACACCGGTACAAGTTAGAGTACGGGCGTCGGAAGTCTGAAGTCTGAAGTTAGGCTCTGCGAATTTTAGCGCTTGAAAACTCGTAAAAAAAAAATGGTTGCCTGTTAAGTCGGTTTTACGGGCGAAGATTTTACGTGACAACGTCCTAATTCTCTAGTGCTGCGCGCGCGGCAGACCGATCATAGTTGAGTGGGAGAGAGACGCGGGCCTCTCTCTCGTTCGGTGACTCATCGTAACGTTACCGAGCGTTACACTTTTTCATAAGTGACTCCCAGCCGCAACCTAATTTAAGACGTTGTCACGTCAAAAACAAATGTTTTAAACAAATAAATGCAATTTTCAGTTTGTTATTGCAGTTAAAAACTGTTATTGGCAATTTTTAAACCTTTATTTTTGTTCGAGTTTTCAAGCGCTAAAATTCGCAGAGCTAACTTACTCGCCAAGATCCTACGGCCGTACTGTAGGTATAATATGTTTAGTCACATAATGCTAAAGGTATGTACACGCACGTCGATCTTTTTCGGGAAGAACATTGTAAGCGACAACTCCCTTTTATTGCAGTATTAGTTTTTCTCTTCCCTAACTGAAAATTATTAACGAAATTTATTCCTAAAAAAATATATGATTTATTACATAGTCATACAGATAACTTTAACTGGTGTGTATTTTTTTTTATGAATGTATAATAATAAAGTAGTGCTTGACTGCGATAAAAAGCGCAATAGTTTATAAGGGACCTGTTCACTCTAGCCTTGAATACACCCAAATCATTGGACGGAAAGTAGACAAATTGTTCCAGTCCTTCGATGTACGGATTAGAATAGTTCCTATTAACATATATCTGTACATATAAAAGAGCCCTGTCTGTCCCTCTCAGACTTATCAACGTCCAACTAAATCCAAGGACTTAGTACTGTGATGGCTGCAAGGAGGTCGTATCGTTCTTACTGGCATAATACTTTTACTTTTAAACTTTATGGAAAAGAATATAGTTTAGATTTAGACAGATAAGATGTCTGAGCTTGACAAAGAAAGAAAAATTAATTGAAATATTATAAAATATATGTTATTTAAGAGATTCGAGACACGAATATAATATAAAATTAATAAAGTCTCTGATTGTAGAATAGTCTCCACTACATAATGGTGGAGGCGCCGTAGTGAAAGTCGATCTATTAAAAATTGATTTCAGATATAGGTGAATGATAGTTTGAAGGAAACGGCTGCATAGGTACAGCCCCTTATAAACGGTACTTCTTGTATAGCAAGCGAGGAAAATTAAGTAAAACAGGCGAAAGGACGCCTGAGCATTGGAGAGCTAAGTGGTTTTTCATTATTTGATTAGTTTTTATAAAAAGAAAAATGTATTACTCGGGAATAGATAAAGATATCTGTTTCGAGGAATTTGTTGCCGAGTTCAAGCTCACTGCTAGAACCAACGAGTGGTTCGAGAAGGACTACGCACTCATTTTGGGCGTGTATCTGCAGGGACCAGCCCAATATTTTTTTAGATACACGTACCATGACGGTATGGAGTTCGCAACATTATGCGAGTTGTTAAGAAGCGAGTTCCCGTGCGAATGTTTCAATTGCAAACATCGAGCCGCATTGGAAGTATGTGTTATGGAGGAAAATCCAATGCTATGCGGTGAAGGTGGACCGTCTAGTGTTTTGAATGAAGATGATAATGCTGTTTTATATTCTAGCATGACGGATGATCCACAAAATGATGAGCCAAGTGATGATGATGATGACCAGAGCTGTAATGTGAGCAGCCAGGAGGACGAGGATGACCAGGGCTGTGGCGTGAGCAGCCATGATGACATTGATGACCAGGGCTGTGACGTAAGCGGCCAAAGCAGCGACGAGACAGCCACGGTGGATACGGATGAAGACAGATCCCCGGGTGTGTTCAGTCCTATTATTATTTCATCCGTTTACATTCCAGAAAACCAAGATACGTTTTTCACCAAATCTGAAAATGATCACGAAGACGTATCCAAGGGAAACTATGACGACGATAGTCATAATTTTGGAAATAAGTATGTCGAAACTAAAAGTTTTTTACAGAATGAAACAAAGGAGATGACCCAAGTTATCATAAAAGAGGTTGACCATTCTCCTATGATAATTTATGAAGTTGACAGGTTTGATTTTTCTAGTTTATATAATAAATTGGCTCATCGTGTTCCATGTAAAACTAAAAAGTGCATGGAACAAAAAGGTATGGCTACACGAAAGTCCTCCCGTAACGTTCATATATTTCATCGTATCAAGTTTAAGACCCAGCGATGCATGGCACAAAAGTCCATGGCTAGAAGAAAGTCCGTCCATCATAAAAAATTAAATAAAATTAAATCACAATTATTAAATTGTGAATATTATTGTAATAAATTTAAAAAACAATTTTTTTTATCTAAACATAAATTTTGGAAGTTTTATAAAAAGAAATTAGACGTTATTTTTTATAATTATAAAGTTAGAAAACGGTTCACTTTACGAAATTTGTAAATATTTTGGTTATTAGTTTTGAGATCATGTCACTGCATTATTTTTGTAAGATCAGCAGGGCATGAAGAATTAATCATTTTCTTTTGTTTCATATTCGTTCGTGTTGATGAGGGAAGCCGCCATCGAGAAAAGAAGAAAGACGAAAACTGTGCGTCATATTTTTATTCTTTTATATATTTTATTCTTTTGTATTTGATTTTTAATTAGATATAATAATGAGTTCTCTCCAGTAGACTTAGATATTACCTTGTGATCCTAAAATAATTTTGGAAACTGTGGTTTTCCCTGGTGGAGGGAGTGTTGAATGTAGTCACTCACGAGGCTGATACCGACTTTGCTGATAAGGCATAGCCTTCGCAAAGGGAGTCTAATAGACACCATGGGTTCAGCAGATAATTATTGAAGTACCACAGTTCAGTCAGGATGGACTGATAAAGTAATAATTGATTGATTGAATTTTTTAAAAGTTTTGTCACTGGAGCGTATTCTATTTTCAGCGATTATAGGAACTTGCACAGTTCTGTCTTTTTCTTCTCAGACTCGATGAGCGTCCGATGAGGTTAAAGTCATGACAGTAAAAGTTGTAGTTGATTTTTGTTAGACCCCTTCTGGGTAGATGTCAATTATGACAAGTCGGGTGCAGCACTATGGATTTTATTGGTGTTTTGCCATAGTGGGGTTTAAGCATGACAACGTTGGATAGTGAGCGCAAAGTTGGCGCATAATAATTGAGTAAATAGTTTTCGAATTTTTGCTTATCGTTCGTCATGGCTTAGGCTCGCTCCTAGAGGAGACGACCACCACAAATAAATGTATGTGTGTAAATATTATTTCGCCCATAGGTAGGGACATCTGGGTTAGGTATAGGTAGGTTGTACGTAAAGTTTAAAAGTATTTTGGAATAGAAGTGCCTCGTTGACTTCAGCATTTCTATTCGTAAGGGCGTAGCTCATGTGATGGCTGCAAGGAGGTCGTATCGTTCTTACTGGCATAATACTTTTACTTTTAAACTTTATGGAAAAGAATATAGTTTAGATTTAGACAGATAAGATGTCTGAGCTTGTCAAAGAAAGAAAAATTAATTGAAATATTATAAAATATATGTTATTTAAGAGATTCGAGACACGAATATAATATAAAATTAATAAAGTCTCTGATTGTAGAGTAGTCTCCACTACAGTACGCTGAGAAATATTGCACGAAGTTTTCTATAATCTATAATACATATAAAAGGAGAAACTGACTGACTGACGTATCAACGCACAGCCAAAACTACTGGACCTAAGAGCGAAAAGTTTTGCAAGAGGCTTCATTTTAAGACGTAGGCGAACACTAAGAAAGGATTTCTCAAAATTCTGCTCCTTAAGGGATTAATGGAGATCTAAAGTTTGTATGGAGAAGCCTACGTTCACGCGGGTGAAGCCGCTAGCAGAAGGCTAGTCACATATACAAACAATAAGAGATTTTACCAAAATCCAACCCTACAGATACGAAACATAGGGTCGAAATTTGTATCCTACTTTCACGAAGTAGAAGCCACTGGCAGAAGCATAATTTCTTTTTCATCACGAAAGGAAAACAATAAAACATAAGTCGAAGGCTTATATGAGAAACCTACTTTCACGCGGGCGAAGCAAGTCATAAATACTTTTTAACCTTTTGAATACCGAAATTAGAGACATAATAGAAAGACAATAGGTGTGCGCCGGCGTTCGCTCGGGGCTCAAGAGTTTAATTACATGAAATGGAGAGCCCTTTTTGCAAAAACCGCAAAATGTCGCTTACTTTTTTTTTCTTCTTTATGGCTAATGAGCCGCTGTCTAGTCTACCAGTGTCACGTGGTGACAGCAGTGCCCTAGCGAACTTTGCACCTTGTGGTTGATCTATCGAGTTAAAGGTCGTTTTTTAATCCTAGAGTACGATTTGACAACTTAAAACGTCAAACTCCAGAAAATTGGGAACATATTTCTAAAGTGTGACATTCTGAGTTGTCAAATCGTAGTCTAGAATTAAAAAAAGAACTATAGTAGGGTTATAAACACCATACGACACAATACAAATACAAATATTCGTCTCGATTGGAGTTCACACAGATAAAATTGACTCAATTCGAAAAAAGATAAAGTTAAAAACACACAAAGGCACGCGTTGACTTTCACCGCTACCAATATAGTCCTGTCGCTTACTTGTTCTTCCTGAAAAACTCAACACCAGTCACGTCATATCGCATCGACCGTCAGTCACGTCAAAATAAACAGTTCAGCTAAAGTCACGTCAAGAATGGCGAGTCTAATTCATAAACATACATTATGAGTGCCTAGTAAAATCTTGTTTAACGCCTTAGGCACAAATATAAGGAATACTTTTAACGCACTGATCTTGAATTTTGAATGACGGCAGTGCGACTAATGTGTATGAACCTTAACACAATCGGTAACACGGAGGAATAATCAAATGAAGTATAGGCGCGGCAAATAAGTTGAACTATTTGTTAATGTTATGCGCAGTCCTCTACTTCGATTGAGACCCGAAAATCCAACTTGTGTCACAAATATAACCCATTTTCGAGTGTCAATAAAAGTGGGGAGCTGCGCGTAACCGTAGAAACAGGTTCAACTTATCTGCCGCATACTATACTAACGGAGATGATTCCACAAATGATTCTCAGTAAAATCGCGTAAATATCTCCATTCACATACTACTTGGTTCTATAGTAAAATGAAACTCACTGTTACTGCCTTAACCTGGTCTTTTATACAGTAAGAACACTATCACACACTAAACACTTCACCAGAACCTAGGCCGGGGGCCCATCCATCTGTTCTGTGGTCGTGGCCCATTATTCCTGGGCCAGGGTTGCTGTTGGTACCCTGGCGGCCTGAAATTAGTCCTGGGTCCCCAGTTTCTGGGGAACCGCGGGTTCATGAACCTCGGGTGTGGTTGTTGCCAATCGTCGCTCGTGAAGTCTTCGAATGGCGGGGACGGGTTGCGGACCTCTTGTAGAGGAGGTTTCTCAATGCCTCTGTTCCTTAGATCTTCTTCGTATGCGCTGTCGTTAGAGTTATCTTCTGTGAGGTCGAAGGTTTGTGGGAAGTTGGCAGGTTTTTGGAAGTTCATGCTGAAGTTTTTGAGTGAAGGAGGCATGGCATCGAAGGGGTTCACCATAGAAGGCATTACAGGGGCTGAATGGGGCTCCTTTGCATTGTTTATCTGTACGAGGTTGGCGTGATTATGGTCGTTGTGGTGAGTCTTGCCGTTGTCACCTCCGACTAAGACTTTGTTATTATTGTTGAAGCTGTGTCGTCTCTCCGTTTGATTTGCGCTCGCGTTGTACATGCCTTCTGAAAATATTGAGGATTTTTGTTTTTATTACGACTTTTTTATATTTGTATTTATTTATGTTGGTGTTGGCTTCCAGCCTAACGCGGCGTCCTACGTGATTAATTTAACGTGAATGCGATTGCGAAGCTATCCAATATAAGCTATTATTTCATATTGAATGTGCTTTTACCCCCATAAGCACATTCAATACGAAATGACAGCTTATCAGCTGCAAATTATCTAAAACCAACTACCGAAAAAAACATAAATTGAAGGCCACATCGCTTTGCTCGCCGCCGCTTTGCATCTCGTACGGTTGATCACAGAGGCCACTAGAATAGAGTATCAATTGTTTGTTCTATGGCCTTGGTTTTGCTTTCGCGTTAAATCGTACATATAGGACCCCGCGTACAGGGATTTTACATGGAGACACTGAACGGGTAAATTACCAAGGATATTCAGAAAATGTCTTTGGAAATTTACTCGCTAATATTACTATAGTAAAAGGGTCTTTATTTATCGCTAAATAAAAACTAAATGCGGAAAATGTCATATTCCTACTTAGATCTGGAGAAAAAACCTCTATGTATAACTAAGAACTACATAATTGGTTATGAAAGTAAAGCAAAATTCGAATTAAGAGTTATACAAAGTTGATACGACAGATGGGCTTTCCATAAAAAGGATCATAGTACACACCAATATGAACAACGTTTACTATCAGACCAAGCCAAAAATGACGAAAAAGAACCCGCTGCTCCATACATTTTGTCGAATTATGGGAATATAAATCTATGGAGCGGCGGCAATTTTTTGGGTTGGTCAATTGGAAGTGTACTTAATTCGTACTGACTGACTACGGCTACTACAGATTGATATTTCTTGGATTCAAATATAAAGAGGAGGGATGAAACGATTATATGTAGTTGGATGGAGAGGGACAAGCTGGCCAAAAACACTAAAAATTATGTTTTGTGAGACGAGATGTAATATGAAAGATAAAAGAGTTATAAAACGACGGTTTACGATAAGAATGGAAGCAAAACGCGTTACTCTCAGCGCAAATAACATGTAACTTGGTCAGGACGTTGCTGAAACTGTATGGAATCCAGATCAAATCGCTCTGAAAGTTCGGCTTCATAGTTTAAAAGGCTCAAATATAATAAATAGCTTACGTTGATCCTCATCTTCAGACAAGTCCATATCGACGCTCTCCACGATGTCTGTCGGCGGCACCACTGGCGGTACCCTGTAATCCTGTTCACAGCAAAATATTAATACCTTGTTTTGGAGGATGGGCAAAGACTGATGGCGACATTCTAATAGTCTGTAATCTTTTGCTTTTTGCAAGTTAGTATACATAATAAGTAAAAATAAATGAGAATGAAAATAAATATTTACTTTCAAGTAAAGATTATGATATGATTCGTTTGCGTTAAACGTTTTTAAAATCTTCAATACAAAAGAAAAGTCTCTAAATTCGTATTTTCTTATGACTTTTTCGTCATATCATATACATAAAAGAAAGTCCCGTTAGTTACACTATTAATAACTCAAGAACAGCTGAACCGATTTGGCTGAAAATTAGTAGGGAGTTAGCTAAGAACCAGGAGAAAGACAGGATACTAAAACACTAAAAAAAATTAAAAAGCTTCTCATTTATTGCCTCTAAGGCGGAACAAAGATCGCCGGATCAGCTAGTAGTCTGATATAAGGGAGCATTGTTGAATTTTCTCAATAATACAATGGCACCTAGACATCAATTTAGACGTATACGGGATTTATTAAAAGAATTAGTAGCCCAGGATCGGAAAGAGTAACTGAAAGAACAGGTTAGATCTTAGTCAGTAAAATTCTGCCCTCCCTGTCACTCAAATATAGAAAGCAGAGAACCCGAAAGAAGGAAAAATAGCCTACATTATCAATACTAACAACACAAAAATACTGATGAGACTGGATAAAACCGCATCTAACTACAATGCGTTCCAAATGAGAATAGGATCGATTGCCATGTTGTGACGTCACGCCGTACTGTCAAATCTAAGAAATTAGGTAGAGTGAACAAAACAGACACTTTAAAAAAATATTTATTTACGAATCGCGAATGAACTAACAATGAAAATTAGAAAGAAAATAGTTTTTTTTTTAAAACTATTTATGATTTAAAAACGATATATTTAGCTAATTTATATTAAACAATCACTTTTTACTTAACCTGGTATTTACTAAGACTTAATAATAAAACGCAAAAAAAAATCATTATTCATACACAAATAAGATTTTTTTGCATACCGTACTTTTCACTTATAATTTGACGGATCGAGGTTATTGACTTTCCTATTCTCATTTGGAACGCAAAGTAAAATGCGATGTATCATATTTACGCCGGAGTTATACAATGTTGTTACTTACCGTTTCTTCAAATACATTCTAAAAGGAAATAATAAAATAAATTTTTGGATAACTAATTTTCTTTGGAAAATATTCTTTGCAGGGAAAGCAAATGGGTTAACGCATCATTATCCTTTAGAATTCTAAAAAAGTGGGGAATAACTATTATCAACTAAATAATGACAATGGACAAAATGAGGAATATTTCGTATTAGATTACGCCCTCAAGTCTGTAAAACTACGATTAGTTCTCTTGTGTTTCTCATACACTTTTATTCTCAGTGATTATCCAATTATACCACAACTAGAAAACTACTGGGAATAAATCCCCTGTTCCCTTCCATTAGTTAAAGTTGTGTTTCACTATATTATACAATTATATTCCCCGTTAACTTACTTGGCGGATTTTTTCAAGAAAATTCGGATCCATTTTTGAAGTTATTCGTTTAGTAGTGGCTATTCGGACATCGCGGAACAGGGCCTAAGAAATACTAAGAATAAGCAAGAAGCAGACAGAATCTTGAAGGGATCACTAAATTGAATGAACACCCAGGACAAATGTTTGTATGATGAGCATGATCATTTGATCTGTGTCTGGGTGTGATTTATCTATAACTTGCGACCCGTCCCAGCTTTGCGCGGTTGCAATGCTGATACTATATATTATGTATGTATTATACACATAAACCTTCCTCTTGAATAGCTCTATCTATTAAAGAAACCGCATCAAAATCCGTTGCGTAGTTTTAAAAATCTAAGCATACAACATTTTTAATGTAAGACATAAAGAAACATTTGTTTTTTTTTAATATACAAAATAAAAAGTGAGGCGAATGATTATAGTGAGTTAAATTGAAGAAATTAAACTTCTACATATACATTATAAAACAGATGTGACGTTAATGCGTGCAGCTTTTACGAGTAATTATTTCTTCTGAATAGTATATCTCCTATTTATTTAATAATGTTTTACGCACACAAAAAAAAAAACCAAGAAGCTGCGTTAGGCATTTTCTACCGGTCACCCTTTGGGCGATGCAGACAAAATAAGGGGTAGGTGCAATAAAAAAGCTGAACAAAACTGTACAAATGAAAAATGAATTAAAAATCAATGGAAAAAAAATGCTAATATTCGACAAAAATAAAAACTTACTTGGTCCAATGAAGGAGGGTTTATTGGCCGAGGCACTGGCGGCTGATGTGTTAACGGTATTAGATTTCTGTGGTCTACATCTGAAAATTACAATCAATAATATATTCATAACAGCTCATGAAGATCTTTCTGAAAACGACAGACACGTTATGGTTACAGTACGGTCGTAGGATCTTGGCGAGTCTGAAGTTAAGCTCTGCGAAGTTTAGCGCTTGAAAACACGCACAAAAATAAAGCTTTTAAAAAAAAAAATGCCAATAACAGTTTTTAACAGCAATAACAAATGCAGATTGCATTTATTTGTTTAAGCCATTTATTTTTATCAAACGCTAAAATCAGCAGAGACTAACTTCAGACGCTCCAAGATCTGACCGTACTGTATCTTACTGTATTACCGAGTTTATCATCAGACCCTGGTTACCATCTAGCACCAAAATACTCGTCAAGACGAATCACACGAGTCCAAACTCGATGAAGTTGTGTCGTTTAACTACCGAGTTCCTATGGCCACCTTGCGATTTCACCATCAAATCAATGTCATAATAAATTTGCATTGGCATATGATTGACATAAGCATGCAAACTGCGAATTGGATCAAATTTAATTTGCAAGATTTGATCACAAACATCAAGACAGGTAAAAATAAATAAAAGTTTGTAAAAAACAATCCTACTTTTGGGTTACATATCTTGGAAAGTATTAAAGAAAAAAAATCCACTATTTTGGTAAGGACAGTATCGCCACGCAGTAGATTCCTGCAGAGGAAAAGAGCAGTCGAGGCCGACCTAGAAAGAGATGGCAAGATGGACTTGAAGCGTACCACGAGGACTGGTTCGATGCGACGCGAGAGAAGAAAGTCTTAAGGGAGGACCTTGCTCAGCAGTGGTATAGTAATGGCAACCATCATCAACATCATTTGAGCCGAAAGACGATACTTTTGGATATAGGCCTCCCCAAGCGCCGCGACAACGAGCGATTCTGTGCGTCTCGCATCAATTGGATTCCAGCAACCCTGACCAGGTCATCGGTCCACCTTGTGGCAGGCCTACCAACGGCAATGGCAATAAAAAAGTAAAATTCTAAGATGGTTAAAAGGCGTAGTAATTATTACTAGTGTAAGTAGGTATTTCCTTGGTTAATATCGAAGCGTGGCCGCGGCAGACGACAAAGGAGATGGCGGGACGACCTGGATGTCTTCCTTGAGAATTGGAACAATAAAGCATGTGACCAAGGTAACTGGAAAAAATGGAGGGAGACCTTTGCCCAGCAGTGCGACAGCACAGGCTAGCTATAATAATAATAAGTAGGTATTACTTTGATCGGGGTCGAAGGAGTCGCGGCAGACCAAGGAGATGGTGGGACGACTTGGATACCTTTCTTAGGAATTGGCAAGAAGTGGCTCAAGACAGTGAACAGTGGATGGAATGGAGGGACGTCTTTGCCCAGCAGTGGGACAGTGGGCTAGTAATAAATAAATAAATAATTACCTTGATGTACTACGGGGTGCCTTAGCGGGCCTGACGTGGGGATGGGCAAAGGCGGCGGCGGCAACGTCGGCAACATCCTGTGGTCCACGTCTTCTAACTCTGTAATTAAATTAATACAATATAAGTATCCTCTTACTCATCATCATCCTACCCTTATCCCATGTTGACTTGGGGTCGGTGCAACATGTTTTTTTCTTCCACTCTGTCCTGTCACCCGTCACACTATCACTAACTCCCTTTTCATAATATACTGTTTTTTTTTTTATGGTGGGCAAAAATCATCCAATGACGAATCCCACTCTTGGGCGGCACTTGAGCGGGAAACAGTATCAGCCTCTTACTGACTAAACACCCCACCCCGTTCCTCCTTGCCCTTCTCACTGGGGCCAAGCCTTCCTTTCAGAAAGGGACAGTGTGCCCCAGTAGGTTTCTCATAATATACTGTTACTATTTTGGGTTATAATAAAGATAATTCTATCTATCTATGTCATCTATACATATATCTAAATAAAAAGTGAAACTGACTGACTTGCATATCAATGCTCAGCCGAAACTACTGGGACTAAGAGTGTGAAATTTTGCAGAAGTTTTCCTTTTATGACGTAGGCGAGCACTAAAAAAAGGATTTTCTAAAATCCATTCCCTAAGGAAATGAAGGGGGTAGCAAGAAACACAATTAAGCACACTAGTCATTCTGAAATCAACCGTTTATACACATAATACAGAGTTCATATTTGTATGTAGAAAACAAAGCACTTACGTCCTAGCAATGGTAATGAGGGCGGCGGTGGAGGGGGAGGTAAGATACCTCTGTGGTCCACATCAGCTGGGATTTCCTGTAAATAGTAGCGAGAATATACATACCATTAAATGAACTATATGGGCTTTGTCGTTAAAACATATATGGTATTAAACAGATTTCTTATAATAAATAGGTATTATTAAAAAGTAGATTTTTATTGCCTTCTGAATTGCTAAGACATCTACAATCCAGGAGCGTCTGTATGACAGTGGCTTACATAGAAAATAACTAGTTGTTGATAATTATTTTCTATGTAAGCGACTTTCTGGGTGATTGTAAAAAAAATAACCACGAAGGCTAAGGCGGGAGCTGTGTTCTGCTTCCACATAAGCCCTCTAAACTAATCTGGCCGTGTCAGAGTGCCCTACAATTCCAAGCTAGTTTTGCTCGCTCTTGGACTAAGTATCCTTAGTCGTTTAATTGGCGTTGTAAAAAAGATTCATTAGTTTATTATACTAAAATCAGAAGTTTGATCCAATGTGTGGTGTGTCCAATAAAAAAATACAAACACACAAACTATTTCTTATGTTTGGCGGAAGATTTCCAAAAAATTGCGACAAAATTTTCCTGTTATCAAAATTAATATCAGTGATAGTGGGCAAGCCAGTTTCAGTCAGACAAATATGTGGCTTGCTTTAAACTTTTAAAATAATATCGTCGTGTCGGGTAATGACTACGACAACAAGAGACTAAGGTCAGCGAGTGGATTGATAAAACAAAATAAAGAAAACATGTTTATATTTGTAATAAATGCGGTGTACAATAAAGTATAAATAATTAAATAATAAATAAAAAATAATAATTACAAACTTAAACGTAAAAAATATATATAACAAAAATAAAGAAATAAAATTAACAATAACAATAGGTCTCACGGCTGTGCCAAACAGCATAATGTCAGACAACTACGTAGCAGTTGCCTGATGATCATATAACATAATAATATGGATTGTACCTGTGGGTAGCGCACGGGCTCGGGCGGCGGCAGCGGGCGCGGCGCGGGCGGCGGCGACTCGGGCGTGTCGGCGAACTTGGCGCCCAGCGCCGGCACTGCGCGCTGGGTCAAACAGGGCATACTCTATAACCAACGTAAGATGACCGTACGATCAGATTAAAGGTACAAACAACTACATTGGACCCAGTGGTACATGGATGGACCCATGGGCGGATTAGAAATAGCGTCTCTCTTACTGACTAAAAAACCCACCCCATTCACACTTTGCCTTTATACCAGAGCCAGAGTCTTCCTTTCAGAAGTGAACCTTTGGCCCCAGCAGGCTTTGATCCAAGAATTTTCGCAGGATCTACGTTTTGCTGACAATTCCTTGAGGGAAGGAACATAGACGGCTTTTAGTCGTAAGTCTGTTATAGTACAATACATATAAGATCAAACAATCCCCCGCTGTATCGCACTTCAATTGAGACCCGCAAATCTGTTACTGCACATCGAAGGTCGATGGCCATTTTGATTCAACTTAAATACCACGTAATGTACACCTTATCGCTATACACCTAGAGTCAAAAATACATTTGATTTTCCACCTCAAAAATAAAAAGGGTGTACTTCAGCAAAATAATTTTGAGTCTAAAAAAGGAAGCTCCAACCATCTTCCTTATGTAGAGGGTCTTTAAAGCCACTACAGTCTACATGTATTATTAAAATAGGAATTAATCAGAGGAACTAAATAAACGCATAATCATACTAGACTAAAAATTAAATCATAAATATTACAGCAAACATTTCCCAATTCTAATTAAATTCGTCAGTAATTTCACACTTATTTTTAAGACTTATTAAGGTATACATTTTAAAATTGACAAAAGGTGCTGATTGATGATTTTAAAATTTCTGAAGGACTTATTTTAATTGGTATATGTGAACACGGCTTTTAAATAACTACTACTATACTATAACCAAATTGGTCAAGGGTCGTGATTAAGGGCGTAGTTACTCATCGTATATATATATCCCGCAGGAATGATGAGTCACTATTTTCTCAACGCGAATACACTATAGGTATATTCGTTTGTAAAAGAACTAAATAAAAACTATAAACTTACAGGCACCGGCCAGGCAGCACTCCATGGGCTTGTCGGCTCTGGGTGGTAAGGTTCCGGTTCATCTGTAAAAAAAAACATTACTTACACTAACCTACACTTTTGAATCAATATAATCTTATATTAGCTGGATAGTGGTTCAAACGAAATTTTACTGATATAATTGATATTAAACCTTAAAGACAGCTACAATAGAGTATAAATTAGCATAAGCGGGAACAAGTTGCTTAAGACACAGTACAGGTTTTATTTATCTCCCCTTATTTCAGTTGACCAATTATAAAAAATCTTTGTTTACATAGAGTAATAGTTATATTATTTACACATAATCTTTGATATTACAGTACGGCCGTACCGTGGTTCATGCGCAAAACGTCTCTTTCGCAAGTACTTATTTTCATACTGGAATGTACATTAGTACCAAAATTTAAACATCATAATTGCACTATAATTTTAATTTAAACGATTACTGTTTTGAAAATCAAAATTTTATTCTTAAGTCGAAAGAGACATTCTGCGAAAGAGACATTTTGAGAAATAGACATTCTGAAAAAGAGACGATTTACGAACAGAAGACATTTTGCGAAAGAGACGTTTTGCGCATGAGCCCGTAATGTACCACTGCTTGGACCTCCTCTGTTACTCTCCAGGCATACGAAGAGCATGTTAGTGAATGTCACACGTCTTAGATTTGTTTTTTATTCTAGGACATGCAGGTTTCCTCACGATTGTTTTCCTTCACCGTTTAAAATTACATTACTACTACTATTTAATTGGTTAGTCGGGGCCGGGGTTCTTGCCTAATGTAATTTTGAAATACCTAACCAAATTTTTTCTAAAAAAAAATCTAAATAAAAGCCTAAATATTATCTAGTAACGAAAGACCTATTTTGATGGAAATTGTCAGGTGGAACCGTGAAACGAAACATAATGTCAAGATATTTCCAGGCAGCAGAAGTCCACTGCTGGACATAGGCCTCCCTAAGCGCGTCGCCTTATGGGTCGCCGTGTGCTCCTCGCATCCAGCTCGACTCCTTCGGCCCAATAACTACAACAACTACTTTTAGCTAACTTTTCAATAGAAGCCTTATTAGAAGCTGATTTGACGTATTTGATATGTTTCTAAAGGTAATTTTTATTTTTCAATTATCATCTTCCTGCCCTTGTTCCGTTTTATTTGGGGTCGGCGCAATATGTTTTTCTTTTCTGCCATTCTGTCATGTCACCATCACTTACTCCTCTTTCATTCATATCACATCTCACACAATCCATCCATATTTCCTTTGGTCTCCCTCTCCATCCATCCACATTCATACTCATGACCTTTTTGTAACATGCGTTTCATCCCTCCTTTGTACATGGCCATACCAAGACAAATTGTTTCCTTTCAACTTTTCAGTCACTGGCGCCACTTTCAAACTTCCTCTAATACACTCATTTATCACTTTATCCATTTTCGTCACACCACATATCTATCTCAATATTCTCATCTCTGCTACATGCAATCTCTTTTCATCCGTCTTTTTCATAGCCCAACATTCTGACCCATACAGTAGGACAGGCCTTATCACGGACTTGTAGATTTTACCCTTCAACTTGAGGGGCATCCGTGGGTCGCAAATTGTTCCAGTGACATGTCGCCATTTCATCCATCCTGAGCTGATCCAATGTGCCACATCTCGGTCTATCTCACCATTTTCATTTTTTCATTTATTTCCCTTGTATAAGCGACCCAAGGTACCGAAAGTCAAAACAGATTGGTATTGGCGTTCCGGCGAGAGCTATGGGCACAGGACTAGAGAAACCACCGAAATCGCAGAACAGATACTCGGTTTTAATTCTGCATAATTTTAGGCCAACACTCTCCTTCTAAATCAACACTATTTTATTTCCCTTTTATTTTTTAACGTCATTAAATACGTTAGGTGCATTATGAGCAAATAAGTCCGATTTTATAAAAGTGTCTTAGTGCTAGTGTGAATAAGCTCTTAATAAGCTATTGCGCCTCATCATCAACAATTGTTGCAAATGTTGCAATTGTTGTTTATTGTTGTTGATGGTACCCTTTTTTATACCCTTTTTTGTTTATAGCCCTTCAAAAAAACAAAGGCATGCTTTTAGCATAATTTTTTTGTTCATTTTTGTGATCTCATGCTAATATGAATGAAATAAATAGCAATCAGTTGGCATAATATAAAATTGGAATAAGTCCAGCAACATAATTAATGGTACAAATAAAAAATTATACCATTTTATAACATTTACTAGCGTTTAAAACGCGTTTGTCACGTAGTCATGACGTGGGCGCGCTGGACACATTAACTATGTCATGTATACAAGACTGTGGCGGTCAAGACTTAGCAAATAAGCTCGTTTAATTTTTCATTAAAACTTTTGACACCCAAGCGAAGGCCGTTCGCACACCTATTGTTGAAAGGTTCATCATCATCAGCCTTTTTAATGTTCCCACTGCTGGGACATAGGCCTCCTCTCTAGGAGAGGGTTTCAAAAGACGTCGAAAGGTTAATAATTATAAATACCAGTGAGATCCATGGTGCCATAGAAGGAGATGGGAGGCGGCGGATTGCCCGGCGTGTCGGGTGTTAGCAAGTCTAGCCCGGGCAACGTGTCCTGTGACTTTTGTGACAGCGACGCGCTAGTTACTGTGAACAAATGTTTTGTGCCCGTTTAAAATATTAACACGCTTGTATTATGATAATTCATTAATCTTACAATCATTAATTTTCGAAAGTCAAATTCATTTTTTTTTTATTTCACATAGGCCTATATGGGCACTTGTAAAACATCAAAAGCTAGTGCACGGTTCCAAATTGGCCGTTTCCTATGGAGAACAACCGGCAAAAAACTCCATGGTATAGTAACCATGGAGTTTTTTTTTTTTAATAGTTTAAGAAGATAGAAAGGCGAGGCTTGCGAGAATTTCTGATGATAAATTCTTGGGCGATATTCCCAGATATTTCCCACCAGAAAATAATATAATTTATTAAGATTCTTAATAAATCTTCTTTCATTTTATTAATACGTTTATTTTACACTATCGCCATAATCTTTCGGCCCAACACTTTACTAGTTATATCTGAGACACCGCCATTAAAAAAAAAATATGTTTATTGTTTATCAAAACCTATTGAGTTAACAGAAGAAACATCTTATGGTAATCTTTTTTTTCCATCTAATAAATCAGTATATTATTTAGGTTATATCTATTTATACTACAGTTACTGTGTATATATATTACTAGCTTTTGTCCGCGGCTTCGCCCGCGTACATAAAATATAGCCTATATATATCACTCAGAAGTAAAACAGCTTTCTATTGTTGCTAAAATTTTTCCAATCGGACCAGTAGTTTCAGAGATTACCTCCTACAAACAAAAAAAGTAAAAAAACAAACTTTACGTCTTTATTATATTAGTGTAGATTACATACAAACTAAAAATAATAATATGTACAAACAAATAGCCAACCAAACTCATAACGCATCAAAAAATTCATCCACATCGAAGTCAATGGGATGACAATGCTGATTCGTTGACCGAAGAAAAGCCCAACCCTCTGGTCTTAACTTTAATCTTAACTTTAGTTGTAATACACATCAACTTTTTTCTGAAACTCGTCTACTAAAAAAAACTCGATAGAAATTACACATTAAAAAAATCTGAACTAGTCTGGTAAAATAATAAATAACGATAATAAAAGGCAAATTGTGATGCGTAACTTTCCCGACCGAGTTTTTACGAAGGAACATTTTGTAGTTTTAAGAAGCCTGTAACATATTACAGGCTATTTTCTACCCTCCTACCCCCTCATCATCAAAAAAAACCCCTCATCATCATTTCAGTCGAAAGACGTCCACTGTTGGACACAGAGAGACCTACACACGCTATTACGCGCTTACGAAACCCGTAACAGCATCAAACAAGGATGCAAGTCCAAGACGTCTTTAACACTTGCATTATAATTTTATATCTATGTTAATGTCGCAGCTATCTAGTTAAATTGGCCATCCAATTGAACGCCTAGGGCGTTCGGTAAACGCCGAATACAATCAAAATACATATCACTGTCAGCTATAAGACCGCAACTATATCTATAGATTTAAGATTTGTATAAGTTATGAACCATTTTGTAGTAAATTAAGTTTATTTTATTAGGGTATTTTTAATGCTGTGCAGATTTCATGACGCATGCGGGCCCCACAAATGTCCTTGTTATACAAGTATTTATTGTAATGCGTGGTATACGCACGTGAAATCGGGCAATAGTCCCACATGCGGAGTATTGCCGCATGTGGGATGAAACTCAAAAACATCCTCAGGCCCAGCGCACAACGCTAGAGGCGCGGCGGAGCGCAACATTGAAGACAACAATTTAATATAAAACTTAACTACCTTAACCTACGAAAAAAAATGAAAAAAATCGCATGCGGCGCTCGGAGCGCCTTCAAGCTTTTACAAGAGCATGGGCGCGAGTGTTTGTAGACCGTATGTCAAGGTAGTTAAAGTTTATATTAAAATGTTGTCTTCAATTGCGCTCCGCCGCTTAAACATCAAAGAGATAAACTAACCTGAGTTATTATCCGAGACGTTGGTATTATTGTCCGTCATGAGGTTCTTTAGTACATCGTTTATGCTGAAATCCTGTTCGGGTTGCTTGCTCGGCCTGCTGTTTATAACTTCGATTTTGTTGGCTGTAAAAAAATACGTACTGTTGAATAAACCAACTCAATCTTTATCAAGCACATATAGCTAGTTTAAAAAAAAAACCAATGCAAGTGCGACATACACTTTATCTCGCGCTCGCGCTTTGAGAGTTCCGTAGAAACTTAGTTCAATTCCCGAATGAGTCTTGAAGATTTTTTTGATATATTTGTGTGTGGAAATATACGTTTTTTACGACAAAAGTAGCCGTTATTTTTTTTTTTTTTTTGATGACGAGATGTTTAATTGTTTTTACAGTTTCATGAGGCAGCAGACCTCATCATCAGCTTTAGTACTTTACACCAGTACCCACTGCTGGGACACAGGCCTTCTTTCTAGGAGAAGGAATCTGAGTATATGGTTTTGATTTCAAATAATTTTTCCACGCTTTCTTGAGGTACAAGGTTCTTGACAAACAGACAGATAACAGTAATCGTATAAGGGTGCTGTTTAGTCCATTTGCTATATGGAACCCAAGAAATGCTCAAAAGGCTGCCCAACTTAAATGGGACTGGGCAGGACATGTCTGCGGCATGTCTAGCGAGCTGTGGGCACGTAAAACATAGGATTGGTGCCCGGACACAGCGACGCGGGGCCGCGGCAGACCACGAAGGAGATGACCGGACGACCTGGATTTCTTGCTTGAGAATTAGAACGATGAAACGAGTAACTGAGATAACTGGAAAGAATGGAGGGAGGCCTTTGCTCAGCAGTGGGACAGCACAGGCTAGCAATAATAATAATACGGAACACTAAAAAATACAAAACTCACCATTATTAAGAACTTCAGTGGACTCGTTGAACAACGCCATAGGGTTATCGGATGTGAGAAACGACGTGAGTCCCAAGTTGTACAGCGATCCGTCAGCCGCTATCGAAGAGTTGAAGGTCTGGTCGATGTTGTATCCAACTGTAACAACGTCGTAATCATTTAAATACATAACCAGGACGGGTAGGCGTCAACTACATACAAGTTGATACGATATATGGGCTTTCCATAAAAAGGATCATCATGCAAACCAATTTATTTTTTCTTCTCTGTGTTTATTTGCAATCAGTCGTTGACTATAAGCAAATTTGTGGAGTGCGTTGTGTAATGCCGAGTGTGCCTCCCAGTGGAGACAGCTACTCAATATTGACAGCTAGACCTGGTCTGGTCCTAGGATCAAGCGACGTTTCAAGCGGGTTTTATGCCTGGCACGTATTAGCTGGACTGCTAGATCATTAGGATGATTCGCTAGCCTCTTTTTGTAAGTCTCAGTATTATTTAGGATTTCTTCTTTTACGGTGCACACCATTATGAACAAATTTTACTATGAGACCAACCCAAAAATCACGAAAAAGAACCCGCTGTTCCATAGATGAAAATGTGCAGCGTGTTTTTTGTTGATCCTTTGATCCTTTTTAAGGAAAACCCATCTGTCGTATAAACTTTGTATATACTTGATTCAAAATAACGTTAAGACATTTAAGAAAAGCGTTTTACTGCCCATTCAACCGATTTTGAGTCCTATTATGTTGGTGGAATGACAAATGGCGGCTGCAGTATACAGTTGCTTTTTAATGTTTTTTTTTTTTTGCTTTTAATGCCATCATTACGCCTAAATAAACAGACACAGCCACAGTAGAAATAAAAAAATAGAGAAAATTAGCATTATTAGTTTAGCCTACGGAATAGAAATTAAAATCGGTTGGACAGATAAAAAAAAAGCATTTTTTTAGTCTTAATCTTAACGCAAATGGGGTACAGATACTTACTATCTTCTTCCTCCCCAGCCTCTGTAGGTGCTGGCAGGTCCAAGTCCTCGTCAGGACCAGGAGACGGTACATCTTCATCGCGCCGCGGAGGCGATGGGGCAGCGTTTGGTAAAGTGGGCGTCAACTCGTCCAGTTTCCGTTTTAATGCTCTCACGCGCGCTCCGAAATTTTTGTATGCCTAAAAATTATCACATTAAATTTATCAGTTTAATCTACCTTCATAGCTTTTTTTCTTACAACTAGGCTAGCTCCTCTAGTCCTCAAGTGTTTCCACAACGAATGGGTGCCCAAGCAATCAATAATCATGGCGGTCAGACATTTCTTTGAGGTGTGACTGAAAAGAACTGATCACGGCGTCTTCACCTCCCGCATAACGCAGGTTCTCACCGGACATGACCTCTCGCGCCAGGCAATGGTCCATCATCGAGGAGTTGCCTGCTCATGCAGGCAAAGCCAACAGCGCTCACAACACAGTCGTCACCAACGGGATTCCGAAACCGATTTCCGGCCACCGAAGGCGCAGGCTTACGGACGGTTCCCGAATTTCGACCGCCCAGCAACCGTCCGGACCGAGCCCAAGTCATCGACGGCGCGCACTGTTCCCGCACCCTTCAAGGAGTTCGCAACAAACTGTAGAGACCCAGCAGGGTCGAAGCCTCCTAACTTGGGCCATGGGCTGATGCGAAAGCGTAACACCAGAGATCAAGACAACGAAGGAACAGAGTGGGTCGTTCAGTTAGTAATTCTGACACTATTTACCGCTCCGCACAAAGGCGAGATTTGTCATTGGACAATTTACTCCACCAAAAAAAATCACAACAAATGGTCCTATGGCTCTCGCATCTATAGCATTCTAACGATTCTCACCAGGTCACCACTTCACCATGTGGGAGGCCTTCAACGCTGCATCTTTCAGTGTAATATTAAATAATTTTATGGTACTCACATAAGCAACAACTTTGACTTCACCCCTCTGTGTTGAGTAGTACTGCGTGGCAGTTGTAAGCAGCGCTAGCAACGCTTCCCTAGCCACTATCTCTCTTTGTAAGGCCACCGTGTACCGTTCCACACACGCTATGCCGTCATTCAACTCTTTTTCTACATCATCTTTGTTACCCCTTTCTGGAAATGGCAAATTGTTAACTGTTACCAAACTATTTACAGATAAATGTACACTCGCACCACAAATCACTAATTAATCGAAATAATAAAAAGATCTTTTCTGTTTATTGTTTGATGATGACATAAATGGAATGACGTTAATTCCTCAAGCCCTGGTATATATGGCGATGCCGCGATGTAGGAATGGGGTAAGTTGTTTAGTCAATAAGAGTCAGACAATGTTTCCCGCTCTTGCCATAAAAAAAGATGTTTAATTAATTTAACCATTTATGTCAAGTCCAACAAGTGTTTTGGTGTCTTATTCGCCAGAATAGTGTATTAGCGACTGGGTACTTCTCATTCAGCTTTTCAATCCCCATTGGTGACAGAGTTGACGAGATGGAATATTTGATTGCAGGGTAGTTATGGGATATATACTGCACATAGGCTAAACATATAAAATCAAATGAATAAAAATAGTGATTTGTTGTGCAAGACGGCCTCAAAATCAGACGCCATGTATAATTTACAAAAAAATATATATAAAGCATTTTGTCTGCTGCCTAACTACAGAAAGGAACCTTAACAAACCAAAATAGATAACCCTTTTGCAAATATTATATTTGTAACAGTCAGTTAATTATTCAAAATTAGTTTTTACTGGCTTTCTTCTTTTTTTTATATTTTTATAATTGTTAAACCCATTATTGTTTTCTTAATAAAACAATAATGGGCTTAACAGTTTTTTGATTCAATAATAATCATTTTAAAGTTTTTTTTAACTAGTCAAAAGTATTTCTGTCCAATTCATGTAGCTTTTGACTAATTAACTAAAGACTTATCAATCACATTTTCCATCAGTTTCATATCAAAGATCTATTTAACCTGCATGAATATCATAGCAGTCTGAATTCCCAAAAAACTGATAAATTATAAAAGGTATCTCACAACAGTTGCAAGCCAATCTCAGTCTCCATCATCAAATCTGTCTATGTGACATTAACAACAGAAAAATCACGAACTTACAAAATATTACTTGCTTAATATACCAACACAGGATAAAGTAGACATATCACCTATGTCCTGCTAAATAATAAATCAAACAAAAGATTAAAATATAATAAAACAATATAAAGAATAAAAAATGAATAAAAGCATAGAAAAAGCTAGCAAACCTTCATACAAACCCTTAAGGCTAGCTCGCAGTAGCTCTGCATCGGACAGCTCTAAATGGCTTTCGTGGATATCTTTTAGCCTCATATCTGTGTCTGCTTCTAATACAGCACATTGTTTTATCTTGTTCACTAATTGATTTGGCTAAAAAAATATTTTTTTTTTTATTAATTTATAACAGACAATTATAGTTTTAGTCCGGGAGGTACCGTTGCATTTTAGGTAGTGTTTTTACGCCGATCGGTTGCCATCTTGTTCAACAGATGTTACTATGACTTTTTCATTTGTAATGGTACCTCCCAGACTATTTCGAATACCATAGTTACAGACACATTTGAAAGACAATATGTGAGAGAACACCTGTGTCCTCCTGGGGCTATGACATAAACCCTTTAAAAATCATGTTAATATTGTGTGTTTTGTTAATGATTCAGAGGGGGTGTATTCATCTAGTGTAAATGTATAATATCACTATACAATATCAAATTTTAATTTATTTATTTGTGTAAAAAACTGATTCCTAACATTGAAATTTTAAAAGATTACTTATTAGACATAAACCTTTTAACAAAAAATGATAAGCTTCAAACTCACTCCTTTATAGTAGAGTTAAGTACAGTTCGGTCAAAATATTTCAGCCCTGTGGTAGGTATTCTGAATACACAATATGCATTTACAATTCCTGCACACACACAACTTGTTTGAAGTCCCAAAACAGGATATCAAGTTAAACTATATCTGCCTTCAGTTAGTTTTTTCCTAACAAAGTTTTAGTCTTTGGTGTAGTTACATAAAAAATTGTTAACAAAAACAAAGTGCCCCCGGGGAGTTTTGCATTCATACACCTATTGTCTTTCTATTGTGTCTCTAAGGATGGTATCAAAAGAATTACATACACTTTTTCAGCCGCACAAGAGTTCTTCTTTGAAACGTTATACTTTATGTCCAATTTTATTTTTTATTTCAAACTCAAATAATTTATTTTCAAATAGACCATTTACAAGCACTTTTGAACTGTCAAAATTGAAGGTAATTTGCATGTTCAAAAGTGTAGATCTCTATGGAGAAGAACATGCAAGTAATAATTTGTATGCAGTATAGTCATATAGGTTTAGGTTAATACTTACTTGAAACTCAGAGTCATCATCTTTCTTTATAGCGCCAGCACTAAGCAAGCCAGTGAGATCCGAAAGGAATTCATCATCATACACTGATCTTTGTTCCCATATCTTGAATATTCGCAGGATTTTTGGTCTCACTTTGTCATCCCTGTAAAATAAAGAAAAGATATTAGGTATTGTAAGTCATACAAGCTATGAATAGTTGAATATTAGAGGAAGTCTGAAAGTGGCGCCAGTGACTGAAAAGTTGAAAGGAAATTGTTCGTCTTGGTATGGTCATGTGAAGAGGAGAGATGAAACGCATGCAACAAAAAGAGTTCTGAGTTTACATGTAGATGGATGGAGAGGAAGAGGGAGGCCGAAGAAGAGATGGATGGATTGTGTGAGGAGTGATATGATAGAAAAGGGAGTTAGTGATAGTGTGACAGGTGACAGGACAGAGTGGAAGAAAAAAACGTGTTGCACTGACCCCTAGTAACATATAATAAGGGTAGGACAAGCTATGAATAGTTATCAAAGAGTCTTTCTGTCCAATTATAATTAATTTGTCTTCTAGGCTATAGGCCAGGGTCCATATTGATCGGTGACAACTTTAAACACCATCTATGTACACATATGGATTGCAATTAAATATTGAGTATTGAATAGGCTTTTAACTCTTTGACTGCAATAACTTAAATGCATTAGCATGCCCTAGACGTCAAGCCAAAAAAGTCCATGAGCTATTTTGATAAATTTATTTTAAAAATAAATATTATGTGTCCAATTAAACTACAAGTGTGTACAATTATAGTAGTCAAAATCAGGATGAATTGTTACAAATATCCCTGATTATTAAAACCTATGTCATAGTAAAAACAAAGTGACGTAGATGCTAAAAGACATCATAGAAACTTGACTGGTTGACTGGTAGAGAATACTTTGTTGCATTAAGTCCATGAATGTAGCACTGTACATGAAGTTAAATAAATAAATAGGCATCTGAAGCTATGGTGGTTAAGGGTTAATAAACTAGTTTGCCTCACCATCAAGATCACAGTCAAGCACAAATTTATATAATTTAAAAAAAACTGTTTACACCAATTCCAGTACAGCTACTATTGAAAAAAAAAAAACAAAAACCCAGTGACTATGGTAAACAATAACAATTGGATTTTAAATATTATTACTGACTTAGTTGTATACTTATTATTTTAAAACAATGACTGTGTGAATGTAATAAACTAAAAAACTACCTATTGATAGGTCATGCAGTAATCAACAATAGACAGTTAGTGATTGGTATTGGTAACACAGAACAATGTTGTCTTTATGTATGCACTTTTCAAATTACATAAAAATATTTGTTCATGTGGTTTTAAAAAGTTTTGCCCAAATAGCAGAGCTTAAACAGAACAAAAATTATTGTTATTTTTAATAACAATTTTACTATAATTACACAGGTTATTTATGGCTTATGTTTTGATTTTCCTAACATACAGGATATTTCTTATTTTATAACTTTATCACAGTAATTTTAGAGTAGTAATAATTTATTATGACATTTTTAATGACAAAAACTCTAGATTAATTGAGAATAATTTTTAATGCTAAGAATAATCCATAAACGGTAAACCTGACCATATCAACATGGACTAACCTGACTAAAGGTGTAGCTTTCTGTAGGTTGAGCCCCCAGCTCTCTACAAACTCATAATTCTTCCTCTTGCTGTACTGAATCACATCATTGGCCAAGTAAAATAAAACCAGCCTCTGTTCCACCTTTACTCTTTTCAACACATTCAGCCAGCTTTGTACTATCTTTTTATGGTGCGGCCTTTGTTTCAGGCACCACGTCGATAACCCCTGGATACTCTCCTGAGTATCCTTCAGCTGACTCAAACGTTTCTCAAACGCTAAGGTGTTAAAATCTTCTGTTTCACCCATTGTTATCAAACTCACAAATGATCACTGACACATTACACTTTTTATTACTTTTGTAGCGTCCCTTAACATGACAGTCACTAATTTATTTTACACACTTTTCATAAACACAACCATAATTATAGAAACGAATTTATATTGATAAAATCAACTTAGAGTATAAAATTTTTAACAAATAAACTCAACGAAAACCGCGTTGTTAGCACTTAACCAGATAACAAGTCAAATACATATCTAAGCACGAAATGTTATATTCCTTTCATTATTCTCTGTAAAACTGTATAAAACAGTTTTATTATAAAGGTTTGAACAGTTATTTCTAAACAAATACAGAGAAATAGGAATTATTACGGAACTATATTACCAAAGACAACAACCGCCATTTTCTCTGTGTGATTGTTTTTATAGAATTCACATGGACAACGGCAGGCAAAAATATTACACATACAGCCTATAATGCGTTTTGTTTACATTTTTTTATTAATTGCATCTAAATTATAAACAGTTAGTTTGTATTCTTTTATAGTGTTTATAGTAGAATAAACATTTTTATCATGCTTATTGTAGTGAATAAATGCATGTATCGCCCAAACTGGACCTTTAGCTTTTAATCGTACGTCCCTTACACGACCTGCTGTGAGCGGCAGCTAACTGCCTTTTCACGACGTAGCTGCAGGCCTGCCTGTCACAGTAGCAAGGTCGTAAAACGTTCGATTAAAGGCTTAAGATCCAGTTAGGGTTGTTTTGTTAATTTATTTACATCTATAAGTAATATAAAGACATTTACGATAAAAATCGTCAGGAATACTGAAGGGCTTTGTATCTATACTTAAGCAATAAAAGAAAAAGGTGTGTTGTCTATGGTATTTATCTTAGTGATGTGCTGACTCGCTTGTTTCGTAAATCGAGTCGGTTTATTGTATTCAGAACTTGATTCGATTGCGCTGAGGCCAATACTCAAATTCTAAATTTAGTATTTGAGACTAGGACTTGAGTCTAGAACTCATCTAGAAATTCGAGTTAAACTAAAATTTTGAAATTCGAGTTCAGTACTCGAATTTACTACAAAACAAAAAATCCAATAAGAGTAAACTTCAAACAACTAATGATTACTAGCGACCTACCCCAGTTTTGAACAGGTGCAATGCTGATAATTATTAATTAATATATTAAGGTTTATATGTAGAATACATTACATATAAACTTTCCTCTCCAATCACGGAATCTGTTAAAAAATAAACCACATCAAAATCCATTGCGTAGTTTTATATATCTGAGTATACATATAGAGCAAGAGCCCAGGCCGCCAGACGTTACCTATTTTCTGAGTAACAAAATGTATCGTATAGAATAGTGCTAGTGTATACTCTGAAGGTACACATACCTGCTAGCTTGGACCGAAGGCCAATTTAAAGGTACCAGGTACTAAAGGTAAATAAAAAAATCTCTCACTTTTTTTAAAGTCTGAGTGATAATTTTTGTATATATTTTACACAATTTCATTAGAAATTTCAAATCAATGTTGCCAGACAGTTTTCGTTGGCGGTAACTTCCACCCGACGCTTTAAAGTTTGAACATTATTTTTTCGTAAACATGTAGGTATGTATACCTTCAGAGTATACGCTATCAGTATTCTTTACGATACATTTCGTTACAAAGAAAATAAGTAACGTCTGGCGGCCCTGAGCTCTTGGACCAATAGGAACAGTCAGCGGAAAGTGACTTTGTTTTATCATACTACTAGCTTTTGCCCGCGGCTTCGCTCCCGGCAACAGATTATTCTACTTTACTCTACCCTACCCTACTCTACTCTAAAAAAAAAAGTAAAAAAAAAGTATCCTATGTCATTCTCCTGGCTCTAAACTACCTCCCTGCCAATTTTCAGCTAAATCGGTTCAGCCGATCTCGAGTTATAAGTGTTGTAACAAACCCGACTTTCTTTTATATACATAGATGTAGTGAAGTACTGACGCACAACGATAGTCATTCAAACGTTTGTAAACATTACATAAAAAATATTTAAAACATCCTAAGGAGGAAATTAGGAACCAGAAATAAGATAAAAATTAATTAGTTTTTACGCAACATAAAAGGTATTTTTAGAAGTCGTCTAACCTATTTAGATATTGAATTTGGTTTCATTAGCTTTATGAGTATAAATTTCAAAGTATTTTTACTTATTAAAAAGATAGGTAGGTAAACCAAGTTATTAATTAAGTATGTACAAACATCAATATTGAATTATTCAAATAAATCGTCACACGTGACGTCACAACAAAGCAATTGATTCTATTCTCATTGTAACGCATTGTAGTACCTACTCAGATATCGATTCCAAGCAGGAATCGAATCTGACTCGAATTAAACCATACTCGCTTGGCACAACACTAATTTTGCTGTGCTTGTGTCCACTTGTATCGGTCGAGTTTTGCCAGTGTGTGAGTTGAAAGGAGTGGGGAACACCGAAACGAAGTACTTTATAATTTAGTGTGGGGAACATTCGTTTAACTATTTTCATTTTCCAATATTCTAACACACAACTATAGTTGTCCTATCATACTGCTGAGTTTTAAAATCCTCCTGGGAAAGAACCTATGTAAGTACCTACCTTAATATTTATATTCCTCAATCACCAAAAAACATGTTAGAGATTTGGGAGTTAGTGACTCACACTTATTATTGTTTTATCACAGAATTTTGACTATCGTGTATTCGTCATAAATACCTCTGGAAATCTATGCAAAGATTAGGTAATTTAATTCATGGCCATCTACAATTTATAAAACATTAACGTACCGGTTCACTTTTGAAGCACTGTATGTTCACGGTAAGTTCGATTTTAAAAAAAATCTTCATTTAGAAACACTAAGGGCTTTTTACAGATTCAGTATGATTGATCATGTCTACCTGTCTATTACAAGTTACAACAAGTGCGCGCCCCGACGCACCGGGCGGCGTTTTTCGTGTTTCGGTAAAGCCCGTGAGCTTTTCATTACATTAGGTATTTACTGTTTCCGTCGCTCTTATGCAGTTGCATACAGTGCGAGAAACATAAATGATTCGCTCGCAATCTCGTATTGATTACTGCGTTCGCCGATGGGATGTAGGTAGTTAGGTATCGTAAGGTGCTTACAACAGGGAAATTGATTTTCCCAGTCTAGTTTGCTCAGGCTTTAGGGCATTGAGTGGGAGCTCAATCGTGCCGAGACTGATCATGTTGCTATTTATAGGTAGGTAGGAACCTAAGAAATTTGTGAGTCAAAACCTATTTAGCATCAATTAGCTTGTATTTTTCCTGTTGAATGCCTGTGCTATAAAGCGCCAAAAGCATTGCGATTTGTTTTACTTATAAGTACAGATAATTTACCACGTTTTGATTTACATAATCATTACATAGTACCTATAAAACAAAGTTGGCTGTCCTTGTGTATGCTTAGATCTTTAAAAGTGGGACATTACTAACGAAACATTGGGTAGTGATCACGTAATTATTAAAATTGTATTTAAAACATCAAATGGGTGTACAAATCAAAATTCTGTTAAAAAACGAAATTTTAAAAAAGCTAATTGGTTACTGTACAAACAAACCCTAGAACAAACATTTTTATATGAAAACATAGGCGCTTTAGATAGTGTTCAGGTAAAATATGATATCTTTGTAAATAGAATTAATTCTGCCGCGGAAAAAAGTATTCCTTTGGTCAAGATTTGTACTGACCCTTTGTCTAAATTTAAACCGAAGCCTTATTGGAACGCTGATCTATCGAAAGCAGTTGCTAAGAGAAGATTAGCGTTATCGAAATTTAGGCGAAACCCGACCCCTTGCAATTTAGATATTTTAGAAAAACATACCCATGACGCAAAATTATCTTTAATTCGAGCCAAGTCACAAGGGTGGAGGGATTTTTGTAGCAGTATTAATGAATCAACCTCGGTCTCGGAAGCTTGGAATAGAATGCGATGGATGAAAGGGCATAAAAGATCAAAATTTTATGCTTCAAAGCAACAAATTGAAGATTTATTATGTAGTCTCGCTCCAGATTATGTCATTCCTCAGATGCCAGTAATTGATTCCAATAATACATCCCTAGAAATTAAATTTACTACTCAAGAACTCGATAAATGTCTTAAAAAGAAAGATACTGCACCGGGAGATGATCAAATAACGTTCTCTATGCTTTATAATCTTCCAAAATCAGCAAAATTGTACCTATTAGAAATATATAATTTGATTCTAGAAACTGGTAATATTCCCATCCAATGGCGAGATATTAAAATAGTACCGATCCCCAAAAACTGTACAGGTTCAGACATTCCCTTAAAGTTAAGACCAATTTCTCTAATTTCTTGTACATGCAAAATATTCCATACTTTATTATGTAAAAGACTAGAATGGTATGTGGAGAAAGAAAAATGTTTATCAATGAATACTGTTGGATTTAGACGTTCTCAGTCATGTTTGGATTGTTTGACTCGATTGGCTTGCTACATCCAGATGGGTTTCTCTAAGAATTATCCTACGCTGGCGTGCTTTCTAGATATAGAAAATGCGTACAACAATGTAACGGTAGATAGTGTTATCCAAGCCCTTAACGGAATTAACGTTGGAAAGAAAATATGCAAATATTTGTGGGAATTCTTGTCAGAAAGGCACCTCAAAAGCACATTCGACGGTAATGAAGCTAACTTCTTGGTTAGATGGACCAGCAATGGCATTGGCCAAGGTGACCCATTATCCCCTTTTTTTTTTAATATAGTTACCCATCAAATTTGTCACAATATTACTAACGTTATAATATCACAGTATGCCGACGACTTCGTCCTCTATACTAGCTGTAAAAATCTTGCTGATAGTGTTTTAGAAGTACAAAGTGCGATCGGTACAATTATTAAATTATTAGGACAGCTAGGTCTAGAATTATCAGGTAATAAATCGCAAGTCTGCCTGTTTAGTAGAGGGAGAAGGAGACAACAAATCACCCTAAACATTAATGGCTCACTAGTAAGTCAATCTGAATATGTTAAATACCTGGGAATATGGATGGATAGAAGCCTACGCTGGGGAAAGCACATTAATGAGACATGTGGGAAAACTCAAAGGTTTTTGAGTATACTAAAAGTTTTGGCAGGAACAGCATGGGGTATGCACCCTAAACATCTTCGTAGGCTGTACATAGCCCTAATCCGAAGTAGGGCTGATTATGCAAGTTTTCTTTTCGATAACAGTGCAAAAACACACACAAGTAAATTGGACAAGGTACAAAACCAAGCAATGAGGATAATTGGTGGTTTTATACGAACCACTCCCATCCATGTCATGGAGTGTGAATTGTCTATCCCTAATCTAGCACTAAGAAGAAAATATCTAGCAATTAAATACTGTTTAAAATCGCAATCTTTTGATAATAATTTAATATTAGATCTTTTAAATAGTTTAAGGAGCCACATTTCTAATACTTATTGGCGGAATAAGAAAATACCTTTACTAGTAACGGTATATAACAGTACTAAAGACGAAGTTGTGTCATCCAGTTATCCCTTAGAAATGTTCAGCTTAGATACTTGGGTTTCAAATATAAACGTAGGTGACAGTATTAGAGATACCTTAGATAATATGAAACTATGTAAGAAATCATATGATAGTAACATCCTGAAAAACATAATAATGGAAGAATTACATACTAAATATTTTGGATGGCTAAAACTATATACGGATGGTTCTAAAATAGGAAATGTTCTTGGTGCTGCCTTTTACGATCCGAGGCACAAAGTTAAAGGTTTATTTAAAATATGTAACAGTAATATATGTATTATGACGGCGGAGCTCGTTGCAATATCGAAGGCTCTAACATATTTACAAAATGCGGAAATCGATAACAATAGGATTGTCATTTTTGTAGACAGTAGAAGTGCTCTGCAGCATATGGTTCGATGCGCCTCTGGCCACAGAGGTGTCTCGATAACATATGCTGTATTAAGCCAAATATGGTATTTCACATGCAATAATATTGATGTGATATTGCAATGGGTTCCGTCACATGTGGGTTTACGGGGGAACGAGGAGGTTGACCAATTAGCAAAGACTTCTGTTGTGGACGGTATTGAGCTGAATATTACTCCGAGCTACTTTGAACTTCTGCCAAAATACAAAATTGAATGCTCTAATAATTGGAAGGAATATTTTAATAAAATGTCATTAGAAAAGGGAATTTGGTACAAGACATTGCAATGTGAACCTCCTCGTATTCCTTGGTTTGCCAATATTAAGCTTAGTAGAAAATTTATAATAATAGCGCATAGACTACGGTCGGGACACGTTCCACTCAACAAGTTTCGGCACTTAATGGGGAAAAGTGACAGTCCCAACTGTGCACAATGTGATGTGATGGAGGATGTCCATCACTTGTTGGTGGAATGCGTCAGGACCCGAGCTGCTAGAGAGGTGCTGATGAATACATTTAAAATTAATCTGATAGATGTTGGTTTTGTTCAAAGTATTTTATCAGAGCCTGTTTCTAATGCAGCTATTTTACTGTACAAAATAGTATATAAGGTTTTTAAGTCGGAATAGCGTTAAAATTTTTGTATTAGGTTATGATGGGGCTGGCGTGGTCGTATTGTGACCAAAAGCCCCTAAATTTCTAGTAGATAATAAAAAAAAAAAAAAAAAAATCTTTAAAAGTACGCAACGGATTTTGATGCGGTTTTTTTAATGTTTAGAGTGATTCAAGAGGAAGGTTTATGTGTATAATAATGCATAATACTTACATTCAATATCAGTACCCGTGCGAAGCTGGGGCGGGTCACTAGTAATTGTATAATCGGAAGGCACCGGGCGATATTTACTGGCCACTATTAGATACTACGTGATATTTTTATAACCATCCAAATATTTGATACGGGCATAAAAAAAGAATAGGTTTAAAAAAAGACAAAACACGAAAAAAAAATTACAAAGTTCCTTCGCATTTATGTACCTAACTCAAAAAATTGTTAGGAGCAACTGTTTTTTGTTTTTATTCTTAGTTAATAGGATATCAAAAAAATGTCTACTCTTTCTGTCCAATTATAATTAAGGTGTCTTCTAGGCTGTCTGATCTTGGCGAGTCTCAAGTTAGGCTTTGCGAATTTTAGCGCTTGAAAACTCGTAAAAAATAAATGGTTTAAACAGATATTTGCAATTTGCAGTTGTTATGGAGTTAATTAATGCACACAAACTCTTACTGCCGCCTGGCTGGGCCCACATAGAGCCCCTTTGTGAGCCCCACTTTTAAATATATTTTTTTTTTTTGCGAAACATTGACTGATTTATATAATTATGCTCTGTAAGTGAAGATCACCATTACCAATCTGAAGATCACCTTAGCCAGCAATTTTTAGAGTAAACATAAAAAAATGCCGTTTGAAAGGAGCAGGGGAGCCAGGCAATAAAATAACATGTATTTTTTTTTGCAATAGTACTATTTATTGGTCGTACGAAAAAACCATAAAGTGATATTTATAAGAGTCTATATTAAAGTACAATAATAATTTTCTAAAACTGAAATAAAAGTAGCAACTCTTATTACTTCTTACGTAATAAAATTTCTGTCATTGAAATTCGTCAATATACTATTGTAAAGGCTTGCAAATGGCTCATCGCTATCTACCTGTTTTGTGTCACCTAACCAAAATAAATAATAAAATAAGTTTTGTCCAGCCATTTCGGAGATTAGTCGGCATAAACAGACTCGCTCCAGGGCCCCAGGAGTCTCTACCCAGTAGGCTACCATCTTACGGAGCCCTACGGTTTCGCTGAAGTCTCCTTGAGGTGCGCGTCGTCACTACGCGCTGTTGACAATTCGAGATCGGTCCGGACTCCGCAAGTTCTGGCTTACGGTAGCTGGAAACTCAGGTTCGGACTCCCGGCGGCTGGAACGTGAGGAATACCGTTCCCTCAAGCGTGCGGCCGCCTCCTTCGCTAACATTACTGCTTCGCTGAAAGAATCCTCTCATACTTCTTCATTAAGGCCACTGCATACGTGACGGGATAATACCTCGGACGGGACGTGAACGGGAACGGGACATGACTTCAAGACCGCCCCGTCAGTGCTACGTTCTCGTCCCGTCCGTGTCCCCGTGATATATGCGCTTGCATATACATTTTGTATGAAACGATATTTCCAAAATTTCCGGTTTCGTCCCGTCCGTGAAAAAAACCCGTCACGTATGCAGCGAACTTAATTCTCCATCGATTATAAATATGACATAGATACACCACACTTTTAAAGTTGAACTAGTGAATTTGGCGCTAAAATATTGCAATCATAATCCACTTGTTTTGGCACTTTCATCAATTGAGTGACGAAAGTGGGCGTGTACGTCTGATATCAAAGGATTATGTACCTACATACGCTTTCGATTAAGCTGATATGATACTTAGCTGTCTGTCCAATGTTTACCAGGATTCCTTCATTTAAATAAATCAATAATAACAGGCGATAGCCAATAGAGAAGGGACTTGGCATTCTATAATTCACCAATATCTTGGGTACAACTAATCGGAATGTGAAATCGTGTGTGTAGTTCCATATACCCTGCAAAACGATATCTTTATTGTGTTGTGTGTAGGTAATCTTGTCAAGAAACTTAATCCCTTCCAAACATACTTTTGGATACGCTTTAATTTTTTTTATATACCAAGATACAAACTGTTTACCCAAATACCGACATATGATTTATGGACCAAGTTCGGAAAAAGAACGGATAAATTCTTCATCTGCCAATGATGTGCGAAGTAATGAGGCGACAGATGGATGTGTAGCGATATTGTACGGCAATGCGTAGCTGACTCCGCATAGTCAATTCTTTCTCTCCACACATTCCTCAAGTTCTTAAGTTGGTGATCTACTTACGAGCCTATATTGCGGTTTTAAAAAAAAATCGGTTTTATTCTCGGCTCGTTGGTGCTGATCGACTAGCGAGCTCGCTGGCTGACTATTGCAATGAAATACCGGCGAACGCACACCTGTTGACTTTCTATTATGTCTTTAATTACGGTATTCAAAACGTTAATCATATAGGTATATAAAAATTTCAATTTCACATTTTGTTGACAAAAAAAATCTTTTGTTTCAGATCCATCATAAGACAAGATGATTATACTCACGGGAAGTAACTTAGGCGAGAGGCAGAGGGAGCTGAACACCAAAGTGAAAGAAGCCATTGCACAGTCAGTTGAATTCGACCAAATCAAAGGCGCATCTGAGGAGTCCGATGTCGACAAGTTCTTCAAAATAGATATTGCATCCAAATATCTAAACATCGACTACATAATCGAAGTTCTGAAATCTGGAGATAGTTTGTATATATCAAGAGCTCTTAAATGTAGTTGGATATATGGCGACGATTTTGCACACATAATCAACGGAGAAAATCTTCACAATAATGTTATACCTTTCATGTCTAGTAAAATGAAGAAGAAGTTATTATCCGCTATTGCCGTACATGTCAGGGATGAAACTAGAGCTGGAGAATTTTATAAATACTGCATGGAAAACAAGTTAACAACCATTGCCAGTAAATTCCTTAATTATACCAGTGAAACCTTTAAGTTGAACGCACTGAAGGACGATGCGGTCTATCATATGGTTGTTCAGTACGATAGTGAATATCTTAATTATTTTTTCGGATCTTCATTTACTCTTGCAGAAGCGTATATCAAAGCTTATAATGAAGCCAACAGACTTGTAGTCTTTCGGAAACTAAGTTATTTATTTACAGTTTCAGATGTGAAGTATTTAGGTCTGTTGGAAAAATATGTAGTGTTAAGTGCATATGAACATACCAATTTAGGTTTACGTATATCTAAAAGCATTATGAAATTGCATATGGGTCGAGTTCTCAAAAAGCCATCACTATACATGAGAATATTGCACCAAGGTGCTGTGAAAAAATATTTAACGGCAGAAGATGCAATAATATGCGCAGCTGCTGTATTACCCGATAGTGTCGAATTATTTTGGAATCAAAACTACACTAGAAAATATAAATATATTCTAGATAAAGTAACAGTACCACTGTTTCAATTCGTAAAACAAATATTCACAGCTAAATATCCGGAACAAGATTTTGAAACGACTCCGGTCTTTTATCATAAGCAGTTATACAAATTAATGACAGACGAAGAAAAAGAAATATGGGCTTTAAATCAAATAGACAGTGAGAATGAAATTTTAGGCATTGGAAAAGATTATCTATGGTACAAGTTTGTTAGCTTCGAAAAAGCTTTTGTGGAGATCAAAAAGCTAATAATGATCACTACGGATAATTCTAAACGTACAGACATGATTCTCGTTCTAATTGATTCGGCAAAAACTCAACGCGAACTGCAAAAACTCTTAACACATTATTATGAGAGACATATTAATGAACAAAAATTTAGTAAGGAGAATTTCCTTGACAGAGTTTTGCATAACTTTAATGTATACGAATTTGATGAGGACTGCTGGACAGCTTTTAATAAAATATTTCATAATTTGGAAGTTTATAACATAAATGACTATCACAGTAAGACTGAATTTAGAATAATTGCACTTATTTACTGTATCATAAATAAAAAAGAAGTTCCAGAAGCTATTAAAAAAATACGTGTGGCACTCGGGGACTGCCGCGGTAAAGCTATTGCATAGCATTCTGTATCAACTTATGCAATTATAATTATTTATTTTTTGCACTTTGTTCATTCATATTCAAAACACTTTATACACAAATTTTACAAGTACAGCCGTTCACTGTTGTAGATAAATACTTATACACCTATATACTTTCTCACAAACAGCTGATTATGTATTCGTCCGATTTCGGAGCAGCTCGTCTCGATTCGGGCGAGTTCCGTAAAGTCGTACAATACGTCTAGAGTTGGATTACGTTAAGTCTGTGCGTGGCTGGGAGCGTGCTTAATGTTGCCAGTGTAATTAATCTACTTTCCCTCATATAATAAAAAAAATACAAAGTAAACAAAGCACAAGAAATACGTTTTGAAATCAATAATGGGAAATACGATTAATTTCATTACATATTATTACATTTTAGTTTGTTCTTCAGGTTTTCTAAAATTCTAGATGACGATTAGTTAACGATGTCGCGATTTTAAAGAAATGTAAATTTAATAGTATTTTTAGATAAAGAAACATGTCAAGATTGTTTACATTCTTTTCAGCTAGTATTTAAACAAATCAACTGTATTTGCTTTCATTTGCACAGGTAATTACGTAATTACGGACGTCTACTTCCAGTGAGAAACCTACCTGCCGAATTTTAAGTTGTAGGTGTTATAGTTTCTGAGATATAGTGATTAATCAGTGAGTGGTATTTCGCTTTTACATATTAGTAGCTTTTGCCCGCGGCTTCGCTTCCGGTATCAGAAAAATGTGATAAATGAAGACCGTCCCCTTGACCGATTTTGTGCAAACTTCACATGAACCATCTCCGAACAAAGCCTAAACATTTGGACGTTTTTAAAGTTGCATTGATCTTTATATATATACATATTGATATAGATCCAAATCTATATATAACTACTACTTTAATGAAAGTAAACAAATAGATTGAATTATTGTTTAATTATTATAAAAAAGTCATAAGAACTTAGAAAATTAAGTACTTTATTTAATATATAATAGCTTGTTATAATAGTCACTTGATTAAGATTCAAATACACAGTAGCAGTCCATTTTCAACAAACTCTAATAGCACGTTATAATAATCACTTGTTAAGAATCAAATACATGGTAGCAGTCCATTTTCAACCAACTCTGTTTTTCTGTCAGGAACCACTCGGGTACGAATATTCAGGGAAATTTGTTGTTCTGGTCACCCGAAAAAAATATTTGACAAATGGTCCACCTTTGGAAAATCGTATCGTAGGCCCGATATTTTCTCATTCCTCTTAACAAGCACGTTTGAATTTCAAGATAATATCTTTACCAACACTTTTAACCACTTTCGGTATAATGATGACGATTATTTATTTTAGAAAACGATTAAAAACACAGAACACAACACGTTCTCCTGACACCTGACATAAATGTCAAGATGACGGCAAATGATTAGTTTCCTTTTTTCGGCGCGCGCAGACTAAACCCGGCCGCACACCAGGCATACAATTGTTTCTCCACAATTGTAGCGCCACATTTGAAACGCGACACAAAAAACGAACCGGTTCGATCTTGAATTATTGTAGCGCGGATGACGTCTCGCCACAAAGTGCGCCCGCTACAAATGTTTCCTCGGTGTGCGGGCTCACGTAGGAATATATGGGGGCGATAAATGTGTCGCGTTTCAAATGTGGCGCTACAATTGTGGAGAAACAATTGTATGCCTGGTGTGCGGCCGGGTTTAAAGATATTCTACTATATTCGCACGACACACAGCGCCGTGTCGAAGACTGCCGAACTGACACGACGTTAGACGATGCACGGCCTTCAAGCCACACCTCCGTGCCCGTCGGAGTGGGGAGCGTGAGGTTTTTTCGTTACGGAATTTCTGGATTTAGTCCCCGCGCTCAAGGCCTGCGATAAAAGCTATGCATAGCTTAAAAACATATTAAATCTCAAATGCAATTTTATACTCTGAAAACGAATACGGATAAGCTAACAAAAGAACAACAAGAAATGGTATTTCAGTATCTATTTAACTTTTACTTGGGCGAAATAAGAAATTTCGAAGATGTACCTTACGAGGATGACGTTAAATATGCTCTTAGAAAATATATTCATTTCATATTAGATCTATTGGAACAATATGATAGAACTAAAGAAGATTGTCCCAAGCTTGTTAACGAATTTATGAAGTTGGATTGGGCAGAATTTGAACACCATAACCTATTTCGTGACAAAAGTACAAAAATAAAAAAAAATATAGCAAAAGATGATCTGTTACGTGACTTAAAAAAAGATGCTAAACTCCTGGTTGAAAAGCTTTCGCTAATCAAAACAGAAGTTCACTGCACTTACCGATATGAAATTAGTACGGTGCTCAGGAAGTTGAAAACATACTTCTCGAATGATATTGCGAAAGAATATCTGAAATTCTTTGAGACTTTGTTGGCTGACGACCAGTTATGGTGTAGAGGATCCCAAGCAGCAGCTCATGGCATATTCCAACTAGGAGATGAGAAGTTCAAAGTTGACTTGATGGCGAAGTACGCCCCAACAGAATCTACAATTGATCACAGTGAAATTGACGAAACGCTGTTACGGATTCAACAAGCTATATGTGCCCATGCAATGTACTCGCGCCCGCCAGTCCCACTGAAGTCCATGCTCACGTATATAAAAGGAGACTACGTTCATTTTTGTTTACCAATGTTTAATTATTATTTGACTCACTTGCCATTACCGCTTTGTATAGAATTTGTCGAAGCCTTATTAGACACACCGATATCAATTCAAAAACACGCTATACGTCTGGCTTTTCAATGTTTCAACGCAGAAAGTCTAAATACACTTGTTTTACGTGTTTGGAAAAAGACTAAAAATATTTCGCTTAGAATGATTATTTACAGAGCAGTCTTTACAAAAATTTCTAATCTTACGAGTGGACAAGATTTATTGTTTGACACCCTGAAAAAGTTCACACTATCCCTGACACAAGATGATGATGATGAGATTTTTGCTCTTCAAGTATCGCGTCACCTGCCCAAACATTTAATGGTAGAATGTATTGAGACCGCTTGGAATGTAGTGAGCAGATTTCCACCAAAATCAACAAACCTGACTCGTATTCGTAATATAGTAACGTTCATATGTAACAATATTGATATTACCCGCCAAGAATTTGTTCAAGGTATCATAGAAGAGTTTATTGGAACTGTCTTTATACAAGAAGAAGAATACGCAATAAAACTCAAATCGGAAATAGCTGATTTGATTGATGCCAAATGGAAACTTACAGCCACATATATCATCACCGTAACGGATGATGACGATATTGGTAAGAAAATGGATTTAACAAAACTCATTTTGAAAAAATGTTTGAAAAACCCTGGAATTCGTGAAAGGAAGCGCGCTTTAATCAAAACTTGTTTCAATTTCATTCATGATCTTGAAAATAGAAGTTACAGTCAAGATATTCAACATTATGAAAACGTGAATAAGATAATGCAATTGGTACTAGAAACGCTTGAAGAAGATTTGCCGATTGAAGAAATTTATATGGAAGTTTGGGAATTACGACTCGGGATTGTAGTTAGAAGAGTAATAGCTGAAAGTAAAATGAAATATAAAGAAGAAGAACCACTTGATATAGAGGTTATTAAAGAAATTGCAAACAACTGGGCTAATGCTCTTGGAGTCTTAATTAAAGAATTCATTGAAAAAGAAATGTTCTTTACTACATTCTCTTCAGACATTCAAAACAAAATTATAAGTAAGACGCAAACACTGGATAATTCTATGTATTCTAACACTAAATTCAACGATTTGATGACGTATGTATGTTTGGGACTGATGTCGTTCGAAGTTACTCAAATATACTTACTTGTAGTAAACCTCTTACCGGCAAGTTGTCGCTACGAAGAAGAATTTGCAGTTATCGTTGATAAAGTAAACAAAATGAATAACAAAGAAATACGATGCAATTTGTTTAGGAAACTTGGCAACCAGTTGTAAATGTAAACCATTGGTTATTAATTACAATACGTACATACTAACTGATGCACGCGATACAGTCTGCGTCAGGATTGATAAACTGTACTGTAATCAGACTTTCTGGTCACAATTTTCATATTTATTTTGTGCGCACAACCTAAAACTTCAAAAATTAAAGAAGCCTAAGTAACTTCTTAAAAGTAAAATTAGTTATTTACGAGTCCCTTCAAAATCGGTCTCGCCATTTCGGTGATTAACTGGAAAAGACCAATGTTTAAAAATTGTATTTTTAGATATTTTATAACAGTATCTTCCAGTGGAAATCCCGTCAAAATAGTTCTAGCTTAGCCTTTACGGTGATTAGCTGGAATGGGCATTTTTTTTAAATTATATTTATGTTATAGCTATGAAATATACACTTTCTATATGCATTGTGTAAAAAAAAAATATTTTGATAGTACTTACTTATTATTATTTTTTTAATGTATGTATGTGTACATATGGTATGTGGATGTCGTATTACGTCGATGATAACGACGCTTTATTGTTTACATAGCGTCGTTTTCGTCGCGTATTCTTATGTGAAAACTACGCATGGTATGCGTTTTGTCGAGTTCGATTATATGTCGTCGTATAACGTCGACGAAAAAGACGCTATATTGTTTACAGTGTCGTTTTCGTCGCCTGTTTTTATGTGAAACCTTTTGTAAAATCTCGATGCGCCATTTTAGATCTAAGTGAGTTTTCCCACCTTACTCTAACACTAGCCTGTAAGTTTTTCATTCTAAATGTGTATTTAATCGCATTAAATGTTATCAAGTATTATGCAAATGTTTTACTTCTATGATTATCTACTTAAACTCATTTCAAGCCCAGATTATTTACTATAGATTGTGAGTTTTATCTTTAAGCGTGAAATTCGGAACTAATGCCTGTTTTCATGTTCGTTCGTGTGTTGTTAGTTTTTATTTAATGATTCCCACTTGATGGTAAGCAGTGATGCCATCGCTTAGAGTTTATTTAGAGTCTATTGACTCTAGCCTTGAAGACATCTAAATTATAACGCATGGGAAGAAACGAAATGATCAAGTCTTTCATTTGTGTGCAGCATAAACTAACGGACTCCGGGTCCGGACAAAGCATTTCGAATATAAGCGTGACAAGGGTGTACACTCGCCTTACGTCGGGTTTTCAGTATCATAGAAAAGTGATGACGCGGGCTAGTAGACTCTGAGCAATGGTTCTTTTTTATGCTGGAAAAAATCATCAGATGACGAATCCCGCCCTTGGGCGGAGAAACAACTAGAAATCCACCTTATTCAAAACACTTAGGGTCCACCGTACTTCACTGTTTACAGTCGAATAAACTTGGCTCTAGTGTAGGTTTTCAAAATCGGGAACATTTATAACAGCCCTGATTTCGGCTACTGTAATTTCGCAAAAACACATTGTGGATATAGTCTAATCGGACACGTATTATTGTTTTTTTTTTGCCAATTTGCTACTGAGCAAAAATATATATTTTTTTTTATAACGGCTGGTTGACTCTTCGCGTGGCCAGAGGGCTGGACTATTCTTCGGTCAACGAATCAGTATTGCCATCCAACGTGGCACTGCTGCTAGCGTTCCGGGCACATTTCCCATTGGTGTCCGTTACCCAGGCCAGATGTGGTCGATAATGGTCATTTGAATCTTATAGATAATTAGTTGTGCGGCTTCTGTAATTGTTGCGCACATTTTTAAATTTGTTGCGCTTATAGTTTTTTAATTATTTCACAAAAACATTTCCTGCTGCGGTAACGTTACGCCAGCCAGACCTTTTTCTTTCTAATGGGAATATTTAAATAAATATTAGCTATAAAATTAGTTGTCTAGATAAAGTAAATGTTGTGCCTTATTTTGTATTTGTTCTTTCTTCGGTTGCGAAGTTATTCGAGATTTTGCTGCGGTAACGTTTTGGGTTTTGCTAGATCTTTGAGATGGTTAAGCGTATTCTAATCATGTTTTGTACACGACTTCCTAGGACTTAGTTTAAATTTGTTGTGCAATAACAAAACCAAAATAATGCATATCTTAAAGGTTATTTCATTAAATAGAAAAACACTTCAATTGGTCCCAGCACTCTCAATAAGAAGTCTAAAGACTTACTTTAAACGTTATTTTAAAGCTTGTAACTGCCTTCAAATGTATGTGAAGTTTCATTAGTATCCTGTAAGTATTTAACAAGTTATGATGATATTCAGTTCTTCACGAGCACGGTCTTGATGCGCGCGGTGTTATTTGGCCACTGGATTGGATATATGAACTGAATGTTATGTCAATTATTAGTTGTTTAGATCAGTTGTATATCAGTAAAATTTCAGCTCATTACATTGGATAATTAATGAGATAATACGATTAAAGTCATTAGGAAGTGAATGACCGTGGTAACCCGACCAAGTTTAGGTGGTTACGAAAAAGCGAAAACGCAGAACATTATGGTACCTTCTAAAATATGTAGGATAGTGTTATAAATTTAGTACTGACACGTACAAAAGTTATAAAAAAAACGACATGATATTATTAAAGATTTTTTATTGAAAGGTAAAATAATCATTTCAAATGAACTTTTACTCCCTTAATTATAAAAACTTGTGTTGCTTAGCAACCGATTAAACATCACCTATCCTTGTCATTTCTATTTCAACGAATAGAGTTGGCAAGTGACGGCCCACGGCTATTGCTCTGTTGCCATTCTGTTTATGCCTACAATAAAAAGAAAGAGTAAGTACATTTTTTGTCTAAATCCTTAATCGGGTTTCAATTAGTTTTGCTACAAATTTGAAATTCGCATCGTCATCTATTTGCAAGTTTAGTTTATCAACGCAAGTGTCGCAACAAGGTAATTATTATGGATTTCTTAAAGTCTACGTGTCCAAGGAGTTTGTGGAAATAAATACCTACCTACCTACCTGTTGCGGTAGTCCCAACTCCCGACATTGATAACGAAAAAAATTGGTCGCTAAGTCATGAATTTCATTAATCAAGTTTCAAGTCATCACCTTCCACTTGAATCAATTTAGGTATCTATTAAAAAAAACTGCTTCAGAATCCGTTGCGTAGTTTTAAAGATCTAAGCAAACAGGGACAGATAAACTGGAAGCGACTTTTTTTATAGGTACTATGTAGTAAAGGATAAATATGTTATCATTGTTGAGAATTCTAGTCCCAGGTAATAATTAAGTACGAAAAAAACAGAAAATAATGAGTACCTAAGTTCCTAAATTAAAATATTTAAGCCTTTAAAAATACAGTTTTAGATAAGTACCTAACGACGCGTACATATTAATAATAATTTTGCTACTATTTCTATAGTTACATTATGCAAGCTTACCTTGTTCGTGAATTCATCAAGCAGCCCGCACCATAATTATGATCTTCAATACAAGCATTCCACGTTAGCAGTAATTCGCTACCCTTGTTATTATACAATAAATCTCACGCTCTCGATAAATATTTGCAAAAACAGGAAACGGAACTGACGAAGCGCACGCGCACTCTACAAGATGAATTATGTGTTTATGGAACATGTTTAGTGCGTTATGCAAACAATGTATTACCCCTTCACCCCACCCCTGGCCGTGTCCTACCGAACGGCATGCTCTAGCGGTGATTTTTGATAAGTTTGTGCAACTGGAAGATAATAATAATGTTTTCATAGTGTAGATAATGTTAAATTATTATTATATAGGTATTTAACAGTGTACGCGTCTGTATCGAAATTGTCAGGTGTATTATACTAAACATTTCAAAAGATAGTATAATGTTCTGCGTTTTCGCTTTTTCGTAACCACCTAAACTTGGTCGGGTTATCACGGACATTTACTTCCTAATGACTTTAATCGTATTATCTCATTAATTATCCAATGTAATGAGCTGAAATTTTACTGATATACAACTGATCTAAACAACTAATAATTGACATAACATTCAGTTCATATATCCAATCCAGTGGCCAAAAAACACCGCGCGTATCAAGACCGTGCTCGTGAAGAACTGAATATCATCATAACTTGTTAAATACTTACAGGATACTAATGAAACTTCACATACATTTGAAGGCAGTTACAAGCTTTAAAATAACGTTTAAAGTAAGTCTTTAGACTTCTTATTGAGAGTGCTGGGACCAATTGAAGTGTTTTTCTATTTAATGAAATAACCTTTAAGATATGCATTATTTTGGTTTTGTTATTGCACAACAAATTTAAACTAAGTCCTAGGAAGTCGTGTACAAAACATGATTAGAATACGCTTAACCATCTCAAAGATCTAGCAAAACCCAAAACGTTACCGCAGCAAAATCTCGAATAACTTCGCAACCGAAGAAAGAACAAATACAAAATAAGGCACAACATTTACTTTATCTAGACAACTAATTTTATAGCTAATATTTATTTAAATATTCCGATTAGAAAGAAAAAGGTCTGGCTGGCGTAACGTTACCGCAGCAGGAAATGTTTTTGTGAAATAATTAAAAAACTATAAGCGCAACAAATTTAAAAATGTGCGCAACAATTACAGAAGCCGCACAACTAATTATCTATAAGATTCAAATGACCATTATCGACCACATCTGGCCTGGGTAACGGACACTTCCCATTGACATCGATTTGGATGAATTTTTTGATATCTTATTAGTTTTTTTTTTCTACCCGTTTGTACATAGTTATTTTTAGTGTGTAGATATACCTTATCCGTAATATTTAAAATAAATTCATCAAATAGCCCGCGGAATTTATAGCTAATCGTCGAGAGCACGCCCGATGCCTTTAAATACTGACGATTCATCGCATCGTAACAAAAAAGGTGTTCATCATCATCTTCCTGCCCTTGTCCTGTTTTATTTGGGGTCGGCGCAATATGTCTTTTTCTTCCACTCTCTCCTGTCACCCGTCTCGCTATCACTAACTCCTCTTTCTTTCATATCCCTTCTCACACAATCCATCCATATTTTCTTTGGTCTCCCTCTCCCTCTCCATCCATCCACATGTATACTCATGGCTTTTTTTGTAACATGCGTTTCATCCCGCCTTTTTACATGGCCATACCAAGACAGACGTTTCCCTTTCAACTTTTCAGTCACTGGCGCCACTTTCAAACTTCCTCTAATATACTCATTTCTCACTTTATCCATTCTCGTCACACCACACATCCATCTCAACATTCTCATCTCTGCTACATGCAATCTCTTTTCATCCGTCTTTTTCATAGCCCAACATTCTGACCCATAAAGTAGGACAGGCCTTATCACGGACTTGTAGATTTTACCCTTCAACTTGAGGGGCATCCGTGGGTCGCAAGTTGTTCCAGTGACCAAAATCAAAAATCAAAATGGTTTTTATTTCATATAGGCCTACATGGGCACTTATAAAACGTCAGAAGCTAGTGCACGGTTCCAAATTGGTCGTTTCCTATGGAGAAGAACCGGCAAGAAACTCCATGGTTACTCTTTTAAATAAATGGTTTCTTACAATATTATCTCGTTATTACAGTATTTATGTCATTATGTAAGAACAGTGTAGACCAGTCAATATTGTACTCAAAAGCACAATAAAAATAATCATAATAATAAAAAATCAAAGGTGAGTCGTAATAGGATTTGCGAAGTCTACAGTGTTCTTACTTTACAACGTGAGATGTAAAGAAAGAAATATTATATAAAACAAAAAAATTAATAAGTATGACCTGTCGCCATTTCATCCATCCTGAGTTGATCCGATGTGCCACGTCTCGGTCTACCTCACCATTCCCTTGGATAAGCGACCCAAGGTACCTAAAGTCGGAACAGATTGGTATGGGCGTTCCAGCGAGAGTTATGGGCACAGGACTAGAGAGACCGCCAAAATCGCAGAACAGGTACTCGGTTTTAGTTCTGCTCAATTTTAGGCCAACACTCTCCAGTCTTTGCTACCATACCTCCAATCTGCTCTGGACCTCTGGGGCACTCTCGGCAACCAGCACAATATCATCGGCAAACAGCATACACCAGGGTGCCTCTTCCTGAATGTCCGACGTCAGAGCGTCCATTATTATCAGGAAGTTCAGTTAGTTCAGGAAGTCAAGTTATCAGGTGTTAAACACAAAAATATAAAAAAGTCCAATTTAATTCTGCGAATTTAATCTGTAATCTACACAAAAATGCAACATTTATCAATATCCCGTATAAAAAATAAGTACAACAACAAATTTAATGTCTACGACACATTACTATTTAGAATGAAGCATATTTACTATTTTAATAATCAACACCATGTAATATTTATTATTATGATGAAGGATTAATATCTACATTTTATTATTTAGTAAAGAAATACCCTTACAGCAAGTTCTAACTGAAATATCGTTTATAAAAGATATATTTTATGAGATTAAAAGGAAAATTGGCCAAGTAGAGGTAGAAATATACTGAGCCCACGTGGACCACGCCGATCTAAGCGTGTCGGTCTCCATATTTTTTTTTATGGCAACTAGACTTATAGAGCCACATTAGACTCGCGCCACGCGACACAGACGTAAGTACAACACATGCGTCACCTTGTGTGCGCAGCTCTAATATAGTTCCCGCTTAAATGCCGTCGCCTCCACGAGGACACGGCGGAGTTCCACGCAAGCGAGGCAGACTTCCACTGTATGCTCCACCGTGTCTTCCAGACGATCTAAGGCTCTAGATAGACGGACCGCAATTCAACTGCAATCCAACTGCAAATTGCAGTTCGGATGCAGTTTGAATGCAGTTAACACGACTGTAATATAACTGCTAACTAAACGTGCATTCCGATTGCAGTTCTATTGCAGTCGTGTCAACTGCATCCAGACTGCAATTTGGATTGCAGTTGAAATGCAGTCCGTCTGTCTAGAGCCAAAGGTACCTCCCGAACTGACCTTCAAAAAACTAACATTTGATTCGTTTACACAATTTTAAAACAGGATTTCAGTATTTTTAGGTCAATTTGATTATATCTTTACTGATATCTAACATGTAGATATTAATCGCAATTCATGTACATATTAACAAATATTTGTTTTTTGTACCGCAAGATTAATAAAAAATGGAAGAATACTGATGAAGAATCAATTGGAAACGAAGAGAAATACATAGAAATAAAGGGGATTTAAGAAAGTAGGGTGGAAAATGTTTTGGTCGTAGTAGATGATAATAACCGGTATAGCATCAAAAAGGGACAAGTAAATAATATAAAGAAAAACTGTGCCATAAAGATTAGAATAAATGGATGGAGCTAGGCTTATAAAGAGTAAGTATTTGAGGAGAATAAGTTATGAAGAATATACATAATTTGACTGGTAATTATACAGTTATTTAAACACGTGATTCTAGTCATGATAGCCAATAACTTGTACTATGAGACTAAACGTGATATCGCAAAAAAAGTCAAATGGTATACATTTATTTTTGCTTAACTGGTCAAAATGTACTGAACATGGCTGATTTTTTTCGCGATCTCAGGTTTGGTTCCATAGTAAAAGTTATTTGTTATTATGATTACAATCACGAGTTTAAGTATCAGTCAATAATAACCAGCCTATATATAGTAAGGTTTCAAACACAGCAGTAATAATATTTGTTCAGTATTAAATTGCTTAGTTCCACATGCAGAAAGACGCAACGTTGGAAGGCTACCCAGAAGATGGACTTATCTGATTCCCGCGACCCTCACTAGATAAATGCTAGGTTACCGTCACTCGCGGGAATCAGATAGATGCCAGACGCACAGGATCGGTCATTGTAGCGACATTTAGGGGAGACCTATGTCCAACAATGGACGTCTTTTGGCTGAAATGGTAATGAAGATAATTCAATTACCAAGTTTAGTACTTTTCAAAAGAATAACATTCAAAAAGTCCTATCAAATTTACTACTGCTGTATTTTCGCATAACGATTAGATATAATAATAACTTAAGTACATAAAGATAAGGTTTCGTAAAGTAAGCGATTAAAAGCTTAAACACTGGACGTCAAGTTTCAATTTCTCATAACTTACATTTGCAACACAATTTAACAGTTCTTTTGACGTAATTGTATCGCCTACTAATATTACACTCTACTTAGAGTGTGTGTAAGCGAAAATGGACCTTAGTGGAATAAATATACGGCATATAATATTAAAAAAAAAACGCGATTTACAGTCGAACCAAACTTTTCACTGCATTAAAATCTCAATAGCCTTTATAGTTCGTTTTTTAATTCTTGACTACGATCCGACAACTCAGAATGTCACATTCTAGAAATATGTTCCCCATTTTCTGGAGTTTGACATTTTAAGTTGTCAAATCGTAGTCTAGCATTAAAAACGAACTATAACATGATAGAACAAAATGTATGAAACTCCTGTTTATTTGTAGGTTGGCGTTTGACGTTACTGTCAAAGACATACCCAAGTTGTAGCTATCAGGAAACACAGACTCTAGCAGAGAATTCCAATCCTTAGCTGAACGCATAATGAATGTGTTCTCAAAACGTTCCGTTACGTAAGTATGGGTGGGATGTCCACCATGTACAACTGAAAAAAAAAATGGAAAATTTTCTAAGGAAGATTTTTAGCAGACGATACATTCACGTCAATGATCAATAACAATTATAACGCTAAATATATTCATACACTAAGCTAACGATATACAAAACTCTTATCTATAAAAAGCTCAACTAAATCTATTTAGTCTATCATAAAATACGATAAAAATAATTACTCTCTTTCAATTACAGTTTTGCGTTTTTATATTAAAGAATTGCTGGACACAGAGTAGAGAGAAATGGAGAACCATTGTCACGACATTACTACAGGTAAAACTGCGTCTGTATGGCTTGACTGTATGATAGAGTACATCGACCCTACTAAGAGCGATCCATTTGAACTGTTAAGGTGCTGATAGACTTGAGCATTCACTTATAACAGAACATCGAGCATTCGCCGTTTTTATATTTGTCGAACTGAACAACAAGCCGAACCTGCCGAACCAAGTATAGAGCCAAACATTGCTATGAACGTTTTCATGAGCATTCTAGTGGTATCGCTCTACGGGCCGAAGCTTAGCTCGTCAAATAGGTCGAAGCGATGCTCGCCTGAACGCTCGATAGAATGTTCTCGTATTTTTTTTATGATGTAACATTCATAAAAATTCTCATTACAAGTGCTCAAGTTTATCAGCACCTTTAAGGGATGGAGGTATAAGGTATATAGCCCCATCCTTCTTACTTGCCCGCACGCCCGACTTTTTAACACGTCATGTTGAAATATCTCAACCTTTCTGAATTTCGGACAATTGCCTGAGCAATATTTTTTTTAAGGATCATAAAACGATTACGTAGCCCCTATTTTATCGACTGTGGGCAATAGATCGGAACGTTAACTTCAGAGTGGCCAACATACTTTGCAAGTAAGTAAACTGTCAAATTATACTGATTTTGGTTTAAGAAGCTGAAGTTGAAGGAGAGAATGTGATGAAGTAAATTACAGTATTTTAATTTACAACTGAGGTCTCCATTTCTCTCTACTCCATGCGCTTGATACATTTCACAACGACAGTATATAAATTAAGGACTAGACAAGACAACAACCTAAGATAATACTTCGTTTACGATTACAAGTAGAAGTAGCTATACTTGAATTCAGAATATAAGACTTTTTTAACTATTACTTAATTATCTACTTTACAGTGATACAATCTAAGTTGATTTTTGAATGACCACTTGTAAGGCCACTAACTACACCACTGTCAAAAGAGCCTAAGTACATTTTAATTACAATGCATTTTGAACTTTACTACGTATGAAATTGGGTTAGTTTTTCCTTAGATTCTGAATTCAAGTTTGAAAGGAAAATAGTTATAATTGTTAATTGACTGCGCTATTGAGCGATTAGTAACAAAATACATAGAATGGATGGGAGCTGCCTTCGACTACAATGTTTCTTTATATCGATAGATTCCTAGGAACTATTTTATATAACAATTTTATAGTATTGTTGTTTTGGAGTTTGAATTAAAAGGCATGCTGTTGATATATTTAATCACATAGAAATCATTAGGCCAATAGTTTTTTTGCAACGAGAGAACGATAACTACTTAGTAACATGACGAGATACCCCGATAGGGGTAGGCCATCAAAATTAACCCTTTAACAGCTTGCACCGGTGGTCTGACTAGTATTTTTGTGTCCTATTCGCCAGGGTCATGTATTTGTGACCGGGTACTCCATCTCGTTTACCTCTTCAATCCCCATAGGCGACAGAGAAACTGACGAGATTCTTATTTTTTTTTATTGATTATAGGCTCGCGCTATCTCACCTGATCTCCTTTGATCGTAGACGTGCAAGTGTTTGTTAGATTTCTCCAACACGGAGGCGGTTAAGTTTATTTCGTGGTTTGACATCCAAAGGCATGTCTTTTAATTCTAAATCCAAGTTTTAGTACGAATAATTGTATAGTAACATGTCACGAAGTGTTGCAACCTATAATGGAAGACCTGGTTCCAACAAACGTAAACAAAAAGCATGCCTTTACTAACCATGTAATAAGGCTTTGCGTTACATTGCATTGTTGTATAGCTCTCTTATGAGATAAGACAAAATCATTACAACATTTTTTTCATAGCGCGGTATATACCCATTAAAACTGGTCAAGACGAATCACACGAGCCCTAACTCGATAGGGTTGTGTCGTTTAATTACACAGTCAGACTCTTACTGACTAAACGACCCACCCCATTCCTTCTTAGCCGTCATACCAGGGTCGGACCTTCCTTTCAGAAACCGGACCGGAGCCCCAGTAGGCTTCGGCTCTGCAGTTGGACCTCTCCATTTGCTGATAACTCCTTGAGACGAGCGAGAAAAGAGTGCGCGTCGACGACTGGCTTGGTCGGAACTGTTACCAAACAACCCGACGGCGAGCTACCCATTGCACACTGTCCACTAACCCGCGGTCATTATACGCTTGGTGTATGCGTGAAGCTTACAAACATAACTACGAAACTATTGACGTAGAGGTAGCGACACGACAGCACAATGTTAGCGCTTCGTCGACCTTAAGTTGTAGGCCATAAGGTAGTTATTTATTTCTTCTTCTTCTCGAATCGTTGGATTCTGCTTCTCTCTAAGTCTTTGGGCCCAGTAGGTTGCCACGTTTATAGCAGCTTCAGTGGCATTTTTAAGGTCCTCCAGCATGCATTTGTAGGGACATTTTGGGCACTCTAATAAGTGGGCCATTGATAAGCAACACCGTACTTGTACTGTGTGTTACAGGGGTCTATAATCACCCATTTTGCTAGGTTGTGTTTGCAGCGGCCTACTTGGGTGCGCAGTCTATTGATTGCTTTCCGCAGCTCATATCCAAGTGGCAGATGTTTCTGGGGTTGAATGAAGTCTTGCGGTGGTGGGTGAAAAAATTTTTGCAAACAACGCTAAGCCTGATTATATACTAGTTTCTCTCTATCATCTTCATGACATGTCACTATACACACAATATCCTACATACGATAAAGAGTGAAGTAGTTCTAGCCGTGTTTAAAAAGGGGTACTAGAGTGGTACACATTTATTACTAGCTAATTCTATTTACAGACTGACTGGGACGCGACAACTGATTAGAAAAATATTAGAGCCGTTTACTTTTCAAAATTAATCTAAAGTTAAGTTACTCCGTTGTCGACATACACTAAAAAGTCGTCATGTCGAGTCGTGTTGTGAACGCTGGATAAAAAAGAGAGTGAGGAAACATTGCCATGCATACCGATGGTACGAAAAAGTTACCGTAGCTTTAATCAAATCTACTTGTGAAGTTATTTGATGATTTTAAATCTCGAAAACACTCTCTCTTTGATATCCCTGTTAGCGATAAAACCGCCTTTGTACCCATTCATGTAAGTTTCTTTGAAATTGTTACTTTTGTCGTGTATAATAAAGGATTATTTTATTCTATTCTCTCTGTATATTTAAGTTAAATGGGGATGGTCAGATCTCAAAGAGAAAGTCTAATTAAACAATATGCACCATATTCATGAATATCAAGTGTCAATCCCTTGATCCAACTGCCTAGCAAGAATCTCCTTATGGAGAGTCTTGTTAGCCAGTTGAGATAATAGACCGTATGTCAAGGTAGTTAAGGTTTATATTAAATTGTTGTCTTTAATTGCGCTCCGCCGCGCCTCTAGCGGTGTGTGCTAGGCCTATGTTTGCGCCTGCGATGACACAGTCCGCTGCTACAATGTACGACGACCGCCCAACGCGCACTTACTGTGGTTTAGTCGGTAAAAGACTAACACGCAAAAGTTAGTAAGTAATACTTTTAACTGTAGCTCAAAATCATTATAAAATTCACATCCCAGTCAGATTAAAAAGCAAAACAATTAAATAACACACATCATAAGTACAGAGAGCAACTCGAAATTATTGTCAGACGATTGCTTTAATGAGATAAGCTTAGGAAACTGTATTGCGGTACGACGAACCTTAGAACGAAAACATCAAGCGCCGGGGCATTGGCGACGTTTGTTGGGAAATCCTCCCACTCTAAAAAGCTATTAGAAGTGTGCCCTACTATAAAATCATGGTTATATCAACCTAGACGTATTTTTAAAAAGGTTTATTTAATCAATATTATGTATGCTTTATATCTGCGCCCACAAAGATTCAGAAAAGTTAACAAACGGAAACTGAGTCACATGTGACGAGAGACAGAGCAAATGGTTTCAACCTTATTATATTTAAAATAGGAAAAATTATTTCAAAACACTTGACGGCTATGCCACCTGATGGTACTTTCCATCAGGTGGCATAGCATCATTGATTCACCATCATGCTTAGGGCATATTCACTCTTGCCTTGAAGACACCTAAATTATAATCGGACGAGAAAACAGAGTGAAGTAAATATTTGACGATTTTCAACCAAAAAAAAACCTCATGGATTTTTTTTAGAAAAACGTTCCATGTAATATTATTATTTCTTAAAGAATTTATCGGAATTATCATTTAGAGAGCAGTCCACATAATATTTAATTTTGATCTTTAAACGTCAAATTTCCAAACAAAAGTCACCAGTGCGCATCTAGGCTTATAACATCGAAAAATCTCATCGAAACACGTAAAAATACATCAAAAAGCCTTCTCCACACGAGATGTGTCTGATATCTTTCTTTTACAGTATCACAAATCTTTTACTTCCGTATAATACGACGTTACTTCCAGTACTGTTTTATTTTTTTATAAATTGTAACTTATGTCAGCGACTGTAAAGTCTAAAATTGTTTAACACGTTGTCCCAGGATAAATTGTAAAGTGCACAAGGCCTACTGTGATTGGTTGACTGAATTATAGAAGGAGAATCGCTCTCGACTTGAGGTTAAACAGACGCGATAAGTTCTTTTACAATGCGTTCCAAATTAAAATAAGATCGACTGCCATGTTGTGACGTCACTTCGTACTGTCAAATCGAATATATTCGGGCAAAATTGAATAACTCGGACACGAGTAAAATTGAAGAACTGGATTCTGATTAAACTTGTTTTTCATTCACAGTTCGGTAAATAAATTAAATTTTAATAGTTTCTCGTATTGCTAACCCTAATATTTCTTTCTTTGATTTGACAGTATGACAGACGTGACGTCACAACAAGGCAATCGATGCTATTCTCATTTTGAACGCATTGTAATATAAACGCATGACGGTTTCTGTAACTTACAATTCTTTTTTTTTGTCCAACAGTACTGGAACAAACACCAAATCTCCCGTCCACATAAAACACGCTTACAAAATTTGTACTTCACAAAAGAACTGTCAAAACATTTCAATGTAACAACACAATCGTTCACTACACTAAGTCAACGAATTGAAAACGAATCTAAAAGAATATACTACGTTATTATACATTGTAAGTCTAGTCTATGCTATGGTCTATAACAGGCGTTTTCTAGTCTAGCTATAGTTGTACTCCGATTTGTTAGGTGGATCTAGTTCTTGAATATATACGAATTTATACATTATTCAGTAAAGAAACATGGAGTTTTTTCATATTTGATGTTTTTTTTTCCGGACCTCATAAAACAGTTCTGCGGCATTTTTCGAGAGACTGAATATACAAAGTTGATACGACAGATAGCTTTCGTTATAACGGATCATCGTACACACCAATATAAACAATTTTTACTATGAGACCATCCCTACTCCATAGATTTATATTCACACTAGCTTTTGTCAGCGGCTTCGCCCGCATACATAAAATATAGCCTATGTCACTCAGGAGTAAAGCAGCTTTCTATTGTAGCTAAATTTTTTCCAATCGGACCAGTAGTTCCAGAGATTACCTCCTACAAACAAAAAACAAACTTTACCTCTTTATTATATTAGTGTAGATAACTCGACAAAATGTATGGAGCAGCGGGATTTTTTTTTTCGTAATTGTTGGGTTGGTCTCATAGTAAAAGTTGTTCATATTGGTGTGTACAATGGTCCTTTTTAAGGAAAGCCTATCTGTCGTATCAACTTTGTATACAGGTCGGTTTTAATCAGTATAAGTTTGATACTTTAAGACCTATATTTGGCCAATGTGGATTCAATTTGCATATTTTTTTATGAATAAATGCCACATATTACATTCAGGGTGTCATTGACATCGTACCACAATCGAATACCTTGGATCCAGTACATGATTCTGGACTCACCAGTGGTGATTTTTTTCGGGTCGTTCATGGTATTCGTTTGTGGTATGATATCAATGACACTGTATATGTAATAATATAATAGTAAAAAAAATGTCTAGAAATATTAAAAAATATTCGCGTATATTCAACAAGTGGCCACCGAAAGTACCAGGAGATCATGTATAAAAGAAGCTAGTACTATTCTACGTGGCCCGCGGTTTGACGTCGTCGACTTGTATCAGCTGCTCGATCGGGATGAGGGACAGTTCGCCGCCTAACATCGGCGCTGGGAGACTCTGGAAATGAAGGAATCTTTTTAAAAAAAATGACTCACGTGTACTTCGTTTTTTAATCCTAGACTACGATTTGACAACTTAAAATGACAAACTCCAGAAAATAGGGAACATATTCCTAGAGTTTGACATTCTGAGTTGTCAAATCGTAGTCAAGAATTAAAAAACGAACTATAATGTGAACATTATGAAGATTTAACATTATATTAGGTCCTTACATATATAACTGTCGTTTTGTAAGGAAGTAACTTAAAAGTCGATTTTTTTAAATGTATTTATTTAATTAAACTACTATGTGTTCTAAATAAGAATAGGATCGATTGACAGGATGTGACGTCACCGTATTGTCAAATCGAAGATATTTTTGTAAAATTGAAGAACTCTAGAGATGAGTAAAATTGAAAAACTGAAAAACTAATGAAAAAAACTACGTATCTACTGTGAACGATAAAAGTTTAATCACAATATTAAACTTATTTCGTTCACCGTTCGTAAATAATCTGATTTTTCTGTAAATAAACTGAAATTTAAAAATATCTTGCCTCGATTTGACAGTAAATCATCCATGGCAATCGATCCTATTCTCATTTGGAACGCATTGTATGTACCATTGCTATTTATGCACTTTTGCCATTTCGTAGGTAGTTTTGCAGCATTGATCCTTTTTACTAAAAAACCATTCGGACGGGAATCAATAAAATGTCCATTGTGGAGCCACTTGGGTGAGGCCTATATCCAACAGTGGACTTGTTTCAGCTGAAAGAACATACGGCTAGACAGACTCACATGCGACTTGTCAGGAGTGTGCGGCGTGTGCGCGTGCTTGTCGGACTGCGCCGCCGCCTCGCGCGCGCGCCGCAGTCCCAGCGAGAACACCGCCACTGAGCGGACGCGTTTCACTAAAGAACATACGGCTAGACAGACTCACATGCGACTTGTCAGGAGTGTGCGGCGTGTGCGCGTGCTTGTCGGACTGCGCCGCCGCCTCGCGCGCGCGCCGCAGTCCCAGCGAGAACACCGCCACTGAGCGGACGCGTTTCACTAAAGAACATACGGCTAGACAGACTCACATGCGACTTGTCAGGAGTGTGCGGCGTGTGCGCGTGCTTGTCGGACTGCGCCGCCGCCTCGCGCGCGCGCCGCAGTCCCAGCGAGAACACCGCCACTGAGCGGACGCGTTTCACTAAAGAACATACGGCTAGACAGACTCACATGCGACTTGTCAGGAGTGTGCGGCGTGTGCGCGTGCTTGTCGGACTGCGCCGCCGCCTCGCGCGCGCGCCGCAGTCCCAGCGAGAACACCGCCACTGAGCGGACGCGTTTCACTAAAGAACATACGGCTAGACAGACTCACATGCGACTTGTCAGGAGTGTGCGGCGTGTGCGCGTGCTTGTCGGACTGCGCCGCCGCCTCGCGCGCGCGCCGCAGTCCCAGCGAGAACACCGCCACTGAGCGGACGCGTTTCACTAAAGAACATACGGCTAGACAGACTCACATGCGACTTGTCAGGAGTGTGCGGCGTGTGCGCGTGCTTGTCGGACTGCGCCGCCGCCTCGCGCGCGCGCCGCAGTCCCAGCGAGAACACCGCCACTGAGCGGACGCGTTTCACTAAAGAACATACGGCTAGACAGACTCACATGCGACTTGTCAGGAGTGTGCGGCGTGTGCGCGTGCTTGTCGGACTGCGCCGCCGCCTCGCGCGCGCGCCGCAGTCCCAGCGAGAACACCGCCACTGAGCGGACGCGTTTCACTAAAGAACATACGGCTAGACAGACTCACATGCGACTTGTCAGGAGTGTGCGGCGTGTGCGCGTGCTTGTCGGACTGCGCCGCCGCCTCGCGCGCGCGCCGCAGTCCCAGCGAGAACACCGCCACTGAGCGGACGCGTTTCACTAAAGAACATACGGCTAGACAGACTCACATGCGACTTGTCAGGAGTGTGCGGCGTGTGCGCGTGCTTGTCGGACTGCGCCGCCGCCTCGCGCGCGCGCCGCAGTCCCAGCGAGAACACCGCCACTGAGCGGACGCGTTTCACTAAAGAACATACGGCTAGACAGACTCACATGCGACTTGTCAGGAGTGTGCGGCGTGTGCGCGTGCTTGTCGGACTGCGCCGCCGCCTCGCGCGCGCGCCGCAGTCCCAGCGAGAACACCGCCACTGAGCGGACGCGTTTCACTAAAGAACATACGGCTAGACAGACTCACATGCGACTTGTCAGGAGTGTGCGGCGTGTGCGCGTGCTTGTCGGACTGCGCCGCCGCCTCGCGCGCGCGCCGCAGTCCCAGCGAGAACACCGCCACTGAGCGGACGCGTTTCACTAAAGAACATACGGCTAGACAGACTCACATGCGACTTGTCAGGAGTGTGCGGCGTGTGCGCGTGCTTGTCGGACTGCGCCGCCGCCTCGCGCGCGCGCCGCAGTCCCAGCGAGAACACCGCCACTGAGCGGACGCGTTTCACTAAAGAACATACGGCTAGACAGACTCACATGCGACTTGTCAGGAGTGTGCGGCGTGTGCGCGTGCTTGTCGGACTGCGCCGCCGCCTCGCGCGCGCGCCGCAGTCCCAGCGAGAACACCGCCACTGAGCGGACGCGTTTCACTAAAGAACATACGGCTAGACAGACTCACATGCGACTTGTCAGGAGTGTGCGGCGTGTGCGCGTGCTTGTCGGACTGCGCCGCCGCCTCGCGCGCGCGCCGCAGTCCCAGCGAGAACACCGCCACTGAGCGGACGCGTTTCACTAAAGAACATACGGCTAGACAGACTCACATGCGACTTGTCAGGAGTGTGCGGCGTGTGCGCGTGCTTGTCGGACTGCGCCGCCGCCTCGCGCGCGCGCCGCAGTCCCAGCGAGAACACCGCCACTGAGCGGACGCGTTTCACTAAAGAACATACGGCTAGACAGACTCACATGCGACTTGTCAGGAGTGTGCGGCGTGTGCGCGTGCTTGTCGGACTGCGCCGCCGCCTCGCGCGCGCGCCGCAGTCCCAGCGAGAACACCGCCACTGAGCGGACGCGTTTCACTAAAGAACATACGGCTAGACAGACTCACATGCGACTTGTCAGGAGTGTGCGGCGTGTGCGCGTGCTTGTCGGACTGCGCCGCCGCCTCGCGCGCGCGCCGCAGTCCCAGCGAGAACACCGCCACTGAGCGGACGCGTTTCACTAAAGAACATACGGCTAGACAGACTCACATGCGACTTGTCAGGAGTGTGCGGCGTGTGCGCGTGCTTGTCGGACTGCGCCGCCGCCTCGCGCGCGCGCCGCAGTCCCAGCGAGAACACCGCCACTGAGCGGACGCGTTTCACTAAAGAACATACGGCTAGACAGACTCACATGCGACTTGTCAGGAGTGTGCGGCGTGTGCGCGTGCTTGTCGGACTGCGCCGCCGCCTCGCGCGCGCGCCGCAGTCCCAGCGAGAACACCGCCACTGAGCGGACGCGTTTCACTAAAGAACATACGGCTAGACAGACTCACATGCGACTTGTCAGGAGTGTGCGGCGTGTGCGCGTGCTTGTCGGACTGCGCCGCCGCCTCGCGCGCGCGCCGCAGTCCCAGCGAGAACACCGCCACTGAGCGGACGCGTTTCACTAAAGAACATACGGCTAGACAGACTCACATGCGACTTGTCAGGAGTGTGCGGCGTGTGCGCGTGCTTGTCGGACTGCGCCGCCGCCTCGCGCGCGCGCCGCAGTCCCAGCGAGAACACCGCCACTGAGCGGACGCGTTTCACTAAAGAACATACGGCTAGACAGACTCACATGCGACTTGTCAGGAGTGTGCGGCGTGTGCGCGTGCTTGTCGGACTGCGCCGCCGCCTCGCGCGCGCGCCGCAGTCCCAGCGAGAACACCGCCACTGAGCGGACGCGTTTCACTAAAGAACATACGGCTAGACAGACTCACATGCGACTTGTCAGGAGTGTGCGGCGTGTGCGCGTGCTTGTCGGACTGCGCCGCCGCCTCGCGCGCGCGCCGCAGTCCCAGCGAGAACACCGCCACTGAGCGGACGCGTTTCACTAAAGAACATACGGCTAGACAGACTCACATGCGACTTGTCAGGAGTGTGCGGCGTGTGCGCGTGCTTGTCGGACTGCGCCGCCGCCTCGCGCGCGCGCCGCAGTCCCAGCGAGAACACCGCCACTGAGCGGACGCGTTTCACTAAAGAACATACGGCTAGACAGACTCACATGCGACTTGTCAGGAGTGTGCGGCGTGTGCGCGTGCTTGTCGGACTGCGCCGCCGCCTCGCGCGCGCGCCGCAGTCCCAGCGAGAACACCGCCACTGAGCGGACGCGTTTCACTAAAGAACATACGGCTAGACAGACTCACATGCGACTTGTCAGGAGTGTGCGGCGTGTGCGCGTGCTTGTCGGACTGCGCCGCCGCCTCGCGCGCGCGCCGCAGTCCCAGCGAGAACACCGCCACTGAGCGGACGCGTTTCACTAAAGAACATACGGCTAGACAGACTCACATGCGACTTGTCAGGAGTGTGCGGCGTGTGCGCGTGCTTGTCGGACTGCGCCGCCGCCTCGCGCGCGCGCCGCAGTCCCAGCGAGAACACCGCCACTGAGCGGACGCGTTTCACTAAAGAACATACGGCTAGACAGACTCACATGCGACTTGTCAGGAGTGTGCGGCGTGTGCGCGTGCTTGTCGGACTGCGCCGCCGCCTCGCGCGCGCGCCGCAGTCCCAGCGAGAACACCGCCACTGAGCGGACGCGTTTCACTAAAGAACATACGGCTAGACAGACTCACATGCGACTTGTCAGGAGTGTGCGGCGTGTGCGCGTGCTTGTCGGACTGCGCCGCCGCCTCGCGCGCGCGCCGCAGTCCCAGCGAGAACACCGCCACTGAGCGGACGCGTTTCACTAAAGAACATACGGCTAGACAGACTCACATGCGACTTGTCAGGAGTGTGCGGCGTGTGCGCGTGCTTGTCGGACTGCGCCGCCGCCTCGCGCGCGCGCCGCAGTCCCAGCGAGAACACCGCCACTGAGCGGACGCGTTTCACTAAAGAACATACGGCTAGACAGACTCACATGCGACTTGTCAGGAGTGTGCGGCGTGTGCGCGTGCTTGTCGGACTGCGCCGCCGCCTCGCGCGCGCGCCGCAGTCCCAGCGAGAACACCGCCACTGAGCGGACGCGTTTCACTAAAGAACATACGGCTAGACAGACTCACATGCGACTTGTCAGGAGTGTGCGGCGTGTGCGCGTGCTTGTCGGACTGCGCCGCCGCCTCGCGCGCGCGCCGCAGTCCCAGCGAGAACACCGCCACTGAGCGGACGCGTTTCACTAAAGAACATACGGCTAGACAGACTCACATGCGACTTGTCAGGAGTGTGCGGCGTGTGCGCGTGCTTGTCGGACTGCGCCGCCGCCTCGCGCGCGCGCCGCAGTCCCAGCGAGAACACCGCCACTGAGCGGACGCGTTTCACTAAAGAACATACGGCTAGACAGACTCACATGCGACTTGTCAGGAGTGTGCGGCGTGTGCGCGTGCTTGTCGGACTGCGCCGCCGCCTCGCGCGCGCGCCGCAGTCCCAGCGAGAACACCGCCACTGAGCGGACGCGTTTCACTAAAGAACATACGGCTAGACAGACTCACATGCGACTTGTCAGGAGTGTGCGGCGTGTGCGCGTGCTTGTCGGACTGCGCCGCCGCCTCGCGCGCGCGCCGCAGTCCCAGCGAGAACACCGCCACTGAGCGGACGCGTTTCACTAAAGAACATACGGCTAGACAGACTCACATGCGACTTGTCAGGAGTGTGCGGCGTGTGCGCGTGCTTGTCGGACTGCGCCGCCGCCTCGCGCGCGCGCCGCAGTCCCAGCGAGAACACCGCCACTGAGCGGACGCGTTTCACTAAAGCTGCCTTGGCGCGGGAACGACCTGCAAACACATTCAAATAGAAAGAAAGAAACAGTGTTTATTTTGCCCAAAATAGACGCACAAATATTAAATAAAAAAAATATATCTATCTATCTAATATGTAGAAAAATCATGAGATTAGTAGGGACCGAGTGGTAACGGCCCCGACTTATAAGCTGAAGATCGCGGGTTCAAACCCAGTCAGGCAGACTTTGTATAATTTATATCATCACTGCTCTCAAATTGGTGAAGGAAAACATCGTGAGGAAACTGCATCGGCATGTCTTAAAACCAAAAATTCCAAGACATGTGACATCCACCAATTCGCACTGGGCCCGCTGGTGGATTATGGCCCAATCCCTCTCTTAGAGAGGAGGCTGATGATGATGTAGAAAAATCCCTTACCTCTACTATTTACCACTGGACAGGCTGTTTCGTATGTTTGACAGCTTATTTTTTAAAGCGCCACTCGCGAGCGTCCAGATAACTAATTTGACTAATATTGTATGCGGCGTGACATTACCAGTTTTAGTACCGTAGACACTCGCTACAGTTACTGTGGTCGACAGCGCCAATATGGCGGTTATCAAATGGAGACAAAAGCACTTTGAAATAATACGATGTCAGTGAGAAAAACAAACCGTTTCCTGTAGGATTTTCTTGTAATGGTAACTATAAGCTTAATGTCATTAACCGCGAACTCAATATAATAATATATATCCTTTTCCATTTAGTAAGCTTCAAGAGGACACCGGTGGTCGCACACCTATGGTCTTTTAATTATGTCTGTATTTATGGTAGTCGAAAGGTTAAGAAACCGAACATACGAATAGCGATTTAGCTCGTAACTAATGAGATGTATTACTTTAAACTAAATACTTTTTTTAAGTCAAGTCAAAGATTTATTTGCAGATAAATATGGTTACAAAAGTTCTTAAAATGGTAGGTAATGATAGTAGCTTAACATATTTAATCATAACTTAGTGACATGCAAATTTTCTTATAGGTAGGTACAATTATAATTGTTACTTAAATTTAAATTGGAAGAATTCTTTTATATTATAGAAGGGATTATCAATTAACCACCTACGTAAAGCCCTTTTGAAGCGAACCATTGGAAGTTCTTTAATTTGGGTAGGAATCTTGTTATAGATTTGAATACACATAGGATAACAGCTTCGCCTATATAGTTCAGTTTTTATTCTAGTATTAATGAGCCTATTAGGATATCTGGTTTTGAATGCACATTTATCTCCAAGTTTTTCAAACATCTCTGGATGGGATTTGGTAAATTTACATACTTCCTCAATATAAATACAAGTCAGTGTTAGTATTTCGAGTTTTTTAAACAGTGGTTTACAGGATGTGAGTGGGTCTACATTACAAATCGCAAGTATGCACCTCTTTTGTGCGATAAAAGCTCTTTCGAGATGCACCGAGTTTCCCCATACCAGTATACCATAACGCAGTACAGAACCAACATATGCATGATAAGCTTGCAGTGTGGCTTGCCTGTTTGTTAGGTTTGATAAACGCCATAGAGCATAAGCAAACTTTCCGTGTCTTCCACATATCATATCAATATGACCTACCCAAGAACACCTCTCATCTAGAACTATCCCAAGAAAAGTCACGCTATTTGATTGTTCTATTTGTTTATCTTTATAAATTACGTTTAAGTCGATTTTATTCCAGTTTCTGTTACAAAATTGTACATATTTGGTTTTCTCTATGTTAGGTTTAAGGTTATAAAAATATTAAAGGTTTAAAAGTTAAACGTTTTAAAATAAATGCTCTATCTATATATCTATCTACAGATGATGATGATGATGATATATCTATCTAAACTTACTGCCTTTATCCTTAGGTTTATCATCTTCGCTGGAGGTGGCACTGGCGTCGATAGATGGCGCCGCCGAAGGCACCGCGTTCAAGTCCGGTTCCGACCCACCCGCGCTTACGCTGCCTGACAACTCCTGAAACAATGTCATTCTGGTATTTCACTCCAAACTTTTCAGAGATGATTATGTTGGGGTTACTAGGGTGTTCTAAAATATGCCCTTTTTTATTTAGTCATCACATACATACATAAATAAATTTTCGCTAGAATCCGGCGGGCAATAGCTAGTACCACAGGTAGGTAGGTAGTACATTTAATATTTCAAGGCTAACTTCTCACAAATATTGATAATTCAGATTAGTAGGTTTAAAAAAACAGTTTTACACGTCATTTTTTTTTTCGATGCTAGATGAGTCCAGTGTTTCCTAGCTGTCTATCTTGAGAAGAAACATCGAAACAAACTCAGAGGTCAGTCTCTTTTAAAGTCCAGTAAATATGTATTGGTCAAATAACGTATTCACTTTTGACTGACAGACCTCGTAAGTCGTAGCTATCAGGAAACACAGACTACTGCAGATTTCCATTTCTTAGCGGCACGCACAATGAATGTATTCCTAAAACGCTTTGTATACCATAGTGGTCATTTCTCTGATCACTTAAAAAACTTTTCGCTTGAATCCTACAGTGCGGTACCAAACTAAACCTTTGAAGTTTTCGTTTCAAGTGAAAATTTTGCGATCATCAGGCAGAAGTATCTTCGATGGTGCGTATGGGTGTCGTTATTACCTGCAATGTTGGGTTGACGAGCGGCCTATGCTGTGTAGGATGCGGGATGCAGTGCGCCGACCTGTGTAAAGGTTCGTCTCTAAGACCCCGCACTCCGAGTAAAGACAGTGGAGCCCCGGGCACCCCTTCCTAAGGACAACATATTTTTACAGAGAGAGAGAAAAAGATAGAAAAACAATTGCATTCTTAGCACTAGCTGATGATAACCATGCGTCAAATCCGCGCAAACCTCCCGAACGCTCAGCATGAAGTCGTGTACAATGCGAATAATATAATAGTCAAGTTACAGGACGGCCGTTGGATCTTGGCGAGTGTAAAGTTAGGGAGCGTTTTTGCAAGATTTTTGATACCCCCTCCCCCCCTTGTAACGCACCGTAACGTTATTTTGTACCCCCCCTCCCCCTCTCTAAACGTTACGTAACATTCAAGTAGGTAATCATTTTTACCTAAACTTTTCTGTATTTTTCAGCTTTGTTTAGCCGTTGTCGAAGACCAGACTAATACAATCGAGGGATTCCTAAATGAAAAGTACCACGTATATGAAAAGGGTTGCCATTTTGGGAGTTTTGATTCCCTAATTTTTTATTAAAAAAAAAAAAACAATGTTACGTAACGTGTAGTAAGAAAGACCCCCCCCCCGTCCCTGTAACGCATCGTAACGTTTTACGAGACACCCCCTCCCCCCCAAATCGCGTTACGTAATACTTGAACGCCCCCTTAGGCTCTGCAAATTTTAGCGCTTGAAAACTCGTACAAAAATATAGTTTTTAAATAAAAGTGCCCACAAGAGTCTTTAACAGCAGTAACAACTGCCAATTGCATTTATTTTTTTAAACCATATATCATTTACAAGTTTTCAAGCTCTGCGGATTTAAATTCGCAGAGCCTAACTTCACACTCGCTAAGATCCGATGGCCGTACTGTACGTTGAACGCTTTCAGTTGGCCACGCCTCCAATTCTTTTGTGACGTCATCTCAACGCTCAGTCAAGTAGACAGAACAAATGAATTTAAGGCGTAGCCAGTTTTAAACATTCGACGTTTAACGAAACGATCGTAACTTAACTAGGGGGACTGGTTTTCAGCGTGGACTGGTGGCAGTATTGGCGCAAAAACGTCTATATGATGTAGAATAACCAAAAAATATGGTTTGGGAAAAGTATTATGAAACTTTTTGATTGTTTAATTTCCTTGATAATATAAAGGGCTATTTAAAATTTTATTGAAGCCGGCGGTGTGTTATCAAACAGATAGTAATGTCCACATTTCTCATGAGCATCGGCCAGCAGTTGTTACATTCCTTTTAGGCCCCACCCAGATTAACAGACGTTTAGTTATTTTGCATTTTTTTTTTAAATTTGTCTTTGAATAACTTTTTATTTACGTTCTTCTATATATATATCCCTCTCCTAGAGAGAGGAGGCTGTGTCCCTGCAGTGGGAACATTAAAAGGCTGATGATGATGATGATGATGATATATATATACCCTATAGAAAAAAAAAGATCCATATCTTATAATCTATGCGAATGCCAGCGTTCGCTTGGTGTCCAACCGAATGGCGCGAAACCATGCGCGAACGCCGGCGTTCGCTTGGGGATCAAGAGGCATGACTATAGAGTTAGCCTAGCCTAACCTAGTAAAACACCTAATAAAATCTCAAAGTCTCTACCTTACGTCGTATAGGCTTCGTTGGGCTGACGTCCTGCAAGGTCTGCAGCGATCCCGTCACCGTGACAGGGGGCTCAGACGTCGTGATAGACGCTGCTTTAGGCCTGGAACGTTACGGTACATAATATCAGAATTGCAAAAGAGTGAGAGGGGAAAAGAAACTGGTTACAGAGTAGATAACAAATGGAGTGTTTAATGTGTAGGTTTTTTTCGGCTGTGAATGAGCTTAGAATCACACATATGTGTATAAAATTCAGCCGAATGTGGGTTGTTTTACAATAACACGATCGTCGCGTTTATGACGTTTGTCGCTCCGATTGGCCCGCTCCAAGCTCTTTAACCAATCAGAGAGCCGAACGCGCTAAACGTCTCGCTCACCTTAACGTAACCACAACTCACACTCAGTACAGAGATTTAGGTCTATTTACACCATAAAATATATGTTGAACGTATTATAAAATGACAGTCTATCTATGTAAATTTTCAACATATGTATCGTGAAATGTACGAGTATTTAGTGATTTTGGTGCAAGTGGACTTAAATCTCTTTCCAAAAGCTCTTTACAGCGACTGGAAGGAAAGCGATAGTTAGAAAACACGCGTTTTGTTTGTAAAAGATGATGCAGCAAAAGCAATCACAGAAACGCGTGGTTTTTTATTGCAACTAAATGCAGAGAATCGTTAGTTTGTTTCAGTATTGATGCTGATGCTGACAATCGGCCAAAACAGCCGTGAACTAAGGCGCTAAAAAGGTACCTATTATAACTCTTTCACACCACTAAGGCTGTGGAGATCTTGGAGTACATACTATCGCGTTTATTTCTGCCTGATCACATAAAAAATGTTCGCTTGATGCTTGCGACGTGGCGCCAAACCAAACCTTTGAAGTTTTCGTTTCGAGTGCAAGCAAAAATTAACTTAGCGGCGATCAAGCGAAAGTGTCTTACGTGTTGTCTTGTGTGGTACGTGTTACAAACTAACCTGTTATAGTCGTTAGAGCGACACCATAAAACTATTACGTTTTAATTCGTTTGTGGTGCGGGTATCGTCGACTCAACATTTGGAAGACATTCCTAAGGGTGACTTTTAGAAATGTCTTCACAATATCTCGTATCGACGATTTCGTGGAAGGATACTGACCTCACGACGACATCACTTCTTGACTATCGTTTATAGATTACGGTTTTTAATATAATTATATCAGTTTATTATTTTGGAAGATTATTATTTGTGTATTTCATCTGTGGGCCTCAGTTGCCTGACAATAAAGAACTCTAATTAATAATCAAGATTACGAGATAATATAGTTAATAAACATAGAAATAGTTCAATCCTTTAGCACTCCATTCGCTTACAACTCCGTGTTAAGGGAAACATGAAATGTGCTCAGTTAGTACAGTGTTTAAGGATAATATTAAAACAACGGAAATACGCATTTGTTATCATTATTACTAGGTATAAAATACAATTTACAGCACTTAGCTGTAAATATGACACATAGCGTCTTAGAGAAAGACCAATATTTCTTTTAAAAAGATTTAAAAACATTTTTTTATTGCGAGGCACCTCGTTTGCTATACAGAAACCATCAGTAATTTTTTGACTTGATATGGACCGCAAACAACGTATTTTATTTATGATTTTCTTTATTTTTATTTTATGCTTTTTTTTTTAAATAAACGTTGCCCAACGCTAGGAATTACTCCTGTGTCGTGGTGCGTTCACAAAAATGTAAAGTCACATACACAAGATAGCTAGACCCAGAACACGTATCTACTACAGGTCATACAAATATTTGTTATATGCGGTAAACATCTTTCCATCGCTCTGTTTTTGGCTGTGACGGTGCCGTGGTGGACAGGGCCTAAGCTATCCGTTTATAGTCGTCGACAAGCCCGCTCTATTTTTTTAGAAAATTGATTTTGATTTAAAAATCGAAAAAGATTACTTATACTTGAAGTGCTTATACTGCAAATTAGCTTCAATTTTGACAATTCAAAAGTGCCTGTTGTTGTCTATTTGAAATAAATTATTTTGAGTTTCTGAGTGCGATGTGTCATATTTACACCCAGGAATATAGGTACACTGCCGGCCAAAAGTTTGAGACCACCCTCATCAAAGAATGAAAATGAAATAAAACTCAAAAAAAATACGAAGCAAGAGGTTTAATTAATAATTAACATACTTATACATACTTCCTACACATACCTCAAGAAGAAAAAAAAATAATTTACATTAAAAATGCCGTTAATATTTAAACAGATTTTTCATCAAAAAACCCTCCCTTGCATTTTATTACTTTTTTCACTAGTCTTGGCATACGACCAATCAATTTGTCAATTGTCTCTTGTGAAATATTGTTCCAGCTATCTTGTAAAGTCTTCCACATGTCTTCTTGCGAGGAGGGGCAACAACTGCGTACATTTCTATCAAGCTCTTCCCATAAAAGCTCAATCGGGTTGAGATCCGGGCTCTGAGGGGGCCACACCATGTTTTTTAACACCCCTTCTGTTTCTTTATGTTCTAAATAACTCCTGCATAATTTTGAACTATGTTTAGGATCATTATCTTGTTGGAAAAAAAAACCATTTCCAATTAATCTTACACCAGACGGAACGGCATTTTGTTGTAGTATTCGTTTATATTGCTCCTTTTTCATGATTCCTTCGACTCGTACCAAATCTCCGGTTCCATAGCCCGAGAAGCATCCCCAGACCATAATAGAACCACCACCATGTTTAACGGTTGGCACCACACAGTCTGGCATCATCTTTTCCTCAGCGCTACGTCGAACAAAAATTCGTCTTTTTGATCCAAATATTTCAAATTTGGATTCATCTGTCCAAAGAACTTTTTTAAAGTCTTCTTCAGTCCAGTCTCGATGGGTAAGGGCCCACTGCATCCGTTTCTTTTTGTTTTGTGGCCTAAGTAGTGGTTTTCGAACGGCAACGCGACCAAATAAGTTAGCATCTCTCAATCGTCTTTTTACTGTAGTCAGTGACACAGGTTTAGATCGGGATTTGTTCACTTCTGCGCGGATTTGTGGTGCTGTTAGGCGTCTATTGCGCTTGCTGGTAACGACGATAAAATTATCCTCGCTAGAAGTGGTAGCTCTCGGCCTTCCTGATCGCGAACGATCTCGATAACTGCCAGTCTCCTTGTATCGGGCTATTGTGTTATGAACACAAGTCTTTGACAACTTAAGTTGAGAGGCAATCGCACGTTCAGATTTGCCTTCGTTGTGTAAAACAACTATGGCACAACGAGTTTCACTGCTAATTTCGCGCACTTTACCCATTTTAATGTCTTTACTTTAACAATGACGAGCTTAGACTAACCAAGATTTAACTTTATAAAAACTCAGGTAAAAAATATGTTTTAGAAAGCTAAAATAATCCTGAATTTCTTTTAACCTGAAACAAAACCAAAATTATTAGTAATGAGCAGCTTATAAAAATATTGCAATGACTTTACCACCTGGTCCTTGCGCGGCACTCATTAATGTTTTGTAAAAATAGACTTTTATAGCATCATAACTTAAAAATATACAAAAAGAATGACTCTTTGATTTTCTTTAATAACAATAGAATATGCAAGTATTCAAATTAGCTCTTTATCATATGCACTTTTGAAATATTTTGTTGGTGAAGAAGATTTTTACAAGTGGTCTCAAACTTTTGGCCGGCAGTGTACATTAGCACACAGGATCGCTGAAGATGGGTGATGGTTATAGCAAAACGGAAAGACGCACACTGTGGTTCTTATTACCTTTTTAAATGCGAAGAGATACAGTTGACTGACAGGTGATTAACAGGTCATAATGTTGAAAAATAAATTATTATTATTTGTGTGGTTTTTCTGTTCTAATTTATTCTGTAAATATTGGTTTTTCGTAAAACTTTCAGTGCAAGAAATTTATGTTATGTTTATAAATCTTTTAAACCCATTCAGTAATTTAATTATTGCTTATCACTTTTTATTGAAACAGTTACTGTAGAGTACTCGCGTTAGGAAAATAGTGACTCTGGTTTTCAATCAGATATCATCATCAGCCTTTTTAATGTTTCCACTGCTGAGACACAGGCTAGGAGGACACCTCTCTCCAAGATGATTTCCTCTCCTAGAGAGGACTGGGAATGGGCTTTAATCCACCACGCGGGCCCAGTGCGGATTGGTGGATGTCACACATCTTCGAATGTTTTGGTTCTAGGACATGTCGGTTTAAAATAAAAAAAGCCATTCATAATATAACAGCTACCCGATGTAAACCCTTCATACAGTGCTGAAGCGCTACATTATATAAAAAAAAAATAGTATAAATAAGAGCAAAGTGTCTAAATAGATTTTTCAACCAATTTTATTATTTGAAAATACTAGGCTGTGAAAAGTTTTGTAATTAGTTTGCAATTGCACTGATGAGTCACTATTTTCTTGACTTTTATAGGCTTTACAACTCAACAACTAATTTATTTTAGACTATCAAAACCTGCGGTTCTTCCTGTATCGTACAAAATTATGAAGTTAATTGTGTTGTACAGCAGGGACTTTTCTGTCATTAGGAACACAGAATAACCATACTGTCGTGGTAAAAATGACCTGTTAATCTGTCATAAAGGATTTACAAAAAAACTGCTATTACGATTGAAAAAGAGATTTATTGCAAAAAGAAACTTAAATATTAAAAACAAGCGTAAAAATATTGTTAAGTAATAAAACTTATATTAAATAATATTTCACTACACACCCATCCATTTAATACTTGTGCCAAATTAACTGAAAACAAGAAAATAAAAGTAAATTAAAATTTGGGGTAGCGAGCAAGCTGTATTTACTGCCGATGGTTGATTCGCGATTATGACCAATGAATATTTGATAAGTAACGCGTCAAATAAGTTGAACTATTTGCTGTTGTTACGTGCAGTCTCCCACTTCGGTTGATATCTCAACGTCGACCGCCATGTTGGTTCAACTTGCGTGACGAGTATTAAAACTGATTTTCGGGTCTCAATTGAAGTGGAAGGCTGCGTGTAATACATAGCAAATGGTTCAATTTATTTGCCGTGTACTAAATTGCTTTTGAGATTCGATTTTGTGCTATATCGGCTATTCACAACACAATCTAATACGGCACCAAAGTACAATGCGATTAAAATTAAAATAAGAACGTTAATAAACTTTCTCTGTCAAATGTCACTTGATACTGTTTGTAAAGTTAATTTATTTGCATATCATATTTTTGTTGAGTTGGAATGTCATCAAATAATGACTAATATCCTGGCATAAAATTTAAGCTCTCAGGTACCAGTCTATCAAATAAAGATGAGGTGTACCCTCATACTAGCTAACTTAAACCTTATTACGTAAAAATAAGGTTTAAGTTGCCTAGGTATTTCAATTTCGTTACACTTGTACCTGAGAGGTTAAACTTTCTAACAAAATTTTTCACAACTATTACTATCATATTCCGGTCCCTCCTTGCGTCAAGTTGACCACATATCCACTTACACTTAGCTGCACGAAACTCAACCTTACTAGGTCAAAATAAAGGTCCTTTAAGAATAACGTTTTGTCGTTGTCTTGTGTTTTTGCTTGCTTTGTTTTTTGGCCTTGCGATTTCCTAAACCATCAAATATGCTCATCAATCTAAGCGCCACTTACCTGAAAGGTGGTATTTCAGGAATCTTGCCGATGACAATTTTCTTTTTATCAACAGACTTGTCGACGGCCGGTTGTTTTGGCGTGGTCGGCGTCACCGTGCGGGGTGTGTTGCGTGCTGAAGGGCGGATGTCGTCTTGTGATGTACATTCCGACTTGAAGAAAAAGAAATAGTTGTTATTAGTATTATACATGTGGGATTTGGACGTTGGAAATGACACAGTGTCTTTTTACTAATGTCTTATGTTATTTTCAGCACATCCTTAATGTGTCCATGCCGTCGTCGAACTACCATACGTCATCCTCCCTCTCTTTCTCACGCTTACGGTCTCATTCATATAGATGCGTTCAAAATCCCACATACATGTAGCAACATCTATGGCCCAATATAAGAACTACCAGAAAAATATGAAACCCTGCATCGAGAAATCAAAGTTCTGTGCGCAATCTTCCTAATATTATAAATGCGAAAGTTACGATGTTTGGATGTTTGTTACTCAATCACGCCGAAACGGTTGGACGGATCTGGATGAAACTTGGCACAGGCATAGGATACACTCCGGAATAGGACACTCCGGAATAGGATACTTTTAATCCCAAAAACCCCAACCCCAACCCTAATACCACGCGGGCGAAGCCGCGGGCAAAAGCTAGTTTGAACATATACAACGGTCCGAAATTGACTATATAACACTTGTCTGGTCGAAGGATCCTCCTTTTTCGACAGAGGCATGTGGGACTATACTCTGTTCCGCATAATTCCAAATACTTAACTCTTAAACCGCTAGTGTTGGATTGGTCCGACGAGCGTTTTCGTGTCCTATTCGCCAGGGTCGTGTGTTTGCGACACATTCTACCGATTAGTTCATAAGTACAGTAATACTTTAGAATAAAAATGTCTCTTAATCTTTCGATCTTGTAATTACAGACACAATTAAAGAACAATAGGTGTGCGAACGCCGGCGCTTGGGCTTAATAATTTAAAATATAGGTAAGCCATAGTTTGAGAGGTAAGGTTCATTATCTGTTACAATTGTATTGATTTTAAATAGTTGCTATATATACGTACTAATGTAACTATGCTTATAAACATTTATTATTTATTTATTAATCTGACAGCAGGTAGAACCTGCTGTTCTTACCATAAGTGGAGCGTGTGCATTTTTGATAGCCTCTCGGCGTTGGAACTCGACCTTCGCCATTTCAGTGGCCAGCCACGCCGGGATCTCGGGGATGGCGATGCGGAGCGCTACCACTATCACCAGGATTACATGCTGGAAATCAATCATTTTAGTGATAAAACAGCACTTTATTAGTGAAAGAATTCCCAAAATCAGTTTTTGAGTTTTTTACAAACACAAATCTTTCATTATCTTAATATTGCATACACACGCAGTTTAAACAGAACATATCCTAATCGGACATTACCTATTGAAATATGAAAGATTTTATTGGTTGAAAAATTGTAAAAACAACGACTCTTTTTCAAGTCATCAACACGAAAGGGTTCAATATTTATTTCTGTAGTGTATTACGTATAATAAACATAGCACGCTAACTGGCGGGGCGCTGAGTGGTGGGGAGGGCGGCTAACGAGACGCAAGTCGCTCAGTCACTGCCTGGCCGCCGAGCAGTTAAGTGCGTTACAAGTCAAGCTGCTGTTTTATTTCTGTGTACATACCCAGCAAACCCTTACAATTTTTATGCGAGTTATGGTTAATTAACCACAATTTTTTTCGACTATATTGAATCTTAGCCTATTTAAGCCTTACCTCCAAAGCCACAATAACGAGGATGGTCTGCGCAGGAGTAGCATCGGGCAACATTCTATGTACGGGCCCTGACAGACCAATCAGAGCGCAGTTTACTAGCACCGCCACGGCTACCATCGTTTCCATTGCATGCTGAAAATAATAATACTTAATCATATTATGAAGTCAATTAACAGAATTTCTAAATAATAATCTTTAGTTATAGGTGTAGTAATTATTGACCTTCTGCCAGAGGCTTTCTCCACGTGAATATCATTACATTAATATAAAAGAAAGTCGCTCTGTCCCTATGTATGCTTAGATAGATAGATAGAGTAATTCAAGAGGAAGGTTTATGTGTAAAATACAATATACATAATATCACCAGTGCACCCATGCGAAACTGGGACGGGTTGCTAGTTGGTTATAAGTCGATGATTGATAAGTAGACTATGTCTATATTTGCAGTTCAAACTCCGTACGAAATTTCATCAAAATAGGTTTGATGAACTCAAATTTAAGCGTGAAAGCGTAAGTGCTTGCTTACAAAGACGCGGCGCGTTGGGCGTTCGTCGTAAGGTGCTGACACACTTGAGCATTTACTTGTAATAAGCATTCTTGCGAATGTTACATTACAGAAAAATAACGAGAGCGTTTTAGCGAGCATTCTATCAAGCGTTCTGACGAGCGTTCTATCAAGCATTCTGGCGAGAAGGACAGTTCGTTCGCTAGTGTGCTCAAGGAAATGTTGGTAGCAATGTTTGGTTCTATGCTTGGCTCGGCTCGTTGTTCAGTTCGACAAATTTAAAAATGGCGGATGCTCAATGTTCTGTTACAAGTGAATGCTCAGGTCTATCTGAAACTGTACGTAGCACTGTAGCATGCACACATAAACAAAATAATAGCAGTGTGCGATAAACCCTTAACGTGCCGCTAACAAGCACTAACGGACAGAAAAAATACTTTCATGTTCTTCTTCTTCTCGAATCGATGGATTCCGCTTCCCTCAAAGTTTTTGGGCCCAGTAAGTTGCCACATTTATAGCCTCGTTTTAATTTCACGTTTATAACATTAGTCACCACCCTTGATTAACTGGTAGAGAATGCCTAAGGCATTAATTTCGCCTGTACTGTACCTTTGTGTTGCATGAAGTTCTTATAAATAAAATAGTATAAAATAAAGTGGCTTCCTCCCTATGTATGCTTAAATCTTTAAAACTGCGAAACGGATTTTGATGCGGCTTTTTTTAATAGATAGAATGATTCAAGAGGAAGGTTTATATTTATAATACATGCATAATATATTCAGTATCAGTACCCGTGCGAAGCTGCGGCGGATCGCTAGTATAATATAAGTATAGATTACCTGCCAGCTCCCAATACTCTTGACTCGTTCCCCAAACGGTCGTTGCGCGACATGGCACAGCTTAAACGCGTCCGCTCGTATCTCGGCTGCATTGTTCAACAGTGCGCACACGGCAGCCAGTGGAAAGGCAGATGAGAACAGTACCACGTGGCCCAGTTGTGTGAGCATCTCTAAGTATTCTGCGAATGTGCCGTCGTACTGTGGAGAGAGAATTATTTGGTTAAGATATTATTTTCTGTCAATAAACGGTGAATTTTTAAGACGAGTCTGTAAAAATAGATAATATTGCGGTTATTTTTGCCTGATTATTCAAAAAAAAAAATCGCTTGTATCCCGCCACACCACATGTTTGAAGTATTTTTGTTGCGAGTGAACTTAGTGGTGGTCAGGCGGAAGTGCCTTCGAAGGTATCATAACCGTACAAGAAAACGTTCCTAACGTTTTCCTGTACGGATTATAATTTTATTTTAAAAAGCTGGCGAGAGAACCCACATGATTTAAAAATAAAAAAGACGTCGTTCACTTGCATATCTATAATTATAATAGTTAGAATTTAATAAGATCTAATATAAATAAGTTATCGTGCAGTTTAAGAACGCACCACGTGTTGCCGATTGCTCTCAGATCTCCATAAATAAATTTACTACCGATACACACAAATTTCGTTGGGCAGTTTTTCTTACAACGGACAATAAAAACCAGCAAAAGTAAATAAGCAAAAATATACATTTTTTAAAATTAATTTAGTAAATTTTACCCCCGGCTACACTCCCGTGAACTGATGTCTCTATTTTCTACTCTACTCTATTTTTTTCTTTCATATGAACATTCTCCAGACAAAACATTATCATCATCATCAGCCGTTTTAATGTTCCCACTGCAGGGACACAGGCCTCCTCTCTAAAAGACGGGAATGGGCTGTAATCCACCACGCGGGCACAGTGCGTGTTGGTGGATGTCACATGTCTTCGAATTTTTGGTTTGGTTCCTGACAAAACAAATACCTACTACAATAAAAGAATTATCGAAAACCGGTTCAGCTGTTCTCAAGATTAGCCCAGCAACATATTCCTTTTAATATTACACTTTTTTGAGTTAAGTCGTACGTTTGTTTGGACAGAAGCAGCTCTCATGGTTATTTTAAGTATTACCTTGAACAGTTGCGACTCCAATTCAGCTTGATGCAGCACCTTCTGTCCGACCACAGGCTCGGAGTCTCTCCTATCATCCTTCTCCTTGTCTGTGGCACCGTTCACGAGGCTGTTTTCTGGGGGATCGCCAGACGAGTCTGTCTTTTTGTCGAACAGTTCCGTTAGCTGAGCTGATGTTGGTACTGTAAGGGAAAAGAAAACGACATATGAAATCACTCTTTCAGAGAGAAAGAGAAAGAAGTGTTTTATTTTTTGTTAGTTAAACTGATGACCTATATCATATACCTAGGTCATCAGCTAAAAGTAGTAATATAAGCGCCATAATTATAAGCTATAAATGCTGCGGTGATACTACTTTTAACTGGCTTTAGTCTAAAGCATTACAAGTTTGTTTTATGATTAAAACGTTTCGGCTTTCTAAAGTAACCAGAACTAATTTTAAAATAGTTTTTGACTGGTCAAAAGAACTTCAGAACAATTCTTGCAGTTAAAAACGGTTTTGACTAATAAACAATTTTAGCTGTAACAGATTATGAATGTGAACTCACTCTTGCTCGGACTGATAGCTCCAAATACATCAACACAAATCTTGGCCAGCCGCAAGTTTTCGATCAAATATGGCAGAGCAGACTCCTTTAGATTACCAATGATTTGGCGCGTTATTAGCAAAACGGCTAGTTGCTGGAATTAAAAATATTGTCTGTAAAGTTTATGAACGAAAAGTAGATATTTTCTGGGTCGAAACTTTATTCGAATTAGATTACAGTATCCCACTACTGGGAAAATATCTCTCTAATTTCTTTCCAGGTGGTCTAGGGGTTTCACGCCCCCGATTTACGCGTGGCATAGCAGCCCAGGAAGGCAGTTTACTTTGTGTAATTTATTTCATATTTAACCAATGCCTTCAAAACGATAAAGGAAAATATTGTAAAAATATGCCGCGGCCAATATTCAAGAATCAAAACGTTCCGCATTGGGCCTGCATGGTGGGTTAAGGCCCATTTCTACTCCTAGAGATGGCCTGAGTCCAAGTAGTGAATACATCATAAGGCTTGATTATGTGTATAAACCGGCCTTGCGATAGATTTTCTGTTCACCTGTACGATTTTCTGGGGCTGACCTCAGCATATAGTCGTGAGTGACCACCATTGGGATTCAAATCATATCACTAACATCGAAAAAAATTAACGACTACAATACTATTAGTTAGCTAATAAACAGATGACGATGTAAGAAAAAGAAGAAAGAATAACAAAAAATATACCAACCTCTTTTAACTTATCCATATCCTGCAGGTAGAACGCAATATAAAACAAACTCATGAACGAGTTGAGGAATTGAAACTGAAAATAAAAACAACACCTTTTACACATCATACAACAAATAACTTTAAATACATCAAAAGCGAACTACATAGGTAACGGACTACAACAAAATACTTTTAACAACAATGGAATTTATTTATGATTAATATTAGTAAGTGCTTTAAAGTAAATAGAACTTGATTTAAAATATTTAAACTAATTTTCTACGTAACTGAAGTTTTAACGATGTGTAAAATAAATAAATTATAGTGTAAAATATTATCGTTTTGTGCCAGAATTAATTTAAAGGACTATAAGAGGGTTTTTCCTTTGGCAATCCTTATAAAGCTTGAAAGATTCTGGGTTATTTACATTTTAGCGGTGCTTATTATAATTTTACTTACAAGTGAATGTTATTATTGTGAATTTCCCCAGTAATAAATATACATGTAGACCCACATTAGGACTAGGCAAAGTTGGGTGTTTTTACTTTGCAAGAATTTAAGTGACAACCAAAATTATGAATAAGTTTCATTATTACTTAATGTCAAATGTACTGTCAACAAAATAGTTTGGTATGTAGGCTAAGTCTGCGGGTACGAAACTAGCGACGGGCGGAGCGACGGCGGGGCGGCGCGACAGCGATGTAATCAAATGCATTAAAACATTAAGCGCTGTGTACGAAACGGGCGACGGCAGAGCGGCGCGATCGAGCGATGCACGGGCGGCGGTAGAGCGGTGGCGGGGCGGGGCGACGAAAACAAACTAGTTTGGTTTCGCCGCTCGCGCGGCTACGTAGTGTTGCATTTTTATTAATGTTATGAATAGAATTAATCAAATAATGATGGAAGAAATACATAATTCAATGTTTGGGGACCCATATAGAGGGAAGTCTAGTTCTAGCTGGTCTCATGGGTATAGAACTCAAACACCCGAAAAGTGAATTTTTGATCTTATCTTGATTATTCAACTAATAAACAAAAATATATTAACAATCTATCTACTTTTATTTACCTACTTACCTTAGTGTTCAAAATAGTTTTTGTTCAGGTGAGATTATACGATTTCCGAAAATGTTTGATTTCAGATTACTTCTAATTTTCTGTAAAACATAATCGAATGTCTCTATACTCATTCTTGTGTAATTGTAGAACTTTCTTGAATGACAACGTAGCTCGTAATAAAGTGTAGAAAATTCTCCCAAATTGCATCGTCGTTGATTTATTTGATGAACACCATCTCTAAAAATTCTCTCATTAGGAGACTGGGCTCCAATAGTTCTCTTCGACGTGAAACCATGTTTATCACAACACTACGTGTGAGCGACTGCGCGGAATTTTGTTTCGTACACACGCTAGACACTGCTATCTATTCGCCCCGCGCCGCGCCGCCCCGCCCCGCCGTCGCTCCGCCCGTCGCTAGTTTCGTACCCGCAGACTAACACCCGTATTCACAAACAGTACTCAAACGACCCTTGCCTAAGCAAACGCACAGCGTTGAAATAGAGCTCTGTGATTGGTTCGTTTGTGTTGCGTAGTTCACAAACCCTGCCCTGTGCGCTCGCGAGCACTGTGAGACCGCATAGTAACGTTTGTGAATACGGGTGTAAGAGTTGCAAGAGATAGTTATTGTTATTTTATCGCGTCTGGTTTGAAATGTATGTTCAGACTAGGTACGAATATTTACTAATTTCTATGAGCATCACTCAGTAGACTGAAGTTATAATTTGAGTACTCATCATGGTAAATTCACGTGTATTCTTATATTACTTTTAGTAACATGCGTTTAATTTCTCCTCTTTAAATGACCATAACATAACAAAACAAACGATTCCCATTCAATTATTCAGTCGCCAATTTTACTCATACTCATTTCTCACTATATCCATTTTAGTCACTTCACATATTATTATCATCTCTGCTACATTATATAACCATCCAAAGTTTAAAACAATATATAGTCCTTATTTGTTGTTAAATAAAATGGGAGCCTAAATAGTTACCTATTTCGCTGACAGTACATGCTATTTGCAAAAGTTTACACTTTAAAATTGTCATGCAAGCGGAAAAGAACCGTGCAAGCTAAACCACTGTGCCATCAGATTATTATTCCATTTACCAAAGAGTTTGGTTAATAACCTTTTCCGTTTACTTTCTATAAGCAAAGCGTGATGGAAGCTTAGCCTCAGAGTATGGCGTTAGTTTTTTTTACAGCATTTTTAAATACAAACCAATGCTATTTTCACAATCAGGTGATTCTCATACTTTGTCTCGAGTCGATAGTTCTCTGTTCAAATAAAACGTCAAATTTTCAGTGTTACCATTTTTTTTTGTATGTTTATTTTTTTTTTGTTGTGTCCAGTCCCATTTGGTAAGCAGTAAAGAGAAAAAATAATATGCGCTATAGTATATTTTCTACACACTGTGTTAGTCTACGTATTGTTGGACTAAAAACTAATTGTGTCTATTTAAAGTTCGATTATTTCGACTATTTATTAATATTTTTAAAAATAAATTGATGTAGGTACTAAATATTGCTATACGAAGAAAAATCTCAATATGTTCAAAACTAAGTTTCATGCAGAATTTGTGAATATTTTCGTTCCTTTCGCACATATCTGTTTGATAAATAAGTCTTCTTATATATCCAAATCAATTGCTATTCATTATTCTCGTTAAAACTCAAAATGGTTGGAGTAATATGATTTTTTCAGTTTTGTTTGATTTAATAAAGGTGTGTGTAAACCCAAAAAAGGAAAAAAATACAGCTAAAAAAATATATTTAAATGACAACAGCTCACTCTAATGCAATGCTATTACGTAGGTACTCCCCTATTTTCATTATTATTTAATCATGACACCTAACTCAAAACAAAAAATTGTATGGGAATCGTCTCTTAAAGGTGGGAACTACATATTCCACATATTATTCGTAAACCATTTAATTGTGTTTAGTCTTACAGTGCTTAAGACTATAAAAATACAAATAGTTATTTTTTTTATTATCTTGATATGTGCGAAAAGACTTCCCGCAAAAATTTCCAATTATACGTTTATTACTTCGGATTGGGATCAAAATAAATTAAAAACCCACTATATTACGGGATGTCTACGTCAGAATCACACCTTGTTTCGAGTTATAAAAGAAACAACACTAAAAAAAAATGCACACCATATAAGACATTCTTAGGACAGTGGTTTTTGAATGAATGAATAATAAATATGTTTATTTGAACCTCACAAAGTTTATTAAAAATAAAAATACATTGGCAAGAAAAAAAAAATAGCCGAAAAGGTGCCAAATTCAGCACATATTGCGATATTTACCATCTCAGGCACCAGTATCAATTTTTTTGTTGTTCTTAAGTCAGTGGTCAAGTTTTGTGTTGATTAAAATATAATTGGCGATCGTAATAGTGGCCAGGTGGCTAAATATTTGTTGGACAAAATTTGGATACTCAGAAGCCAACGGGTTCATTTGTTTCCCGAGTCACGAAGACATTTCAGTATGTTATGATGGTTACAACACAACATACTTTTAAATTATCTGATTATCCAGGAGTTGGTCTGTAAGTCGAAGTCAATATAACTTGCAGCGTGACCGACTCTCGCATAGAAAAAAAGCGTACAGAAAGATATTCCGGGTCTGGGTGCCTTGAGGTTATATGTTTGTGAACGCGCCTAAAGTACTATGAGATTTTCCTAGTTGTGAGGCAACAATAATTAAAAAAAAAAACAACCACTGCCCTAACCACAAAACCAAAACGAAAACACAAACTCAACCTCTTCCACACATTTTGTTTTAAACCATAGACAACAAAATCTACATTACCTTTGTCGTTGAGCCACCTCGCTATCCTAGCGTACACTTCCTCCTCGACGGCTATGATTATAGCGAGAAGAGCGCGCGGTATCCACGTGAAGTACCCTATGTGGGTTTCCCACCAGTCCTGTTGGAAAAAAAAATAAGTTAGTGTGAAACCATCATATAATTTTTTGTCGCTCTGGGTGTGGCAAGAAATATACTGTAATGCGACGGATTTTTTTTTTATGGTAGGTGAAAATCATCGAATGACCAGGGAGACCAGTGTCAGACTCTTACGGACTAAAAAACCTACCCCGTACCTTCCTTGCCTTATTCCTAGAGCCGCGGTAACTGTTTCACACCACCCTCGGCTCAAACTTGAAGGCGAAAATTCGTGATCGCGTTATCACGATTAAACCGCTCGGCGACTCGCAGTCAACTGAAGCGCGCAAAGTATAGCCAGTCGCACAAACTTTGTCGCGATGAAACCCTTTGATTTGCGGCAATTTACCGACAGCTACCCGAACGGCATTCGTATTCGCGATACGACGAATTTTTTGGCCAGACGTTATCGCGATAGTAGGGCCGTAGCCTAAGCCCCACTGGTTTGTGTGATTGGATTGTAAACTTCTTGGGGGATCAATCCATCCGGTTGTTATTGGTGGCTGCTTGGCCGGTTAAATGGATAATAATAATGCCGGATTCTCTCAGGGGTCGCTACTATCGGCAACACTGATCTAGCTACACATACAGTACGGCCATCGGACCTTGGCGCATCTGAAGTTATGCTCTGCAAAATTTATCGCTTGATAACTCGTAAAAAAATAAATGGTTTAGACAAATAAATGCAATTTGCAGTTGTTATTGCTGTTAAAAACTGATATTGGCTTTTTTAAAAGCTTTATTTTTTGTTTAGTTTTCAAGCGCTAAAATTCGCAGAGCCTAATTTAAGACGCGCCAAGATCCGACGCCCGTACCACAAATGATATAGGTACAGATGTCAATCTACGTACAAAGCGCGCTCGAGCAACGCACACATAGATATCGTTCACCGACGCGAAAACCGGGCTCAACGAGGATCATTACGACCGCGAGGGTGTCACGTTTGAGACGCGCGTCTGTGACATTTTGCAACTACCACGATAATTTGTTGTGCATAATCCGGTTGACAACCCTAGAGCGCGCGACCACCGTGTGTAGGTATGAAAAGTGAAGTACATACATGAGATTGACTTCTGTACCTTTTTATTTTGTGCCCGTACTGTAAATAAAAGCTAGCACCCACCTGTGCGCGCAGTAGTGCAAAAGTAGCCGTGGCAGCGACACTAAGACAAACACACATGAGCGGGAAAGACACGCAGTGCCTCCACACGCGCCGTCTCCACGCCGCGTACACGGGCTCGGGACGACCCGTCACGCTACTTGTGCTCATCTCACCCTGGAATCAATAATAAGTTCAACTACATTGGGCGCGCATGATTGTAAAGTGTCTGAAGATTGAGAACCGTAGTTTGCCGTTTATAAAGTAACGCTTGCTTGTGATTTGAATTTCAATTCGATACATATTCAATATAAACACAATTTTTTTTTGTATATGCGAAATCTGAATAGTCTGTAGAATCAGAATCAGAAACAGAATAGAATCCAATAATTTTTACACTATATTATCTATACTTAGTGGCGCCAGTAACTGAAGAGTTGAAAGGAAATCGTTTGTCTTGGTATGGTCATGTGAAGAGGAGAGATGAAACGCATGTCACAAAAAGAGTTCTGAGTTTACACATTGATGGATGGAGAGGAAGAGGGAGGCCGAAGAAGAGATGGATGGATTGTGTGAGGAGTGATATGAAAGAAAAGGGAGTTAGTGATAGTGTGACGGGTGACAGGACAGAGTGGAAGAAAAAACATGTTGCACCGACCCCAAGTAACAAGGGATAAGGGTAGGATGATGATGATTATCTATACTTAATATTACAAAGCTGAAGTGTTTGTTTGGTTGAACACTCTAATCTCAAGAACTACTGGTCCAATTTAAAAAAATCTTTGGCTATATAATATTACGCAACAACTCTGACAGTAACTAGAGATACGGGCGAAGCCGCGCTGGAGAACTAGTTTTCATATATTTCCAAAAAAAATATTTAAATAAGATAATAAGTTAGACAGCACATATACCAATGATAACATAGATTATAGCACGTATTACATAGTAAATACTAGGCCCCAGTACATAGCTGGGTGCGGGAACAAAACCAATCCTCAGTCACCTGTATGATAACACCTAATAACTTTGTGATTTTTGATTTCATGATACAATTTTAACATGTTGTACCTACACAAATTCTTTACAGGTTTCACAAAAACTGAAACTAATATTGTATATATAAAACAATAAGGGATGGTTGGTTACACTAATATTGTAAAAATAAGATTATACCTATAAATCTTGTTTGTATCATCATCAGCCTTTTTTTTTATTAATGTTCTCATTGCTGAGACACAGGCCTCCTCTCTAGGATAGGGAATGGGTCGTACTCCACCACGCGGGCCCAGTGCGGGTTGGTGGATGTCACATGTCTTCGATTTTTTGGTTCTAGGACTTGCCGGTTTCCTCACGATGTTTTACTTCACTGTTTTGTGAGCAGTAGTGATGAAATAAATTACACAAATTAATGCGCCTGGCTGGGTTTGAACCCGCGCCCTGCAACGCCGTAGGTCGGGGCCGTTATCACTTAGCCACAACTGCTCTCTTGTTTGTATAACGTCTGATATTGTCATGGTATTTCATCCATTGAATGGTTTCATCGAACACAGTTGTGAGAGCCTTTCCCGCAACGTATTCAAAAAAGATACATAAGAAAGTTACCTGGAATAGTGGTCTTGGTTCAACTAGTAACTCATCTCTCTGATCCAATGTTCCCCACTTATATGCCAGTACATTGGAATATCTGGAATTAAAAGAAGAATATTATTAAAGAGATAAAAACTTCAAAAAAAAATTTATTAAATAACAAGTTTTTAATGAAAATATTTTTTTTTTCATAACAAGCTTTTATAGCAGCGGTTTATAATTATATAATTAAAACTCGTCAAGACGATTCACACGAGTCCAAACTCGACGTGGTTGTGCCGTTTAATTACAGAGTTCCTATGGCTACCTCGTGATTCCATCGTCAGATCAGCTCCATGTCATCATAATATTGCATTGTAAATTTTGCATTGCATTGTGGCATGCAAAATTTCAGCTCAATCGGAAACCGGGAAGTGGATCAAATTTAAGTTGCAAGATTTGATTACAGAACGACAGACAACGGGACAGGTGAAAGTAAATAAAAGCTTGTAAAAAAGTAATAATAAATAAATCAATATAATATATATATATTTTTTAACCCAAAGGTTGATCAGTAGAGAATGCCTTGTAGCATTAAGTCCGCCTATCTACCATTACTGTAATTTTTTTTTGTTGTTAAGTACTGTCTTAATAGGGATAAGCCCAATATCGTGGGTGCATCCATAAAAATGACCATACAGGCCCGTAATACCAATTGTAGGCCATACAAATATACGTTTCATACAGGAATCGAACCCGTGACCTACATTGCAACAGTCAATCACACAACCACTGCACCAACCATCCCTTATTTTTATTTTTTATGTAATGTTCATACCTTTTCCAGGTTTCTAAATATACACACGCCCAGAGCACGTTGAACAGCGAAAACAATACATAAGCTATATCCTTCCAATTTTCATTGGCTGTGCCGAGCCAAATCTGAAATAAAAATGTGCACAATTATTTTTTATTAACAGTCGACATAACGCTGCAAGTTAGTGCAATGTTCAGTAACTTGCTTGCAACATTTTGTCCTCTAATATATCTGAAACCTTAGATGCTCTGTAAAATTTTAGAGAGGTAAGTTACAGACAACGTTGCAGCGTCACATAGGTTTATCGTTGCGAGTCATGTTGGGGTCCCCATTGGTAGGTTTTTCTAACAAAAAAAAACTGAGCGAAGTCGTCCTAAAGATAAATGAGGAACCCACTGTAGCCCTGAATCAAGTGTAATCTCAAGGAAAACTTATCGACGAATTTTAGCTTCTAAAGGTCACAGCTCATTAGAGCCACCCGGCACCCACCCCGCACCGCCTCGTCGCCCGGCGTCCACTCGTTGTCGACAGGTGGTCGACGGGTGAACACCGCGTTATCACCAATAAACGTCGCGCGGTCAACCAGTGGACCTCGCGTCGTCAACCAGTGGACCCGGCGTGGTCAATGAGTGGACGACACTTGGTCCACGAATTTCCGAGTAGTCTGTTAACAATTGGAACTAGGTCTACACGGGATGGTGGGGAGCGGCGGCCCATCGCCAGACGCCAACGTATCGTCCTCGCGTGAATCATTCGCGGGTAGCGCGCGGTCCACTCGGGACCCGCGCGTTGGCAATGCGCAGTCAACGCAAGGCAAGCATGCGAGCAACGAGTTGTCACCTAGTGGTCCACCCGCCGTCCGCGCGTGGATGGCTTACGATTGAGGCGATCTGGTGACGCTGCGGAGTTGATGTAGTGAGCGCATACCCATACAAATTCATATAAAGAATACTAACCGCACGAGGCGAGGCGGTGCGGAGTGGGTGCCGGGTGGCTCTAATGAGCTGTGACCTTAATTGTTCAATAATAATTATGTCACAATCACTATCTTTGACATTCGGTAACGAAAATTTAAAGCATTTAGTTTTTTTTTTTCATTTGGAACTAGAATTCGTCGACCGCATCGTCGCTTTCCATCAAGTGAGATAGCGGTTGACCGCGCGAACCTATAATCAATAAATAAAAAAAAGATTCGAACTAGTTTTGGACCTGCAGTAGATTGTTATTTTATCGTCAAGTCCTTTAAGAGAATCGTTGACAAACAACACCACATCACCGCTTACCATCAGGTGAGATAGAAGTCAAACGTAAGCCAAACCATAATAGTAAGAAGTTTTCAATGAAAATATATATTTTTTCATAACAAGCTTTTATAGCGGTGGCCTATACTTATATGATTAAAACTAGTCAAAACGATTCACATGAGCCCAAACTCGACGTGGTTGTGCCGTTTAATTACAGAGTTCCTATGGCTACCTCGCGATTATATCATCGATCAGCTCCACGTCATCATGATATTGCATTGTCATGTGATTTACACCTGCATGCAACATTGCAGCTCAATCGGTTGAAGATAGCTGCTTCAAAATTGAGTCGCAAGATTTGAGCCGAACATACATAGTTACATTGCAAGCTAATAAAAAGCTTGTAAAAAATACATTATAAAAACACTTACCCAAAATATAAAGCCAACAGCAGCCGGCACCGTCAACGACTGTGTATAATGTCCAAGCCAAGCGAAGTACATTGCTATTTTAACACCGAAATATTCACTAATCTCATCTGAAATGCAACAATAGTTACTCATGAACATCATGGTTATCAAAAAGGTTGAATACAATCTCCGAATTGTTTAGTCTCAACAATCAATACTTTATTGCATTCCATATTAAATACACTGATGATATAAAATTACACAAGATCAATATGGACCCTGTCAGGTATGGTACATTTACCACTTACTGTACATATGTTTAAAAAATGAAGCGGAACGATTGCAGCTCATTAGGAAGCATAAATTAAACAGAAGTGACATTGGGGTGTTTCAGAGTATTTTATCTAGTCCTACTTTGAATATGGCCAATGAGCTTTATAAATTTTGTACGCAATATGTACATAAGAGCCTTAGTTTAATATCTAGTAAGTCAACAAGACACACATGTAAGTTATAATTAAGCTCTCATAGTCGGACGGGTGCAATCACCCGTCCGAAGCTGAAGCGGGTCGCTAGTTTGAAATAAATGTTTTATATGCGTCTTTGTCTATGAAGCTACACATCCGTAAAAATTATATAAAGGATTAAGTTCCTTATCTTCATAATCTTTTCTATGTTTGACAGGTGGATCATAGGCGAAAATGGCAGTTTGCGTGTCTACAACCGAAGAGTTATAGACACGCAGGATGTGACCATAGAGTACGGAATGTCGGCGCCAGCAGCAACTAGATATGTCGTTGACAATTTGCGATAATATTTGGGTCCTTTATTATTTACATGTAAATAATAGTCTTTAAGTCACCAGCACGAATGCTCATAAAAAAAAACTTACCTATAGGCTGTGGAGAAAACAAAGTCTTCACCCATTTTTTTCTGAGGTTTTCCAAAGCGGTCCTCTCGTGTAGAGGGAACATACTCGCTACAACGCCTCTGCTTACACATGCTGGCACTGTGGACAATGATAAAATTCCATAAGCAAGCCGTAATGTAGAATTTTGAAGAGTTTCCAGGAAACTTCTTCTTTTCCTGCCCATATTAATTGGGTGTAATTTATCAATATATGTATGTATATAGAAATATATAAGTATGTCGTTGTCAGGAAGAAAGCGTCGTCGAGGCAGACCTAGAAAGAGGTGGCGGCATGATCTAGATGCGAAACGAGAGGTCTGGTTCGAGATGGCACAGGAAAAGAAGATTTGGAAGCAGTAGGACAGTAGCCTTTGCCTAGCAGTAGGACAGTAACAGCTATAAAGAAAAAATCAGTTGTCTAGTGCTCATAACACAAGCTCTGCTTAGCTTGAGTCTAGACGGCGTTGCGTGATAGGTGCCAAAAAAAAAACAAAAATTGTGGTCGGCGCAACGTGTTTTTTTCTTCCACTCCGTCCTGTCACCCGAAACACTTGACATTTGAAGAATTTTCATCAATATCAATCAGAATTGAAAAGGCTGGAATGCTAGTTTCTTGTTCAAGTATTAATTTATTGAAACATGTGCTCGTATTGGGAAAATATAAAACATTTTCCATTTATTAATAATATATTAAATTTTATTTTTATTTTCGACATCTATTTTCAATTTTATTTTATTGCATTTTTTTTGGCATATAATTAGGATTTTTACTGTGTTATTGTTGTTGTCTCATTTGTAAGAATTGTGAAACTTACATGGGTTTATAATTACCTGAAAATTTACAATTCACAATTTTTTTATTTTTTTTTATTGATTATAGGTTCGCGCTTGACCGCTATCTCACCTGATGGAAAGCGACGATGCGGTCGACGATGGAGCGCGCTTACCTAGAAGTAACCTATTCACTCTTGACTTGAATAAGGCCAAAAAGGTTAAAAAATATGGCCCTCATTGTAAACAAAACAAAAAGTACCTACAATACACTCCAGTCTGTCCTTTACAAAGTTCAATAACAAGAGAAAGTGACCTTCCCCATGGACGGATCGACTTATTGTGTACGAGGTGTAGTTCAAGGTCCCTCCGATGTATTAGTTTACCCTTTTATGTGGCAGAGTTGCTTTGCTTTCTATCGTGAGTACCTACTTCACTCCAAATCAGCACAAGTTGCGTTACGTAGCATGCATTTGATTCTCATATGGAACTAAATTTTGGAGCACTAAATTCACTTATAAACGTCCAGAGCTGACTGAGAAGACTCATCAACTCTTTTCTCCAGAAAGAGAGGTGGACCAGTTGGAATGAAGGCCGCCATGACTCATACACAATGGTTCGTCAATAATAATCCTGAGTGCGGAAACCAGACCACAATAGATAGACCCTTGAAAAAAACAGGTGCTTGAATTCCTAAGTGGTGACTCTTATTGTATTCCAATCAGTTCAAGGTGAATTGCCCGATAAATACTCTGTTAAATTAGTTTACCCTTTCGTTTGACTGAACCAATTTGCAAGCTTATCCAGTGCTTAGGCTGCAGTAATGTTTGAAAGAGTTACTGTGGCCAAAAGCAACTGAAGCAGATGAATTTTACTCAGTAAAAGTCAGATTATACAGATGGATTTTAGTCAGTAAAAGTCAGACACGCACTCGCGGTCCACCCTAGAGCGGGAGACGTCATAGTGGCAGGAAGCTTAAACACCTGGTTTACCAACTATTTCAACTTACATGAATAGACGATTTATTTTTCGGATGGACGGGACTGATGAAGAATTGTGACAAGATAAAACCTTTAATTGGAAATTCGTAGCTCTCATTGTTATAAAATTACTAGCTCTAGGCAGCTAGTAAGTACTAGGCTAGTTCGTACCGCCGATTTTTTTTCGTTTTCATCGTTTAAACCTTCCCTAAGCTCGGTCCAGCCATTGTTTTGTTTTTTCACTGTTTCCTGACTGTTTCCTTACTGACTAAACACCACACCTCATTCCTTCTTTGCCTTTCGCACTGGGGCCAAGCCTTGCTTTCAGAAATAGACCCTGAGCCCCAGTAGGTTTCGACCCTTTTGCTGAGTCTCTACAGTCCAAGTTTACAATTAAAAAAAATCAACAAGTGCGAGTCGGGCTCGCGCACAAAGGGTTCCGTAGCAGCAAATATAATAAACTTATTATGTCAATTTATACACCTGGTGAATGGAGCCTAAACTCTCCCGATATTTTGCCTTGTACTTTTATGTATGAATATTAATTTTATATATGTATTTATAAATATTCCGTGCTATAGGCGTGCCCAAATCGGCATTTCTCGTAAAAAGTACCTACATTATAAAGATTTTATATCATCGCGGATTTTTAAAGGTGTACAATACTGTAGTATATTTTTTGATCTATCTTATAAGGTTCAGCCATCGTTTTCAGTGTAAGCACAATAACTTAACCAAAATTACAGTTAAATCAACCTATCTCAAAAACTATAAGAGATACTTTGATCAAACCAAAAATCGTTGAAAGAGTTAATTAGCATGCATCACCTCTATTTTTTTTAGAATTTTATACCCCGTAGTTATAAAAATAGAGGGGGGGGGACATACTTTTTACGACTTTGAGAGCTGATATCTCAAAAACCGTTCACTTTAAGAAAAATGTTTTTTAGAAAACTTTATATCATTTTAAAAGACCTTTCCATTGATACCCCACACGGGTATGTACATCGAAAAAAAAATTTTCATCCCTCAGTTACATGTATGGGGGGCCCCACCCCCAATTCTTTTTTTTACTATTTAGTGTCATAATTTTGTAGCGGTTCATACAACACATATTCCCATCAAATTTCATCACTGTAGTACTTATAGTTTCCGAGTAAATCGGCTGTGACAGACGGACAGACGGACATGACGAAACTATAAGGGTTCCGTTTTTGCCATTTTGGCTACGGAACCCTAAAAAAGAGAAAAAAAAAATTAGCGAATCCAACTAAAAAGATGACATTCTTTTGGAAATAAGTCACGTATTCTTTTCTAGAGGATAAAGATCCCAATGAATTGTGAGAAGGTAGTGCGATGTTTGGTCGCAATATAATCCACAGTTCATTACAGCCGTAAAAACAATGGAGCTAATTTATCGCTAAGTATATAAGTAATATGCCTAGGTTTAATACCAGTACTATTTTGTATAGTATAGAACTATTTGTTAGATGTATTTTAAGTATGTTACAGAAAATTTTTTGAGTATTTTTTTTATAAACTTCCAAAACCCATCATTTTTAGAATATGTATAGTAAAGAAACTATTGCAGACGTGAGTGATCGATTATGAAATAGGCTTTAGGTATTTATTTTGAGCCGAGAGACCAAGCAGCATTACCCACGCGGCTGCCAACAAAACAAAAAGGGGACCGCATCTGGGCAGTTGCATATCCACTGACATCCCGTTGTCAAGCTGGCTTAGGTCGACGGTGCGCACTGTTCCCGTGCGCCTCAAGGAGTTGTCAGCAACTGTAGGAACCCTGCAGAAGAGTTGAAGCCAACTGGGCCCAAGGGTTCGTGTTTGAAAGGAAAGCTCTGGCCCTAGTATGTATGGCAATGTAGGCACGGGGTAGGAAGGTTAGTCAGACACTGACACTGTTTACCCCTCCACCTAAGGGCGGGATTCGTCATTTGATGATTTTTACTTACCATAAAAAAAGCTGACTTAAGTACTATTGACTTCGCCAACACTTCGGTGCTATTCTGACTTCACCGACAACTATAACCTTGTTCTAAAAAGTATCAACTCAAAGTTTGACTAACTTACCAATACTCTGGCCCGGTCTAAGCGTGAGGGCAGGTTCCAAAGCATGTTCGTCGCCAGGCTCAGCGCGCGCCGACTCCAACGCATGCTTGACTAAGGCGCCTCGCTCTTGCGAGTTCAGCAATTCAGTGGCTGAAGAACCCTGAAAAAGAAAAATGGAGCTGTATTATTGTTTGCACCATGAAATCAGATAGGACTAGAGAAACGTCAAAATGGCACGTAATAGAAGCAACAAGAAATATGTAACCACGATTATATATTATGTAATCTATATATATAAAAATAATTAGCTGTTCGTTAGTCTCGCTAAAACTCGGGATCGGCTGGACCGATTTGGCTGATTTTGGTCTTGAAATATTCGTGATAGTTCAGGGAAGGTTTAAACGGTGAGAACGAAAAAAAAAAAATAGGCGAAACGAAGTTTGCCGGGACAGCTAGAACCGATTTAGCTGAAAATTGGCAGGGAGGTAGTTTAGAGCCAGGAGAATGACATAGGATACATTTTTTTTTTTTTTTTTTAGAGTAGGGTAGAGTAGGGTAGAGTAGGGTAGAGTAGGGTAGAGTAGGGTAGAGTAGGGTAGAGTAGGGTAGAGTAGGGTAGAGTAGGGTAGAGTAGGGTAGAGTAGGGTAGAGTAGGGTAGAGTAGGGTAGAGTAGGGTAGAGTAGAATAATCTGTTGCCGGGAGCGAAGCCGCGGGCAAAAGCTAGTCTTATATATAAAAATGAATCGCGAAATGTGTTGGTAAGCGCATAACTCGAGAATGGCTGAACAGATTTCGCTAATTCTTTTTTTGTTATGTTTGTTACTGTTAGGAGAAGGTTCTTATGAAAAAAAAAAAATAGGTTATTGTTGGGTAGAGTAGGGTAGAGTAGAATAATCTGTTGCCGGGAGCGAAGCCGCGGGCAAAAGCTAGTTCATAATAAATATGGTTTAACCTGTCGACTCCCGTAATTACAGACATAATTAAAGAACAATAGGTGCGCGAGCGCCAGCGGTCCTTGGGGCTCAAAAGTCTAAAAGAGTGTAGAGTTTCTTGCACGTTCTTCTCCATAGAGATCTACGCTTTGGATTGTGCAAATTAGCTTCACTTATTTTCTGACTGACCGACATTTTTACTGTTCAAAACCCACCCCTCACACAATGCAAATATCCGTAAGCCGCTGTGTTAAAATTCAAGTGAATTTAGTTAGAGAATTTGCGCGACGGGCCAAGCTTGGCAACTTCGATTTTCAGGTCAGATAAATAAAAAACTTGAACTTAGTAACAGCCCGAAGTTTGGACGTTCGTGGTTTGACACAACTTAGAAAACACTTAAAGCCCATCTTTCTCTTGATCACTTCCCTGTCATATCGAATAGCTGTCCTATCGAAAAATTAAAAAGCAACTGTTTCTGGATACGCGCTGGAGCACATTATATTCTGCGTAAAGCCGACGGTAACTATACTACCTTCACCGTGATCAAAGTTAGGTAGGAAGGATTCTAAAAACAATTTCTAATAACAGTAGTAGGAAGACAGACAAACTACTCATTATTATTCCTTTCCATTCAAACTTAGTGCATGCGGTTCTTTACAGTACAAGCGTCTATAAAGACAGCGTTCCTACGTTTCCAGCTAGATTCTGCGATATGAAGTGAAAGCCTCCCACAAAGTGGCACGGCTCACTGTGTCTAAAACTACTACAGATTAAAGACATCAGTCAGAAGCAAAGCTTCTTGTTAACTAGCTTTCTGCCAGCGGCTGCGCTCGCGTGAAAGTATGTAGGATTCTCCATACAAACTTTAGACCCAAATTACATCCCTTTAGGAGCTGAATTTTGAAAAACCCTTTCTTAGTGTTCACCTATGTCATAAAAGGAAGCGTTGTGCAAAATTTCACGCTCCTAGTCTAGTTTTGGCTGTGCGTTGATATGTCAGCCAGTCAGTTTCTCCTTTTACATATATAGATTTAATAAGTTACCATGACGCAGGATGAAAAAGAAAAAAAATATTTCAACCATGCATTATAAAGCAATAAAAATGTCAACTAACTTTTTTGAAACCATTACCGTTATCGTGTCACCATAAATTTCGTATCAAAACTGTACCAGCACTATGTTGATCTAGACCAGTGATTCCCAAAGTGGTCCAGGTGGACCCCCAGGGGTCCACGGGGGACTTGCTGGGGGTCTACGTAGGCTTGAATAAAAAATGGGGGTCCATAAGACGTTAATGGGGGTCCACGAAAATTTATCTGCTTTTGATAGTAAAGAGCAAAAATGTAAGCATAGTTTTTATAAGGGCCTACCTACATTGTTATAAGTACCTAACTAAGCAAATTATATTTTAATAAGTGAAGTGACTGTTACTTGTCCAAACTTGCGTATTTGATATTAGTAGGCGTAGGGATGTAAATGTTCACAGATACATCCTGTATAGGGACAGAACTCAGAAGTGACACAATTTTTATTTTTTGGCGACTTTAAGAATGTGGTAGAAATTTGCAGCAGGGGGTCCACCGAAACCAGTAAAATTTTAAAAGTGGTCCACGAGAAAAATAAGTTTGGGAACTACTGATCTAGACAAGCGTCAACTCCAAGGTGAACTTAAATTGACAAATGCTTCGGAATTCGTAGCACGCAACCTTCATTTGTATAATACAGTCAACCTTGTGTCAATGACCTTGTTGTTGAATTCATGATTCAGAAGTGTCATTATGACACTGGATGCATGAAGCATAGGAACGGTCGACGTCGTGACATTTGCAGGTGGCTTGTGTCCAGTTAGTGGTCAAAAACGTTAACTAGCGGGTGCAGTCAAGAAGTATCAAACATATGGCGTAATATCTAAGTGTTCATGTGTGTATGTATCCAAGTGCGATCTAAGTAAGTCTCCACGCCCGCTCCGTCCTATCCAACGTGAACAAGTACTTAGTCTTTCGGCCGTTTTCAGATGCGTAAAAATCATCCAATGACATCTCCGCGCCCTTGGGTGGGGGCGGGAAACAGTGACAGACGATTACTAACTAAAAACCAACTCAAATTCCTTCTTTTTCCTCTGTCCAGGATGACGTTTTCATAATAAGTATAATAACCCATGGCCCCAGTAAGCCTCGACCCAGCTGGGCCTCTGCTGTTTGTTGACAACTCTTTGAGGCGCGTTTTCGGCTGTAAGAATACATCAAATTAGACAGGTAGGCATTTGATCAATTTTTAGGGTTCCATAGGATCTCCACCGTGTTCCGGTGCTGTTCGTCTAGTCGTGATGATGGAAGGGACTATGAGGAATCAAATTGTGCCATTCCAATGCACACTTCCCGAAATGCAAACGATAGAAAACCAACAGGTGAGCAACTCGTAAGTAAATACCACGAAGATGAGGAAGTCTCGCAAAAACCGCAATCTACCTGCCAATCAGAATATCCAAGACCACGACCACTCCGCCAGAAGAGTACGCCACAGAAAAAAGGCCATAAAGTTGACTTTAAAAGTATTATAAAAACGTAACGTAAACTCATAAGTTTGTGCCAAGTTTTGTTCCGAGATCAAGATAAGTTTAACACTGCGAACACGTCTCAAAGTTAGACAGTACACATTTTTCAAGCCAATTTTGTAAAATCCTTTACAGCTTTGTTGCAGAATCGAAGAGTTCGCGTATAGCTGGGGATGAAAGATAATACATTCGTTTTAAGTTAGTCCAGAACTCCAGATTGTGTGTTGTAAACCTAATAAACCTCTATGAAGATTTTTATGAGCGCTTTAACAAGCTAGTTGTAAAATTAACTCGTCAAATTAGAGCTCAGTCATGCTCAGTTGGTAACCGACCGGACCAAGCAGTCGTCGAAGGCGCGCATTGTTCCCGCGCGCCTCAAGGAGTTATCAGTAAACCGTAGAGACCTTGCAGAAGAGTCGAAGTCAATAGGGGGCCAAGGGTTCGCGTTTGATAGGAAGGCTTTGGCCATGGTATATATGGCAACGTTGGAATGGGGTAGGTTGTTTAGTCAGTAAGAGTGTGACACTGTTTCCCGCTCCGCCCAAGCGGGTTTTGTCATTGGATGATTTTTACCTACCATAAAAAAGTCACGCTCAGTTGTCTAATAAACGTTTTGAGGTAAGTAATCAGCAGCTTCTTCTGTTCTAGTGTAAAGCGAGATGGTGTGTCAGACTTTTTGACTAAAACTGACCTATGTCCTTTCATTAGCCTTTTGTATTCAATAGCTATGGCCACATTATGAAACTAAGAGCAGAAATAAACCCCAAAAATATTTTACGAAAAAAAAAGACTAACTTAAAAACTGGCTGAAATAGGTAAAAACGAAATAGGAATAAAAGCAAACACGTCTAACGTCGTAAAAGAGTCCAATACAACAATCCATTGCACTATTAACCAAAGAACTTAGCTATTTCCATCAAAAAATCCATAGACAAATAGTGCGTGCAGATAATAGGAAACCTTATGCGTGTCGGAGGCGATTGTTCTGCATTACATAAATTATTCACTGCCAATATTGATTCGTATCAATATGACGATGCGGTTTCGCAACCAATTGCTGCCTACGGAAATGTTATCGATGCCTCTTTAATTTATTAATAAAAACTTTATGCACATAATAAGTACAAAGGCGGACTTAATGCCATAGGCAATTTCTACCAGTCGACCTTATAGTAGGCAGTTAGTTTTTTTATTATTATTTTGTATACAACTGAATAACAGAAAAACAGGAAATCGGTCATTCTATGATTCTAATTAAAAAAAATATATGTTCCATTAATCAGAAAAACAGTTAGATGCCTCATTAATGATTGAATACGTATCTTTGATTAGTTTCATATTTTAATGTGGTTATGTCAAAACAGTGAAAAGTAAAAAAGGTTATGGTAATAAGGCAAAGAACGCCGAAGTATTAGGAAAAATGAAATGTAGAGACATCATCATCACCATCGTAGTAGATGGAGGAACATCATAATCTCCCGCTTCGTCCAAGAGAGGGCGAGAGATGTCATAGACGATTTTTATCCATCACAAAAAAAGTACAGTCACATCTTTAGCCTTTATTTGGTGAGAAATCATCAAATGATCTCCCCTGTGCGTAGCGAGGGGGAGAGTTAGAATTTTACTAACTTCTCTTCTTCTCGAATCAATGGATTCCGCTTCTCTCAAAGTTTTTGGGCCCAGTAGGTTGCCACATTTATAGCAGTTTCAGGGGCATTTTTAAGGTCCTCCAGCGTGCGTTTGTACAGACATTTTGGGTAGTCTAATAGGTGAGTCATTGTTTGATCAGGAACACCGCACTCGCACTGTACTCTTACTAACTAAAACTCATCTATATATTCCTTCAATTACCGTTTGCGTTAGGGCTACGGTAACTTCAAACGTTCCCGATGTTATTACGTTAAGCAGTATATTTATGTGTTTAGCCTTTTCAGGCTTACTGCTGTGCCTATTTAGCTAAAAGGAAATGATCGTAAAACATTCCCAGTTTTGCCGTTCAGTAGCTCTCAGATAGAAACAGCAATAATTCCGAAAACGCTTAAGAGAGTGTATTTTATATCTTGTTTATGGAACTTATAAAATACTCAAATAACTTTAATTTTTTTTTCTTTTTATTTATTTGTTACACATATTTTTAACATTTTTAAATATTTTCTAAAAATCATACAAAAAAAAAATTGTCTACCGGTGTCGGGACTTTTAAACTTAAATAAGGGATAACTTTAATAATCATTATTTCTTATTTTTATTATTACTTTTATTTCAAGATAGATATAATAACTTAAAAGAACTTTGTATTCGTTTCACCTGACCTATGTTTGTGATCAAATCTCGATCTCAGTAACTAAACGACATAGCCCTAAATTTAAGCTCATACGATTCGTCTTGACAAGTAATTTGATGCTAAATGGTAAACATATCAGATTTGGAGCTGGAAGATCGCCATAGAAGCTCGGTAATAAGGAATGGATTTGATGAGTATTAATTATATAGTAGGTGTATAACGCGCACCCCTCCTCCAGAGAGACCCTTCCTAGACAGGAGGAGGCTTGTGTCCCAGCAGTGAGAACATTAAAAAAGCTGATGATGATATAACGCGCTATTAAAGCTTGTTATGAAAAAAAATATTTTCATTACATACTTGTTTACATACAAAATTAGGAAGACTAAAAGCTTGCCCGTTAGTACAAAACTATTTCATGACAATCTTTGTTTCAGGAAAAAAAATCGCATCAATCAAAACTTATACAAAGGACGTTTATCTGCGGACTAATGATACTTTTTGATGTGCGTTCGGACACATTTCCGCCAATTTATCTTCTTTTTTTGGGTGGGTTAACATAAATAATTTCTCTCACTCTGGGTGGAGATAGAGAGTATCAGACATTTATTAACTGAAACTCACCCGTGTACCTTGAGGTAGGAAGCCATTCCTTTCTAGATTCTGGTACCACGGGTTTTTCTTTTTAGAAATTTCCCATGACTTGCGTTTGAGGACCGGGACTCAAAAAAAAAACTCGTATTTACCAGCGCAGTCAAATACATCATCATCATCAGCCCTTTTTAATGTTCCCACTGCTGGGACACAGGCCTCCTCTCTGGGAGGGGGAATGGGCCGTAATCCACCACGCGGGCCTAGTTGGTGGATGGCAAATACATACATACCTAAACAATAATCTTCATCTTTTTGCTGCTACACGAATACTTTATTATTAACAACCCAACTAAAAATCTCGTCATAAGCAAAGCCTATTACATAAGCCAGGCCAAAAATCTTTACTTCCAAAGAGGTCACGAAGTCGGATGAACGCGGTTACCTGCGCCCATTTAGCGCTGTACCTAGCTACGGAACATCTTGCTAAACTTATACCTCGTAATACAACGTACAGTCACAGTAAAAATAAGTTCACCATACCTCACCTGGCCGGTTTCCTCACGATGTTTTCCTTCACCGTTTTGAGAGCAGTGGTGATGAAACAAATTAGACAAAGTAATGCGCCTGACAAGAACTGGCAAGAGGAAGCGCGGGTCCGCGATGGATGGAAGGAGTGGAAGGAGGCCTTTGCCCAGGAGTGGGACAGAACCAGATAACAAAAAAAAAAAAAAATGCGCCTGGCTGGGTTTCAACCCGCGACCTACGACTCGTAAGTCGGAACCGTTACCACTCGGCAACCACTGCTCACAGTTGATGTCTAGTTGACTTTAATCTTAGGAGTAATGGCGGCTGCAGATTAGTGCCGTGAAGCTCAGGGCCAAACGTGAATGTGTACGGTTTTCACGGGGACTTACTTACGACTACTATTACTATGTGTAGTTTATTTATGTTAACACATTTCTTCATTACATAGTATAAAACAAAGTCACTTCCCGCTGTCCCTATGTATGCTTAAATCTTTAAAACTACGCAACGTATTTTGATGGTTTTTTTTAATAGAGTGATTCAAGATGAAGGTTGGTATGTATAATAAATGTATAATATATTTAATATCAACACTGCACCCGTGCGATGCTGGGGCGGGTCGCTAGTTTTTTCTAAAGAGACTACATAAAAAGCCAAACTTTTTATGCTGTCAGTTGTACAAAAAAAAAATGAAAACAGACGAAAGTATAAAGGACAGGATTGTACAACGAATTCTATTGTAGCTGAGCTTTGGCGTACACGATATTGCAGTGCTGAAACTAGGCATGAATACTGAATACAAGATTGGGCTACCTATAGTAACAATTCTGAGTGAATCGGTGTTGGTATTCACGTAGTACTGAGTGTAGGATTTAGTAGACTAGGTTAAGTTGTATTTTATTGTGGATATGCTCGCATTTGACCACTATCTCACCTAATGATGTGTGTAAGTGATAATGTTATCCACGATTAAAGTAAACTCTTAAGAGCGGCCAACCCGACGTACATTTTCATACAACCGTTCTTACGTGATTATGATGTTATTACACACCTTTCTTCAGATATTTTGGATACACAGATATCTTGTGGATATTATCTATAGAAATCAAAACATACATTTTAGTAGGAGTAATCCAGTAAAGACCTCTGAAAATCTGCTATTTTACGTGAACTTTGATTCTCTATAATGTACTCCTATATTAAAAATCTATGAGAGCCGAAGTAATGATTCAATTGTCTTGGGTCTTGCATGAAATTAATCAGAAAAAAACAGTGGCAGAGAAGGATCCTTATGAAGCAGGAGACATAACAAACCTAGGATAATAGGTATAAAAGAAAAATAAAGCACAGTTACCAAATTCCAAGAATAAAATCACTTATTTAATGGGTCTTAAATTTTTAACCATTTGATTTAATATGGTTAAAACGCTTGAACGCACGGAGATTGGTTCTAAATCTTACTACATGGTCCAAGTAGTAAACCTACTAGAGTGTCTAATGCGAGTTTCATTTATTTAGTACCAGCTATTAGCACTAAATTACCTACCATAGAACCGCAAACTTACTATTAGTACCGTTTTCCATTCATCAGCAAACCAATCGAATGTTGGGCTGGACTCCACGAGCGCGTTGAGCATCGTTAGCATACGCGGTATAAGGGGAGCTGGATATATACGAGTAGATAGATATATTCTTTATTGCAAAACAAAAATAAAAATAACAATAGGAACTTAAAATTAATATTGTGTCACAATGGGCGGTCTTATTGTTAAAAGGGATTTTAGCGATCGAGCTACAGTGCGACAAGGACATTATATTGCTCTGTTTGTTTAATGTTAACGCGAACGATCCAGTCACTCAAAGGGCAATGGAAATGGATTACCATTTCCATTGCCCTTTGGGTGACTGGGTCGGAGAATCAGAAATAAAGATATCGCAAGAGGACCAATGTTGGCGACATAGCACAAAGAATCGTCATTAAGTGGCAATGGGGAGTGCACATTGCATGCAAAACAGATGGCCGTTCAGGCCAGAAGATTTTCGAGTGGCGACTGCGTATTGGAAGACACAAGCTGGACAGATGACTTGGTCAGTGTTGTTGGACCGTCGTTGTAGCAACGCTTGGGAGAGGCCTATGTCTAACAGTGGTCGTCATTCGGCTGAAATGATGATGATGAACGCGATCAATACTTTTATAACGTTCGTTGCTTCGATCGTTCCGCTCCAAGTTCTTAACCAATCAAAAAGCCAACCACAGTAAACGTTTTGATCGCCTTAAAGTAAAAACAACTCTCACTAAGTAAGCAGATGTAACAAAACATCAACAAACATAATAATTGCGTTCAATTTGCCAAAGAACACACTCCCATGAGATAATAATATGATTTGTTAGTTCGTCGCTCTAGGAGTTTACGCAAAGATGGAAGTAGTACTAGGCTGATATGACTTACGTTTCGGGAGCTTGTCACTACTCTCTTGATTGTTTACTGTTACAACGAAACTTTATAAATACAGTTGTTACAGTATAGTACAGTTTGATACAGAATGAGAAAGTTTGTCATAGCGATTATTAAGGCGGAATTCGCCCGAGCCGCAAGGGAGGGTATAATGGAGTCAAGTGCTGCAGTAACAAATTCCTTTGTGTATCAAACGACGTTTTCTATTACACTTCAAATTCTGATAATTATTTTTTATTATACCATTAAACACATTCCAATTTTAATTTAAAAAAGTTGTATAAAAATGTACTAAAATGTATTAAATCAATTATTGAACAATAATTGATTTGCTATAATTCCAATATTGCATCAATAATTTAGAATTCTCTATTATTTAGTTTTCTTCAAATTATACATTATATATATTAATTATATTAAAATAATTAATATAATATATATTAATTATTTTTCAAAATTAAAGGAGCATGTCCATGGAACTAAATTTAGATGTGTTTTTTGAGAGCCAAGAATTTTTTTTTTGAGGAATAAGAAAAAGCGGTATTCTAAATGTATTGAGTTAGAAGGAGATTATGTAGAAAAATAAAATATTATATTGTTTAAATATTTTTATAGAGATTCTAAGAACTATTTAATTCACCCTCGTGAGCATTCACCTTTGTGGTGACGACGAGTTCACGCAATTTTCCCCACTAGTGCGGAAAAAAATAAATTGTATTGAAAAATGTTAAAATAATAATTTAATAATTACACACAAAGACGAAAGCAACCCTTAATTTATAGGTATCTACTAACATCAAAACCTTCAGCTTAAAGACACCAGTTTTTGTCGCTTGTTTTGGTCGAGCTGAATTTCCGTTCAGTAAATAGGGAAACCAAAACTCCAGTTGTAGCCTGTTTTTTGTCCGAACCTCCCGTCCAATACTACCCTATAGTACGATTGTATCTTTACCAAAACGCTGACTCACGCGAACTCAATTCGCCCCTAAATTATCTTCCGAGTGCTTCTGGTACGAACGGGCCATTAATGTTTCAAATTATGACGAGCCAATAGTGCTTTTCAAGACCTTTGTTATATTAATTTGTATAGGTCGCATTGTTTTTGTTTTCCAAATAGTTATCGAATGTGTTGTTGACCTAGACTAGGAATGACAAACCTATGGATGCAGGAAACTAATACTATAGAAGTATAAGGTGCTCTACATACAGGGTGTCATTGACTTGTTAACGCAAACGAATACCATAGATCCAGTACATGATTCTAGACCCCCAGTGAAGGAATTTTATGTCGGTTCTTTCTTATTTTTTTACAGGTTAAAAATAAAAAAACAAAACATTTTTTTCAAAACTTTGAAAAAAAAACCGACGAAAAATTCCACCACTGGGGGGTCCTGTAGGTAAACGTAACGCTACACGAATTTCGAGTTGCAAATTATTTAATTAACTATAGCATTTAGTTTCAAAGTTTATCCAAAAAATGTTAAAATCCAGTTTTTTTTTTAACTATTAAAAACTTGCACGCAGTCGCAGCGCAGCGCGACAGTTGCTCTTTTTATTTATATGGAATACTAGCGACCCGCCCCAACTTCGCACGGGTACTGATATTGAATATATTACGCATGTATGCCTATTATGCACATAAACCTTCCTCTTGAATCACACTACCTATTAAAAAAAAAAACCGCATCAAAATCCGTTGCCAACCTTTAAAAATCTAATCATACATAGGGACAGCGGTAAGCAACTTTGTTTTATACGCGCTGCTGTCGCGCGACACGTGCTAATTGAAGGCGCCCTAACACGATTTTTACTTCCTTTTCATACGGGCAACCATCATACCATAATACTGACTCCTTCTCGATTCCTAGTACTCCTCACACGGTATGTTCATTCTCTCTACTATACCCATTAAACAAATGACTAACACAGTTACACAGGGCTGGTAATGGGCCGTTCAAAATTGTAATACAAAACCCGACACATTACATAATTTCATAACCATTAGCCCAAACTTCCATTAACTTGTACACCAATATCTACCGTAATCATCCAAATCGATTGAGAATCGTTCTTCTACCAATTATGAAAAAAAAAATTGGTTCGTAGGTACCATTAAAATAGGGCCTTTGACCTTTTCAAAAAACTAATCAAAATCAATTCAACAGACAGAAAAAATAAGGTTTGTTTAAGTTTTTATTTGTTTTTAGAGCTTTTAATCTTAATTCGGCTATGACAGCTTCATTATAACTTACACTGTGCGTCTTACACTAGATACTAAACTAAGGCTCTAATGGATCTATTGCATACAAAATTTAAATCTTATTGGCCACTTCCGAAGACCAGATAAAATACTCTGAAAAACTCCAATGTCACTTCTGTTTAATTTATGCTTGCTAATGAACTCTAATCTTGCCGCTTAATTTTTTAAACATATGTACATAATGTACAGTAAGTGGTAAATGTCTTCTAGTGAATGGAGATATAGTCATTACATAGTATTTAAAACAAATTTGCTTACCGTTATGTATGCAAAGATCTTTAAAAGTAGGCAACGGATTTTGATGCGGTTTTTTTAATAGATAGAGTGATTCAAGAGGAAGTTTATGTGTATAATACATGCATAATATTTTCAATATCAGTACCGGTGCGAAGCAGGGGCGGGTCACTAGTATTCTATAAACCAATCAAGTTGGAAAAAAGTTTGTATGTATATTTGTTACTTCTTCACGCTCGAATTTTCGAACTGTGAGATTTCCACTGATCGGATTTTGCTGAAACTTGTTACGCGAGCGACCATGTCCGGAATAGTACATAAGATATTTTTTTATAGTATACTCCCTTGGGATATTTTTCTATTATAACGCGGTCGTAGCCGCTGGCAGTAGCTTCTGTACTTTTGTGTACAAAGCATTTGAAAAATAAATAAAAAATTACAAAGTCGCTTCCCGCTGGGATAGGGATAGATACAAGTGATTCAAGAGGAAGGTGTTTTATTTATGTGTAATACATGCAAAATATATACAAAGTTGATACAACAGATTGGCATTCCTTAAAAAAATAAAGTTTAAAAACTAACACCCGACTACTTAAAAACACGCTCTAAAAAGTACGAAACAAGAAAACAAGAAAGCCGTGGTCGTATACCACTTTTTTTAATTTATTATTCCTATGGCATACGACCACGGCTTTCTTGTTTTCTTGTTTCGTACTTTTTAGAGCGTGTTTTTAAGTAGTCGGGTGTTAGTTTTTAAACTTTATTTTTATTTAACATATTTTGGAGTTCTAAATAGGTTAATCTTGGGTTCATTGATTTCTCAGCCCATGAATACAGGTAAAGTCACAAGCAAATGCTAGTAATATATATATATTCAAAATGTACAAGTAAAGCGCTTTCAAATGATACCAAACACGGCATATTTATCTTAACTTTATTTTTTTACTTCGTATGTTTTGTCCGCTAGAGGGCGCCACATTAGATTTTGTGAAATCCCATATAGCCTATAACCAGCGGACAATTAAGACGCTTCTAATGATATGTCATTTGTCGAATTCTGATAAGTAGTTTAGAAGTTACGAGGGAACAGATGAACATCCATACCCACATACATACATACATACATACATACATACATACATACAGGTCAAAATCATAACCCTCCTTTTGCTTCGCCGTAGTCGGGTAAAAAGGACCATTGTACACACCAATATGATCAACTTCCCTTCCCTTTTTCTGCCAGTGGCTTCAACCGCGTGAAAAATAGGTTTTCGCACAAACTTTAGACACGCGTTTCATCCCTTTAGGGGATGAATTTTGGAAAATCCTTTCTTAGTGTTCGCCCACGTCATAAAAGGACGCCCTGAGCAAAATTTCACGCTCCTAGTCCCAGTAGTTTCGACTGTGCATTGGTATGTCAGTCAGTCAGTCAGTTTCTCCTTTTATATACATAGATCAACATTGCACCCCTACGAAGCTGGAGCAGGTCGCTAGTTATTATGATTAATCTCCTTTGATCTCGCCTCTTCATAAAACGATTTTTAAATTTTCGGCACCATTCTTTTCGCCTTACAGATGACGATGCTTCGTCTGTAAGACTTAAGCTTTTGTTTGTCCTTCTGAACATGTCATCCAGGTAAAATACTATACAATAAAACTTCATAGTACATCAAAGAAGTTACACCATACATCGACTTAATTCTATGAGTACAATGGCGGTCTTATCGCTGATAGTGAAATAATCGGGTAATTAGCGATGTAAGTCTCCCTCTGCTCTTTGTAAACTTGAAGAGAAAGTTCTCACAATATAGTCATGGTGTCGGCATAAATATGGCCCATTCCACCTTGGCCTGAACTCGGAAATTTCTCCGATACGCACTTAGTATTAGTGATTAACTCCCGGGCGCCCAAGATGACATGCGCATTTCGGTGGCATGAATGGCTGGGGATGTTTTTGCTTGTGAGTTTTCTTCAAGGTTAACGTTTTGCCACTATAGAGTAGTAGAACAGGACTTACAGCTGTTTTAAATGCCTTGCGCACGGTTCTTATACGCTATCTTTTGCCAGCGGCTTCGCACCCGGCAACAGAAAAATGTGATAAATGAAGAAACGCTCGACCGATTTTGTGTCAACTTCACATAAACCATCTGCTAAATAGTCCGAACAAAGCCTAAACTTTTGGTTAGGATAGGTGAGCTCGTTCTTGAGTTATAAAATAACAACGAAAAGTGGCATTGATTTTTTATACATACATATATACTAGCGACCCGCCCCAGCTTCGAACGGGTCGATCACTGATATTGAATATATTATGTATTATACACATAAACCTCCCTCTTGAATCACTCATCTATTAAAAAATACCGCATCAAAATCCGTAGCGTACTTTTAAAGATCTAAGCATACATAGTGGTAAGCCACTTTGTTTTATACTATGTAATGATATAGATTTAGATCGCAGAAAACTCAGAAGATCTCTCGGAAAAGATTGCGTGCCGTTCGAGCGTACAAAGGCAACAAAAATACATAACAAACACACACACACTTGCAAGTTTTCGCCTCATTATTAGTGTGATGTATAGCTTTACTAATGGAAACACCGTTCGCAGAAATCCGAGCAACGGGAGCTCTTAATTATAAGCACTTTGCTTTGCTTCCGAAAATCGTAATTGTTTCCCAGGAGAGGGACGAAAGTAACAAGAACCGTTCTGAGCTTCCCTCGTTATTACTACACCAATCAAGCGGCTTTGTATACGCTATCAAATTAATCGAGTAATTTGAAGACCTAATAAATTTCATTTTCCAAGTTTTAAGCAATTTTCAAGCGGTGAAGGAAAATATCGTGAGGAAACCGGCATGTCCTGGAACCACAAAATTCGAAGACATGCGTCGCCACCAACACGCACTCGCGGGTTTGCGGACAGCGAGCAATGGGTAGCTCGCCGACGGTTGTCTGGTAACAGTCCAGACCGAGCTCAAGTCGTCGACGGCGCGCACTTTTCCCGCGCGCCTCAAGGAGTTGTCAGCAAACTTTTGGGGCCCTACAGGGTCGAAGCCTCCTGGGCCAAGGGATGATGCGAAAGCGTAACACCAGAGCTCTGGGACTAAGGCAAAGAAGGAATGGGGTAGGTTTTTAGTCAGTAAAAGTCTGACACTGTTTCCCACTCCACCCAAGAGCGGGATTCGTCATTCGATGATTTTTACCTGTCATAAAAGAAAAACCAACACGCACTCGTGTGGTAGGTTAAGGCCCTTTCCCCGTGTCCTAGTTAGAAGGAACGAGTCACAACAGTGGCAACATTATAAGCTTAATTCTTATGCTTTTCTGGACAATCAGTCAGTCGACTATGTGCAAAGACCAGAGGATTAGATTTATTCGAGTAAAAAATTATAAACTTTATTGTACACCTCATAATGTGGACAGGATATACATTTATAAAAACTAAGTATACAATGGGTGGTCTTATCGCAAAGGGCAATTTCTTACAGACAACCTTAGGATGGACTAAACGAATGCTGGCAATGTTGCTAGCATTTCTGCACATTTCTGATTGATGGCGTCGCGGAAGACTTATTGACTGCCCCATTTGTTCTCCCTCGCCCTTCTTTATTATCCGTTTATAGATAATTAGCATTATACCCTCGACTTCGTTCGTGAGAATGATTTCCCAAAAACTTTAACACCCCCATAAATCGTATTTATAAAGCTGTTTCTGAAGAACTAATAATGACAGTCGTTATTACATATTTTGGTCGGAATTTGTGCAAGGATTCATGTATATTAATCCAAGTAGAGTACGCGGCAAATTAATTGAAATATTTACTTGGTTATGTGCAACTCCCCACTTCGATTGAGACCCGAAAATCGGTTACTACGCATTTAAAGGTGACTGTCATGATGGTTCAATTTGCGAGACGAGGATTACAACCGATTTTGATTTTTTAACGAATCCTCAATTATTGCCGAAGTGTTTGAGAGTGTGACCGTAGCTCTAGAATGAGAAGGGAACACAGGTTTTTTATGGTCGGTAAAAAACATCCAATGACGAATTCCGCCCTTAACAGTGTCAGACTCTTACTTACTAAACAACCTACCCCGGTCCTTCCTTGCCTTGATCCCAGGGCAAGAAGGACATAGGTGAATTAGGTAAAATCTGACCTACTTTCTCGCTTTATTAAAGCGGATGAAGTCATTTGATGACTTTCATTATCATGGTCATCAAATCATTGCCTTTTTACGGTATTTTAATGTGAAAGGGCAACCCAATTAATACCGCAGTCTGTACGTTCAAGACAGAATAAAGATGTTTGGAATAGGATCAAAAACAGCAAAACATCCACTGGTTTTGGTTTCATTCCAACATTACCTGCAAAGCTAGATAAAGTTTGTGACAGATATCCGTTTATTAATCAGACAGGGAAGATCTAGCTTGCAGCTCACAAATATTTTAAGTAAAAATTAGCTTTAATAATAAAAAAATATAGTGGAACTAGTGACATTTTTTTTTATTGTAGGCAATAATCATTGAATGACGAATCCCGGGCTTAGGCGGGGCGGGAAACAGTGTCAAACTCTTACTGACAAAAAAATCTACCCCATTCCTTCCTTACCTTATTCCCAGACCCTGGTAATAAGCTTTCGCATCAACCCTTGGCCCAGGAGGAACTAGTGATAATAGAATTCAACATTCATCATTATCATCATCATTTCGACCTCCGAATCCAGCAAACCTAACCAGGTCATCGGTCCACTATGGAGGAAATTCTACATTAATTCCATTATTTTCAGATTCCTTTTAAATTTACTGATTACAGAAATCATTAGTAGTTAGCATAGAACTATGAATGGTACTAGTGACAATGAACCCAGTCATCGGCTTCGCCTGGATTGGGATAGCATAGCGTAGCATCAGCTTTATAATGTTGTGACTCAGGCCTCCTCTCTAGAAAAGGAAATGGGTTGTAATCCACCACGCGGGCCCAGTGTGGGTTGGTGGATAGCACATGTCTTGTCATGACATACTGGTTTCCTCACGATGTTTTCCTTCACCGTTTAAGAGCAGTGGTGATGAAATAAATTACACAGAGTAATGCGTCTGGCTTTGTTTGAACCCATGTCCTACGAATCGTAAGTCGAGGCCTTTGCCACTCGGCTACCTTTATTCTCAGGTATTTTTGTGCCATAGATTGTACATGTACATCATTATGGAACAGCAATTAGCTTTTCAAATATTGGTATAAAAGCTTGGGCGGGGACATCTTGCTGTTTTATAAACCCGTTACCTAATGGCGGTGATATCACATTTCAGTGTCTTTTTTTTTTAAGTGAGAAATAATCAAATGACTTCTCTCGTTTTGGCTGCAGGTGAAAAAACAGGAGGCTATCATGTTAGTGATTCTCGACCCGAATCAATAATTAAAATGAAAATTTTCGTTTTTTGATAACAACTAATGCCTGATGGTAAGCAGTGATACAAACGTTGATGGCTTCAGCTCTAACCTTTAAGACACTCACTCAACTTTCAAGCAGGCAAAGTCGCAGTCGGAAGCTAGTATAAATATATTACTAGGATTAGTACCAGTCATTGTAGTTTAACTATCCGCTGTTATATACGACATAAATATTTCTGGGATAATCCTGAGCTCTTCAAATAACAATTTCTGAGCAATACGTTAAGAGTTTCATAGCAGCAGATAAGAAATACGAGTTGCGTAGTTTGGTCTTATTACAGACGCTATCCGTCACTTTGTGAACGTTCATAAGTTTCGTTATGATATAGTAGTAAAGTCACGGATTTGACGGTGATGTCTTGATGGATTTGTTATCACTTCTAGAAAAGGTTTAGGTTTTGGTTTACAACACGCATTTTATACACTTTAAAAACTACAGTTAGAGTTACTTGTAACCCAAGTAACTTTAAGGTGAGAGACCTTTTAAACAAATAAATGCAATTTAAAAACTAACTAACTAATTACTATTTTAACTAATTTAAATTTAATTTAAAATTAAATACTGTTATTGTCATTTATTTTTTTAGCCGTGCTGCACCTAATTGCTCGGTAAGAATTAACACGAAGATTTTAAAACATCGAATTTTGATGCAATATGTTCACAATTCGACGAAGGTTTATAATCGCTTTCGAAATAGACACGTCCATGGCACCAAACTTCATTTTTTACACTCATAAATGTGTAAAAATATATAAATGGAGAAACTGACTGACAGAAATATCAACGCACAGCCAAAACTACTGGGCCTAGGAGCGTGAAATTTTGCACAAGGCTTTCTTTTATGACGTAGGTAGGCGAACTATAAGAAAGGGTTTTTCAAAATTCAACTCCTAAAGGGATGTAATGGTGGTCTAAAGTTTGTATGGTGAACCCTACTTTCACGCGAGCGAAGCTGCTGACAGAAGACTAGTATCTTATACCAATGTACATTAGGACTTCAGTGTTACATCACATCGGTTCTAAACACGAAATTCCTTTTACGCATAACATATTTCCCTAAAACCCCCGTCACATCATGGCTGGAAGCATTAGAACAGTCGCTAAGGAGAGCTACCATTACTTCAAGTATCGCAAACTGCGACAATAGACCGGGGAACACATTAGAACGTGGAGTGGGCATTAAACGTTGTGTAAGTATGCTCCTGGCCTATATTTGAACACGGATTTTTGTGGTACAAATAAATGTAGGTAAGTACAGTAATAAATTGAAAAGTTTTTTCTGGAGCGTCTCGGCTATTGAGATATTATCTAAATCAGAACAAAGCTACATGAAGCCTAAAGGTTCCGAAGTGGCGACGAAAATGAAGCGTAGGAAGACTTGCCGACCTCGAGAACAGCTAAACCGATTTCGGTAATTCTTGTTTTTAGTGTGTTATGGTCAGAAGGTTCTTATGAAAAAAAAAGGTTATAGTAGGGTAGAGTAGGACAGAATAGGGAAAGTATGGTTTTTTTTTTGAGTGTGGTAGAGTAGAATAATCTGTGGCCGGGAGCGAAGCCGCGTGCAAAAGCTAGTATGTAATATTATAGAGCAAAGTTTTGTATTTTCGTTCGTAATTTGAAAACTCAAAAACTTTAAATCAAAATCAAAAATCAAACTCAATTGCTTTAAACTGGTGCTTGACTGCGATCCCACCTAAGCAGTGATGCAATCGTCGATGGTAAGGCGCACTAGTTTATTAAGAGCCTATTCACTCTAGCCTTGAAGACACCTAAACTAATACTACTGGAGTGATTCTAAAAATTCGTTCACCAATACTAACCTACTTTTACACGGGCGAAGCCACTGGCAGAAACTAGTGACGATATAAATATAATATGTATGTAAGGAACTAAGGATCGATCGAAGCAGGTCGCGTAGGACAAGGGTGTCTATTATTTATGTGTTTGTTTCTTTATAAATAATGCAACATCCTTAGAATACATAACAATCTTTAGAATATTTTGATATGAGTAGGTGAGTGATTATTATAATTTTACTAGCGACCCGCCCCAGATTCGCAGTTTCACACGGGTGCAATGCTGATATTATAGTACATTATGATACAAGTGTGTAATGTTACCGTCGAGGCGGTATAAAGACCCGAGCCGTGGTGAGGGACTCAAAAGAGCCAAGAACGGTAACTCCGTATACCATACGACGTTTTTCAATACGCTAGTGAAAAAAATAATTTGCCGAACTATAATTACAACAGTAAACGTTTTTTAGGTACCCATAGCTAATAGGACACATAGTTTTTTGAACTTGTGCCTAGTCGTCTTTTTGATTTCTTACGTAAAAAATTTTTATGATAATGTATGTTTTTGTAGGATTTACTTTTTTTTCATTTAACTTTTACTATGAGATCAACATAAAAATCACGAAAAAAAAAACCAGCTGCTCCATATTCACCTAACTCAACAAAATGTATGGAGCAGCGGGTTTTTTTGAGATTTTTGGGTTGGTATCATAGTGAAAGTTGTTCATATTGTGTGCAATGATCCTTTTTAAGGAAAGCCCATCTGTCGTATCAACTTTGTATAATTTTTAAATGTCAGGCTAGGTTAATTACGTACTGGGAACCAGACGATAGGATTTCTGGTGAGACCGAGAAATTTTTGACAAGATTACGTCAGAAGCGTTTTATGAGAGACTAGCTGTGCCCGCGACTTCGTCCGCGTGGAATATTTATTTTAGGCATCACATTTATTTTTGCAAACAACCTCCTCAGCTGTATAAATTATAGCTGTTACCCACGACTTTGCCCGTGTCAATTTCTGTTATTATTTTAGACAATTTAGTTTTTTAAAGAACATAATTATCTAAATGTTCTTTACAGAGCTACACCCCCCTTGGGCACGCCATAATCTCGGCTGTAAGTCCCCTCTTTGAGGCGTGGTTAGATAGACATCACGGCGCCTCACCTTCCGCATGACGAAGGTTCTCACCGGACATGGAAGTTCAGGTGATTCCTGCGCCGGATTCGTGCGGAAGAGACGCCCGGGTGCCCGCCACTGTGTGGCCAGCCCGGAGGACACGGTGGAGCACACTGTAAAAGTGTACCCCGCTTGGGAAGAGCAACGCCGTGCCCTCGTGGGGGTGATCGGCGGCGGCGACCTCTCGCGCCGGGCTTTGGTTCAGGCCATGGTCCGCAGCGAAGAAGAATGGCAAGCGGTCGCCTCCTTCTGCAAAGCAGTAATGCTCGTAATGGAGGAGGCCGACCGCATAAGGCAAGGGCAACAGCGCCCTCGCCGTAGCCGTCGCCGCCGCGATCCCGCCGATATCTGGCCTCTGTAGACGCTGGCTTGCGGACGGTGAGCAATGGGTAGCTGGCCGTCCGGTTGTCTGGTAGCAGTTCAGACCGAGACCAAGTCGTCGACGGTGTGCACTGCTCCCGCGCGCCTCAAGGTGTTGTCAGCAAACTGTGGGGCCCTTCAGGATCGAAGCCTCCTGCAGCCGAGGGTTGGTGCGAAAGCGTTATACCGGGGCTCTGGGAATAAGGCAAGGGAGGAACGGGGTAGGTTGTTTCGTCAGTAAGAGTCTGACACTGTTTCCCGCTCCGCCCAACAGCGGGATTCGTCATTGGATGATTTCTACCTACCATAATTAAAAACCCCTCCGCGCCGTCCGCAAGCAACCCGTCTCCTCGCCCGCCGGCCAGGCGCAACGTCATGTTTAGCACATCATGCGGCGCGTGTGAATTTTATATCGAAGTTATTTTAAAATTGTAATATCTTCTAAGATGTTCATTGAAATTAAATGATATCAAAGACAATTTTGTTCACAATTACATACTCTTAGTCAGCAACACATTTATTTGGATAAAGATTAATATTATTATTATGTTGATATAACTCTAACAAATAATTGGTAAAAATTGGCCAAATTTGATTCCCATAAAAACGGTTCTAGTGAGTTAATCTTAAAAGATAAACATATAAATATACTGTCGCGGACATTTTTTTAGATCATTTTAAGAGGAATAATTCTGTCATACACATTTTTTTGGTATCTTGAACCGTTTTCGCAGCGCACGCAACGGAAGCCCTCAAAGATGAATAATTTTGCCCGTTTTTTCCACATTTTCCGTTGTTTCTTCGCTTCTATTAGTCGCAGCGTGATGTTATATAGCCTAAAGCCTTCCTCGATAAATGATCTATTCAACACAAAAAGAATTTTTCAATTCGAACCAGTAGTTCCTGAGATTAGCGCGTTCAAACAAACAAACAAACTCTTCAGCTTTATAATATTAGTATAGATTGTTCGGAGAAGGTAAAACACCCCAGGATTTGAAGAAGCCTCCACAACAACATTGCTTAGCCGTGGGACTATACAGGACGTCACTGACATGTTAACGCAAACGAATACCATAAATCCAGTACACGATTCTAGACCCCCTTTACTAGGTTTTACGTTTTTTAAATTAAACTGTATAAAAATGTCATTTTATCATTTTTTGCGAAAATAAAAATGAGTGAATTACATTCTATATTAATAATGTCATCGGGTTTGATTAGAATAACGACTTTATTTGCCTCGATGATTTTTTTATTAATATTTTTTTTGTAAAAAATTTCTTTTTCTTTTTTTTCTAAGAATATCATTGGGATTGGTTAGAATAACGATTTTATACAGATAAAAATTAAAAAAAAAACTTTTTTTTTTAATTTTTTAAAATAACTGACGCAAAATTCCACCACTAGGGTGTCCAGAATCATGTACTGGATCTATGGTATTCGTTTGCGTTAACATGTAATTAGCCTATTACGTCTCACTGCTGGGCGAAGGCGTCCCTTTCCTTTTCCCCACACAAGACAGTCCTCAGCCATTATGGGTCTGTCTCTCCAGTAATGCTCAAAATTATTTCTCCACTTTTGCCACCAGCTAAGATGTTGCCGAAAAACGCTACACAAACGTGAGCCGCACACGCCGATCTCCATACATTTTATATTGGCAACTAGACTTGTAGAGCTACACTTGATGCTCGCCATGCGACGTCATTCCATATACATATTAGGTGTGTCACACGTGTAATCATCATCATCATCAGCCTTATTTATGTTCCCACTGCTGGGGCACAGGCCTCCTCTCTAGGAGAGGGAATGGGCTATATATAATCCACCGCGCGGGCCCAGTGCGAATTGGTGGATGTGTTCGAACACATGTCTTCGAATTTTCGGTTCTAGGACATGCCGGTTTCATCACGACGTTTTCCTTCACCGTTTTGAGATTGAGTCACACGTGTGCGTCGTTTTAATGTAGGTACTTCTAGATATAGGCTTAAAGTCTTACCTTTTGAAAACAGTGCATATCGCGAACTGTGAATTCCTTGTAACCGCCACCGAATTCTGGTTTCAGCTGTTTCGGAAGATGCATCTCTTCGGCAGTTTGGAGGAGGCTGTAGGAAAAAGTTTATCTGTTAGTTTTATGTGTCAATCAGATACCAGGTACCTGAGTAACCGTCCAATATAATTCTTTTCCACTAAGTTTAGGTACTTTGTTTTTTGTCCCAGTATTACCTTTTTTTTATTTCGAAGGGGGGTGGGGGAGGGAAGTGCTTCAAAAGACGCTTGAATTATTTAAATAATTTAAGGAGTGTAGGATTTTAATCTTACCTAAACCACCCCAGTGACCACCATCAGCCCATGGAAGGTTTGGTGACCTCTTAAAAGAACTTGTTCCGGGTTTGGGTGTCTTGAGCATGTGAGTTTGTGCTCGCACCCAACCCAAAATACTGAAGTAATCCCTAGTATTGGGAAGGTTTATTTTTTAATATCTTTGTATATCTTGACGTGTACCCATATTATATGTAACTGTTAATTAAAATAAATGTGTACTGTATAGATCAGTAAGCAGCACTTTGCAAATACAACATTCATCATCATCATCATCCTACCCTTATCCCATATTACTTGGGGTCGGCGCAACATGTTTTTTTCTTCCACTCTGTCCTGTCACCCGTCACACTATCACTAACTGCCTTTTCTTTCATATCACTTCTCACACAATCCATCCATCTCTTCTTCGGCCTCCCTCTTCCTCTCCATCCATCTACGTGTAAACTCAAAACTCTTTTCGTAACATGCGTTTCATCTCTCCTCTTTACATGGCCATACCAAGACAAACGATTTCCTTTCAACTTTTCAGTCACTGGCGCCACTTTCAAACTTCCTCTAATATACTCATTTCTTACTTTATCCATTCGCGTCACACCACACATCCATCTCAACATTCTCATCTCCGCTACATGCAGTCTTTTTTCATCCATCTTCTTAACAGCCCAACATTCTGATACATACAGAATGACAGGTCTTATCACGGACTTGTAAATTTTACCCTTCAACTTCAGGGGCATCCGTGGGTCACAAGTTGTTCCCGTGACCTGTCGCCATTTCATCCATCCTGCGTTGATCCGATGCGTTACGTCTCGGTCTACCTCACCATCGCCTTGGACGAGCGACCCGAGATACCGAAAGTCGGAACAGATTGGTATGGGCGTTCCGGCGAGAGCTAAAGCTACAGGACCGGAGAGAACGCCGAAGTCGCAGAACAAGTACTCCGTTTTAGTTCTGCTTACTTTCAGGCCAACACTCTCCAGTCTGTGCCACCACACCTCCAATCTATTCTGGACCTCTAGGCCACTCTCGGCAACCAGCACAATGTCATCGGCAAACAACATACACCAGGGAGCCTCTTCCTGAATGTCCGACGTAAGAGCGTCCATTATCATCAGGAAGAGGTAAGGGCTGAGAGCCGACCCTTGATGTAAGCCGACAGCCACATTGAAGCTGCTAGTGGTGCCCGCTGTAGACCGGACTTGGGTACTGCATCGACTGTACATCGCTCGGATCAACTGAACATACTTCCCAGGCACACCTTTCTCCTTAAGGGCCCACCACAGAACCTCACAAGGCACCCGGTCGTATGCCTTTTCGAGGTCAACGAATACCATGTGCAAGTTTTTATGTGCACCTCTGTATTTCTCACACAGCTGGCGTATAGCGAAAATGGCATCCGTTGTGCCGCGACCAGGCATAAAACCGAATTGGTTCTGTGAAATTTCACTCTCTTCTCTCAACCTTCTCTCAATCACTTTCTCCCAGGCTTTCATGGTATGTGACATAAGCTTTATTGCTCTATAGTTGTTGCACTCAAGCACATCACCTTTGTTTTTAAAAATGGGCACCAAAGAGCTGTTGCACCACTCATCAGGTATGGCTTCTTCCCGTAACAACTTATTGAAGAACAAAGCCAACCACATCCATCCATCCACTTTCAATAACTTCCACACTTCAACTGGTATTCCATCTGGACCAATGGCTTTACCATTCTTCATACCATTTACTGCTATTCTGACTTCATCCATACTAACCATTCTTACTAACCCAACATTTATTGGTTTACTCTCTAAACTTCCACTCCAATTATTTTCCTCATTCATAAGTCTTTCAAAATAGTCCTTCCACCTGTCCTTGATTTCTTCATCATTCGATAGAACCATTCCAGCTTCATCCCTTACACATCTTACCTGACAAACATCCTTCGCCTTTCTCTCTCTTACTCTAGTAAGGCGATAGAGCTCTTTTTGGCCTGCAGGACTGTCCAGTTGGTCGTACAATTTGTTGTGAGCCTTTGATTTCGCTAAAGCTACGGCTTTTTTAGCTTTCTTCTTCAACAAATCATACTCCCTCTTTTTTTCAGCTTTCAAACTATCGTCTTCCTCTCCTATACGCTGCCATTCTTTGAACTTTCTTTTCTTTTCTTTCAATACATTCTGAATTTCTATCGACCACCACCATGTATCCCTATCTATTGTGCCTTTACCTCTCGACTCTCCCAAAATATCTTTCGCTGCATTCCTAATACATTTACAATTTGTAAATACAACATTATTTAATTTAAAACAACTATACAAAGCGGCTTCACATTAATCCCTTTTTATGGTAGGTAATAATCATCGAATTACGAATCCCGGTTTTGGGCGGAGCGGGAAACAGTGTCAGACTCTTACTGACTAAAAACCTACCCCATTCCTTCCTTGCCTTGGTCCCAGAGCCCTGATGTTACGCTTTCGCATCAACCCTTGGCACCAGGAGTCACATTAGAGGCGTGAAGCTACGTAACTAGGCGTGAATGTGGACGTGTTTTCGCGGCGTACGACTTGTGTAGTTTATTCATAGCGTGATTTCACGGCACTAAAGTGGAGTTGCTATAAACACAAATACAGACCGATGAATCATAGGTTTTTTTTTTTTTTTTTTTTTTATGGTAGGTAAAAATCATCGAATGACGAATCCCACTCTTGGGCGGAGCGGGAAACAGTGTCAGACTCTTACTGACTAAAGAACCTACCCCGTGCCTTCCTTGCCTTATTCCCAGAGCCCCGGTGTAACGCTTTCGCATCAACCCTCAGCTCCGGGAGGCTTCGACCCTGTTGGGCCCCTAGGGTGTGCTGACAACTCCTTGAGGCGCGCGGGAACGGAGCGCGCCGTCGACGACTTGGGCTCGGTCTGGACTGCTACCAGACGACCGGACGGCGAGCTACCCATTGCTCACCGTCCGCAAGCCAGTGTCTACGGTGGCCGGATATCGGCAGGATCGCGGCGGCGACGGCTACGGCGAGTACGCCGTTGCCTTTGCCTTATGCGGTCAGCCTCCTCCTTTACGAGCATTACTTCCTCGCAGAAGGAGGCGACCGCCTGCCACTCCTCCTCGCTGCGGACCATGGCCTGAAGCAAGGCCCGGCGCGAGAGGTCGCCGCCGCCGATCACCCCCACGAGGGCACGGCGTTGCTCTTCCCAAGCGGGATGAATCATAGGTGACTTCATATTATTTGCATTTTCGTAAAATAAAGGTTATAAATAGCTAAAAGTTGACTAAAACTAAATGGACTGGGTCACACAGCTGGAATTGCCAAACATTTAATTAATTACGAAGATGCTCAATGAAAACCCCCGAAATCCAAATGTTCATAAGTTTTTTGTATTTTGCAGTTTAATGTTAGTTCGTTGTTGTTGTAATGAAATAAAAAATGTTTCCTTATTGAATAACTTGTTTATGAAATAGCCATTCAACTTTTTTATTGATATAAACTAGTCCTTAACAGCGATCCAACTGATGGTAAGCAATGATGCGATCATAGATAGTAAGGCAGAAGATCAGGATTATAGATCCATGCGACACAAACTGCGAGTGCGGTGTTCCTGATCAAACAATGTCCAAAATGTCTCTACACATGCACGCCGAGGACCTTAAGAATGCCACTGGAGCTGCTATAAATGTGGCAACCTACTGGGCCCAAAAACTTTGAGGGAAGCGGAATCCATCGATTCGAAAAGAAGAAGATGATAAGGCGTCAGCAGTAGAAACAATCGCGACTTACGACTTGTAGCCTACGTCGTACGTTACATACTACTTTGTGTAATTCATATCTTCTTTTTGCTCATTGCTACTGCTCTTAAAACAGTGAAGGAAAATATCTTGAGGAACCCGACCTTTCCTGTGGCCTGTGTGGTGGACTACGGCCCATTCTCTCTCCCAGCAATGGGAACTTTATAAGGCTAATTATGCTATGCTCTAAGCTATTTTTATTGCTTAGACTGCTACAAAAGTACACCAAAATAAAGAAGTAAATTAAGCAATATTTGTACTAGTTAAAGTTTTTTTACCCATTTAGTTTCGGCCTTGCGACATTCGAGTCTTTAGTGGCGAAGTAATGTTTATTTTTTAGGTTTGCTGCCAGAACATTATATTTATTAGCACACTAAGTTTACTTTCCAAGCGCTATTTTAGTTTTTATTGCGTTCCGAGTTGGTGATGCTTTAAAAATTTCTGCCTTCTATGATTTACCTTTGCGTATTAATAAGAGATATGAATCACTGCGTAGCTTTTAATGGTTATATTATCTAATGTACCTATTATTTATTCATTCAATCGTAATTTATTATGTTTTTTTCATTAATCATTTTTTTTGTTTTTTTTTTTTTAACTATTTTGATTCGACATAATTTAATGATGTAACATACCTACTTCTCTAAATAATTTTTTTACCTTTTTTTGGGAAAATCATTTAATGACATCAACCGGCCTTGGGCGCAGTAGGAGATAGAATGATGAGATTTTCACTTTTACTGAATAAAATACCCACTCCCTTCCTTCTACACAACACACTACAAAAACTAAACGTTCTGAAATCTTTCATCACACGCAAATCTGACTTCGTTAGTTGTGAAAATACTTTGAGCGTCTATGTCTAACAGTGGACGTCTTTCGGCTGAAATTATTATATAAAATCTGACTTTTCTATTAAGTGTTTTTTTTATGGTGGGCAAAAATCATCCAATGTCGAATCAAAAAAAAAAAAAAAACATTATCAGACTCTTACTGATTAAACACCCATCCCGTTCCTTCTTAGCCTTTCGCACTGGGGCCAAGCCTTCCTTTCAAAAAGAAACCCTGGGCCCCAGTAGGTTTCGACCCTTTTGCAGTGTCCCTACGGTTTTGCTGACAACTCCTTGAGGCGCGCGAACAGAGCGCGCTGACGAGTACTTGGGCTTGGTCCGGACTGTTACCAGACTACCGGACGGCGAGCTACCCATTGCTCGCTATCCGCAAGCCAGAGCCTAAGGTGGTTGGAATACTGGCGGAGCCTGGGACGCGTGCGCCGTTGTATCTAATAGGTGTCAGTTCTGCGTGTTAATTATTTATTTCTTACTCACACATCGTCATCGGCAGTGATGTAGAAGGCGGAGCACTGTGACGACGCGTGTTGACGCACGCACACACGTAAGCGTGGTCTGCTCCCGCGCAGTTTCTGGAGTAGCCATAGCAGCATGCTGTCTGGGAGACCTGTGAAAGAATCCTTAGTTAAAATAATATATTGAAAATAATAGTGAATTGCTATTTAGCCCTCTTCCTCTCTCCCAAAAGAGAATGCTCATACCCCGTACCATAATTATTGTGTCATACTTGTATTAAACTTTTTGAGTCCAGCGCCGGCTTTCGCACACCTATTGTCTTTTTATTGTCTATAATTACGGTATTCGGAAGGTTAATACCAAAACGAATGTTCCATTTATGTGTATACCTAGCTTTTGCCCACGGCTTCGCCCGGGTGGTATTGGGGTTGGGGTTTCCGGGATAAAAAGTAGCCTATGTCCTATTCCGGAGTGTATCCTATGCCTGTGCCAAATTTCATCCAGATCCGTCCAGCCGTTTTGGTGTGATTGAGTAACAAACATCCAAACATCGTAACTTTCGCATTTATAATATTAGTAAGATAAGATATATTAGTTTTTTTAAACCACATTAAAAAATATAAGAAATGGTTAACAATTCCAACTTAAAATAAATAACATTGTCATTTCCAAATCGATAGTATTTCATGTACCGGATTGAATCTCAGCAGGATTAAAACATCACAATTTAGCCGTGTATAGCTCTGTTACTTTAACAGTATAGTTTAGGTTGTAAAATGGATCGCATTAAGAACTTCTGGGTCTCCACCATCCTTAGAATAATGTTGGGGTTGTCCCACTAATGCAGCGCGTCGATAATGTTTGGGGAAGCGCGGGTGGATTGTTGTCACACATTCATTCACAAAAGAAGCACGTCGTTGTCTCGTTGGAGCATCGTGTGCGGGGGAGCGCTTGTCACGCTTGCGGAGACTTGATTTCTGCGACACGTGACAGATTAGTTTCGTTGAAAACAATCCTCAAACCCTCATTAGAATTTTGTTTTGATTTAATGAAATACATAGGTAGTACATATAGATATTCTGATTGAGAGCAGTGGTGGCCAAGTGGTAATGGTTCCGACTTACAGCAAGGCGCATTACTTTGTGTAATTTATTTCATAACGTCCAACTCAAAACGGTGAAAGAAAAAAACGTGAGGTGACATTGACCAATCCGCACTGGGCATTGTGGATTATGGTCTATTGCCTCACCTAGTGAGGAAGCTTGAGCCCTAGCAGTGGAAACCTAGTCGTTAATTGTAAAGAAACTTTGTTTTATTTTATTTTTATACGAGTTTTGACACCACGTATTTTTAAGGCGAGCTGGCGATTTGAGACAGTGTGGCTAATTACCATAGATGTAATTACGTTAACCATACGAAAAACTGATAGTAAAACCATTTGAAATTTAATGTTGAGGTGGTCACCCTTTCGGTACGGGCACGCTCAGTGTATTCTATACTTTTGTTTTTTTTTTGACGTGACAACGTCTTAAATTAGGTTGCGGCTGGGAGTCACTTATGAAAAAGTGTAACGCTCGGTAACGTTACGATGAGTCACCGAACGAGAGAGAGGCCCGCCGAATGCCTTGCGTCTCTCTCCCACTCAACTATGATCGGTCTGCCGCGCGCGCAGCACTAGAGAATTAGGACGTTGTCACGTAAAATCTTCGCCCGTAAAACCGACTTTACAGGCAACCATTTTTTTTTACATTGTTTTTGTTACCGTTGAGTTGTGTCTGTCACGAATAAAAGTTTTTCTATTCTATCCTAAATTATTCTAGTGTCCGGGATGAAAGCTGGCTGGCTATATGGACCATTATCTCGTAGAATGCGGCTCTACGTCACCTTATGAATAAGGAAGCGTCCTGACCACTTCGACTAACGAACTGAATTGCAGCCCATCCAATATCTAGCCAACGTCGAAGTCTATCCATTTTGGAGGGATTCGTCGTTCAGTTAATTGGATTGGCAAAAGGAGTTCACCTTCCATGTCTACCTATAAGGTCCATATCATAGTTCAGAGTAAAGATGAACACACAACGATAGACTACAAGATGAGCAAAGAGCTGTCTTTAAAATCAAATCAAAATCGTATTTCAAATAGACCAATTACAGGCACTTTTAAACAGCTAAATTGCACGTTCCAAAGCGTAGACCTCTATGGTGAAGAACGTAAAAGAAGCTAAGCTAATGTCAGCGTCGAACCTTAGAGGAAATCTCGTTGTTGAGGTTGAGCTCTGAGAGAATATGAAGAGATGTTGATAAGAAGGGAAGTAGATGGCACGAAAGTCTGCCTGGCAAATTCACACACGATTTGTTTTGTGTAACCAGCGCGAGCGGATTGCAAATTCATAACAAGACGTAAAGTATCTCACGACTTGCTTCTGCCAATGGTTACGCCCGCAAAAGTAAAAAAAATCTCCCTAGGAAACATTATTGGGTGGGACCCAATAATGTTTCCTAGGGAGATTTTTTTTACTCCATCTTCCCCTAGTCTGCAGCATTATCTGGGGATAATGCTGCAGACTAGGGGAAGATGGAGAGATGAGCTTGACAAATACCGGTGCGTCGAAAGGGATAAAGGGGCCTTTGCCCTGAAGTGGAGACCTAGAACTAAGTAGGTATACTTAGCCTAAAAAGAACATACTTCTAGGATAAAAAAATCCTGTGCAGTATTCCAGAACATGGTGCCAAACATTCAAATTTGTTTGAGCATGAAGAACGTGAGAAAAAAGTGGTAACCGAGTGGTATAGGCCCAGACTTACGAATCGTAGGTCGAAGGTTTAAGCCCAGCCAGGCGCATTACTTTGTGTAATTTATTTTATCACCACTGCATCGTGAGGAATCCGGCATGTCCGAGAACCAAAAATTCGAAGACATGTGACATCCACCAATTCCCACCGGGCCCGCGTGATGGATTATGGCCCATTCCCTCTCCTAGAGAGGAAGTGTAACAGCAGTGGGTACATAATAAAACTGATGATAATGAGCGTGAAGAACATAAACGCACACGAATTATACATAAATACCTACAAACTTTCGTTTGAATACTGGTGTGATTTTCCCGGAAACATACCAAAGCAAATTTATATTCCTGCGTACTCAGAAAAATCATTCTTTTTCCTGATTCGATTTGTTGGCGAGTCTCCAGCGTCCGCTTTACATAAAGGATAGGGTCGAGCGCTCATTAACAAGTTCATGATCAGACCGTTCATCCGTACTACTGCGAGATTCCTTTAAGGGAGCCCCGCTTTGGCAATCAGCCAGTAGTTATCTGAGGCGTAAAGATTACTGTGATTACTGTAGATAGGACAAGTAATGGAGATTTTATGACGATGGTGGAAATCAGTGTCGTTGGACTTAATGATCCATAAAATTCTACGACATATTTCACAATGCCAAGTGCCTTAACTAAACGTCCAGTGTTACCTACTAGGGCCCCGGTTTCGCCTACTGGGGCTTCAGTCCGGTTTCTGAAAAGAAGGTCCGACCCTGGTATGAAGACTAAGAAAGAACTGGGAGAGTCACTTAGTCAGTAAAAGTCGGATACTGTCTCCCGCTCCGCCCAAGGGCGGGATTCGTCATTAGATGATTTTACCCACCATAAAAAAGTGCCTTAAATCTTTTTTTTCTATTTCTATACTAATAAACTAGATATTTACTTAGTACTTTTAAAATATAACCGCATTCCCAAGAGAAATTCCATTAATAGTTGTTAAACTGACTTCTGTCGGTTGACAGCAAATACGTAGCTGTCAAGGTGTGGGGAGACTCACTTGGGAACACGAGGCACTCAAGCTTGAGCAATCGAATAGTGAACACGTGACTTGTGAAACAGTATTAAGCCAAGTAAATGTAATATAGTGTGATGAATTTTAAAATATTAAGCCCCAAGCGAAAGCCGGCGTTCGCACACCCATTGTGCTTTAATTGTGTCTGTAATTACGGTACTCGAAAGGCTAAAAGACCAGTGCAAGGATTTAATTTCTTCCCAACCTTGAAGCGAGTTACACAAGTATGAGAAAAGGTGGCGAAGTACAGTACGGCCGTCGGATCTAGTCTGAAGTTAAGCTCTCCTGTTTAAACTATTTATTTTTTACGAGTTTTCAAGCCCTAAAATTCGTAGTTCCTAACTTCAGACTGGGCAAGATCCGACTGCCGTACTATATGCAGAGGATGATTCCACAAAGATTACTGAAGATCGTCTTCCTGATCTTCAGTAAAGAACTCGATACGAGGATATGATAGTAGAAAATAACAATACGTATATTACAAGCTTTTATTTACTTTCACCTGTCCCGTTGTCTGTCGTTCTGTAATCAAATCTTGCAACTTAAATATGATCCACTTCCCGGTTTCCGATTGAGCTGAAATTTGGTATACACGTTTAGTTCGGATGACAATGCAATATTATGATGACATGGAGCTGATCTGATGATGGAATCGCGAGGTAGCCATAGGAACTCTGTAATTAAACGGCACAACCACGTCGAGTTTGGGCTCGTGTGAATCGTCTTGACGAGTTTTATTTATATAAGCATAGACCACCGCTATAAAAGCTTGTTATGAAAAAAAATTTTTTCATTGAAAACTTGTTTTTAGTTTTATTTCTATTAATGCTGTGCCAAGTCAATTACTTTTAATGCGAATGTGTGGTTATTTGACAGTGACGTAATCAGATCTATAAAGGCCTTGTATGAGTCCTGAAGATACTACAGTGTTCTTGGGCATAACTCTAGATGCCAAGCTTCAATGGGGCCCACATTTAGACAAATTATGTAAAAAACTTAGCTCTGCAGCATACGCTGTTAGACAAATCAGAAATTTAACTGATGTAGACACAGCCCGTTTAGTTTACTTTGGCTATTTCCATAGCGTCATGTCGTACGGTATTTTACTGTGGGGGAATGCCGCCGACATCCAGACAGTTTTTGTTTTACAGAAAAGGGCTATTCGTTCGATTTATAAATTAAGTCCCAGATACTCCCTCAGGGATAAATTTAAAGATATAAATATAATGACTGTCCCATCGCAGTATATTTACGAGAATATTTTGTATGCACATAAAAATAAATGTATGTTTAAAAAATACAGTGATGTTCATAATTTTAATACTAGAAACAAAAATAAATATGTAGTTCCTGCTACCAGGCTCAAAAAAATAGGGGGCTCATTTAGATGCCAATGTATACACTTCTATAATAAACTTCCTAGTAATATCCAACAACTAAGCCTTAATAAACTTAAAGCCTTTGTTAAGCGTAAACTTTGCCAAAAAGCCTTTTATAGTGTAAAGGATTATATTGAGGACGTAAAGGCTTGGGATTGACCTGCTCCAGTACTCACTTTAACTGTTGTAACGTTTTCTTTGTTTTTATTATTATTATCTTCTCTCGATTTGACATTAATGTTTATTTTTAAAAATTTTACATTTGTAAACTATATATATTATTTTTGTGAACATGAGGACTATGTGGATTATGCTATATGTATTTTCTTTTTTGTTTCTGTCTCTTTAGTAAATTTAGCGTATGTCTGGCAATTTGAGTATTTGACGACCTACTCAAATGTCCTTTCCTTGGTATTGTTCGTCGGGTCGTGTTGAGCTCCTTAGTAGTCCTGAGTTGAGCTTTGCGAATACTGACAAATGCTTGCACTGACTGGACAGGTCTACTCAAATTTGTATGGATCTTTCTTCAAAAGACCATCTCAGACAAATCTGCATGGTTCTTATGTGATTTGACCAATACATATTTTCTGTATGGACTTTAAAAGAGACTTTGACCCCTGAGTTTGTTTCGGTGTTTCTTCTCAGGGTAGTCCGCTAGGAAACACCGGACTCATCTAGCATAAAAAAAATGACGTGTAAAAGTGTTTTTTAAACCTACTTGCAAAATAAAGATCATTTATCATTTATCATTCAAATAATATTAGTGGTTTTTTTTTGTAAGCTCTACAAGCAAAGCACTGGTGAACTAGACGATAGTGACACGGAGTAGCAATAGGTCACGATGGAGATGACCAGACTAAATGGTTCTTCTTCTTCTTCTTCTCGAATCGATGGATTCCGCTTCCCTCAGAGTTTTCTAGGTTATATAGGTTTTGTTTTAAGGTAAGGTAAAAATCATCCAATGAAGAATCCTGCTCTTGGGCGGGACAACTCCTTGAGGCGTGCGAGAACAGTGGGCGCCGTCGACGACTATGCTTGGTCCGGACGGTTACCAGACGATCGGACATCAATAAGATAATTTAAAATTGTGGATACCATGTTACGAATTTGGAATTTGTCGGGACCCCTGCAGTACAAAGACCCTGTATCATTGATAGCTTTACAGTCATTTGCGCAGCATATTTAGTTCAAACCCGGTAAACGAAATAACACTTTTTCGTCTCGAAATAAAACTTTAAGCGTAGCCAGCGGATATAGGTCGTTTTAAATGAACCATTAACGCCTCTAATAAAGGCAAACTCTCCACCTTTAAATTCAAAAGGCTTAACGTAAAAAGTATGTACGAAGTTAACTTTCAAAGTGAATAAAACGGTAGCAGTTAACACGAACGTTTGTACCCGGAATAGCGCATATCACACAAAATGTAAAGGCTTGCTGAATAAGTCTGGCGTTAGGCCAAAAGTCTTATACTGAAAAGAAGAATATTCCAGCCAACTTGGTATCTAAACTAACATTTGTTGTAAAGATGAAATGAAGGCATTTCTGGACGCGTTTCAAAGAAAACAACGCGTACAGGAAATGGTTATAAAGTTATTTAACTAAAGTGGAATGTGGACGAATGGTTTTTGCTTATCCTACTTTTAATTTTGCAAGGTTTAATAAGCCCAGGTTTACTACAGTACAGCCGTCGCATTTTGGCGCGTCTGAAGTTAAACTCTGCGAATTTTAGCGCTTGATAACTCGTAAAAAAATGGTTTAAACATTATTGCTGTTAAAAACTGTTATTGGCCTTTATTTTTTAAGAGTACAAGTTTTCAGGCGCTAAAAATCGCAGTAGGCTCTGCGATTTTTAGCGCTTGAAAACTCGTACTCTCTACTACTTCAGACGCGCCAAGATCCGACGGCTGAACTGTATCTTAATTTGAAGAAAGCTATTTTATGTACTCTAAGAGCAGTCATGGCCAAATGGTAACTTACTTACAAAGTCGTAACCCTCACATCACACTTACAAGTGTAGGTCACGGGTTTTAACCCAGCCAGACGCATTACTTTTGTGTAATTTATTGCATCACCACTGTTCTCAAAACGGTGAAGGAAAACACTATGGGGCATGTCCTAGAACCATAAATTTGAATGGAGATATTTGAATGGAGAGACTACCAACCCATACACACCCCGGTTACCAAGGTGAATGGAAACGGCGAGAGATGTCGTGCGGTGTCCCACAGGGATCGGTACTAGGGCCGCCCTTGTGGAACATCGGGTACGACTACGTGCTGCGCGCCGACCTCCCCGTCGGGGTCAGCGTGGTCTGTTACGCAGACGACACGCTGGTCCTAGCGCGGGGAGAGTCATACCAGGCGGCGGTCGAACTAGCGACACGTGGGGTTGCGACAGTCGTAGAGAGGATCCAGCAGTTGGGACTAGAGGTGGCGCTGCACAAGTCCGAGGCCATGTGTTTTCACGGCCCTCGGAACGCGCCACCAATAGGTTCCCAGCTAACGGTAGGAGGAGTTCACATCGGTGTCGGGTCGACGATGAAGTGCCTGGGACTTGTCCTCGATAGCCGGTGGAATTTCGAGGAGCATTTCCGACGTCTGGCTCCTAAACTCAATCGGACAGGAGCTGCCCTGAAGCGGCTCCTGCCGAACCTGGGGGGTCCAGACGCCTCCTGCCGGAGGCTCTACGCCGGCATCGTTCGGTCCATGGCCCTTTATGGGGCACCAGTGTGGGCGTAAACGCCCGGCGGCCCAGCTGAACGGCTGCTAGAGGGTCATGGCCATCCGGATGGTGCGGGGATACCGCACGGTGTCCCGCGAAGCGGCGAGCCTCCTTGCTGGCCTACCACCATGGGATTTGGAGGCAACAGTCCTTGCACACATGCACGATCTGCGCGTGGAGATGCAACGCCGGGGCGAAACTCCGCTGCCTGAACATGTTAAGGCATGGCGGAAAGAGCTCCGGCGGGATCTCATGGTGAAATGGAAACAGCGACTGTCGCAACCTAGCGCTGGGCACGCCATAATTTCGGCAGTAGTGCCCCTCTTTGAGGCGTGGCTGGATAGACCTCACGGTGTCCTCACCTTCCGCATGACGCAGGTCCTCACCGGACATGGCAAGTTCGGGAGGTTCCTGCACCGGATCCGTGCGGAAGAGACGCCCGGGTGTCGCCACTGTGTGGCCAGCCCGGAGGACACGGTAGAGCACACGGTAGAAGTGTGCCCCGCTTGGGAAGAGCAACGCTGTGCCCTCGTGGGGGTGATCGGCGGCGGCGACCTCTCGCGCCGGGCCTTGGTTCAGGCCATGGTCCGCAGCGAGGAGGAGTGGCAGGCGGTCGCCTCCTTCTGCGAGGCAGTAGTGCTCGTAAAGGAGGAGGCTGACCGCATAAGGCAAAGGCAACGGCGCACTCGCCGTAGCCGTCGCCGCCGCGATCCTGGCGATATCCGGCCACCGTAGACACTGGCTTGCGGACGGTGAGCAATGGGTAGCTCGCCGTCCGGTCGTCTGGTAGCAGTCCAGACCGAGCCCAAGTCGTCGACGGCGCGCACCGTTCCCGCGCGCCTCAAGGAGTTGTCAGCACACCGTAGGGGCCCTACAGGGTCGAAGCCTCCCGGAGCTGAGGGTTGATGCGAAAGCGTTACACCGGGGCTCTGGGAATAAGGCAAGGAAGGCACGGGGTAGGTTCTTTAGTCAGTAAGAGTCTGACACTGTTTCCCGCTCCGCCAAAGAGTGGGATTCGTCATTCGATGATTTTTACCTACCATAAAAAAAAAAAACCAACCCATACCCATACCGACATGATACCAACATACACACTAGTGATGTTCAAATCTGCTATAAGCTATGAACATGCTATCGACTATTGAATATATTTTTATAGCACGCTATTTTATCAGCTATTTTTATAGCATGCTATAACAAAACTCAGCCGTCATCTGAACTTAATGATGGTAAAATCTGCTATATGCTATATACGTGCTATAGACTATTGAATATATTTTTATGGAATGTTTTTTTTATGCTATTTTTATAGCATGATGTTATCGTTTTATACTGCGACATTTTATGCTGAAATGTGTTTTTGTTTTAAATGAGTTTTCAAATTAGTTATCGATGATTTAAATGATAATTCTCGGCGACAATGATTACATACTGTTGCATTGTTGCCTTCAGAAGACTTCTCAAAACAGTTCCAGATAGGTAAATCATTACCGTGAGGCATTTTTATTTCACTATTAGTTAATAAAACACACTTAGTCTTATTATCAACACAGCGTTTAACAAATTAGTGTCACACATTCGCAATGACTACTTAAACCTACGACTTTCACAGTTCTTAAACGCTAACACACAATATTTATACTTTACGATTGCACGACAATCTATTTAAGAAGTATTAAGAAATATCGCGATTCGAGAGAAGACCGAGCGCCAACTTTATGTTGACAAACATGAGACAACACCGTCCGAATTAAGTAGACACCTCGTTAAACAAGATTCGTATTGCGCTTTGTGCCTACTTAACCCGAACGGGTTATCTATTGCATTGCGAAAATGACTTACGCGACACGAGCCGATTGCAGCCGAGTTCACTCGAGACGGTGCTGCGCTATGTTGCTATCTCGTTTTGGCCCCGCTGTGACCGGTGTTTAGTTGAGCGAGACGTTATAAAATAATTTTCTACACACGGCGCTATCATGCTATGTTGCTATCCCGTTTTGCCGCGCTATTGATGTTTTATTGAGTGAGACGCTATATTATAGCACGTAAACAGATTGGAAATAGCAGATGCTAAATGCTATGTTCAAATAGCATGCTATATTTTGGCGCCATACGCTATATTAACCATCACTAATACACACCATACCCATAGATTTAAGTTTTTGCTGTTACTTTTTGATGTACAATAAAGTTCCATCTATCTATCTAACCCGCACTGGGCTCGCGTGGTGGATTACTGCTACCTTTCCCCTCCTCGGGAGAACAAGGCCTGAATATGAAAACATTAAAAAAATGACGATTATGCTTATATATTTTATGAACTTCAATAATTTTGGTGTCTATCTATAAAAGCTCAAGGCAACAGCCGCCTGACTGCTTCAAACCCTCTGGGAGGGTAGATGAAAATAGATATTTAATTAAATTACACTTCGAGTTATATTCCATTGGCCTTAATCACTTCATATGGGTCGATTTACCCACCGCACCGATACGATACTTGATAAGTTAAGAAGATGGTTTTATAAGGATTGATAAGTATAATTTGATCTTGACTATGATCATCGATGTATGTATACTACGCACTAGATCAGTCGTACCGTACAGTCATTTTACTTGACTTAGGTGATCTGCAGGCCGTACACCTTCACATTGGTGATATTTGTATAAAACCTTTATTTTTATACGAGTTTTCAAGCGCTAAAATTCGCAGAGCCTAACTTTAGACTCGCCAAGATCCGACGACCGAACTGTAAAAGATCATGTGTGATCATAGACGAGTGTCCGTTCTGCTCACAGCTTACATACAAAACTATGAAACTCTGTTGCCATCTCGTTTACAGAGTTTCAGGAGTACGCGTCTATGAAGCTACGCGTCCGTGGCCTTATAGCCTTGTTTTGAGTTATATTGATACAATTTTAAAGAGACATAACGATTTAGAGTAATGAAGTTAGTTCGAAAGTAAGAGAGAGTTGCATAGTATGGGATTTGGATGTTTGAACAGGGAACTCGGTATTTTTCGGTTTGAGATTTTGACATTCTTATTTCAAAGTTGTAAGCTTATAAAACAAGTTTTCAATGAAAATATTTTTTTTCATAACAAGCTTTTATAGCGGTGGTCTATACTTATATAAATAAAACTCCTCAAGACGATTCACACGAGTCCAAACTCGACGTGGTTGTGCCGTTTAATTACAGAGTTCCTATGGCTACCTCGCGATTCCATCATCAGATCAGCTCCATGTCATCATAATATTGCATTGTCATCCGAACTAAACGTGTATACCAAATTTCAGCTCAATCGGAAACCGGGAAGTGGATCAAATTTAAGTTGCAAGATTTGATTACAGAACGACAGACAACGGGACAGGTGAAACTAAATAAAAGCTTGTAAAATTGGAAGTACAATGAGCAATAGAACGAACTAACAAGGTCGTTGACCTTAAGATTACATTTTCATAAGGAAAGCTGATGGAAATTATGTTATATGGACTCTTCGCCACTGATATGCAGTCAATATAGTCGAAACATTGTAAGCTAGTTGCGACTATGCTAAGTTTATTCCTGTTCATCTAATATAAACTTTAGTGAACACAAAAGCACGAGCCATCCATTTCACATTTTACCTTTCACCTCCACAATACGTTTCAGAGTTAAATATGTACTTAACATTAATAAATTCATGGAGGTACGCCGCTGAACCGATTACCGTATCAATTCGTACGGTACGAGAATTAATTCAACGTAGTTTCGTTGTGGAAGCAGTAAAGAATCTGCTTTATAAGTTTAGTCATACGCGTTGTATGACAGTTTTGTATATGAGGGCTTTCTTTTAGTACCAACCTTATGTAGGTTTACGAGGTTCAGGATGAATAACGGAATATTTCGGAGCTGTACGACTTTAAGTGCTTGTTTTGCGCGATAGGCGAAGTGTCGTACATAGCAGTAGCGGGCCGCGTCATCGCTCGCCAAAAAACATCATCATCATCAGCATCTTCCTGCTCTTGTCCCGTTTTATTTGGGGTCATCGTCACGTTTTTTTCTTCCATTCTGTCCTGTCACCCGTCACGCTATCACTAACTCGTCTTTCTTTCATATCACATAATCCACACATATTTTTTTTATCTTTTTCAGTCACTGGCGCCACTTTCAAACGCGAATCGAAGATCAAAGATCGCCAATCGCGCCGGGTCTCCGTAAACAAGCAATGGGGAGTTCGTCGTACATTGCGGCGCGTCATTGCACGCCAAACACAAACATATATGGCAATGTAAGACAAACGCGCCACGCGTCTCGCAACGCGCCGCGTGTCCGTAAACAGGCACTAAGTCTAGTATTCACAGATAAATTAGTACTTATTAGCTGTGATTTATAGGCAAAATAACCCTTGTCTGCTAATATTGTTCTTGGAAGAAGAGAAACTTTCTAATTCTCAATAGAAATCGTGAACAAAGAAGGCTAACACTCAAAAGAAAATACATGCCAACAATAAATGCTCCAAATTCGAAGCGTTTTCAAGAATTGGAAAGGACAAAGATATCTGGATTATATTTCGTGAGTTAAGTGCAGAAATCCGCCCAAAGGCGAAATACGAAGTGGTCCTTTTCAGGAAATCGGGACCCACATAACGCCTGTCAATTTTCAAAGGTACTACTTATCACTTCAGTCCTGTCGAGTCGGTCGTATTCGCTTTGCTTTAGAAGCCCGACATGAATCGACCAAGCGCTTGACCGTTTACTAAACAAAGAAAAGGTTATTTCTTTTTCTGAGTGAGTCAAAGAGGTCGGGTATAACCTGTTTGATTAATTTTATCGTGTTATAAAGCAATCCAATGACTTCAGAAATAAATGGACGGGGATTATGAAACGGGTCACGCTTGTATAAAGTAAGATTATATCGATGTATATGTACTACGCACTTGACTTAGGTCATCTGCAGGCCATACACCTTTACATTGATGACATTAGTGCAGTTTTGACGTTCGAACTTTTAAAAGTTTGGTAGACGATATAATGCCAATGAAGCGCTGCAGCGGACTTTTGTATTAACTTTTCAGTATTTTGATAAATGATAATGATAAATGAGAGCAGTGGTGGCCGAGTGGTAAAGGCCCCGACTTACAATCTGTAGGTCACGGGTTCAAACCCAGCCAGGCACATTGTGTAATTTATTTCATCACCACTGCTCTCAAAAACAGTGAAGGAAAACATCGTGAGGAAACCGGCATGTCCTTGAACCAAAAATTCGATGATATGTGACATCCACCAATCTGCACTGGGCCCGCGTGGTTGATTACGGCCCACTCCCTCTCTTAGAGAGGAGGCCTGTGTCCCTGCAGTGGGAACATTAAAAAGGCTGACGATGATGATGATTTTGATAAATAGTTACTATGAACGTGCTCGTCTATCATTAGGATATATAATTATTATATTATTATTATACCTAGCCTGTGCTGTCCCGCTGCTGGGCAAAGGCCTCCCTCCATTCTTTCTTTCAGTATATATAAATCGATGTAATTTTGTTTCTATAAATAAATAGACTATATAAAGTTTATCACTGTTTAGCGACTCAATAAGGCTGTTTGTACGTGTTTGGTTTACGGCGTTCTATGTTTAGATTTTAGATTACCTAATCGAAACGCCTACTCATGTGCAAAAGCTATTGAAGAACGGATTTCAAGGCCGCGCCAAATGTTTCGTAGATCGATGATCGACCTTCGAAATTGCATTCTGAGCGATACCTTCGTGATGTTCCTACAAATAACTATGATGTAAGTATTCTGCATAGAAATAGGAGAGACAGGAGACTATACTCTATCTATTTAAGTACTTAACGAATCCTAAATAATATTGGTATACCTTTTTAATTTAAAAATAAATCGTAGGGAAAACACACAGACTTTATTTAAATTTAGTTAATTATCTGACATCGGTTTAGGTAAATAGCTAATTGTAAACTAAATAACTTTTATAGAAAACTTTTAGAAAGAAGATTGTTTATATTTAGTTAAGTACCTTTACAGTAGGAATTTAATGACCTGCACTGAATGTTTTATCTTTCGAATACCGTAATTAGAGATATAATAGAAAGACAATAGGTGTTTGAACGCCAACGATTGCTCGGGACTCGAAAGTTGAATAAGTATGCAAGTACAATAAACTGTGAGCCCGTAAGACAAAGGATTGGTGCACTGATACGGCGTCGAGGAGCCGCGGCTGACCACGAAGGATATGACGGGACGACCTGGATGTCTTCCTCAAAAAAAGAAAGCAAGAAACTGGGTTTGTTGAAAAGAAAGAAGGGAACCCTTTGCCTAGCAGTAGGACAATACAGGATAGCTATAATCATTACATGGTATAAAACAAAGTTGCGTTGTCCCCATGTATGCTTAGATCTTTAAAAGTACGCAACGGATTTTGATGCGGTTTATTTGATTCAAGAGGAAGTTTTATATGTATGAAACATGCATTATATATTCCATATCAGTACCCGTGCGAAGCTGGGACGGGTCGCTAGTCTATACATATATATAAAAGAAAGTCGTGTTATTTACACTATTTATAACACAAGAACGGCTGAGCCGATTTGGCTGAAAATTGGTAGGAAGGTAGCTAAGAACCAGGAGAAGGACATAGGATACTAAGAATATAAAAAAAAATCTGCTCATTTATTGCCTCTAAGGCGGAACAAAGTTCGCGGGGTCAGCTAGTAAACAATAAACACAGCTTCAGATGATTCAAAAGAATAAGTTCTAAATAACGCAGCTTCTGGAAGAATAAAATATTCGCCCAAAGAAAAAGTATGCTCAACCTTCTCACAAACATATAAGCCTTATCTTCATCGGCGAAATATAGGTGTAGGGTCATAAATCCAACGCCAACCCTATCTTCTATTCCCTAAAGGGAATATAGGCGAGTCCGTTACTAAAATATTAAGTTATACTATATGTCTTCACAAATTCACAATAGCAGTGTCTTGCCAAGTTAGATCGTTACTCTATCAAGGAGGTCCATTAATAAACGTCAGCGTGCCTTGATTGATTGGGATTTTAGTGGTGGAAGTAATAGGCGAAATCCATTTACAGCAGTAGTTCCCAAACTTATTTTTCTCGTGGACCACTTTCAAAATTTTGCTGGTTTCGGTGGACCCCCTGCTGCTACATTTCTACCACATTCTTAAAGTCGCTAAAAAATAAAAATTGTGTCGCTTCTGAGTTCTGTCCCTATACAGGGTGTATCTGCGAACATTTACATCCCTTCAACCATGTGTTCTACCAACCATTTTGAACAACATTTGTTCTATGGTTTTTCGAAATTCGCATAAAAAAATTTCAACTTTCATACAAAGTCGGTCACGTAACTTGGTCATTTGTATGGGGAGTCGAAAAAGCATCAAGTATTTATAATGATGATCAAGTTCATGTCAAAGTCAAAATTTTTTATTTCACATGAGCCTACATGGGCACTTAAAAAACGTCAGAAGCTAGTGCACTAGTCTGGACAAGCACTAAGCATTTTCGGGCGGATAGCGCTTTGCAAGTCTGTACATGAAATTGTACGTAATATCTAATACGCAAGTTTGGACAAGTAACAATCACTTGCCTTATAAAAATATTATCTGCTTAGTTAGATGCTTACATTTTTGCTCTTTACTATCAAAAGCAGATAAATTTTCGTGGACCCCCATTAACATCTTATGCACCCCTATTTTTTATTCACGCCTACGTAGACCCCTAGCAAGTCTCCCGTGGACCCCTGGGGGTCCACCTGGACCACTTTGGGAATCACTGATTTACAGAATAGCAAGGTTCTCGTTTTTAATCGAATTCATTTTGAGCAAACAGTTAATCTGTGTGGAACAAAAATAACTAAAGCTATAACTACATTAGCTTAAAGCACACGTGTAATACGCCTGGTTTGTACTTAGAACGACATCGCGTGGCGTGGATCAAGTGTAGCTCTGCTAGTCTAGTTGCCATATAAAATGTATGGAGATCGCCGTGACTAGATCGGTGTGTGTGGCACACATATGCGCAGTTATAGCATAACTATAAAGAGGAAGGTAAATTTAAGAGTGATATTAAAGGGTTTTTTTATTGATTATAGGTTGGCGCTTGACCACTATTTGACCTGATGGAAGCGACTATGCGGTCGACGAAGGTGCACGCTTAACTAGAAGTAACTTATTCACTCTTGACTTAAAGATTCCCGGATTGTAGCCATCAGGATCAAATGATTGTTTCTTTGATGTCTGTGTCGGTCTCTACATCTTTTTGAGGGACATAAATCGTTCATAAGAACGGTTCCGCGATCAAGAACTAGTCCTAAACAGAAAATCGTACCGAACTTATTTTCTCACACCACTGTATAAGCAAGAACTGTTGAGATAATCCAAATTATTTCTGTTCTTGAATGTCATTAATGTAGATATTTCTCGGCTTCCATAATATGGGGCTGTTTCTATTCTGACTGCCAACATATCTCTTCTCTTTCTCTGTCGAATCTATCCAAGGGTTGCCTGTAAAAACGCTTTTCGTGACAAACCGCCCATTTTTTAGCTCCTAATGAAATTTATGGTGTGCAGTATTTTTGTATTTGTATTTCAGGCTGGTATCCGCAACTCCACGACTGAAGCACGTTTTTTGCGTAAATGATGGGCAGTAAAGAGAATGTCTGTCAATCTCATCACAGCATTTAAGAATTTGTTCACGTCCTTATATACTTAATACACTTATGCCAACGCTAAACATAGACAAAAGTCAAGTAATTGGGCTCAGGAACTATACAATGTACTGGCAACTTACCAACATGCTAATACAGACCATATATCAATAGTAATAACAATGCTAGCTGAGTATGTGTGCGTAAGGCTAGCTGAGTATGTGTGTGTAAGGGTCGGTCAAGTCATGTCGGAGTACATTAGGTCGGGTAAATGTACGATCAGAGTTCATATTTACATTTATATTGTAATTTTATTACCAGGAAAACGTCTGATGTTGCTTTTACTCTTTAGAATAGAAATCGATGTTTTGTTGGCTTTGACTGCAAAGTTTTAAAGAGATACTATTATTGCTAATCACTGAATAGTATAAAACAAAGTCGCTTCTCGCTGTCTGTTCTGGCTTATGCTTAGATCTTTAAAACTGTGCAACGGATTTTTTTTTAATAGATAGATTCAAGAGGAATAAAATATTTTTTTATAATCTATAACATAAAAATTAATCGCAAATGTATTGCAAAACTCGAGAAAACTCGATTTCGCTAATTCTTTTTTGTGTTTGTTATTGTCAGGAGAAGGTTCTTATAAAAAAAAAAAAAACAATAGGGTGTAGTGGAATAGAGTAGAATAATCTGTTGCCAGGAGCGAAGCCGCAGGCAAAAGCTAGTTTTAAATAAAAACAGTTTTAATAAATTAAACACGCCATTATTACAACTTTTTACTTCATACATTTTATAAAATGGTCGACTATTACTACGATGGGAGCTTCTAAAAAGAAAAAGTTTTTCAAGATTATAATGAAAAAAAATTTAAGCGTGATTAATACAATATCTGTGACTGTACTACATTGGAGCTTTTTAGCACCAACAGTCATTAAATTTCAGCGCGGAAGAAACACCACGAACAAATGGATTAAGAGAAACTATAAATGATCCCTATTGTTTTACTACGGCACTTTAAAACCGATAACATTATGTATGTGGGTCACACTGAACTCGGAAAAAGATTGCTTTAATAGTGTAGATTAAGGGTCAAATTGTTGATGATAGGAAAAATTTGGGTCTGTACAAGCATTGCTTTTGTGTTCGATGGCAACAAGTGCTTAAAACGATATAGAGCCCGCAGCGCCCCCGTAACACTTTGACAAACACCAAATCCATCAGACCAGGTTTTAATAGCCATCAATTTCCTATATAATATATATCCTATTTTATCTGTTTATCTATATTTCAACAGCGTCAGCTACTTTGTCGATCCCTGGCAGTGCAACTGCAGGTCATCTGCATAAAGATGATAGGCGCACTGAAGCACGGAATAATAAGATTAATAAAAATAGAGAATAGAAGAGGAGTTAGAATGCCGCCCTGTGGAACGCCAGTTTACATATCACGCCAGCGAGAAGAAATGTCCCCAACGCTAACTAACTGCCGACGTTCCTGAAGGTAGAAAGTGAACTATTCCAGTGTTTCGGGAGAGACCATCACATAGGACAGAATGGCTAACAGGATGTCGTAACTGACGGTATTGAAGGCATTCGAAAAATCGACCAAAACTAGTAAAGTGACTTTGGTGTCCTCCAGTTCTGCCCTATAAGATGAATAAGTAATATTCCTCAATTTACAATTAATGGGTAATTGTGGGACATAACACAATAGTATAGTCTCTATGATTTTCCCGATAATCCATTAACTTTACTACCAACTTGGGCTCCCATAACTTTTTCCGGAGTTTTTTTAACTATCCAGAAACTGGACAATCTGTATGACATCATTTCGAACTGCAGTTTACCACTTCGCAACTACATACTTCATGCAAACCACATCAGTACTACATATTTGCCATTACATGCGATGGTTTATGTTGAAATTCATACCACATTGCGGAACGTGTCGCGTAAAACAGATCGTAATTCCACGCTTGTATTCGCATACAAGCTGGGAATGAACCGCCAATAGTTTAATATTATCTGATATTCTGAAACAAAATGTTCTCTTGATAATTGGAAACCAGAAAATGTCCAATCATTGTACAGTAAGCATGAAAAGTAGGTTAATAATTATGTAAATTATTCGAGCTTCGGGTTGCTAAATATATTCATAGGTAGTGTTTCCACTCAAACTTTTCTTTTTCGAAATGGGAAATCATTAAATAAATGCCTTCTGCCGATTTGAGTGGAGTGAGTGCGTAAGAATTTTATTGTCTTACAACCCTAACTTGGAACAACCTGGAACCTAGAATAGAACACTGGGTCATACGGCAAGAGAAAACAGGTTACTTTGGCATCTCTCTTCACCTTTAATTCTCATCTTGACACTAGCTGTAGAGGCAGAGTTGACATTTCAGATTCGAAAAACAAAGTTCTGAAAGCTCTGCGCCATCAATGCCACACACTTGTAGGGTGAGACCCTCGAGAAGAATGGGAAACAATTCCAGTTTCCTTAGACGTCTCAAAGGCCTTCGACAGCGTTTGGCACGTACGATAATTTCCCAGCTTACGGACTGATTAACTGGGTTAAAGACTTCCTCAGTGAACGGTTTCTCCAAGATGTTGTCGACCGGTGCTCTGGCTGCTAAAAGATCGACTGCTGCTGTGATCGACGATTGCATCACAGCATCCATAGCTTACCATCAGGTGGGATCGCAGTCAAGGGCTAGTTTATGCCACTTTAAAAAAACCTTAACAGCCTAATTTAGGGCCTCAAGTGGATTGTGTTACGAGCTCGCGGATTGCGTTATAGTCTCTGTTTACGTTTTTTATCACTTTCAAAATTAATTGTTTTTTTTTAAATTTTTTAATTCCAAAGTACTTTCCCCAGAATACCTTCATACAGTAAAACTCGATTACTAACATAATCATGTTAGTAACATTATGAGCTGATGTAATACGGAGTCAATTGAATCAATTAACATGTCAGACATGCTCATTGAATTTTAATGGTTACTCCAGTAGATAAAGGTGAACAGTTGATATGTATTTGTATCAAAGAATAGCATTTGTTTATTTATCTGTTGAGTTGATTTCACAAGTTTTGATAGCGTACGATAAAAATTACATACACAGTAAGGGCCTTCAAATTAGGCGCAACGTGCCGCGCGGCAGCTACTTTGTTGTTTTTTTTTTTATATATTACCTAAGTAAATGATGCGTTATTATAAGGAAAATGGAATAACAAAGCAGCGCTGCAGCCGCGCTACTGCTGCGCAGCACGTTGCGGTTAATTTGAAGACGCCCCTCAGTAATTAAACTCTTGAATTCGTCAAATCAAATAAAAAACATTATGATTCTTATAGTACACACTGTGAGAAAATATTTTAACTAACTATTGTTAATATTATAATTATTAGCTGGCATTAATTGTTCTGGCATTTGTAAATTAATGAAGAAAACCTGTTGGATTTCTGATTATATATTTTATCATCTTTAATATGTTATTATACTAAAACTGCAATCAAAAAAAGGTAAGAAAATACTTTATGATTTACTATATTGTACTAAAAATCGTTGAAATTGGTTGAGTTGTTCAGAGAACTTTAATCAAACTCACTGTGACACAATACATTCATATCTTATTAAAGAGGAGATAAATTTGCCAAAATATAGGTTTATTACAATAATAAAGGTTTGTAACAGCAATAAGGATAACTTTCCATCTTGAGAGTATATTTTTTTTGGTATATATATTTTGGCAAATCCAATTGGAGATACTAGTAAAACAGTAAAGTCCATAACTTTTTCAACGGTACAAGTTTGGGTCAAGTTTGTTAACAAACCAAATATGACTTATTAATAACACACCATTATTTGTTATTTGAAGTAGAATTGACTATGAAAGCCTTACCTTTAGGGAATATCAGCACCACATCCGTATGTTGTGTTGGTGTGGAATGCAGAAGCAAACGGCGAGGGTGCATCAAATGGGCACCCAGCTGGCCCGCCATTGGGAGACGGCGACGCAGCTCCCGACCAGCTGATCAAATTAGATAAAAAAAAATATAGTATTTTTTTCTAAATCTTGCATTACTTCTGTCTGATTATAAGCTAGGGTGAATAGGTTTTATTAAACTAGTGTTCTTCACTATCAGCAATTGTTTCACTGCTTAGTTAAGCTCTTAATTTAAAAAAAAGATATAAAAACTGACATCAATTACCACTTATCACATTGTTAGTTCAATTGGAATTTGGAATATAAAAAATGAATCACAAAATGATTTGGAAAGTGCAAAACTCAAAAATAAAAAATACTCAGATTAATTTAAATTTTAGTTATACAAAGTTTGGGTTATATTTTTATTTGTTTCACCCATCACATCTAAGTAGTACTACTTTTCTAATTTGACTTTACTCTGACATATTAATATCTTGAGCGACAAGGAATGCCGGCTTTCGCATACCTATTGTCTTTCTATTATGTCTCTAATTACAGTACTTGAAAGGTTAAATAATTTGTTTATTATGCCAATGAATGAGAGAGAATGACATTATTAAACAAAACAGATTAATTTGATTTAATCCCTTTTGTATGTTAAATGTTTTTAGAGATATTTTTTTATCTTTTATGTAATATACTTAATTATAGTATCAATGTCTTATTTAATACCTATAATAGACATACATACCAGTGTAAGATTATAATATTATTTTTCGTTAACTAAGGCCTGAATGTAATCCTGTTGGTGTGGCAATAAATAAATAAATAAAATCCATGCTGATGTATGTTGATTATATTAACAAAATAATAAGTGTTTAATCTTCCTGATTATTAAAACAGGAACAGTAGCAGAGGAAATTAGGCAATAAAAATCCGATTTAATGTTATGTTAACAAAATTAATTTAAGTAATTTTTTTCACAATATTGCATTCTATGATGTTTTTTGAACTTTCCATACAAAGTTTTGATCCGTGAGTCGTCATAAAGGCGGGTTTTTTCAATGAAAAATTGGTCAAACCTACTTATTTATTTTATAAATATTCCTAAAATTATTTATCAAAGTTTTACTTCGAAAACACAAAATAATATTCGTAATTAAAGTATTTTTGTATTCAGAAAACCTCAGAATACTTCATTTCATTGTTTACGCACAGTAAATAAGAAGGACAGCTGTTTACATATTCAAAAAGTAGAAATACGCACCGCTATCAAGCTTGTCTTTAGCGAATTCGGCGAAAGACCTGTGTTCTTGAGGAGTTGAATGAGAACTGCTCTCATAATCTTCCTTTTCGGGATTCCCTACACTCCCATCTTCACCCTCCATGACGAAAACTCTTGAAAAAGTCCTCGAGGCAATAACAATAAAAGTATGCACCCACAAGATCTGCGAGACCTTCAGTTTCTTACATCATCGACTATTATAGTAACTACGATCATATGCTACAACTACTGCAACTAATTAAACAGAGAAAACATTACGCCCCATTTAGAGGACAATGACGACTAACATTTTCACTAGTTAAGGCCAAGAACGCGGTTTATTTACTTGATAAATAATTTATTTGTGACAAAACTGCGGTCGCGGCTGTCACAATTCAAAATTGATTTTTGGCCGCCATTTTTTTGGGTTTAGTGTTGCAAAATAATAAGAACAATTTTAGTTTTATTATGTTGCTAACGATATTTTTAAAGATTCATGATTATGATCCATTATTAAAAAAAATGATGAGCCTTTGTGGCCAAATTCGTACTTTTTCAAAATTATTTATTTATTCATTTATTATAGCTTTATGTTAGTTGTCTTTCGTCTCTTTCTACCTGTTTTTCTTACCAGCAACATTGTTCTGCCAACGTCAAAGCAAGTTGTCAAAGAAATCTCTATAAATAGTCTGTGGTCAAGCAAAATCTAATCGGATACGTAGGTAACTATAAACAAAACAAGCTGCTAATAAATAAGTAATACATTGATTAATATTTAATTAACTTTGAACAGTATATTTAAAATCGGAGCTCAATTTGTTTTATAATATTTTTGTAAAATATATTGAATTTTCATATATTTTTACCGATTTACTTGTGAACGAAATGTAAACACAATTTCGCACGGAGCAGTCTGTAAACACCGTTTTGATATCCGAACGAGTTAAAATATTCGACTTTTCTGTCATTTCATTTGTAAACGTTCGTTAATTTGCGCGACAATACAAGTTACAATGGACGTGTAAACGAACATAACGTCGCGACTTTCTCTTAATTGTAATAAAAGTGTTAAAAACGACAACATTTGCGCAACGGAGAAGGAAAAATAATCCTCAGCCTGATACAAAGAAATAATACACGGTATGTAAACCTGTATTTCGTTATGACCTTTCTTTGTACCCATGTAATCGTCGCAATTTTCTAAAATTACATTTATACATTGACTTTCTGCTGTGGAACTGCACATTTGAGCTGTAAATTGTCTGCCGAGTCACATTAAGCGGTTTGTTTGTGTTTTTAAATGTGTATTTATTGTTTATTCGTTAACCCACTTTCTCAAAAAAACAGCTGTTAAGTCGTCACGCCTAAATATTTTAACAGCTGAGCTATGTCATCAAAATACGAGCATCCGTTTTGAAATATTCGATACAATTTCATCCATATGGTTGTACAATAAATGAGTGATATACTTTCTATAAAATATTCGCGTATTTTTGTAATTGACTTCTGTTTACGTGTTAGTTCAAGACTAGTTAATTATTTCTTTTTATTGTGCCTTGATAAGAAACAGGCCCCTATGAATTGTGCACTCATTACTTGCAAATGTGTTGTATAAAGCCAGGCATTTGAAATGTAAATTGTAAGGTTCTCTTAGAATTTGGGAGACAAGGCTAATGTATAAGGTCAACTGCTAGAAAATTAAAAGTTATTAGGTCTGCTTTTTATTGTGTTCTTTATGAGATATAGTTTTTATAAATAAATTAGACTTCTTTCTTAAACTAAAATGGTCTCTAACAAGACCATAACAAAAAAAAAAAAAACGTTTTGCAATTATGCTATCAAAAAAAGACCACTCCCACTTTATGAGTATTTAATTTTATCTTGCAAGCTTTATTTAGCTAGGAGATAGTATGATTTTTTTTCTGTATTAAATTATTTTGCCACCCATATGCTATCCATATGTTAGCCATAATACATGAATTCTCTTTTTACTGTCTATTGATTATTCATTATTTCTGATCTAATAAAATCTTATTATTCATTAAACTTGCTCCCAGTAAATCTTACAAATATACACCAGCTTCTGAAGTTTTATAAGTGGCCATTTAAACAAGTGAAATATATAAATATAATAAATATATAATAGCATAACAAATTATTGACTTAGCTATGCTAGCTATTAAACTGCATCAAATCTGAAAATTTTACTTCTTAACTTTAGAATCTCTGCTAAATTTGAAGGATAGTTAATCTCTGAGCAACAAATCTGGACTGATCTCTAGTTAATTTCACTATCAGGGACTACTAGATTAACTCATTCTTGCTTGTCATATTGGTGTTTTAATGTCTACCGATTACCGATTTATGCTACTTCATTCTCTATAGTATAAGCTGCAAAAAATACAAGAAACTCTTGTGTATAGAAAAATTATGTTTCAATAATTATTGGTACTACAACCATAGTATAAAGAGAAGGGCAGTAGGCTATCTCTGGCCCAATCCGCGTTATAATTGCCTACTGTCTTAAGGTTGTCACTTTTAGCAAAATTTTAATTCAGTGCCTATAAATTGGCAAGGGTCGGGAAGTTGTATTTTTTACTTATATAATAAAAATAAACAACTGGTATAGAAAAATACGGTTTTTTTTTGCGATATAAACAGCCGTATCTGTTTTATTCGTTAACTTAAAAGTTTCGTTTTTTCACAGCTTGAAGGGACTATGGTTTTAATTTCAACTAGATACATCACGCATTCTCGAGATAAAGGGTCTTAACAGACAGACATACAGATAGACGAAGGGACAACGAACTGATACTATCTGAATAAATAAATAAAATAAATAAATAAGGGTTCCGTTTTTTTCCTTTTGAGGTACGGAACCCTAAAAATGAATAAAGAAACACTAAAACAACATTAAAAACTAACGCCTATCTCTTAGACTATAATCGAATTTGTTGTTATGATTCGAACTTTGCTTTATATGTATATCTGATTTACAATTAGTCAATTATTTATTATGAATTACGATTTTCTAACTGTAAGTAGGTAAGAAACTAAAGTAACTGAGAAATCGGCATAACCAAACGTAAACAAAGCAATAGCAGCAAATCAATTGACAGATCAAAAGTAGAAATTAAGCCTACCCTACTTCCTCTGTGTGATAGAAAACTAAATAAAAAGAAAGTAAGCAGGTATCTCAAAATCAAGTAAAAATTATATGCTAGAATGAGTGACTAGCTTACCTTTTTTGTTCAATAGGTAATCTGAACAGAGAGAATTCTAGAATGGATGAATTGTTAAGACATCCAAACACCCAGCAATACGTTCCCCTGCGATTATCAGACATTTTGTTTTGATTTAGCGGTGCCGAAAAGCAGTGACGCGCGAAACTCGTTTAGTGTTAGCCCCGACTGGCGCACTGAGAAACGGGGTGAGATCTTGTTACAGTGTGCGTGCGTCGACGCGTAGATACTATGGCGCACACATACAAGCCGCGCGCGGTGCGTTTGTATGAAGATAACCTACTTCCCTTCTCTTTATACTATGCTACAACCACCGGTGTGCTAATTGGGTACACCACTTTAAAATACAAACAAAAGAACATTAATTTTTTCTAGTCACTGTCTTTGTATCTCATAAAATACAGTTTCAAATAAATGCTTGTAGTATTTTTTGGGCATTAACTTATATGAAAAAGCAAATAAAATCTAGCTCCAGGACCACTATTAGGTTTGCTTAAACTCTTGAGCCCCAAGCGAATGCCGGTTTGCATACCTTTTGTTTTTCTGTTATGTCTCTAATTATGGTACTCGAAAGGTTAATACCCATTAAACACAATCTAAAGAAGGTCTGGAAATCTTACTAGGTTTTCAATTAGTATTAACCTTTTTAAATGCTGTAATTAGAGACATAATAGAAAGACAATAGGTGTGTGAATGCCAGTCTTCACTTGGGGCTCGAAACTTTAATCCTAGAACTATTTCCAAACTGGCAGAATAAGGTGGTTATGGTTTATTTAATACTAGCAACCCAACAACTTCGCACGGGTACTGATATCTACACTAATATAATAAAGAGGTAAAGTTTGCGTTTGTAGGAGGTAATCTCTGGAAGTACTGGTTCGATTGCAAAAATTTTTTCACTGATAGAAAGCTACATTATTCCTGAGTACTATAAATTATTTTTATAACATGTATATTAATCGAGCTATCACAAATTTTGTCTAGCAAGTCGGAAAAATATAGCACATAAAACAGAATAATTTGCATGCGCTGCCTAAACAGTTGCTTAAAATTGAAAACAATGTATGGCAACCTGGTTCTAAATCAAGAAATTTTCCACGGACGTAGTCGCAGGCAGAAGCTAGTTGAATATATTATGCATGTATTATACACATAAACCTTCCTCTTGAATCACTCTCACATCAATCCATTGCATACTTTTAAAGATCTTAGCATACATAGGGACAGCGCAACTTTGTTTTATACTGTTACGAACGTGAGTAATCAAATGCCGGTTTACTTAGAGAGAGATTTATTTTCCACAAACAAAACACCAATTAGTCCAATCGCCAATTAACCACTTCGTAATGCACTCTAAAGATCCGTAAGAATATCGCTTAGGTCGTCGTATGGATGAAAACGCTCTTCACTTGACTTGGTTAGTTCGCACTCGTTCGCAGTCGAAATCAAACTGACTCACGTCCGGCCAGCGGGCACGTATTTATACTCAGAGCCAAGAAAATTCTAGATACCGAAGGTTCGAGGCCACACCAGAACAAAAGAAACCGTTTCCGCGAAGCAATAAATTATTCTTATTACCTACCGGTAGGTAACTACTCGACCCCACGACTCATACGAATTTCGACTCTATGGTACAAGACGGAAGGTACAAATTCCTTTAACAGATTACTTAAGTACCTACAAAAGTTCTCAGAATTATTGAGTAGGTACTTATTGCGAGGCAGATTTTTCTAGAATTTGCTAGGCCCTGGTACGTACTTCTATTCTGGAGGTTTCGATTAGCAATGCGTTTTAATTATTCGGTGATACTCTTAACTTTGTCGAAGAAACGGCGTGTTCCATTTTCACGGCGTAACAGTGCCCCCCTCTTAGTCATGCTCGTCCCGAGCATTATTAGATCCTTGATACGGCGCCAGTCTATCCGCGTGGACCACCTTAGGCTTCCCCCTCAGCCCTTTCTTGATGCGGTAGGTTACGTCGTTAATCCTTTTCACCACGGTGTAAGGTCCCTCCCATCGAGCTTGAAGTTTCGGCGACTTCCCTTTTCGTCGGAGCGGATTGTGGAGCCAGACTAGTGTACCTTCTTCAAATCCCTTGGTGTTGGCATTACGGTCGTATCTAGTTTTCATTTTGGAGCTGGTATTCATGCTATTCTCACGTACTCGTTTATGCACTTCGTCCAATCGATCTTGAAGGTCACTGACATAGTCCGTAACTGGCTTGGTCTTGTCAGGTGGCACGCCAGTTATAGCATCGACTGGAAGTCTCATCTCCCTGCCGAAATTCACTCTTGCTGGAGTATGTCCGGTGCTATCATGTACTGCTGATCGATAAGACATCAGAAATAGTGGAATATACCGGTCCCAGTCCTTCTGATGGTCATCGACAACCTTAGCCAGGTGATTCTCCAGGGTCTGGTTAAATCTTTCCACCATTCCGTCCGACTGTGGATGCGCAGGTGTTGTGCGTGTTTTGTAGATCCCCAGAAGGGTACACATCTCCTGGAACAGCGCAGATTCAAAGTTACGGCCTTGATCGGAATGGATCTCCAAAGGTGCGCCATACCGACACACTACTTCTTCGACCACCTTCTTCGCCACTGTCGTCGCTTCCTGATTGGGAATGGCAAAGACTTCTGGCCATTTTGTGAAATAGTCCTGGATCACTACTATGTATTTGTTTCCATCATTTGTAATTGGAAACGGCCCAGCAACGTCGATGGCAATGCGTTCCCAAGGGGCTCCCACATTGTACAGCTGAAGCTTGCCCCTGCTTCTGGTCTGTGGTCCTTTCACAGATGCACACGCTGTACATTTCCGACACCATTGCTCTATGTCATCTCTGCAATTGAGCCAGTAATACCGCTGTCTCACTTTCAGTAGAGTCTTCTTGATCCCCAGGTGTCCACCAGAAGCACCATCGTGTATTTCCTGTAGCAGGGGGACCACTTCACTTCGTGGTACTATCACTTGTGTAGTCACCTCCTTGCCATCGCTCGATTCCCATTTCCTACAGAGCACATCATTTTCTAGGACTAAACTGTCCCACTGCGCCCAGTAGCTCTTTGTGACGGGACTAAGTGACGATACTTCACTCCATTGGGGCCTAGCTCCACTACGCATCCAGTCCAGTATCGGTCGAATATCGTCATCTTCTTCCTGTGATTTCTTGAAGTTGCCTTCAGTTCTAATCAAGTTAACGTGTTCTCGAGCTTCGTTCTGCTGGCAGTGTCTGCAGTCCTCGTCACATGGACGTCGCGACAGAGCGTCAGCATTGTTATGCCCTTTTCCACTACGATGTTCAGTCACAAAATTGAACTCCTGCAGCTGCTCGAGCCATCTTGCAACTTGACCCTCCGGGTTTTTAAACTGTAGCAGCCATTTCAATGCAGCGTGGTCGGTCCTCAACGTAAACTGCCTTCCTATGAGGTACTTATGGAAGTGCTGCAAGGTTTTTACCACAGCCAGCAGTTCTCGTCGCGTAACGCAGTAGTTCCTCTCGGGCTTTGAAAGTGCCTTACTGAAGTAAGCGATCACGATCTGTCTGTCACCTTGTACCTGTGACAATACGCCACCAATTCCCGTATTGCTGGCATCAGTGTCAACGACAAATCTTCCATCTCTGCTCGGATACCCCAGTATAGGTGCTTCACATAGCCGCTGCTTCAGCTCGTTGAATGCTGCCTCACAATTCTTGTCCCAGATAAAATCTCGTTTATCCTCAGTCAGTTGATGCAGAGGTTTTGCAATGTCCGAAAAACTCATAACAAACCGTCTGTAGTATGTGCATAGCCCTAGAAATGCACGAACTTCTGTTTTGTTCTTCGGAACTGGCCACTGTTGCACAGCCTTTATCTTCTCAGGGTCGGTTCTCACTCCGTCGGCGGAAATCACATGTCCTAGGTAGCTGACCTCCTTCTTGAACAGGGCACACTTCTTTGGGCTTAGTTTTAGGTTAGCCCCTCGTATTCTGGTGAACACTTTTTCCATGTTCCTTAGGTTTTCCTTAAAAGTGTGGCCCATTATAATGACGTCATCCAAATATACTAGACAGACGTCACCGAGAAGACCAACCATGACTCGTTCCATGAGGCGTTCAAAGGTTGCTGGAGCATTGCACAACCCAAAAGGCATGACGTTAAATTGCCACAGGCCATTGCCAATGCCCGTACTGAACGCTGTCTTTTCTTTATCCTTCTCGCTGATTTCCACTTGCCAGTAGCCACTTTTCAGGTCAATGGTTGAAAACCACCTCATACCACTGAGCATATCCAGCGTATCGTCGATCCTCGGCAAGGGATAACTGTCCTTCTTCGTGACGTTATTCAGCATTCTGTAGTCAACACAGAATCTTGTACTGCCGTCCTTTTTCTTCACCAAAACTACAGGAGAAGACCATGGGCTCGTAGAAGGCTCAATTATTCCGCTATCAGCCATATCCTTCACCATTTCTGCCACTTCAGTTTCTTTAGCCCAGGGTATGCGGCGCGGTCTCTGTTTGATCGGTCTAGCATCACCTGTGTCTATCTCATGCTTGACGAGGCCTGTTCTTCCGCAGTCCTTTCCCGTCGCAAAAATATCCCGAAACCGTAGCAGAAATTCCCTGGCTTGCTGTAGTTCTGAGGTCGACAAATTCTTCTTAGAATTTTCCAGAAGTTGCTGGATGTGATCAGGTTCACCTTTTGTCGAGTCCTGCTTCACTGGAGATGCGTTGATTTGGCGGAGATACTTCACTTCTTCACATCTCCCAACAACACTGTTTTTCTTCAAGTGGACCTCCTTTTTCCCAAGATTTACAATTCGCACTTTAGATTTCCCTTTCGTCATTACCAATGTCCTCGCAGTGATGAGTTCCGGATGCCGGCCAGTATCCTCAACTATTACGCATCTTTGTTGCCTGATTTTCTTGGGGAATTTTACTTCGACTAAAGTTTCTGTTCTCGGAGCCAATGTCGTATCTTTTAAACAATAGAGGTTACATGTGTTTACTCCTCGCAGGAACACTTCTTGGTCTGGAAACTTCAATACGCCCTTATCAATGTCCAAAACACACCGGTACTTCCGCAAGAAGTCCAAACCCAGAATGCAATCATCGGTAATATTTGCAATTAAAACAGAATGTGTGTATACTTGATCACCGATTTTAAACTCTATATCTGTATCACCGAGGACGGAGACTGGCTGGCCGGTTGCTGTCTGAAGTCGGCAGGATGGAGACTTTCTTTGCCACAAGATTGTGCGTTTCAGCAACTCAGGTCTTATAATAGTCCGTGACGCCCCGGTGTCAACGGTGAAATTGCAAGCACGTTCATTCAGTGTTCCTTCGATGGTCAAACTATTTCCGTTGTGGACTTGATTGATGGTTATGGTTGGGGCCTTAAGTTGACCAGCCAGCACCCGCCCCGCGGCCCTGGCGACATTTAGTTTAACGACTCTTCGTTAACTTGGGTTCCGGAGTCCACACTTCTCTTTCTTTTGGGGCAATCGGTACGAATGTGCCCTTTTTCTCCGCACCCGTAGCACGTCGGAATATAGCGGGACTTTGCCGAAGAAGAAACCACACCTTCTCGTTGGCGTGGCTGCACTGAAGGCGAGACCACCACTTCTCGAACCCTGTGCGTGCGTGAATCCTGTCGTACGGCTTCCACTTCCAAAGCGTGAGCCATCGCACTCTTCAGAGTTTGGTGGTGTCCAAGTCGCACCGTAGCTCTTACTTCAGTATCCCGTAGACCGTCGATGAATGCCTGCACCAGATATACTTCCACGGTCTCCGGTGTCATCGACACGTATGCGCGCCGCACCAGCCGTTCAACCTCGACACCCCACTGTTGGAGGCTCTCGTTGGGCTTTTGTGTTCTCTCGCGAAGCTGCGCGCGGAATACGTGCTCGAGGTGCTTGTCACCGTAGCGAGTGTCTAACCCTTCCATCAGACGCTCCAAGGTCCTGCCGTCTGAAGGAAGGTTCTCTAGAACCAGTAATGCATCTCCTCGTAGTGCCAAGGTTAACGCCGCGAAAGACTGCTCATCATCCCAGCGGTTTGTTTTTACCAACGTTTCAAATTGGTATCTGAACGCGGTCCATGATGACGTGCCGTCAAAACGTGGCACATCAAGCTTTGCGGCCGACGTACAGTGGGTGTGCGCTGATGAGCCAATGGCAACGGGTTCGCGTGCTTCTAACTTGACAATTTTTTTATTTATGTCCAGCAGGCGATCTTCGTGGCCATCTATTCGGGTTTCCAAAGTATCAGTTCGGGCGGAAACCTCCTTGACCTCTAAGGTGAGATTCTTGACTTTCTCGCCCAGCGTGACGAGGCCGTGATCGATTTTCTCGAGGATCAGGTTTTGCTTAGCCTCTTGATCGCGGCGAGCGGCTTCCTGTTCGCGGCGAGCTTCTTCCTGGTTAGCCGCGATTAGGTCCTGGAGCTGGCGCTGGTTAGCTTCCTGTTCGCGGCGAGCGGCTTCCTGTTCGCGGCGAGCGGCTTCCTGTTCGCGGCGAGCTTCTTCCTGGTTAGCCGCGATAAGGTCCTGGAGCTGGCGCTGGTTAGCTTCCTGTTCCCGGCGAGCGGCTTCCTGTTCGCGGCGAGCGGCTTCCTGTTCGCGGCGGGCGGTTTCTTGTTCGCGGCGAACGGCTTCCATACTAGCTTGCATGGCAGCCAACACGGCAGCGAGGCTCATTTCTGAAGTTGATCCTGTTGGCATCTCAGCAGCTGCCGTTGCTCCCATACTAGCCTGATTTTCCTCCTCTAGACGGTGACGCGCAGCATCCATTTCCGTTTGTCTTCTTGTTCGTGGTCGCTGTTCGTCGTCTCTCTGCAGTAATGGCATCTCACTTCTGACACCAGTTGTTACGAACGTGAGTAATCAAATGCCGGTTTACTTAGAGAGAGATTTATTTTCCACAAACAAAACACCAATTAGTCCAATCGCCAATTAACCACTTCGTAATGCACTCTAAAGATCCGTAAGAATATCGCTTAGGTCGTCGTATGGATGAAAACGCTCTTCACTTGACTTGGTTAGTTCGCACTCGTTCGCAGTCGAAATCAAACTGACTCACGTCCGGCCAGCGGGCACGTATTTATACTCAGAGCCAAGAAAATTCTAGATACCGAAGGTTCGAGGCCACACCAGAACAAAAGAAACCGTTTCCGCGAAGCAATAAATTATTCTTATTACCTACCGGTAGGTAACTACTCGACCCCACGACTCATACGAATTTCGACTCTATGGTACAAGACGGAAGGTACAAATTCCTTTAACAGATTACTTAAGTACCTACAAAAGTTCTCAGAATTATTGAGTAGGTACTTATTGCGAGGCAGATTTTTCTAGAATTTGCTAGGCCCTGGTACGTACTTCTATTCTGGAGGTTTCGATTAGCAATGCGTTTTAATTATTCGGTGATACTCTTAACTTTGTCGAAGAAACGGCGTGTTCCATTTTCACGGCGTAACAATACTATGGAATGATATTTGGGGAAAATACTATGGTATTATGACACTTCTCTGAAACCAAGTTACCTAATTGACCTTGATTTGATTGCTTATCTCACATGTATTGTTACTTGAAAGTATTTTATAACTTATTGATTGATGTGTTAAGCGTTGTGCAACATGATATGTATATTATATCATGTTTGTCAATTACATTTACAAACAATGATGATATTTCAAGAGTTGTGTGTACACAATAGTTGTTTTATTTTGTAAAAATGTATGTAATGTATGATACAACAATAGCTCATTCAATCAATAATGTAATGGCTATTTATCGCTCACCAAATGTTTTCTGCAAAAAGGTTAGTCTTTTTTAAATACTAGTGCTTGACTCTGATCCCACCTGATGGTAAATGGTAAGCAGTGATGCAATTGTTTATGGTGAGGCACACTAGTAATTAATGTAATTAAGTATGGTCATTCCTCCCAAAAAACCAAAGGGTATTTAGAAGTAACATCCCAAATATAAATTATAAATGACATCGTAAAAATAGAAAGAAAGAATGACAGATTTATATCTTTTGTCCTCAAATTCGTCCTTTGAATGTTATTGTAAATGTGAGTTCTGATTCTGATTGTGAAGTTAAAGCCAGATAAAAGCAGCCCATTCCTAATTCCTAGGGATTCAACTTAGATGCAACATCAAAATCGGTTCCGTAGTTTAATTGTGGCAGCATAATATACACTGTTAAATTTTAGTCGTTTTAATCCCTTGGAGGATCAATTCAGTACATGAAACACTATCGATTGGTAAAGTTAGAATGAAAAAACAAAGTACTTTTTTTTAAAACTCGAATTAATTTACGCATGTTCTAAATTGATTTCTTTAAGTAAACGTCAGCTCGGCGAGTTCAATGACCTGTAGGTAGTTAGTACGCAACGACCGACAACTACCTACAAGGTCAATGACTCGTTTAATTAAAGAAATTAATTTCGTAAATGCGTATATCAATAAGAGATTTAGAAAAAAAGTACCTCATTTTTTTATTTTATCTACACAAATCGATAGTGTTTCATGTACTCGATCGACCCTCTTCGGGATTAAAACGACTAAAATTTAACGGTGTATAGCATATATATACAGTACAGCCACTCTAACTTGGTATTTATGTATTTTAACCTTTTGAGTACCGTAATTAGATACATAATAGAAAGACAAGGTGAATGCCGGTGTTCCCTTGGCGCTTGGTGCTCAAGAGTTTAAAAAGCTTTATTTTTGTATGAGTACACAAGCACTGAAGTTCGCAGAGCCTAATTTTATTTCAGGCTGTCCAATTTAGAAAGGCCGTACTGTACAAAGCACTACTTTCACATAATATCAGTATTATTATTTTTTTATGGTGGGCAAAAATCATCCAATGATGAATCCCGCTCTTGGAGTGTGACACTGTTTCCCACTCCGCGAACGAAGTGTGACACTTATACTTACTGACTCACCCCACCCCGTTCTTTCTTTCCTTTTCGCAGTGGGGTCAAGCCTTCCTTTCAGAAAGAGACCCTGGGCCCCAGTAGGCTTCGACCCTTTTGCAGAGTCCCTACAGACATAATATCAGTTTGGATTATCTGTTACTTGGGACCTCATTACATCTGAAGCATATTGTGTGTGCAATGAGTTGTTCTAGAACAAAGGATCCAACTAACCCATTTATAATATAGTAACTTGTTTTAAATTTAAACAAACAAAGCTTTGTGCAAGACTTATAACTGTTCAACTGCTTTGTTAGTATAGTACTCCAAACATTGAGAGCTGGTCAGGATCTGGTTGGGACTTTTTTGTAAATGACGAATCCTACCCTTGGGCGGAGCGGGAGACAGTGTCAGAGTTCTACTGACTAACCAACCTGCCACGTTCCATCCTAGCCTCATTCCTAGGGCCCCGGTAATTCCTTTTTCTAAGGGTTATTGTTAGAGTATAACAAAAATAAATTTATACCTACTAGTACTTCAACACTATGTTCGTTCTTTTTCTAACGACTAAATATTGCATTTAATGGCCCAAGGCCCCTTGTCTCCTCTCTCCGGAAATTCCTAGTATGGTTATCCTTTAGCCTTGCACATGTCTCATCATATTAGATGACTTTTTATTCTTATGCCTGAAACAAAAAAGGGAGTCTGCTCTGCAGTGTGCTGCAATTCTGCAAAACAAAAAATCATCTAATCTAGCCTAGTTACCTTTCTGTCAAAATTGCTCCGCCCTACCTTAAAAGCCCTTGCTTCAAATCAATGTCTTTTAAGTTAAAAAAAAAAAATTAACCCCCAAGCGAACGCCGGCGTTCGCACACCTATTATTCTTTAATTGTGTCTGTAATTACAAGATCGAAAGGTTAATATAAGTCCTCTTTACAGATGTCCGAGTCTGACTGGAGCTCGTTGCCGCTTCTTCCCCTGACGTGTATCTTGAACCACCTCAGCACGGAGGATGCCGTTAAGGCGATGTCCACTTGCAGACACTGGCGGAATGCCACCCTGCTTTATGAAGGACGCAGGTTTGTGGGATCTTCACATAGATTACCCTAAAAAATATAATATCCTTACCGTATGGCCGGATGGCGAGTAACCCTTAACTCATCGTCCGCATTTAAACATTTGTTCCCATTTCGTTCGCTCACTGAAGGAGATGATCGCAGTTCCTGGCCCTAGGCCGGGTACGAGTGATTGCTGCCATTGAACTCCTTCACTCACATTGACTACTTATAAAGACTTTATTAGCGCGTAGGTTTCCTAAGTAACAACCCAAGAATGACGGTCGTCCTTGTACAAGGTGGGCCAAAAGAAGTCGTCCGGTATTGTTTGGCTCTCTTTTTTTTTTCTAAATGAAAAACTGCAATTTTGTGTTTTGATTATGTTTATTTGAACCTTTAGAATTTTATTGGTCAAGTCGAGAAGATTATATCGGACAAATTGGCGCCGTCACAATTGATCGCCATACGTCCGTTTAATGGCATTTTTCACTCGCACTCGTGTCGAAGTTGTCCTTGAGGGCTTTCAGAGTCTCGGGCTTGTTCACGTAAACACGGGACTTCAAAAAACTCCACAAAAAAGGTCTGGAACGCTTAAATCGGACGATCTTGCGGCCATTGCAAATCGCCAAAACGAGAGATGAGGCGACCCGGGAACGCGATTATTCCGGGTTCTTGGGGCGTGTATGGCTCCATGGCTTGCTCAATTGTACACTGCATCTGTCTAGTTCACAAATATCAAAATAGATTTGAAATTGGCGGTCATTTGCAAAAATGAGAGTATTTTCCAATAGGGTGATTTCGTTTGGCCCACCCTGCATATCTGACTAGATAAAAACTTTATATTTAAGTTAGGATATCCTCAAATCACTTCTATCAATTTGTGTGGAGCTATAGAGAATGTCAAACCTGTACAGGCTAAAACTCACCCATGTTCGTCCAGTAATCCAGTTGCACATTCTTAGAACCGCGGCACAGTACGGCCGTTCTCAACTTAGCGAGCCTGATCAATTCTGTGTAATGAAGGACCAGACTGCAAGATACTTTAGGATAAGCAGTCTCTTATTATTGAAAAAGAGTGAAAGTTAAGTACTGCAATTAATAGCCTTCCTACTAATGTGTAAACATTTTTTTATCTAGTTTTATTTATATAGAAAAACAATTAAAATCATAGTGTTTACTTCACACAAGAAATGAACACTTGTCTTGCTAAATAGTCGTCATAATTATTATTTTATCTGTACAATTGTTCAGTTAAATGATAGTTTACGAGCATTTATTATTGTTTGTTGCAATTGCAAGTCAGTGTGATTTCATTGTGGTTACTTCTACTCTTATAATGGTCTGTCAACATAATAGAGGCATTTGTCACTTGTGTTTTATTGTTTGGTGTCTTACTGGCTGAGTTATCCATAATCTGATCTGTGGTGTCTTAGCGTTTGTGCACACTACGTTATTTGTCACTTGAGTACCTATTATTGTTTGGTGTCTTACTGCCGGAGCTATCTATGATTTGATCTGTTATATATTAGCGTCTGTGAACCCTGCGTTTTAAACGTGCGTCGACGGCGCGCTTTTGTCCTATAGAATTGAGATTAGGCGTTAGTACGGCCGGCGGTCGTCGGATCTTGGCGAGTCTGAAGTTTAGCTCTGCGAATTTAAGGCTCTAGACAGACGGACTGCATTTCAACTGCAATCCAACTGCAAATTTGCAGTTCGGATGCAGTTTGAATGCAGTTGACACGACTGCAATAGAACTGCAAACCAACCGAGCAGTCCGATTGCAGTTCAATTGCAGTCGGCGTGCAGTCGTGTGAACTGTACACCGACTACAATCGGACTGCACTACTTACTACTTACTTACTATTACTACACATACACACACTACACACACACACACCATACCACCACCACCACAACCACACTCCACCACATCACTATACCACCACCACCACCACCCACCACCACCACCATACCCACCACCACCACCACCACACTTCCACCACCACCAAACCAGCAGCAGCCCGATGCAGTCCGATTGCAGTTCAATTGCAGTCGGCGTGCAGTCGTGTAAATTGCATACCGACTGCAATCGGACTGCACGGTTGGTTTGCAGTTCTATTGCAGTCGTGTCAACTGCATTCAAACTGCACCCGAACTGCAAATTTGCAGTTGAAATGCAGTCCGTCTGTCTAGAGCCTAAGCGCTTAAAAACTCGTAAAAAATAAATGCAATTTGCAGTTGTTATTGCTGTTATAAACTTATTGGCTTTTTTTTTAATCTTTATTTTTGTACGAGATTTCAAGCGCTAAAATTCGTAGAGCCTATTGTCAGACTCGCCAAGATCCAACGGCTGTTCTGTACCGTACAGTCACTTTACTTGACTTGTGTGATCTGCAAGCCATATACTTTTACATTCATGACATTAGTGCAGTTGTGACGTTTACGCAGCGTGAGAGTGCTGTAAGTTTTAAAGTTTTGTTAGACGAAACTTAAAAATAAAAAAAGAAAAATATTTTCTAGGAACGTGCTTGTCTATCGCTAGAATATATGGTCTGTAATAGGTTGCGTTGACCAGCGTGCGTTTGATACAAACGCGTGATAAAAAGCGTGGTGTGCACAGGCCCTTACTTATGAGCTTTTCTATCATAGAATGCCGTCAGCGCAACACTAAAAGTGCATTAATAAAAAACTACGGTATAATGTGCGTTTTATACTAAAGTGATATCAATCGGCGACTTGCCACACGCGACCTTTTATGCAAGAGAAGTGAAGGGACAAATTCGATCTATGTTTTATTAACACATTTATAAATATGGTCAATACAATTTAATTGCTTTATCTGCGTATAGTTACCGATGCTGGTGACATTCGCGGGAATGCGGTAGATGTGAGACGCACAGGACCGTTCACTGTGGCGATACTTGGTGCAGGCCTATGTCCAATAGCGGACGTCCTTGGCCTGAAATGATGATGATTTATAATTAAACCTAAGCAATCCACCCCTTTCCTTATGTATTTGCCTTTCGCACTCGCATTCTTCCTTTCAGAAAAAGACCTTTGGCCTTTCAGCCTAAGTTGTCTTCGACCCTTCTGCAGCGTCCCTACGGTTTTGCCGACTACTCCTTGAGGCGTGCAGAAACAGAGCATGCCGTCAACGACTTGTTGGGCTTGGTCCCGACTGTTACCAGGCGACCGGACGCCCGCATTGTATACCTCTTCATCTTTTCCTATCTTTCGCAGGGACACACTAAAGCTGCACATCAAACAGCTGGAAAAATGCCAGTTCCTAGTCCGCCTGTTCAAGAAGAACGTGCGAAGATTGCACCTGTACATCGACTGCAATGAGCCAGAAATCGACAAGTTCATGAACTTGGTGTTTCCACAGTGAGTATACCATATTTACTTTTTTTCAACAGAATAAGAGTTAGGACGCCTACTAAACTTATCTCGTGTATATTGCCTGAGGATTTTGAAAGTAAAAACAATTTTAAACTTGGACACGCATAAAATACCTTTAAAACCAATATTTAATTATTATTGTTACGCCGTAAAAATAGAACACGTCGTTTCTTCGACAGAGCTGAAAGTATCACCGAATAATTAAAACGCATTGCTAGTCGAAACCTCCAGAATAGAAGTACGTACCAGGGCCTAGCAAATTCTAGAAAAATCCGACACGTATAAGTAGGTACTCAATAATTCTGAGAACTTTTGTAGGTACTTAAGTAACTTGGTAAAGGAATTTGTACCTTCAGTCTTTTACTATAGAGTCGAAATTCGTATGAGTCGTGGGGTCGAGTAGTTACCTACCGGTTGGTAATAAGAATAATTTATTGCTTCGCGGAAACGGTTTCTTTTGTTCTGGTGTGGCCTCGAACCTTCGGTATCTAGAATTTTCTTGGCTCTGAGTATAAATACGTGTTCGCTGGCCGGACGGGAGTCAGTTTGATTTCGACAGCGATCGAGTGCGAATATCCAAGTCAAGTGAAGATTGTTTTATCCATACGACGACCTAAGCGATATTTCGACGGATCTCTAGAGTGCATTACGAAGTGGTTTATTGGCGATTGGACTAAATTGGTGTTTTTTGTTTGTGGAAAATAAATCTCTCTCTTAGTAAACCGGCATTTGATTACTCACGTTCGTAACAACTGGTGTCAGAAGTGAGATGCCATTACTACAGAGGGACGACGAACAGCGACCACGAACAAGGAGACAAACGGAGATGGATGCTGCGCGTCACCGACTGGAGGAAGAAGATCCGGCTGGTGTCGGAGCAACGGCAGCTGCTGAGATGCCAACAGGACCAACTTCAGAAATGAGCCTCGCTGCGGTGTTGGCTGCCATGCAAGCTAGTATGGAAGCCGTTCGCCGCGAACAAGAAACCACTCGCCGCGAACAGGAAGCTAACCAACGCCAGCTCCAGGACCTAATCGCGGCTAACCAGGAAGAAGCTCGCCGCAAACAGGAAGCCGCTCGCCGCGAACAGGAAGCCGCTCGCCGCGAACAGGAAGCTAACCAGCGCCAGCTCCAGGATCTAATCGCGGCTAAACAGGAAGAAGCTCGCCGCGAACAGGAAACCGCTCGCCGCGAACAGGAAGCCGCTCGCCGCGAACAGGAAGCCGCTCGCCGCGATCAAGAGGCTAAGCAGAACCTTATCCTCGAGAAAATCGATCACGGCCTCGTCACGCTGGGCGAGAAAGTAAAGAATCTCACCTTAGAGGTCAAGGAGGTTTCCGCCCGAACTGATACTTTGGAAACCCGAATAGATGGCCATGAAGATCGCCTGCTGGACATCAATAGAAAAATTGTCAAGCTGGAAGCACGCGAACCCATTGCCATTGGCTCATCAGCGCACACCCACTGTACGTCGGCCGCAAAGTTTGATGTGCCACGTTTTGACGGCACGTCGTCATGGACTGCCTTCAAATACCAATTCGAAACGTTGGTGAAGACAAACCGCTGGGATGATGAGCAGTCTTTCGCGGCGTTAACCTTAGCTCTACGTGGGGACGCCCTACTGGTCCTAGAAAACCTTCCTTCGGACGGCAGGACCTTGGAGCGTCTAATGGAAGGGTTAGACACTCGCTATGGTGACAAGCACCTCGAGCACGTATTCCGCGCGCAGCTTCGCGAGAGAACGCAGAGGCCTAACGAGAGCCTCCAACAGTGGGGTGTCGAGGTTGAACGGTTGGTGCGGCGTGCATATAGGTCGATGACATCGGAGACTGTGGAAGTTAATCTGGTGCAGGCATTCATCGACGGACTACGGGATTCTGAAGTGAGGGCTACGGTGCGACTTGGGCACCACCAAACTCTGAAAAGTGCAATGGCTCACGCTTTGGAAGTGGAAGCCGTACGACAGGATTCACGCACGCACAGAGTTCGAGAAGTAGTGGTTTCGCCTTCAGTGCAGCCGCGTCACCGAGAAGGGGTGGTTTCTTCTTCGTCAACGTCCCGCTATATTCCGACGTGTTACGGGTGCAGAGAAAAAGGGCACATTCGTACCGATTGTCCCAAAAGGAAGAGGGCAAGTGTGGACTCCGCAACCCAAGTTAACGAGAAGACGATAAAACTTAATGTCGCTAGGGCTGCGGGGTGCGTGCCGGCTGGTCAATTAAAGGCCTCAGTCATCACCATCAATCAAGTCCATAACGGAAATAGTCTAATCATCGAAGGAACACTGAATGAACGTGCTTGCAATTTCACCGTTGACACCGGGGCGTCACGGACTATTATAAGACCTGAGTTGTTGAAACGCACGATCTTGTGGCAAAGAAAGTCTCCATCCTGCCGACTACAGACAGCAACCGGCCAGCCAGTCTCCGTCCTCGGTGATACAGATATAGAGTTAAAAATCGGTGATCAAGTGTACACCCATTCTGTTTTAATTGCGAATATTACCGATGATTGCATTCTGGGTCTGGACTTCTTGCAGAAGTACCGGTGTATTCTGGACATTGATAGGGGAGTATTGAAGTTCCCAGACCAAGAAGTGTTCCTGCGAGGAGTAAATACATGTCACCTCTATTCTTCAAAAGACACTACATTGGCTCCGAGAACAGAAACTCTAGTCGAAGTAAAATTCCCCAAGAAAATCAGGCAACAAAGGTGTGTAATAGTTGAGGATACTGGTCGGCACCCGGAACTCATCACTGCGAGGACTTTAGTAATGACGAAAGGGAAATCTAAAGTGAGAATAATAAATCTTGGGAAAAAGGAGGTCCATTTGAAGAAAAACAGTGTTGTTGGAAGATGTGAAGAAGTGAAGTATCTCCGCCAAATCAACACATCTCCAGTGAAGCAGGACTCGACAAAAGGTGAACCTGATCACATCCAGCAACTTCTGGAAAATTCTAAGAACAATTTGTCGACCTCAGAACTCCAGCAAGCCAAGGAATTTCTGCTTCGGTTTCGGGATATTTTTGCAATGGGAAAGGACTGCGGAAGAACAGGCCTCGTCAAGCACGAGATAGACACAGGTGATGCTAGACCAATTAAACAGAGACCGCGCCGCATACCCTGGGCTAAAGAAACTGAAGTGGCAGAAATGGTAAAGGACATGGCTGCTAGTGGAATAATTGAGCCTTCTACGAGCCCATGGTCTTCTCCAGTCGTTCTGGTGAAGAAGAAGGACGGCAGTACAAGATTCTGTGTTGACTACAGAATGCTGAATAACGTAACGAAGAAGGACAGTTATCCCTTGCCGAGGATCGACGATACGCTGGATATGCTCAGTGGAATGAGGTGGTTTTCAACCATCGATTTGAAAAGTGGCTACTGGCAAGTGGAAATTAGCGAGAAAGATAAAGAAAAGACAGCGTTCAGTACGGGCATTGGCAATGGCCTGTGGCAATTTAACGTCATGCCTTTTGGGTTGTGCAATGCTCCAGCAACCTTTGAACGCCTCATGGAACGAGTCATGGTTGGTCTTCTTGGTGACGTCTGTCTAGTATATTTGGATGACGTCATTATAATGGGCCGCACTTTCAAGGAAAACCTAAGGAACATGGAAAAAGTGTTCACCAGAATACGAGGGGCTAACCTAAAACTAAGCCCAAAGAAGTGTGCCCTGTTCAAGAAGGAGGTCAGCTACCTAGGACATGTGATTTCCGCCGATGGAGTGAGAACCGACCCCGAGAAGATAAAGGCTGTGCAACAGTGGCCAGTTCCGAAGAATAAAACAGAAGTACGTGCATTTCTAGGGCTATGCACATACTACAGAAGGTTTGTTATGAGTTTTTCGGACATTGCAAAACCTTTGCATCAACTGACTGAGGAAAAACGAGACTTTATCTGGAACAAGAATTGTGAGTCAGCATTCAACGAGCTGAAGCAGCGGCTATGTGAAGCACCTATACTGGGGTATCCGAGCAGAGATGGAAGATTTGTCGTTGACACAGATGCCAGCAATACGGGAATTGGTGGCGTATTGTCACAGGTGCAAGATGACCGACAGATCGTGATCGCTTACTTCAGTAAGGCACTTTCAAAGCCCGAGAGGAACTACTGTGTTACTCGACGAGAACTGCTGGCTGTAGTAAAAACCTTGCAGCACTTCCATAAGTACCTCATAGGAAGGCAGTTCACGTTAAGGACCGACCACGCTGCACTGAAATGGCTGCTACAGTTTAAAAACCCGGAGGGTCAAGTTGCAAGATGGCTCGAGCAGCTGCAGGAGTTCAATTTCGTGACGGAACATCGGAGTGGAAAAGGGCATAACAATGCTGATGCCCTGTCGCGACGTCCGTGTGAGGAACACTGCAGACATTGCCAGCAAAACGAAGCCAGAGAACACGTGAACTTGATTAGAACTGAAGGCAACTTCAAGAAATCCCAGGAAGAAGATGACGATATTCGACCGGTACTGGACTGGTTGCGTAGTGGAGCTAGGCCCCAGTGGAGTGAAGTATCGTCACTTAGTCCCGTCACAAAGAGCTACTGGGCGCAGTGGGACAGTTTAGTCCTGGAGAATGATGTGCTCTGTAGGAAATGGGAATCGAACGATGGCAAGGAGGTGACCACACAAGTGATAGTACCACGAAGTGAAGTGGTCCCCCTGCTACAGGAAATACACGATGGTGCTTCTGGTGGACATCTGGGGATCAAGAAGACTCTACTGAAAGTGAGACAGCGGTATTACTGGCTCAATTGTAGAGAGGACATAGAGCAATGGTGTCGGAAATGTACAGCGTGTGCATCTGTGAAAGGCCCACAGACTAGAAGCAGGGGCAAGCTTCAGCTGTACAATGTGGGAGCCCCATGGGAACGCATTGCCATCGACGTTGCTGGACCATTTCCAATTACAAATGATGGAAACAAATACATAGTGGTGATCCAGGACTATTTCACAAAATGGCCAGAAGTCTTTGCCATTCCCAATCAGGAAGCGACGACAGTGGCGAAGAAGGTGGTCGAAGAAGTAGTGTGCCGATATGGCGCACCTTTGGAGATCCATTCCGATCAAGGCCGTAACTTTGAATCTGCGCTGTTCCAGAAGATGTGTACCCTTCTGGGGATTTACAAAACACGCACAACACCTGCGCATCCACAGTCGGACGGAATGGTGGAAAGATTTAACCAGACCCTGGAGAATCACCTGGCTAAGGTTGTCGATGACCATCAGAAGGACTGGGACCGGTATATTCCACTATTTCTGATGTCTTATCGATCGGCAGTGCACGATAGCACGGGATATACTCCAGCAAGAGTGAATTTCGGCAGAGAGATGAGACTTCCAGTCGATGCTATAACTGGCGTGCCACCTGACAAGACCAAGCCAGTTACGGACTATGTCAGTGACCTTCAAGATCAATTGGACGAAGTGCATAAACGAGTACGTGAGAATAGCATGAACACCAGCTCCAAAATGAAAACTAGGTACGACCGTAATGCCAACACCAAGGGATTTGAAGAAGGTGCACTAGTCTGGCTCCACAACCCGCTCCGACGAAAAGGGAAGTCGCCGAAACTTCAAGCTCGATGGGAGGGACCTTACACCGTGATGAAAAGGATTAACGACGTGACCTATCGCATCAAGAAAGGACTAAGAGGGAAGCCTAAGGTAGTCCACTTGGATAGACTGGCGCCGTACCGTGGATCTAATAATGCTCGGGACGAGCATGACTAAGAGGGGGGCACTGTTACGCCGTAAAAATAGAACACGTCGTTTCTTCGACAGAGCTGAAAGTATCACCGAATAATTAAAACGCATTGCTAGTCGAAACCTCCAGAATAGAAGTACGTACCAGGGCCTAGCAAATTCTAGAAAAATCCGACACGTATAAGTAGGTACTCAATAATTCTGAGAACTTTTGTAGGTACTTAAGTAACTTGGTAAAGGAATTTGTACCTTCAGTCTTTTACTATAGAGTCGAAATTCGTATGAGTCGTGGGGTCGAGTAGTTACCTACCGGTTGGTAATAAGAATAATTTATTGCTTCGCGGAAACGGTTTCTTTTGTTCTGGTGTGGCCTCGAACCTTCGGTATCTAGAATTTTCTTGGCTCTGAGTATAAATACGTGTTCGCTGGCCGGACGGGAGTCAGTTTGATTTCGACAGCGATCGAGTGCGAATATCCAAGTCAAGTGAAGATTGTTTTATCCATACGACGACCTAAGCGATATTTCGACGGATCTCTAGAGTGCATTACGAAGTGGTTTATTGGCGATTGGACTAAATTGGTGTTTTTTGTTTGTGGAAAATAAATCTCTCTCTTAGTAAACCGGCATTTGATTACTCACGTTCGTAACATTATTATTGTGATAATAACCTACGTTTATAAACTAAAAATACGTTAATATTTACAAATGATTTATTGGGCATCAAAAAATTCATTCACATCGATATCAATTGGAAAAGTGCCCAGAACAGCGAAGCAGCATTGCCACCCTGGATGGAAATGCTGATTCGCTGACAGAAACAAAGCCCAGCACTTTTAGTCGACGAAGCTGAAGAGTCGTAGAGTAACCGGGAAGTGTGAAAGCTTAGCTCGTGGGTAAGTCGGGAATTATTCCAGAGGAATATTCTTCTTTATCCTTTGTTCTAATCGAAGGCGGCAAATATCTTGATTCGAGACCTTGTGGATGGGGAAGCTCCGACCACCCATAACTCCATACATTTTTGTCATGCTTCGTCTACCCCGAAGACGAACATCTCTAGTGAAGTTGTTTGCCGATTATTGTACGTGTGCTAAGCTTTCTCTGAATCCATTCAGCTGTGAAGAGGTAAATAAACAATTCAGTAACAAACAAAAAAAAAAACAAGACTTGATGCAATCAAGTGCGTCAAACTACTTGAAAAGTGTCTTATTGGTAACGTTTTAGTTTTTCTTGCAGCCGAGTTTTTTTGAATAGGCTACTTAGCTTCTTTTTTCCTTTTTTTTGTAATGCTTGATGGTGGAGGAACCCGATTCCTGAAAAAAAAATTGCTGTAGTCTCCTCGAGTACTAATTTTGATACCCAACTTGTAGTCACAAAAAAAGTGAGAATGGTTGCTGATCAACTTTATCGTTATAGATCCAAAATGGTAATTTCAAATGAAAAATGATGAAAGTAATCTAATAATGTTTTACCAATAGGTACCTTTTCAACGATAACCTACTCGACGTAGTAAATCTATTTTATTATTATTCTTTTTCACAATATGGCGTCCAGTTGCCGCCATATTGAATTGTAATTACTGCCATATCTTTAATGAAACTGGCGCGACTAAGATCAATCGATCGGCGTAAGATTCAACAAAATAAACCCACGCGTTTGATCTCTAGAGCGCCACAAAGGAACTAAGATAAATAAACTGATAAACACATATTCCTTCCTTGCGTCATGCAGTCGGGTAATAAACAGGCAGACAGACATGTAGTTACTTTAGCATATAAAACACTAGGTTTTGCCAGCGGCTTCGCCCGCGTAAACGATGGTAATTCAAGCTCAATTTTCATTAAAACATGTTCAGTAGTTGAAACGTGAAAGTATAAAAGACAGAAATGAGTCGTCTAGTTTCAAAGTCCGCTAAAACGCTGTTATGTCAAGCGTTTTAGCGGACTTTGAAACTAGACGACTCAAATACTGTGACATTTATAATGCGTCAGTTCTAACTTGGCGAGCCTAAAGTTAGGCTCTATGAAATTTTGGTTTAAAAAATAAATGCCAAAAACCTTCCTATATCGACAAAACTTTCAACAAACAAGTCACAGATTGTAGGATCCTGCGGAAAAAAAACCAATGCCACTTTTCGTTGTAATTTTATAACTCAAGAGTGGGCTCACCCATGCAAACCATACTGTACCATCAGGTAAGAACCTGATGGTAAGAACCTGATGGTAAGAAGCTGATGGTAAGAACCTGATGGTACAGTACAGCCGTTCTTCTAACTTGGCCTGAACTTTGGCTCTGATTTTTTTAAAACCTCGAGTGTACAAGCGCTGAAGTCAGCGCTTGTACACTCGAGGTTTTAAAAAAATAAATGCCAAGAACAGTTGTTGAGAGCAAGAACATCTGTAATTGTCATTTATTTTTTAAACCAAAATTTCATAGAGCCTAACTTCAGGCTCGCCAATTTAAAACGGCCGTACTGTAAGTATGGATTGCCTTTTCTCTAAACATGATTCTTACATACCATATTACTTGTAGCTGTGTATCATCAACCGATGTGACACTTAATTTGGAGACAAGTGGAGTGCCGTGAGAACGTAAAATTCTTATAGCTATGGCGACGGAGGCACTTGTGAGAGTGCCCTTTACAATAAAAAAAATACTTAATAACACCATAGGCATAGGGAGAGAGAACGCCTCATTCATCTGGCCTGACTTTCGTACCTATTTTGTGTCGTAAGCCACTGAACGTAAATGAATCCTTTGATAAATTTACTGATCGGGAGAAACCAACAGACGAAAACCTCTCAGTTTCAAAGAATCACCTCATCGAGTGCCATTCAAAAAATATACTCGTCTATGCGATGACGTCGAAAATATGGAATATTTTGCTTCCGCAGAATCCTAGATTCTATGACTTTGTGGAAAGATTTTTTTGACGATATAGGGAGGTATTTTTCTTTATCTTATTTGTTTGGAATAAAAAAAAACAATTACGCGTTACATATTCACAAAGGTGTTATCAGATAAAGGTGGTAAACATGTAATCAACACTATTGTCCACGAACGCAGGCGGACAAAAGGCAGACTTAATGTAAACCGTTTTGCTGTAGTATTTGGCCTCATTTGATCCTCTTGCTTTGTTTGTCCTATTTACATACGTATAGGCCTGGATATCTCAAACGGGAGAAAATCTTCGACCTGCAGTAATCTAAATTTTTTTTTGGTGAGAAATTTACACTGTTTGCCCTATTTACATCTTAAAAGACCTGGACATCTCAAAATGGAGGAAATCTCCGACCTGGTAGTAATCATAATATTTTTTTTTGGTGATAAATCTTCACTGTTTGCCTTATTTTCATCCGATAATACCTGGAGATCTTTAAACTGGAGCAAATCGTCGACCTGGCAGTAATCAAAATATTTTTTTTGGTGATTAATCTACACTGTTTGCCCTATTTACATCCGAGAATACCTGGACATCTTAAACAGGAAGAAATCACCGACCTGGCAGTAATCAAAGTATATATAATTTTGTTTGGTGAGAAATATACACTGTTTGCCCTATTTACATCCGAGAATACCTGGACATCTTAAACAGGAAGAAATCACCGACCTGGCAGTAATCAAAGTATATATAATTTTGTTTGGTGAGAAATATACACTGTTTGCCCTATTTACATCCGAGAATACCTGGACATCTTAAACAGGAAGAAATCACCGACCTGGCAGTAATCAAAGTACATATAATTTTGTTTGGTGAGAAATATACACTGTTTGCCCTATTTACATCCGAGAATACCTGGACATCTTAAACTGGAGGAAATCTCCGACCTGGCAGTAATCAAAGTATATATAATTTTGTTTGGTGAGAAATCTACACTGTTTGCCCTATTTACATCCGAGAATACCTGGACATCTTAAACTGGAGGAAATCTCCGACCTGGCAGTAATCAAAGTATATATAATTTTGTTTTTTGTTTTTGTTCCGATCTACAAATAATCGTCTTCTACGATGTCCCTCACACCGCTCTGGGCTTATCCATTCCTCCTTTTTTGTCCAGGCGATATCACTCTGGAATGCGCTCCCTTTGGATGTCTGGATGGTGACTAGCCGATTTTCTTTTAAAGTGAAAACACGTGAGTACATTCGCAAGAAGTTGGCAGAATCACCACAACACTGATTGGTTGGATTTATATTTCTTTTCACGATTAAATTACTTATTTATATGTATGTATTTAAGTATGTATTTATTATTGTATTATTTGTTTCTTTCATTGTTTTTTAATTATCTTTAAGTTGCACCTACCGTGTTTGTTTCTGCACCACCCTAAGGTCGACTGGTAGAAAATGCCTATGGCATTAAGTCCGCCTTTGTACTTAGTATGTGCATAAAGTTTTTATAAATAAATAAATAAATAAATAAATATACACTGTTTGCCCTATTTACATCCGAGAATACCTGGACATCTTAAACAGGAAGAAATCACCGACCTGGCAGTAATCAAAGTATATATAATTTTGTTTGGTGAGAAATATACACTGTTTGCCCTATTTACATCCGAGAATACCTGGACATCTTAAACTGGAGGAAATCTCCGACCTGGCAGTAATCAAAGTATATATAATTTTGTTTGGTGAGAAATCTACACTGTTTGCCCTATTTACATCCGAGAATACCTGGACATCTTAAACTGGAGGAAATCTCCGACCTGGCAGTAATCAAAGTATATATAATTTTGTTTGGTGAGAAATCTACACTGTTTGCCCTATTTACATCCGAGAATACCTGGACATCTTAAACTGGAGGAAATCTCCGACCTGGCAGTAATCAAAGTATATATAATTTTGTTTGGTGAGAAATATACACTGTTTGCCCTATTTACATCCGAGAATACCTGGACATCTTAAACTGGAGGAAATCTCCGACCTGGCAGTAATCAAAGTATATATAATTTTGTTTGGTGAGAAATCTACATTGTTTGCCCATTCGAAAAGACTTGGACATCTCAAAATGGAGGAAATCTCCGACCTGGTAGTAATAAAAAATTATTTGGCCAAGAGCGTGTCGGGCCACGCTCAGTGTAGGATTCCGTAATTTCCCGTCCGTCACAAATTTCTCACAATGTAACAGAACCCAAATAAAACCCCCGCAATTGGGCAGGGTTCGAAACAGTGTTAGACTCTGACTGACTAAACGACGCACCCCATTCCTTCTTCTTTATTCCTATTTTCCTTGATCACGCCATCACGCGTAAACAGCTACATTTCGCTAATTCTTTTCTTTTGTCAGGAGAAGGTTCTTATGGAAGAAACGAATAGTGTAGTGAACTTAAGGTAGATAGTATAACAAAGGGTAGATATAGATAGGATAGAGTAAGGTAGAACAGGAGCGAAGGCGCAGGCAATAGCTAGCTCATTATATTTCCAAATCTCAATGTTCAAAGGATTACAGAAGCCAAGAAATAATTCTTTAGTCATTATATTGTTTCCTCAATGGAAGTGGCGTGTTTAAGACATTTCCACACAGACTTAACGCAGCTTAGGCTTATCCGATTACCAAATATGAGAGGAAGTGTGTTTCCTTTTAGTGTTTATGTCAAAACTGTAGTATTGTAGCAAAAACTTCGCTTTTTTTTAATAGTTCATAGGTTCACGCTTGACCGCTATCACGATTACGCAATTTAATAATGAAATAGTTTCTTCTTTTCGTAAGGATGGATTTTTTTTCTGTGCAGTTTTTTCAGTGCTCTCAGAGCAGTCAAGAAACCGACATGTATGTCCTAAAAACAAAACTATTACTTTCTTCATTATAATTTTTAAATAACTATTTTATGGTAAATGTTTGTGTGTAATATTTTACACGCTAGTTGTTAAAGAGTCAGTGAAATTCACATCACAGATCGATTTTGAACACAAATCTCGATTTTAGTGACAGATTTCTTCTTAATCTTTCTAATACCGTAATTAGAGACATAATAGAAAGACAGTAGGTGTGCGCTCGGGGCTCTAGAGTTTAATCCCGATGCCATCATTTGATTTTATAATATTTAGAGATGACTGAAGATTACCTAATCTTGATTACCTATGTTTACAGATACGTAATAAGATGACGATCCATTGTTAAAAAATACAGGCTCGGCAGTAACGACCATAAATTGAATAAGCATTGAAATCAATTGAAATGATTGAATCGCGAATCAGACTCGTTCGATACCAAATACGTAGTCCCTGGATGTCCTAACCTTGGCCTTATTTATAGTGTAGGTGTGCTCTCCAATAACATTACAGAGCTCCTGCAATATCGATCTGGGGTCCGTCCGGGCTCTATTTATAGTCCGGTGTTCTGAATGACACCCACGCCTCGACGAATGGTCCCGAATGAATTCGCTATAATTTACCTTTGATTTAATAATTTTGTATCGAAATGTGCTTTGGGCGTGGCGCTTAGTTTATCTTGATATTAAAAAATACTCGTATAGTACGGCTGTCGGTTCTTGGCGAGTTTGAAGTTAGGCTCTGCGAATATTAGTGCTTGAAAACTCGTACAAAAATAAATGGTTTAAACAAATAAATGCGGCTGTGTTATTGCTGTTAAAAACTGTTATTGACATTCTTTTTTTCTTTTCAAGCGCTAAAATTCAAAATTCGACGGCCGTACTGTACTCTATATTTTATCTAGATTCGGAGTTACGTTTCCTTTGTTTAAATAGTTTAGTTTAGGTCGTTCCAATGGATTGCGTTAAAAAGATTGCGGTAGGACCTCTGGTTGCAAACGATTTTATTATTTTATTTTATATGGTTAATTAACTTGTATTGATAACTAAGGGTCAAATAGCTTCATCCCTCTTTGTCAACAATATCGTTTGATCCTGGGCGCTTCGCCTTGTAAAGTGTCGCACGACTAGAGATGGGCACTGGGAAAAAACCCAAAGGGAATAAACCCAGGTTTTTTCCCATTTGGGAAAAAACCGGGTTTTTATGTGGGAAAAAACCCAATAGACGGGTATTTTCATTATTTAAAGTAATTATCATGATCTTAATTTATTTTTAGTTTTATAGTTTTAGAACTAAATAAATAAGTACTTTGTGATGCGCACATACTTTGCGCCAGCGTATATAGGTCACTAGCTGTTGCTTGTTGTCAAAATGTCAAAATGTGTAGCCTGATTCAGGAACTAAAATAAAACCAGCAAAACATGCTGGTTTTATTTAAAGGTTTTAGTTAAATATTATTTATTATAACACCAAAAAGACGTCTTCGTGTTTTATAATAAGACTTTTTCTGTGCACTGTGATGGAATGTTAATAGCAGAAAGAACACCTATTTAAACTTTTAAAAATATTTAATAAAAAAAAAACACAATGATCTCATTGTGTTTTTTTTTTATTAATTACTAGCTTTTGTCAGCGGCTTCGCCCGCGTACATAAAATATAGCCTATGTCACTCAGGAGTAAAGCAGCTTTCTATTGTTGCTAAAATTTTTCCAATCGGACCAGTAGTTCCAGAGATTACCTCCTACAAACAAAAAAACATAAAAACAAAAAAACAAACTTTACCTCTTTATTATATTAGTGTAGATTACACTTTACAAAAGTTACAAAACTGTTTTTTTACAATTGAAAATTTATAGTCACTGTCGCTACTGTCATGATCAATAAATAATAATTGATCATTTAATATTGCAAAATTCTGTTTTTTGCGTATTTCCACGAGATATTGAAGGTTGTTCTTCATTTATCAGCCTACCCAATAGATTCGACAATTGCCTGGGTGTAGATAATGGCTCGTCATCATCGTCATTGTCATCATCTTTAATATTTGTGTAACAGGTTCCAATTATCTACACTAATATAATAAAGAGGTAAAGTTTGTTTTTTTGTTTGTAGGAGGTAATCTCTGGAACTACTGGTCCGATTGGAAAAAAAAATAGCAACAATAGAAAGCTGCTTTACTCCTGAGTGCCATAGGCTATATTTTATGTACGCGGGCGAAGCCGCTAACAAAAGCTAGTACGATATAAAAGCTATTTTCGCTGCCCTTTCTGTAGTCAATCTATTTCGTTTGTGACTATGTACATATATGCGCATGCGTGCTAAAAGATCGTTCAGTGGCTGCTAAAGTACAGGGAGCAGTTAGAAGTTAGAATGCGTACTGCAACCCTACTCAGCAGTTTGGACTTGCAAAGTCCTCTCCACAAAACTACCGGGTCCATTTCAGCCACATTCTTCCATATAAATGATCTGTCCCATAAACCCTGTTTGCTCTATAATTGGTTAAATCAACGCCAACTTCAATATTGAGCGATTGGCTTACATCATGTATAAACTCCATGGCATCCACGTTGTGTTCTTGTTCTAATTCAGTGCCTTGCGATTTTGGATCTAATAAATATGCAGCATAATGATGGGGTTTCAAACAATTAATTGTTCGCCTAATTACAGCATTTGTAATTCTCATTTAAAATGGATATATCCGGAAATGCAAAATGAAATGTAGACTTAATATCTTCCTTTTAATAATATCAAAAGTCCACAAAACAAAATCCAAGTCGTCAATTAAACCAACAAATAACACGAGTGCGCACAGTAATAAGCCAAAACAACGTGTGAGATAGATAGATCACCAACGCGCACGCCACTCCTGCTTCCCCCCCCCTACCCGCTTACATAGTTTCGGGTTACTTGTCGCTAAGGGCGGAGGAACACACACAAACAAGTTTTTTGCTATTTTTTTATTTAATTTAATTATGTAGTATGGATATAAAGAACGTTATTATTGCAAAATGAAAATATACAAAGTTAGATTAGCTCTAACTTGTAGTAGTAGTACTTAAATAGTGCGTACTATATGATATATACATGATCTACACATTATCTAGTCGTTATATATGCTAAATATGAAAAAACCCGAATATTATCCCATTCGGGAATTTTCCCCGGGTTTTTTCCCTATATTTTCCCATTTCGGGTTTTTTCCCGGGCAAAATCCCATCTCTACGCACGACGGCTCTGGTTGCAACTGTTTTATTTTTAATTACTGTCATAACTAAGGATGTATAGTTCCACCGCTCTTTGTTTCTCGCACGGCTGACATTGTACATACCTCGTGGGAATCCGATGGATATGAGACGCACAGGACTATTCGCTGTGGTGACACTTGGCTCTCCAAGTCCAATGCCTCTACCTTTGTCCAACAGTGGTTGCTTTTGGGCTGAAATGATGATGATGATATACCTAACTAGTATTTGTGTGCTTTATGTTACGCCCATCGACTTAAATCCTAGTGATAGACAAGCATGTTCATAGAAACTATTTGTCAAAATACTGAAAGGTTAAAGGCAGATTTACATTGAGTCAGTAGCTGTCGTCAGTGCTGGCGCCGAAAACTGACGCGTACTATTTACAAGCAGTCAGTAGTCGTAGATATTTCTTTTGGTGTACACACGTTTGTAAAGTCAGTGCGGTAAAATGATTTCTCAAAAACAGCAAAGAATCAAAGAGTTTTGTGCAATATTCTGCAATGCTGTTGCACACATGTCTTTATTTCTATAATTTTGTGATTTGAAATCCCATAGGCATTAATTATCACGGTATAGTTGTACAAGTTTTAAGTTTTCCGTGTCGCTCAATTTTCGTGTCATTTTGTGATCCGGTACGACGAATCGTGGTCACCGTACAACAGAGTGGCAGCAACTGACTTGGGCGATTTACACGTTGTCAGTAGCGCTGGCGCGGGTGGCGGGGGAGTGGACTGACGCCGAAAATATTGCAGCGCGAATATTGAAGTCAGTACTGACGTGACAGTACTGTACTGACTTGAAATCAATTTACATTATAGCAGTGCCAGGTCAGCACTGACGCGTCAGTGGACTGACGTCAGTTACTTACTCAATATAAATCTGCCTTAATACAAAAGTCTGCTGCACCGCTTCATGCATTGATTCTGCATTGTTTCGTCTGACAAAACTTTTAAAACTGACAGCGCTCTCACACTGCGTGTACGTCAAAACAAAAATTAATGTAAATGTGTATGGCCTGCAGATCACTTAACTCAAGTAATGTGACTGTACGGTACGCCTAATCTAGTGCGTAGTACATAAACTATATCGGTGGTTATGCCAAATAAATCGATTTTCTTTCTTTCACCGTTCCTGTGTCTTATGTCGACATCGCCACCGGCCCACGCTGAAAACCAGCGCTGTGGCCCATCGCAATGTGCGTGAAGCCACAGCCTTATGCTGAGCGTTCGGCTGTTTTGCGCGGAAGTGGCGCATTCCTTATGTAATCTTTATATATAAAAGAAGAAACTGACTGACTGACATATCAACGCACAGCCGAAAATACTGGGACTAGGAGCGTGAAATTTTGCACAAGGCTTCCTTATATGGCGTAAGCGAGCACTAAGAAAGAATTTCCCAAAATTTACCCCCTAAATGGATGAAACGGGGGTCAAACGTTTGTATGGAGAAACCTTCATACACGCTTGTGAAGCCGCTGGCAGAAAGATAGTTGGTTATGTTTGTTTACTAGTTTTAAGTTTGCGTCATTACGCGTAAATAAAAATTTTATTTCTTTTCTTTCTTTCTTTTCTCAAGATTGCTCTATTACAATCAGAGACAGCCAGAAGACATTGAATATCACGTCTAAACTTGCAAATCGATGGAGTCTTATATTAGAACGTGTATAATCAATACGTCGCCTAGCGCCGTCTTGAACTGATGTAACGATGACACAACTACGTACGAAGCACATTAGCACAATACATGGATGTTTATGAAACTAGCTCGTAATGTTGAAAATATATAACATACTAGTTAGTGCCTGTGACTTCGTTCGCGTCAGACTTTCGTGAAACAGCACTTTGTCATTCTTGTCTTAATTAATTTTTTTTTATTATTTTTTGCGCGATTTTAGGGTTTCTTGCCCAAAGCGTAATAACGGGACTCTATTACTAAGACTTCGCTGACTGTCTGTCGGTCTGTCACCGGGCTCGTTTCTCAAAAACTGCGATAGGTAGACAGTTGGAATTTTCATAAATTATGTATTTCGGTTGTCGCTATAACAACAAATACTAAAAACTAAATGAAATATTTTTTTAAGGGGTTTTTGTTTGTGGTATGGGAGCCCCCATACCACAAACGTGATTATTTTTGCTGTGGACGGTGCGGAAGATAGTAAAATTTGACCTGTATATTTGTACTTACTTAAAATCTTAACTCTTTTTAAAATCAGTTGTCAGTGGTAGTATTTTTATAAGCTCACTGTTGTTTAAAAAAAAAAAACTGATAGTCTAAGTTATATCAATGCAATAGGTACTCAGGCTTAAAGGGAAATAATATTATTTAAGATTAATTTAGAAGTTAGAGGATTGAGCAACGTTTGGCTCTGCGACCTTTGAACTTCAAGAACACAAAAGACTTCACGCTTTATTGTGGTTTAATAATATAACAATGGCGGCTACTGAGGGGCTTCCAGTCGACCCAGGGACACGTCAAAGATGTCTGTAAGATGGAGTGTTTATTTTTTTACTAGCTTTTGCACGCGGCTTCGCCCGTGTATTGGGGTTGGGGTTTCCGGGATAAAAAGTAGTCTATGTCCTATTCCGAAGTGTATCCTATGCCTGTGCCAAATTTCATCCAGATCCGTCCAGCCGTTTTGGCGTGAGTCAGTAACAAACATCCAAACATCGTAACTTTCGCATTTATAATATTAGTTAGATGGTAGGTAAAAATTACCCAATGACGAATTCGGCCCTTGGGCGGAGCAGGAAACAGTGTCTGACCCTTACTGACTACCCCACCCCATACCTACCCCATTCCTACGTTGCCATATATATCAGGACCAGAGCCTTCCCTTCAGACACGAACCCTTGGCCCTTGGCTTCGACCCGTCTGCATGGTCCCTTCTGTTTTGCTGACAGCTCCTTGAGGCGGCGGGAACAGTGCGCGCCGTTGATGACTGGGCTTGGTCCGGACGATTATCAGACGACCGGACGGCGGGGTACCCATTGCTCGCCGTCCGCAACCCCGCGCCTTCGGTGGCCGGAAATCGGGATCGGAATCCCGGCGGCGTCTAGGGCGTGAGCGCCGTTGCCTTATGCTGTCCTCTTTTGCTAGCATTACTGCTTCGTAAAAGGAGTGTTCATTAAACGTGATACGTTTTCATAACTGTCAAAAAAGCCGTACTTTTGACGCAAAGAGTCAAATCGGAAATATCATCCACTAGCTTTTGTCAGCGGTTTCGCCCGCGTACATAAAAAATAGCCTATGTCACTCAGAAGTAAAGCAGCTTTCTATTATTGCTAAAATTTCTCCAATCGGACCAGTAGTAAAAAAAAAAACTTTAACTCTTTATTATATTAGTGTAGATTAGTAGTAAAAAAAAAAACTTTAACTCTTTATTATATTAGTGTAGATTAACAACACGAATAAGTAAAAAATAAAAAATTCAAAGACATGTGATATCCACCAATCTGCACTGACGCGCGTGGTTGATTATGGTCCATTCCCTCTTCTGGATGAAGCCTGATTCCCAGCTGTGGGAACATTAAAAAGGCTAATGATGATGATGAAAGTCTATCCTGGTATTTCGAGCCGCCTGTCTACTTCGATGTTACGCACCTGAAATTTAGCTAGCATAGTTAGGACTTTTAATGAGAAATTTAATTATTTATCGCCCACCTTGTAATCCCTTAAGGGTTTCTCAGAGACAATGATGATTTAAACAGAAGGTAGTGTTATGTTTCAGGGTCGAGTTTACGTTCCAAGGAAGGTAGCGCTCTAATTTATTATTTAAAATAGTATTCCTTATTTATCCAGATTTAAGGATCTAAATACAAAATCAGGAATATTAATATCGTTTGCCTATAAAAACCAAATTACATTGCACATTACAGATGAAGGTCTAATAAAAATCATTGTAGCGACATCTATGACGTTACATAAAAACTATAAAGTTCGAAATCCTGCATCGCGAAATTTCAATTCGAAATCATATATAGGGTAAAATCCGGAAGGGCAGTATTCAGATTTTACCTTATAGATGTTATATCGGGTCTAGGCGTGTTGTGTATGTGAGTTTACAAATGTATTTTCAAACGCATAACTACTAACAATATAGGAGTCGTTAGTGTAGCCTAATGTGGAGCAATTTTTTTTTTTAGGTACCCCAGGAACCGTGACCAACCAATTGTTGAGCTAGCGTCACTTTCCGCGCATCAAAATTAATCGAATAATAATTTATCCTTCATTTAAAAAAAAAATGATTAAAAGCAGTATCTTTAAAGTTTGATAGTTAAATTATCTTTTAGTCTATGTTAGACATAATTTTGAAAATAAATTACACAAAGTTCAATGAAAACAAAAAAATATCGTATATATCAAGTTATTAGGAAAATAGTCTGCTTTACCATACCTATATATTTTTAAAACATACCGACTAACAGTTTAGACGTGATGTTGGATTTAAAATCATCGAAAGTCGTATACCTCCCCTGATGATCTTAGGTTCTGAATTTCCACAGTAAATAGGTGTTATAGAAATTCAAATCGCTTCCGACCTACACAAGTTTCATTTTATAAGCAGCCATTAAAATGTATTAGAAACGGAACACTTAGCGATACAGCGTCATACGGAAACTTTCCAAAACACAACGTTCTTGTTATGTGCATACATACATACTTACATAAATTAAACCTTTTTTTTACATGAATTCTAAAAGCAGAAACGGCCTACTTTTTATAGGCGGATTGTGCGTTCAGAATGCCTAGTGTGAGTTTGTTTTACGCTAACGCGATTGACGCGTTTATGACGTTCAGGACTCCGATTGGCCCGCTTTAAGCCCTTTGATCAATCAGAGAGCCGAACGCGCTAAACGTTTCGATCACGATAACGCAAAAACAACTGACACTTAGCATACAGTATCGAGAAATCGGCCACAATTTACATCGGTTAAAAAATACCTATTGAAATCGCTTTCAGTATATTCCAACGAAAGTCGTAATATTTAAATAGGTGCTGTATTTAGAGGCGCGTTTGGAACACTTCGGGCCGTTGACGATTCGGGCCCTGCCTTTATAAAATGAGCACCCGCAAACCCGCGCCATAGCTAGGAATCGCTCGGGGCGTCTTGTAAGGCGATGGCTAAAACGTGAAGATGTCCGTGCCCTCACTGCTAAAGCTTTTTCCTTCGCTAGCATTACTACTTTGCAGAAAACGTGACTCTTTCCCATTTTCTCTTGCCCTGGATCATGGTCTAAACCAGGTTTCGGCGCGAGTTGCCGCTGCCACTCATCGCTTCGATGAGTAAACGGCGATGCTCCACCCAAGTGGGGCATACTTCCACTGTATGCTCCGCCGTGACTTCTGAGCAGTCCCGACAATGTCACCATTGTTCCACCTGCATCGGTGTCAGGAACCTCCCGAACTGGCCACGTCCATTGATGATATACGCCAGGTGAAAACACAGGATACCATGGTGCCTCTCTATACACTCCTAAAGGAGGCGTAGATAGAGTTTCGCCGCGGTTGTGTTGTGGCCTGTCCAATTCTAAATATTCCTGCGATACTTTTACTTCGTACAATTTTAAAAACCGTTATACAATACTGGGTTTAGTTATGAAACGTACAATTTGCATGTTGTATAAATATTTGAATTAAAGATAAGGAATGCTGTTCACCATTTATTGCTTTTTACTCAACAAACCGGAACAAATAAGTTTATTTCCTGTAAACCAGTTTCTTTATATTGTAGCTTTTGATGAAGTTATGTGGAAGTCGTAATAGTCTCAAGAGCCCGTAGCTGACAGATTTTCATTTTGTAAAAATACTTTTGTTACCCGTTACTTGCCAACGGGTGTCGCCACTGTGTGGACTGCAGTAAGCAGTAATGCTAGCAAAGGAGGAGGCTGACCGCATAAGGCAACGGCGTTTGCGCCAAAAACGCCGCTGGGATCCCGATCCTGACTTCCGGCCACCGTAGGCACGGGCTTGCGGACGGTGAGCATTGGGTAGCTCGCCGTCCGATCGTCTGGTAATCGTCCGGACCAAGCCCAGTCGTCGACGGCGCGCACTGTTCCCGCGCGCCTCAGGAGTTATCAGCAACCGTAGGGACCCTGCAGAAGGGTCGAAGCCAATTAGGGCCAAGGGTTTGCGTTTGAAAAGGAAGGCTCTGGCCTTGGTATGTATGGCGATGTAGGAACGGGGTAGGTTGTTTAGTCAGTAAGAGTCTGACACTTGTTTTCCGCTCCGCCCAAGAGCGGGACTCGTCATTGGATGACTTTACTTACCATAAAAAAACCCGTTACTTGCCAAAGCCAGCATAACTGAAACTTCACAGTAGGACATCGTTCCTACTTGTTTTGGGGACATGCACTTACAAACTATCAGCTTTAATAAAATGATTAAAGTCTAGCAACCACGGGCTCTCACTCAAAGTGCATGAGTTGTCGGCGGTGGCTTGAAAAATAAATGAATCCTTCGATGCCTTGAAATCGATAAATGTATCAATAAAATATAAGTCAGTTGCCGGGTAAAATACGTAATTATGCTACCTTAAGGGTGCTTTTTTACCGGAAATGTTATATGCAACTACACTGCGAGGATGTGACAGCTAATCTTACTAATATTATAATTGCGAAAGTTACGATGTTTGTATGTTTGTTACTCAATCAGGCCAAAACGACTGGACGGATCTGCATGAAATTTGGCACAAGCATAGGATACACTCCCGAATAGGACATAGGCTACTTTTTATCCCGGAAACCCCAACCCCAATACCACGCGGGCGAAGCCGCGGGCAAAAGCTAGTCCCTAATACTGTCCATGGACGTGCAGCTTCTTAGACGCGTAAAATGACATTTATACGTCCGTGGACAGTAGGCGTAACTGATCCTAAGCTATGTAGCGTGGAGAGTAAGATGTGCAACAAAGACGAGTTGCTGCTATATGCAGCTAGAGCTAGACGATGTATCTACAGTACGAAAGACATCATTAGGCACACATTTGAAGCACGCATGTATGTATCTGTAGAAAAAAGCAGTGACCGAAAGGTTAAACTGTATAAAGGTTTTAACCGGGTTAATTTTTAGGATTAGGTTAAAAACCCACAACAAAGGTTAACCCGTACTATAGAGTTCAGCCCGCTGCATACGTGACGTGGTTTTTCACGGACGGGACGGGACGGGACGGAACGGGAAATATCGTTTCATACAAAATGTATATGGAAGCGCATATGGCACTGACGGGGCGGTCATGAACGAGGCAGTCACGTCCCGTTCCCGTTCACGTCTCGTCCGAGGTATTATCCCGTCACGTATGTAGCGGCCTTAAATCAGCCTATAAGACGTAAGGTGCATTTTAGTACCTACAAAAAACATCTGCAAAAAAGTTACAGATACATGTGACAGACTTTACAAGTATTCTTTCGGATTTTTCTCCTTAGGCTTCTTGGTCCTTGATGTTTACAGTTTTTTTTGTTAGCAATACAGAAGATTTTTTAAGTGGCGTAATAATTTTGTATTTTCTTTTCAGATTTTTCGACATACCGCGTCTACAAGAGTTATTATTCATCGGACCAAGCTATATACAGCAGAGCACTCATCTGCCATCTATAAAACTGAAGAGGTGAGGGAAATTATCTGTTTGTAATTAAAATAATGCACTAGTGACTAGTGTCTGTGCAGGTGCACTCTCTGTTCCGTTGTCAACAAACCGTAGGGATCCTGCAGAAGGACCGAAAAAAAGGGTTCTCGTCTGAAAGGAAGGCTCGGCTCCGGTATGAATGGCAACGTAGTAACGTGTTTTTTTTATTGGTGGGCAAAAATCATCCAATGGCGAATACCGGCGGACAAAAATAATCTTCGGTGGAGCGGGAAACAGTGTCAGACTTTTACTGACTAAACACTCCACCCCGTTCCTTCTTTGCCTTTCGCACTAGGACTAAGCCGAGCCTTAACATAGAAACGGGATGGGTTTTTTAGTCTGTAAGAGCCTGACGTCATCTCCTGCACCACCCAAGGGTAAGGATAAGGGTGGGAGTTGTCATTGTATAATTTTTATTTAAAGTGATACCTTGTCAGAAATCTTCTTTCAATTTTCTATTGACATTATGTTTGTTGTTATTTTCAGAATAATGATCGAGAGCCTGATATTTAAGAACTCACTCAGTCTGACTAAGCTGGGATTCTTCGGATGCAGTTTGGGCACAGCCAAGAATGAGAATGATAGATACTGCGTAAGTACATCAATCAATCATCATCATCCTACCCTTATCCCATGTTACTTGGGGTCGGTGCAACATGTTTTTTCTTCCACTCTGTCCTGTCACCCGTCACACTATCACTAACTCCCTTTTCTTTCATATCACTCCTCACACAATCCATCCATCTCTTCTTCGGCGTCCCTCTTCCTCAATACATCTAGCAATCAATATATAAAAATCAATGCCACTATTCGTTGTAATTTTATAACTTAAGAACGGGCTCACCTATACAAACCAAATGTTAAGGCTTTGTTCGGACTATTTAGTAGATGGCTTATGTGAAGTTTGCACAAAATCGGTCGATTGGTACTTCGTTTAACACATTTTTTTGTTGCCGGGAGCGAAGCCGTGGGCAAAATCTAATAAGTATATGTAAATCGCTACAGACAATTAAAACTCGCTCTATGTTAAATAATTAATTAGTATTTGTGAAACGATCATTCTTAAACCGTAAGTAGCCTATTCATTTCTATTTTATTTCAGAGTAAGATCTACTATTTACTTTTTTATAGATCTTCAAGTTACGTCACAATATTAACGACAAACTTGAGAACCAGAACTTGTTCCATTTCATAATAAACAAAGAACCAATCGATATACAAACAAGTTCGAACGGTGTCGACATTGAACGTTCGTAAAGAGACCTTTAAATGGCAATAATGAGTATTGCCATTTATTTGTGACGTAAGAGGAAGGAGACAGTACTTCCGAACTAAATGTGTGACCTTTGTAGGTCTTGAAGTGAAGGTTCTCTGGTTTTAGTGAATCGAAGATACTTTTTGTCTCTCCATCATCCTGATTGACTGGTAGAAAATGCCTAAGGCATTAAGAGCCCGGTTCGGGACGATTTATCCATACAAACGTAATACCAAAACCATTTTCAAGTCGAGCATATTTCAACCATATTATGGTGATATTTGGATTTAGACAATATTTATCTAGGTTCCAAGATCTTTATTTTTAAAAAAGCTTGTTTAACGCTTGTATGGATAAATCGTCCCGAACGCCTCTTAAGTCTGCCTTTGTACATTTGTGCATGAAATATTTTATAAATAAATAAGATAATAGTTTCTGTAAAATGTGATATGAAAGGGACTCTATCAGTCCTTTTCATATCACGTTTCACAGAACGTGACGGTTAACAGGATTGAAAGGAAGAATAAACCGTATTGCGTCAACCCCGAGTAATATGGGGTAGGAAGACAGTTACAGATCGGTCCACCCTGAAAACTAGCGCCGTGGACTCTCGTGTGTGTCCTCGGCTTTATGCTAAGTGGTGGGCCGTTTTGCGCGGACGTGCGCACTAGGTTTTAGGTTTTTTTTTTTACTTTTTTTTCCTTCTGTATTTGTAAATTATTTTTTATTATTTGTAAATAAATTTTGTTTGGCTATGTAAGCCCGTTCTTCATTACATAGTATAAAACAAAGTTACCGTTCCCTATGTAGGTATGCTTATATCTTTAAAAGTACGCAACGTATTTTGATGCGGTTTTTTTTAATAGATAAATATACTATTAAACTTTTGAGCCCCAAGCGATGGCCGGCGTTCGCACACCTATTGTCTTTCTATTATGTATCTAACAAGCTTTTGAAATATATAGGCTACCAGCGGCTTCACCCGCGTCTGCGGTTACTGCTCCGCCCCCATAGATCATAGCGTGATGTTATATAGCCTGTAGCGACATTTATGACGCCACATAAGAACTACAAGAATCCTGCATCGCGCAATGAAAGTTCTCCGCGCGATTAGAACATATACGACAGCCCGAAGTCAACTATCGGGCAGTAGCCCACCAGACGATAACACCTGTCTGGTCGGAGGATCCTCCCTTTTCAACGGAGGTATGTGGGGCTTTACTCTCTGTTCCGCATACCTCCAAACTGGTGACCCCGACGTGAGCCTATAACCTTCCTTGAAAAATGGACTATCCAAAACAAAAAGAATTTTTCCAATCGGACCAGTAGTTCCAGAGATTACCTCCTACAAACAAAAAAACACAAACTTTACCTCTTTATTATATTATGTAAATGTAGATTACGATATTCAAAAGGATAAGCCTCGTGTGATAATAAACATTGTTTTACAGCACCAAGCCATTGAGCGGTACTCCAGACCGCTGAAGTTCGACACGTTCTCAGCGCCAGAGAACAACATCCTGACCAGAGCCAACCAGCGCTTGATGATGGCTATGACAATCACGGTAAGAAAACTTTACGTTTGGTTTTAAATTTACTAGTATCACTAGATCTACGTGTACGTGGTGAACATCCCACGTATACGTACAAAACGTTTTGGGAACTCTTTCATTGTGCGTACAGCCAAGGAGTGGAATTACAGTGGTAGTGGTTAGTGGTACAACAGCTACTATTTACTGCAATCGCAATTTATCATGCTAGCAGTAGAATGGACAGTAAAAAAAGTAGGTTTAAATATCTAGTCTTATTTCGAACGAAGTATATTATTGCTTCTGACCTCTACTATTTAAAACTGGACAGGATGTTTCGTGTCTTTGATAGCTCATTTTTTTTAGGATTCCGCAGTCAACACGGGACCCTTATAGTTTTGCCAAGTCTGTCTGTCTGTCTCTCTATCCATCCGCGGATAATCACAGCGACCATTAGCACTAAAAAGCTGAAATTTGATACCAATATATTTATCAATTACGCCGACAAAGTGCTAAGATATAAAGTGGAAAAAAATATTTTAATACCTATGTAATTGTAAGGTAGTATTTTTTTTTATTTCTACCTTAACGGATAATTTATTGTTGGATACGTATTTAAAAATGATTAAGGGTCCTGTAAGATAAATTTTTTGATAATGTTAATATTTTCTGAAATAGTCGCTCTAAAAGTAAAAAACAATGCGTCCCTCTAACTTTTGAACCATAAGTTTAGAAAATATGAAAAAAATCTCAAAAGTATCTAATCTTATAAAGTCTTTCTTGGAAAATTGAACAGTTTTGAAAAAAAAAATCTGAACTAAAATTGTAATTAAACCGTATATGCTAGCATTTTTTTTTTAACTTTTTTACATATTTTATTATTCTGAACGTATTTTCTTTCAAATAAAAATAGTCTGTCAGTGTCATGGTGATTATTGGAGTTTATGGCGCATTGTGTGTAGGCCATACTGCCGTCCTTATGATAATTACAGTAAGTCACATTTTGGTCGATATTGAGTTATGTGACTTACTGTAATTATCATAAGGACGGCAGCATAGCAGCCATCGTTTATCAGGCTTATTCCATTTAGTCTTTTTATTCCAGCACATAATATCGGACATAGATCAGATCAACACGGGCTCGCTGGAGACCATGTCGACGCTCATACAACTGCGCTACTTGACCATCAACATCACGAACAGGAAGCTGCCTGAGCCTTACCACACCATCGACTGGGTTGGCTTGGAAGACTACTACAGGAAGCCTCTTAAAGTTGCTGTTAATATAGTAAGTACTAATCTATCTACCTTGGGAACTTCCGGGCGGACAGTTCCGGCGGGATTTCATGGATCTGTTGCAACCCAATGCTGGGTACGCCATTCTTCGGTTTCTGCGAGGCGTGGCTGGAAAAACCTTACGGCATCTTCAGCTTCCGCATTACTAAGGTTCTCACCAGACCTGGTAAGTCCTCAATTTTCGGCCACCGTAGGCGCGGGCTTGCGGACAACGAGAAATGGGTAGCCCGCTGTCTTACCGTCCGGACTGAACCCAAGTAGTCGACGACGACACGAGCCTGTCATTTTCTGCCAAAACCTAGATAAACATTTGATGAAACAATTAACATAGATTTTATAATGATAATTTTATAATCAAAGTAACGAAGACATACAAATACAAATACAAAATCTTTATTGCAACAACAAGTTTTTACATTTAATGTGCAAGCCCTGTTTCCCAAACTAGCGTGAGCTGTATGTTGGGAATCAGTTCCTTCCTTCCAGTTAAATATATCGAGCTAAATTGTTACAATCATAATCTAGAATAATTTATCTATTAATTAAATTTATAATCATAAGTTTACAATCTGAGAACTAAATAAAAAAAATAAAAATAAAATAGAATGTATGTGTGTGTGTGTGTAGGTGCGTGTGATAAGGTGTGTTTGTGTAAGTGTGTTTAGTGTTTTACTGCTTTTATTTTTATTTTAAAATTAGGAATAGATTTTCTATTTCGTCGTAATTTAATGGTTTCAGCCATAATTTTATTTTATTTTTAAACTGATAATTGGATAGTTGTTTGGTTTTATGAGCTAAATTAAGTTTATTGTACAGTCTAGGTGCTACATTGTTATAATGATGTTGGGCAAATTTGCTTTTTGCTCTCGGGATTGGGCATTCGTCTCTTCTTTTGTCAGATGGTTTTAGATAGGGAACTGTGTTTTTATGATATTTACGTAAACATTGATACACAAACAACTTTCTGACAGACAGAACATCGGCCTTATCGTAAACAGAATCTGTAGGATATTGAAACGGTAGCGAGAGGAGTACTTTGAGCACAACACGCTGTGCCCTCTCAAGTTCAAGAAGATGTGTTTTGGCTGCCGAACCCCAGGAACATATACAATATGTTATTACGCATTCTGCCAAGGCTTTGTAGGTCTGAATCAATAGTTTTAAATCTGGTATCATTCTCAAGTCTTTAAAAATATAGATGAGTTTCCTTAGTCGGTTGCTAACTGCATTTATGTGCTTCTTCCAACATAAATTGTCGTCAATATTTACTCCTAAGTATTTAATTTCTGAGGATCTAACTAACGTGGGGCAGTTACAGCGTGGCAAAGGAGTGTTGTTGGATCTGTTACAGGGGTAAGAATGTATGCGAACTAGGAAGTTTTTTGGTGAAGATGCTTTGGTTTTGCTGAAACATACTACTTTTGTTTTGTCAGTGTTTAGCGTTAATAAACTATCTTCAAGCCAAGTGGTGACCACAGACATGCCTTCCTCAGCAATTTGTTCTACATTCTCCCAAGTGTCACTATGAAACAGTATGACAGTGTCATCAGCAAACATTTGAATATCAGCACCCTTTATTTGACGTTTACAGAGTTCATTAATGTAAATTAGAAACAATGTCGGGGCTAGAGTACTGCCTTGAGGCACGCCATACGACCCCCCACTAAAATTACTGAAGCAATCATCAACTCTAACGCATTGCTGCCTTTCTTTAAGGTAATCTTCTAACCACAGAAGAGCATTCCCCCTGATACCAACGTTCTCTAATCGTGTTAGGAGAATTGGAATAGATACAGTATCGAACGCCTTCTGTAGGTCTAGAAAGACTCCTATACATTTGCTGTTATTATCAAGAAAAGCCGTAATTTTAGATGTTAGCTCCAGGACCGCATCATCTGTAGAACGATTGGCACGAAATCCATGCTGATTTTCGCTTAGGAGTTTATTGCTTTCCAGGTAGTTGACTAGTCGTTGGTTCATAATTTTTTCTATTATCTTAGAGAGGGTACTTAAAAGAGAAATGGGCCTATAGTTAGTAGGTAAAGACTTATCTCCTGATTTGAAAATAGGGCAAACTATAGCACGTTTAAATATCTTAGGGAAAACTCCGTGTTCAAAGCTCAAATTAGTTAAGTAAGCTATTGGCTCAGCAAGGACAGTACGAAAAGTTTTGAGGATAGATGCTGTGATTTTGTCATGACCTGGAGCGCTATGCGTCTTAAGACTACTGATAACTTCCATCACTTCTGTTGGGTCTGAAAAGCGTAGTCCCATAGAGTTTGGCATCGTGAGATCCTTCTGTGTTTTGGCTTTTTGAGACAGAGTTTCCTCATCTGTCCCCAGCTTTTGTAGGGTCTTATTTGCAAGATTTGCTCCAACCGATGTAAAGAACTCATTTACTTCGTCTAGAGATTCAGTAGCATTCGTTTTTAAATTAAGTAGTTCTTTAGCTGATACGTTGGACTTTTTCATATTGCATAATTCCTTAATCGTATTCCAGGTTTCTTTAAGATTATTTTTACTTTTTTGTAGTTTGTCAGTGTAGTAGTTTTTTTTAAGTGTTTTTATAATTTTTTTTAACGTGTTTCTGTAAACTGTGTATCTATCTCTAATTTCTCTATTATTAGCATTAGTTTTTAGGGTTTTATGCATTTTATTTCGTTTTCTTATAGATTTTATAACTCCTACAGTAATCCAAGGTTTTAGTGGACGGTTACGTTTGGAAATTTTTCTTACTTTAGTGTTAGCATTTATCACGTCTTCGAGTTTTGTTGTTAACATTATAGCTGCCTGGTTAACGTCTGTTGTCGAATATAATCCGATCCATGATTCATTTGCCAGGTCATCGTTTATACCATCGAGATCGATGTCAATCTTGCGAACGAACGTCTTTTTTTTGCAAATAGAACCATATTCTATATGTAACAAAATCGGTGAGTGATCCGTTAGTTCATCAAAAACGAAACATTGTGTCTTAGCAAGTGATTTTATCATAAAGTGGTCAAGACATGAATTTAATCTCGTGGGACAGTCAACCCCTTGCCTTAGACCATGACTAGCCATTAGATTGAGGTATTTAGCAGAGTTGGTATTTATATTATTAGGCATAATATCCAGATTCAAATCACCAGTTAGGATAACATTGCTAGTTCCAGAGCATTGGTTTAATATATTATCTAACGAGTTTAAGTAGTTGAGTGTGTTTTTGAAACTGGGTGGACGATAGGTACATATGATACTCATATCATCCTTGATGTTAACTACAATACAGTTTCCTTCAGAACAGACGGGTTCAAACGAAGTCGCCTCTAGTTCTTCACGGACATACACCACTACCCCATCATTCTGATTTAGAGAGACACTAGATTTAAATGACTTATAGTTATTTATATTTGGTATCAATAGGTGTTCATGTGTCCAACATTCCGTTAAAACTAGGACATCAATCATGCTGCTAAATTTTGTAAGAAAAATAAGAAATATATCGAGATTGGCTTTTATACTTCTTATGTTAACAGTCAGAATTGAAAACGATTTATTACTAGAACAAGGTATTAGTTGCGAATATTCTGCAGGATTATTAAGCCGTTTGCACTCAATACCTTGGCTATCAACGTCTTGAATAATTGTAGAATTAATTGTATTGAATGTTTGTACAAAAAAGTTCTGTGTCACTGTTTATTCTCAATAAAGTTGATTTGGCTTGGTTCTCAATAAACAAGACGTTTTTTTTGCTAATCAAAATTGTTAGAGTAAGTTTACAGTACTTTGTTTTAACGGACTTAAGGCTATTAAACATGTTCAGATAAATGATAAGTAAATAAAGACAGTAATTACGGTTCGGTTGCGAAATGATTGTGTTTGTGATGTTTTTTGATAGTGATTTAGTTAGGTGATAGGAACTTGTTTTGTGTGAAATAGTTACTGTATGTATGATTAAGGAAAATGTTAGCTGGTGTGAGTGGTGTGAATGGTGTGTAAGTGATGACGTATGCGAAAAAAAAGAGATTGCAAACTTGAATAACAACAAATCAAAAAAATATAAAATAGTGTGAACAAATGAAAGAGAGTACAATATGCCGCAGGATCCCGTGTTTAGTAGAAATATACTCACTAGTCATTTATTTTTAGCGAGATTATTTAGGTCTGCTTCAGTTTTTATCAAGACATATCGGTCTCCATCAGTTTTCTTGATTAAGACTTTTCCAAAGGAGGTCCAACAATACTTGAAATTATTATTTTCAGCAAAACAACGCGCTAGGTAGTACAGTCGTTGTGCCTTCGGAGTGAGTTTTTCAGATAAAAATATAGGTTTCGGGGGTCCTTCAATTTTAAGATGCGTAGTGTTCAGCTTGTTATTCTTGTTAGTGTTGTTAAACTTACGCGCCTTTTTTATTATTACTTGTTTAGTTACTGTGCTTACAAAGTCGACATTTATTGTGGTGGAGTTGTTTTTGTTTTTAACACGGTATACCTCCTTAATTTCATTTGCTTTAAGTGTATGGCCAATTACATTGGCTGTTTTCTCTACAAGCGCGCACAGGTCTTCCCTACTTTCGTCCTGTTTTTGAGGCACATTTCTTATCTCTATCCTGGTAGAGAATAGTTGACGTTCCATATTATCAACTTTTTCTTCTAATTGACGAATGTAGCGACGCTCGTTCTCACGTTCTGACTCGAATTTGGAGATTTTTGTTTTTAAGTCATCATATTCTTTTGACATGAAACTAATGGATTCTTTTATCTCTGCATTCTGTGCCATTATTTCGGTAATAGCCTTTTGTAAATCCGTGAACTTGCTGTCTGCTTTCGTTGTAGAAGTCGATAATAAAGAGCGTATTTCATCCAAACGAGATAAGCAGTCGCAATCTTCTCGCTTTCGCTTTAGTCGGGCAGTAACATTGCTGTCATATCCAACCGTGGTGAGATCAGGTGAGGATCCAGACTGCACAAGTGCTTTTGGGTGAGAAGATATTGTGGAATTTACATTCCGATCTTCTGTAGGTGTACTTGGAGGAGTCCGTTTCAGTGGCATTATTAAAAATTAAAAATATAATCTTGTATAATCAATAAATTGTCCTTACGGTTTAAATTAACTTGGTCCACTTTCCAAAATAATCCGCTAATCGCTGTCGCTCTTGAATCGCGGCAGCGGCTACCACTGGGATGTACTTGCGATTATAGAAAAGAAAAAATGTTATCTTGGTTGCTTTGCCAAAAGACCCGGTCTCGATTCAGTTTAATACTATGCTTGACAATGCGTGATTGATGTTGCTGGAACGCGCCCACAGAGACGGGTGACAGTCTATGGTCAGTAAGCACGCTTATGTTGGTAGCAATGTCAAACACAACTGTGATTTGTTTACGTTTTGAATGTAAGAAAAAACGGTCACTTATTTTGTAAGTTCAATTCACTGGGATACTTGTTTATAATTGAGTGATTCGTATTACATGGCTTAAAGGACTTGTAATCCAAGCCAAAAATATTATAATATTGGACGGTTCCGATGTTCAGTGTTCTTGCGGTATCTCTCCATAGACCATGTACCATTTTCTATATATATTTCAAAATAATATGTTTTTCCAGATCGGTGTGCCATTCGGTGTTCCGATGTTCAGTGTTCTTGCGGTATCTCTCCATAGACCATGTACCATTTTCTATATATATCTTAAAATTATATGTTTTTCTAGATCGGTGTGCCATACAGGCGATTCAACGACATCATCCAGAAAGTTTTAGTGGAAGGAATGACACTAGTGTCGATAAAAGTTATGTTCTGCAAATCTGTAAGTAACATTTTGTATTTTTTGTATAGTTAGATTTAAATAAATTTCGTTATTTAATTGGTCCTGTATTATTAGCATTTTCATTTTAATAATAAAACAATAGTAAATAAATTAATGTTTTTGAGAATACTTTTCTCAATACTTTAAACTTTTGTTTCATAAAGACCATATTTAACCAAAATATATGTCCTTTCGTAAACGCTTCTTTATCAAGTTTATGAGCGTGACGGAATTTAACGACGAAGTCTTTATCCGCCTTCTCTTCCAAGTAATAACTAAATCTCTATATTACGTACATGTTTTTATCTAAAAAATTTCTTATTGGCTAAATATCTTGTTATTTTGATAAAGAAATACATACCTTAATATTATTTAAATAAAGTTACAAATTCACCAATCCTAAAAATATTATTCTCCATCAAGGAACCGTATGTCGTTGTTACAGCTCTACACTCCCCTAATATCGCACGTGGCGCGTCTGTACCAGAATAGTCTTCGCGAAGTGATGTGGGTGGACAGTCCCTATGATTCAACCGACCCCTACCACCGGGTCGTACGGCCCATGCGAAACACACAGGTATCGTGTACTAGTTCACTGTTACACTTTGCGCACTTTAAGCAGCAATGGCAGTGGTATATTAGTCTATTCGGATTAAGAAAATAGTGACTCATCGGTGGAACTACAAAGTAAGAGCGTAATGTAAACAGAGTGTTAGGGATTGGTCTCCGCAAACTTAAAGGACTTGCTTAATAGAAAGACTATTTATCACGAAATAAAAAAAAAAATCGGTCTCTTCATACAAACTTAGGACAAGTACAATCGCATTTATAATTTTATATGGAGACCGCGTTTATTTTTCGTTTTCTGAAAATCTTTTGGAAGGTGATTCAGTTTCCAAGCCCTTAAAGTTTGCCTAGACCTGTCCTGTACAACTATTATACCTGGGTAAGAATTAGACCATTTATATCCAAGCAAATTTTCCTTTCCCTAGGACCAAGTTTGAGTACTAGCAGTGCGAACGATTGTAAGGCTGATTATTATGTTCGCCGATTATCATGTGTCCAGACACGGTTTTCTATTTTACTATCTTATAATTGGTTAAGTAAGGGGTATGTATGGCCAAACTGAATGCCAACGATGACTCACTATTTTCTCAAAGCGAATACGCTCTTAGTGACAGTGTAATGTTTTGTAATATAATGTTACTTATTATTTGTTTCCAGTCCGATGCATACGCACATGTGAACCCGTTCGTGCTCATGTGCTGGCAATGCACCCAGCTACAGCGTCTCGTAATACATGGTAAGTTTATTCAACATTGATGACTTGATAATACCTTTTTTTTTGGGTGGAGTAAGAGAAAGTTTTCACAACAACTGAACGGAAGAAGTTTTGACGAAAACTATATTTTTATAACTAACAAGCTTTCGGCCAGCTGCTTCGTCCGCGTGAAAGTATGTTTATGCACAAACTACGCGTTTCATCCCTTTACGATGTGAATTTTGAAAAATCCTTTCTTAGTGTTCACCTACGTCATAAAAGTAAAATTTCACGCTCCTAGTCCCAGTAGTTTCGGCTGTGCGTTGGTATGTCACTCAGTCAGTTTCTCCTTTTATATTTATAGATAACTAGCGACCCGCCCCAGCTTCGCATGGGTGCAATGCTCATATTAAATATATTATGCATGTATTATACACATAAACCTTCCTCTTAAATCTACTAAAAAAAGCCGCATCTAAATCCGTTGCGTACTTTTAAAGATATAAGCATAGGGCATAAGCAACTTTGTTTTCTTCTATGTAATGATTCAATTCCAGGTTACTGGGTATGGCAATACGACGTGCTGGGCTTCGTGCGCCTGCGCAAGGACCTGCGGCACCTGGAAGTGTCCGCCATCTACTACAAGCAGGACCGCTTCCAGAACATGCTCAACCTCAGCGAGGAGGGCGCCATCCGCGTGCTGTGCGGGGACTCGCCCACTCCTATCGATGCCGATCATATACGTGTCAGTAAATATAAATCGACTTATATCAACATCTTCATTACCACGTTTCTCGCAAATAAAGTACTTTGACTTTGAAGAATTGTGTAAATCCTAAGACTCGTTTAGATTCTGTCCGGATTCTGTCAACGTGACATTTGTCACTTAAATCGTATATTCATTCATTCTCAAGCTACATACTATACTACTGACATATAAATCTTTTGTATTATGTTAAAGTTTGGGCTAAAAATATTGCAAGTAAGTCAATATGCCATTTGGATTCTTTTACTTCTTGTATCTTATAGTGTATTCACATTAAGAAATTAAGAAAAGTGATTCATCAGTGAAACTGTAAACTTGTATTTTTTATAGTGGGTTAAAAATTAAATCATTAAAGCAAACTTCTCATTACAGTGTTTTTTGAATATTAGTACTAAGTAAATATTACAAAACTGATCCAAAAACCTCTCAAACTTGCCATGCCGGTTAGGATCTGCGTCATGCGGAAGGTGAGGACGCTGTGAAGTCTCTCCATCCACACCTCAAGGGAGGGTGAGGATGACGATGAGTTACTCACTTAACACGAGTACATTACAATCACATGTTAAATATATATATATTTTTTAACAGTGTGCTTCTCATTTGGTTTCAGGAAGTAAACGAGTTCATCGAGTATCCGTGGAACCCAACTCGCTGGAGTGAGCTGCACCCGGCGTTACGTGGACGCGCGACCAGCCAGCAGCGCACGGACTTCGTGCTCAAGGAGAGCAGGACTATCTGTGGCGTCGTGCACAACAAGGCTAGAGTGCCTAGTGAGTACATGACTGCATTAAGTACCGCCCAGAAGATGACAGATTTATCGACTTGTTATAGATTCGTCATCAACCTCATTTCTGCCGAAAGACGCCCACTGTTAGACATAGGCCTCCCAAAATCTTTGATACATTACCGTGACACACCATCTTTTTAAATAAATAAATAAATGTTTATTAGTGTTACAATAGATTGTACATAACTTGGTCTATTAACATCTTTGATATACTTGTTAATATATTTTTTTTTTATGCTTATTTCAGAAAAAAAATATTTATTTTTGTGTTATGCGTCATTTAGTTTAAAATAATAGTTTTTGCCAGCGTCTTTGTTCATGTAAATGTTGGTAATTGCGGACGTGAAGTCAAAGTCGAAGCCAGAATTTATTCGATACCATGCAATCATCATCATCATCATCATCAGCCTTTTTTAATGTTCCCACTGCAGGGACACAGGCCTCCTCTCTAGGAGAGGGAATGGGCCATAATCCACCACGCGGGCCCAGTGCGGATTGGTGGATGTCACATGTCTTCGAATTTTTGGTTCTAGGACATGCCGGTTTCCTCACGATGTTTTCCTTCACCGTTTTGAGAGCAGTGGTGATGAAACAAATTTCACAAAGTAATGCGCCTGGCTGGGTTTGAACCCGTGACCTACGACTCGTAAGTCGGGGCCGTTACCACTCGGCCACCACTGCTCTTAGCTCTCAACCATGCAATAGAATTATTTAAAATTTTGCCGTATCTGTTAAATACCTTATATTATGATTTCAACTGCCGCTTTATAAAATAAAGAGAAAACGTAATTACCATGTGATATTACAATATCGTAACGTCTCGAAAAAAGACGAAAAAGATCAAATCTGTAAATTTCAGATTGATATGTGAACTTGACGATCAATTAAACAATTCCCTTGTACCGAGTTACGGAAACGAAAAAAAATCGATTTTGTCATACAAAGTTTCGAATTCAATTTATAATTTAGTATGCAGAAACTGATTTTTTTCCTGAAAAAAATCTAGCGTAAGATGGTTCAGTTTCATCTACTAAGCAAACGTTTACAATTTGCGGAGACCTGTCCCTTGCACCCTTATACAGGCATGTATTGTACATAGATAGATACACTCCAAAATACCAACCACATATGTACACTAAAATAACCGCATATTTATCATTTCCACAGATCCCCCTAACAACGATTGGTGAACAACTATAGCGGAATACGGAACACCCACATCTGCTAAGTATTAAATTTCGATAAAACACCTTGTGATAATTGGAATAAAGTCGAAATTACGGTAAAGGGAGGGTATCGGATTAGTCTAAGTTGGATTACTACTTAAGGAAAAGCTTTTGATGCTAACGTTTTTATTCTTGACTGATTTATCGAGCATTTGCATATCATTTAACAGATGTATTTTAACTATTTATTTTGACTATTGCTCATACTGACATTATGGAATCTCACACAGTATCCTTTTAACCGCTGTCTGCGGAAATATCCGGCGAACAAACTCGTGTTTATTTTACCAGGGTCCAAATACTCCATCTCGTCAACTTTTTGTCTCCTATGAGGATCCTGAGCTAAACGAGATGCGACTACCCTGTCGCAAATACATGACCCGGGCGAATAGCATACGAAAACGCTCGACGGGTCTATAGTACGTTTTTTAATTCTAGACTACGATTTGACAACTTAAAATGTCAAACTCCAGAAAATTGGGAACATATTTCTAGAGTGTGACATTCCGAGTTGTCAAATCGTAGTCTAGAATTAAAAAACGAACTAAATGTGACGTGGGTGGTAATGGGTTAGAAATAATAAATAATCCAATTTAGATGAGTCCTAAAATGTTTGATAGAAAAATATACAATCGATGGTATGGACCTACTTTCAATATTAAAAAGTGACGTAGTATGACAAAAAATTATAATATGTTTAACAAATTAATTCTACGCTAAACTATTATAATATTGAAAGTAGCTAACGACTTTAGTTAAACGAAATTGGCATGGATTTTTTTTACTCCAAGTTTCTCAAACGTTAATAATCGAAAAGTTGGCTAAAGAATTGTTATCAGCCAATCAAAACAATTTGCCAATTTTCGTTTGAAAAACTTGGAGTAACTTTTATAATTTTCTTTATATCTTATTATACCCGTAGTTGTAGGTAAAATATAAAAAGCATAAAAAAAATGTTTTTCGCTCTATAAATGTAAAATTTAAACGAATTTAGAGCCGATTGTTTTAACTCGAAATATTTGCGGCCTAAAGTTGTCGAGAAATATCTCTTAGGCATATAAATGTGTCGATAATCTGTACTTTCTAAGTGTAAAAGTATTAAAAGGTATATCTTTTATTAATTATGATCGCGTATCCAATATCTGTTACAAAAATGCGAGCGATCTGTTTTCGATTACACTGTCTTTCAAATAAACTGCACCAAAAGATGGGGTAGCTCCTAACAAGCAAGCTTCCTTATCTATTACTTAGTAAAACATGTTTACAAGGTCCTTAAGTTAACAAATGACCTTTTTGTGAGCCATCAACCAAAAAAACAGAATCGTTTTGAGGTGGAAAATCATCAAAATATATCTCCTATTATTCTGATTGGAGCGGGACGGCGTGTTAGACTTTTACTGACTAAAACACACTGATGTTCCTTCAATTAACCCGTTACAGGGTTGCGATAACTTTGGACACTAAACAATTCGGGAAGCTCCTTATTTGAAAGTTACCATACCATATATTTTGCTCTGGAGTCGTCTAGGGCGCGTATTGTCACACACGCGCCTCAAAGAAATATCAACAAAATCGTAGGAGCTCAGCAGGGTCGAAGCCTACTGGGGCCATAGAATAACTGTCAAAAGGGAAACCTGGGGTCCTAGAAAGTTAGGAAAAGGAGAAACTTGAATGTGGTTTCTGTCAGTAAACATTTGACACGCCGTCACGCTCTGCCCTAGAGTGGAAGAAGTCTTTGTTTGATTTCCCACCTTTAAACAAAAACACATATTTTGTTGCAGTTTATTTGAACAACAGTATATATATATATTACATTTTTAAATATATACCGTCTGTTATCAGTATTTTAATGCGGTTTTAGAACAAAATAAACGGGCGTATTGTTAAACATTTATAAAAATATATAGAACTTTTATTAGCAAAATTATGTAATGCTACTGTGATCTCTATTATGCGCACCGTATTCCATAGTTTTCTTTTACCGCTAAACTGCCATTTACACGTTGAGAGTTACTCGGTTGTAATTAAATGTCGAGAGAAGATTTTGCGACATCTATGACATATAAGAACTAAAATGCAAAATCCTGCACTACGGTATTAGAATTATCCGCGTTATTTAAAAAATATACAACAGTATGAAATCAAATGTCGGGCAGTTGCCCAGACCAGACATTATACCCGACAGGTCCGAATATGTGGGCCTTTATACCTCATGTCGCATACTTCTGAACTGGTGGCCCTCGACTATGAACTTTAACGCAGCCTTCGTGCAGCTACTACATAGTGACAACATCATCACTTCCTTAAGCTCACTCGCTCGTTCTTTTAAAGACGACTTTTGTAAGGTTCACGTCACTACCGCTCTGAAGTAGGCTACAAATTATTGCCCAGTAGTAAATATATACATTACTAATAATAAGGCCGTTTACATGTGTAGGTAATCTCCAGAACCAGTGCACATAAATTCTCCATTTAACTGACATATTTCCATTACCTGGCGCGGTGACCATAAACATTTTCAAATAAAAAATGTTCAGTGAGGGTCAGAGAGTAAAATATTAAATATTGCCATCCATTTCGGAGAAATTCCATAAATAAGACTGTATCACTAGATTTTTATATATATCTGATATTACCCAGGCAAAGCCAGGGTGAATCGCTAGTCTCATACTGAAACAACAGCTCCTCATGTGCTTCGAAAAGTCTGACGTCAGAGCAGCACAATTATTTTATTACACCTTGTAATTTTTGTTTGGGCAGTAGCCCGTGATATAATACTGACCATGGTATAATACTACCCATGGTTTAATGGCTCGCGGACGGTGAGCAATGTGTAGCTCGCCGTCCGGTCGTCTGGTAACTGTCCAGACCGAGCCCAAGTCGTCAACGGCGCGCACCGTTCCCGCGCGCCTCAAAGAGTTGTCAGCAAACTGTAGGGGCCCTTCAGGGTCGAAGCCTCCTAGAGCTGCCGGTTTAAGTGAAACTGGTACCGCGGCTCTAGGAATAAGGCAAGGAAGGCACGAGGTAGGTTTTTTAGTCAGTAAGAGTCTGACACTGGTCTCCCGCTCCGCCCAAGAGCGGGTTTAGTCATTCGATGATTTTCACCTACCATAAAAAAAAACCCATGGGTTAATATTTCCAATGGTATATAATACTGCCCATCTACGAGAACCGGCACTTTTGTTTTTTGAAATTTACAATGTCGAAGTCCAAATAAGATTCCGACTAGCTAAGGCCCCTTGCTCACGGCGACTTCTTTTAGTGATGCTGTCGTGCCCTTACGTAACACGCCATAGCTTCCTTACTTATGCGCGTTAATTGTAATTGCAACGCGCTGTAGAAAAAGTGCCAACGCGCTACTAATACACGACATCATCGCGACTGTATCGATGCGAACATCATCGTTACAAAACCGTCACCGCGTCACTGCAGGTGAAGGGCCTAAATCGCTGGTCGAAGAATTAATGTTACTATTGTATGACAACATATTTGGTTTCCCGATTAATTGAAATGATTTAAAATAATTTCAAATTAGTCAAAACCATTTCTTTAGTTGCACATGAGATTTTGTGTCCGTCGAAGTTGGGGGTCACCAATTGTAGTGGCAGGAGTAACGATATTTAGTGTAGGGATAAAGAACAATTAAACACACAGAATACCGAACAAGTGATTTATTTCAGTAATCAGTAGATTACTTATAAATACATAACTTGTGCTGACTTCACTATATACAATTTATTTAGCTAAAGCTGCAGAAATTTCTGTCATGCAGTTTGACCAATTAACAATTTTGACTCATCATCTTCTTGCCTTTTACCAATATTTAATTTGGGTAGGCACAACACCTTTTTTCTTCCATTCCGACCTAACACCCGTCATACTACCACTAATTTCCTTTTCTTTCATAACACACAATCCATACATCTTTTTATTGGCTTCTCTCTCTTCCTTAATAAACATTTTGACTGATGTATACATATGTAGGTATGTGCGAATCTCATCTCTCGACATTCGAGTAACTCTCTCCGTGTAAACGAGGCTCTAAACAAGTACCTGATCAAAAGTACTGATTTCAGAGGTATACCAAATGTTTTTTAGATACATTCGAGAATATTCAGTATCAAATAACCGAAAAAAGTTCCTGAATCAAATTAATATACGGCACGATTTGATTTTACAATTTCATATTAACGAGTTATCCACATTCATTGTATGTATTTAGATGTGTTATATTAAAAACACGCTGTAAATAAGCTCTAAATGTAGATTTCTCTCTAATAAGTATTAAAAACGATTTTTTCTGTAATAATAATAATGATAAATGTGTAAAAGACGTTTCTTACTATAAAAGTCAGACATGAACAGACAAAGTTTGTACCAAAATTCTAATCAGAACTATTGTAATCATATTTTTAAGACATTTTACTTGTATGGTTATTTTACACTAGTTGATTAATCGCTGTTTTCCATCAAGCGGTTTGATGCCGCATTTTTTTTTATAAAATATTTAAATAGTGACTAGTCCCGGCGGTGAAACGACCAGTGTGAAAACACCATAAATACTATACCCCACCTTGCCTAAAATTAACATTTCATAACTCGATTCGATTTGCTTTAATTTTGTTTTCTTAGTAATAGAACTGTAATAATATAGTTAACATAGAGAAAGGCCGAATGATATGTTTACTGGCAACATCTCTCAAAAATCGCGAATTTATCATGTAGTTGTAATTGCAATGTTAGAGAAGAAGTTTTTTTAATTATAACACGTCACAGCTGTAATGGATCCTGCGGAACTACTTAAAAAATATTGATCTGATTAATTATACTGATAGAAGATTTTTATAAATATTTGATAAACGTACTCTAACTTTTAACAGCCCACGCTGTCGTGTCCATCCGCCTGGGTCGCAAATGCACGACCAAATACTCCATCTCTCCACCTATGGAGATTAAAGAGCTAAAAAAGATGGATGTCACGAATACACGACCCTGGCGTATAGGACACGTAAAAACTCGTCACTCGAAAGCGGTTAAAAAGTTAAATAAACTTTTTATTACAAGTCATTACGCGCTCACATTCTTATTTGATGCGATGAAAGACAATACAAAGTAAAACTAAAAAGTTTTAAACGCAAGCAGGTTTTATTACAGCTAAGACAATCTTCACCAAAAACAAAGTCGCCGAACTACAATCGCACAAAGTACGATCATAGCGACATTGACCAAACCTAGAACAATATTTACGAGTCAAACGTACCTTTGGTGTGGTGTAAAGAAATGATTATATCTACAAGGTACTGTTTTGAATCTGCATAAAATTTCAGGAGGTTGTTATAAAACTTATTCATAATTATACAAAAATATGAAACTTGGTGAATAATGAATTATATTTCTGATTTTATCAGAATAATTATTCAAAAAAGAGAATCTCTCGTTGCGATTTATTGCGCGTCATCTTTCTATGTGCTGGCCTACTGTCCATGGATCCATATTTATTATAGACGCTCCAAAATACGCGAGACAGCTTGAGCAACATAGCTTACTGAACTCGGTTGGACAATGAAAATATTCTCGCTATTTTTTACTACCATACCATATGAATACCAGCTTCGGGGCATACCCCGACGTGTGACATGTGGTAAGCAGGTGTCACAAAGCTTGCATGCGTAGACAGAGTTTCATAATTTTGTATATAAGCTGTGATCAGGTGTACATCAAGCGTCTAATAACGAATACGCATCTATGAAGCTATGCGTCCGTGGACGGTATAGCCTTACTCTACCAGACGCAAGCACACAGCGACATCTGTAAATAAGAATACGTCATTTTATTATTGAAACGGATCGACAATCACTAACATAATCGCCTCCAGATTTTTTTTGCAAACTCAAAACTGTTCCTTGTATAAGAAGGTTTAACATCTATCTAGTCAAGGGACCCGGAGAAAATTGTACATAATAAAGCAGCTGTTATACCAACGGGTTCACGAACATTGCACAAACGAGTAACAAAGTATTACAAATACATAATTTATATCAACGTAGAGCTTTAAGCGAACATTCGCGATACTGTATCAAATACAGTGACTTTTTAATATACAAGTGCCACTGCTAATGTTGAAATGTAAACGAGAATGAAAATTGTATTAAATGACAAACGAATATAGGAATATTACGAGTATTTTAGAGAATGTAGGCGGATTTATGAAGCAATGCAGCTAGAATCTAGTTTAAAAAACAAATTTAAAATATTATGCATTTTTTAAACGATTGACGAATATAGTAGTTTGCTGGCGGAAAGCGTTTTTACAATTAAGAGTAACGAGAACGAACGATACATTTTATTCGACGGCTTGGGTGTAGCTTGAATCGAAATTTATATTACTGATCAATTTTAACATAAATTAGCTATCTAAAACTAACTAAATACCTAATTTCGTTGTGGTTTTTGATAAAAAACAGTCATTTTACTAAGTTCCTAGGTAGATAGTGAAGAATCGATGAGTAATCGATTAAATAACTTACTAGTTCTAGTATTTTTGTCGGGATTTTTTCGAGCGAAGTTCATTCAACTATTCGCAAACTGATTCTTAGCGGATATTGTGATGCAAATGAGTGTAGTTTTGTATATAACATACGGACAATACATTGAATCATTGAAAGAGTTGCGATCTCTGTAAAATGGAGCTGAGTATTTTATTTTAATGTGGACTACCTCGGTGAAGCTTGCCCAGAAAGCTGAGTATTATGCACCAAAAACCAAATATTTGCTAAACTAGACGCTATTTGATTAGCTTATTAGTTTTGCGGAACCATAAAAAGTATAATTTTTTGACTGCTTTGTCAAGACAAGTCAAGTCAAAATCTTTTTATTTCACATGGGCACTTGTAAAACGAAATATTATGTTACGCTTAAGTTAGGAAGTCCTCAAGTTGCACCCATGTCCGATCATTCGCGATAAAGCTCCCCAAATATCCGGATGAAGCGACACAATAGTCCGTCCCCCAAACATTCACATGCATTTGAACGTATAGACTGAGACCGCTCGTTCAGCGAATGTAGATGCGGGATTCGACGAAACTAAATTAACCTCCATTTTACACCGCTGCCGTTCTAAAACAACATAATTATACGTATTTTTAGTCTTCTTTCTGACAGCCTGATTCATTAGTTTAAAAGCCAATGCAAATTGTTGGCATTCTCTTTTCTTCTCGCTAGAAATGAAACCTAGTTTATAATTGTAAAAGGATAATACGAGAAATCGATAGCAAAAAAACAAGGTCCTTAAACAGCAGCTGAATAAAGTTACGTACAGAAGTAATGCTAGTGTAATCCGGAATATTTGTGGTTGTGGTTTCTATTGATAAAATAGATTAAGTTGGTTATTACTATTTTTCACACTCGCAATTTTTCATCGCTAAATGTAGTAAAAAAATAGTAATTGATAAACCAATTGAAAAGATACGTATGCGTTAATTAAAATAACGCTTGATAAAAAAAAAAACTTAGCTATTTACTAGTCTGTAACTTCGTTTGGTTGAGTTTGCTTTAAGAAATTACTTAGGTTTCACTTTGGCGACAAGAAAAAATAATATGCCAGCAATGTATTGCAGACGTTTCATTCCCCTTTATAAAATTACCAATTTTTTCCTAATTATTATTATTCATTAATAAAAATCAGGCTTTCAGAGTAGGAAAAACTGTAATTCTAATAAACTAACCGATTCTTAAAATCTGAATTGTGGTAACTAATTTTCAAAATATAGTCACGCACAATCTTTGTGATCTTGATATCGAAAAAAGACAAAAACTCTCACATATGCCTTTGTAGTGTAACACGTTACAACTGTAATCATTCGAAATTCAAACATATTTTCAATTTTAGATTATATTATTAGTATAGGTACGTCTTGTTTGATTGGGACAGTGTTGCAACGAATAAAATTTTACAGGGTTACCAACAATTTTCTTAAAACTAAACTCCACTCGGAATAAGATTAGCCAATTAAACAAACGTTGTTTACAGTCAGTTCAATCGATTTTGATTACTAGTCTGTAGGCATAAAGATGGTATTAAAAGCAAGAAGTGGTTACGATACCAACTATTTACTGCAGCCGCCATTTATCGTGCCACCAAAGTAATAAAAGTCAAAATCGCTAGAACGAACAGTAAAAAGGTTGTAACAGCGTAGCGTCTGCTATTATACGAGTATACTAATGTACAAACTGAACTCTCCAATTCCTATCAATGTAAAACAAAATTGTATCGGTGTAACAGAACTCTCTATGTGATTAGAACATGTACTCGTATAAAAGACCGAAAACAAATATCGGACTGTGGCCCGGACCAGAAACTACTCGCTTAGGGTCGGAGGAAGTTATACTAAAAACTTGTATTACAATAAAAGCTCTCTAAATAGTTTGTAAAACAAACACTTTCTCTTTTCCGATAGTCATTCTATTAATTCTTTCCTATTTACGAGAATCGACGATAAAATATTTGCAATTTTGAACAAGTAGTGAATCTTTCTATCCCAATCAAACAAGACAAATAGGCCAATAATATAAGAGGCCAATAAATTTATTGCTTCAAATAGTTTAATACTAAGTACTCTTTAACTTAGAGCACTATAAAATTATATTTAAAAAAAAAAGTTTAAAATAATTTCCTTCAAATATTTTTTATGACATTTATAAAGTTCGAATGCGTATGAACATAATTTCTAAGGCAACGAAGAGACTTACCAACATACATTCCCTGAGACTGAGAAATGCATAGAAGAGGCTAAGATCATAATAACAACGTTATAAATATTAAAAACAAATTAATATTAAGAAATCAGATCGCATGGACAAGAATGTAAAAAAGAACAGGGCCTAATGTCATCTGTAGCTGATGCTAATGCGTTCTTGCCCATAGCAAGTATATTTGAAATACAGGGATACCAAAAGGTACTAGAAAAGCTATTGGGCATATTAAATTAATTGATGGTCAATCATTTTAAGCCTACCGTCCACAAACGCATAGCTTCGTAGACGCTTATTTGTCATTATACGCTTGGTGTAGTCTGAAGTTAGGCTCTGCGAATTTTAGCGCTTGATAACTCGTTCAAAAATTAAGGTTTTAAAAAGATAAATGCCAATATCAGTTTTTAACAGCAATCACCACTGCAAATTGCATTTGTTTGTTTAAACCATTTTTTTTGTACGAGTTTTCAAGCGCTGAAAATCGCAGTCTAACTTCAGACTTGCCAAAATCGACGGCCATACTGTTGAAAATGACACGATGGTTGTCGATTTGTTGGTTCGTTTGTATGAGACGTACGCTTAGTGTACCGTGTACGCCTTTGTGAGGTGTACATCAGCGTCGTGTTGTCGTCGCTTCATTGCCAGTTCCATAGTTTAGTATGTAAATTGAGAGAAGACGTACACCAAAAGTATAATGTCGAATACGTGTCCATGAAGCTATTCGTCCGTAGACAGTAGGCTTTAGGCTACGCCATTCTTTTGAAGATGCGTTTTATCTGCACGTAGCCTTAAAGATGCATTTGAACGACAAAAAACAACTTTTTTTCAACAATAACTCTTGTCTTTACGATCTGATATTAAGAACTAAATGACAACACAAATTGAGTGTTTATTTTTTATTGTGATAATGAATTAACACGAGTTGTACTAAAAACAATAACTACTGAGCATCTTATTCATTCCCGCCTCTTAGTTTATTGATAACATTATTATTTAACTCTGTCCTAGGAATCTCTTTTGAACGTGATATATGGAAGGTTGGAAGACGAAAAAAAAAAACAAAATTTTTGACTTGCTCAATAATTAGTATTAAAATGTGATCAGAATAAACAAAATTATTTATATTATATTGCCGACACAGCTGATTTTGTAAAAAGATTTTCTGCTCAGATGATATTTTTTATAGCAGAGTATATTATCGCTGGAGACACTGTGCAAGTTTAAATATAAAGTATCAAGAATATCGGCACTATAATATAAGTTGTCAATAAAAATCAAAGGTAACAACCTCAAAAAATATTGTAATGGATTTTAAATCCTCCATGTTTATTATTATATAAATAAATTGACCTTCCTAACCAGAGAATTGTCTGGTAAAAAATATTTACAAAATAATATTAACAGTATTTTAATGAGGACAGAGTTCAAATACCAGTTTTTATACCACCAAGACTCAATAAGGCTGTGAAACAACTGAGATCGGTTTGGCATCTTATGATGAACAAATATCAATTTATATAATAGGGAATAAATCATTATAACATATTTTTACACGAAGAGTTAAAGACTCTGAAGTTTGTTACTGAAAAAATGCCATTTATATACAGCGGGTTTATTATTTTTAATATAGAAATAAATAAAAAATACAGCGTGTTCTTAACCACACGACAAAAGTGAAAACTTCTTCATTAAGGCGAAGTTAATAATAAAAAAACACAATCGATTCACAATTGACCGACAAATCGGTAAACACACAAGAAAAAATACATACAGCCGAACATATATGAAGTCACACATGAGCACGTAATATATGAGTGATGACATATATGATGAACATATTATTATATGTATGAGTGTTTTGAAGCCGGTTAAAATCGTAGTCGTTCGGGTAAGGTCGGCCGAGTTGTGCCGACTTTACCCGAACAAGCGTTACATCGCCGAACGTGACGGCTGTTTCATTCAATAACGCGCGCTTAAGAAGTTTTCACTTAAAAAAAATGTTAAATCATCCCAAAAAAGGGTTCAGAATTTGTAACTTTTCGTGTATATAAGCGTACATAGTGCGATTTCTCTCTACACTCTGGTACTAACGGTTTTTTTTAAAGTACTTGCCATAGAAAAGTGTCGCTTGAAATCGCACTGTTGTATTATTCTATCGCTAAACCGAATTGCCTAGAATTAGACGAATTGTTGTACTTATCCATCTTATATAATAGTGTTATAAGGGAATGTGGAAGGAGGAAGGGAGAGAAGTGATATACCAGTTGTGTGTGAGGTCCATTCTTTAGTTTTATTCTTTAATTGTTGATTTTATTAACGTTGGACGGACCTTGAGTATTTTTTATCTATTTCGAGAGTCTAATTGAGTATAAAAATATTGAAATCTGATTTACGTGTCATTGAAAGTTGTGTCAAAAAAAAAATCAATTTTTTTAAATGATTAATATGTAAGTCTATTTATATGTCTAAGTAATGTTTTCAGATTTAATCGTTTCTATGGGATGTCTAATTGCATAGCTTTTGCATGAAATAATAAATTGATAATGAATATTTTAATAGTCTATGACTTGTAGTGATGTACTTCGCCTCTCACTGCTTTTATTGTTAATGTAGGTGAACTTCTGTGTAATGTTGTATGTATGTACACAAATTCATGGATGTTATGCACACAATGCAAATTAAAATTTCTACATATTTGTTTCAGTTACCAAAACTAACTTTATAGTCACCACTGCCTTTGTTTGAAGAATTGTAATAAATAACATATTATTTCTTTTTTCAAGTTATGTTCTTACAAACAAGTCTAATGTAATAGCACTTTTCATGATTAATCCTAGATTGTCTTTATATGTCAAAATAGCACTGGGAGGCCCGTACTTACTATGTTGAATGACCAGTCTGTGTAATTGGATCTGTTCTATATATGTATTTCACGATTAAATAAATATTCATATGTGTAGTAGTTATAACTTGTTTTATTTTAATACGACGAACAGTCCTAAGTCCTGATAATTATGTACCGACCCTAAGGGTCTTATCATACTAGCGGATTGCGAACGTCCTCAAAGCGGAGCGGGCACGCAACGAATTCGTTGCGAACACACAACGGCTGCGCAGCGAAGACGTCGCGGACGCGTGGCAAATGCATTACATTTTCGTGGCGGGTTTGTAGCAAATTATCGCCGGACAATACACTCAGTAACAAAATGGATTCCGACGAGGAAACACTGCTGTTGGCTTTATTGCTTCGAAGACGCCGGAGACGAAAACGAAAGCATCGACGAATTTAAATCTCGCTGCGCAGCTGCTGTGTGTTCGCGACGCATTCGTTGCGCGCCCGCTCCGCTTTGAAGACGCTCGCAATCCGCTAGTATGATAAGACCCTAAGAGTTTAATATCTCGTATGCTGTAATTAGAAACATAATTAAAAAGTTATTGCGTCTCGCGTAGAACTGCTTTCTACGAAAGTTTAGTACGTTAATACGAAAGGTTAAGGAGTAGAATTCTCTGCCAGAGTCAGTATTACCCGGAAGCTACAATCTGGAGGTGTACAAGTCAAGAGTGAATAAATACCGAGATGACTTCTAGGCAAGCTTGCACTATCATCGACCACATCATCGCTTACCATCAGGTGAGATAGTGGCCAAGCGCAAGCCTATCGATAATATTAATAAAAAAAAAACAATAACAAGTGCTAGTCACACCAATACATATTATAAAGGCGAAAATTCGTGTAGGTACGTTTATTTCTTTGCACTCGAACAGCTGAACGGATTTCGATGAAATTCGGTATACGAGTAAACCATATGCCTGTAATTCTTACTATCTATTCAGAGAGTAATCTTTAGGCCAATTTTTCAATTGTCATACAAGCGAAGCAGCTGGCAACAGATACATACTTACATCTTAATTTACAAAGTTAGGTACTTTTTTTTAGGTAGGTATACCTCAAGTTTCAGATCATGAAGTAAGTTTTATTAAACGCTAACTTCATATTGCTAATACATAACTAACTCGGCACTGACCCGAACATTTCTAGTAAGAGGTCATGTCAAGTGAATGTTCAGACTCAACACAATAATATTACCAAAGTTACCTGCCTCATAATAATTGATTATGCCATACAATCGATTATCACGTTATGACATTATAAACTGAGATTACCGTAGGCTAATTTCACACCAAACAAAAAAAAAACTTAATGGAAGTATCGGTTATTAATCAATGGAAAAAAAGTAAAGGAGATTTTGTCGGGAAAGAGATTGTTGCAAGATTCTTAGAGTACTTATGTAAAGAAAGAAAAAAAAGAGTTGGTTTGTGCAAGAGTATGGCGTATAGGTACTGGTATAAAACCACGTTGAGTTTTATACTTTTTTCTATATATTTTTGCTTTACGGCTCGACATACAATCATAGTCTTTTTACATGACAACCTATTATTTTTCATTTGTAAATATTTTAAACTACAAATAGTCTGCGAACGTCTTGCCAGCCAGTATGCTAATTCGGAGCGCATGCGAACTCTTCAGAGATATCGCATTCAGCCACCCCTTTATTGAATAGAAATGTTTAGATACCAAACATTTCTATTCGACAAAGTTTTATCGCAGGCTATGGGTAGGACCTACCTACTCCTAACACCGATTTCCCTACCTATATGGGGACTATATATATATTTTTTTTATTATGGCGGATGGTTCTGGAGAACTAGCTTAAGCTGGGGTCAACGACAAAATTTCAAAATATAATCAACCAACATTTATGTTTCTATTGAGCATCATTCCGCTCTCACCCAACAGCGTTGCCCTGCTTAAACTTCGCTGGAGCAAAACCCCATTAAAGGCCTCAGCGCACCGCCCTGCTGACCTAGGAAGCCAAAGTGACAACCACCCCTATTGGGATTACACTCTAAGATACAATGCCTTCTGACTTTTATTCCATCGGGCGCTTATCGGGCCAGAGGTCAAAGAGCCACAACCATTGGATCACCTATACTTTGCTTCATTATATGAATCCATTCCAGAGTAATAATTAATCAACACCAAAACTCAACGTGGTTTTATTGAAGTTACCACGACCCCTTGAACTGGGCGCCTCTCGAGTGGACTCGAGGCGTCGCAGTACCAAATATACATATAAAAACAACAAACAACTATAGAAAGTAGCTCAAAATATGCGACACACCCGCACAAAATGGCCAGTGCTCAGCAAAAAGCTGAAGCTCGTGTGTTAAACAGAGCCACAGTGCTGATAAAGCCATAGCTGTCTCAATTTGAGCAAAATTGAGCTAACCAACGGTGGTGGATTAGCTATATTGCAGTAGTAGCAAATGCTACGAGCTACGCACATGGGAGGTTCCTCACTTGGACGTACAAAAACAAGGTACGTCTTCTATACCATATGGCGACCTCTAGCATCGGGCCTTGGTTCAGGCCATGATCCCCAGCGAGGAGGAGTGGCAGGCGATCGCCGTTTTTAGCTAAGGAGGCCGACCGAATCAAACAACGGCGTTCACGCCGTAGCCGTCGCCGCTGCGTTTCGGATCCCCATTTCCGGCTTCCATCGGGCGAGGGCTTGTGGTCGGCGATCAATGGGTAGCTCGCCGTCTGATCGTCCGGTAACCATCCGGACCGAACCTAAATCAGAAGGAAAGGAGTAATCAGCAAACTGTAGCCCCAGCAGGGTCGAAGCCACCAGAGACCATAGCTAATGTAATGACGGAACGGGTGGGTTTTTAGTCAGTAATAGTCTGACTGAATATCCAATGGCGGGAGATATTATTGGATGATTTTTTCCCACCCAAAAATAAAACCTACTCACGATGATAAATATACGGGGTGTGTCAAACATTGGCAAACATAAAGGATCACTCGTGGTGGAATTTTTACTCAGTTTTTTGTAATAAAAAAATGTACGTACCTACAGATTTTTTTTCTCTTCACAATACGGGACCAGACACCACTTTACCGGGGATACGTTTTTTTAGAAAAGAGCCGAAACATTTTCGAGACTCATTACGAGAAGGACTATGTACATACGGAACGCTTGACGCACAAGTCTGACACGCACTTACCCAGTTTTTTTACGTCAATTGTCTTTTACTTGACCCAATCTAGAAATCAGATACAAAACCACACAAGTAACAGCTTCATTCAAACTCATTTTCCGACGAGAACATTTCATAATTCCATTGTTTTCATTTAATTACTATACGGTAGGCGTGATTCTGGCGGGTCTCAATCTCAAAAGCTCAGTGTGTCAAGATGAGTCAACGTGAATGTAATCTTCGTTACGTGATGTTATGCGCCTACTAGCCGCGGGTTAAGGTTATAGCATTCAGTTATTAACTGAGAGTATGTGTAGACTGTTTGTGGGTTGGACTGCTGTTGAGGATTGTAATTACAGATTAATTTTAACTGAATGGTTTGTGGGAATGTTTTTTCTGGCCAAGACCTAGAGCCAAGGCTCTGCACAGCCAGCCAAATTGGCACTGCAGAATCCTGGTACGCGGTGATCTCCATCTGAACCGTACCAGGTGATTATGGCATAGGATCACTCCCCAATACGGGACGAGGCCTACGGGTAGTGAGCCAACACTAGTTTAGGACCGCGACTGTCACGTGTGTACTAGGAAACATCGGGCTGGTCAGTAAGAGTCTTATAGATCCCTCACCTCTACCGAGGCCGGAAAACGTTTCCACAGAAAAAAAATGTTCGCTAGTAGTACTTCCAGGTCCGATTGGAGTCAAAATCGGAGCATAAATTAAGACAAATCGTAAATTTCGATTTCGGGTTTTAGATCGGGACCAACAAAATAATTTATTTTTAGGTGGGGTATCAGACTTTTTCTGACTAAAAACGACCTGTATTTTTCAGTTACCTTTTGCTACAATAACGAATAGTCACGATCATGTGTAAATCGGGACGCATCCCTAAACCCCTGAAAGAGGTCACGTCCAACCAAAATCGGAACATTTGGCAAAGCTACTCGCTAATTAGGTTTAATACGCGGATTTTCGAGTCTCAATCGAAGTGGCTGTGCATTATAGTAGATAGTTCAACTTATTTGTCGTTTACTATCTATACTAATATTATAAAGCTGAAGAGTTTGTTTGTTTGTTTGAACGCGCTAATCTCAGGAACTACTGGTTCGAATTGAAAATTATATATAAGAATAGATAATTTATTGAGGAAGGCTTTAGGCTATATAACATCACGCTGCGACTAATAGAAGCGAAGAAACAATGGTAAATGTGGAAAAAACGGGGGAAATTATTCATCTTTGAGGGCTTCCGTTGCGTGCGCTGCGAAAACGGTCCAAGATACCAAAAAAATATGTAGGAAAGAATTATTCCTCTTAAAAAGGTCTAAAAAAATGTCCGCAACAGTATATGTCTATCTTTTAAGATTAACTTACTAGAACCGTTTTTATGCGAATCAAATTTAGCCAATTTTTACCGATTATTTGTTAGAGTTGTATCAACATAATAATACACCGTTAAATTTTGATCGTTTTAATCCCTTGGACCGGTGGTTTAACTAACAAAATACTACTCATTACAAGCTTGTACTTCGACGTAACATAAAAAATAAAGAAATTAGCAAATGATAAGATTATACTCGCAAAATGTATCAAACCAAAAGTTACGCGCCACGAGATAGTTACCTACGTCGTCGTCGGTCGTTGCGTATCGGGCAGCGTAGTTACCTACACGGCCCGATCAAGCATAAGGTTATTGACTCGACAGCTGATGTTTGCGTAGGTAAACAAATAAATTGATTCCAAATTTTCCTTCATACTTTTACGGGCTTAGGACCGTCATAACTGTTTTGTGCATAAGACGTCATGCCTAATAAAATAATTATGCTAAAAGCGGTAGGTAAGTACCTACATGTACAAATAAATCTCTACAGGCCTGCTAGTTATGGTGTATTTAAAAATGTGGAATCAAATTATGTACAATGATTTAAAAATAATCAAAATTATTTACAACGATTTAGAAAGAGCTATGCTAATAACGGTTGGTAGTTAAATTTCACGATAACGTAATAATTGTTCAAAATACAAACCATTCCTTTCGATACACAGTCTTGCACTTTTAATGAGATTGTCTTTTAATTTTACTAATGTGTCCCTGTCACTTTTTATCACATCGAAGGCGTCCACTATCGCACTTTTCATTTGTTCACGAATTTGATGCTCGTTTTTGTACACCAAACGTTTTACTTCACTCCACAAATAAAAATCCAGCGGGGTAAGGTCCGGACTCCTTGCTGGCCAAGCAACTGGACAACCCCGCTCAATCCAATTATCGTCAAACACTGAATTGGCGACCGAGGCCCTGAGCGTGTGTTGGAATACGCGTAATTCCGAGACGCCATTATTCGCGAGATAACACAGTGCACTCCGCTATCGTCATTACAGAAACTGACCCGGGGAAACTCCCATGACGTGTCACTATCCCTGCAGTTAGCGCGCGGGGTGCGCGGGGTGAGAGGGGCGCGCGCGCCCTGTTTGATTGGCAAGGTATACGGCGCGCGCGCCCGGGGGCGGGACTTAGTCTAAGATTGGCTATTTTTTGCGAGTCCACGTTGACCAGCGACCGCGTCAATGTTGTTACTCATAAGAATGCTGCCTACTAACGGTTCGCATTATTTATTCACTCATGCGAGAATTGATTCGAGTTATTAAAAAAAAAGTACTTTATTTTTTAATTTTATCTTTACAAATCGATAGTGTTTCATGGACCAGTTCGACCCTCCAAGGGATTAAAACGATCAAAATTTAACGGTGTATAATCTTTATCCAAATAAATGTGTTGTTGATTAAGAGTATGTAATTGTAAACAAAATTGTCTTTGACATCATTTAATTTCAACATCTTAGAAGATATTACAATTTTAAAATACTCCGATATAAAATTCACACGCGATGCGTGATGTGCAAAACTTGACGCTGCGCCTGGCCGGCGGCGAGGAGAGGGGTTGCTTGCGGGCGGCGCAGATGGGTTTTTTTATGGTAGGTAAAAATCATCCAATGACGAATCCCGCTCTTGGGCGGAGCGGGAAACAGTGTCAGATTCTTACTGACTAAACAACCTACCCCGTTCCTCCCTTGCCTTATTCCCAGAGCCCCGGTATAACGCTTTCGCACCAACCCTCAGTTGCAGGAGGCTTCGCCCCTGAAGAGCCCCACAGTTTGCTGACAACACCTTGAGGCGCGCGGAAGCAGTGCACGCCGTCGACGACTTGGTCTCGGTCTGGACTGTTACCAGACAACCGGACGGCGAGCTACCCATTGCTTACCGTCCACAAGCCAGCGTCTATGGAGACCGGATATCGGGATCGCGGCGGTGACGGCTACGGCGAGGGCGCTGTTGCCTTTGCCTTATGCGGTCGGCCTCCTCCTTTACGAGCATTACTGCTTTGCAGAAGGAGGCGACTGCTTGCCATTCTTCTTCGCTGCGAACTATGGCCTGAACCAAGGCCCGGCGCGAGAGGTCGCCGCTGCTGATCACCCCCACGAGGACACGGCGATGCTCTTCTCAAGCGGGGCACACCTCCACCGTGTGCTCCACCGTATCCTCCGGGCTGACCACACAGTGGCGACACCCGGGCGTCTCTTCCGCACGAATCCGGCGCACAGGAATCTCCTGAACTTCCCATGTCCGGTGAGAACCTGCGTCATGCGGAAGGTGAGGTTGCCGTGATAGATATCACGCCTCAAAGAGGAGACTTACCGCCGAGATTATGGCGTGCCCAAGTTGGGGTGTAGCTCTATGAAGTACTTTTAGATAATTATGTTCTTTTAAAAACTAAATTGTCTAAAATAATAACAGAAATTGACACGGGCAAAGTCGTGGGTAACAGCTATAATTTATAAAGCTGAGGAGGTTGTTTGCAAAAATAAATATGATGACCAAAATAACTATTCCACGCGGACGAAGTCGCGGGCACAGCTAGTAATATATAAGAGTATTCCGGGTATTCTCATGATAATGCCTACTTTTAAAGAAGAGATGCGTGTGTCGCTTTCGCTCTTAGTTAAAAGGGGAAAGTTCAAACGGTACCCACATACATAAAACCTATACAGATACTAAATGTGTGGGTACAGTCAACAGCAACATCAGACTACAAAAAACTGTCAAAATTCTGCAAACGATTTTCAACTCTTAACCATGATATAACAAGGTTCAAAATGTATTGGAGAAATCTGACAGATTTGTATAGTCTGATGTGTTGACCGTACCTATCTGCAGCGGACAGGAAGCCACGTAGCGACGATAATATTGTATAGACTCGGAACTGTAGGAACCGTTAGTTTTAAACTGTGTTAGCATTGCTAAGCGCAGAAGAATGCTTGCTTTTACAGTGTGCCATTGTTGACAAAGAAAGTATACAAATGTATCTAAGTAGGTCTAGTTCTGACTGGCCTGTCAGCCTAGTAGTTAGTAACCCTGACTGCTATGCCGGAGGTCGTGGGTTCGATTCCCACCCAGGACAAATGTTTGTGTGATGAGCACGATCATTTTGTTCTGTGTCTAGGTGTAATTTATCTATGATATGTATGTATTTAGAAATATATAAGTATGTTTATCAGTTGTCTAGTACTCATAACACAAGCTCTGCTTAACTTGAGACTAGACAGCGTTATGTGATGGTTGGCGAATATTATATTTGAATATTATTACATTTTTGAGGTAAGAGACGGCGCGCACTGTTCCCGTGCGCCTTGAACCCTTGAGCCCCAAGCAAACGCCGGCGTTCTCACACCTATTGTCTTTCTATCATGTCTCTAATTATGGTATTCGTAAGGTTAAGGAGTTGTCAGCAAATCGTAGAGACTCTGCAGAAGGATCGAAGCCTACTGGGGCCAAGGGTTTGCGTCTGAAAGGAAGACTCGGCCCTGGAATGAAAGGCAACGTTGGAACGGGGTGGAGAAGTTTTATTTTTTCACAACTTCAAGGGACCGCAGACTAGAGTTATATGGTTTCAATTTCAACTCGATACCTTTACTACTTCCCGAGACAAAGGGTCTTAATAGACAGACAGACGCACAACAAAGTAATTCTATAAGAGTTCCGATGTTTCTTTAGAGGTACAGAACCTTAAAAAAGGTACCATAATCTGGTAAGAACATTTTGCTATGCAACATCCGTTCTAATGTACCAATCGTTAAGTAAAAGTATGTCCCATTCTAATTACATACTTCTATGTAATACACACAACATAAGCGCACCAAATCCCACGGTAAATCACTTCGAAGGCAAAGATAAATGTTTCTGTATATACAAGGCTTCTTGCACTGTGTAACGATGTCCTACAATCTCTCTCTCTCTCGTTCTAATGAAGGTGTTAGAGAGGGAGGAGGGATGTATTGTTTTAAGTCGTGGGAAATCTTCTGAGTCATTGCTCTGCTTGTAAGGAAAATGACCCTCAGATGTGTCTCTTTACCATAAAGACTCAAGGATTGTCGTTTTCCTGCGATTGATAAAGTACAATGGAATTGCTGTTTTAACAAATGTCGTTGATAGTTGTAGATTTATCTTCTTTTGTAAATACTGACTGAGTATTTTTCTTTTGAGATGTGAGAATCATTTAATGAGTTTCTCGCTATGGGATGGGGCAGAAGGCCATGTTAAACTTTTATTGATTAAAACGACAACTTAAAGCCTATTACTAGCCTTGAAGACACGTAAAGTCTTCAAGGCTAGTGGAGATAGCCTCTTAATAAACTAGTGCGCATCACCATTAACGATTTCATTACTGCTTACCATCAGGTGGGATTGCAGTCAACCACATAGCAATTAAAAGACAAAACTTCAATACTCCATTTGAGATTCCATTACCTACATAGGTTAAGTTTGTTCGGAACCTTTAGAGCGCGAGTCCGACTAACACTTGCTCAGTTTTTTAAGGTTCTATACGTAAGTTGGCAAAAACGGAACCCTAGGATCACTTAGATCTCATCCTGTCCATCTATAACAAATCTGTCCAACGTATGAAGGTGATATTAATATTAATTAAATTCTCAGATCGGCAATCCTAAGCTAATGAAATTCAATAACACGTGTGATCTCTTTCGATATCATAGTATCTAGGCCCAGAACAGCCTAGCTCAGTTGTTGCTTGCCTCAGTCAATGAAGCACCGACTGCATACTAACCATTCGAGCACAACGGACTTGCTATAAATCAATTTGTTACTATATTTATTGCAAAACTAGGTATGTTTATTCATGAATTGACATAATTGGGTGTGGTCATGGCGGCGTCGCTTTGTCTGCAGTGCGTTTTGTAGCTGTGTGTGTATGGTGTGGTGCAGGTAAGGTATTGTCAAAAATGGGTGCCATAGTGGCAGGGTTTCTTTATGGTGCGAAATCATCTAACGGTTGGAGTGTAGCCTTAGGGGCGCTATGGTGCGAGGAAAATTTTCACCAAAAAAAATTGCATTACTTACCTTGGGTAGAGCAGGGACTTATAAATTATTTTTTTTTGTGAGTTCCTAGTACAAGCTTAGGGGCAATATAAGCAGTGAAGCAAAGCAAAAAAATAAAAATTAATTGTAAAAACAATCCCAATTTTTTTTACCAATATATTTTTTTGCTTCTTTGCTTTTCGTAGTGCCCCTAAGCGTATACTCCGCTTCTAAAAATCCACCCCTAAGACGACCCACTGACCCATCTAAGTGGGACAGCGTGTCAGGCTTTTACTGACTAAAATTACACCTATATTTTCCTTCTTTGCCTTTTTCGTTCTAGAAACACAAGTTTCCTTTTCAGATGTCAATCAAAGACCCGTAGGGTTCAGCCTACGGCTTTGGCTCGCGTTTGACCACAATCTGACCTGATGATAAGCAAAGATGTGACCGACGACGGAGCACGCTTTCCCAAAAGTAACCTATTCACTATTACCTCGAGGTCGTGGTGGTCTCTCTAAGGAGCGTCACCAAAAAGAAGAAAATAGTCTTTATAGGAAGGGCAGTTATCTCCCAGGGCACGACCTCAAATGCGGAGGCACCGGCGGTTGTCTTCGAGCCATAAGCACAGGTTTATGACGGTGAAACTAACTAGTTCCCGATTTACAGACAAGTTCTACTCATTTCATCTCCATAGTTTGATACTGGATAGGCCTGCTGGAGAAATCGCTCCATTACCCGAATCTTAGACGAAACCCTGTGACCCTCAACGGTAGGAAAAGCACTTCCACTCACCTGGATGTTGGTTAGGAGTTGACGAGAGATTCCAGCGACGGAGCCCTTCGACGTGAGCGCGATAGGGCTGGCCGACCAGTTCTTCTCATGAACTCACAAACGTTAACCACTATCCTCCAAGTTAGGCAGGATTAATCTTAAGTGATAAAACAGCGAACTTCTAGCAAGGCGTTATTTAGATCTTTTATTTCACGTACCCTCGTTTAGGTATGTGAAATAAAATCTTTGCACATCGACACGTTTATTTTTTGAACATTGGTTTCTGTTCTAATTGGCACGTTCGTCGACCAATAAGGGAGCCGCGCTCGCGAGTTTTGGCTTTGCCGATGATGGCGGTAAATTTGTATTTAAGGAAGGAACATTTTTGATAGGAACAATTTCGGAATAGGTCTGTACAGATACCTTTCTTATTAGACTGATAAATCTATACCACTTCAGTAATATAGCAGTGTTTTTTATTAAGTAGGTACTTATTTGTTCAAACGTAGTGGAGTGCCAACTAGGTACTTATGATTTGTATGAGATTTGAGATTTGAATGTATACATTTTTTTTAATGCTTTAAACTAGTGCTTGATGCGACCCCACCTGATGGTAAGCAGTGATGCAATCGTTGATGGTAAGGCGCACTAGTTTATTAGGAACCTATTCTTCGTTTCACCACAATTTGCTTACTTATATTCAGTATGCCAAAATATCTTCAAATTAAAATCCGCGTACATCAAAGGACTGGAAAAATTGGTCTCCCCGTCAGATTGTAATTTAGGTGTCTACAAGGCTAGAGTAAATAGGCTCTTAATCAACTAGTGCGCCTCATCATCAACGATTGCATCACTGCTTACCATCAGCTGAGATCGCAATCAAGTACTAGTTTTTATCCACATTTTAAAAAAATATTACACAATTGCAAATTAAATTGCTTTGTGAAGGCAGCGAAAGCGACCGATATTCCTTAGTGGTGCGAGGCTGAAGTGTATGCTATTTCTAGACTATCATCATCAGCCTTTTTAATGTTCCCACTGCAGGGACATAGGCCTCCTCTCTATTAGAGGGAATGGGCCATAATCCACCACGCGTGCCCAGTGCGGATTGGTGGATGTCACACGTCTTCGAATTTTTGGTTCTAGGACATGCCGGTTTCCTCACGATGTTTTCCTTCACCGTTTTGAGAGCAGTGGTGATGAAATAAATTACACAAAAGTAATGCGCCTGGTTGGGTTTGAACCCGTGACCTACAACTCGTAAGTCGGGGCCTTTACCACTCGGCCTATCTTCTAGACTAATGTGGTCCTAAATGTAGGTCTCGAATCGTTTGGTAGTGATTAATGACCAAAAGAAAAAAGTACTACTACATGGTTCTAGATTGATAGAAAAACATGTCACCTAATACGTCTTTAGTACCTGCTTTTGTGGGTCGCAACTTGATGTTATATAACCGATACTCAACCTATAACCTGGCTGTCTCACACCACAGCCACACAGCAGTGCTATTTTCCAAGAAAATAGCCATTAGCGCAGCTCAGGCTTAGCGATGAAATCTAAATATGTATTGGAACAATTTTTCAGCTGCAGTCTTTCCGTCCGATTATAATTTGGGTGTCTTCAAGGCTAGAGTGATTAGGCTTTTAACAGACTAGTGCGCCTCACCATCAACGACTGCATCACTGCTTATCATCAGGTGGGATCGCAGTCAAGCACTAGTTTAAGGCAAATAAAAAAGAATAGAAGGCAATAGGTTTGCAGAGAGCGTTCGCTTGGGGCTCAGGAGTTTAATATCTAACCCACTGTTTGATGCATCTCTTCAGAAGACCAACGTTAAGGTAGTTTTAAGTGTTCTAATGTACGAATTTATGTTTATGGTGTACTTACAATAAAGTGTATATCTATCTATCTATCTAAGGACCATATTAGTCTAGAACTATCATCTACTTAAGTCTCGCAACAGCTATGAATATCGGTCGCTTTCGCCGCCTCCACAAAGCATTCCGAACTGACACTTGTAAATCGATAATTACAAAACTGAAACACTGGACGCTCATTTAGATCAAAGGCAATTCAGTTCGCGATTGCATTCGGCGATAAATTAATGAAAACAAAAAAAATGGTTGCGCCATGCATTTGCATAGCTAACCTGTTTTTATACGTCATCTATAATGTTTATATATAGTTGTTTAACTCTTCTGTATGTGTGTTTGTCACCTAACTCCTTAAACAGCTTGACCGATGTGAATAAATTTTTGTGGTTTTTTTTTTATGGCAGGCAAAAGAGGCGGAACGAGCCGGAAACAGTGTCAGACTCTTACTGACTAAACAGCCCACCCCGTTCCTTCTTTTCTCTTCACACTGGGGGGCCAAGCCTTGCTTTCAGAAAGAGAGACTACTGAATGCAGTTAACACGACTGCAATAGAACTGCAGTCATGTCAACTGCATCCAACTGCAATTTGCGGTTGATGTGCAGTTGAAATGCAGTCCGTCTGTTTAGAACCTATATGAAATTTGCACAAAATCGGTCGAGCAGTTCTTCATTTATCACATTTTTCTGTTGCCGGGAGCGAAGTCGCGGGCAAAAGCTAGTAATGAAAAAATTATAAAAATATATTTTTACATTTTTCTTGTGATCATAATTTTAATTACTACAATAACGGGACCACAGAACTCGCATTGAGATAACAAAACACTTGTCGCACAAGCAAATCCGCAGTCCTAAGCTAGTTCAGCACATACATTCCCGCGCTTCATACGCCAATCACAAGCCAGTGTCGCGCTGAAAGAGTGCGCGAGCGCACGTTCCGCTTTCATTACTAAAACTACGTTCGAAAATCGAATTTGACAGTTTTGTGTGTTTTTTTTTTTTAAATAGTGTTTAAGTTTAGTGTTTAAATATTTTTTTTTGTGGATATTTAACCTCTTTTGTTTGGAGTGGAGTTTCTTTTTTAAGGTTGGTTTTTTTTTGTTTTTACTTTGGGTGAGGTAATGTTAATGATAAATAACTTCGGTGTTTCGAAATGTTTTTGTTATGACTCGTAAGTCTGGGTCAGTCGTATTATTTACGAGTTGTTTTTAGTTTTGTAGTAAGATTTCGACAGTTTCTTTTTTGTGACTGAGAAAATTATGTTATGGATTTTAGGAATATTTTTGTGATGTTTAAGTTACAGTATATTTATACGCTTATAGGGAGGCCTTTGCCCAGCAGTGGGGCAGCGCAGGCTAGCTATAATATAATAATACGCTTATAATATTGTTAAGTAAGACATAGAACTTTCAACTCGATTTTTTTTTTCATTTTAAATTTTTTTTATTAACTTAAAATTAACTATTCAGAAACCAGTCTATTGATAAATTCAAAATGTGACTTCACTTCCTAACTTAAAAACACACTAAACACTTGCTTGTATTAACTTTAATTAACTTGACCCAGTACACAAAAGTAATTAGCCACATATACCTAATACATACCTATATGAATAATTCATAAATTATGAATATAAATGGCCTTTTCCAACATCATGGCTTGAATTTGTTGCAACACATTTATTTACATACAAAAGACATCAACGAGCATCCTCTTCTAATAATGTGAAATAGTCTAAATATTTTGATACTTGATTAAACGACGTTTTTAATCACGATATAATATGATATAAATAAACGGGGGTGAAAAAGCAACACCTGCGGGTTGCTTTAGCGCCCAGCCTGGTACGACAAATACAATCAATTTTAGCGAGAGCAAATTCAAGCACTTTTCCGCACTGGTGCTAAAAACAGTAAACTGTGTACCTACGTATCTAAAAGTGATAGGAGTAGTTTGGAATTAGAATCTATGATAAGATTGTAATTCCAAAACCCATGCTTCCTCAATATAGTTCGTGTTTAGACACTGCCGTTAGGGTGCCTTAAATTAGCTGCAAAGTGCCGCGCGACGACCCTTAATATTAGAGAATATATGAAACTGATAAAAAAAAAAAATTAACATCTATCTATTCCTTTGTACGTTTGTTGAGCATCAACACCTGGGCTGTCAGTTCTCTACCGGTTGCAGTTCCATTTCAGGAAGTGCTAATTGGAATTGCATAATTTAATTCCGCTAAGTCTTATGCTAAGGAATGGAATTCCTGACAGCCACAAAATGTACAATCTGGAAGTATAACCTGGAGGGTCTTTGTTTCAAGAGATATTAGGTTACTTCTAAGCAAGTGTGCTCCATGTCGATCACATCATCGTTTACCATCTGGTGAGATAGTTGTCATCATTTCAGCCAATAGACGTCCACTGCTGGACATAAGCCTCCCCAAATTGTCGCCATAATGAACGATTCTGTGCATCTTGCATACATTGGATACCCGCAACCCTTGCTAGGTCATCAGTCCACCTTGTTGGAGGCCTTCCAACACTGCGTCTTCCGATACGCGATTGTCACTCCAGAACCTTTCAACCCCAACGCTCATCCGTTCTGCGAGCAATGTGCCCTTCACATTGTCACTTAAGCTTGGCGATTCTTTGGGCTATGTTGGCAACCTTGGTTTTCCTGCCTGAGATAGTGATCAAGAGCGAGTTTATTAAATTTAAAAAAAAATGGAGTGAAAAAATTTTTTTTTCTCTCTTTATTTCAACAACTGCTAAAAGTTTACTAATGAAACCAACAACAGCGCCCACGCAGTGCTTACGATCATTAAACCAACAACGTAATGTCGTAAGAACCACAACCGTATACTTATCAATCATTTATTTACTCATTTGGGCGCAATAAGGCGCAATAACTAGTGTTTGCGATAGTTGATAAGTCTTTGACGTTGATATGCAACTACGTTTGTTTTTATGGTAGGTAAACATCATCCAATGACGATTCCCGCTCTTAGGTAGAAACAGTGTGAGACTCTTACTGACTAAAAAACCTACCCCATTCCTTCCTTGCCTTATTCCCAGGCCCTGGTGTTGTTACGCTTTCGCAACAACCCTTGGTCCAGGAGGCTTCGACCCTTAAGGCCCCTACAGTAATTTGCTACTACGTGTGTTAGGCAGAATTAACAAAGGCGTTTGATTATGGTAAAATTGACTTATGGAAGAATTTCTTTTCATAAATAAAAAACCATAGCATCAGTCTTATAATGTTCTCACTGCTTGGACACAGGGCTCCTCTCTAGGAGAGGGAATGGGCCATAATCTGTCACGCGAGCCCAGTGCAGTTTGGTGGATGTCAAATGTCTTCGAACCTTTAGTTCTAGGATATGCCTGCACGGTGTTTTAGGTTCCTTACTACATTTTCATTCACCGTATTGAGAGCAGTGATGATTAAATAAATTACACAAAATAATAAAATAAATAATAGAGTAGTTATAATTTTAATACAAGTGCAGAAAATTGTCACTGCGACCGAGGCGGAATTCGCACGAGCTGTAGGCGAGTTTGTTATGGAGCCGAGGGCTGCTGTCACTTTGCACGTGCAAAAAACGTTTTTCAGGACACTTTCGACTTGCAAAGTTGACTTGAGCCCAGTCTAATACGATCACTAATTTTATTGTATTACCCCCGTCACATATTTTTCCGTACAAGTACGGATCTACGGAACTACCCCCTACCCCCTAACGGACTTGAGGCCCTCCTCAAGCCCTCTACCGTAGGGACCCTGCAGAAAGTTCGAAGCCAACTAGGGCCAAGGGTTCGCGTCTGAAAGGAAGGGTCTGGCCCTGGTATATATGGCAACGTTGGAATGGGGTAGGTTGTTTAGTCAGCAAGAGCCTGACATTGTTTCCCGCTCCGTCCATGGGCGGGATTCGTCATGGGATGATTTTTACCTACAATAAAAAAACCCTCCATTATAATAGTGTCAGAATAGTCTATCATTAATTTCATAATTTATTGTTGATTTTGACAAGTTTAGTAGGTAATCTACTAATTATAACTACTTGTGTCATTGTAACTTGATCCAATGATCAACCAATGACACTCCATTGAAAGAAATGGCATAGAATGGTAATCTCTTACATAATAACAAATGAATGTCTGACGTATGCCGTTACTCAGCTAAAATTTTGACAGTTCATTTGATCAGTGACTTACCATTAGAACATGATTGTGTAGTCAATCTACACTAATTTAATAAAAAGGTAAAGTTTGTTTTTTTGTTTGTAGGAGCTAATCTCTGGAAAGCTGTTTTACTCCTGAGTTACATAGGCTATATTTTATGTACGCGGGCGAAGCCGCTGACAAAAGCTAGTTCGTTATAAGACGGCTCGTACCACAACTCTATTACGAGACCACTGACCGACAAATAATCTGCCATTATAAATTAACAGATTACGAAGTTTTAGTAAAATGATGATGGAATCGTGTTCAAATGACGATATTACTAAAATAGCAGACTTGGGCCCCAGGTCATCGGCCTTCCTTGTGGGAGGCCTGCTAAGTCTGCATCTTTCGGTGCGCGGTATCAACCCAGAACCTCTTGGCCCCATCGTTCATCGGTTTTGAGAGCAATGTATGCACTGCTCACTGCCACTTAACCACTCCCAAAGTTTACCCACTGCCACTTAATTTGGGCAGTTTTTATTTTATTATTGTTATTAATAAGCTCGCGTTTGACTACTATTTCATCAGGTATGGTAAGCGAAGAAGTGATCGACGATGGAGCACGTTTACTTAGAAGTAACCTATTCACTCTTGACTCAAAGACTCCTAGGTAGATTCTTCGGGTTAGTCTTAGTAGTAACACATGAGTATTAAGGCATTTGTAGCGAAATAAAATAAAAAATAACACTTTTCCACCACTAATACGTTTAATTTTGGTTTGAAAGATGTAAAATATTAAACAACATAAAACAAGTGGAAAACAAAACTGTTGCCAAATATTTATTTATTTATTAAAACTTTATGCACATAACACTGTACAAAGGCAGACTTAATGCCTAAATAAACAAGTATGCAAATATGTGTGACAGAATGAACAGAACTTAGTTAGTGTTAGCGGGACTTTTATATTGAAAATAAAACTAATTAAAAAGAAACCCTCTTCCCCCGTTTCTTTTCCCTTTGCCGGAGTCTGCGTTTCCTGGTGGCTACAATCCGGGAATCTTTAAGTCAAGAGTGAATAGGTTTCTTCTATTACTTCTTTGAAAGCGCGCTCCATCGTCGACCACATCGTCGCTTTCCATCAGGTGAAATAGTGGTCAAGCGCGAACCTATAAAAAAAAGATACTATTATAAGTAATAAAGTGAACAACTGTGACGATTTTGTGATGTTACGTTACGTTTATTTACAATTAATTAAAGCTCGTATCGTCTTAAATTATATACCCATTACAACTCTCAACGTAACGCGTTGCAGATTAGTTCTGGTCGAGAGAGAACGCGTAACATCGCTGCTAATCACACGTTTGTCGACTTTTAACAAGATATAGCTTTTACCTACGGTTTTGATTGCGTGGTTTGTCTTGTAGCTTCATCTATAGCGCCACATAAGAACTACAAGAATCCTGTATCGCGCAATCAAAGTTCTACGTGCTATTTGAGCATACAGAACAGCCCGAAGTCAACTATCGGGCAGTCCACCAGGCAATAACACCTGTCTAGTCGGAGGATCCTGCCTTTTTAACAGAGTTATGTGGGAGTTTACTCTCTGTTCCAAATACCTCCAAAGTCTAACAAGGCCTGATCATTTTTATCTCCTGGATGACGGCTGGTGGAGGCCTGTTTAACAGTGGACATTTTTCGGCAAAAATTATGATAGTGAGGACGATTTTTTTTTTTTTTATGGTAGGTGAAAATCATCCAATGACGAATCCCGCTCCTGGGCGAAGCGGGAGACCAGTGTCAGACTCTTACTGACTAAAAAACCTACCCCGTACCTTCCTTGCCTTATTCCTGGAGTCGAGTGAGGACGATAGCTCCCGTTTTTAATAAAAAATCGGGGGTTGTGGTTGTGACTGTTCAATTGGTGTACATTTATTTTGTAATGTCGTAAGCATCCGCTAAGTACAGTACCTATAGTACGGCCGTTGGATCTTGTCGAGTCTGAGGTTAGGCTCTGCGAATTTGTAGTTTATGACAGATGCCATAGATAAAATATGTAATTTAATTGAGACCAAGGCAACTGGCATATGTGGCTTTTCAGCCTAGTATCTATGGTGCAACAATAAAACAGATTGTAATGTTACGTTGTGATTTGGGCAAAATAAACACTTTTTCTTTCTTTCTTTCAATTTTAGCACTTGAAAATTCGTACAAAAATATAGCTTTTAAAAAAATAAAAAAAAACCGGTGGTAATTCACGGGTGTCCGCACATCTATTGTCTTTTAATTGTGTCTGTAATTACGGTAGTTAACACCTTTCGACTACCGTAATTACTACTTACCTTTAGGATTTGACATAACTCAGCAAGGTACATTTAAAGTTACCGTTTCCCAATCAACAAAGAATCTAATCACAAATGAAACCATATCTATAAAGCGCGAGCCGTACGTGATTGATGAAAGTGTGAGATGTGATAACAGTACTGCAGTGTAGCGCTAGGGGGAACACACCGTGAGTTATGTGGTGTACGGACTACGGTTGATACGGTATGTACCGTAGATACATTCGCAATATGGTAGAAGCATAGCTATTTTATGGGTACAAAAATCGCGATCGATTTTCATATGTAGGCATTAACACAGAATACTTCTATTTATTTTATACTAGCTTTTGCCTGCGGCTTCGCTCGTGGCGAAAATGTGATAAATGAAGAATCGCTCGACCTATTTTGTGTAAACTTCACATAAATTATCTACTAAATACTCCGAACAAAGTTTAAACATTTGGTTTGGATAGGTGACCCCGTTTTTGAGTTATAAAATAACGAAAAGTGTTATTGATTTTTATTTGTTTCAGTAGGTACAATGGTACAGTACGGACGTCGGCGGTTCTTGGCGAGTCTGAAGTAAAGCTCTGCGAATTTCAGCGCTTGAAAACTCGTAAAAAAAATTAATGGTTTAAACAAAATACAATTTGCAGTTGTTATTGCTGTTAGGAACTGTTATTGGCGTTTATTTTAAACCTTGTATTTTTGTACGAGTTTTCAAGCGCTAAAATTCGCACAGCCTAACTTTAGACTCGCCAAGATGCGACGGCCGTACTATAAGGTGCCTTATTCAATGTTTTCCCATGGTCTAAAAGGCTTACAATTCTCTCGTGGCATCCTTGAGCTTGTTGCCTTCATTCTGTTTCGTTTGTAGGTACTGTAACTATAACTGCCCTTTCTATGCTTTGTACTTTGTTATAAAGGCCGTCTGTGGCGATTATAGGAGGTTTAATTTTTATTTTACTTTGTTGATACCATATATATACTTAGGATAGGACTAACTTTGGCCTTATCCCTTTTAGTCACAGACGCCCTGGACGTTACCAATAGCGACAATTGATGCGTGAGGATATCCGTTCCCTCACGGCAGCGACCATTACCTTCAATAGCATCTTTACTTAGTAGAAGGAGGCGACCGCCCCGGACCATGGCCAGCCCAGAAACAGGGCCCGGTCTCAAAGATCACCGCTGCCAAACGCCTCAATGAATGCCAGATTTGTGTGGCCAGTATTTGTACGAGTCACGAATATACGATTATACAAAAGCCGTTTAGTAAAGTTGGAAAAGTAATAAACATCACAATGGCGTTGAATTACGTATTCTACCTTTGTATGACAGCCAGACGGCAAGCTATCCCAAGTCGTCGACGGCGCGCACTGTTCCCGCGCGCCTCAAGGAGCTGTCAGCAACTGTTGAGACCCAGCAGGGTCGAAGCTTAGGGCCAAGGGTAGATGCAAAAGCGGAACACCGGAGTCCTGGAAATAAGACAAGAAGGAACGGCGGGTCGTTTAGTCAGTAGAAGTTTGCCATTGTTTCCCGCTCCGCCTATGTGATTTTCACCTACCATAAAAAACCTATATAAGTAAAGTTAATCTACCATTCTGACGTTCATACAAATACCGGATATGTATGTCTTGTATTTGCACTAGACACGCACCTCCGCTTACACAATAACACACGTAGTAAAACTGAAAAACTTACAAACAACATCACTGCGTTGGAATACGTTCCGCCACTTTCTTCTGTCAATATTTAAAGAACAAGTGTCAATGTTGAAGTATTGCTGAACTAGTGGGCGAAGGCGATAAAGAATGTTACAAATATTGGTTCATTCTTTAAATAGCGTAATAGTAAACATTGCTTAGTAGATAGATAGATAGATAAATATATTCTTTATTATTTTTTATTTATAGGTTACTAACTATACTAATAAAGTAAATAAGAACTTTTTGTTACTAATACCTATACTAACAATCTATGGACTATTATGGGTCTGAAATAAAGAAATTTTATTTATTTATTTATTGTATACCAAAAAAAAAATAACTGTAGTAGTTAATTAATGTAAGATTCACTTCTAGTAAATGTCAATCTTCTTTAATTCTTTATTGTACACCAAACAGTATATCAAAAAGAGGATTACAATATACAGGGTGTTTGGTACATCGTTTGCCAAATTGATTTGGCCGACAGGATAGATCATTTGCTATATCTTCAGCCCCAATAAATCATTCCTTGCCACACCGGTTTTTTTTAAACATGTTTTTAACTTTTATTCTGAAAAACACCGGATTTCAACATTTAAGCTTACATAAATAAAAAAGTTATTAGTCTATCCAACAAAATTTATTTTTATATTTAAGTGTACTGTTATATGGTTCTATGAAATCCAAAATTACTTGCTAGTAACGTGTAGTTTTTCTATAAAAAACCTACAAAGTGTATGGGATATGACAAAATAATTTTAAAACTCAACTTTAAATATCTATTAAAAAAAAAACTAAAAGCGTTGGAGATCTTCGAATTTCTCAAAAAGTTCTCTAGTTAATGCCCTTTCCAACGGTGTGCAATATGCTAAAAAAAATCTTTTATTAACTTCACTAACTGGCTAAATGTGCACCCAAATCACAAAAGGCAGATATTTTATATTACGGTAAATGCACTAAGAAGTTAAAGAAAAAAAAAATAACTTGCTCTAAGTAGGTAGATATTGATATCTCATTTTTACGCACATTATTTTTTTTTTTTTTTACAAAAGGTATTAACTTTCCTCAAACTTGAAATAAAAATTTATTTCACAAGCAGGTACTAAAATCACAAATCTTGTTCAAATTGGGTGCCATTGTTTCGTATACATACGCGACATCTTTCTCTTATCTCGAGTTGTAATTCGAAGACGAATTTCTGCTTTAACGGTCACATCATCATCAGCCTTTTAATGTTCCCACTGCTGAGACACAAGCCTCCTCTCTAGGAGAGGGAATGGGCCTTGACCCACCACGCGGGCCCAGTGCGGGTTGGTGGATGTCACATGTCTTTGAATTTTTAGTTCTAGAACATGCCGGTTTCGTCACGATGTTTTCCTTCACTATTTTGAGAGCAGTGGTGATGAAATAAATTACACAAAGTAATGCGCCTGGCTGAGTTTGAACCCGCGACCTACAAACTCGTAAGTCGGGGCCGTTACCACTCGGCCACCACTGCTCCGTTTAACGGTCACAAAAGCCGTCTCAATATGTTACACTTAATCATCTCTCGTGTCAACTTCCGTCGCATAAACCAGTTCTTTGGCCCGACTCCCGACATAAAAGTCCAGCGGAGTTAGGTCTGGTGAACGTGGAGGTCATGGAATAGGGCCATCTCTCCCAATCCACGAGTCTGGAAATGCGTCATTTAGGAATTGCCTTACAGTTCATCGCCAGTGAGCGGGACAACCGTCATGTTGAAAGACAAAAGACCTGTCTTCATTGAAAATTGGCAGCTCAGATAACAATAAGGGCAGCTCTGTTTGAAGAAATTCAAGATAATTATCCCCGTTGAGGTTATCAGGTAAATAGTGCGGTCCAACCACATGATTTGCAATTACTCCTGCCCAAACGTTCACACTGAATCGTCTCTGAAATGACCTCTGTCTTTTTACATTTAGCCAATTAGTGAAGTCAATAAAAGGTTTTTTTAGCATATTGCACACCATTGGAAAGGGCATTAACTAGAGAACTTTTTGAGAAATTCGAAGATCTCCAACGCTTTTAGTTTTTTTTTTATAGAAATTTAAAGTTGAGTTTTAAAATTATTTTGTCATGTCTCATACACTTTGTAGGTTTTTTATAGAAAAACTACACGTTACTAGTAAGTAATTTTGGATTTCATAGAACCATACAACAGTACACTTAAATATAAAAATAAATTTTGTTGGATAGACTAATAACTTTTTTATTTATGTAAGCTTAAATGCTGAAATCCGGTGTTTTCCAGAATAAAAGTTAAAAACATGTTTAAAAAAAACCGGTGTGGAAAGGAATGATTTATTGGGGCTGAAGATATAGCAAATGATCTATCCTATCGGCCAAATCAATTTGGCAAACGATGCACCAAACACCCTGTATATGTAGAAAGGCGAGCTTAACTCAAAGTTAAGTTTTCTTCCAGCAAACCTGACCTGTGTGATAATTGATTTTATTTTGTAAGTAGGTTTTTACAAACTCTTTTACACGTCAATTTTTTTTCGTCTTTTGATACTAGATGATGCCGGTATTTTCTAACTGACTACCCTGAGAAGAAACACCGAAACAAACTCAGGGCACCTCAGGGGTCAAAGTCTCTTTTAAAGTCCATACACAAACATGTAATGGTCAAATCATATGAGAACCATACGGATTGGAGTCTGAGATGGATGTTAGAAAGAGATTAAAAATTTTCCAGTGTACAATTTAAAACAATAAAACAAAAAATAGGAATTAAACAATACATAAACAGACTTATCTAAATACAAAAATACTATTAAATCATTATATAGTATAAAACAAAGTTGCTTACCGCTCTCCCTATGTATGCTTAGATCTTTAAAAGTACGCAACGAATTTTGATGCGGTTTTTTTTTTATAGATAGAGTGATTCAAAAGGAAGGTTCATGTGCATAATATTTTCAATATCAGTACCCGAGCGAAGCTGGGGCGGGTCGCTGGTACATAATAAGTGTTGAATGTGCGTCATTCCTGATCATCTCCTTATTAAGAAAAGGTGATGGGATATGATGACTATTTTAATACAATGCATCATAAAAACCGCATATAATAATATATGCATGCACAGTGCAATATCTATAGATACAATTCAGTACCTAACTATCGTTTATTCTAGTCGATAAGTTTTATCTCGACTGGAATCGGCGACCCTGAGGTCTGGAAGCGAACATTCCACCGCTGAGCTATTTAGGTCAGATTTGATATAATAGATAAAGTATAGCTACTAAGGGAATTTATATTTTTTATCTTAAGCTGACTTTGGCAGGTAATTCCAGTGTATAACTAGAAATTCTTCTACAATTCAGGCTGCGTGATGTTGTTGTTGTTTGTTGAGATGGATGGATTGTGTGAGGAGTGATATCAAAGAAAAGGGAGTTAGTGATAGTTTGACGGGTGACAGGACAGAGTGAGGGAAAAAAGCAAGTTGCGTCGACCCCAAGTAATATGGGATAAGGGTAGGATTCAGGCTGCTTGTTTGAAATTGCAGAATTGCAAACGCAAATGCATTGCAGAAGCGAGGAATGCTCAAACGGTACTAATATTTAAAAAAATATATGAAAAAGCAACCTTTCTCTTTAATTTTTCTTCTCCTTTCTAAATCGTATATTTAATGTTTCTATCTGGTGCTCATATGCTTATGCTTATAACATAGCATAATCCTATATAAAAAAAAACACAAAATAACTTCATGGAAAATGTCAAGAAGTGTTTTTTTCGCGAAGCCCTTCTTCTTTTTCTAAAATTTTATATATGATATTTAAAATAGTAAACTAAATTACTCCTAACATCAGCTATCTATCAATGAAGGTCTCGCCAAAATCAGTCCAGCCATTTCGAAGATTACCTGTCAAAAGGCAGACAGTTTTTTTTAATTTGCATCTTCGAATATACTTTTATGTGCGGTGGTATTTTTTTTAATTGGTATATTAGTGAGACTGAGATTTTATCTGATAACTCCACTAGTTTATTAAAAGCCTATTCACTCTAGCCCAGAAGACACCCAAATTATAATCGGACGGGAAGGCCGTAGCAGGTAAATTGTTGTCCTTCAATGTTTTATTACCTGACAACACTACATAACCCAACGATTCAATTTAATTTATACATATATGTTTTTTTTAATACATGTATGTACTGTGCGTTCCAAATAAGAATAGGATCGATAGCCAGGATGTGACGTCACGCCGTACTGTCAAATCGAAGATATTTTTGCAAAATTTAAGAACACGAAGATGAGTAAAATTGAAAAACTATATTCTGATAAATTAAATTTTTCGTAAATAAACTCAATTTTAAAAATATCCAGTAAATGGTAACGTCACAACATGGCAATCGATTCTATTCATTTGGAACGCATTGTAGATGTATAGAACCAACAAGATTTCTGTCGCATTGTTGATCGTCAACGTCTCGGTCTTCATGAGTCATCGCGTTGATTATAATTTTAATTATGACTCGACATTTTGTATGTACCTAATTACTTTTGTGTAAATAGTCTGCATTCAGAGCCCTCGATTGTGTATCTGTTATAGAAACACAAGCCTCCAACAGTTGAAACTGTTGAAAGTATTTTTTTTTAATTATATAAACTACTTAGAGCTTGATTGCGATCCCGCGTAAGCAGCGAGGCAATAGTTGACGAGGAAGCGCACTAGTTTATTAAAAGGATATTCACTCCAGATTTGAAAAAAAAACATTATAATCGAACAGGAAGACCGCAGCTTTAGTTGATCTTTAACCTTTCAAAGTCCTATCCACAAAAAAAAAAAATAGCTCGTATTTCCCCCGATAAGCATGACTCCCTTCATTCCATTCAACAGCCATGACTATTCGCATCTTCTAAACAAATTATTCGTTTTGAAAAAAATGTTTACCAAAAGCCCTGCTTCAAACGCCACAAGATACGGACAAAGTCCAATCACCTAAAATTTAATAGCAATTGATTGTGCAATTAATGAAATATGTAGGCATTATCGGCCATAAAGATATTACGGAAATAAACCACGTAATAAAAGCATACCATACGATCATTAAGTTCATGGGCGATCACAAATTCGTACTATTGTATCGTTGGGCAATAATATTCTTTGGTTTTGGACAATTCACATGTTGTAAATGGCCGTTGTTTACGTCAATCTTCAAGATGAAAGAGAGGGGAGGACCTAGTTTGTATGTCAACATTAGAGTTAAGGCTCTTGCAAAGAACCTGATACTATTTGCCTCTAAAAGAATACTTTTTTTTGGACCATTAAGCAATATACCTAACTATACTGATACCTACCGAAAGTTGTGGTGGTCGAAGCCTCTTGGGGCCAAGTGCAAAACGTTACCCGGGACCCTGCAACCTAAACAAGGAAGGATCAGGAGTGGAATTTTTAAGTCGGTAAAAGTCTGACACTCTACTGCCTCATCCAGAGGCGCGGAGATGTCATTGGATGATTTTAACCACCTACAAAACCCCTTACCCTTCGCATAATTTGTGAATAGCATTTCTGTAAAATCACGAATAGGTATGCTACAACACCAAAAAGTATTTTTTAAGATACTTTGAATTATCCTAATGTATTCGAAGCTTCCAAGTATTGTGAGACAACAGGACCATTCATTCATGTCAAACTCTCGTAGTTTTTCCTCTACGTATCGTATTCTAGTAAAAAACAAAAAAAAATTACGTCATTCACGAACGAGCCTTGCGATGTTGAGTAAATGCAAATGTTTGTTGACTCATAGCATTAGTATGCTGCCTGCGTAGGCGACAGTATGTGCCCAATTTACATTGACACTTGCCCGCGGCGCTGCTAGCAAAGGGGCCCATTAAAATCTTGTACTAACAAGCGTAGTTCTTTTTTCTGCCACGGATAATGCTAAACTGGTTTGTGAGTAAGCCAAAGTTAAAACAATATTTTGCCATTACAGAGTGCTTTTATTTGTTGCATTACGTTTAAGAATTATTTGCTTGTTGTATAGGATGAAATATTGCCTGGTAGGGCTGCGGCATTGTTCTAATCCATTACTGCAGCCCTTGAACGCAAAAGAAACTGCATAGACAACATCTCGCTATCTCCTTTGTACACACATAACCTAATGGCAGTGACGTCAGATTTTAGTGTATACCATCGAAGACACTTCCGCCTGATCACCGTTTTAAATTCATTTTTGCTTGTACAAGAAGGAACAACTTTAAAGGTTTGATTGCAGCGAATTTATTTTTTTTGACTCGGTCAGGCAGAAATGACCGCGATGACACATCCTTATTTTGTTAATTTACAGTTTTGAAAAACCCACCATTTTTTATGAATCAATATATTGTTCTCTTTGTACATAGCACTGTTTTACACTACGACCAACGACTTAGCCTAGCTATAGACAAGCACGTTTATAGCAGCTATTTGTTTGTTAATTAAAAGTTAATACAAAAGTCCGCTGCAGCACTTCATTGGCATTATGTCGTCTAACAAAATTTGGTTGTTATTTTTTATCGTGTTTTATAAATGTTGTGCTGTCTGAATTGAATAAATGTTTTTCTATTCTATTCTATTCTATTCTATTCTATTCTATTCTATTCTATTCTATTCTATTCTATTCTATTCTATTCTATTCTATTCTATTCTATTCTATTCTATTCTATTCTATTCTATTCTATTCTATTCTATTCTATTCTATTCTATTCTATTCTATTCTATTCTATTCTATTCTATTCTATTCTATTCTATTCTATTCTATTCTATTCTATTCTATTCTATTCTATTCTATTCTATAACAAAACTTTTAAAACGTACAGCGCTCTCACACTGCGTGAACGTCAAATCTGCACTAATGTCATCAATGTAAAGGTGTACGTCCTTAGATCAGGTGATATACTGGACGACCACTCGTCATCTCTCTTGTTCACAGAAATCTTAATAGTTATTAAGATTTAATCTTAATAGTTATTAAGATTTCTGTGCTCTTGTAGCAGTGAGAGAGTCTGTTGAGTATGTATGTGTAAGTCCAGTAAAGAGACTTTAAGATACTCCTAATCTAGTACGTGGTATATCGATGATTACGACAATTACCTGATATTTAGTGCCCTAATGAAACTTAACGGAAAAAATATTTTTTTAGGTATATCGCTGCGAAATTCAGAAAGTAACATACACAACCCGCATGAACCAATAAATTCATTTGATTACTACATTGTAGTTCACATTACAGGCCGACATTTTGCGTGTCGATGTAAATTGTTGTGTTTATTGCTTCTTTCATTACTTTGTTGTTTCTTTATAAATTCTTCATTCGTATCGTTACTGTGATGACGACATGTTTGGAGTGATTGAGCGATGGACTGCTGCGCTGTGTGTGACGGGTTTCCCATACGGGGCAAGTATTCGTATGGCCTACAGATAGGTGCTCCAGGATTGGGTGTCTTGTATACATATGTATGTATGTGAGTTTACTTGTCATGTTTGTCTGGCTAATGACTGGTTGATGCCACTTAATTCATTAAACCCCTATTGTTCTTTAATTGTGTCTGTAATTACGAGATCGAAAGGTTCACTCGTTTCATATTCGTAATCAAAAATGTCCACTGAAAGTTCGTTATAGCTATAGCTACCATGCGATCTGGCTACATCTAGCATTTATCGGATTCCCTCACCATCGTCGGTCCACCTTATGGGAAGGTTTGCCCCAAGAGCGAGAGAAGTTATCTGAGAATTTCCCGACTAAAATAAATCGGGTTTTCGGCTTATATTATAATAATTTGCAACTCCCAATCGTTTTATTCACATCTGCATAACCAGAACGTAGCGGAACCGGTCTGTAATAAAAAGACGAATGAACTATCTTATCACCTCGCATCTGTTTCGTTTGCTGCAGCAACGCAGTTCAACTAAAGGCACATTAACAAAAGGTTTTATATGATGCTATTCGTTTACATTTACTGGTGTGCTGAAAGGAAGGTATTATGTGAATAAAGTTTTTTATAAATAACTAGCATTCTGCCAGCGGCTTCGCCCGCATGAAAATAGGTTTTCGCACAAACTTTGGACCCCTGTTTCCTTCCCTTAGGGGGCGTATTTTGGAAAATCCTCTCTTAGTTCTCGCATACGCTAAAAAAGGAAGCTTTTTTAGCGTATGCGAGAACAAAATTTTACTCTCCTAGTCCCAATAGTTTCGGCTGTGTGTTGATATGTCAGTTTCTTCTTTTATATAAATAGACTAGCTGCTGCCCGCGACGTTGTCTGCGTGAAGGCTCTACAGCACCAAAAAAACCTAAGATGGCAGTGTATGATCAGTGTATATCAGCTAGCATAGAAAGTAAACAACTTTTAAAATAGTATTGCATCAGCCTTATAAAGTTCCCGCTGCTGGGACACAGACCTCATTTCTAGGAGAGGGAATGGGCCATAATCCACCACGCGAGTCCAATAAGGTTTTGTGGATGACACTTGATGAATTTTTGGTTCTAAAACATTCACAGTCACAGTTTCCTCATGATGTTTTCCTTCACCGTTGAGCAGTGGTTATGAAATAAAATACACAAAGTAATGCGCCTGGCTGGGTTTGAACGACAGACCTACAACATGTAAATCGGAGCCTTTACTACTTCGCCACCACTGAGTCGGAGCCTTTACCACTCCGCCACCACATTACGATGGTAGTTATGCTGCCAAGAGCCAAAATGTAAAGAGAGTCAAGACTGGTGACGCGGGAGCAAGCGACATACAGTTGCCCGAGTAAGAGACAACTCGTCCTGAAGTTGACATCTGCTGTACTCAGTGTCTGCCCCTTCGAATTATTGATGGTCATCGCGATGCAAACACTCACGGGGAACTGTACGCGCTTGAACTGGAACGGGAAGTTATGAGGTATAAATACTGCCTCGACTTCGCCATAAACCGTAAGAATTTTTGCTTCAATGATGTGTCTGTGCAGCGAGATGACTTTAAGACGGGTCTCATTACACCACTTTGGAGGAGATAGGTAATTCCGAAAATGCATAATCGGGACTCCGACTTTCAGCTTTGTGGTATGCGCTTGAAGTCCACTTGCTGGCTGGGAGTTCAAAAATTCCACGGGATAATGTATGGCGTCATCTTGCTCGACGACAGTGTTTATTGAGGTATAGATCACTGCATTTCCCTCAATTTCCGAGAGAATGTATTCGTTAATTGCTGCAGCCTGATCATTTTTAGACGTCAAAATGGCCCGCTCACACACTCAAGAAATTCTGCTGGTGCGGTAAATGACTGTTGTCCCCGTACACACAGTAAATGAATTCTTCTAAGCTGGCTAACGCTCTATCGAGAGACTTTGGAAGCACCTCCTGTTCACCTCTCTCGCAGTGAGCTTTGACTTGCAGCGGACTTTGGCAGAGGCCATGATCCGGAGCAAAGAAGAGTGGCAGGCGGTCGCCTCCTTCTGCGAAGCAGTAATGCTAGCGGCTAAAAAAGGGGGTCGACTGCATCAGGTAAAAGCAAAGGCGCTCAAGCCGCAGCTACCGCCGCCGTGTCTTCAACCCCGATTTACGGCCACAATAAGCGCGGGCTTGTGACCGCCGAGCAATGGGTAGCTCTTTGTCCACCCATTTCATAGTCGACGACGGCGCGCACTATTCCCTGCGCCTCCAGCAGTCGGCAGCAACTGTAGGAGCCCAACAGGATCGAAGCCAAGGTTTCAACCTAGCAAACGGGAAGCGTTTGCCCGAAATCGCCACTGAACAAACTGTGACACCACCCATCAAATGTTCGTTCCCGCGGATGTCCTGCAGGGTTCTGTCCTCGGCCTCAACTGCCTTCCTATTGGCCATAATACGCTCATCCCATATGATCAAAGAGCAATCCTTAAGCACGTGTCCCTTATCGCTGTTACGTGACACACCACAAACAGGCGTTTTGACGCTCTCTAAATCGATGGGAATTTGAAGATGGCATGTGCTGTCTTGCCACTCGGAAGCAGTGTGGCAGCAATTCCCAACGACGCGACAGCAATAGCAATATTGCCTTGCCTCCTGACATCTGCAAGTATGCCATGTTTTTCCTGTTCCAACAGGAGCAACACAAGAAAAACATTTTGCCCTGGTTTTGCACAACGCTTTCAAGGACGGTGTTATAAATCTGTTTTTGCTCTGAAGAGAACTCTGTCTCAGCGTTATACTCTCGATTTGCATAGTCTTGATGCGGTGACGATTGGGGTGCTAGTAATCCATATTAGATCAGTGGATTGCCGCCGTTAGAAATGTCCACATCTTGAAGTGAACTGAGACAGGTGTTCAGCACACGATCATCAGTTACATCGACTTCGTCTCCAGTAGCACGCCTCAAAGCTCGCAGAAAATCTTCAGACAGATGATGGCGATATTTTAATGAACATAACTTTTTTGTAATACTTAACGCCGCATTTTTTTTAATAGTCTTGCTCAACTCTGCTCAAGATTTTGAGGGTTTTTTGGAACTTGAATTTTTCAAAACGAACTATACACTGCCCTATATATTGCCCTGTGCGATTTTGTATTTGTATATCCTGTCCACATTATGAGGTGTACAATAAAGCTTATAGTAAAAAATAAATAATATACGATACCACGTTTAGGAAGTATTTGATTTTTATGAAATCAAATAGATGGAGCTGTTTTAAAATTTTCTATATGCTACTACATTCAACTATGTTTCTCTGCCCAAGTTACTTAAATGTCGTACTATTTATAGTGTAAAGCCAGATAATAGCATGGCTTACTCAAAATCAACATTTAAATATGCGTCGTTAGATTAAACACTGTCACAGAATGCGTAAGAACAATAAGTATTCACAACTCCTCCCCCGTACGTGATAGCGTGATAATATGTAGCCTATATGTTGGCCCATCCTTTATTCAAGCAAAATTTGAAGATAATCCATGCAGTATGTATAAATATATATCCAAGTAAGTTTTTGAGTTTAGCCTGGACGTACATACAGACAAAAATTCTAAAAACTATATTTTTGGCTTCGATATCAATTGTAGATCACTTCCCAAGTATTCTTTTAAAAAAATATTGAATGAACAGTTTTGACTTTCCTTCGATTTTATTATAATTATTTACCTAAATGTATAGATTATTCGTAAAACTCTTTAGTTAAGTCCCAAGAGGACACAAATTTCCGTACAACTGTTGTCGTTTCATTGTGTCTGTAATTACGGTAGTCGAAAGGTAAAAATAATATTATTTTGTTAATGTAATATTTTCGTTTGTACTAATTTGAGTCAGTAGATGTCGTTGTACGTATATAAATAGGGTGAGATGGTCGACAATGAACCACCTAAATTTTCAAGAGCTGTAAATGTACCCCTATGGGCCTTAACTACATACTTTTTACTTATATTTGTAGATAATTTAACTGGCTACATTATGTAGTACTTCATTTTTGTTATAGTTCAATAGTCACTAACATTTTTTATTTTTTTTAATTATTGAGAAATGATTCACTGTGTACACTCAGTGGTACTCCATGAACCGGGGGTTAGTACACAGTGAACCGTGGGTGCATACAATGAACCATGTCAATAATCAAAGCATAAAATTATTGGATAATAATAATGTTGTTAAATAAAACTCTCAAATTTATTTAAAGTACCTATTTATTTGTAGTAGGTAACAATCAAAAAGCATTTTTTTTATAAAAGAGGTACTTAAAATCGTAAATATTGATTAAATCAACATTAGTTTCTTAGGATTCAACAATTAGGGTTTTACGTCGGTTTAATATATTGACTACAAGGTCGTAAGTAAATAGAAATAACATTTAAAATATAATATTCTTAATCATTAATTATATTATTTTGATTTTTATGTAAATCGAGAGCAGCCTTCATTGCTTCAGGTAGATGGGATCCTTTTTTCCTAACCAGATCTAATTTGTTCGGCCATCCTGAAATTTAGATTTTTAATTTTGTGAAATAACTAAGTAGGTACTTTCAAAAAAGTAAATTTTCTGAGTTAATACTCAATCTACTAAGGGTAGTACTCAATTAATCACTGGTTCATTGTGTACTCTCTCAAAGTGGTTCATTTTGTACCACCCCATACTTATAAACTTTGAGGTCTAGTAACCACATGCATAAGCATGAGGTTTTTAACAAAACTATCTTATGTAAAAGCGCAAAAAACAACGAAATCATCAATACAAGTGACATTCAGCTACTGTTTACAAAAATAAAATTAGACGAAATTTTACTTACGTTATTTTCATGACATTTTCGGTACAAAAACACAAAACACGGACGCGCACGGTTACTTGCGCCGCTAGCTCCCTGACGTTTGGATAAGGCGAATGGGGGCCTCAAAGGCACTTACTTAATGCAGTTTGCACAAAACTGCAACGTCACATTTCTGAATTATTTACATGATTCACTCTGTACCGCTGGTTCATTGTTGACCACTCGACCCTAACATTGAAAGATTAGGTTGCGTTGCAAAATAAATCCGTTAGACCGTTGGAATAAGAATAAGACATTTCATATAAACATGGAGAACGCCGTTTCACCATTAAAGAGATAAACTATTTTTTTTTAATTATGTATTAAATATTAACCCACATTTTTTCGTAAAATGAACCAACCACTACCTGAGATATTTCCCTAAAAATAAATAAGTAACATTCGCTCTATTTGGGCTTGTTTTTTTTTTCATTTTTTATTCCCAGTTGTGAGTAAATCCAACCGCACAGTAAGAGACTGAAATCTTGAACACGACCTATGTCGTGAGATTTTGAGGGTTTTTTGAAACTTAATTTTGTCAAAACCAATTATACGACTTTTATGAAGAAAATGCGCACTACCATCTATGAATTTTAAGAATAACTCACTGCTAACCTTGGCAACATGGTCAAAAAATTATTAATTTCCAAAAAGTGTCAAAATGTAACTTGATTTGATTTTTGTGTAATCTCATAGATGGCGCTTTTTAAAATATGTGTTTTTACTACTAATATTCATTAAACTATGTTTCTTTGCCTAAATTACGTAGTTTTGAAAAATGAATAATAGGAGTCTTTATTATTTACCTAAATAAATTTACGTGCCAAGTTTCAAGTTAATTAACCCAAGCAATAAGATTCTCCCATACAAACTTTAACATTCCCTAAATCTTGCACTGGGGGTACTACTGAAAAAATAAATATGGCATCCTGGATAACTAATTTAGGGTAATGTTTATGCTAAGTTTTGAGTCGATAGGCCCACGGAAAAAAAAGTTACACCCTTGCATCCATTGCACCATATAAATTCAATATTGCTTACCTCCCATAACTTTTGGCGTGATAATATGTAGCCTAAAGCCTTCCTTGGTCTACAAGGAACATTTTTGCTGAATTTCAAATCAATCTATCCAGTAGTTTTGGCGCCAACCCGTACCATAGGCACAGAAAAACAGACAAACAGACAAAAATTCTAAAAACTCACTTTTTGTCATCAGTTACGTTTTTCTAACAAAACCCACTCATTTTTTCCAGAAAATTCTCAATGTACAGTTTTTCTTTCGTTACTGTTTTATTATATGTATAGATAACGTTTTTATAAATAACTAGCGACCCGCCCCAGCTTCGCACGAGTGCTGATCTACACTAATATAATAAAGAGGTAAAGTTTGTTTTTTTGTTCCTTTTTGTTTTTGTTTGTAGGAGGTAATCTCTGGAACTATTGGTCCGATTGGAAAAAATTTAGCAACAATAGAAAGCTGCTTTACTCCTGAGTGACATAGGCTATATTTTATGTACGCGGGCGAAGCCGCTGGCAAAAGCTAGTATTGCATATATTGTGCACCTTCCATATTATAAACCTTCCTCTTGAATCACTCTATCTATTAAAAAAAAACGGTATCAAAATCCGTTGCGTACTTTTAAAGATCTAAGCATACATAGGACATAAGCAACTTTGTTTTATACTATGTAATGATGATTATATGGCTATTCTTTCACATTTACTGATTTGTTAAAAGGGTACCTCCTTTTATGTGAATAAAGTTTTTATAAATAATTGTGCTTTAACATTTTCCATCTTATTCCAAAAACACGATCTTAATGTAGTGGCAGGACATAATATATTACTAGATTTAATTCCAATTAAACGCGATCTAAATGTAGTAACTACTAGGTTTCACACTACTTAAACTTAGAAGGTAATAATCCAGAAACTACATTAAGATCGCGTTTCGGTATTTATAAGCGGGATGTACATAGTTTTCGTTTTCTGCTGCAGATATTATGAACAAAATTATTCTTTTTTTTTTAATACCTATTAGTAAAGTTTGTTTGTTTAAATGTAATAATCAGAGGAACTGCTGATTTAAGTTAAAAAAATATTTAACATGCGGGTTTCCTCACAATGTTTTCCTTCACTGAAATAAACTACACAAAGTAATGCATCTGGCTTGAACCTGCGATCTATAACCCGTAAGTCCGTTACCAAAGGGACACAACCTCTCAAAATTTTATATTTTTATTAATATTATTTTAATTTATAATTTAATTTTTTATTAGAATTTATTAATTTATTTAGTAAACTGTACAAATAATTAGATCTAACCTTAAAACTACATAACCCTAATTAACTTAACTAAAAATACCTAATCTAATAAAGCGTCAAAAAACTCTTCCGCATCGCTGTCGACCGGTAAAGTGCCCAAAAGGCTGGCCGCATTGCCACGCTGTATGGCAATGCTTATTCTTTGCCCAAGGTAAAAGCCAGCCCTTGGGTCACGCGAAGTGTCAACAAGTCGTTTAGAAAGTTCATTAAACAACTTGTGGGCACTCGGACCCCACGATCCGAGAGTTTCAACCCCAAACGGCTCGAAAATATAACTACCAACAAGATTAGTATATTTCCGCCGCTTGAGGTTCTCCGCAGCCGCAGCGGCAGCACCGGCACAGCATGATGAGCTAGGAAGATGAGATGGCGCGAGAGTATCGACACAAGTTGCGTCCCACACTAAAGGCCTACCCATCTTCCAAGGAAATAAAGACATACCGTCCGGTCTCTTGCCATCGTCGCGTACCAGGCCATGAGGTTCCAATACAGCTGGAACGCCGACGGAAACAAGAGCACGTCGGATGATGTCGTTGATATTCGCATGCCGAGCTATGCGACCCGCACTTCGGCTGCATGACAGACCGTGGTGCCCGAGGCTGTTGACAACTTCGCCACAGTGGCAGCGATGAGGAGAACAACAAGGAGCGCCTAGACGTAGAGAAGCAGCGAGGCGGAAAGTAGTATCGTCGAACAAGGTGCCTATGCTCGACGACGGTAGTGCGTGAAGCCAGAGACCAGACTCCCACTTCTCCACAGCCAGCAGGCGTGCACGCTCTGCAGTAGAGGAAGATGTAGAAAACAGGTTTTGCTGAACTACTTTGCAGAGCGGCTCATCCCACTGCCTTTGGGAAGAGGGGTTGCCGGGTATTTTTGAATTCGGGCAAGCGACTTTCCAGGCATTTACAGCCTCAGTTAAGCACGGCACATCAAAATTAATCAGTGTGGAAATTAGAATATTCCTGATTAATTTCTCCGTGCCGTGAACCGAGGAAATAAATGCCGGTAAACTGATACTGGTAATTTTGCGGACACCGAGGCCTCCCATACGAATGGGAAGGGTAGCTTGAGCCCAAGCTCGGTCGTCCATGGCCACATTTAATCATAATTTAATCATTCTAATTTGATTTGTTAATGTAAGTTTAATTTTTTAAATAAATTTTATTTGATCGTGACTCTAGTGTGATAATAAATGGTATTATTATTAAAAACACATTGGCCACTAAAGAGACAGAGGATCTTTAAGTAAAGATAAGCATTTACAATCTTAATATACCAGGAAAGTACGAAAGTGCAAATAAACCAGTAGGTATCACAAGCAACATTTTGAAGGCAAACAGGCAGTGATCTTAACACAACGGGTCAAGGAAAGCTTTAAGACTTCCCTTGCCAAGAATTATAGTTATCGCCTGTAATCTTACTTTAGATACTAGAAAACAAGCAACACGTACGTAATCGTTGGCTTGTGGAATTCTAAACAGTTTGTTGCTTTTGTATTCAATCAACAACTTACAGAGTCTCGTAGGGACTATGCAAAAGGGTTGAAGCCTACTGGGGCCCAGGGTTTCTTTCTGAAAGGAAGGCTTGGTCCTGAAGGAAGGTAAGTGCGAAAAGCAAAGAAAAAACCGGGTGGGGTGTTTAGTCAGTAAGAGGCTGACATTGTTCCCGTTCCGCCCAAGAGCGGGATTCGTCACTGGATGATTTTTGCCCACCATAAAATAGTACATTTTGATACAAGTGCAGGAAGTTTGTCATTGCGACCGAGGCGAAATTCGCACGAGCCGTAGGCGAGTGTGTTATGGTTATGGAGCCGAGGGCTGCAATGACAAATCTGCACGTGTGTCAAACGACGTTTTTCAATACACTTACGACTTGTGAAATAAAGAAAGAAAGAAAAAAAATTAATCGTATCTCAAACATACAGTAGAAATATAAGAAATATATAAGTACAGCATTCAAATCTGCTCTGGTCAGTTTCTAATTTCGTGGGGTCGTCCAGCGACTCTGGGGGACGCCTCGCGCCTGATTCGATGAACTAAGTAAAACAAAATAATCCCCCGTGACCGTGACGATAAGGAAGGAATAAAAAAGCCCTTGTTGTGATAAACTCACAAAAGCACTTGGGTGATATACATGCTATATTGAACCTAATAGGAGTGCGATAAGAGGCAGTTTTCGAGTAAGTGTATTGAAAAAAAACATACAGAGTCTACCAGAAAATATTCATGAACATAGTTGCAAGAAATTCACACTTGATCAAGCTAAGAATCGAACGAAAAATGAACGATAAATGAACTAAGAATCGACAAATAAAATCAACAAAGAACGAATGTAAAATCAAACAAAGATTGAATGAATTTTCAAAATAAGAATGAACGAAGAATCAATGGAAATGTACATGAGTGCCAGTAATAATTTTATGTCGATGGGTTGGGAGATAAAAGAAAATCAAATGAAGAATCTGACGAATTTCATTATTACGCAATGAATTACTTGATTATTTATTATGAGCTCATCAGAAAATTATTATGAAGTATATTTTTTTTCTTTGATTTCTGTTGAGCTGTACCTTGGTGAAAACAAAGGTGGACCCTTTGTACAGTAATATTCACTTAGACATAATACTTTAACAAAAATAAAGAAACATATTTAGCCAAGTCGAAATTTATATATATTATGGCTTGTGTAAATGTAATACGGAAAACGGAATAACGGAATAATAACACTGCGTTACAAATGAAAAAAAAAATTAAGTACCCGCTTTGAAATGTTATGTTTTCTTATGAATACTTATAGTTTATTGAAAATACATACAAAATTTCCATTCATCACGTCTCATTTTCTTCCATAAGAATGTGCCAAATTTTACCAAAAATTTAAATGCTAAAACATATTTTAAAGAAATTTAGTTAAATCAATCAGATTTTTTCACATTAACCAAGTTTAATTTTATCATTAAGGTTAAAAAAAACAACATTATAAAAAGTTTTAACACTAAAGATCGCAAAACTTTAACTTTTTCTTTTGTGCTTTGAATGATCTTCTCGTTTTAAACGCCAGCAGTAATCGCCTAGTATAGTTGTGTCCCAACGCCCTCGAAATCGTTCTTCAAGCTTCTTTACATCCTGGTGGAACCTCTCACCTTGCTCATCACTGACTGCATCAAGATTAGATGGGAAAAAAGAAAAGTGAGAATGAAGGAAGTGAATTTTTAACGAAATTCTGCTACCCAACTTTTTATATGCTTCTAACATGTCGTCAACTAGCTTTTTCGCCCCTGCAGTTCCCTAAAAACCCTTTAATAACTGCTTTCAGCGATAATCAGGCATCAAGTTCCTTGTCAGTAAGCTTTTTCTCAAAATTTTTGTTTTTCATCAATGTGGTAATAGAAAAAATAATTTGACATGTACCTCGAAAACTAGACGTGATGTACACATAATTATGTTTGGAAGATTTAATCTGTGACTCATTAGCTATTCATTCCAGCTAACACTTACGTGGGTACCAAAATCGTGTAACGCAGTGTAATTTTACACTAATACTTCTCTCGCTCTGTTTGGAGCAGGAATGCGTGTCAGACCTTTTACTGACTAAAATCACATTTCCGTCCCCACTGTGCTCCAAAACCACAGGTTTTCTTTTCAGGAAAATTACAGCAAATAATAAGGTCCTGTTAGTACCCTTAGGGTATAAAACCCTAAAAACTAATTTTCGCAAAAAAAATCTCGAAGCCATTACCCTAATCTCTGATCTCAATACCCATGTACAGACAACCCAGATCTTCAAATCGAGGTTCACCGCTCAAACCATTTCCTCACATCCTCATTCCATCCACGTCGCTCCCTGAGGCATCATGGAACTGTTCCTCAACCAGCTCACGCGCCACGCCATATCATCACGACTTCACAAACGGAGTTAACTGTAAACTGACCAATGGCTATGCGAAATGAACTCTATATTTGTAGCAAGTAGGTTGATTATTGAGGCTATTATGAGTTATAGATTCCGATTTGAATGATAATGTTTGATTTTAGTGTCCTTTTGGGTGAAATAGAGTGTGCTGATTTTTTGACATCGTGTTGTTTAATAAAACTGAGTGAGTACGGAATTTTTATATGAACAGATTTCTTTAATGATAGAAAGAAAAGACAAGAAAGAAAGAAAATATGTTTATTCTGGCTGAAGAGACGCACAATAAAATTAATTACAAAAAAAACAGGTTAATATAGACAACTGTGTTGTCTATTGCATCTTGACCTCGGGCTCAACAGAGACAAACGTCGTAGGGACTCTTCAGAAGAGTTGATGCCTGCTGGGGCCCAAGGGTTTATTTCTGAAGGGAAGGCTTGGCCCCAGTACGAAAGGCAAAGAAGGAACAGGGTGAGGTGTTTAGTCAGTAAGAGTCTGACACGGTTTCACGCTTCGCCCAAGAGCGGGATTCATCATTGGATGATTTTGCCCACCATAAAAAAAAACATAGACAAACGTAAACATAAAAATAAACTTAGGTACTATACTAATATTGTAATGTTATATTTTAACCTTGTGTTGTTGTGCGAATGTAAAAGTTCTGGAATATTATTTTTTTATAATAAATTACTAGCGACCCGCCCCAGTTTCGCATGGATGCAATGGTGATATCAATGTGATATCAAATATATTGTGCATGTATTATACTTGTAAACTATCCTCTTGAATAAAAAAAAACGCATTAAAATCCGTTAAGGAGTTTTAAAGATCTAACAAAGTCGCTTCCTGTCCCTATGTATAGGGACAGGAAGCAACTTTGTTCAATACTATATAATGATAACCAAAGGGCCTTCTAAGCTTGTATAAAACGGTAACGAATTAAAACTCCTTTTAACACAAACAAAGTCGTAGAAAAATCGCTAGAAAATTTCCAAGTACAAAAAGAATATCCTCTTAAACTCTAAACATTAAGCCGTCGAATTCACATCAGAAACTTTCGTGTAGAGTCGAGTTAACAAGAAAATTCAATTTTGCTTCTTGCTAACAAGTTTGAATGTAATTTTGTTAGAACTCGAAGCTCACCTCTATACCGTGTGTATGCGATGTACAGTCTGGACGATAATACCTTCGTCAGGTTTCAAATTATTTATTTTTTGTATTCACGACTTCTCTCCCTCTCGACTCAAGAGTTAGGGTTATTTTGGCGGTAGCTCTCTCGAAGCCGTCAGGGTACGGTACGCCGCACGATTTCCCGCCACTTTTGCCTGCTTGTAGTCAACCTGACTCCATAATTGTTCTTCTGCTATAGTACAAATTAATCAAATAAAAAAATCTCTGGAGCAGCGGGTTTTTTTTCGTGATTTTTAGTTTGGTCTAGTTATATTGTTAGCTAGTGATATTGGGTTTGGAAAGCTCATCTGTCGAACCAACTTTGTGCACAAAAAAAAATACGTGTGGCACTCGGGGACTGCCGCGGTAAAGCTATTGCATAGCATTCTGTATCAACTTATGCAATTATAATTATTTATTTTTTATTTTTATTTTATTCATACAATATTTCTTTTTCTTTGATATTAATTCAAGTTATACTTTTTGAGCGTGGTGACCGATAGGAAAACAAATTTTTCTTTTATTAAATAAATAAATAATAAATGCACTTTGTTCATTCATATTCAAAACACTTTATACACAAATTTTACAAGTACAGCCGTTCACTGTTGTAGATAAATACTTATACACCTATATACTTTCTCACAAACAGCTGATTATGTATTCGTCCGATTTCGGAGCAGCTCGTCTCGATTCGGGCGAGTTCCGTAAAGTCGTACAATACGTCTAATCGCACGACACACAGCGCCGTGTCGAAGACTGCCGAACTGACACGACGTTAGACGATGCACGGCCTTCAAGCCACACCTCCGTGCCCGTCGGAGTGGGGAGCGTGAGGTTTTTTCGTTACGGAATTTCTGGATATAGTCCCCGCGCTCAAGGCCTGCGATAGAAGCTATGCAATAGCTTAAAACATAATAAAAATCAGTTAAGCCATTTCGAAAGACTTCAATAACAATTATTATATTAGATGGATTCGTTTTTTCGAATCGCCTACCTACACAATACTAGCGTAATAAATCAAACCTTTTATATTTAATTGTCAAGGTCACAATTTTAATTAGCAACCGATTGTCAATTTATAACATTGACATTTTGACAAGATTGAGTTAATAAGCGCAACAACAGATTCTATTAAGTATGTATGTAGCAAACAAGTTTTCAATAAAAATACCTTTTTCTCAAGCTAATACATGATGCAGTAGCGAATTTTGAATATACTTATATCAATATATTTAAAACTCGTCAAGACAAATCACACGAGCCCAAACTCGATGTTCCTTCCAGTTCCAACAGATCAATTCCATGACATAATAAATTTGCATTGTCATCTGATTGACACATGCATGCAAAATTCCAGCTCAATCGGTAACCGAGAGCAAAAATTTAGAAGATTTGATCACAAACACCGGGATAGAACTAAATAAAAGCTTGTAGAATAGATGTTTATTTCTGTCTGCGAATCAGCATTGCTATCCAGCGTGGCAATGCTGCCAGTGATCTGCGCACTTTTCCCATTGATATATGGATGAATTTTTTGATGCCCAACAAGTTTCTTCCTTTTTTTAATCATTTATAAATATTAATGTCTTCTTAATATATTAACTTTAGGTTTTTATTAGAATAATAATTAATTTTAAAAAATTGAGGTTAAGATGACGAACCTTATTTTACTGTGACTGTACGTCGCTTGGTACTTGGAATAACAAAGTGTTTACTTTGTTTGTCTAAGGAATGTTGTTTTATTATAGAACTGTTACATTATGGCGGTTTGCAGCAGGAACTGTATTACCTTGATTTGCTTTGTGATACTCGTACTGTCTGTTCGACATTACAATCGAGGGAAATGAGGTTATTGATTGATTTACATTTATTCTTTACTAGCTTTCCGCCAGTGACTTCACCCACGTGAAAATAGGTTTTCGCACAGACTTTGGAAAAGCGTTTCATCCCTTTAGGGCGTAAATTTTGGAAAATCCTTTCTTAGTGTTCGCCAACGTTATAAAAGGAAACCCTGTGCAAAATTTCACGCTTCTAGTCCCAGTAGTTTCGGCTGTGCGTTGATATGTCAGTCAGTCAGTTTCTACTTTTATATATATATAGATAAGTTACATATAAATGTAACGACATTTAAGGTGTTACAAAGGAACTACGAAATTTTGCATTGCGCAATTAAAGTTCTCCGCATGGTTTGGACAGATAGGACGGCCCGAAATCATTTATCGGGCAGTAGCCCGCCAGAGACGACACCCGTCTGGTCGAAGGATCAGCTCTCTTTTCAACAGAGCTATGTGGCACACTCTTCCGCATTCCTTCGGAATAACATATACAAATTTTTGCTTATTTGAATAAAATATGTTAAATGTTTAAAAAAATAAAAATAATATCTCACTGGTGAGTCACCCAATCGAAAGGACTTTACTCGGAGTTGTCCAACATGATTGATTCAGAAATGAAGATATCCGCAGGAAGACCAAAGGCACCAGACGCAAAGATGAACTAGACGCAGATGTTGGTAGGACTCCTAAAGAAGGGAGAGAAAAGAGGCCTCGTAGGCACAGCCGAATAATAAGGTCATTCGGTTTCAAAAGGTTATATAAGGTCTTTCACTCCACCAAAGGCAGAAATAGATGAAACAATATCATAAGAGTGAAAGTGATTAAGCAGGAAGGTCATCACCACCCTCAGCATTGAGGAAAACAACGCAAGGAGGGAGAAATAAATTAATATTATCTCAAACGACCAAAACCCATCCTCGCCTTTTGTAATGCTTACTTAATTTCTCGTACAAGTTTCTCGGATATTAAGGAGTATTTAGGCTACAAATTCTCAAACAGACAACACATTAAAACCAGAAGGAATTAAGGAAAAGACAGCACTGTGCCATCTGTGTAAACTAAACCGCTCCGTCCCAGTTGCACACTTCGTTTGTGAAACAATGGAGCATCGCATGTAGCTCTCTACCAACAAACATAACCAAGTTTAATAACACATAAAGTTATTTAATCATTAAGAATTGCGTATCCTTCCGTGTCGAGTGTAATTAACGCAATTTTTATAGTTTTTGTGGCGTTGCATCGATCGTTTTGTTTGATAGAGTGGTATAATTGATATCTGTGCATGTACTGCTTTGATTGGTGCTAAGTTAGCGGTTAGAGGAAGCGTCTCTGCGGGTGGGCATAAATAAATAAGTAAATTTATTATGACTTTTACCGCTTCAAAGGCTTATTACGCTTTCCGATTTTTAGAAATTAATTTAGAACTCGGCCTTTCGATTTCCTAAATTGGTTCCTAAAAATTGATTAATTGATATATCTATGCTAAAAACGGATAGTGTAATTAACGCTTTATTCTAAAACGCGCATTTAGTATTAAACCTAGTAATGGTCTCGAGTCTACTCAAAACTTGTAGCCCAACTATGTATTCTTTAAAATCGAAAGTATATTAAAAACACAACATCATTACATAGTATAAAACAAAGTCGCCCTGTCCCTATGTATGCTTATATCTATAAAACTAAGCAACCGATTTCGATGTGGTTTTTTTTTAGATATAGTGATTCGAGATGAAAGTTTGTATATATAATACATGCATAATATCAACATTGTACCCGTGCGAAGCTGGGGCGGGTCGCTAGTTACTGATAAAACTGGAAATGAGTTCGCTTATTAAAAATCGCTTCAATTTTTATTAGGAAAAAATAAGATTACCTTTCTTAATTTAATTCTTTAAGTATAATCACAATCTCCAATGACTTAATAGATAGTACACAACGTCCGACAACTTTTTTTATGTTAGGCAAAAATCATCTAATGACGAATCGCGCTCTTCGGCGGAGCGGGAAACAGTGACAGAGTCTTACTGACTGAACCACCCACCCTGTTCCTTCTATGTCCTTCGCACTGGAGCCAAGTCTTCCTTTCAGAAAGATACCCTGGCCCCAGTAGGCTTCGACCCTTTTGCAGATTCCCTACGACCGACAACTTAAAGAAATAAATTTTGTACATGCGTATACTAATTCAAGTTTTAGAAAAAAAGTACTTTACTCGTACTTTTAAATTTTATCTTTACAAATAGTGTTTTATTTATTGAATCGACCCCCCACGGGATTAAAACGATCAAAATTTAGCGGTGTATAGGTACCTACAATATAGTATGTTGATACTAAGTGTCGACTCAGTAAACCCCACAGTTGGAATATCCAAGTCCCAATTAGGTTTTAAACCTCTATGTAAACAAACTGCAATATTGACCGCACTTTACGGTTATTTCCTGGTCAGTAACTGAGTCTCATAATAATTGCTTGAGTGCCGTAACACTGGTTAGATCTCATAACAAGAAAATTGTCGATACAGTCCACTGCGTTAGTCAAATTAAACCTTTTTATACTTAGTTTACTATTTAAATAAAATTATATCTATTTACATTTCTATTTTTACCCGACTGCCAAAGGAGGGTAATGTTTTTCGAGTGTATGTAAGTATGTATGTATGTCTGTTCCTTTGTGACCTCCTCTAGCCTAAACGGCTTGATGGATTTTGATGTATGAGGTATCGTTAGATTTGTCTTGATTACGGGAGTGTCATAGGATACATTTTATCCTAAAAGTCCCACGGGATAAAGACATAATAATATTTTTTCTAAATTTCCCTTTAAAAAAATATGTACTCGTAATCTAAAGCCAAATGTCGTCGAAATAATTTAAAATGGTACTTACATATACATAGTCTTCTACATCTACAACATTTTCGTTAAATAAAAACAGCTAAAAAGTTATAAATAAAAAAATTATTATTAAAAAAACAAAATACCCGACTGCACACTAAAAAAAGAGTAAAACAAGCCCCACAATACAAATTTACTGAATATAATTTATAAATGTTGATGGAAAGCATCGCAGGCGGGGACCACCTTGACCGCCACCAACGAAAATTCTGCTAAATGGTGCACAACAGAAATGACTATAAATAAGCCTCTGTTGGTCCCCGCCTGCGATGCTTTCCATCAACATTTATAAATTATATTCAGTAAATTTGTATTGTGGGGCTTGTTTTACTCTTTTTTTAGTGTGCAGTCGGGTATTTTGTTTTTTTAATAATATTTTTTTTATCTTTTAACAGCTTTTGAAATATCTACGCTATTCATTCATTTATCAATTGTTCGCTATATTTACAGCATGCACCAAAGGAAGCCAACATTATACAAACTAAAAAAATTAAACAAACTTTGGTCTGCTTTCATCTATCTATCAGTAGATTATATGTATAAAACGTGAAACTGACTGACTGACTTATCAACGCACAGCCGAAACTACTGGGACTAGCTTTTATTTTTTATTTTGCACAAAGCTTCCTTTTATGACGCAGGCGAACACTAAGAAAGGGTTTTTCTAAATCAGCCCCCTAATAGGATGAAACTATGAAACCTACTTTTGCTCGAGCAGAGCCGCTTACAGAAACTAGTTGACATACATTTAATTAACAAAATTGATTTGTCTATTTGAAAGTCAAAATATTTATTTTTAATAAATTCATGTTATGTAAATCGGATATCACACTACGGAATATATCAAATCAAATCAAAATGTTTGTTTTGTTTTCATTTTCGAAAGGGTAACTCTTGAGGGGACAGACCTAGGACTTCAAACTCTTTTACAATTTTTTTTTTCGTCCGTTGAAACTGAATGAGGCCAGTTTTTCCTAGCTAACTATCCTGAGAAGAATCACCGAAACCAACACCCCCTGTGTTGGTTTCGGTCTCTTCTAAAGGTCTCTTTTAAAGTCCATACACAAACATGTAATGGTCTAAAATCGTATGAGAACCATGCAGATTGGAGTCTGAGATGGTCTTTTGAAAAAAGAATCACATAGTTCTGAGTGAACCTGTCTAGTCAGTGCAAGCATTTGTCAGCACTCGTGTAGCTCGACTAACATAAACATTTTTTTCAATACACTTACTCGAAAACTGCCTCTTATCGCACCCCTATTAGGTTCAATATAGCATGTATATCACCCAAGTGCTTTTTTGAGTTTATCACAAGGGCTTTTTTATTCCTTCCTTATCGTCACGGTCACGGGTGATTATTTTGTTTTACTTAGTTTATCGAATCAGGCGCGAGGCGTCCCCCTGAGTCGCTGGACGACCCCACGAAATTAGAAACAGACCACAGCAGATTTGAATTCTATACTTATATATTTCTTATATTTCTACTGTATGTTTGAGATACGATTAATTTTTTTTTCTTTCTTTCTTTATTTCACAAGTCGTAAGTGTATTGAAAAACGTCGTTTGACACACGTGCAGATTTGTCATTGCAGCCCTCGGCTCCATAACACACTCGCCTACGGCTCGTGCGAATTTCGCCTCGGTCGCAATGACAAACTTCCTGCACTTGTATCAAAATGTACTATATCACGGAACTAACAGTGAAACAAGCAGGAACTATGAATATTAAAAGTTTCCCCGCGACAGTATAATCACCCGTATACACCTGTACTATCATAACTCGGCTGTCACAACAGTTCATTGGACTGAGATAAGAACTTTTACCATGGCTATAAAACCACATTAACAATTTTTTTTGTCATCTTTTTTTCATGTACCTATGTCTACATTTTTTTTTTTTTATGGTAGGTAAAAATTATAGATATGTCACTGTTTGATATATCTATGGTAAAAATTATCCAATGACGAATCCCGCTCTTGGGCGGAGTGGGAGACAGTGTCAGACTCTTACTGACTAAACAACCTACCCTGTTCCTCCCTTGCCTTATTCCCAGAGCCCCGGTGTGACTCTTTCGCACCAACCCTCGGGTCCAGAAGGCTTCGGCCCTGTATGGCCCCTACAGTTTGCTGACAACTCCTTGAGGCGCGCGGGAACAGTGCGCGCCGTCGACGATTTCGGTTCGTCATGTCTACTTGGGCTTGGTATGTCTACATGTGGGTTCTGCATTGTGTGTGTCAAAAAAACATTTTTCTTTCTTTGCGTTCTATCGTCATGGTAAATAGGGAACTACATTAGATCGATGTAAAAGAGGTATGGACAACACTTGAGTTGTACGTAAAGTCGTGGCGCTTGGTGTGGCTGATATTTGCTCCATGGCCGGGCCTTATGTAGCTGTTATATTATATACGCCATATAAAATGAATGGAGACCAGATCGGCGTACATAGCCCAAGTGGGCCCAATGTAGTTCTATCTTAATCATTCGGACAATCCAGTAACATATCTACTATTGGTTTTTTTAATATATTTTGTTTTTTTTTCAATATTTCACAACTGTCACACAACGTCGTCTAGTCCCAAGCTAAGCAGAGCTTGTGTTATGGTACTACACAACGGATATACATACTTATATATTTCTAAATACATACATACTATAGATAAATCACCCAGACACAGAATAAATGATCGTGCTCATCACACAAACATTTGTCTTGGGTGGGAATCGAACCCACGACCCCCGGCAGGGCCACTAACCACTAGACCGATAGGCTAGTAGTACTATAGGCCGACCATCTAACTGAGTCCACGCCTGCGCGGTACAGGGGCGCGGGGGTATGACGACCAAGGAGACTGAAACAAGTGCGGTGGTGGGGACGCTTAGTAAGATACATACGAGATGAAATGCGCCAAGATAGTTCCTAAGATATGTGACGTCATAGGAAAGAAATAGTCATTTATACGCGCAGGCGAGGACTCAGACGGTCGGCCTATACCTACTTTTACAAAGGAAAGCAAAGCAAAGACCGGCCTGTTGATCTAGTAGTTAGTGGCCCTGACTACTACGCCGGAGGTCGTGGGTTCGATTCCCACCCAGGACAAATGTTTGCGTGATGAGCACGATCATTTGTTCTGTGTCTGGGTGTAATTTATCTATAATATGTATGTATTTAGAAATATATATATAAGTATGTTTATCAGTTGTCTAGTACCCATAAAACAAGCTCTGCTTAGCTTGCTGGGACTAGATGGCGTTGTGTGAAAGTTTAAAAAAAAAAAATACTTTTCAAAGGAAAGCAAAGCAGATTGACTGTAGACGCATCTTCAATAGTACGTGCATAGAATACTAAAGCACACACAACTGTACTAACAGTTTTGGAAGGTGAGCAGTATTGTATTGTATTGTATTGTATTGTGGCAGTAATATTGTTGTATATTAGTATGCAAGACGCGTTCAGGTTGATTCGCTCAGTTACATCCTGTGATTGGTTGATTGAGGACGGGAAAAGTGGGGCTGCAGTTCTAGTTCATGTGGATACCACAAATGTTAACAATAGAAAGTTTATAAACTTCCAAAGGCAATTTTAAGAAATCATTAGTAAGATATGGCAGATCATGCTAGCAAAATTCACCTGCAGAAGGGTCAAAGCCAACTGGAGCCAAAGGTTCGTGTCTGAAAGGAAGGATCTAGCCCTGGTATATATATATGGCGACGTAGGAACGGGGTAGGTTGTTTAGTCAGTAAGAGTCTGACACTGTCTCCCGCTCCGCCCAAGGGCGGGATTCGTCATTGGATGATTTTTACCTTCCATAAAAAAACCCTCATTGCCTAGATTTTTTTTTTATTTGGTCATTATCTACACTAATATAATAGAGAGGTAAAGTTTGCTTTTTTGTTTGTAGGAGGTAATCTCTGGAACTACTGGTCCGATTAGAAAAAAAATTAGCAACAATAGAAAGCTGCTTTACTCATGAGTGACATAGGCTATATTTTATGTACGCGGGCGAAGCCGCTGACAAAAGCTAGTTAAGAATAATCATAAGAACAAAGCCACGGAACTGTGAAGAGTGTGAATTCCTAATTGTTTATTGGAGACGCCAATTAAACACCCGCTAGTTTCACGGCCAATGGCTTGTTGACAAATTGAACGGTCTAGTCGCCCTTGCATTGTTAAGTCGTTGAATTATAACAATAAATCTACACTAATATAATAAAGAGGTAAAGTTTGTTTTTTTGTTTGTAGGGGGTAATCTCTGGAACTACTGGTCCGATTGGAAAATTTTTAGCAACAATAGAAAGCTGCTTTACTCCTGAGTGACATAGGCTATATTTTATGTACGCGGGCGAAGCCGCTGGAAAAAGCTAGTGATTAATAAGTGATAACTATTGAATAAGCATAACATAGTATAGAATCAGCTTTATAATGCTCCTACTGCTGAGACTCAGGCCTCTTTTCTAGGAGAGAGAATTGGCCGTGATCCACCACTGTCCAGTGCGAGTTAGTAGACTTAGTATCACATATTTTGAATTTTTGGTTCCAGGACACGGTTTCCTTACGATATTTTCCTTTACTGATTTACAACATAAGCTAAAAAGAAGCTAAAGTTTTTTTCTATCTCTCCTTTCGCAGGTATGCTTGAAGTGCCTCAGCCTTACACTTATCTGCGTTTTAATGTTCCCACAGCTTGGACTTTTTTTATGGTTGGAAAAATTATCTAATGACGAATCCCACCCTTAGGCGGAGCGGGAAACAATGTCAGAATCTTACTGACTAAACGACCCACCCTATTGTTTCTTAGCCTTCATACCAGGATCGGACCTAGTACTGCTGGGACTTGGGTAATGGCGCAAATAAATCTCAGTTTTTTTTTTGGCCATTTATATTTGAAATATAGTCGTGTATAAGGATATTTCCTTTACATAAATTACCTGTATTGGGTATTCGCCCTGCTGAGATCCTATGGTTTTACTGACATGTCTTTGAGGCGTGTTGTATCTACACGAAGCGCCGTTGTCGTCGACAACTTGGGCTCCGTCTGGACGGTTATCAGACGGACGAAGACGGGTGACAAGCTACCCATTGCTCGTCACTAAAACACTAGGCAAGCGTACTCCATCGTCGACCACTTCACCGTTTACCATTAGGTGAGATTGGGTTAAACGCGAGCCTATCTAGAATAAAAAAAAAATACTTCTGAGTTTGTTTCGGTGTTTCTTCACAGGGTAGTCAGCTAGGAAACACCGGACTCATATAGTTTGAACTGACAAAAAGTAAAAAAAAATGTAAAACTGTTCTTTTGAAACCTATTTACAAAAAAAAAATATCATTTACTTATTTTATTTCACCTTGATTAAATTTAATTCTGAAACAATCACTCTCTAACCGTGTTGATATCTTCTGATTCACAATAAATTAACAAGTGCCATTGAACCAACCTACTAGCACTAGCAGATGCATTGTTAAACAACCCACTCTTTAAAACTAAAAAGAAAAGTAAAATCCCACACTCATCACAAAGAACCTTCGGTTCGTTTTGTACACAATATTATCAAATTCAAGGAGAATTTAAGACGTATAGTCCCATGAATATTTGGCGATCTTGGCGAGTTTGAAGTTACACTCTGCGAATTTTAGCGCTTGAAGACTCGTTCAAAAATAATGGTTTTAAAAAAATAAATGCCAATAACAGTTTTTAACAGCAATAACAACTGTAAACTGCATGACCGACTCGCCAAGATACGACGCCGTACTGTACAATGTACATTGTCCTACGACCGCATAGGAGCCGAACAAAATATTTGTGCATTTTTTTCAGCGAGCTATATAATATAATATAGAACCTCGCTGACCTTTATATCCATTTCCTTTGCGAAATATTGATTCATTTACATATGCTACTAGCTTTTGTCAGCGACTTCGCCTGCGTACCTACATAATATATAGCCTATGTCACTCAGGAATAAAGCAGCTTTCTATTGTTGCTATTTTTTTCTAATCGGACCAGTAGTTCCAGAGATTACCTCCTACAAACAAAAAAACAAACTTTACCTCTTTATTATATTAGTGTAGATGTACATTCAGTCTGAAGAGCACTTAACCACTAATTTTTCTGTGTAAATATATTTCTAAAGATCCTAGCCGTTTCGAAGAAATAAAAAAAAGTTACGACACTGTTAAATATTTTTTTAGACACACCCACTGCTAGAACTCAGGCCTCTTCTCTAAGAGAGGAATGGGCCGTAATCCACCACGCTGGCTCAGTGTGGATGTCACATGTCTTCGAATTTTTGTTTCTAGGACATGCCGACGTACAACTTGCAAGTCGGAGCCGTTAACACTCGGCCACCACAGACTGACAAAAGTATTAATCACACGAAAAAAACATACATTATTTATTTATGTCTTTATTGCACACTAAGGTGTGCACACAGGACAAACATTAATAAAAATAAGTGCACAATAGGCGGTCTTATTGCACAGGGCAAGTTCTATATGTTTATCGATAAACATATTTTTTTTTTCATATCTATTAACCCAGCCGTTACCGAGAACTTGGATTTCAAAAGTCACTGTTTTATTACACTGCTTGGATGCTAGGACCTTAATACAAAATACTAATCGCAGTAGGAGTTATAACTAGAAACAATATGGCGGAGGCGTATTCCAATAACTCATCATGACATGCGGTTGGTACTACTGATAGACTGGTAGGCAGTACTACCAACCTTGACACCATCAATCTTCTGATTGTAGATGAGATTTCCTTTGCATATGCAGATATGTATGTTAGTAATTATTGAGATGTGGCATGTAGATATAAAGTGGATGGAGGTGATTGTGGCTATGTAGTAGCGTTTGGAACGATTGAAGGTTGAACGTTGTTGAAGTGGTGTATTGCTTGCAATAAACCCTTGGGTTTACTCAGTATCTCTCTCAATACTTACTCAATTATTTGGGGTTAAAAAGGCGACCCCATGACCATTACGAGATACAAAACCCATGTACACGCTATAAATAAGCCTTAAATAACTAAAATGGCCGTTGTTGCTACGCGCAATCGATCACCATTTTGGGTTAACTTATAAACCGTTAAAGGATCGTTTTAAGCCCGTAAAGGGTCGATCTGGCACATGAAAGAATATCGATTTGTAAAGATAAAATTATAATATAAATTACATTTTTTCTAAAACTCGAAAAAAAAATTTGCATGTACGAACTTATTTTTTTTAAGTAAGCACGCGTACTGAGAAGAATGGTGTGAAATGGCACAGGAAAAGAAGATTTGGAAGGACTTGGGGGAGGCCTTTGCTCAGCTGTGGGACAGTAAGGGCTATTAAAAAAAAACCTCCAGCTGAGCTTGTCAATGATTTGTAGGTAGTTGTCGGTCGGTCTAAGAGCCATCGTAGAGTGAAAATTAGCTAAGAACAATGTGGCTTTTACTTATAGATTTAAGTTTTGTATAAGTTCTGTTACTTTTTGGTGTACAATAAAGTTTAATCTATCTGTCTATCTTTGTATGAGACTCATCAACGCGGTTGTACAGGTTTACAACGTCCATCCACTGTGACATCAAAAAGACATAATGGTCAAATGAGTACTTATAGTAACAGTTCATAGAGACATTATCGTCGAGTTCCCAAAGTCTAAACTAGGGTAATTGTCAACTTTTTGAGATCACACCATTTTGACACAACGGTCTTGGAAAAATATTTAAATGGAATTTATCTACCCAGCGGGTCTTGACACCGTAGTAATTTTAAACTCCTAATGTACCAAGTTGTGTTTATGGTGTACCTACAATAAAGAGTAAAACCCAACTATGAGTTAAGCTCGCCTGTGCACATCACCTTTTTTGTTAATTGTTGTTCTGTAATTTATGTACAACTAGCTTTTGTCAGCGGCTTCGCCCGCGTACATAAAATATAGCCTATGTCATTCAGGAGTAAAGCAGCTTTCTATTGTTGCTAAAATTTTTCCAATCGGACCAGTAGTTCCAGAGATTACCCCCTACAAACAAAAAACCAAACTTTACCTCTTTATTATATTAGTGTAGATAAAGAATATAAGAGTATATTCTATCTATCTTGAATGTCTAGTGGATTCTGGCACCTTATAGGTACAATGATGACGATGATGTTCATATAGTGTTAGTATTCTAAAAAACAAACTCAAGGGTCGAACCTTACTGCGGCAAAGGGTTCGCGTCTGAAAGGAAGTATCTAGCCCTGGGTAGGTACCCAGGGCCAGATACTTCCTTAATAAGGGCAAGGAAGGAAGGTGGTGGTTAGTTTATTCAGTAAGAGTCTGACGACTATTTCCGGCTCCGCCCAAGGGTGGGATTTGTCTTTGGGTGGGTTTTAACTACCATAAAAAAAAATCCATAAATACAAAACCGTTTTGAGAACACAATTATTTGGCGTACAGCCAAGGAGTGAAATTCTCTGTCGGAATCTGTATTTCCTGATAGCTACAACCCAGGAGTTTTTAAGTCTAGAGAGAATACGTTACTTTTAAGCAAGCGTGTTCCATCATTGATCACATCGTCGTCGCTTTCTATTAGGAGAGATATTGATTCAAAACGAGACAATCATTAAAAATTAAAAAAAAGTTTAATTTTGTGGGTATAGAGTGAAATTTTGAGACGGGACAAACGGGACAGGATCTATGGTAAACCAAGAAAGGGTTCAGGAGGAGATTGTCCTACTGGAAACATAAAGAATAAAGAACACTGTTTTTATAAGATTTTGTTTTTTATATACGAAAAATTATGTTATTTTAATTAGATCTTTATGTTAAAATTCGTTTATTGTGTTAACTTGTAAGTAATTTTTGCACTTATAATTAACTAGCTTTTGCCCGCGGCTTCGCCCGCGTGGTATTGGGGTTGCCTAATAAGAAGTTGTATATCCCACAGGAACCTTATGTTTTTCCAGGATAAAAAGTAGCCTATGTCCTATTCCGGAGTGTATCCTATGCCTGTGCCAAATTTCATCCAGACCCGTCCAGCCGTTTTGGCGTGATTGAGTAACAAACATCCAAACAACGTAACTTTCGCATTTATAATATTTCTCCAGTTATTAAGTTAAAAATTATTATTGTTAACAATTGTTGGTTAACCTAAATGAATAAATAAACACTGAGCACTAGAATCGTAGTTTACTCGCCGAAAACATTACGCTTGGAATGCAAACAAAATAATGCCAAAAACAACAAACAAGAATTGCATCATTCCGTGAACATAACAACGATAACGTAAAAAACTTATTCGTGGACGGAGTAATAACTGTTAGGCAAACCACTACTAGCTCTTAGGTAGTTTAGAAAATCTGATTAAAAAAAGCCTTGCGATTTTGCATAGTTTAAACTTTTGAGCTTAAAGTAGCGGCGTTCGCACACCTATTGTCTTTCTGTTATGTCTCTAATTACGGTATTGGAACAGTTAAAGCTAGATCTACATTAGACCAATGGACAAGTGTAATACGCCTGCCTTCCTAGCCAAGTTGATAATCTACAATCGTTGATAGTACACAACTAATCAAATGTATGAGAATGATTTCATCATCATCATCAGCCTTTCAATGTTCCCACTGCAGGGACACAGGCCTCCTCTCACTAGGAGAGGGAATGGGCCATAATCCACCACGCGGGCCCAGTGCGGATTGGTGGATGTCACATGTCTTCGAATTTTTGGTTCTAGGACATACCGGTTTCCTCACGATGTTTTCCTTCACCGTTTTGAGAGCAGTGGTGATGAAATAAATTACACAAAGTAATGCGCCTCGCTGGGTTTGAACCCGAGACCTACAACACGTAAGTCAGGGCCGTTACCACTCGGCCACCACTGCTGAATGATTTCATTTCAATAAAATTAGTAGCAAAGTTCACATCATTTAAAATGACAGAATGAAATTTAATCGTTTTTACATTGATAATCGCTACGCTACATTTTGCGGTTTTATGATGTAAAACCGATAATGATGATGTTGATGATGTTGTTGTTGTGTGATGTGGTTAAGGAATAAATCGAACAAAACCACTAAATGGATTGGGATAAAATTTTGACGGGTAGACAAAACTCTGGGACAAGATATATCCTACTTTTTATTACGGGTTATTTTTGGAAATGAGCCAATGACTTCTCTCGCTCTTGGGCGGAGCGTGAAGGCTTGACTGTTACTAAAACCCATTCCTGTTCTTTCATTGCCTTTGGTCCAGGGCCCGTATGTTCCTTTGCGATTTTCTACTCTAAGCGGACGAGGCCGCTCGCAAACTAGTGACTCTAATAAATGTGAGTATTTCTGTAAATTGGAACGTGAGAATTGACTAATTGAGAATCGAGTTTATGTAACTAAAATTTACTACGTGAAGTAGGTAATTACACACTTATATTAGCTAAATGACTGAGTTTTTGATTAAAATTGTACAATTAATACTCTAACCATCACAGTTGCGTCACCCATATGACCAAGTCATCAAATTCCGTGATCAAAATCAAAAATCAAAATGGTTTTTATTTCATATAGGCCTACATAGGCACTTATAAAACGTCAGAAGCTAGTGCACGGTTCCAAATTGGTCGTTTCCTATGGAGAAGAACCGGCAAGAAACTCCATGGTTACTTTAAAAAAAAATGGTTTCTTACAATATTTCGTTATTACAGGATTTATATCATTATGTAAGAACAGTGTAGACCAGTCAATATTGTACTCAAAAGCACAATAAAAATAATCTACACTAATATAATAAAGAGGTAAAGTTTGTTTTTTTTTATTTTTTTGTTTGTAGGAAGTAATCTCTGGAAATAATGGTGCGATTGGAAAAATTTTAGCAATAATAGAAAGCTGCTTTACTCCTGAGTGGCATAGGCTATAAATTATTTATATAACATGGATATTAACCGAGCTATCACAACTTTTGTCTGGCAAGTCGGAAAAATATATCTCGAGAATTTGTATAGGAACAGAGTTAAATATGTTAAAACAAGAAATTTTCCGCGGACGAAGTCGCGGGCAGAAGCTAGTAAAAATTAAAAGGTGAGTGGTAATAGGATTTGCGAAGTCTACAGTGTTCTTACTTTACAACGTGAAATTTAAAGAAATATTATATAAAAAAATCCCCAACCGAACGCCGGGCCCTATCAATTAAAACTCAAACCACAAACTGTTCTTAAAAGATGGAATGAATTTATGTTTGGAGTAACTTATGGATTGTCGTCTATGAAAGGTTTCCTGTAAGAAAATTATGGGTTAATCTCGCCTGTGTACATCAACTGTTCTTTTATTTTACTGTAATTTATCTACATCTATATCTACACTAATATAATAAAGAGGTAAAGTTTGTTTTTTTTTGTTTTTGTTATTTTTTTGTTTTTTTTGTTTGTAGGAGGTAATCTCTGGAACTACTGCTCCGATCGGAAAAATTTTAGCAACAATAGAAAGCTGCTTTACTCCTGAGTGATATAGGCTATATTTTATGTACGCGGGCGAAGCCGCGGACAAAAGCTAGTATACAATAAAGAATGTAAAAATAATATTTATTACTATAGCAATCATCCAATTTGGAACATTAAATAACAGAACTCTAATTAAAACTAACAAGCTGTTAAAACAGAACCACTTAATACAACAAGAAGGCGTTACGTTTACAGTGCTTTCTACACTCGTACACAATTTCCATGACCCACATATTATACAAATTCACTGCCAAAACAATAATTACGATATCCGACATATTTTGTACAGTTCTAAGTGTTAATGTGTACTCGCGAGGTCGATGGACGCCATTTACATACGAACATAAAGTCATAATAAAGTACTGGTTCCAATGTGAGCGACGACACGGTTTGAATTTAGAACGAGTTCTATATTTGGAGCTATTTTAAAAATAGAATCCTGACTGTCTTTTGGGAAGTTTTAAAGTTCACCTGGACATAGGGACTCAAGTCTGGTATTTTCATAAACCGAGCAGGTTTACACTACTACTTGCGTGGTAACTATTTAGTACTGTGCTACTACACTAGTACTACACTAGTCGCGAATTTGGTCGAAGTTGAACGAATACGTTAGTGTAGAAGGGTACCTTACCTACTTGGTTTCGCTTTGGACAACTTCCAATCGTTGTCGGTTTTTGCGCCCGAGTCAAAGGACTCGAAGTGCTCCTTGCGAGGTTGCACGAGTGTGTAGTCACATATCTCCTTCCATCAATTTCGATGAGTACTTCGTCGAGGTAACTTTGCGAGTAGTGACAGGTTTTAAGGTCGTCATTCCAGCAAGATCCCGCGCGCCTCAAGGAGTTGTCGGCAAACTGTAGGGGCCTTCAGGGTCGAAGCCTCCTGGAGCCGAGGGTTGGTGCGAAAGCGTTATACCGGGGCTCTGGGAATAAGGCAAGGGAGGAACGGGGTAGGTTGTTTAATCAGTAAGAGTCTGACACTGTTCCCGCTCCGCTCAAGAGCGGGATTCGTCATTGGATGATTTTTACCTGCCATAAAAAAAAAACAAGATCCCATTGTCATTTTGCTAAAACTTCGTAAAACTGCTCAAAGGAACTGTTTTGACATTTTATCAGATTACATCAGATATTCATTTGTCATTATGTACGAGATTACTATAGTATGCCATTTCTTCCAATAGAGTGTCATTGGAAAGTCATAATAACGCTATTGTATCAGTAGATGCCAGGACTTGTCAAAATCAACAATTATGAAATCAATGATCGTCTATTCTGACACTATTTGTTATTGGATGGCTCTGGGAGACAAGGAATTTTAGGATGATGAGAAAAGCAAACCACACCATGCAATTGACAACAAAGAACTACAATTGTTTTTATTCTTAGTTTTTAAAATATTTACAGAAAAATAACTAAAAAGGTTTAACTATATAAAAAAGTTTCAATTGGGAACATCCGCCCATTTTTTTTTAAAGACAATAAGAGTGTTCCTTATAAATGTACTAGCTTTTTAAGCGGCCTCTTAAAAATTCCTGCTGCTGTCAGCACATCGGCCACTCTTGCCACTCCGTCCCTGCCACGGTACACTTTTTCAATTCGGCCTTTAGGCCACACACCTCGTGGGAGATTGTTGTCGACAATGATCACCACATCTCCAATTTTAATGTCAGGTCGTTGTCCGGCACCTCTAGATAAATGTAGTTGCGGCAAGTATTCTAACACCCAACGACGCCAGAATTGATCTGCCAATTGAACGGCCTTCCGCCAGGAAATTCTACCGTGCAGATCTCTTTCACTTGAGTTCGCCGGAATGTTCCTTCCCGATGAGGTACCGATTAAAAAGTGGCTAGGTGTTAACGCTTCCGGGTAATCTGGATCGGGAGAAACGTGCGTGAGTGGTCTGCTATTAACGATCGCCTCCGCTTCAACAAGGAGTGTTGTCAGAACCTCTTCTGATGGCGATTTTTCTTTTAGTGTCACCTTTAGCACAGTCTTAATACTTCGCACTAAACGCTCCCATGCTCCGCCCATAAACGGCGCTGCTGGTGGGATAAAATTCCATTCAATAGCTTCATTTGTAGCAAAAGAGGAAACTTGGCTACCGTACAGTTTCTTCAGTTCTCGGTTAAGACCCACGAAGGCTGTCCCATTGTCCGAGTACATCTGACGAGGACAACCGCGCCGTGCGATAAATTTTCTCAAACTCATTACCGCCGCGTCGGTGGAGAGGCTATGAACAACTTCAAGATGAACCGCTCTGATGACCAAACATGTGTAGAGAGCGACATACCGTTTCTCGTGTCTGCGCCCGATGGTAACTTGGATGGGGCCAAAGTAGTCCAGACCTGTATAGGAGAAAGGTCTTTCATTGTGGGCTAATCTTGCTGTTGGAAGTTTTCCCATAGGCGGATTGTATGGCGTAGCCTTTCGTTGTCGACAGAATAAACAATGGTTAGCGACTGACCGAACTGTGCTTCTTAAATGTATTATCCAGTAAACTTGACGAAGTTCGTTCACGACTGTCTCTGTGTTAGCATGAGCGGCTTTCTGGTGGTAGCGCAACACTAAGAGGCGTACTGTTGGGTGTTTTCCATCTAATATGATTGGAGACTTGGCTTGACTCGAGACTCCAGTAGCAGCAGTGATCCGTCCTGATAACCGAAGTAGGTTATCCTCACCGATGGTAGGAGACAGATTCAATAATCTGCTGGAGCGTGGCAGGGAAGTCGCTGTTTTTATACAAACAATCTCTGTTTCGAAGCAGTCTATCTGGCTTTGCCATAGTACATGACTCTCTGCTGATTGTAAGTCAACCGCTGACAAGTCAAGAGGAGTTAGTTTTGTGTTACCTACTCTACGGCAAATGTTAAGAAGCTTACGTGCAAATAAATGAGCTAGAGCAGTGGCTCGGACGAGACATAACCATTTACTGATACGCAATGGGCTAGCTGAAATGGGAGATAAGGGATGAAATGGTTCATCGGATATTGTATGACATATGACTCTGTGCCTTGGTTTCAGCTCTACCTGATCAGCATTCGGTATTGTGACCATTGGTTCTCCGGGCCACTGATCTGATAGTAAAAAATTAGGACCAGTAAACCAGCGTGACTCCATATTTAGGGGCTTTTTATCTAAACGTGTTGCATCATCAGCAACATTCATTTCGGTAGGAACCCAGCGCCATTCTCCGACACTTGAGAGTTCTAAAATTTCTCCAATACGGTTGGCCACAAAAGGCTTGAATTTACGAGCGTCATTTCGCAGCCAACCTAAGACATTCATGGAGTCACACCAGAAAACTCGTCTATCCGGTTTAAACGTATGAGCGTTGCAGATGGTCTCGGCAAGTCGAGCGGCTACCAAAGCACCTTGAAGTTCTAAACGTGCTATGGAGGAGGGTTTTAATGGAGCTACTCTGACTTTACTACCGATCAGTACTACTGTGATGGTATTATTCGGTAACAACAAACGCCAATACGCTACAGATGCATACGCGGACTCGCTAGCATCACAAAAGACATGAAGTTCTCTCTGTGCTGTATCAAACTCGCTCAAATTATATCGACGAGGAATTTTTAAATTAGAAATGGAATTAAGACAAACTGCGTGCCATTCTTTCCAAGCCGATGAGTCAGCTTGAGTGAGTTGTTGGTCCCAATCAACTACTTTACGCCATATATTTTGAAACATGATCTTGGCCCTCACCACGAGTGGAGCTAAAAAACCTAGTGGATCATACACGCACATCAATAAAGAAAGAGCTTCACGTTTTGTAAAACCATCGGATATGGATTTACCGATCAAGCCTTTAACTTCAAAACTAAGACAGTCCTCACCGGGCTGCCACACTAAACCAAGAGTTCTAACAGACTTATCTATTTTACCCATATCAACATTTACATTACCTAAAGATGGATCTAATAAGTTTTCTCTTGGAACGAGAGCTAGGGCTGCCGGGTCATTCGACACCCAAAATCTCATTTTAAAATGAGCCTTTTTATGAATTGTAACAATATTAGCAGCAAGGCGTGCTGCTTTGGCTACTGAATCTACTGAAACAATGCAATCATCCATATAATGGCTATGGAGAATAGCATTGACAGCTTCTGGAAAGTCATTAATGTATTCAGTGGCGTTTTTATTTTTTATGTATTGGGACACAAAAGGGCTAGAAGCGGCACCGAATATCATTGACGACATCCTATATATTTGAATTGGTTCTTCAGGTGAATTTCGCCAAAGAAAGCGTTGGGCATCCCTGTCTGCCTCGCGTATTTTTACCTGAGGAAACATTTCTTCTATATCGCCAGAGAGCCCGACTCTTCCTTCGCGAAAACGAAAGAGAATGCTGATAATAGAGTTAAGCAGGTCAGGTCCAGTAAGAAGCATGGAATTTAAGCTCACCCCGTTTGACTTTGCCGCCGCGTCGTAAACTATGCGCAGCTTACCTGGCTTATTGGAATTTGTAACGCCAAAGTGCGGTAAATACCAACATTTAGTGCTGGACGAATGGCTGCTTACAGGACCTTCTGCATATTTTTTGTCAAACGTTGATTGCATGTTTAATTTATACAATTCAGCATAGGCCGGGTCTTTGAGCATTTTTCTCTCCAAGCTTTTGAACCTTGACATAGCCAGGCCAAAACTATTTGGAGCTTCAAATTGCTCGTCCTTCCAAGGAAGAGCAACTTCATACGAATTATCAGGTAAATGACGGGTAGTAGCTTCAAGGATCTTGATCGCTTTAGTGTCACTATCGCTACGACACTCTCTTTTAGTAATTCCAAGAGAATCTAGTTTGTAATAATTTTGGATAAGTGTATTCAGATCATTATCCTCACTGGAAGTACTAACATGATTGATTGTGTCAATAGCCTTCGTCCTACTAGACTCAAAACCAAATAAAACCCAACCTAGACTAGTGTTTATTGCGACTGGTTGAGACCTGTTGCCTTTCCGAATTGATTTGGGAATTGTAAGATGCCAGTTATCGATGCCGATAATTACTTTAGGCTCTCCATCCTTATAGCAAAGAACGTCACTTAAGTCTCGCAAGTGGGGGAATTGTTGGATGCTTTCAGTTCGAATAGTCTGTTTGGATAACCCTAAACTACTGATCGCCCGAGCCTTACGAATGGTGAACGTGTCTGTACATTGTGAACCTTTGATGTCAAAGTCCACAAACTGAATCTTGACCTCTTTTCCTAAACCACCAACGCAGTCAAGACGAACGTTTGATTCAGGTCCCGCGACACCAATTTCTTTGCATAGCTGGGAATCAATGAAAGTAGCAGTGGCGCCATCGTCTAACAAAGCAAACGTATCAACACTACGTAGGGGTCCCGAAATCGTAACGGCAACGATTTTTAACAAAGGTCTCATGTGAATATAGTTTTCGTCGGAAGAGGTGTACGCTATTACCTCTACAGGTTGTTTATCGGACACTTTTGCCTGATTATCGGACGACGTTTCGGTATTTTCGCAGTCTAGTTCGTTTTCTAAAACTGTATGAGCTTGTAAATGTATGTCATTATCGTGCAAAAGTTTATGATGTTTGAAATTACAACCGGTCACATTGCAAACCTCTTTCTTATTTTTGCAAAACTTATAACTATGTGAACCTTTTTTAAGACATTTATGACATAACTTATTTTCTTTTACAAACTGCCACCGGTCACTGACAGATAATGTCATAAAATTGTTACATTCAGCTAAATTATGTTTATGTTTACACATAGGACAGGGTTTAATTTCAGTTTTAATTGAATTTGCGTGGTTTTTATTTGCCGTAAAAGGTGATGAGGTCTTAGAAATATTTTGAGAACCGTCTGAAAATGATACGGAATGTACCTTCTCGTACTTTTTAACAACCATTGAGGGTTCCGATATTAAGCCAAACTTGAGCTGCTTTTCGACTTCGCGAGTCAAAAATAATACTAACAGCTCAAGCATGGTGTTCCCCTGTTGTGAGAAGTTAACTATGGCAAAATCCGTCCATTTGTTTCGCAGTAAAGGGTTCAGTTTACCTAGAATGGTTTGAAATAGCTCTGGAGAATCTAAGTAACTTTTCTGACCTAAGAGCCTCATAACTTCAACTGAGTTTCTTACCTTACAGGTGAATTTGTTGAGATCATCACAATCTAAGGAATTTAATTTGGGCCACGACCGTATGGAAGCTATTTCCTGCAAAACAATAAATTCGGGGCGACCGAACCTAAGCTTCAAAGCGTCCATTACCTCCACAGGATCACGCGCAGAAACCAGGAGCACCGCTACCGTTTCACGAGCTATTCCACGAAGTGCAAGGTTGATCCGTGCTAGGTTCTCGGAAGCGGAGAAGGAAGACTTTGTGTCTTCGTAGACTCGCTTGAAGGCGAGCCAGTCCAAAGACTTACCGTCGAAGACAGGGAGGCGCCCATCGCTATTCTTTATTGTCGAACCTCCACTGATCTTTGCTATCGACGTCGTAATTGCCTGTGCTAATAAAGTTATATCAGAAGGTTGTTGTTTATTTTTAGTAAAATTAGAAGCAGGTTCTTGCGTACTATCGGGGATTGGAAACTGTGGCTGTAACGCTGTGGTAGCAGGTAGGTTTGGCCCTAACAGGCTCCTTCCACCACAAACGTTACCACT